>CM046946.1:11274089-12737462 GCA_025698515.1 Gossypium sturtianum
ATTCTTCTCAAAATTCCTCAAATATCATATATCACCATATTTTGAAAATCATAAAAAATTTTAAAAAAGGTATTTATGTGAAAATGGTTCAGGTGAATCATACATTACAACACATATGTCAAATATCAATTTATCATAATTACCAACTATATTAACAATTTCTAATAAAGCATAATGAATGATTTAAACAATAGAAGTATTATACTAAAACCTACAATTAAAAAAACATGAAGGATTGTGCAATAACTAAAGATAAAAAATTATAAGATAAATGTACATACATATAAAATATTGAAAATAATTATAATAAGTAATACATGTAAAGTATATAAATGCAATAGTTGTGAAAAAATATATGTAATAGATAATGAAACATATTGCATAATATAAATAATATTTAATTAAAATAATATACATATAATATAAAGTCAAAAAAATATATAGTAAATAATATATAAATTGTAAAATAATATATTAATCGAATAAATAAAATATAATAATAATTAAATATATAAGAACAATATATGTAAAATACATAAATTTTATACTATTTTATAAAAATAATAATATAAAATTTTAATATAATAAAATAATTAAATACAATATTTAAATAAAATGAAATAAGGTTTTAATTATTCGGACTTAATTGAATTTTTGGAAAAATGCGGAAGGACTTTTGATGCAATTAGACCATGAGCATAAAAACACGCGGATCCTTGTTGGGTAATCGGGTCAACTCGCGGACCCTTGTAAACCAAAACGACGTCGTTCGCCTTTTTCTATATAAGACAATATATAAAAAAAAATCATTTTAAGCCTGAGTTTAAAAAAAAAAATTCGAAGCATCCTCTGAAACCCTTTTCTCATCTTTAAGCTCCGATTGCCTGGTCTCTGCGCCACGCGCCTACACGCGCCATCGCCCACGACGGCGTACAGGTAAATCCTCACCCCTTTTCGCTTTTTTTCGTTTGTTAATAATATTATATATAAAAAGGAAGAGAAAAAAAAACTTTAAAGAAACATAATAAAGTTAAATAGAAAATCACCTCTGCAAATCCTCTGTTTTTATTCCTTCAAACTCTCTGACAATGTTTTGATACTCCTTGATTCTGAGTATTTGCGTACAAATTTGTGTGTATTCGCTCTTTTTGTGTGTGTGTGTGTTTTTTTCTGTATTTTTGCGATTTTTTCCTTTTTTCTTTTACAGATTTTACAAGGGGTTTTATAACCCCAAAAATAAAAATAAAAAAGGAAAGTATATCTTTTTTTTATCTATTATTTCCTTTTTTTGCTGCGATTTGCTCCTTTCTACTTTGGTGTCTTTCTCTGTAGGTTAATGACGGTGATTTCGGTGAAGACCAGACGCGAGAATGGCGGCGCTATTTAGGGAATCCTGGTGGCTGCAAAGGTGCGACGATCGGACTCCAGATCTTGCGGCGTGACGATTGGGTTTCTGACCCTTGCGGCGCGACGATCTGACTTCTGCCTTTGCGGTGCTAGGGTTTCCAGGAAACCCTAGGTCTCCTGACTGCCGAAGGTTTTGGGCTAGTAGGTTTAGGTTGGTTTGGGTTGCTGATGGTAAATGGGCTACGGGTTTGGTTTAGGTTGTAATTAGGCTACGGGTGTAATTGGGTCAGGGCAGTCTAATGGCATCTGTTTGGGTAGGATTTGGGCTGCTTTTTGATGGGTTTCATAATTGTAAATGGACAATTTAAAAACACTGGCTTTTATTTGGTTTATTTTAAAGCCCGGTCAAAATTGGGCTCTTACAGCTACCCCTCTTTGCTCATTATTGTGAAACAAGAATAGAGCAAAGACTATAAAAGGACCAATTTTGCCCAGTCTTGGTGGAGCCTAGGCTTCTTGGTCTTCTTCAAATGGCTTCTAACTCAATTGCAACTCCAGAGAGAGATAAAACTGAAAGTGCTTTTGATCCGCTTCCCGCAACTTCGGGAAAATAAGATCTTTCGTCTTGATCTACTCCACTACAACTTGGGGAGATAAGATCGCTATTTTTGATCCGATCCCCGCAAACTCGTGGATCACCGATCGATGTCTTCGATCCGCTTCCCCGCAAACTCGGGAATTATCGGATCTGCTATCTTCAATATGATCCTTGCAAACTCGGGGATCACCGGATCGATGTCTTCGACCGCTTCTCGCAAACTCGGAATTGTCGATCGCTATCTTCAATCGATCCCGCAAACTCGGGGATCACCGGATCGATGTCTTCGACCGCTTCGCAAACTCGGGAATTGTCGATCTGCTATCTTCAATCGATCCACCGCAAACTCGGGGATCACCGGACCGATGTCTTCGATCCGCTTCCTGCAAACTCGGAATTGTCGATCGCTATCTTCAATCGATCCCGCAAACTCGTGGATCACCGATCGATGTCTTCGATCTGCTTTTCAGGAATTGTTAGATCTGCTATCTTCAATCTGATTCCTGCAAACTCAGGGATCACCAGATTGACGTCTTCGATCTGCTTCCTGCAACTTCAGGAAGATAAGATCTGAAAATTCACCGATATTGCTATACCGTCTACTGAGGGACATGTCCTGCAGACTCGGTTCCATATGTTTATGTCATATAACTAAGATGCTATGATCAGAATGAATCAAATGTTTCTAGCTACATGTCCAACATGTCATGAAAGTGATTCCTTATAAAGGATTAGGATGCAATGATTGTAATGAATCGAATGCTCCTAATGAGATTTGCTATAATGCAAAAGTGTTATGAGTATGATTCCTATTTTTAGGCGTTATCACTCTTTTATCAATCATGTTCTGCTCTATAAGCTTGCCCCCATGCAATTTCAAAGTCAACTCCGCCTGGATCTTAAAAACGCAAGGCTTGTACCATCCTACTATTCATTGAACTCTTTTTTTTTTTTTTTACCCTGACTCATTTGCAATTTCTAGGGTATAGAGTTTATTTCATATTCAACCCATTTCACCACAATTCAGGGTTTCTTAGTTCATCGCACCACCCCTAAGTGTTATGATCTGATGACATTACACCCGCTTATCAATTGGACAAAGAATTTAAAGAAATAGTCTCTATCTAGACTCTTATTTCTCAAATACTTCTATGTACATGGAAATTATAAACAATTGTCCTGTTTTGGCTCCTTGTCTTATCTAGAAATTTCCAAAGTAATATGTAAAACTTCTTTTTGTGAAATTATTTCGTCAATCATTATTTCAATGCAACACATTAATGGGTAACAAATAAATTGATCTCAAAAGAAGGATTAAAATTTGAATAAATTTGTAAAAAGAATACAAAGAAAAACTAACTGGAACATATCTTTGAGAAGAAAAAGAATCCAAAGATAGTAAAATGAATAAAAAAAAATCAAATGCCCTAGATATCGCCGATTGAGCTTCCATATACAAACTTTATGAAGACTGCCTTGAGTTCAACATGTGTTTAGAAGACCCAAAGTATTTTGTTGATGCCCCAATATGCGACATTCTTCCTTCATTGTTGTTTTAAATGTAGCGAGATGACTGTGCGTCCATTTAGAATTTGAGTCGCCCTTTTCGGGTTTTCAACTCAAAACCCTTTAGTCTCAATGCGCCCTTTGCGGGTTTTTGCCTTGGCCTCTCTTTTTTTTTTTTGAAAAACCCAAAGCGCCCTTTGCGGGTTTTCACTTTGGCCTCTTCTCCTTTTCAAGCAAAATATTTTTTACTGAGTCCGAGTTCACAGGGTTGGGTAAACTTTTTCCATCCATTTCGGTCAAGATCAATGCTCCTCTAGAGAAAGCCTTCCTCACCACATATGGTCCTTCCCAATTCGGCATCCATTTTCCTCTGGAGTCCTTTTGTATGGGAAGGATCTTTTTCAATACCAGGTCCCCCTCATGAAACTCTCTTGGGTGAACTTTCTTATTATAGGCCCGCATCATTCGTTTCTGGTACATCTGACCATGACGAATAGCTCTTAGCCTCTTTTCTTCAATTAAATTCAACTGATCATACCTAGCCTGAATCCATTCAGCTTCATCCAGCTTTATTTTTGACAAAACTCGAAGAGAAGGAATTTCCACTTCAATGGGTAGAACAGCCTCCATCCCATAAACCAACGAGAAAGGCGTTGCCCCAGTAGAGGTTCTGACAGACGTCCGATAAGCATAGAGTGCAAATGGTAGTTTCTCATGCCAATCCTTATAAGTCTCAGTCATCTTCCCCACTATCTTCTTGATGTTTTTGTTAGCCGCTTCCACTGCCCCATTCATTTTTGGTCGATATGGAGACGAATTGTGGTGTTTGATCCCAAATTGGCTACAAATTTTTGCTATCGAGTTGTTGTTCAAGTTCAGCGCGTTGTCTGATATGATCCTCTCAGGCATTCCATATCGACAAGTAATCTCTTTTTTCAAGAATCGACTAACTGCTGACTTAGTGACACTAGCATATGAAGCAGCCTATACCCATTTTATGAAGTAGTCAATTACCACGAAGATAAATCGGTGCCCATTCGAAGCTTTTGGTGAGATTGGCCCAATAACATCCATGCCCCACATGGAAAAAGGCCATGGGAAAGTCATAACATGCAAAGGTGACGGAGGCACATGAATTTTGTCTCCATAAATCTGACATTTATGACATCTCTTGGCATAGTTGGTACAATCTCCTTCCATGGTAGACCAATAATATCCAAATCTCATTATCTGCCTGGCCATTGTGAATCCATTAGCGTGTGTTCCACAAACACCCTCATGAACTTCTTCAAGGATTTGCTTAGCTTCAATAGCATCCACGCATCTCAATAGCACTTGATCTTTCCTCTTTTTGTATAAGATATCTCCATCCAATATGTAATCAGAGGCCATTTTTCTTAAAGTCCTTTTCTCATTCTCAGTGGCATTCTCCGGGTATTCACGATTTTTCACATATCGCAATACATTCAGATACCAAGGATGGTTATCTCTTTCCTCTTCCTGTATGTCATAACAATGGGCTGGAACTTCGACGATACTCATCTGAATAGGCCTCATATCCTGCGGTCATTTACTTTGATCATAGAAGCTAAGGTTGCGAGCATCCGCCATCCGATTTTCATCGCGTGGAAGGTAATTGAAAGTAATGTCATCAAATCCCTCAATCAATCCCAGAACTATTTTTCGGTAATCAATTAGCTTGGGATCTCTTGTCTCCCACTCTCCTTTAAGCTGGTAAATTACCAAGGCAGAATCTCCGTACACTTCTAGCACCCTAATCTTACGTTCTAAGGCTACTCGAAGTCCCATAATGCATGCTTCATATTCTGCCATGTTATTTGTACAGTCAAAATCCAATCTACATGTGAATGGATAATAATCACCACCAGGGGATACCAAGACTGCCCCAGTTCTACTTTTCACAGCATTCGATGCTCCATTAAAATTCAGTTTCCACCGACAATCTTCAGTATTTGCCACATACATCAGTTCCTCATTTGGAAAATCAAAGTTCAAGGGCTCATAATCCTCCAAAGCTCTGCTAGCCAAGAATTCTGCTACCGCACTTCCTTTTAGAGCCTTTTGGTTCACATAGACTATATCGAATTCAGATAACAAAATCTGCCACCTAGCCATTCTTCCATTCAAGGCAGTCGACTCTATCATGTACTTTAACGGATCAAGCTTGGAAATTAACCAAGTTGTATGATATAGCATATACTGTCTCAATCTCTGAGTTGTCCAAATCAAAGCGCAACACAATTTCTCGATTGACGAATACCTCATTTCATAATCAGTGAACTTTTTGCTAATATAGTATATCACCTTTTCTTTTCTTCCTGTCTCATTGTGTTGTCCCAGCACATATCCCATGGAATTGTTGAATACTGACAAATACAGTATTAATGGCTTATCTAGATTAGGCGGAGATAATACTGGTGCATTTGACAGATACATTTTGACTTTGTCAAAAGCTCTCTGACATTCATCGTCCCATACACCTAGATTGTGTTTCTTGAGAAGACGAAATATGGGATCACATTTCTCAGTTAATTGTGAAATAAACCGAGCAATCTAGTTCAGCCTTCCAAGAAAACCTCGGACTTCTTTTTGAGTGCGCGGTGGAGGTAATTCTTGTATCGCTTTGACCTTGCTTGATTCAACTTCGATTCCTTTCTCACTGACCAGAAATCCCAGTAACTTTCCTGATCGAGCTCCAAAGGTACACTTTGCCGGATTGAGTTTCAATTGAAATTTCCTCAATCTCAAAAATAGCTTCTTCAAGACTTCAATGTGTTCTGTTTCTGTTCGAGATTTGGCAATCATATCATCAACATACACCTCAATCTCCTTGTGCATCATGTCGTGGAACAACGTAACCATGGCCCTTTGATATGTTGCCCCAGCATTCTTTAGTCCAAAAGGCATTACTTTATAACAGAATGTACCCCATAATATTATAAAGGTAGTTTTCTCCATATCCTCGGGGTGCATCTTGATCTGATTGTAACCAGAGAAGCCATCCATAAAGGAAAACAATGAAAATCCTGTCGTATTATCTACCAATGTATCAATGTGTGGCAAAGGAAAATTATCTTTTGGGCTAGCTTTATTTAAATCCCTGTAATCTACACACATCCGAACTTTTCCATCCTTCTTGGGGACAGGAACGATGTTGGCGACCCATTCTGAGTACTTGACCACTTGTAGAAAACCAAAGATCAAAGCTGTTTCGGACCTCTTCTTTTATTTTCAATACTATATCAGGCCTCATCCTTCGTAGCTTTTGCTGAACTGGCTTGCATTCTTCTCTGATGGGAAGGCGATGTTCCACAATATCAGTACTTAACCCAGGCATATCTTGGTATGACCACGCAAAGACATCTTTGAACTCTCGCAATAACTTAATAAGATCTTGTCTCGTCTCCTTGGCTATGCGCGTCCCAATTTTCACAACCTTTCCTTCTTCCAAGGTTATATTTTCTATTTCTTCTTCATGGGGCAAGATCTGTTTCTCCTCTTGCTTTACCATTCTTAACAAATCTGGAGATAAGTCACACTCTCGGTCATCTTCAAAATCTCGAGATTATTCTAAACACATGTCTTGCCCAAAATAGACCTCTGGATCCGTATTATCATCGCTCATGTCGTTGATATCTAAGGACCTATAATGGGTACGAAAGAATGTACAAAGAACAAATGAATTTGAGGACAAATATTCACATGATATGAATGAAAAAAAATATAATTTGGGAGGAAATTAGAATGTCCAAAGAATGAAATGAAAGAATATTTACTCAAGTTAACTATCCAAAATGTATTTTACTGAAATAATAAGTTCTGAACATAAGCCTATCTCACAAAAAGATCTTTATCATTCCTAGGCTAAAAAACAACAAAGCGTTCTGAATATTACTCTGTATAATTCCTAAAAACTACAGGGAGCTCCTCTGCAGTCCAATTGTCCAGAACGCTTCCAGGTTCATAAGGGCAAATGCCCATCGGGTTCCTTTGTTCCATTCCTTCCTCATGTATGGCATTGATGTGAGGACTTTCCAATAACCCTCTCTCAGGGTGAATTATCCCTCCTGATACAAAGGTCTGAGATATGTGCGAGAATATCATTGGTTCCCACTGGACATCTTCTCCATTCAAGCGTGTCCTTCTCCTCTCCTACTTCTTCTCTATGTCTTTTTTTCTTTGTCTAACATCCGGCTTGAAACCCAAGCCAAAACGATCCCTCTTCTCTTTCAGTATTGGCACTCCAATTTCCCCTTGGAGGTATCTGCCTAATCCTTTCCCTGGTATGGCTCCTTTTCCCACCGTCATCTGTAAGCCCATCCTCATTGTTTTGGATATCCTGAGCACTGGGACTTCACTTCCCTCCGAGATGAAAGTTGCGTTGACAAACTCTAAAGACCTGAAATAACATTCAATGGCTTCCTCATTCTTCTCTATATATGGCGCTTCATTAGTAACAGTCGCTATAATGTCTTCCTCTGCATTTATAGTGACTAGTCGACCCTCCGTTACCAGCTTCAGTTTTTGATGAAGAGATGAGGGCACTGCCCCTGTCGAATGAATCCAAGGCCTTCCCAGCAAGCAATTGTATGAAGGTTTTATATCCATCACCAGAAAATCCACCTCATATGTATTTGGCCCAATCTGTAATGGTATGTCAATTCTCCCCATCACCCTTCTTTCAATGCCGTCAAATGCTCTCACTATGTTCTGGCATGTCTTCATGTGAGAACTGTCTATCGGTAACCTCTTCAGAGTTGACAGCGGTAAGACATTCAAGGCTGATCCATTGTCAATTAATACACTTGGCAGAGTGTATCCCTTGCAACGAGTGGTAATGTGCAAGGCTTTAGTTGACCCCATACCTCCTGGTGGAATTTCATCATCATTAAAGGAAATAAAGTTGTCAGCACTTATGTTGCTAACTAATCGATCCAGCTTATTGACCGATATGTCTTTAGTAACATAAGTCTCGTTCAGCACCTTCATCAAAGCTTCTCGATGAACTTCAGAACTTAAAAGTAAGGCTAACACCGAAATACGAGCCGGTTGTTTGCGTAACTACTCCACCACAATGTATTCACTGTGCTTTAAGAACTTTAAAAATTCTTTAGCCTCTTCCTCCTTCACAGGTACATTGATAAGGTTATCAAATCCTTCTTCTGGTTCAATTGATATATCCTTTGACTTTGCTGGTTCCGTTCTGACGTTTACCGAGTCGTAACGCCTTCCATTTCGCATATAGAATCCCTCTCTTTAGACCTCATTAGAAGTGCTAGCTGCAATTACTACTTTCGGTGTCGTTATGTTACAATTGTAATTCCATGGTACGATTTTGTTATCCTTGTAAGGAAAGGACACAGGCCTCTGAATTATCACTTTAGGCGCGATTTGTGCCCCGCCTTCTGTATTTCTCAGTCGGGAAATAATAACCCTTGGATAATTGACTTTTTGATTTTTCAATTCTCCTTCGGTTGCGTGTATATCTCCCCTCTCTGAACCTTCTTCAGAAAAGTCTAACTCCTTATTGTCCATAAGGCTTTGTACCAATGTCCTAAACTCAGCACAATCTTGGATCTCATGTCTATCAACTTTGTGGAACTCACAGTAGTTCCTTGGTTCTTTACTTCTTTCTTCGAGACTTGATTTTATGAGTCCCCATCTTGCCATCTCCCTCCAAATTATTCTCAATGGGGTCTTCACTTCCAAGATATCCCCCTTAGTCTTTCTTATAAGATCTTCCCCAATCGCGTTTACCCCCTTGTCTCCATGATTAGGTAATAGGTTCGCCGTACTGGGCATGTCCTCAAGCTTGACAACTCCCAATTTAAGAAGCCTTTCAACTACCCTTTTGAAGGCAGTACAGTTTTCTATAGAATGCCCTGTTGCTCCTACATGGTAATCACACTGGGCGTTTGAGTCATACCATTTAGGATATGAAGGTTGCATTGGCTGTAAATAGTATGGGGACACTATGCGTTCATCAAGTAAAGTATCATACAGCTCTTTATACGTCATAGGGATTGGCGTAAATTGGGTTTTGTCAGCATTTTGTTTGGGACCTGATTCTTGTCTTGTCAACCCTGCGCACGCTTGTGAGAACTACTTCGGTGATTAATAGTAACTGCTTTTGAGTACCCTTTGTTGTACGTACTCGCATTGTTTACCTTACTCTCTTTTTTCCTAGAAGCAGGTCTCCTAGTGGTTTCTCCCGCTTCGATCTTGCCACCCCTTATGGCATTTTCGATCATTTCTCCTACCATAACTATATCCGCGAAGCTCTTGGTAGTGCTTCCTATCATATGGGTGATAAATGATGCTTTTAGAGTGTTGATAAACAGCATAGTGGTCTCTTTATCCAAGAGAGGTGGTTGGACTTGCATGGCTATTTCCCTCCATCTCTGCACGTATTGCCTAAAACTCTCGTTTGACTTCTTTTCCATGTTTTGCAACATGATTCGGTTAGGCGTCATATCTGTGACGTGGTTGTACTGTATCATGAAGGCTTGGGTCAAGTCCCTCCAGGAGCTAATGTTAGTGCGGCTAAGTTGGTTGTACCACCTAGACGCTGCTCCTATCAAACTATCTTGGAAACAATGAATCAGAAGTTGATCATTATTCACATAGCTCGTCATACGTCTACAGAACATCGTGATGTGGGCTTCAGGGCAAGTAGTTCCATTGTACTTCTCAAATTCCGGCATCTTGAATTTGTGAGGAAGCACCAAATTTGGGACCAAGCTCAAGTCCTTTGCATCAATTCCTTGATGATGGTCGGCGTTTTCCAAAGCCTTAAATTTTTCCTCCAACCACCTACAGCGATCTTCTAACTGTTTTGTAATTCAGTTTTGATTCCCTCTCCCTCTGCCATGTCCAAGTCAAGGACAACAGGATTAGCAGGGTTGTCTCATGGGCTGGATCCCATACCAACTTGAAAATTTGCAGGCATTCCAATGTCAGCTTGCCCTTGCTGAGGCCTTATTGTGACAGGTGGCCTTCTGGGGTATTCTTCATGTTGCGCTTGCACATATGTTGGAGTGAATCCTCTAGGGAAATCCTCATTGTCCTCAGCATTGATTATAGGGCCCTTTGCCTTATCCATTATCCCATTCATCATTTGGGCCATTTGGGCCATCATGTTCTTTTGGGCCTCTAACATTTGGTCCCTCATCTCCTGTTGGAGCTTTGCCATCTGCTCTTGCATTTCTCTTTGGAATTTTTCCATCCTTTGGTCTATTTTCCTTGACTTTGCTCGTGTACCGTAAGGGTGTTCAGCTTCCAGATTTTCTTTCTCTCTCTCTCTCCTATAATTTAAACTAATTAGATTCTCTCTATGGACTTGAATGCATATGATGTTATGTAATGCAAATGCATGAATGCAAAGAGGCATCGATTCTGATCAACTTCATTGTAGAAAACTTTATTAGAAAACAAATTCTTTTACATAAAATAGACTACAAATAAGCTTTCGCCCTAAGTCCTAAAGTCTTAATTTTTCCTAGTAACGAAACTAGCTCTTGGTTACGCTCTGACTGTAGCTCATACTTCATGCTCAATACATCGGCCTGTGCTGCCAAAGTCTGTAAGTGATCAGCTACCTCTCGAATCTGAACTATAGCTTCCACCATGAGATAATCCCGGTTTCTGACTTGATCATGAGAATGGTGAAGCTCTTCCTTCCAACGCCCTTCTCTCGTTTCAAGTATCTCGATCCGAAGTTCACAACCGTGCAATGCTGTCTCTAACTCTTCGATCTTGCCCTTCATCTCCTCGATCTTATTTAGGCTCTTCTTTAACTCGATCACAGAATTACGATTTCGATGGTGATGGAGAGATCGTTTAAGCTCGACCACTTTAGCTTTTAAGTCTTCATTTTCACTTTGACTGACCCCATTTTGCACTTGCATTTCTTGAAACTTTCTCTTCCAATAATCAGCTTTGGCCTTTTCCTCTTGGACCTCCTGTTGCCATTGTTCAGAAGTATTTCATAATCCAGCGTTCTTCATCGTCAGTCGCATCTTCTTATACTCTATCTTTAAGCTATCTCGATCTTCTTCAATCTTCTTTTTCTCCTTTCTTACTTTCTCGGCTTCCAATTTCTGCATATCCACATCTAGCCTCAAGTACATTCTTTCTTCTTCTAGCTTTTCTATCATCTTTCCAAGCTCTGAGTTCCACCTTTCGAAGTCTTGTTTCATTATCTCCACTTCCAATGGATCCACTTGTAGAAATTCTTCAATCGATCGAGCGTCTTCTGATCCTGGCACAGGAATGTTGTCGTTGACTCTCCTACTCCACCATCCACAATACTCTGGAGTCGTCTTTGGGCCTACATCAACTCTCTTCATGCGACGGGTCTGATTCCAAGCATTAGCAATCTCCTTAACCCTCTTCTTATAACTATTCCCTTTATACGAAAACTCACTTTGGGCTAATCCGTGTGTAGCCGGTACAAACTGCCTCAATCTGAATTGCCTTAATACAAGCAAAGGTGCATATCCAATGGCTCCCCAAATTCCAAGTAGAGGGACCCAATCAAAACTCCCACACCGATACAAAACTTCATCAGGAATCATCCAAGGGGCTCTCCATTCGACATCTTCATCCCGAAGACTTCGTAGAAGCGCTATCCAATTTTCTTCAGCTATGTCATCTCTCTTCGTAGTGGCTACTATCTCTTTTAATGGAGAGTAATTCTCTGAGAAGACCCGATAGGAAACCTTGTCCATTTTCCAAAAGTGACTATGGAACCAAACCAACAATAATTGTGCACATCCTATGAATCTGCCCTCCTTAGCTCTCCTACATGCACTCAATGACCGAAATGTTTTCGCCAAAATCGCCGGAACAGGTGTGACCTGCTTGTCAAGTCGATAAAAGAGATCTGAAATAGCTTCGTCCACATATCCCAATGCCCTCGAAAATATCACTAATCCATATATACTTAAAGCAAATATATCGACTTTCTTTTTCATATCAGGATGTTCTAAAATCAAGTCATTCAAAGCTTTCTACGAGATGCAGTTATACTCACCTTTTTGCTTGATTCTGGCTGTAACCCACTGCTCGCTCATCCCCGTGATACTCATCAATTTCCTCACGAAGGTTATAACATTAGGGGCCCTCGAGTAAACTCTATCAACTTGAATCTTAGGACATCGCAAGAGAGCCGTATACTCCTCTACCATTGGTACCAAACCAACCCTTCCAAAAGTAAAGCAACTATATGCAGAATTCCAATATTGAGAGATGGCTCGAAACAGATGTGGATCTACCTTAATATCCAACAGGTACGATAAGTCTCCATAGTTGCTGTGAAACAAATACTTAGTCTCGTTATTCCACTGATCCCATATCTCCTTTAATTCCTAAATATTGTTCTGCGTCACACTGATGCGAGTGTAGTTCCATAACTCTGACTTGTACCCTTCGGCTAGGCTATCTCCTTTTTCTAACTGTGTCTGCTCTGACCATCTACGGACGGCTGCATTGTCCTCCACTTTATCAAGGAATTCGTTCTCCATAACCAGTTTTCTAATTTAGAAACTGATCGTGAACTGATACCTCTTTAAAATATGAAATGACATGCAACAAGATAAAACATAATTGATCAGTAACATGAAATAAAGTATAAAACAAATAATTCATCACCTATCTGGGTAATTGCTAAAGTTTGGGTATAAATCTACCTAGGGTAAGCACTTAGGTTTTCTATATGTGGTTTTAGTTCTAAAGGTAGGATACCTGAACCAACAGATTCCTCAATCCTCACTCATTATAGGCTCATATGGACCGAGTTCAGTTCAGGGGAATACATTTCCCTATGGTTGCACGGAGATGATAATCTCACGAAGACATAGGTACGGATGTATCCCAAAAGCGTTTCACTATCCTGCACAGAGGTGAAAACCTCACGAAGGAGTAGCTTCTCGCTCCCACTTAAGGGTGTGACCACAACGGTCATGCAGTGCAATGCAAAGAGATATATTTTAAAATCACATGCAATAAGAGGATCATATTTTAAAACCAAAATTTTAAATTCAAACAAAAGGACATGAAATTATCAATTTTATGGCTTGACTCTCAAAGTCCCCAGTGGAGTCGCCAAGCTGTCGAAACCATTTTTAAAATCGGGTTTATTGAAAAATGGGGATCGACTTTTAAAAATAAAATGGGAGTCGCCACCAATCTTTTTTACTTAGGTGTGACTGGATCACCTTGTAAAACGTTTTATTTTGAAAATATTTAATTTTGGTCCACAAAAACAAGAAAACAGGTTCGGGAGTCAGTTACGTATGAGGAAGGGTTAGCACCCTCATAACGCCCAGAAATTGGTACCAAATTGATAAAATCATGTCTGAATGTTGAAAATAAAGAAAACTACCAAATATGATCCTTTTATTAGAAAGAAAACCAAGACTTACCCATCCCAAAGAAATAAAGTACTTTACCCAATAAGTTAAGGTATAGCACTTCATGACTTTGAAATTAAGCTCGTTTTTATTTTAGGAAATTCCTACCTCGAGACGCAAAATGTCGAACCCAGTAAGTTAAGGCGAGACACTTTGAATTCCCAAGGATAGGCTTTTTTTATTTTGAAATTGATAAATCTCAAATTTCTTAAAAAAAATGAAACATGTAATACCTAAAGTTTCGCAAGAAAAATCGAACCCAGTAAGTTAGGGCAAGATTCTTCTCAAAATTCCTCAAATATCATATATCACCATATTTTGAAAATCATAAAAAAAATTTTAAAAAGGTATTTATGTGAAAATGGTTCGAGTGAATCATACATTACAACACATATGTCAAATATCAATTTATCATAATTACTAACTATATTAACAATTTCTAATAAAGCATAATGAATGATTTAAACAATAGAAGTATTATACTAAAACCTACAATTAAAAAAACATGAAGGATTGTGTAATAACTAAAGATAAAAAATTATAAGATAAATGTACATACATATAAAATATTGAAAATAATTATAATAAGTAATACATGTAAAGTATATAAATGCAATAATTGTGAAAAATATATGTAATAGATAATGAAATATATTGCATAATATAAATAATATTTAATTAAAATAATATACATATAATATAAAGTCAAAAAACTATATAGTAAATAATATATAAATTGTAAAATAATATATTAATCGAATAAATAAAATATAATAATAATTAAATATATAAGAATAATATATGTAAAATACATAAATTTTATACTATTTTATAAAAATAATAATATAAAATTTTAATATAATAAAATAATTAAATACAATATTTAAATAAAATGAAATAAGGTTTTAATTATTCGGACTTAATTGAATTTTTGGAAAAATGCAGAAGGACTTTTGATGCAATTAGACCATGAGCATAAAAACACGCAGATCTTTGTTGGGTAATCGGGTCAACTCGCGGACCCTTGTAAACCAAAACGACGTCGTTCGCCTTTTTCTATATAAGACAATATATAAAAAAAAATCATTTTAAGCCTGAGTTTAAAAAAAAAAAATTCGAAGCATCCTCTGAAACCCTTTTCTCATCTTTAAGCTCTGATTGCCTGGTCTCTGCGCCCTGCGCCTACACGCGCCGTCGCCCACGACGGCGTACAGGTAAATCCTCACCCCTTTTCGCTTTTTTTCGTTTGTTAATAATATTATATAGAAAAAGGAAGAGAAAAAAAACTTTAAAGAAACAGAATAAAGTTAAATAGAAAATCACCTCTGCAAATCCTCTGTTTTTATTCCTTCAAACTCTCTGACAATGTTTTGATACTCCTTGATTCTGAGTATTTGCGTAAAAATTTGTGTGTATTCGCTCTTTTTGTGTGTGTGTGTTTTTTTTTCTGTATTTTTGCGATTTTTTCCTTTTTTCTTTTACAGATTTTACAAGGGGTTTTATAACCCCAAAAATAAAAATAAAAAAGGAAAGTATATCTTTTTATATCTATTAATTCCTTTTTTTCTTTGCGATTTGCTCTTTCTCGCTTTGGTGTCTTTCTCGTAGGTTAATGACGGTGATTTGGTGAAGACCAGGACGCGAGAATGGCGGCGCTATTGAGGGAATCCTGGTGGCTGCAAAGGTGCGACGATCGGACTCCAGATCTTGCGGCGTGACGATTGGGTTTCTGACCCTTGCCGCGCGACGATCGGTCGACTTACGCGCTGCGGCGCTAGGGTTTCAGAAACCATAGGTCTCCGATCTTAGAAGGTTTTGGGCTAGTAGGTTTAGGTTGGTTTGGGTTGCTGATGGTAAATGGGCTACAGGTTTGGTTTAGGTTGTAATTGGGCTACGGGTGTAATTGGGTCAGGGTAGTTTGATGGCATCTGTTTGGGTAGGATTTGGACTGCTGTTTAATGGGTTTCATAATTGTAAATGGACAATTTAAAAACACTGGTTTTTATTTGGTTTATTTTAAAGCCCGGTCAAAATTGGGCTCTTACAGTAGTCACCACTACTTAGGAAAGTTAAATTAAATCGATTTTTGATAACTCGTGAGTTTTTTTGAAAATAGACTAAGTCTTCTTCCAAAATAAATAAATGTTTAAAATTAACTGTTTTATAAATCCCGGTCGTACTAGGTCATCTCGATAGCCGATGTAGTCTTCCGAATTTGGGTCTAAACGTCTAGGCCGGGTTGGGGAGATTACACGTTCATAATTTTTGGTATCCTCTCATAACTTTTGGTACCCCTTCATAATTTTTGGTAGTCTCTAATTTTTTGTGTTCTCTCATAATTTTTTGTATGCCCTCAGAATTTTGGATATCCTTTCAAAATTAAGTTTTGACAAGAGGAATTAATTTTTAGTATAAAGGTTTATTTTTGCATACTTATAATATTTTTTTATATATACTAATAAATTTAAAATTAAATAAAAATTAAATAAATAAAACAATATTTATAAGACAAACCAATATTTGATAGTCTCCCAGAACTTTGGATAATCCCTCAATTTTTTGATTGATCTAATTTAATTTGTTTCATTTATTTAATTTTTTAAAATTTGAAAAATTCTCATTATATATAATTTATTCCATACCAAATATTAGCATGAAAAAAGATAAGTTAAAACTTACCAATTTTTTTCTATTACAAAATGTTAATCAAATTACTTATTACTCAAATATAATATATTTTTTACTCAAAAATTATATTTCTTATTTCAAATCCTCATTTTGAAATCATACAAAAAAAATTGAGACCATACCAAAAATTATGAGGAAGTATCAAAATTGCTGAGGAAGTACCAAAATTTCTAAGGGAATACCAAAAATATGAAAGAATACAACAAATTATAATTGAATACCAAAAAATATGAGGAAGTGTCAAAAATTATGAGAGAATACCAAATAACATGAGGGGATACCAAAAATTAGGAAGTACTAAAAAAAATTAGGGAATATAAAAAATTCTAAGTACTAAAAAAATGAAGGGATATAAAAAATTATTAGGATTTACCAAAAATTACGAGGGAATACCAAAAAGCTTGAGGGACTACAAAAAAAAATATATTAGGATGTACCAAAAATTATGAACAAATACAAAAAAAAAATGAGGAAGTGCCAAAAAAAATGCAAGGGGATACAAAAAATTGTGAGGTATACCAATTTTTTGTTGTCTTAGTAAATTTTTTTCGTTTATTTAATTTTTTACATTTTTTTTTAAATTTATCATGAATTATAATTTTTTAGTATCAAATTTTAGCACAAAAAATATATAATTTAACAGTTACAATTTTTTTCCATTACAAAAATCCATTGAAATTTCTTAATATTTAAAAATTATATTTTTTATTTACTCTAAAATTATATCTCATGTCAAATCCTATTTTCAAAATAATACCAAAAATCATGTGGAAGTTCACAAAAAAAATACGAGAGAATATGAAAAATTTAGAGGAAGTACCAAAAATTTTGAGTGAACGAAAAACACGAGGGGTTACAAAAAATTATGAGGGAATGCAAAAAAAGCATGAGGTAATACAAAAAATTATGAGAGAATACTAAAAATTATGATGGGATACCAAATTTGGCTCGACTTGATAATTTATTTATTTATTTAAAGTTATCATGAAATATATTTTTTTTACCAAATTTTGTCAAAAATATAATAATTTAAAAGTTATTAATTTTTTTTCATTACAAAATCTCATAATATTTAAAAATAATATTTTTTTATTCTAAAATTTTATTTTGTACGGAATCCTGATTCCGGAACCATACAAAAATTTTTTGAGAGAATACCCAAAAGTATAAGGGTATACCAAAAAAATTATAAGAAAGTACAAAAGAAATATGACCATGCGATATTAAGTGGGGTTTGTTTCCAACGGACTTTGTTTTTTCTTGATGATATAAGTGGGGTTTTTTATTTCAGCATATTAAGCCAACAATTTGTCTATTAGTTGTAAATACTATCTCCGTACAAAGTATGACCCAATGGACATGTTGTATGGCAATAGCCATTTATAACGGACAATTGGAATTACTTTTAACTCCAAAATTATTAACATAATTAAATCCCAACAAACTATTAAATATTAATTTTATAATAAATTTAAATCGATTAAATATTGTATTTTAAAATTAAGAAATTTAACTTTATCGATTTTAATAGTATCTTAAAATGTACAAATAACTTTAATCTAAAATAATTCAATTCAATATAAATTGTGAATTAAATTGAATTTATATGACTAAACATGAAATACTTGAAATAATTTCCCTCTCAAATTCGAAATGGATCCAACTTGAAATAACTCAAATTTTAAAACTCAAATTAATCAGATCTAGATTGATCTAATAGACCGTTGTATCTAAACATATTCATATCAAAGATGTTTGTTGCAGGAGTTAGTAGATATACTAAATGTAATTGTGAGTGGTGAATATTGAGAAAGATAAGATGATATATTACTTTTTCGTCCATTAATACCTAAAACAATGATCATAACCATTTAAGTTTATGAGACTCGTGTAAGACTCATATTAAACATTGGATATTAATACATAGTGAAGTACAACCAAGATAAGAGACGAAACTACAAAATAGCAATCATATCATTATCATTGTACGGCAATCTCTATTTTTTAAATTTCTGGCAGTAGTCAAACTGAACTTGTATAATTTGAGAGAAATGAATGTGCAAAGGCTGCATGAATTGCCGCCCCAATGGGAAACACATCTTCATCAATGGTGAAATAAGAACTATGTGGAGGATGTATGGCTCCAATTTTCTCATTGCGAATTCCTAGGAAGAGGAATGTTCCAGGAACCTTGTCTAAGTAGAAAGCAAAGTCTTCGCTCCCCATAAACATAGGAGCTACTTTGGTGTTTTCTTCTCCTACTATCTCCCTCGATACGCGCACTACATGTTCGAACACCTTTTCATCATTGACGGTGGGAGGAACTGTAGGGTGATCTTTTCCCGAGAATTCGATCGCAGCCAAGCACCGATGTACAGCTACCTGAGCTTTAATTACCTGATAACAGCAAATCCATGAATATTTACATCAAATTTATTAATGATTCAAATTCCATACGCATTTTTGTCACCTCTTCTATTCTGTCCCTAAGTGCATTGAATCTCTTCGTACTGAAAGCTCTAAAAGTTCCTGCTATTGTCACTGAGTCTGGGATTACATTGATTGCAGTTCCACCTTGAATAATAGACACTGAGACCACCTGCAGTATGCAATAAATTACACAAAATCCAATGTCAGGCCAAGGATCATTTATTTGATTAGCTATCTCTGGACGTTGTACGTAGAAATAGGTACACCTGAGAATCCAAAGGATCAGTTTCCCTTGAAACTATACTTTGTAGACTTATTATCGCTGTGGAAGCTGCCAAAATTGGATCAATGGCGAGATGGGGAATTGCAGCATGGCCTCCTTTGCCGCTAATTGTGGCTTTAAAGCTCCCACAGCCAGCTAGAAATTCTTTAGCTCGTGTGGCAACTACACCAGCGGGATATTCATGCACCAGATGCAACCCAAAAATGGCCTCTACCTTTTCAAGCACTGACTCTTCGATCATGTGTTTGGCTCCTTCACCGCGTTCCTCAGCTGGTTGAAATATTAGAATTACAGTTCCCTGTAATTTATAGATTGTAATTCCTTTCCTTTCTTAATTTTGAAATTTCATTTTTAGGTCAAACTCTGCAATTACTGTGTTACAGATTTAAGGTTAGTTTACTTTACTTTACTGTGTGTTTATCATTATTATTAAAAAATAATTTTAAGAAGATAAAATATAAATTTTAAACATTATATTGTAAAATAAAAGATTTAATGGAATGATGAAAAGATAATTTCATTAAAAAGCACTTTTTCAAAAGTCAAAACTTAAAAATTTTGGATTTTTAGTTTAGTTAAATCTCAGCTTAAAATCAAAGTTTGGTTTAAAAAGTTGCTTGTTTATATTTCTTTATATTTGAAATCAGGGTTTGAGTTGAAGAGTACTTTTTAACCTCAATGGTAAACAAAGCTTTAATCGTTTCTTTGATTTCCTTAATTTTAACCGAAATGATAGTCGTAAAATTTAATAATTAAAATGGCAACTTTTGTAAGCTAATGAAACATTATATTTTAGTATATTTACCAAATAAAATTTTAGAAATAAAAGAAATTAATCACAGTTTTGCTAGTACTTACGACTTGAATATTAAAATTAAAAATTACTAAATCGTAAAGTAAATATAGTGAAGAGAGCACTAGCAAAATTTGACCTTAATAATATTCTTAAAAATTGGAATGGAGTTTTGTCATAATTATGCTTGACCTGTAACGCGCATCGCAGCTTTTGCAGTATCTTTGCTGCTCCAAGCAACATGGCAACATGAGCATCGTGGGCACAAGCATGCATTTTACCGTCTACGTTGCTTTTATGCTCCCATTCCACCAATTCCTGCATGATATAAAAATAAAATACAAAGGGCAGGGCTTTGATAGTCCGATTCGAAGGCACTCCAATTAATTCCTTTCTAGTAAAGCTGAAAACATGTCAATCTCAAGCTACAAATTTGTTTTTAAACCTTTTTCTTCTTGCTTTCCTGATCTTCTAGTATAATATAGCCCAGCAGTATTTAGCAAAACGGCCAAAACCTGTGACTATTTACTATATATCATATAATACCATAAAATACTGATTTCTTTCAAAGGGCTAATGATTATTGGTTGTTTAACAACTAAAATTCTTTTAAAACACTGTTGATCATGGTATTACACCAAGGGAATACCACTCAAGAATCGAATTTCAAACCCCAATGAGTCTAAACTTCTTGAGTGAACAGTAAATTTTTTCTTCCAGGAAACCCTTGTGCTAGATTTTCTTAAAGGAAAGGCAAAAAGTGAAGAAAGTTGAAGAATAATAATAACAAACAAGAAAAGAAAAAAAAATCAGACCTGAATAGGTAAAGCATCCATATCAGCTCTGAGAGCAGCAAAGGGAAGAGAACCAGAGCCAATTTTAGCGACAACACCTGTGGTAGCCACAGGCCAATGATAAGGAACACCAAGCAGATCAAGTTCATGCCTAATGAGCTGGCTGGTATCAACTTCTTCATAAGCTAGTTCAGGGTACTGGTGTATCTTCCTCCTTATTCGTTTCATCCAATCCACAGTTTCTTGATCATTAGCCAGGCTAAGTATCTGGTCTTTGATGGAGACGTTTGGACTAGGTGTTGCTGTTGTTGGGGTGAAAGAAGTGAAACAATCTTCATTGCAAGAGAAGCAGAGGGGAGATAGGGTTACGCAGATTAAGAAGATGTGTTGAAGAATGTGCTGTGGGGTCTTCGTGGCCATGGCCGAGGCTGAATTTGGCTGTATACGAGCGAGATAGTGATATATAAAACGGGGTGGGTGGTTAAGAATAGTGGGAATTCATTTGATATTTTTTCATAGATTTACTCTTTGACGTATTCACAGTAAATTTAGTAGATTTTATCTTTTGTAGGTGGTGCATAAGTTTCCTTTATTTTAACTTTTTAATGCAATGGGCAAATACCACCCATTTACAGTTTCTCTGAAGGACACTCAGAGTTGGTCGGGCCTTGCGTCACTATCTAATCTAATAAATTCCATGTTCTCCACGTTTTCTATTTCCACAAAGTCTGTTAAATTCCGTTTCCCTCCTCTCCTATTTATTTTTCTTTATTGATTGTAAAATTATTACAAAGAAAAAATGGAAAGATACTAGTTACAATGGAAAGCCCATTAGAAAATACAATTCAGAAACACTATGAATGTTTGACAAATTGTCAAATTATACCATAAAAGAGCAAACTATACTTGCATCAGGCTTCCAGCCACAACCTAAAGGAGAGCAAAACAGGACTCAAGCCATACTACGGACAAACCTAACTTGTCAGGAAATAGGCAGACAGCAAAAAAAGTGAACAAGCCACCTTGAATCGTTCAGCCTCTTTCTAGGTCATTGCTCCGATGGCATAGAAACAACATTACTGCCATGTAACAACAGATGTGCTAAGAACATATCAACCAAAAACAAGTTGCAAAGGACTTGGAAAAACAAAACGCAAAAGATTTGATAAACACAAGCGTCTATGACTCGAGAAAACCTCCTCAAGGAGGATCCAAAGAAAAACCTTGGACACCATTATTTTGCCAATAAAACATAGTCCTCTTATGCTGGAAAATGAGTGGCCAGCAAAGGAGGAGAAAAAAATGGTGGTGGAAGACGAGGAGTAGAAAGAAAACAGGAGGGCTTAAGGGAAAGGAAAGAAAGGGTGGGTGAGTGGGGATTAGGGGCGAGCGTTCGATCGAATCGAGTGAAATGATAAGAATAACTCGATTCGATTAACTCAAAATTCAATTTTTTTATCAATTTTTTTAATTGAATCGAGTGTTTCTCACCCTTAGTGGAGACCAAGGAGCAGCACCACCATTTCGGAAAAGTGTTGGTCAGCAAGAGGTGGTTATCTCTTCTCTTATTATCAACCATCAAAATATACAGATGATTTTGAAAGAATAGTTAAAATATAGGTATAATAACAATTTTAACCTTTAACTTTTATATTTTTAGTCAATTTGGTCATTATTCTTTTTTTTTAATTAAATTTGACCATTAACTTTTTAAAAAGAGTGAAATTGTGTTTGCAACAAAAAATATTGACTAAAATATTAATTTTTAATGATATTGGTGTGGCAACCCTCATGACAATCTACGTATACTTTCATACTAACATATCACTATTTGTCTTATATGTCACATCAACAAATAGTTTAAAAATTATAAAATATTTAAAGAATAAAAAATTCATAAAAATTTTAAAAAAAAATACATGTGGATTACCATGCGAGTTGCCATGTTTAAAAATTCAATGTTTTAGTTAATATTTATGCTTAAAATTTAATATTTATGAAAGGTTGATGGTCAAAATTGATTTTTTATTTTAAAGATTGATGGTCAAATTTAACTCAAACAAAATTAAGAGCCACATTAATAAAAAATATAAATATTAAGAATTAAATTTATCATTATACTTAAAATATAATATAAAAAATTATATAAGTATGTATATGTATCAAAGTTCATATAACCTAGATTATTAAGTTGTTACAATTTATAAAAAAAGTAATTTATATTTCATACATTATCAATATGTAAATCTCTATTAGCAACGTTTTAATCTAGATACATGATTTTGGGGGCTAGTTATAAGTAGAAATGACAAAATCCAAGTAACCTCACTAACACTAATCCATTCTAAATGGAGATTTAAAAAAAAAAAATTAAATGCTTGCTTCGCTTTGTCACATCTCAACTTTTAAAATTACTATTTTACCTACTTTAATTTTCTGCGTATCTTTTTTTTTTTCTTTCTTTTTTTATATTCTTAGTATATATACTAAAATCATAGGTACGTTGTTAACCTGAACCGGTTGCTAAACCTACAAAGTGCGAAAGTCCAAGTAACAAAGCATGAGTAAAAGTGATTGTGGAAGTGGGTACTTCAACAAAAACTATGATAAGCACAATGGAGAAAGGAGATAGTAAAGTTTTTTTACGCAGTTCAATTTCACTATATTTGCGGAGCCTAGCTCAATGAGAAGAATCCACTATCATTGAAGTGAGCAATGCAATCAAGGCTCGAAGAAGTTGTCATTAAGGAAGGCACATCTGAACAGTTTCAGCCTTTATGAAAAATATGTTGAAGAAATCCCGATTTGAAAACGGTTTTCTTGCACAGGGGAAAATTAAAATTTTGAAAACCGACCTGGTTTGTGATATTTATGGCAATAAACCTTAATCGAATTCGTATTTGTGTTTTCGACTTAGCAAACGTTTGTTGTTCCCAGCTTTCAACCAGATGATATTCTCTACTATTCTCGTACCATGAATTGCTTCGAGTGTAGGCTCGAACCAATTAAATCGAAATACAGAACTAGAAAAAGTTTTCTCTCCTTTTGGGGTGAAAACGAAAATTCTCTCTTCTTAATAAAAATCGGTAAAATTGTTATTCCGGAAAAATATATGTAATAGTTGAGAATAAATTCTCTCTATTTTTCGACTTAATAATAATATCTCGAAGTTGTGTTAATAGCTATACTGGTGTCGTCTATTTATAGGAAGAGAAGGTAGAACCATTGTTGAGTTGTAATGATTTATTTCAAATAGAAAAATAGCATCCTACTTAGAATAGGACTAGGGTAGACTGCACACCCTAATATTCCTATAAGGGTTGTCCCCCCTTCAAGTCCATGAGGGGTTTTTGGGCCTCTCTCACATCGGGTCCAATTACAAGTACTTCCTAAGCCTTTTTTTGACCCAGCACTCTGTAATGTGATCCAACCCGATTTAGTTTTTCTATGTCCCAAAATAAACTTTAATATTTATATATAAAACTATTTTCTCATCCCTATTTTACCCCAACAAAATTTTGATGATTTTACCCCTGGTAAAATTTCGAGAAAATTGTTCAATATTTCACAACTCTAACATGTTCACAATGACCGAATGATTTATTTTCATTTGCGAGCTTCAAAACAGTCCAAAAACATAAACTTATTCTTCCTATAATTTTTTAAGTAATCCATAAAGGTTGCAAATGGATTATTTTCATTTCCATTTTTGGAAACCTACATTTATTTCCAAATGATTCTATTTCTCTATTTCAAAGAAAACCATAATCATTCATGAATGTTTCTCATTTCTCTTTTCCTATTCATTTCGTTCATTTTTATTCAAACACGCAATTCATTTCTAGTTTCAACGAACTATCAGAGGGATCGATTGAACATATGTAGTTGATGCTCAAATGATTTATAATTAAGTTCCAGTTTTTTGCCTATTAATTATAAACTCATTTAGTCACGAAGTCATTCCACTATAGTATCGTGACTGAGCTCTCCCCAACAACATACCATTACGAAAGCAACTACTCAGTGCTCATCCAATAACCTTGTCATAAGTGTGTTACCATCATAGGATATCCCTGATCTCTTTGGGATAATATTCGTTCTCCTAATATGATCCTATTTTGTCTCATGGTAACCATTACATCTTCCTTCATGAAAAATCAATCACTATCAAGTAATGATCAAGTCATCCATCACAAAGACGGACGACCCGTGGTCACGTTTACTTTTCATCAACCATGTAATGGCAACGAGAGGATATCATTTACCCATGTTTTGGGCCATGAATTTCACTGTTGTGAATGACGCTACATACTACAGAAGTCGTACACCCAAACATCAGCTTTCAGTTCCTTATCTATTTGAACTTAGACTTTTACTTATATCAAAGTGTACGAGTCATGCATACATAGTTTGTCACCCTCTCAGGATTTAGATATGTCACCTTATGAACGTCACAAGTGAATAAATCCATAAACGGGTTTAGGATCTATTCTGCTTGGGTCATGTCAGATGTACTGTCAGTCCAGTCATTCACATCCATGTTTCTATCTTCTCGGAGTCATCCGCTCTGATGCCCAAGATAAGGTATCTCCCCAATTAGATTTGATAGACGACATATTAGTTTTTTAATCGGTTTGCTCATTTCCGATTAGACTAAGGACATGTTTAGGTTTGTCTACTGATACAAGTTGCATTTCTGTACTACGACCCGACCACGTAATATTGCTTAGTATTAGTTAAGCATTTAGACAACCAATGAGCAACATTTGCTTTCATTTTTCTTTACGTGCAAAAACCATTTGAGGACAATAATACAAAATATATTAATCGTAATCAATGAATTTTTTTTATTAACCAATCTGTTCGAAAAATTACAAGTGTATATTGACGAAAATACTACACTTAGGGCACTAGATCCAATAGTCTCCCACTTGCCCTAGTGAAGTAGATGAGTCATGTTTCGCATTCTTGTGCCCTTCCATATGTTTCCAAAAGAGTTCTCTAGCTATAAGATTCTTTGCTAAAAAAATCCCCAGGTTTTGTCCTCATATGCGATTTTTAATTACGTCTACCATTATGTCAAACACTACCGTCTCCCTTATGTGTTTTGTTCTTATGTGGTTTATTTGATTTTAGCTATATCCACATTGTTACATTGCCATAGTTTTTTACATACCTCATATTCAACCCTCCATAGTGAAGTTAGCAGTGCAACCCTGCTTGATACTTATTCACACTATGGACCCACCATCTAGGAAAAAAAATAGCTCGATGCCGACTTTCTCGAATCCCGACACGTTTGGAAGTCAGAATTAGTATATCCAATAGGAGTAAGATCCCCTCCAGAATACACAAGCATACAATCCCTCGTTCTCCATAAATACTTGAGTATATCCTTAACTGTTTGTTAGTGCCTTGGTCCTGGATTCGCATGATATCGACTTACCAACCCCACTGCAAAACAAATATTTGAGCGTGTGCATAACATAGCATACATAAGACTTCCTACTATTGAAGCATAAGGAACCTTTCTCATGTTCTCTTTTTCTTCAACTGTCTTAAGACAGTCCTCTGAAGAGATATGAATCTCAATACGGAGGGTTGATTTCCCTTCTTCGAATCGGTCATTGCATAACGCTCTAATATATTATTTATGTATGAAGCCTAAGATAGTGTTATCACTTTGTTCTTTCGATCCCTTAAGATTCAAATACCTAGAACAAAATTAGCTTCTCCCAAGTCCTTCATGCTAAACTGTTGGGTTAACCACAATTTAACCGATGACAATGTCCCTACATCATTCCAAATGAGTAGAATATTATTGAAATATAGAACGAGAAAGACCATCTTTCCATCCCCTAAACGTTTATAAACACAAGGTTTATCTATGTTTTTCTCAAATCCAAAAGTCTTGAACGCTTAATCGAATCTTTGATTCCATGAGCGAGACGCTTGCTTAAGTTCATATATGAATCTAAGCAGTTTGCAAACTTTATGCTCGTTTCCTTTAGCTATATATTCGATAGGTTGCATAATGTAGATGCTCTATTCAATATAGTCATTCAAAAACGTTGTCTTGACATCCAATTGTTAGGTCTCATAATTGAGAGTCGTCGCAATGGATAGTAATATGCGGATTGACTTGAGCATAGCAATATGAGAGAAGGTTTCTTCGTAATTGATGTATTCTTTTTAGTATAACATTTTGCTACAAGTCTAGCATTATAAGTTTCCACTTTTCCATCCATATTTATTTTCCTCTTGTAGATCCACTTACACCCTATGGGTTTTATCCCTTTTGGTAAGTCTACAAGTTCCCACACTGATTTGGAATACATGGAGTCCATCTCAGCTTTTATAGCTATTTTCTAGAGCTTGGAATCAGCATACTGTATCACTTCGTCATATGTGAGTGGGTCATCATCTTCCTGTTCGGCAGACTTAGTTTTAAAAACACTTCCTCAAATTGGAAGAACTCAGGCCTACGAGAAACCCTCCTACTGCGATGAGGCTCCCTATGTTGCTGATCGTTTACAGGTCTACTATTAGGAGTTGATTCTGGAACCATTTTCGTAGGGTTTTGTATATTTTTCGAAAGCTCCTCGAGTACTTCTTTACTCTGAGGTTTGAAGTAATTCATGTAACTTTCTTTAAAGAAAGTAGCATGAGTTGAGACTATAACAGTTTTCTCTTTCAGGTTATAAAACAAGCCACCCTTTGGATATCCTACAACCATGCACAATTATGTTCGTGAGCCTAACTTCCTTACATCTTTATCTAATACGTAGGTCGGGCATCCCCAAATCCTAAAATTATTAAGATTTAACTTCTTGCTATGCTACAATTCGTATGGGTTTTTTATGTTGCCTTATTTGGCACATCATTTAGAATATAACAAGTCGTTTGTATAATGTATCCCCAAAAAAAGATTGGTATCTTCGAATAACTTAACATCAAACGTACTATGTCTAAAAACATTTAATTTCATCTCTCTGCCACTCCATTTTGTTAGGGAGTGCCTGACACGGTTAATTGGGATAGAATCTCTTAAGAACTCATAAGATAAATATTCCCCACCTCGATCAGATCGAAGTGCCTTTATGGGTAAACCTAGTTGTTTCTTCACTTCCGCACAAAACTCTTTGAATTTATCAAAGGTTTCATTTTTACAGTGCATCAAGTATACATACTCATATTTGAAATAGTCATTAATAAAGGTTACATAGTACTCGTAACCATCTCTTGCACTATCGCTCATGGGGTCACATACGTCAGTATGAACAAATTTTAGGGGTTTTCTGGCCCTCGTTCCTTTTGCATTAAAAGATCGCTTAGTCATCTTACCTTCCAAGCAAGATTAACATTGTAGAAGATCAAATTATTCAAGCGAACTTAAGATGTCGTCTTTCACAAGTCTACTGATTCTCTCTAGGTTAATATGGCTAAGTCTCAAATGCCAAAGGTACGCCTCATTAGAGTGAGAAGTTTTAAGTCTTTTATTTGATATTTCAGTCTCAAGCAGTGTGTACATATTTAATTTGATAAAATAGAGATTATTTGATATCCATCTATTACAGATAAGATTGTGATTTCTAAATATTGTAATTCCATTATTAAAAGTCGCGGTCAAACCATCTTTATATAAGCATGCAACGAAAATTAAATTTCTTTTGAAACTTAGTACATAGAAAACGTCTTTTAAAATAATCTTCCTAAAATTATCAAAATAAAGATGTACATCTCCCACTACTTTAGCTTCCATATTTGTCTCATTCTCGGTCTACAACGATAAGCTTTTATCTCTAAGATCTTTCATTTACTCAAACATCTGTAGAGATACACAAACATTATTAGTGGCTCCCAAATCAATGACTCGGTGGTCTATTGAGTCTTCCACTAAATAAGCTTCTATCATCAAGAGTTTCATACATTTGCTTTTGTTAGCTAGGAATTCTTTCCACTCTTTACAGTTTTCCTTGAAGTGCCCTTTTTTGCTGAAGAAGCATTTAGATTTAGATAAGTCTTTAAGCTTTCTGGTTCTCTTCCTTTCCACTTGTGGTGGCCCAGAGACCTTAGTCTTGCCTTTCTTAGCGCGCTTTCCCTTCCTTTTTGAGGAAGAAGTGACAACTATATTCGATTCTACTTTTTGGATTGGCTGACCATCGTTCAACACCAACTCATAAGATTGTAACTCATTCATGAGTTGTGTAAACATTAGGCTTTTGTTGCCAAGGTTATATGCGGCCCAAAAATTAGCAAAATTCTTAGACAAGCTTTTGAACATCATCTCTATTTGGGTGATTTGGTCCAAATTGGTCTCATTGTCTATGGCCTCAGAAAAGTATTCCATAAGAGTGATCATATGGTCTTTGATTGGAGTGTCGGGCTTTTGCTGGGCATTCATTAAGCTAGTTATACCAGACTGTTGAGCCAAGGCAGCTTGGCCTCCGAACACATCTTCTAGCTTATCTAGAATCGCTTTAGCAATATACAACTCTCCAATTGCTTATACAGAGTGTTGGTCACGCTTGCCAGCATATAGCAATGAGCTATCTCATCAGACTTTTACCAACATTTTCTAACCTCAGCTTTAGTGGCCAGAGGGCACTTAATATCAAGAATTGTTTTAAGTTTCTCACATCACAAGACAATTATTAGGTTCTTTTCCTTTCCTTATAGTTGCTTCTGTTCAGTTTGTTTTTAGTGAGTGTGTTCAATAAGGGAGTTGGTGTCATTTTTGAACTAAAAATAAAATATTCAAATACTAATATCTTTATATTAAGCAAACGTTTGATTTTTTTTTTCAATATTACGATATGGATTAAGATGATGCATGCGTCGTACATTAAACCTTGAAAACATTTGTAAGTCATTGCAATGATAATTCTCACCCATTAAATCAAGTCACCATGGGGTGATCATGATCAACTAGTAAGAACATGAATTTCCATTCAATTAGTACATGAACCTAATTCCTTAGGCATTCATGTAATACCCGTATCTCGTTTCCGTTGCCAAATTAAGGATCGAAGTGTTACAGAACAAAACTGAACAATTTATCTTAATTTAGAATAAATATTATTCATGAACATATATCAATTCATATAATAAATATTCACATGGGCCTTAATTCAGGTTTACGGGGCCCTAAAATTAGTTTGAAAGCAATCGGGGATCAAAATGAATCAAAACATAAATTTAAGAAAAAATTGAAAATTTGGAAAACAGAGGGTCACACAACTGTGTGACGCAGCTCAGACCGTGTGAGCATTCGAAGTAAGGAAAAATAGTCATGTTCTAGCCTGTGTCATACACCGTTTAACTCACTGACTTAGCTCACACAGCCGTGCCGCAGGCTGTGTGCTAGCCATGTAACTCAGTGACTTGAGACACATAGCCGTGTCTCAGCCTGTGTGAAACCCACACTAAAACTATCAAAGCATGCATAGCCGTGCGGGGTGACTGTATGTGGCATACGGCCGTGTGATAACTTGTGTCCCAAGCTGTGTGCTTCCAAATTAACCCCTTAAACAAGCTAAAATCAAGCCAAAACTTGCCCAATAAGGTACACATAAAACAAAAACCATCCTATGACGAAAACATTTAAAACATACACTTAAAACATATCAAAATTAATAACTTAAACTTCTAACCAATGTACCATTCATAGGTACCTCAATTATAACCAAACATTTATATATTACGCCAAAACTTTATCCATTAACACACCTCAATTCAACTTTCATAACCAACCACACTATTATCTTCTAAACATATTATTAAAGTTTACCATTCGACATTACATAACACATTCACAAGTACTAAATAACTTTTTATATCTTCCAAAACTTTTAATATTACCCTTCTTACAGCAAAACCTATATACATGCCACAACCTAAAAAGAGAGAGAAAAGCTACCAAAAGTAAATGGATAGTGTGAGCTTTGATGTCGATCCTTCAAGTCGTATGCAATCGTTAACTACAAAATAACATGAGAAAAATCATTAAGTTTAAATAGCATAGTAAGATCATAATGTAAATTCTACTTAACTTGCTTTAAGCAAAGGAATCACTTAAAAATTATAACATGATAACTAAAATTCTCAATTTCTTTGTCTATAAGTTTTCAAGAATACATCATAACTAGAATATGCCAATTCCATGTAATTCTTCATATCATTTAATCAAGTTCATCATTACCCGGTTCACATACTCAAACCTCACTCATTTTTAGGGGCATCATGGATGCAAAACAGGGGCACCTACACGAGTGTGCAATCAGGGGCACCGGAGTGCATTCAAGGGCACGAATGTGTGATCAGGGACACCAAAGTTTTTACAGGGGAACTGAGGTGCAATGAAGGTACTTCAACATTTCCGTATACATATTAGAACTCATTACAGTCTCATACAATTCATTTCAAATCCAAGAAACATTACTAATAACCACTTCTCAATTTCATATATATATGTGTGTGATACTTGCATTTCTAATAATTACATAATTAACTAAATTATATTCACATGTATATACAAAGAGATCAACTAACAAGAAAATAACAATATAAATTACGAGTGAAACACATTAAGTAGAAAATAACTATGAACTTACCTACTATTCTCTTCCGGTTAAAATGTAGGGACTACTCCGCAATTTTTCATTTCCCTCGGTTATTGTCTTTTTTTATTCAAATCTTGATCATGCATGCACTAAATTGTTTGGCCAAACCTCAAGCACCCAAAAATGGTGTTCTTCCCTAGAATTTTCAGCAGTAAGCTCTTTGGAAGATGATGACATCTTTTTGTTTTATTTAATTATAGTTTTAATTTCTAAATTATAATTTTACCCTTAAATATATCATTCAATTAAGCCAAACTTAAACATATTACCTTCCATCATGGATACTGATGGTCTAATTACCATTTAAGGCCATCAAATTAAATTTTTAAAGCTATTAAACCCAATTTACTAATAGCAACTAACTTTCAGAACGTTTACTAATTAGTTTTTTTTACTTAATTAACTATCCAAACATTAAAATTTCTTAACCATATTTTAATATGACCCTAATATAGTGTAACACCCTAAAATTCAAGTATCGATTTGTTGCATGTTTTGGTGTTTAGATTATGAAGGAAAATTTTCTTATTTCTTTTCGTACCTATTATAGTCCTGAAGAAGAGTATAGAATTATTCGAGTATGGAATAATTTTTAGTTTGAGAATTTATTGAAGTGGAGCAAGTGGCATTGATACTTAAGTTAAATTAAGTGTTAAAAAGTAGCATAAGATGAGTAAATGGCAAGGTGGTGTTGGCGCATGAGATATTGCATGAGGGGAGTGGTTCGAATCCCTTGTATAGCATTTAGACAACTTTTATTTTTGCACTTGTATAGCAAGTGTCGGTCAAGCAATAGATATGGTAAGGTTGTACTTTTCATTTTTGGTAAGTAGACTAAAGGAATAAGGAAATAGCTAACTTATAGTATGGAATCAAGAAAATTTGGAAAGATAAGGGGACATAAGGCATGTATCAAGGAAAAGGTTTTGGAAACTAACTCATGGCCATTTGACCATGAATTTGGACGGCAATGTGGTCTAGGGGGGTTGGCCGAATATGCTAGTAGTTGACTAGGATTAGGAGTTTGTTTTGGTCATTCCTAGCATTTTGTGCAAAGGTTTGCAATTCTCTTTTCAACCTCTTTTCCTTGGGCGAATTTGATCTTTTGGTAAGCCTAATTCTTTTGACCATTTGGTCATTTTTACTCATCACTTTAGTATTCTTTTGTGCCTCTTCATAGTGCCGAAATTGCTAGTACCAAAAAGGCCATTCCGTTCTTTTTGTTTTCTTTCTCCATTGCCGAATGTACTTTGCTCCTAAGCACATCTTTTTCTTTCTCTTTTCTCCTCTTTGAAAACCGAAACATCATCATCATCTCTTCTCTTATATTTTATTTCTTTTCACTCATACCTTCTCCATTAATTTTCTCATGGCCGAATGTTAGTGAGCCATAGCCGAACCATTTTCTCTTTTCTTTGGTTAATCATAGCCGAATCTTTCTCTATTCATAAACATCTTTCTCAATCGTCTCTTTTCAACCGTGGACAATAGGTAAGAATTCTTTTTAGTTCATGTTAGTTAATAGTTGTCATGGCGAATCTTGATAGTGGTATAAAGGCTTTCTTAGATCGAAATAAGCGTTCATTCTATTAACGTTTTTATTTGTTATACTTTAGTGCGATAATGAGAAGATCGAAATCAAGTGTTCGTAAGTAACATAGAACGTTGGAATCGATTTAAGGTGTTAAAGGAACGTTTTGGTTGACTCTCATTTTTGGAACAAGGATCTTTGTGGTAAGCAAATTTCACCCTTAAACCCTTAGTCATATTTCGATGTAATATTAGATTGGATTAACGATCTTTTGTCTTTGAAGACAATCAAAATAGGGAAGAAAAGAGGCGGTGAATGGTGTTCGGAAGAGGGGTGGTTCCGTTATTCCCCTAAGTTTAAGCGAAGGATTTGTTTCAAACAATCGGGATTTTCCACCGGGTTGTGGGCGTTCATCCGAGGAGAATCAGCTGTTCGAAGTCATTCGTACTCCCAAACCATTATTTGTTCGTGGATTTGATTCGGTTAATGAACCATCAATCGGGAGAAACCGCAAGTAGAAGTAGTTCGAAAACAGAGGGTAAAATTTTAGATCGTTATTTTTAGATCGGTTTCATTAATAAATTATAGTGTTCTAATTATCGTAATACGTATAGGTGTTGTGGCGAGAAAGTCTAGTTCTCACTATAACCGGTGTGTAACTTCACACTTATCTTTCGGGTTAGATACTAAAGCAGTATGTATTTTGATAAATCGTAAAAATGGCAAAATCGAAAATTATGTGATAATTAACACTTTTGTGTAAATGCATGAAAGCGGTTAAAGTCGGATAAATTGCTAGATCGATAAATTGAGCGAAATATTGCTAGATCGATAAATTGAGCGAAAAATTGCTAGATCGATAAATTGGGCGAAAAAAGCGCTAGATTGTTAAATTGGGCGAAAAAGCGCTAGATTGTTAAATTGGGCGAAAAAGCGCTAGATTGTTAAATTGGGCGAAAAAGCGCTAGATCGATAAATTGGGTCAAAAGGCGCTAGATCGCTAAATGGGCCAAAAATCTTCTAGTTCGACATTTGGGCCTAAGTTCGCTAGATTGCTAAATGGGCTAAATACTATTTTGTTTAATGGACCCAAATGAAAAGTTTAATTAAAAACTCATTTGTATTATGGATTACTTGATAAATTATTTATGATTAAAGTTTGTTATTCATACATAATTGCATGGGATGGGATACATGATGAAGAGAAGTAAGGCTGTGGCCATGAATCTAGTTCGGTGGCTGGCTTACACAACAAATTTGGCTTAATGCCTCTAGTTCGGTGACTATGTCACAATCTAGTTCGGTGAGTGCACTACAATATTATTTAAAAGGCTAAATGCCTACGATTGGTGTGTTTGGCGGGGTGGGTTGACTTGATCCCCACAGGTGTCTTTGGTTGAGTACGGGGTGTGTAGCGGATGGAAATTAGGCTTGGTTGGGAAATTCATTTTACATGCATTTTATATATTTTATTTCATTTTATATTGTTAAAATTTGTAATTGGGCTCAAGCCCAAATTAATGCCTTGATGGTGCAGCCCAATAATGGTGGTAAGTGAGTTACACATCGAGTTCTTTGTAACTCACCCCGTTTTATTATCCATCTCGGGTAATGGAAATTGATGTGGACTTGGGTAGGGGATGACTTGGTGGAGGCCATACTACGAGCTTGGGTTTTATAAACTATGAACTTTATTTAAGTTACTTATTTTAATTACTATTTTGGGTATGATGTAATAAGGCCTCTAATTATGTTTTTATGGATTTTTATGTGTGGATGGATTTAATTTTATTTTAAGACTCTTAATATGGGCTTATGTTAAATCTATAAAGTTTTCTTAAAAATATTGTGTTTTATAACAATTTTGGACACCTAAATTATTTTTCAATTTCTTTCAAATTCTTCTAAAACTACGTTAAGGTTTTGACTAATATATATAAGATTTCAAACAAGTATTTTTCTTAATTCATAATCATTGTACTTAGTTTTTATTAAACCTTATTTCTAAAGGTTTTGCATTACTGTTTTACTTAAATCATTAGAGAATTTTGGATGTTCGTTCGGTGTGACAAACCAAATCTCGTCTTAATGCATAGACCTGGTTTGGGGTGTTACATATAGCTCTATAAACATTAATTAAACAATAAACATGACCTCTCATGTCAGAATTGTGGTCCTAAAATCATTGTTTCTGACACCACTGAAAAACGGGATATTACAATTCACATGTACTAATAATCGTGTAATGTTTGACCATCATTCTAACTTAAATATAGCTCTGTAGAGAGTTACTTAACTAGAATATCTTGAGTGTATAACTATAAACTCAACATCTATCGTATCATGCACCACAAATGAGTCATTGTGAGACAATCTCACCAAGTAGCATGCTTTGACTAGTTGTCCTCTTTTGAAGATAGAATTTCTTAACCTATCGCATGATAATGCCTACCACAAGGGCTAGTCCAATTATCATTTAATCACAAGAGAATTCTTCTTACTTTCAGGAAATATCCTCAGTGAAATCCACATAGCAATCCTACCGTGGGGTAGTGAACTTGCCATGCCATCACAAGAGACCATTGATGGAGGCCGTAGGTCTTGTTTAGGGATCTTCTCCCACTCAATATTTTAAAAAACTTGCAATGTTTTTATAATTTTCATTTCCAATCATGTATGATCAATATATGCATGACAAGTACATGTAAAATTATTTCCTAAACTATATGGCATGTTTATCTCATATATGCATGACATGCTACGGAAATTTTATAATATTCACATTCAATTATTCATAAGAGTCAATCAAACAATTTTGATTCTCCACAATTTTTCTTTTAAAGGAAAAATAGAAGAAGTGAATGCGAACTGTGCACCAAGTAGGTTCCCAGGAAATGGAGGTGAGTCATATTTGACCACTTAAAAACCAAGTCTTTCCTTGCAGATCCAATTCTAGACATGCACCTTCACATTACCATACTTCTTACAGTAATCGAATAACCTAAAGAAGTGAATGGAACAATACAACACATGTATTTTCTCATTATCACACTTCTTATCTTTAATAGATCAACTTTGGATCATCTCATACATGTATATCACAATTGTATCATAAATAATTATTTAAAAAATATATAAAGTGATGAGTAATAAAATAAAATTATCAGCCAAGGTTTCCATGGTTCTATTTTTAGAAAATAAATGAAAAACCAAAAAAATTACATAGTTTTTTGCCACAAGGTATTCTTTGTGTCTTCGACCGCCATCGTTCCATCTTCTACTCGTCATAGACTCCTTTTTGAAAAAAATTACATTTATGTCCTATATCCACTTCCGGCTCACAAGAATTCTATAAATAAAAAATAATCCTACATGGAGATGATAGTCTATGGTCTATTTCCTAATAACCACAATCTTAGCAAAAATAAAAATTATATAACAAATATATATAATATTTCATTCATTCATATACATTCCCCTAAACATGTGAATAATTATAAGAATGTCACATCTTGTCAAATTTTAATCAAACAAGATGAAGAGAGAGATTTGATCTCAGTTTACACCATAAACATAGCACAACCTGGCACTCCGATACCAATTTTTGGAAAAATCTCGGTTTGAAAATGGTTTTCTTGCAAAACGAAAAATTAAAATTTTTAAAATCAACCCGATTTGGGATATTTATAGCAATAAACCTTAACCAAATTCACACTTGTGTTTTGGCTTAGCGGACGTTTGTTGTTATCGGCTTTCAACTAAAAGATCTTTTCTGCTATTCTCGTACCATGAACTGCTTCAAGTGTCGGCTCGAACCAATTGAATCGAAACAGAGAACTAGAAAAGGTTTTCTCTCCTTTTAGGGTGAAAACAAAAATTCTCTCTTCTTAATAAAAACCGATAAAATTGTTATTGTAAGAGCCCAATTTTGACCGGGCTTTGAAATAAACCAAATAAAAAAAATGTTTTTAAATTGTCCCATTACAGACCCAAATACAGGCCCAATACCCATGGCCCAATTTATAAACCCAAGTTATAGCAATCCCATTCCTAAACAGATGACCCAAATACACCCCTAACCCAACTAACCTACGAGGCCCAAAAGGCCCAACGCCTAAAACAGAAACCTAGGGTTTCTGGAACCTAAATGCGCAAGCGGCGTGAGAATCCCAAAGATTGCAGTACTGCAATCGCACGCCGATCGATCGCGCCGCAGCATGTGCGAATCCCTACATCATCGCCATGTTCTCTGTCTTCTACCTACAAGAAAGGGAAGAAACAGCAGCGCAAATGGAAAGAAATCGCAGCAAACATGGAAAAGATTTGATTTCCTTTTTATTTTTCATTTTGAAAGGCTATAAAAGCCTTCCAAAAATCTGTAAAAGGGGGAGAAAAATAGACACAAATAAACAGAGAGATTTTTAGAGAAAAAAGATACATATACAGGCACAAATACTATCACAAAAATACGGAGAGAAATATATTGATTCACGAACACAAAAGGCACAAGATCAGTAGGCACAATATCTTTATCGGAGAGATTAGAAAAATAAAATACTTGATTTCTCAGAGGTGATTTCTTATTCTATTTATTTCTTGTTTTATTTTTATTATATATATATTTTTGCGTATATAACCATCGTGAAAAAGGATAAAAAGGAGTACCTTTCGAAAGACGGGGAAAAATCAGAATTTTTAAAGCCTCAGGCCACCAGCCACGGATGCGCGTGTGGCGTGTGGCGCAGAAATCCGACGGACGGAGCTCAGGCAAGGAGACGATCATTTCAGAGAATTTTTCGGAGTTTTTTAAAAAAAAAACCAAACCAAATGATTTTTTTTTTAAATAAAACTGATAATTATAAATGAAGAGAAACAGCGCCGTTTTGATAAAGCTTGACCCGCGCATTGACCCGGACCCGAACAAGGATCTGCGTATTTTTTGAAAATAGGAAAATCATCCTTTTGATCCCTCCGCTATTTTATTACGTCCTATTAACTAATTTATTTTTTTTAAAATTAACCCTGGAAATCTATTTATATTTCAATTTAATCCTCTTTTCTTTTTTAATTTTTTTTATATATATATTTTAAATTGGTATTTTATTTTTTTAGTTATATATACTAATTTATTAAATTATAAATATCTATTATTTTGTCTAACTATATTTTGATTACATGTTATTTTTAGTGTTTATATATATATATTAGATATTATATTATTTTTTTAATGCTACATATTATATAATATTATATCATATATTTGGTTAAAATTATTTATAATATATTCATTTATAATATTTTTTTAAATTATTATATATTTTTTAGCACATTGTTTACACTGTTATCCTTTTTATCTATTTAAATTTGCATGAAATGTGTCCATAATTAATTTTATTGCTTAACATATTTATACTTCATCATATATTTGTAATTGCTTTAGTATAGGAATCATTATTCGTAGTATTTCATATTATTATTGCTTATCTTTAATGTTAGCATGTTATAACTGTTTTTTTTATTCGATAATGTACAAATGCAATATTATCACATAGTTATGGTTTAAAATAAAAAAAATACATTTTCACAAAATTAATATTTTATTTAAAGGTTTTTAAAATAAGGCAATATTTTGGTATTTAGAAATTCGGGAAATAATGCCTAATCGTGCTGGGTGTTGATTTTCCGTTTGGCTAAATAACTAAATATCATTTTAACAAGTTTTATAAATTATGAGATAATCTTAGTTGCGAGGGTTTAAAAATATCATGTCCAATCGTGCTGGATGTAATGTTTATATTCTCTCGGATCGAAGAATTCTCAAATTTTAAATCAAATTGTTCGAAGTTTTTTAGGAATCATATCTTTAAATACTTTTAAGTTTCAAACATTTGGACATGATTTTATCGATTAGGTACCAATTTTTTGGGCGATATGATGGTGCTAACTCTTCCTCATACGTAACCGACTCCCGAACCTGTTTTCTGGTTTTTCGTAGACCAAAATTAAATGTTTTAAATAAAACGTTTTACAAGGTGATCCAATCACACCTAAGTAAAAAGGGATTGGTGACGACTCCCATTTTGTTTTTAAAAGTCGACTCTATTTTCTAAACCAATTTTAAAATGATTTCGAAAGCTTGGCGACTCCGCTGGGGACAATAAGAGAGTCAAGCCGTAAAATTGATAGTTTCATGTCCTTTTGTCTGAATTTAAAATTCTGGTTTTTTTATTAAAAAAAAACATGATCCTTTTATTGCATGTGGTTCTAAATATATCTCTCTACATTGCACTGCATGACCGTCGTGGTCACACCCTTAAGTGGGAGCGAGAAGCTATGCCTTCGTGAGGTTTTCACCTCTGCATGGGCTAGTGGACTGCTTCCGGAATACATCTGTACCTATGTCTTCGTGAAGTTTTCACTTCCGCATGGCCATAGGGAAATGTATTCCCCTGAACCGAACTCGGTCCGTATGAGCCTATAATGGGTGAGGATCGAGGAATCTGCTAGTTCGGGTACTTCAACTTTAGAGCTAAACCGCATATAGTGAACCTTAAGAGCCCACCCTAAGTAGAATTACGTCGAACCTTAGTAGCTACCCAGGTAGATGTTTGTTTACTTTGCTTGCTTTATATTTTGCGGTACTAACTTGTTATGTTTTATTCTTTTGTGCATGTCATTTCATATTTAAAGAGGTATCGATTCACGGTCAGTTTCTAAAGTTAGAAAGCTGGTTATGGAGAACGAATTCCTTGATAAAGTGGAGGATAATGCAGTCGTCCGTATATGGTCAGAGCAAAGACAATTAGAGAAAGGGGATAGCTTAGCTGAGGGGCATATGTCGGAACTACGAGATTTCGCTCGTATTAGTGTCACGGAAAATGAGCTTCAGGAGTTGAAAGGAATATGGACCCAGTGGGACGATGAGGCAAAGTAGCTGTTCTATCGTAATTATGGTGATCAACCTTACTTGCTCGACGTCAAAGTAGATAAGTATCTATTCCGTGCTATGACTCAGTTTTGGAATTCTGCTTATAGTTGTTTCACTTTCGGGAAAGTAGACTTAGAACCTACGGTAGAGGAATATACGACCTTGCTTCATTGTTCGAGAATCCAAGTCGATAGAATTTATTCTAGGGCTGCTAATGTCCCAACCTTTATGAAGAAGTTAATGAATATCACGGGGATGAATGAACAGTGGGTTACAGCCAGAATTCAAGAGAAAGGTGAAGGTAAATGCATTCCTTGGGGGAGTTTGAGGGATCTGGTCCTAACACATCCAGATGCAAAGAAGAAGATTGACGTCTTCGCCTTATGTATTTACGGTTTGATAATCTTCCCTAAAGCTCTAGGACATGTAGATGAATCAGTTATCGATTTATTCGATTGACTAGGCAAAGGAGTCACACCTATACCTGCGATCTTAGCCGAGACGTTTAGATCTTTGAATGTATGTCGGAGAAAAGGCGAAGGCGGAGTTCATTGGTGTGTGTGATTGTTGTTGGCTTGGTTCCACAGTCATTTCTGGAAGGTGGAGAAAGTGTCTTATCGGATTTTTTCTGAGAGTTACTCTCTGTTGAAAGAGATAGTAGCTATACAGAGGAGAGATGACGTGTCTGAGGAGAACTGGATGGCGGTCCTTCGAAATCTCTGAGAGGAAGACGTTGAGTGGAGAGCTCCTTAGATGATTCCAGATGAAATTCTTTATCGATGTGGGAGTTTTGACTGGGTTCCTTTACTTGGAATTTGGGGAGCTATTGGATACGCTCCTCTACTTGTACTAAGACAGTATGGATCGAGACAGTTCGTACCTACAACACATGGGCTGACTCATTGTGAGTTCTCTTATAGAGGGGACAATTATAAAAAGAGAGTTAAGGAGATTTCTGGTGCTTGGAATCAGACTCGTAAGATGAAGAGGTTATCCGCAAGTCCAATGATGACCCCAGAATACATTGGATGGAGGATTAGAAGGGTTAATGATAACATTCCTGAATTGAATCTAGAAGACACCCGATCGAGAGATGAATGCTTACAAGTGGTTCCATCAGAGTTAGAAATTGTGAAGCAAGATTTTGAAAAGAAGAGTTCAGAGCTTGGAAAGAGGATAGAGAAGCTGGAAAAAGAAAAGATGTACTTGAGGCTAGATGTGGATGTGCAGAAATTAGAGGCCGAAGAAGTAAGAAAAGAGAAGAGAAGAGTCGAAGAAGATTTGAATGACTTAAAGATGGAATATAAAAAGCTGCGTTTATCAATGAAAAATGCCAGATTAGGGAAGACTTCGCAACAGTGGCAACAAGAGATACAAACGGAAAAAGTCAAAGCTGACCATTGGGAGAGAAAGTTCCTAAAGATGTAGATGCGAAATAAGGCCCTAGAAAAGAGTTTGACAGAAAGCCAAGAAGAGAAATGTGGACTAAAGGCTAGAGTCACTGAACTGGAACGGTCTCTACACCACCATCGAAGCCGTAATTCTACAATCAAGTCTGAACAAGATTGAGGAAATGAAGAGTAGGATTGAAGAGTTATAATCAGCATTGCACAGTTGTGAACTTCGGATCGAGCTTCTTGAAAAAAAAGAGGAGCATTGGAAAGAAGAGCTTCGCCATTCTCATAATCAAGTTAGGAGTCGAGATTACCTCATGGGTGAAGCAATAGTTCAGATTCGAGAGGTAGCTGATCATCTACAGACTTTGGCATCACAGGCTGATATATTGAGCATAAAGTATGAGCTACAGTCTGACCGTAATCAAGAGCTAACTTCATTGCTTGGGAAAATCAAGACCTTAGGACATAGGGCGAAAGCATACTTGTAGTCCGTTTTATGTAAAGGATTTTATTTTCTAATAAAATTTTCTAAAATGAAGTTGAATCAGAATCGATGCCTTTTTTGCATTCATGCATTTGCATTACATCATTTGCATTAGACTTTAATTATCTCAGTTAACCTGGAAAACCTAAAACAAAGATTGGAGAGAATAGAGCAAATGCAAATACAGATGCAGGGGCAATCAACCAAGATTCGACAAATGCGGGAAAAAATGCAAGAATTCCAAACCCTTGAAAGAATCGAAAGCAAAGAGGGAATTGGGGAACAATGTTTCCAAATCCTTATGTACTTGGGAGTGTTTTGAATAATGAGACTGTGCAAGAAATCCCTATACTTTTAGGGCTAATCTAGAGTAACGTGTAAAACATGCTTGTTGCCTTAAGCCTAGAAGCAATAAGACCCCTTTTATGAAATAGGCTTGTGTCCTAAATTCTTATTTCAATAAAATGCATCTTTTGAGTACATATTCTTTTATTCTTTCTACTATACATTTTTTACTTTTTCATTCTTTATTCATTACCATACAAGTAATCATCCTTAGAATCATTTATTCTTTATATTTCTTTCCTTCATGCTTAGGTACCCAGATATCAACGTCATGAGCGACATTATTACTGACTCCCTTTTTGAACAAGATATGGGTTTAGGGGATCTCAGGATTTTGAAGATGACAGAGTTTTTGACATATCTTCTGACTTGTTAAGAATGGTTTAACAAGATGAAAAACAGACCTCACCTTACATAGGGTCAATGGATATTGCGAGCCTAGGAAAGGAATGAAGATCGAAGCCTAGCTCACCACAGAAATAAAGTAAGATATTATTGAGTTATTTTCTATAATTCGAAGATATTTTTGCACGATCATATCAAGACATGCCTGCACTGATAAGACGCGGGCTAAATAAGAGGATGGGGCACTATCGGTCTACCACAAAAGGGAGATTGCTTTAATTGTACCGCAAATGCTGTATTTAAGAGGACAAGATTTATGCGTTTTCTTCACTTCTTCCCAAAATTTCCATATGTAGGGGCATGGATATTATGAGGCCAATCTCGTTAAATACTCTTAGTTGACATCGATTCATCGTTATGGTCGTCGTCTACCAATATTGCAAAGTCGATAGTCATCAAATTAAAAAAAAAGGATCAGATGCCAACACAGAATGCATAACTGTACAAAGTCAAAGTTTACAGTTTGTCCAAAGATCAGGCAGTGTATCACTGTATAGCAAAAGTTTCAAAAAAAAAGGGTGACTTAAACTTGTAAGGATTAGCATAAAAAGCTACCGTTACCTTCTGTCTTATTAAATGTCGACCAGAATCTTCGCTGGGAGCAACGTCTTACCCGTTGGTTTATGGAAATGAAGCATTTTGCTAATTGAACTTAGTTGAAGAAAAGGAGGTTCATCCTAGAGAATTCCACAAGGGGAACCTGATGTTGAAACAGATTTTTCTTCTACAAAACGATTTTAGAGGAAAGCATATGCCAAACTGGGAAGGTCTTATGTAGTGCTTGTTCTAGAGGAGCATTGATATTGACCAAAACAAATGGCGAAGACTTGCCTAATCCGGCGAATTCAGGTTCAAACAAGAAGTATTTCACCTGAAAGGGGAAGGTCCAAGGTGAAAACTCGCAAAGGGTACCTTGAGTAAAAAAAAAAAGAGACAAAGGTGTAACATCCTAAAAAGTGAGTATCGATATGTTGCATGTTTTTGGTGCTTAGCTTGTGAATGATTCAATTTGTGTGTTTAATATCGTTTTGAGAAGGCTCGGGATTTATTCAAAAATAAAAAAAATATTTAGTAATGAGTACTTTATTGAAGTGGATCAAGTGACCTTGATGTTTAAGGAAATTTAGTGTCAAAAACTAGCATAAGATGAGCTAGTAGTAAAGTGGAGTTGGCGCCATAAGTGTTGCTTGAGGGAAGAGGTTCGAATCTTTAGGAATGCATTTTGTGACATTTATTTTTGCTATTTCCTAGCAAGTGTCGGCCAAGCATCAAATTTGGTAAGTTAGACCTTTATTTTTATGGTTAAGGTAAGCTTGGAACTTAGGGAAAGAAATCCTAAGCTTTTGGAAGGTAGGGGGAACACAAGGCATATTTTAAGGGTTATGTTTTGGAAACTTAGAATGGCCAACTTGTCCATGAACTTGGACGGCTTTGTGGACTAAGGGGGAGCCGAAATTTTGGTGGTAAGCTTGGGTAAGGATGGTAGCTAGATAGAATCCTATTTGGTCATTTTTTGCTCTCCCAAAACACCCATTTCCTCTCATCTTTTTCTCTCTTAGCCGAATGTGCCATATGCTTGGAGAAAACAACTTTGTTTTGTTTCATTTGGTCATTTCTTTTTTACCATTTGGTCATTTTGCCAACCTCTCAAGTGCTTCATTTTGTGTTTCTCTTCTAGTGCCGAAATCATCAATCACAAAACACTATTTCTTTTTCTTCTTTATTCCCTATTGCCGTATGCACATTGTTCCAAACCTTACTTTTTGCTCTTTTCTCACCCTTGAAAACCGAATCATAAACATCTCATCTCTATTCTCTTTTCTTCTCCATTTTACTCATCCTTCAAACACATTTTTTCCTTCTTATTTCTTCCATGGCCGAATGTTAGAGACCACCTCCATAGCCGAAATTATTTTTCCCTTACCATTAAATCATAGCCAAATTTTCTTTTCCTCATAGATTTTATTCTCAATCATTTTTTCTATTCAAACTTTGGACCATCGGTAAGAATCATCTTCTTTGTTTTCTTTTTGCTAATTGGTCACCTTGGCCGAATCTATAGGTTGGCTTAGAAGAGCCTTTAAATCGATAATCGTTCATTCTCTTAGACGATTTCCTTTCGTTTTTCTTTTAGTGAAATAGTGGAGAGCCGAATCATCATCTCTTCGAAGTCATCTTGAAGTCCTTCGAATTTGGATCATATACTTTCAAGGGATTCCTTTGGAATCACTCGAAATTTTAAGGTAAGCCGAATTCGCCCTTTTTAAACCAATAGTCTTAAATTCCGATATATATATTGTTAGGACTAGTAATCTTTTGTCAATGGAGGCAAACAAGATAGGGTCGAAAAGGGTGGTGAATAGTGTTCTAAAGAGGGGCGGAATCGCTAATCCCTCTAGATTCAAGCGAAGGGCTGTTTTGGCAATCCGGGATTTTCCATCGGGTTGTGGACGACCCTCATCCGAGGAGAATCGACTATTCGAAGTTGTTTGTAGTTCGGAGCCTTTAGCTGTTCGGGATTATCCATTGGGTTGTGAACCATCAACCGGGGAAAATCGACAAATAGTTGTTGTTCGAGATTCCGAGGGTAAAGATCTAGATCGCTTATCTTTAGTATAGATTTATAATAAGTATTAGTGTTCTAATCAAGCGTGACATTTATTTAGGTATCGACGAGCGGGAAAGTATAGTTCTCACCGTAATCAGGTGTGTAATTTCACACTTATCTCATGGGTTAGATGTTATATCGTAAGTATTAGAATAAAAATTTGTAAAGTTGGTAAAATCGGAAAAATACGGTATATTAACACTTTTTGTGTAAGAGCATGAAATCGGTGTTAAAGTCGCGGAAATTACGGAATCGCTCTCAATGGGCTAATTTGATAAAAAAGTAATTTTTAGGCCTCATGTGATTAATGGGCCAAATTGCTAGATTGCTTAATGGGCCAATTTGCTAGATTGATTAATGGGCCAATTTGCTAGATTGCTTAATGGGCCGAATTGCTAGATTGCTTAAGGAGCCGATTTGATAAATACCATATGGGCCAAATTGAGAAATGGGCCAACTTGTAGTATGGGCCTTATGTTGAAATTATCATATGTAAATTGTTAAGCTTTGTTTATGTATACATGATTGCATGGGTTGGGATTAAATTGAAGAGAAGTTCTGGTGGTTCTACCACAATCTAGTTCGGGTGGCTCTGCCATAAACATTTTAAATGGCTTTATGCTGCGATTGGTGTGTTGGGGGTGGGTTGACTTGATCCCCACAGTGTGTCTTTGGTTGGTACGGGTGGTGTGTAGCGGATGGAAATTTAGGCCTGGTTGGGAATTGCATTGCGCATGCATCTTTAATTACTATATTGTTAAATTAGTTAATGGGCTCAAGCCCAATAAAATGCTTTGATGATATGGCCCGATGGATTTGGTAAGTGGGTTACACTTCGAGTTCTAAGTAACTCACCCCGTTTTCTTACCCTTCTCGGGTAATGATAATTGATGGAGGCTTGGGCGGGGATGACTTCGTGGAGGTCATACTTCAAATGATGGTTTTATGAACTTTAAACTACTCTTTAGTATTTTTACTTAATTACTATTTTAGCGATGTAATAAGGCCTCTAGTATTGTTTTTATGGATTTTATTTCGTGGATGGATTTTAATATGTTTTAGATACTTAAAGTGGACTATTTTAAGTTTATAAATGTTTTCTTTAAATTACGTATAAAAATGGGGTTTCTTAAATATCACTATCTCGTAAAAATTTCGGTGAAAACTCTTTTATAAATTTCGTTTCCAAATTCCTTTTGAACTCTTTTAAATTTCTTTAAAAAGTTAACCAATTATTTCTCTGAGATCAAATTTTAAACTCCTATGTTTTAAAATCATAGATTTCAAATTAACCTCGATTTTGATAAACTCCATCTCCAAATTAGTTTTGAAGACACATTTTCTTTAAATCATTAGATGACCAAATGTATGTACGATTTGTGTAGCATACCAAGTCTGGTTTTAACGCTTAGACCGGGTTTGGGGTGTTACAAAAGGAGAGGACAAGGCGAAAACCCACAAAGGGCGCTTTGAGACCAAAGGGGCTTTGAGTTGAAAACCCAGAAAGGGCGGCTCAAATTTTGAATAAAAGTGGGGCATACAGTAGTCTTGCTACGTTTGAATTAGCAAAGAGGAAGTATGTCACGTCTTGGGGCATCGACAAAGTACTCCGGATCCCCTAAACACATATTGAGCTTAAAATGGTCCTCAAGAAGTTGGAACAAAGAAGCTCAGGCTGCGATATCTGGGGCACCTAGCTTCTATCCTACCCATTTTGGATTCCTTATCTTTGATTGCTTTATTCTTTTGAGATACACCCAAATCAATTTTCTTTTATTTCCTGGGTTATCTTTGATTAAATTATTTTTTTCTGAGCTATGCTCCTGAATAATTTCTTTCTCGTCCATTCTCGTATTCTTTTTCAAGCATTTATATTGAAATAATGATTAATGGATTAAAAACACTTTCATAAAAGGAGTTTCGTATATTACTCTGGAAGCTTCTAAATAATATGAGAATCTGAAATAGGACTATTGTTCAGAACTCACCAAGCCTAAGGGGTTGGAAATATTGGAAAATGATTATCTCTTCGGATTCTTATTGGATAAGACAATTTCGTTGGTGATACCATATCGGTAAAAGACGAATAACGTCAAGCCAAGTGTAAAAGGGGATCATTGTCAGGAGATCCTGCATTCATATAAATTTCAGATTTATACACCTAAGGAATGGTGAAAAATGATACAAGTTCTGTACCTCTGAGTGGTAATAGATTGGATAGAAGAAGTCAAATGTTATTACAGTAGGAGGCACAAACTTCATATCCCAAGGTTCAAGTGGAGTGGACTCAGAATTACCACGGGGCAAAATAATTAAGCAAGAAAATGATACTTCAATGGGGAACTAAGATGAAACCTTGACAGATAAATGAGTGATAATACCTTAAGCGGGAATCATACTCATATCATTTTTACATTTATAGCATGTCTAATTAGGAGCATTTGAGGCATTTCAATTAAGGCATCCTAATTATTAGATATAATCATATACCCATTCTACAGGTTATGTCCTTTAAAAGACAATGTAGTAAGGTCGAAGATAGCCAATCGGCATTCCGAGCTTTGCGAAGCAGATTGAAGATGGCGAATCGGCATTCCCGAGCTTTGCGAAGCGTGATTGAAGATAGCAAATCGGCATTCCGAGCTTTGCGGGAAGCAGATTGAAGATAGCGAATCGGCATTCCGAGCTTTACAGAAGCAGATTGAAGATAGCGAATCGGCATTCCCGAGCTTTGCGAAGCAGATTAAAGATAGCGAATCGGCATTCCCGAGCTTTGCAGAAGCAAATTGAAGATAGCCAATCGGCATTCCCGAGCTTTGCGAGAAGCAGATTGAAGATAGCAAATCTGGCATTCCTGAGCTTTGCAGAAGCAGATTGAAGATAGCCAATCGGCATTCCCGAGCTTTGCGAAGAAGCAGATTGAAGATAGCCAATCTGCATTCCCGAGCTTTGCGAGAAGCAGATTGAAGATAGCGAATCGGCATTCCTGAGCTTTGTAGGAAGCAGATTAAAGATAGCCAATCTGGCATTCCTGAGCTTTGCAGGAAGCAGATTGAAGATAGCAAATTTGGCATTCCTGAGCTTTGCAGGAAGCAGATTGAAGATAGCAAATCTGGCATTCCTGAGCTTTGCAGGAAGCATATTGAAAATAGCAGATCTGACAATTCCTGAGTTTGCAGGAAGCAGATCGAAGACATCAGTCTGGTGATCCCTGAGTTTGCAGGGATCAGATTGAAAGGTAGCATATCTGGCAATTTCTGAGTTTGCAGGAAGCAGATCGAAGACATCAGTCTGGTGATCCCTGAGTTTGCAGGGATCAGATTGAAAAGTAGTAGATCTGGCAATTCCTGAGTTTGCAGGAAGCAGATCGAAGACATCAGTCTGGTGATCCCTGAGTTTAAAAGTAGCAGATCTGGCAATTCCTGAGTTTGCAAGAAGCAGATCGAAGACATCAGTCTGACGATCCCTGAATTTGCAGTGGAGCAGATCAAAAGATAGTGGATACTGCCTTCATGAAGTTGAAGCTATCAAATTTACTGAAATCAAGATGAAGTTCCACTACCGTTGAAGTTGCAGTAGAGCTGGAGTCATTTGAAGAAGACAAGGATCAAGAAGTCGAAGCTTGGCCAAGACCGGTCAAAATTGGTCCTTTTATAGTCTTTGCTCTATTCTCGTTACACGATAATGAGCAAAGAGGGACAGCTGTAAGAGCCCAATTTTGACCGGGCTTTGAAATAAACCAAATAAAAAAAATGTTTTTAAATTGTCCCATTACAGACCCAAATACAGGCCCAATACCCGTGGCCCAATTTATAAACCCAGATTACAGCAATCCCATTCCTAAACAGATGACCCAAATACACGCCGCAATCGCGCCGCAATCATCACGCCGCCAGTCGCACCGCAGCATGTGCGAATCCTTGCATCATCGCCATGTTCTCTGTCTTCTACCTGCAAGAAAGGGAAGAAACAGCAGTGCAAATGGAAAGAAATCGCAGCAAACATGGAAAAGATTTGATTTCCTTTTTATTTTTCATTTCGAAAGGCTATAAAAGCCTTCCAAAAATTTGTAAAAGGGGGAGAAAAATAGACACAAATAAACAGAGAGATTTTTAGAGAAAAAAGATACATATACAGGCACAAATACTATCACAAAAATACGGAGAGAAATATATTGATTCACGAACACAAAAGGCACAAGATCAGTAGGCACAATATACTGTCAGAGAGATTAGAAAAATAAAATACTTCGATTTCTCAGAGGTGATTTCTTATTCTATTTATTTCTTGTTTTATTTTTATTATATATATATTTTTGCGTATATAACCATCGTGAAAAAGGATAAAAAGGAGTACCTTTCGAAAGACGGGGAAAAATAGGAATTTTTAAAGCCTCCGGCCACCGACCACGGAGGCGCGTGTGGCGCGTGGCGCAGAAATTCGACGGACGGAGTTCAGGCGAGGAGACGATCATTTCAGAGAATTTTTCGGAGTTTTTTTTAAAAAAACCAAACCAAATGATTTTTTTTAAATAAAACTGATATTTATAAATGAAGAGAAACGGCGCCGTTTTGATAAAGCTTGACCCGCTCGTTGACCCGGACCCGAACAAGGATCCGCGTGTTTTTTGAAAATGGGAAAATCATCCTTTTGATCCCTCCGCTATTTTATTACGTCCTATTAACTAATTTTTTTTTTAAAAATTAACCCTGGAAATCTGTTTATATTTCAATTTAATCCTTTTTTTCTTTTTTAAATTTTTTTATATATATTTTTAAATTGGTATTTTATTTTTTTAGTTATATATACTAATTTATTAAATTATAAATATCTATTATTTTGTCTAACTATATTTTGATTACATATTATTTTTAGTGTTTATATATATATATATATATTAGATATTATATTATATTTTTTTAATGCTACATATTATATCATATTATATCATATATTTGGTTAAAATTATTTATAATATATTCATTTTTAATATTTTTTTAAAATTATTATATATTTTTTAGCACATTGTTTATATTGTTATCCTTTTTATCTATTTAAATTTACATGAAATGTGTCCATAATTAATTTTATTGCTTAACATATTTATACTTCATCATATATTTGTAATTGTTTTAGTATAGGAATCATTATTCGTAGTATTTCATATTATTATTGCTTATCTTTAATGTTAGCATGTTATAACTATTTTTTTTATTCGATAATGTACAAATGCAATATTACCACATGATTATGGTTTAAAATAAAAAAAATACATTTTCACAAAATTAATATTTTATTTAAAGGTTTTTAAAATAAGGCAATGTTTTGGTATTTAGAAATTCGGGAAATAATGCCCAATCGTGCTGGGTGTTGATTTTCCGTTTGGCTAAATAACTAAATATCCTTTTAACAAGTTTTATAAATTATGAGATAATCTTAGTTGCGAGGGTTTAAAAATATCATGTGCAACCGTGCTGGATGTAATGTTTATATTCTCTCGGATCGAAGAATTCTCAAATTTTAAATCAAATTGTTCGAAGTTTTTTAGGAATCATATCTTTAAATACTTTTAAGTTTCAAACATTTGGACATGATTTTATCGATTAGGTACCAATTTTTTGGGCGATATGATGGTGCTAACCCTTCCTCATACGTAAACCGACTCCGAACTGCTTTTTACGTTTTTCATAGACCAAAATTAAATGTTTTAAATAAAACGTTTTACAAGGTGATCCAATCACACCTAAGTAAAAAGGGATTGGTGGCGACTCCCATTTTGTTTTTAAAAGTCGACTCCATTTTCTAAACCAATTTTAAAATGGTTTCGACAGCTGTTTCGGAAAAATATATGTAATAGTTGAGAATAAATTCTCTCTATTTTTCGGCAGAATAACAATCTCTCAAAGTTATGTTAATAGCTCTACTAGTGCCATCTATTTATAAGAAGAGAAGGTAGAACCCTTGTTGAGTTGTAATGGTTTATTTCAAATAAAAAAATAACATCCTACTTAGAATAGGACAAAGGTGGATAGTACACCCTAGTATTCATACTAGGGTTGCTGCCCCCTTCATGTCCATGAGGGGTTTTTGGGTCTCTCTCACTTTGGGTTCAATTACAAGTACTTCTTGGGCTTTTTTTGACCTAGTACTCTATAATATGATCCAACTCGATTCAGTTTTTCTATTTCCCAAAATAAAATTTAATATTTATATGTAAAAAAAAATTTCATCCTTATTTTACCCCCAACAAAAATTTGATAATTTTAATCCTGGTAAAATTTTGAAAAAATATATTCAATATTTCACAAGTCAACATGTTCACTATGACCGAATGATTTATTTTCATTTTCGAGCTTCAAAACAGTCCAAAAACATAAACTCATTCTTCCTATAATTTTTTAAGTAATCCATATAGAACTGCAAATGGATCATTTCCATTTCCATTTCCATTTCCATTTCCATTTCCATTTTTGGAAACCTACATTCATTTTCAAATGATTTCATTTCTCTATTTTAGAGAAAACCATAATCATTCATGAATGCTTCTCATTTCTCTTTTCCTATTCATTCTGTTCATTTCTAGTTTAAATAAGCTAGCAGAGGGACCGGTTGGACATATGTAGTTGAGGCTCAAATGATTTATAATTAAGTTCCAGCTTTTCCCCTAATAATTACAAACTTATTTAGTCAAGAAGTCATTCCACTATTGTCCCCAATGACATACCATATGAAAACAACTACTCAGTACTTGTCCAATGACCTTGTCATAAGTGTGTTACCATCATAGGATATCCTTGATCTCTTTGGGATAATATACATTCTCGTAATATGATCCTATTTTATCTCATGGTAACCATTACATCTTCCTTCATAAAAAATCAATTACTATCAAATAATGATCAAGTCATCTATCACAAAGACGAACGACCCGTGGCCATGTTTACTTTTCATAAACCATGTAATGGCAATGAGACGATATCATTTACCCATGTTTTAGGCCATGAATTCCACTGTTGTGAATAATGCTACATACTATAGAATTCGTACACCCAATGCACTAGCTTTTGGTTCTTTATTTATTTGAACTCACTTTTACTTACATCAAAGTGTACGAGTCACGCATACATAGTCCGCCATTCATTCAGGATTTAGGTATGTCACACTATGAACGTCACAAGTGAATAAATCCATAATCGGGTTCAAGATCTATTATTCTTGGGTCTTGTCCGATGTACTATCAGTCCAGTCAGTCACATCTATGTCTCCATCTTATAGGAGTCATTCGCTTCGATGCCCAAGACAAGGCATCTCCCCAATTGGATTTGATAGATGACATATTAGTCTTTTAATCGGTTTGCTCATTTCTAATTAAACTAATGACATGTTTAGATGCATCTACTAATACAAGTTGTCTTTCCATACTACGATCTAACCACGTAATATTGCTTAGTATTAGTTAAACATTTAGACAACCAATGAGCAACATTTGCTTTCATTTTGCTTTGCGTGCAAAAACCATTTGAGGACAATAATACAAATTATATTAATTGTAATCAATGAATTTGTTTTATTAACCAATTTGTTCGAAAAATTACAAGTGCATATTGACAAAAATACTACACTTAGGGCACTAGATCCAACAGAATTCTACACCATCTTGATGCTGAGATTGCCTCCCAGAAGAAAACAATTCAACAGCTCCAAGTCACTGTTCAACGAGCCAAAGCCTTGACGAATGACCTACTAGCCAAGCTACTTCATTGAAGGCTGGCAAATCTTTTGAACAAAAATAGGGAGTAGTGTAAAGGGAGCTGACACTTGTGGTGGCACTGAACAAACAATCATCAAGAATCTTGCAAGCCTTCATAATTTGATCCAAATCTTTGTTCAAAACTTAACTGAATTGAGACTAGCCAACCTCATCCTTAATATGATGATCAGACCAAATTTAGTATGGTGATTCTTTTGTTGCTTTTATGTCTGCTGAAGGTTTTATGGTTGTTGCTTTTGTTGCTGCAAATGACTTTATTTTACTTTTCTGGATTGTAATCTTGCTAAACTTTGAACTTTATTTTGGTTGATTGTCATTTTTGTGAACCTTATACTATTTGCTATAACAATAGTATGAACTCTAAGTATTTTGATTGTTAATGGCGCTCTAATTCGAATGTGTTAATGATTAATATTGTAATGACCCAAAATTCACGAGCATCAGAAAACTACATTATCGGGCCTCCATCTTAATAAACTGAACTCATAAATAATTATTAAAAATATTTATGAGTCTAGTGGTATGTCTAATTAGGTTTCAATTAAGTGAATTTAGCTTAATTAAGAGTAATTAGAAAAAAAGGACTAAATTGAATAAAGGGTGAAAGTTGAATTGTAGATTAAAAGAAAATAAAAAAGACTAAAAGGGCAATTAGGCCAATCCTCATAAATGAGGCGGCAATCATGCTAAAAATCTTAAATACTTTAGATTTTAATTATATAATTATATATGATTTAATTATAAAATATATTATTAAATTAAGTTATTATAAATATTTATATATTTTCTTAAATAATAAGTAAAAGATATTTGTATATTAATTATATTATAAGATTTTTATATGATAAATAAATTAAAATAAAGACAAATGTATGGTGATTAAATTATACATGTGTAATGCATATATTTATACACTTGTAAAATAAATAAATAAATACTTATAATTTAGGTATAAAGATATTTATTAATTAAATAATTATTATTATATTATTATAAAAAATAAAGTAAAATAATAAAAGAAATAAAAGAAATAAAACATAAAAAGAAACAGAGAATGAAACGAAACAGAGAAAGGAAGGGAGAAAAAGAAAAGAAAAAGGAAAAACTAGGGTTTTAAAGTTTGGAGCTTATTTTGGTAAGTCAATTAAGTTCTTTTCTTTTAATTTTGATGTTTTTGAAGCCTTAGAACAAAGTTTTGTTGAAATTGAGTTGAAATTTTGAAAGTTCTTAGATTTTTGGACATGAGTTATGTTGGACAAATTGTTGAATTAGGGGTTTGATTGATAGAATTTCTAGTTAGAATTGATTAAAGGATTAAATTGTAAAGTAAGCTATAAGTTTTGTGTTAGAGGGACTAAATTGAAAGAAATTTGAAATTAGGGTTTTATCATGAACATTAGATAGTTATGTTGAATTTGGTAGGAAATTGAGTAGAAATAAAGTATAAATTGAGTTAGAAAAGTAAATGAGTTTAATTAGGACCAAATTGAAATTAAGGTAGAAATTGAATAGAAATTTAATTATTTAATATAAATTAGTATTGTATTAATAGTGTAAATTACTTTAATTTTCATAGCTAGCAAAGAACCAGAGGCATCGGCTCAAAAAGGAAAGGAAAAAGTTATCGAGGAGTAGACACGAAAAAATTACGGTTTGTATTACTATAATTCAAATTATTTACTATTAAATGTTATATTTAAATTATGTAGTTGATAAGTAAATTGTAAGGTAAGTGTATTATTGAATTGTATGAAATTATGTTATATAATTAATATGTATTGAAATTGAATTGCATGTGGATTGAAATGGAAAATGTATTGAGTTGAATTGTATATTGAATTGAAAGTGAATTTGATATGAAAGTAAAATTTAATTGAGAATTGGAATTCCCTATTAACTAGTCTGGCTAAGTCGGATATAGTTGGCATGCCATAGGATTGAAAGGATTTGGAGATTTTTCGGCTTGGCCGAGGAGACACTGATGTCATTATATTTCTTCGGACTATCCGAAGAGGCACCTAGTGTTGTTCTGGTGTGTTTGGGTGGATCATACTGGTGTGTTTGGGTGGATTATTCTGGTGTGTTTGGTTGGATTATTTTGGTGTGTTTTGTTGGATCTGTGTATCCGCCAAGGTCCGAGTCTTGTTAATAAGGGTAAATAGATGAAATAAGAAAATTTAATGAGTTTGATCGATTGATCTACTGAAAATATGAGAAAGTGGAATTATGAATTGAAATGTGAATTGAAATTGAGATATGAGATTTGTAAGCTTGAACCTAAGGTTCATGAATTGATCAAAGATTCGAATTGTTGATATATGATATCAGTTGATGAATTATTATAAATGAAGTATTAATTTGAAATTAAATTAATTCTTATGATTTACATTGTACATATTTGATGCTTATATAACATTAATGTTAATTAATTTGAATTATGATAATACCACTGAGTATAGGCATACTCAGCGTACGATTGTTTTCGTGCGCAGATTAGTAGAAGTTAAAGGTCCAGGTTCAGCATCCAGATCTATCCCGACCTCAGCACAACCTTGGTGATGTAAATTTTCCTCTTTTGGTAAAAGTGGCATGTACTTAGGAGTTGTAAAGGTCATTTGAATATGTCTTGTGATTTTGGTTGTAAAGAGTTATTTAAAATGTTTAAATGGTTGAATGAAATGGTAAGTAACTTTATAAATGTTTTGGTACTTTGGCACCAAGTTAAGTGAAAATGAATGATGAATATGAATTAATCTTAAATGATATTATGAATGTTATTGGTCATATTATTAAGTCAATGTTTTAGGCATGATCTAGGTATATTGAGAGTACAAGTATTGGTTGAAATATTGGTATTGAATTGGTTTTGGTTTGAATTTGCAGGTTTGGCTAGGTTAGTATAAATGGCTCATATAGAGTTCACACGGCCTGGCACACGGGCGTGTGGTTTGGCCGTGTGACCTCTGCAACTTAAATTTTGGAAACAGAATACCCAGGTTTTAGCACACGAGCAGAGACACGGGCGTGTGTCTCAGCTGTGTAAAGGACACGGCCTTGAACACGGGCGTGTGTCGTGGCCGTGTGAAAACTGCAGTAGATTCGAATTGAAAATAAATCCACACGAGCTAAGCACACGGACGTGTGGCTTGGCCGTGTGAAATCAATTTGTTCATGAACAATAAGTCAGAGAGTTACACAGGTAAAGGACACGGGTGTGTCCTAGCCGTGTGAGCCACACGGTATGTCAACACGGGCGTGTCATGGAGACACACGGGCGTGTGAGCCCTTCACCTAGGAAAAATTTTAGAAATTCATGAAAAATTTCTGAAGTACTTGAACAAGTCCCGGTCCACTTCTAATACGTGTTTTGGGCCTCGATGGTCCATTATAGGAATTTAATGATTAAATTATACTATTTATGTTAATTTATTTATGAATTATTCATAAATTGTCCGATATGTTCGGTAATGCTCTGTAACCTTGTTCCGGTGACGGTTTAGGGTTAGGGGATGTTACAAATATGCTTGGCCATATTAGTAGTTGTTGTATGGAGTACTAAGGGTTGTTACTTTGAAGGAGCATTATAACACCCCTCGCCCGACGAGGTCGCTAGGTCCGAGCTATAGGATGTCACATTCCTTGCCAGAGTAACTACAGTCAATTATACAATAACATAATTATTCAAACACACAATTATATGTTAAACACATTTACATTATGATACACAATCAAATCTGAGTCTTAATCGAGCTTACGAAAGCCCTTTTGTTTACTTGAGCATGAAATAGGACCAGATTGTAAAGTCTCAAAATCTCGGGGTCGACGTCGTGAGGTCGCCAAATAGTTTTTCATGTCATGACCTCAGGCCACTCAACGTCGCTACATGACTCACTATCGGCCGATGTTGTGACAAGGAAAATTGCTCGTCATGACGTGGACTTTATTTTTTGGTAAAATTTGAGTCATTTGGTACCTATTTCAAAGGAACCTCACAATTCATCAACTTAAGCATAAATGGTTAACCACACCTCCATCAAAGCACTACAAATACGAACCAAAAAAATCAATTATCTAAGTACCACATCTTTCCCAACATTAACCATTCAAACATGAAACAAACATAAGCATTTCAACATCTCTAAGGCATATCCTCCAACTACCAACCTTATTATTGTCAATTCATATTCAAACTTACCATTTCTAACCTATTCAGTGTTATTTCTTATACCTTTCACATAACCATACATCACCATTTCAATAGACATGTAATGCATATACATATATTCACCACAGATGAACTAAAATATAAAGTCATCATAAGTTACCAAATTCATTTAAACATCCCAAATATTAAGATACATGCCAAACACTTATACACCTCAAGACACCTATATATACATGCCACAATTCAACTTCAAAATGATCGAACATCCACCCAATAGGTAATAGGATAGTGTGAGCTTCGAATTGATCCAGACTGACGAGTTCCACAAGGTGATCTAGAAGGAAAAGGAAAATAAACAGGGTAAGAATATCGAATGCTTAGCAAGTTCATAGGTATTTAAAAAAAACTTAACTCATTATACAATTTAACACAACAAGATGCTTAGCTTGGCAAAGTTTGCCTAAACATAGCAAGTCACATATCAATAAGGTGAGTTCAACTTATAACCATATCATATAGTGACTCAAACATTTAACATTTCAATTCAATACCTTTTCCATAATCAAATCAACATTTAATCAATTAAATATCAAACTCATATCATTCAATTACCATTTTCACCTTTCATTAACCTTTTTAGCCCGATGAATTTTAGTGAACAGATTCGAATATACAGGTAACTACACCACACCAGGTTGCTTGTCAAAGCAGTAAATACACCACATAAGGGCACTGGAGTGCAAAGCCCATAAGCAATCATACGTATAATCATATAACAATACGTCCCTCCACCACATCAAGGTCTCTATAGAGACATACAATACTCGATGATCCACAACAAATGTTGGATTCTGATATAATCTGTAATGATCTCCATACAATCAATTATCTCGTACAATCACATATCTTGTACAAGCGTGCATATAACCCTATTAGCATGTCAATCATATCCTATCATTTACTACATTCACTCGGGCATCTTTAGCACATATAATGTAACAGTCCGTTTTTCAGTGGTGACGAAAACAGTGGTTTCGGGGCCACAAATCCGACGAGTAAGTTCGTAAATGTTATTATTTAATATTTACGAGTGAAATATGGTATTAAAAATAATTTTTAAATTAGCAATTTATGCAATTTGAATGAATAATTAAGTTCAAGTGGTATGACCCTTAAGTCAAGTGGTTTTAAAAAATGAGGTATCAGGACCTCGTTTATATGAATCGAGCTATAAATATTTTATTAAATATCTACGAAGTGTTATTAAGGTTGTATTAAAATTTCGTTAAGATATTTTAATGTTTAGATAGTTAATTAATTGAAAAGGACTAAATTGTAAAAGATGAAAAAGTTGAATTCTATTAATTAAAGGTGTCAAATAGCTAAGGAAAGGTAATTAAATGGACTAAAATGGCAAATAAACCATACTATAAATTAGTGGGCGGTTGGTGACTAAATTTTATTAGTTTAAATGATATATTTTAATGTTAATAGAGTAAATAATATTTATTAGATAAGGAAAAAAGAAAAACAAAACATAATTTCATATGTTCTTCTTCTTCAACGGCAAAAACTCCATTTTTGGAGCAAGGGAGATTCGGCCAATATTCAAGCTTTGCATATCAAGAACGAATGGAAAATCGAGAAGAGAAAATTACCAAATAGCTCTTATACTTAGTCATTGTTGCGATTTAGTCAAGTAAGTTTGTATGAACTGTAATTTTTTAAATGTTAGCTAAATTTGAATGTTTTTACATTGTCATGAAACAAATGAAATTAAGTATAAATGAATTTATGCCATGATGTATTGACGAATATCAAATCACGATTGAACCTTAGGAATTCTTAGGATACAAATGACATGTCATTAGGGATTTCATGTTTTGGGTACTGGTATTGAATGTTCTACCGATGGCTGAGGTCCTGCATTTGTTGCGGATTCTCCACAGCTCGTGTGAGCAACATCGTGTAGTTTACATTCCAACCCATAGCTCATGTGAGCAGACCCATTTCACAACTCGTGTGAGCATTCATGTAAAGGAAAGGTTACGGTTATATGTAAAGGCACACTTCGTGTGAGCTTTCTCGAGTATCCGATGTAATTCGAGATGGTTCAACGGGTAAGAAAAGGGAATGAAATGGTAAGTTCACAATTGATATGTGACATGATGTTATAAAAAGATTGATGAAATAAATGGCGTACTTATACATGGGAAATCTATTTATTATATGGATGAACTCATTTATATTATGGACAAGTGCACTAACTTGTGATTTGATGATGTTGTTTAGGCTTATACTAAGCATTTGGAAATGGTAAGTAAGCAGATGGAATAAAACATGATCGTATGGTAACGATGTTGAATTAAAGGTTATGTTTATATAAATACGGTTGAATTCATATGTATCATGAATAAGTATGTTAACTGGTGAATTTGATGGTGTTATATAGGCTTTAATAATCTTATGGCATTGGCAAAGGTTTTTATTTATTCTATAAAGTTCATTATTGAAATGGTATGTTATGTTTAAAGTTTACACAAGCTTACTAAGCATTCATTGCTTACGTAGTTATTTTCCTTTGCTTTACAGATTATCAGAAGCTCAATCGATTGGAAGTTCGTTAGAGATCTATCATACTATCCAGTGGACAATTCGGTAGTTTTTGAGTAATTTGGCTAAGGTTTATAATGGCATGTATAGGGTGCTTTGTGATGGTATTATGGTGTATGTGTTAATAGTGTTTTGGCATGTATAAGTTTTGGAAAGCTAGGTTGGTTTGGTACATTTTAATGCCTTACCAAGTTATGTGATTTTGGTTACTTTAATGTGCTTGTTTTTAAGGTTATCTTGGCATGTTGATAATGACTTGAAAATGATTACTTGAGACACGTATCATGTATGGAAATGGCAATATTATCATATATAGGTCTATTGTATTGATGGCTCATGTTAGTATTAATGGTTGTTTTATTATGCTTGTGTCTTTGAAGTTTATGTTATATGATGGACTTGTAATGCTTGTTAAGTAAAGTCATCTTAACCATTTTTAGTTATTGAAAGGTATGGTTTTTTGGTAGGCTTTTAATGGTTGAGAATGGACAATTTGAGGTATGTTTTGGTAAGGAATTGAACTAGATTATGATGCTTGAAATAAGGTAATGTTAACTTATGTTGGCATGTTATGTTTTGGTATATTTGTGGTGTCTTTGAATGGCATATTGGTTAGGTAAATTAGGATGCTTGAAATGGTATGTTTATGCAAGTTTGAATGGTGTTTGAACCCCTTGATTGTGTGCACAAATGGTTTATATAGTTATTCATGATATGGTTTTGAAATGGCTTGATTTAGGTAAAGTTTGGGTTCACACGGCTTGGTACATGGGCGTGTGACACAGCCGTGTGAAGCACATGGCATGGCGACACGACCGTATGTCATCTAAGAATTTCTTAAGGTTCTAAGCCAGTAAGTTACACGGCCTGGCACACGGGCATGTAGGGAAACTTCAAGAGTTACACGGCCTGGCACACAGGCGTGTGACATGGTCGTGTGACCCTACTTAAAGAGTTACACGGGTAAGGACACGGGATAGGACACGGCCGTGTGTCCCTAGTTCGAAGGTTACAAGGCCTAAGATACGGGCATGTGTCTCAGCCGTGTGAGGCACACGACTTGGCCACACAGCCGTGTGACCCCTGTTTCGCAAATTTTGCAACTTTTTCCTAAACTCTCCAAATTATTTTCCAATTAGTCCCAATTTGCTTCTAAGTTATTTTTAAGGCCTCGAGGGCTATATTTAGAAACAGTATGCATGTGTATGAATGATCCATGATATGATTTAAATTATTGAATGTTAAAATGTTTACATTTTTCCAATTGTACGGTAATGCTCCATAACCCTAATCCGATGACAGAGACGGGTTAGGGGTGTTACATATAACCATTTGTTTACAATTTAGTCCAAAACTCACCTTTTGTATCTAATTGCAAACAATTCAAATTACAGCCAAACATACACAGATTCATAATTCAAATACATAACAATTTAAATACAATCATACCATGTGAACTTACTTGGCAAAATCAGCACTTAAGTTAGAACTTTAAGGACTATTCAACAATTGTCTTTTCTCGATTATTTCTGATTTGATCCAAATCCCAATCTTACATTTGAGGATCGAAAGCTTGAGCTCAATAAAAACGGCTTTTTGGGTTTTATTTGTTTTTATTCTATGGAGAAAAAGGAAATAAAAGATGATAACTCTTCATTTTCATTTTATACTTTAATTAAAATTTTCATTAACCTTAATTAATTAAGGTTTTATTAAATTAAGCATACTTTAATTAGTTAAAGACACCAATAGCCACTAACATATAATCTAAGATAGTTTAATTGTCATTTTGGACCTTTGGTTAGTTGCAATTTAAGCCCTTAGACATTTGGCCAATTAAAAATTTATAGCGATAAACTTTTACAATTTAGTCATTATACCTTAATTAACTATCAATTCGAAAAAATTAAAGAACTAACTAAAATTTAATAAGCTTTGATGTTATCCTCATAAATTAAGGACTAACTAAAAATAGGACTAACTAAAATTAAGCTTTGATGTTATTAAATTTTAGTTAGTCCTTTAATGAAAATAGGATTCCGAAATCGTCGTTTTTGACACCACTGAAAAATCGAGTTGTTACACGCTTTGTTGTTATTGGTTGAAAAAGCTCTCCTATGATGTTTTGTTCAAAACTTTGTCAAAGGAGGATATTGTTGAGGCATTTTTCATCCAGTGCCTTGTCCAGTGCTTGGACCAAAACCAACTGCTTGTAGCATTGTTTACTCTGAAAAATTATTCTCAAAATATAATTATTAATAGTCATGAGTGAAAAGATATAGAATAAATATATTTATAAAGGATTTGTTAAGTAATTTAGTTGTGATAAAGAATTTATGTAAAATTTTCATTAGCCTCAAATTTAATTTTTTGACATTTTTATTTATTTTAAGTGATAGTTTTTAATGGTTTTATTTAAAGATTTTATATAAAAATATGAAAAAATCATTATAATAATATTTATTATTTTCTTAAAAAATTATTTTTAAATCATTTCATGATGGAGAGTCAAGAATTTTATGATAATACTAGATTATGACACTCTCACAATATGATTGAAAAAAGAATTATGTAAAAATATATTTATAAAAATAATTATATAAAATTAACGAGTCTTTGATTGAAATGGTAAAATTTAAATTTTAGAAATCATGTTATCTTGGATTCAAGTCTCACCATTTGTAGATACTTTTCTAAATTAATTCTAGATCTATATTTGATTTTTATAAATTTTATATAAAATATAAAAATATAAAAACATCGTCATAATAGTATTTGTTACTTTGTAAAAAGAACATGTTTTTAATCATTTTACTACTGAACTAATATCCGGTTGACTCGTAACACCAATTTAATCATAAGTTTAAATATAATATAAATTTAATTAATATTTTCTGAATTATAGTTTATTGATTGGATGTTTATCTGTTGTAAAAACAATTTATATTCAAATTGATTAGTGGGTGTTGATCCAATTTATAAATTTGACTATGAAATCATCTCAAAATAATTTAACAAATTAAAGACCAAATATTAAAAAGTGAGAGAATTTGTTTTCTTCGAGTGAAATTGTTTTTATCTATAATGGCAAGAGGTCTTTTTATATTTTAATTCTAATAATTGGTATTGTTGTCAGGTCTCCGACTATATTAATCTATTAACATACACATGCTTTAATCATGACTTTTTTTATTATAAAGTAATCATATAATTTCTAGATTTGTTTCCTAATGTAATGATGTTTAAAACGAATAACTAATCAACAATTAACTGAAACTAAATTAAACTAACAATTATTAGAGTAAATTTGGAAACACACTTTCCTAAAAGGAATAAATGGGACAATACTTTGATTAACTCCCTCTCATGACAACATTACATTATATTTTATATTTTATATTTTATATATTCAATTTTGAATATTAGCTTTTCAAATGATTATTTAAACAAATTTGCTAAATGTTTATATTATCATTCTTCGAGGTCATTAGTGAGGAAGATTTATGGATATAACACCTAATACTCGGTCCAGTCGTCGAACCAGAGCTATAAGGAGCTATAAGAAATTACAGAATATTTGATTACATTTCGTAGTCCAATTACCAATTCACTATCAATTTATTCATGTATATAATAAATACAACATGCAATTCAATCAATTTCAGATTTATATCGAGCTTAGAAAGATTAAAACCAACCCAGTATCAATCAGGGATCAAATCGAAACAAAAACAAAAAGACAGAATTTTTTTAAAAACAGGGGTCACATGCCTGTGCCCCTGACCGTGTGAAGGGAGTGATTCCGTGTGGGATGGGACACACGACCACGTCGTCGGGTCGTGTACTAGACTGTGGCCGTATGCACCAAAATCATCCTAAACGTGCAGATCACACGGTCGTGCCACATGCTCGTGTGTGGCACACAGTCGTGTGTCAGGCCGTGTCAACCTATAGATACCTTCCAAAGCAAGATTTTTAACCCTAATCACTTATACCACAAGCAACACTTCATACCAAGTTCTAACCAATTCAAATGCGACAATATAACACCAAAAGCAACACTTATATCAATCAACCTAAGTGACTAACTAATATGCCATATTTGGCACCTCAATCCAACAACTCATGATCAAACAAGATACCAAATTCAAACCATTCCAATATGCCTTCAAAGGCACCTCAACATATTCAACCAAGCATACATCATTTACCCTTTAAAACATATTGAAATAACTTAATTTTAACCACAACAACATGCACCAAAACTTACCAACTATTATGAGTTCAAAACAAGCATACCATCCATATATTTCACAACCATGTACTAACCAAACATATCCCTCACCATAATATCTACTCACCAATTAGACCATTAAGCATATGTGCCAAATTGCTTCATTAAGATAACATTAACATGACCATTCCCAACACTTCCATACATATTTATAAACTCTCAAATGCCAACAAGAATCCAAAACAAAACATTATATAATCAAAGGACATCTTAGGTACATGCCATGACCCAAAATAAAACATCACCAACACAAGAGTCTGGGATTTTCGTCGGATGCTGAGGTTGACGATCGAATCAAAAACTACCTAACCTGTGCACGGAAAACAAAACTGTACGCCGAGTATAACTCAGTGGTATTTCTATATCCGAACTTTAATACATAATATAAATTTTGTAATGCATGAATTAATTTCAAATGAAAATTAATATGAATAACTACATGTCAATATATGTATGTATATTGAATTTATAGTCAAATTTTACATTTCTGAATCCATAATCCAATATCCACTACTCATCCTTGTTTCAATTTATAATAATCAATTTCTCAATTCCACAACATAATTTCATCAACCAATCATCAATTAACATGTGTGACAACATAAATCATCACAATTTAATTTCAATTGCATAATTATAACCATATATCATATTTTTGAAACTATTCAATTTATTCCTTATCACAAACAACTAATTCAATCGATTCAATTCAGCTTGTTCTATCATCTCCAGCTTACCTTATATTATTACCATGCAACGCAGTTCATAAATGCAACAATTAAAAAGGCTCAGGTTATAGAAATACAAACCGTAAACTCTGAACTATTCGCCGACGACTCTATCCTTTCCTTCCTTTTTGAGGAATTCGAGTTACATTAGCAATTTTGGAATTGAAACTAGAAAACCCCAAGCTGTTCATCCTTATCCTTTCTTTCTTTGGTTTCGACTTTGCATAAGGAGAGAATGTTTTTGTTTCTAATTAATTTCCACTAACTATATTATTAACTTATTTTATTCATTAACTTTATTTTAACTAAAAAAATTCATCACATTTTTCTATATATTAAACCCCACACAATCGTCCACTCTTATTAAGACATTGGTTTAATTGCTTCATAAGTCCATTAATTAAATTATACATAAACATTCACTTATAATATAACTTTTAACACTTTTACGATTTAGTCTCTGTACCCTAATTAAGCCTTATTTTGACAAAATTACTTGTCCGAAATTTAATTCACTTCTAATATAACCCCATAAATATTAAATAAAATATTTATAGTTTTGATTTACGAAAACGGTATTCCAAAACCACACTTTTCGATACCACTGACTTTTGTATCGTTACGAATATATTTTGATCTCTTTAAGAATTCTAACAATAATTATAACAAATTCTTATCACAATACTTCTATAAAAATAAAAATGTTCAAATCAATTCAATTCAATTCATATATTGAATAATTTCTCGAGAATTTGTATATACTTGTAGCATTCTAAATCCTTCAGGAATTTTAATATAAACTTCACTATATAATGATTGTTAGAGTTGTGACCCAAATTCTTATTAAAATAAAATACAAGTGGCAAGATAGGGGGATCCACGAGGGCGAAGGCCAAGGTTTACTTCTTCTGTTTGATATAGATTTGAATAAGGTGTTTTAACCTTACTGCATTACGTCTATTAGATTTTGATTAGAATAAGTTTTTCTAAACCTATAAATAGACACAGTCTATACTCCTTGTAATCATTCAAATTCTACATAGTGAATTTTTGTAACGCCCCAAAATATTTATTTCTATTTCTGTAAAATTTTGACACAACCGTGTATCTGCTTCAGTGGTTAAGTGTTCTGGGTGTGTGTGAGAGGTCCCAAGTTCAAGCCCTAGCTTTAGCAAATTTTGCTTCTTTTTGGAATTAAGCCTTATCCTAGATCTGTGGGCTTATATTAAATTGTCTGTAATTCCATATCAGAATAAGCCTGCTAGTTCGAGTGGTAATGGTGTTGGAGTGTTGGAGGTCCTGTGTTCGAATCCCTATGCGAGCGTGAGAGATTATTTTTGCTCTGTTATCGATGAGAGTTCCGGTTGAACCGAAATTTTGTGTTGGTTGAGATGTAGTGGGTTTAGTGGGAGAGATTTGAGGGATTTGGGGATAATATATTTTATTTTTATTTTTATTTTCAAATTCCCCAAAAAATTCTGCCAGCTTTTGACGTTTTTCCCTCTCATTCCCCCTCTTTCGTTTTCTTTGTTTCCTTCCCAAGCGAAATATTTTCTTTTTCTTTCTTTTTCTTTTTTCTATACTTGTTTGACAAATAATGCTTCCTTGTCGCGGATTTCTGACTCATTTCGTTATTCGTTTGGTAAGTGGTAGTGTGTTTTGCCGAGGAGGGAGTCTCTGTTTAATCCGTTTGGTTTCATTGAATTCCGGTTGATGTTGTACTTGTGTTTGACAACAGTAAATCAGGAGAATAGGGGCTTCTCTCGTTCAGAGTCGTAATCGAATTGTCGGGGTATAAGAGTAAGTGTTGGATTTTGGTATTGGGTTCGTAGTTACGAGTTACTCGTGAATTAAGTCTGACTCTAAGCGTTGGTTTTTCAATTTTTAGGTCTTGGAGTGCTCGGGAGTGTTTTTGCAGCAAAATGATACCAAGTGTGTACCCAAAACGCAGAAATTGAGCTTTCGGCAAAAGCCAAAAAAGGCCACTGTCGACGCCACACGGGCGTGTGGCCACCCGTGTGGCAGGTCGTGTGCGATAACACGATCGTGTGATCAACGAAGACCAGGCCGTGCGCAAGACACGATCGTGTGATGGCCGAGGTGTGGCTGTGTGGACCACATGGGCTAAACCGAACTGGGCGTGTGGGCCACACGGGCGCGTAGGCCCACACGGGCGTGTGATATCTGGGCCAGGCCGTGTAATCCACACGGGCAAGGCCAATCAGGGCATGTGGGCCACATGGGCAAACCACATGGGTGTGTGGGCCCATTTAGCTAAAATGTTTCCTGGGGTTGCACTGGTCGCCCAGGTCGACTGTGAACCTACTGTAAGGTCGGTAAGCGCTACTTAGACCCTAAATCGTGTGACCTGAATATATAATATATGTATTGAGCATGTTAAATTTATGTATGCTTACTGATTTGTATGTATGACTGATAACTGGATTTTAGCATGTAAGCATGTTTTTTTGTATGTCTGCATTGAGTATGTTTAGTTGCACCTGCATTGGGGTGGGATGGTTGATTATTGGAGGAAGTGTACTGAAAGGCTTTCATGCCTATTATCTGGCAGCTCAGCTGCAATATTACTGACATGTGTCGCATTCGGTACGACTTGGTGTGTAGGGCTGGATGGGTGTTTTAAACCCCACATGGTGTGTAGGGATGATCGGAGATGGTGTGTAGAGGCTGGTGGGTAGGATATTGATTTTTGTTACTGTGTGCATACTGTATCTGAGATGGACTAAGACCCTAAATTATATCTGAAACTGTATCTAAATGGGCTAAGGCCTAAACTATATCTGAATCTGTAATGGGCTTAGGCCCCAGACTGCATTTGACTGATAACTGTTGTTTGACTGTATGCATGACTTCTGTGGGAATTACACAGAGTTTACGTAAACTCACCCCCTTTCTATTTTATCTGTAAAGGTAATCCCCAGACTTAGACGGATCGGTGCGACGGAGGACTCAGCGGTGACCATATGTCTATTGAACTGCTTTTAATTCATTTACGGTTTTCATTTCCTATTTTGTTTGAGGTATTTTTTATGTTATTTGGGACTTTTGGATTGTTTGCCTTTATTTTGATTTTAACTATATTCATGGACTTTTAAACTACAAATTCAACAAAAACTCGGTTTAATTAAAAACAACGTTTTCCTAAACGCGAACGATTTTTTTTTTAAATATCATGGTTTTAAAAGCTTCCGCTGCAGAATATGTTTTTAAACGAATCAAATTTACGAGAAAATACTTTTGAAATTGACGAGAGACAAATAGAAGCTTGTAAACGGAAACGGTTTAAACTTGACAAATTCGATTTTAAAACCCATTCCATGTGACATCGCCAGATTCGGCCATTACGTCTAGGCCGAGTTTGGGGTGTTACATTTAGCGGTATCAGAGCCAGGTTGCAAAACTCGAATGTGGATTTTGGGTTTTAAAACTTGGTTTTTAAGAACTGATTTTGAAATGATTTGAAATGATTTGACTGAGAATGTGGTACACAAAGTCTCCAGCGCCGATCCTGTAAGTATTCTGATACACTGTTATGATATTATAGATAGTCTGTTCTGAAAACACTCTAGTTAGTGTATACTAAAATTATAGTGAAACTGAAACTGATAGAGACTGTACTTGTGAAAAAAAACTTTGAATTTATGATATTGCTTACATAAAACATCTGTTAATAAATACTGAAACTGTAACTGATTCATAAAATTCGTACTACAGATAAATCCAAATAGAAATGAGAGTACGAGGTATCTGTGGAAGTGGTACTAGAGCCAAAGTTAGAGGCCGTAGAGGGCCTCGAGTTGAGTCATCTTCTCTGGACAGTATACCGAACCTAGATACGAGAGAGACGCCGGTGTCACCTGCTACTGAGACTGGGTCTCAAGACCGCATGGCTGGGGACGACGTATTGTCCCAGGTTATGTTAAGGATACTGGAGAGGGTCGTTGGGCCCAACACTGGATCTGGAGGCTGAGGGTCGATTACGAAACGATTCCAGTCCAATAGAGCTGAACTTTTTAGGGGTGTCACTAGAGGGTCGGTTACATCAATGCTCGTAGGCGTGAGTTTCTGAACCTCACTCAGGAAGACCGACCAGTGGCCGAGTATGAGGCCAAATTTTTTAGACTGAGGCGTTTTGAGGACGGCCTTAGGGATAATCTAGAGGTACTGATAGCTCCGCAGAGGGAGCGAGAGTTCTCCATTCTGGTAGAGAAGGCGAAGATCACCGAAGAGGTTAAGCGCGCTGAGTGCCAAAATAGAGATCGTGAGAGGGGTAAGAACAAGAGGGATTCAGAGCCCTCGAGTTCAGTACAGAGGCCTAAGAAAAAGGCCAGTACTAATGGGACGGTTAGAGCTGGACCCCCTGTTGCTCCTACCAAATTGCAGCCGTGTGGAGATTGTGGTAGACGCCATCTAGGCGAGTGTTAGAGGAGGACTGAGGCATGTTTGAGGTGTGGGTCATTAGAGCACCGCATTCGGGAGTGTCTGCTGAGGGCCGATCAGGTGCAAGCTCCGGGTTTTGGTACTACGCAGCCACAGAAGGTAGTTCAGCAGCCACCGAGGGGCCGTGGTCAGGCTAGAGGTGTTAACGATATGGGCCGTGGACAGAGAACACCAGGCAGAGGTGTTGGACAGACTGAGGTAAGGCAGTCTGCTCTTGTTTATGCTGCTCATCGCCGAGAGGATAGAGATGCTCTAGACGTCATTACCGGTACGTTCTTAATTTATGGTGTACCTTATTTTGCTCTGATAGACATATGTTCGACACATTTCTATATAGCTAGCACTGCATCTGAAAACTTGGGGATTTTGGTTGAGAGTACTTTTAGTGAGGTAACTGTGCTGAGTCCACTAGGGTAATCGGTTCGGGTTAGCAAATTGTATAGAGATGTTCCGCTAGAGGTTCAAGGGTCGATATTTCGAGCTAATCTGATGGAGCTTCCATTTGGGGAATTCGACCTGGTTCTGGGTATGGACTGTTTGGTCAAGCACCGTGTCAGTCTGGACTGTGCGACCAAGAGGGTCGTCTTGAGAACTGAGGAGGATGATGAGGTAGTCATGATTGGAGAACGTCAGAATTATTTGACTAGTGTGATCTCTACACTGGTGGCTGGGAAACTGGTTCGTAAGGGTTGTGAGGCGTTCTTGGCCTATATTAGTGTTTCTGTTTTTGAGGACTCTGCTGTAAAGGATATCATGACTGTAAGGGATTTTTCGAACGTCTTTCCTGAAGAGCTACCGGGATTGCCTCCGAACCGGGAGGTTGAGTTTGGGATCGAGCTTCTTATGGGTACAGCTCCGGTGTCTATCGCTCCCTACCGTATGGAACCGAAGGAGCTTACAGAGCTTAAGGCCCAACTGCAGAAAATTTTGGACCGTGCTTTCATCCGTCCTAGTATGACTCCGTAGGGAGTACCGGTTCTGTTTATTAAGAAGAAGGATGGGACCATAAGGATGTGCATTGACTATCGGCAGTTGAACAAGCTAACCATTAAGAATAAGTACCCGCTTCTGAGAATTGACGACTTGTTTGATCAGTTCAGAGAGGCTTTGGTATTCTCTAAGATCGATCTCTGTCCAGGGTACCATCAGTTGAGGGTTAAAGATGTGGATGTGCATAAGACGGCATTTAGGACTCGTTATGAACATTACGAGTTCCTAGTTATGCCTTTTGGTTTGACGAATGCTCTGGTCGTATTCATGGATATGATGAACCGAGTGTTTCAGCCCTATCTTGACCAGTTCGTCAAGGTTTTTATCGATGATATTTTGGTATACTCTAAGACTGAGGATGATCATGATGAACATCTTAGGGTGGTGCTTCAGACTTTGCGAGAAAAACAACTCTATGCTAAATTCAGTAAGTGTGAGTTACGGCCGTGAAGTGACTTTTTAGGGCACGTAAGTATCGATGAGGATCGAGTCGATCCTAGGAAGATTGAGGTCTTTGGATTAGAAACGACCTAAGAGCGTGTCGAGATCCGTAGTTTTTAGGGGTGCGGCGGGTTATTATCGACGGTTTGTGGAAGGTTTCTTACTGATTGCAGCACCCTTAACTAAGCTGCTACGTAAGGGTGTTCCATTTGTCTGGACTGATGTGCAGCAGAAGAGCTTCGAAAAGCTCAAGACTGTTTTGACTGAGGCTCTTGTTCTGATACAGCCTGAACTTGCGAAGGAATTTATGGTCTACAGTGACGCGTCACATGTGGGTTTGGGTTGTATTCTGATGCAGGGTAGTAAGGTTGTGGCATATGCGTCTCGTCAGCTCAAGACGTATGAGGCAAACTATCCAACGTATGATTTGGAATTGGCCGCCGTAGTCTTTGCTTTGAAAATCTGGAGGCACTATCTGTACGGTGAGAGGTGTATTATTTACACTGATTAAAAAAGCCTCAAGTACCTCCTGACTTAGAAGGAGTTGAATCTTAAGCAGCGTAGATGGATTGAGTTGCTTAAAGACTATGACTGTACAATTGAATACCATCCTGGCAAGGCCAATGTGGTGGCCGATGCGTTGAGCAGTAGGGCGATGATTTATCTGAGAGCGATGTTCGCTTGACTTAGTTTGTTCGACGACGAAAGTTTGTTGGCTAAGCTGCAGGTTAAACCAACTTGGATAGAACAGATTCGGGATAGACAGTTAGAGGATGAATCGTTGGGTCTTCGGTTCTGTCAGATTGAGAGTGACAACACTACGGACTTTAGGCTGAATAATGATGGGGTACTCTATTTTTGTGGTCAGATTTGTGTACCGAATGATACTGATCTGAGGCAGTCTATTATGAGAGAGGCGTATAGTATCCCTTATGCTATGCATCCCGGTGGGAATAAGATGTACCGAGATCTTCAAGAACTGTACTGGTGGCCGGGATTAAAATAGGAGGTTACTGATTTTGTGGCACGATGTCTGACATGCCAGTAGGTTAAGGCTGAGCATCAGTTACCTTCGGGTTTACTGCAGCCGGTTAAGATTCCGCTATGAAAGTGGGAGCGAGTAACGATGGACTTCGTTAGTGGGTTGCCTCTAACACCAATAAAGAAGGATTCAATTTAGGTCATCGTGGATCGATTGACCAAGTCTGCGCATTTCATTCCGGTTAGGACCGACTATTCTCTTCAGAAGTTGGCGAAGCTCTACATTTCTGATATAGTGAGACTGCATGGGGTTCCAGTGTCGATTATTTCTGACAGAGATCCTCGCTTCAAGCCTCGGTTCTGGAAAAAATTATATGATGCTCTGGGCTCGAGATTAGATTTCAGTACTGCGTTCCATCCTTAGACCGATGGTCAATCTGAGAGGGTGATTAAGATATTGGATGATATGTTGAGAAGTTGTGTTATCAATTTTCGAGACAGTTGGGAGGATTATCTGCCGTTAGCCGAGTTTGCCTACAATAACAATTTCCAGTCGAGTATTCAGATGGCACCTTACGAGGCTCTGTATGGTCGTAAATGTCGTACTCCCTTGTGTTGGACTGAGTTGGGCAAACGTCGAGTTTTGGGTCCTGAGTTGGTTTCTGAGGCTGAGGATAAGGTTCGACTAATTCGGGATCATCTGAAGGCAGCTTCTGATAGACAGAAGTCTTATGTGGATCTGAAGAGGCGTGATATTGAGTATTCTGTGGAGGACTTCGTTTTTCTCAAGGTTTCCCCATAGAAGAAATTTCTGAGGTTCGGTCACAAGAACAAGTTGAGCCCTAGGTTCATCGGGCCATATCGGATTCTGAAACGTGTGGGGCAGGTCACTTATCAGTTAGAGCTACCTCCAGAGTTGGACCACATCCACGATGTCTTTCACGTCTCGATGTTGAGGCAATATCGGTCTGATCCTTCTCATGTTGTCTTGGTTGAAGAGATCGAGGTTAGGCCGGACTTGACTTTTGAGGAGGTGCCGGTTCAGATTTTGGATCGCGATGTTAAAGTTCTGAGGAAGAAGTCCATTCCTTTAGTGAAGGTACTGTGGCGGAATCATAGCATTGAGGCTACTTGGGAACCTGAGGACTCGATGCGTCAGCAGTATCCTCATCTGTTCTGATCAGGTAAATTTCGAGGTTGAAATTTCTTTTATGGGGTAGAGTTGTAACTCCCCAAAATATTTATTTCTGTTTCTGTAAAATTTTGACACAACTGTGTATCTGCTTCAGTGGTTAAGTGTTCTGGGTGTGTGTGTGAGGTCCCAAGTTCAAGCCCTAGCTTTAGCAAATTTTGCTTCTTTTTGGAATTAAGCCTTATCCTGGATCTGCGGACTTATATTAAATTGTCTGTAATTTCATATCAGAATGAGCTTGCTGGTTCGAGTGGTAAGGGTGTTGGAGTGTTGGAAGTCCTGTGTTCGAATTCCTACGCGAGCATGGGAGATTATTTTTGCTTTGTTATCGGTGAGAGTTTCGGTTGAACTGAAATTCTATGTTGGTTGAGATGTAGTGGGTTTAGTGGGAGAGATTTGAGGGATTTGGGGATAACATTTTTTATTTTTATTTTTATTTTCAAATTCCCCAAAAAAATTTACTAGCTTTTGACGTTTTTCCCTCTCCTTCCCCCCTCTGCCGTTTTCTCTGTTTCCTTCCCAAACGAAATATTTTATTTTTCTTTCTTTTTATTTTTTCTATACTTGTTTGACAAATCGTGCTTCCTTGTCGCGAATGTCTGACTCATTGTGTTATTCGTTTGGTAACTAGTAGTGTGTTTTACTGAGGAGAGAGTCTCTGTTTAATCCGTTTGGTTTCGTTGAATTTCGGTTGATGTTGTACTTGTGTTTGACAGCAGCAAATTAGGAGAATAGGGGCTTCTCTCGTTCAGAGTCGTAATCGAATTGTCGGGGTATTAGAGTAAGTGTTGGATTTTGGTATTGGGTTCGTAGTTACAAGTTACTCGTGAATTAAGTCTAACGCTAAGCGTTGGTTTGTCAATTTTTAGGTCTTGAGTGCTCGGGAGTGTTTTTGCAGTGAAACGATACCAGGTGTGTACCCAAAACGCAGAAACCGAGCTTTTAGCAAAAGCCAAAAAAGGCCACTGTCGACGCCACACGGGCGTGTGGTCACCCATGTGGCAGGCCGTGTGTGATAACACGGTCGTATGATCGATGAATGCCAGGCTGTGCGCAAGACACGATCGTGTGGTGGTCGGGGTGTGGTCATGTGGGCCACACAGGCTAAATCGAACTGGGCGTGTTGGCCACACGGGCGTGTGGGCCCACACAGACACGCCACACGGGCGTGTGATATCTGGGCCAGGCCTTGTGATCCACACAGGCAATGCCAATCTGGGTGTGTGGGACCACACGAGCAAACCATATGGGCCTGTGGGCCTATTTAGCTAAAATGTTTCCTAGGGTTGCACGGGTCGCCCAAGTCGACTGTGAACCTACTGTAGGGTCGATAAGCGCTACTTAGACCCTAAATCGTGTGACCTGAATATATAATGTATGAATTGAGCATGTTAAATTTATGCATATTTACTGATCCGTATGTATGACTGATAACTGGATTTTAGCATGTAAGCATGTATTTCTGTATGTCTGCATTGAGCATGTTTAGTTGCACCTGCATTGGGGTGGGATGGTTGATTATTGGAGGAAGTGTACTGAAAGGCTTTCATGCCTATTATCTGGCAGCTCAGCTGCAATATTACTGATATGTACCGCATTCGGTATGACTTGGTGTGTAGGGCTGGGTGGGTGTTTTAAACCCCACTTGGTGTGTAAGGATGGTCGGAGATGGTGTGTAGAGGTTGGTGGATAGGATCTGCGATTTACATCATTGTGTGCATATCATGTATCGAGATGGGCTAAGACCCTAAATTATATCTGAAACTGTATCTGAATGGGCTAAGGCCTAAACTGTATCTAAATCTGTAATGGGCTTAGGCCCCAAACTGCATTTGACTGATAATTGTTGTTTGACTGTATGCATGTCTTCTGTGGGGATTACACACTGAGTTTACGTAAACTCACCCCCTTTCTATTTTATCTGTACAGGTAATCCCCAGACTTAGACGGATCGGTGCGGCGGAGGACTCAGCAGTGACCACATGTCTATTGAACTGCTTTTAATTCATTTATGGTTTTCATTTCCTATTTTGTTTGAGGTATTTTTAATGTAATTTGGGACTTTTGGACTGTTTGTCTTTATTTTGGATTTTAACTGTATTCATGGACTTTTAAACTACAAATCCAATGAAAACTCGGTTTAATTAAAAACAATGTTTTCCTAAACGCGAACGGTTTTTTTTAAATATCATGGTTTTAAAAGCTTCCGCTACAGAATATGTTTTTAAACGAATCAAATTTACGAGAAAATACTTTTGAAATTGACGAGAGACAAATAGAAGCTAGTAAACGGAAACGGTTTAAACTTGATAAATTCAATTCAAAACCCATTCCATGTGACATCGCCAGATTCGGCCATAACGTCTAGGCCGGGTTTGGGGTGTTACAATTTTCTTCTCCTTTGCCCATGATTTTTTCCCGGAAGGGTTTCCACGTAAAATTTGGGGGTTCTATTTTTCTCTCTTTTCTTGCTATTATCGACATTCTATTTTTACAGTGATTCATATAAAGGCTATAACAAAAAACATTAGATGCATGTTAAATCTTTCATAAACTGTTAGGCTAATATGATATCTAAAAGTTATTGCATCCACCACAAAAGAATATTATATCTTCTTATGATCAATACTATGACTTTGCAAAAAACTTCATTTTTCTTATTTCCTTTTCACAAAACTTATTCATTTGTATCCCACTAGCTTTATACCTTTAGATGTTGGGACTGTTGGTCCAAAACTTCCCAAATTTAATTTTTACTTGAATTGTGTCTTTTCATTTTCGCCAATCTATGCCATGTCTATTTTTCAATTTTATTCAAGATTCTCCTTTTCTTTCATTATCTCAACAATATTATTGTGTGCAAAACCGTTTTCGACAACTTCTATTTTTCACAATTCCATACTTTCTCGTATTGACGTAACTTATCAAGATCTCTTTATTTTCACTATTTCAATCTTCAATTTCAAGTACCTAAATCTCTTCTGGAATTATTTATGTCTTGGGTCTCTTCAGGAACACCCGCCTCCACTATATGACCATTTTGATTCATTATTTTCTTTTATGATAAATTTTATCTTTGGAACCAATTGATCTACCATGCTTCAAGCATGCATTAATTTCATTTACTACAACAGATTGTCGTACTAGGACTTTGACACATTAGTTGGTATATAAGACTTGGTTATTCTTATTAGGTCAATAAATACATTTGGTAGTTAACTTACAATAAAGTAAATTATGTTTTGAACTTCTAGTTCAAATTACTTTCTACGAGGATCTAGATAATGATAATTCATCCAAGTATTTATTTCATCTAGCTATTATTTTTCTCCTCCTAATATTGTGAAAACTATCAAATTAAAATACAAATCATGTCATAATTGAATCTTCAATTTGTTCAAAACATCTAATAATACAAGGAGGTTCATAATTAATATATATTCTCAACTTTCTTTGAATACACATTTTGTGCATTGTGGTGGAGCAACTTAAACATATATTGCACATTCAAAAATTCTAAAATGGATTGTATTTAGCTCCTAACCAAATGTCAATTCTAATGGGGGAGTATTTATCGCAACTTATTGAAATGATGCATCCAAGTACCAATTCACGTAAAATATAATATCATTGTATATATACAAAAAGTTTTGTTCTCAAAAGCAATGGTTTAGCTACTAACTGAAGACATTTACTCATTAATTCTACTAAACTAGTTTATACTTATAGGTAACAGGCTTTGTGATAGTTATTCGCACTGACAATATAGCATACAATAATCATTTAAAACCTGAGAAATAAACTCATCAACATTAGCAAGAATTGTTGTCTCAATTGTAAAATCTCAAAGTTTTGTTCTTAAACAAATCATTTAACAAGTAATCTCACAAACTATAAGTTGTGATTTGATAACTCATATGTGATTATCTTGTAGATGCATCTATTACAATAATATCAAAATATCCAATTGTTGGATAAAATGGACCTATATTTCTTTTGGAATTGCAAGAGATCTAATCTCAACTTTTGGTAGTAAGGTTTAATAAATCTTCTTTGAGAACAAGCAACACTTAATAAATAAAAAATCTTCAAGTTATTTAATAAACATTCATATAAAATTTAATCTTGTTACATCATTATTGATCGGGATAGTCTAACCAATCATGCCAACTAATTAGTATATCTGGACTAATAAACTTCTGGTTTACTATGCACATGATTCAATGATACTAATGTAAACTTTTGGTTTATCATCTCATGTAATTTAAACATATTAATATATGCATAGTACGAACTAGAGGGAAAAAATGATATTTTTCCAATAGAATTCTTACCAAAATCTAATAAATTTAATATATAGAAATCAATCTTCTCCCCATCCACCGTCTCAATATAATATTCATCACAGCAAATATCTTTTTAAAATATAATAATTTCTTTGAGATTGATTAGAGCATACTGGTAGTAATGTATTAGCTTTTTTGAAGCCTTGAATTAATTTTGTACTATGAAATATTAACATAATTCATTGTCACATTGAACATAGGGTAATAGTATATTAGCTATTTTGAAGCCTCAATTTAATTTTGTACCACCAAAGATTGGTTTGTTCATTACCAAACAAGAAAAATGCTTCTTATACCTAAAGATAGTATGCATTGTTGTATTATCTACAGGACATATGTTTCTTTCCTTTTAAGGAATATTAATTCAATAATAAAATTTTCAAGTGTACGACAAGTACATAACCAATGACTTTTCATAAATTGTCTCTCTTCTTTGAAGGGTTATATTGATAACTCTTGTTGTTCTATTATTTATCTCTATATTTCCGCTTCTAGTGGCGAAAAGAATTAAACTAGCAAAAAATTCAATAATTAAGTAATTAATATCACAATCTACAAAAAAGGATGCAACTCATACTTATTGTTTAAGCGTACAACAAGTACGCAATCAATGACCTTTCATATCACATCGATAATATAAGTTATCTTCACTTCTTATAGGGTTTTCTTAGGAATTCTTGCTCTTCTCTTATTTATCTTCATTTTTCACTTTTGATGGTGAGAAGAATTAATATGACCATCCCTTTTACAATTATTATGTAGCCACTTAGTACATCCACGTCAAAGATTATGTAACTTCCCCAACCCATCCTAGGCATTAGACTCGAATTTGAAAGATTACATTAGTCACCGAAATGTCTCGGTAAACTATCGAAGTTTTGAAGACGATCATTTTAAAACATTTGTTTATCTTTGGAAGAAAACTTAGTTAATTACTAGTATATTTACTACTCAAAATTCTTAATTATAATTTAGCAGCGAAAAAGTGATAATAGTTTGTATTTTTAATAAAAACCAAAGTTCATGCACAACTCATTAATATTCATATTTCGATATGTTAAATTCAAATTAAATGGCATGCATGCTAAAAGAAAACAAATCTTAAGTCTCATGTCATAGTTCTAAATAAAATAATACAATCTCAAAATAATTAAAAAAACTCAAATAATAATTTTAAAATATTTTATTAACTAAAATCCAAGTCGAGACCCTCCAGATGCCGCGTCCGCATCTTAACCTGGTGGGTTATTTGTAAGGATGGAAATAAATGGGGGAGTGAGCTATAACGCTCAATGTAAGTTCAATCACAAGATAATCAGTGCAAGTGATTAAGGATACGAAAATATGTCGCACATAAATAACTTACAATGGAATTATAAAATTATCAATGTTTCAAATCATTCAACAATATACATATATATATATAAATGTCATATCCGAAATTCCAGTTTTGTGGGCACATGCTTTTGTTGATGCCATATAGTTTCGGTTTTAACATAAAAGATCCTACCCCACCACTATACACCACAATGGGGGTTCCCCTGAACTCCAACCACCAACAAACCGAATTGTGGTTTAACCACCCATGGTTTGTAGATTAACTGCCAATGGCTATGGACACACAGCAAAACACGCTGATGGAATTTACCCATGACTGTGGATCACAACAAAATAATGCAGGTAAAATTTGTCACTGGCTATGGATGCACAACATGTTTGCAGGTAATAGTTGCCACTGGGTTGTGAATGCACAGTAAAAATGTTGCAGATGGAATATACCTATGGTTGTGGGTACATAGCAAGACTGTCGCAGACGGAATCTGCCTATGATTGTGAGAACACAACAAAATAATGCAGATAAACTATCAATGCTTCCTCCATTCATAACGCCCCACCCCATGCAATGCAATATGGTATTGTAACATCCCGAAATTGGGCCTAGTAGAATTGGGCCCAATGGGCCTTGAGCGTAGAAGCGTTTTAAAATTTTGAGAACAAGAGAACAGCATTATTTCAAGTTGGACTTATTAATAAGGTAATTTTGGAAAGTTACGAGGTTTCTATGAAGTTCCGGGTTCAAGTTGGGCCTTAGTAAAATTTTGTGTTTAAGCCTATTAAGGAGAGATAGTAAGTGGCATCAAGGCTTATGGAAATAAAAGAGTAAATTGCTAGCATAAATGAGCAATTGGTAAAAGGGTTATGGCGCCACATGTAGTACCTTGAGGGAAGAGGTTCCAATCCCTTTGTGTTCAGTTTTGACTTTTATTTCTGCATTCCTTCCTTAGTGTCGGCCAAGGTATATATATGGCAATGTTGACTTCTTTATTTTTGGTATGGTGGCTAAAGGAATTAAGGAAAGGTTGAGGTTGGGGAAAGGAATCAAAAGGAAAAGGAAAGTAAGGGGAACAAGTGGCTTATTTCATGGAGAATGTTATGGAAAGTATGGTTGGCAAAATTTTGACCCTTATAGCTATGCATGTGGACGGTTTTGGGGGTAGATAGGTAGTTGAAATTTTACTTTGGCTTTTGGTAAGGTTTTGGTATTGTTTTGGCAAAAAATCCCATTTGCAACTTTGTGTCATTTTCTCCCAAATTGCTACTCTCTTTGCCGAAATCTTCTAGCACAATAGTGTATTTTTCTTCTCTTTGGATTGGTCACATATTCATCTTTTGTCTATCTTCCTTGATAGCCGAAACTTCAAGTTGATATTAAACAAATTCTTCTTCTTTCTTCTTGATTGCCGAAACTCTAAAGCCATTAGTGAGTACTTTTCTTTCTTTGTTTTGCCGAAACCACCTAGCCTAATTGATCATCTTCTCCATCTTCCAAGTTGGGTTTTTCTTTCATGATTAAACCGGGTAAGTGTTTTTATTCAAATCTTTTCATTCTTTTTCTCTTTAGCTGAATGAGTGTCCCTCATTATTTGGTTGTTTCATCTTGATTCTAAAACCGAAATGGTGTTCTCCCTTACTCCCTCACATCTTGATAATCTTTTATTTGTAGTATTTTAGTGGATTGGCCGAATACCACATCATTGCCTAATCATCTCAAGTCATAAGTCAATTGGTGGGAATTGGGATTATCATCGATTAAGGTAAGGAGTCTTTTCATAGTCCATTCGATATCACTACTCGATTATTGTGTTAATCGGATCGAAGTTTCGACTAATCGGTTATGTTTTAGGGACGAAATCACTCGATATGTTCTACCTTCGGACATAGTGGTAAGTGATCCAAGTGTAAGTGATACGAAATCTTTTGGAAATCCGAGGCTAACTTTTGGTTGGTATTGTTCTAGGTCATCGACGAGTGGTTCGTTAGGAAATCAAAATCAGGTATGTAATCCCGTACCTTCCGAATACATGTTTGATATGGTGTGTAATCTCACATCTCTCTGAAATTTTGTATGATATGTTCTGTGATTTGGTCAAAATACCGAAGAAAACCGAAAACCGGCATCCGTGATCACTCGGGCGTGAGTATGATCGTAGTGGTAATCGTATTTTGTAATAAAATAGTTTCGGTTAGAAGCAGTGATGTGTTTTTGAAAAATCACGAAAAATAGGAGAAATGGAATTAGATACTTAATTAGATATTGAATTAAAGCTTACTGTGTTTATTTTGATAAGAAAGAAACGGAGAAGGAAAAGAAATTATATATTCTGAGATATCTTAATTTTAGTGAGACTGGTTCTGAATGACTTCGTGGTTCCCTGATCTGTCTTGGAAAAATCGTATAAAATTGTACAAAGTGAATTATGAGTTATAGTTTATATGTACAGATTCCTTAGTGAGTCTATTTTCAATAGAAATAAGTGGGAGCAACATATGGAAACTGTATAGTGAGATATTTAAAATTTAGGTAAGAGAGGGCAGAATAATTGGACAGTGAAACAAGGGAAACTTTAAGGAATAAACTGTACTAAATTGTTAAGCCAAAAATTCTGAAAAAATTTTAGTAAGAAGATATATGAGTCTAGTTTCAAGAAAAATTTACGGATTTAGATTTCGAGATTTCTAACTCAAGTTATAGTCAATTTAGTCAATACGACGCAGATGGACAGTTTTAAATTGTTATGCCCAAATTAGTAGTTAAGTGCGGATTGCGAAATTGCAGAATTACGAAATTGCCCTTACGGGCGAATTATGGAAATGCCCCTAAAGGGCGAAATACGAAATTGCCTTAATGGGCTGAATTGTTATATTGCCTTAATGGGCTGAATTATTATTTTGCTAAATGGGCCAATCGATATTTTGCTAAATGGGTCAATCGATATTTTGCTAAGTGGGCCAATCGATATTTTGCTAAATGGGCCAAATCGATATTTTGCTTAATGGGCCTTTTTGATTAATTGAGATCATGGGCCATAATTTTGTAATAAATATCTGAATAAATTATTGTTGATATATTGTGATTTTGTTATGCATTATATACATGATTTGCATGGGATGGGATAATGATGAAGAGAAGTTACAGTAGCTCTGCTACATAAATAACAGTGGCTCGCCACAAATCGAAAAATGGTAATGCCATGTAAATTCTGTTAATCTGGTGGCTTGTCCACAAATCTGATATAAATGGCTTAATGCCTATGTTTGGTGTGTTGGCGGGGTGGGTTGACTAAAGATCACCCACAGGTGTGTTGGTTGGTACGGGTGGTGTGTAGCGGATGGAAAACTAGGTTTGGTTTGGGAATTGCATATCATATGCATATTATGTTTGATACATTATTGTTGTTGTAAATGGGCTTAGGCCCAAAATATTGCTAATTGGGTTCCGGCCCAATGAATAACGGTAATGGGATTTCACACTGAGTTCTTGTAACTCACCCCCCTTTCTCTTAACCCTTGTAGGTAATGCTTGATGATATGGACTTGGGCTATGGATGACTCGAGGGAGGCCATACTTAGGAAATGGTTTATTTGGACTTTAGACTTCTTTCTCGTTTATTTTATTACTTTACTATTTTGGGTTAAATGTTGTAATAAGGCCTCTGGACTATTTTTATTTTTGCTTTTTGGTTCGGATGTTTTTATTATTTTTCTTAAATTGTTTAAAAGGGGGAATTTTCTAAAAACTTAAACAATGGTTTCCAAAATCGATTAACAAATGGATTTCAAAATAAACTTTTACAAATATTTTTAATACGGATATTTTCTCTCGAACTATTAACGATATTTTCAAAAGACTTGGATTCTCTTTCGAATTTTCAACATCGTTTTCAAAAGTCACAGTTTTGTAAGATCATTAGTTCAAATTTATCGATTTATCAATCAAATCTTTGAGGTTAGTAGTATTTTATCAAATCAAACTTGTTTTCTTAATTTTTAACAAAGCAATATTTTAGTACGAACAAAAAGGGTTTAACATGTTTTGCTCGTGTGACATACCAAATCTGCTCATAACGCATGGGCCGGGTTTGGGGTGTTACATTTTATGGTATCAGAGCCCAGTTGCAAAACTCGGCCGTGGTTTGGGTTCAAAAACGTTTTCCAAAGCTGTTTAGAATTTTGATTTATAAATATATGTTCTAAAGGAAGTATGGCACCACGAGTATCCGGCACCAAGTCAAGTAAGTATTTATTTTCATTTTATGATTATTGTGTTATTACTGTGGTACGAAAATTCTACAAAATAGAATACTCTAGAACTGTTAGCTTTAGAAGTTGAAACTATAGAGATTGAGACTCTAGGATGCGGATTTGACACTCGAAAACAACTTTTCTACTCATACTCCATAAAACATCGTTTAATAAACATCGAATAGTATACTGATTCATAAAACTCGTAATCAAGATTAAATCGACTTAGTGAACATGAACGCTAGAAGATGTGGACGCGGTAGACGTGGACGTGCTAGAGGCCGAGGTGCTAGGACTAGATCTTCAGCATCGGGGCGTGTGCCCGAAAGGGAGGAGTTGGCATCGCCAGTGGCTGAGACGGGATCTCATGATCGAGCTGGGGTTAATGAGCTGACTCATTTAGTTAAGAAGGTATTGAAGGAGGTTAAGGAGATCAGCGAAGCACTTCGAGTTGGTTCTGTGGACTGTAAGAAGAAAAGAGATTACGGTTCTTTTGGGTCGCAGTCTCGTTCCGTGAACCATGTCAAGGCACGACCAAACTTTTCGACTTGTGATTATTGCGGAAGGCGTCATCCGGGAGAATGCCGGAGGAGGTTAGGAGCATGCTTGAGATGCGGGTCTAAGGAGCATAAGGCTCGGGATTGTTTCATCACCATCAAGTCAGGTATGTTTTGGTTGGACGTGATGATTGAATGTAGAAAATTCTAAGTATAAATGGTAGATAACTGTTTTATACGTGGTTAGACGTTTGGTTGTGTGAAAGAGGATTCAAGATTATGTTAAAGGTACATTAGTGTTATTAAGATCAGAGTCTTGCAATGTGAAAGCTTAGTGGTGTGATTTGAGTGATGCGTTTAGTAGTTGGTTGGAAATTTTGAGGACGAAATTTCTTTAAGGAGGGTAGAATTGTAACATCCCGAAATTGGGCCTAGTAGAATTGGGCCCAATGGGCCTTGAGCGTAGAAGCGTTTTAAAATTTTGAGAATAAGAGAACGGCATTATTTCAAGTTGGACTTATTAAGAAGGTAATTTTGGAAAGTTACGAGGTTTCTATGAAGTTCCGGGTTCAAGTTGGGCCTTAGTAAAATTTTGTGTTTAAGCCTATTAAGGAGAGATAGTAAGTGGCATCAAGGCTTATGGAAATAAAAGAGTAAATTGCTAGCATAAATGAGCAATTGGTAAAAGGGTTATGGCGCCACATGTAGCACCTTGAGGGAAGAGGTTCGAATCCCTTTGTGTTTAATTTTGACTTTTATTTTTGCATTCCTTCCTTAGTGTTGGCCAAGGTATATATATGGCAAGGTTGACTTCTTTAGTTTTGGTATGGTGGCTAAAGGAATTAAGGAAAGGTTGAGGTTGGGGAAAGGAATCAAAAGGAAAAGGCAAGTAAGGGGAACAAGTGGCTTATTTCATGGAGAATGTTATGGAAAGTATGGTTGGCAAAATTTTGACCCTTATGGCTATGCATGTGGACAGTTTTGGGGGTAGATAGGTAGCTGAAATTTTACTTTGGCTTTTGGTAAGGTTTTGGTATTGTTTTGGCAAAAAATCCCATTTGCAACTTTGTGTCATTTTCTCCCAAATTGCTACTCTCTTTGTCGAAATCTTCTAGCACAATAGTGTATTTTTCTTCTCTTTGGATTGGTCACATATTCATCTTTTGTCTATCTTCCTTGATAGCCGAAACTTCAAGTTGATATTAAACAAATTCTTCTTCTTTCTTCTTGATTGCCGAAACTCTAAAGCCATTAGTGAGTACTTTTCTTTCTTTGTTTTGCCGAAACCACCTAGCCTAATTGATCATCTTCTCCATCTTCCAAGTTGGGTTTTTCTTTCATGATTAAACCGGGTAAGTGTTTTTATTCAAATCTTTTCATTCTTTTTCTCTTTAGCCGAATGAGAGTCCCTCATTATTTGGTTGTTTCATCTTGATTCTAAAACCGAAATGGTGTTCTCCCTTACTCCCTCACATCTTGATAATCTTTTATTTGTAGTATTTTAGTGGATTGGCCGAATATCACATCATTGCCTAATCATCTCAAGTCATAAGTCAATTGGTGGGAATTGGGATTATCATCGATTAAGGTAAGGAGTCTTTTCATAGTCCATTCGATATCACTACTCGGTTATTGTGTTAATCGGATCGAAGTTTCGACTAATCGATTATGTTTTAGGGACGAAATCACTCGATATGTTCTACCTTCGGACATAGTGGTAAGTGATTCAAGTGTAAGTGATACGAAATCTTTTGGAAATCCGAGGCTAACTTTTGGTTGGTATTGTTCTAGGTCATCGACGAGTGGTTCGTTAGGAAATCAAAATCAGGTGTGTAATCACGTACCTTCCGAATACATGTTTGATATGGTGTGTAATCTCACATCTCTCTGAAAGTTTGTATGATATGTTCTGTGATTTGGTCAAAATACCGAAGAAAACTGAAAACTGGCATCCGTGATCACTCGGGCGTGCGTATGATCGTAGTGGTAATCGTATTTTGTAATAAAATAGTTTCAGTTAGAAGCAGTGACGTGTTTTGAAAAATCACGAAAAATAGGAGAAAGGGAATTAGATAGTGAATAAGATATCGAATTAAATCTTACTGTGTCTATTTTGATAAGGAAGAAACGGAGAAGGAAAAGGAATTCTATATTCTGAGATATCTTAATTTTAGTGAGACTGGTTCTGAATGACTTCGTGGTTCCCTGATCTGTCTTGGAAAAATTGTATAAAATTGTACAAAGTGAATTATGAGTTATAGTTTATATGTACAGATTCCTTAGTGAGTCTATTTTCAATAGAAACAAGTGGGAGCAACATATGAAAACTGTACAGTGATATATTTAAAATTTAGGTAAGAGAGGGCAGAATCATTGGACAGTGAAACAAGGAAAAATTTAAGGAATAAACTGTACTAAATTGTTAAGCCAAAAATTCTGAAAAAAATTTAGTAAGAAGATATATGAGTCTAGTTTCAAGAAAAAATTACGGATTTAGATTTCGAGATTTCTAACTCAAGTTATAGTCAATTTAGTCAATACGACGCAGATGGACAGTTTTAAATTGTTATGCCCAAATTAGTAGTTAAGTCTGGATTGCGAAATTACCGAATTACGAAATTTACGGGCCGAATTATGGAAATGCCCCTAAAGGGCCGAAATATGAAATTACCTTAATGGGCTGAATTGTTATATTGCCTTAATGGGCTGAATTGTTATTTTGCTAAATGGGCCAATCTGATATTTTGCTAAATGGGCCAATCTGATATTTTGCTATGTGGGTCAATCTGATATTTTGCTAAATGGGCCAAATCTGATATTTTGCTTAATGGGCCTTTTTGATTAATTGAGATCATGGGCCATAATTTTGTAATAAATATCTGAATAAATTACTGTTGATATATTGTGATTTTGTTATGCATTATATACATGATTTGCATGGGATGGGATAATGATGAAGAGAAGTTCTGGTAGCTCTGCTACATAAATCTGGTGGCTCTGCCACAAATCTGAAAAATGGCAATGCCATGTAAATTCTGTTAATCTGGTGGCTTGTCCACAAATCTGAAATAAATGGCATAATGCCTACGTTTGGTGTGTTGGCGGGGTGGGTTGATTAAAGATCACCCACAGGTGTGTTGGTTGGTACGGGTGGTGTGTAGCGGATGGAAAACTAGGTTTGGTTTGGGAATTGCATATCATATGCATATTATATTTGATACATTATTGTTGTTGTAAATGGGCTTAGGCCCAAAATATTGCTAATTGGGTTCGGCCCAATGAATATGCAGTAAGGGGATTTCTGCTGAGTTCTTGTAACTCACCCCTTTCTCTTAACCCTTGTAGGTAATGCTTGATGATATGGACTTGGGCTATGGATGACTCGAGGGAGGCCATACTTCGAAAATAGTTTATTTGGACTTTAGACTTCTTTCTCGTTTATTTTATTACTTTACTATTTTGGGTTAAATGTTGTAATAAGGCCTCTGGACTATTTTTATTTTTGCTTTTTGGTTGGGATGTTTTTATTATTTTTCTTAAATTGTTTAAAAAGGAGAATTTTCTAAAAACTTAAACAATGGTTTCCAAAATCGATTAACAAATGGATTTCAAAATAAACTTTTACAAATATTTTTAACACGGATATTTTCTCTCGAACTATTAACGGTATTTTCAAAAGACTTGGATTCTCTTTCGAATTTTCAACGTCGTTTTCAAAAGTCACGGTTTTGTAAAATCATTAGTTCAAATTTATCGATTTATCAATCAAATCTTTGAGGTTAGTAGTATTTTATCAAATCAAACTTGTTTTCTTGATTTTTAACAAAGTAATATTTTAGTACGAATAAAAAGGGTTTAACATGTTTTGCTCGTGTGACATACCAAATCCGCTCATAACGCATGGGCCGGGTTTGGGGTGTTATAGTTATGCTCAAAACAGATCAACACTTGTAGATGCACAGCAAAAACGCCGCAAATGGAATCTACTTATGGTTGTGGGTACATAGCAAGACCGCTGCAGAAGTAATCTACCTATGGTTGTGAGAACACAACAAAATAATGCAGATAAACTGTCAATACTTCCTCTATTTATAACGTCCCACCCCATGCAATGCAATATGGTATGCTCAAACAGATCAACACAGTAGCATTTAATGGATTTTTAATAGTTCGATATAGTGGAAAATATTATGCTTATAACAGTTCGATACAGTAGTCAAAAGCATGCTTATCATGTGTTCAGTTTAACGGTAACATAAGGTATGTTGTACGAACAATCACAAATACAGATACCATAGACATGTATATATCATTCACAATTCATGCACATATAAATAATATTAATTCAGCCAATCAAACCATGGATTCCAACCTTATTCATATCATCAGGGACTTAACTAAATAAAATAGAACACTAAAAACAGTTAAGGAACCATTCAGGTTATAAACTAAACGAATCATAAAATTCTGGGAAAAACTGTAAATTCTAAAAAATAAGAGCACACAGTCGTGTGAGATGCTATAGATCGTGCAGAGGGGTTACACGGTCGTGTGGCCAGGCCGTGTAACAGACTGTGGCCATGTGGAAATTGCAAAATCAAGCTACAGGGGAGACACGGTCATGTGGCAGGCCTGTGGAGGGTTCTTAGCCGTGTTATATTCGAACTATCCTAGGGTTTCAAAGGCACATGGTCGTGTGTAGGGCCGTTTGGTCCACACGTGTGGTCCACACGCTCGTATGGTAGACTGTGTGGCCCTATTCTAGGCACGATTTTGCCCCGATTCACTTGTAAAAGAACACACACCTTTCATTGGCGACCCGAGCGACGTTTCTCACATTCAAATCTGATCCGGGGTACCTAAATCGAGTCCTTAAAATGACATTTATACACGGGTTAACATTTGTTTTCAAGATTTATCAAGATTACTGATAATTTCAACAAGACTCGTAAAAGATTCATTAATTTGAATGAAAGATTAGCATCGGATGTAAATACTACGAGAATTTACAATTAATTATTGGGATTGAATTGTACTTACTGATTCTTGGCAAGGATTAAGAACGTTTCTAATGGTGATTATGAAATCGATTGAAAAACGTCTTGAATTGAGAATAGATTTTGATCTGGGAAGAAATAATAAATTCAGCAATGGAAAGAAAATATTTTGCAAAGAAATAGATGAAAAAAAAAAGGAAGAAGAAATAGGGAAAAGAAAGTAAAGTCTATTTGTTTTGAAGAGAAATCAAAATTCTTTTCTAATTGAGAAATTTTTGATTAAATAGCTAGGGTCTTCAAAGTTTTAGGGGTTGTTTAGTAATTTACCCTTGGTTGCCAAAATTAAAAAGGAAAAGGAGATTTAGGCGACTTGGACTTGGTTTGCAAAGGGAAAATAGGAATAGGTGCTTAACCATTAGGTTGTTGCCCATTCTTTTTAAGTTTTTACTTCTAATAATATTTGTTTTAGTATGATTTTAGTCATGGTTTGCTGAAAATAAAAAGAGAAGAAATAAAAGAGGAGCGGATAGAACCTAGGACTTCTAGGGAGTGCACTACCAACTTAACCATCAAACCTAAGTCATTTTTTAATTTAATTATTTCAATTAACCCCTTATATTTTGGGGTGTGATAGATTACTTCTTTATATATTGCTACATTCACTTCAATGAATGAAACAAATCTAATACGATGAGTTTTATGGTTTTTCATTTAATATCTCATTATTTAACAGCACACTTGAAGCATGAAAAAGTTGAAGAAGTTTTCTCTAGTAAGTCATCATCAATAATATTCCCATATAATTGAGAACTCTAAATATTGCAAAGTTATACTCACTTGCAGATTTAAATATTGCAACTTCATGTGCGCTCAATCATAATGAGCTTTAGATAAATCTATCATATAATTTTCTCTTAAATTAATCCACAATTCAAGTGGATCTTTCACAATCAAAACTATTTTTTCTTTATCATTTTCAAAATAAAGATAGGTATCCAAGTATCATACATAATATAATCCAATAATTGAATCTGTCTCTATTAAAAGATGTAGATATTTATAGAAAGAGTGATTTATACTAAATATAATTTTTCTCCCTTCACAATTTCAATATGAGATTCTTTACAGAGAATATCTCTTAAAACTAATACATTAACCATCACAAAATTTGTTCTTTCATATATTGATGATATATTAGCTTTTCGGGAGGTTTCAACTAAATTTGTATAATCAAATATTGCAATAATATTGGTTTATTTCAATACCGATTAAGATAATACTTTCTATCTGTAAAAATAGTATTCATTGTTACATTGTCAGCAAGACGTATTTTCTTCCTCAAAGAAAATTAATAAATTTTGAACAAAATATTTGGGCATACGGCAAGTATGTGACCAATGATGTTTCATATTGTATTGATAAGTTATATCTACCCTTTGACCGGTTATCTTGAAAACTCTCGTTATTCGCTATGAAAGTATTGCATTATCTAAAAGAAACTTATTTCTCTTTATATTGAGTGCCATTAATTTCATCATTGGCAAAATATCATCAAGTATGAAAGTCACTTAAAAATAAATAGCAATGGTGAAAAACCATTTGTATTCAAATGGCAAATGTCATTTTATTTAACGGCAGAATGTCATTCTAAACTTTTGTAATGGCTGCATGACCATTTTTATTATTCTTTTTAAAAAAAAAAAATTTTGTCGAAACAGTTGTTTTTATAAGAAGAAAACTTCCTTATATATAAACTATCCATGGTATTTTTTTGATAATTGTTTTTAAAAACCTTAATGGATTTAGGTTCTACCCCATTATGGGTGGATGAGAATCCAATATTTCCAACATAATATAATCTCAAAAAGAAAATTAGAAACATACTAGGTCTATCTAAATTTTGCTTAGTCAAGAATCAAAACTAATGCTGACATCCAATCTTTCACCATCCTCCAATCTTTCAACTATTTTTTTTTCAACTTTTAAATATTAACAATTTTTTCACTCTACCTTTTTTTTATCTGTACCATATATTAAGTATTTTATTGAGTTGGTGTCAACCTTAATTGGGTCACCAATTCAATTAGAGAAATTACGGAAATGCTCTTCCGTAATTAAAATAAGTCATACTATTCGAAGGTATTTTAGTGTTTTCATTTTAACAAAAACATATGGAGAGATTTGAACTCACACCAATTAGATTAGTAAAACATTAAATTTATCACTCAACCAAAGTTTCATTTTAATGTATTTTATACATTTTTATTTTAATATGCACAATTCATTATCTCTATCAGTTGTATATCTATCTATACTATTAATAAAAGCCTTGATTGAGTTGGTGTCACGGGTTAACTGGGTACCAACTTAGTTAGGAAAAGACAATTATCCTTTTTTTATTAAATGACTACTATTATTATTTTGAAGGCCTTTTTGAATTTTCATATTTTTATATAGTTTTTAAATAAAAGAATTAAAATTAATATGTTTAAGAATTACACTTGTGTTTAATGAATTTATAAACAAATTATGTACCACTACACCAATAATAATTCTTGAGTAAACTTTAAAAATAATAGTTTTTAACACAAAATGTTTTCTCTCACCAATTTTGTGTATTTATACTATTAATAAAATCCCTAGCTGAATTGGTGTCACGAGTCAACTCGGTTAGGGAAATTATAGAAATATCTGTCCATAATTAAAATAAGTTATATTATTTTAGGGTAATTTAGTACAAAAATCAATAAAAATTTGCATATGATGGGATTTGAACCCACCCCAATTGAATTGTAAAACTTTAAATTTACCATTCAACCAAAGCTTCATTTTAATATTTTTCATGTGTTTTATTTTAATATGCACAATTGTATTAATCATGTTGTTAATTGAGTTTGTGTCACAAGTGACGTCAACAATATCTCAATGACTACACTATGATAAATAATTCCAATGCATTTAGTATTGTTAATATGATGTATTTATGCGTTTGAATTTTGTTTTACTAACAATTTAATCTAACTTTTTTTTATTTTAATATCATACATATTTCATGTGTTAGTTTAATTAGTTTGTTTCAAACCATACATTTCATTATTTATCGTATATTATCATAAATCTGTGGTTTCCACACGCCTACACGTGTGATAGGATTTCTAATGTTAATTATAAACAAACACACGCATTCTAAATACGTGTGTGGTAAAGGTTTTTCTCTGTGTTACTTAAAAATAATATAATATTCACTCCATGTTTTTTATTCAAGTTTTAAATATTAAATTATGTAAAAATAAATATATTCTACATCTTTTAAAAAAACATCCTCACGTTTTTTTCAAGTTTTAAATATTAAATCATTTGTAAAGTTAATATATTCTTCACGTTTTTTTTTTTTTTCAAGCTTCAAACCTTAAATTATTTGAAAAGTTACTAAATTCAACGTTCTTTTTTTTTGTTAAAATATTCTCTTTTTTCCGTTTGTCACTGCAAATCTTGTCAGATAAATGTTAAGTTTTATTTTTATTCAATTTTAATTAACTTGAAAAGAAATTTATCCATATTCACCAAAATAAAACACAATGACAATTTCAGGTGGCAAAATTTTCACTATAATCCTTAAACTAATCTTGGCTTCATGGTTTCAAGTTTAGAATATTAAAAAGTAATAAACTGTAAAATGGTGATTAAGAAGACAACTAACAAGTCCTGCTAGATTGTCTTTGTCAACAATATGCCACCAAATATCCATTAGAGATAGTTGGAGAATACTTTTTAAAGATATGGTAAAAAATTAGATGTTTTGACAGCAAAAAAAGAAGAAAGATAAGTGCCATAAATTTGACTGTCAAATTCTTTGGATTGATGTGGTAAAATAGATTGCATAATGGTTTTTGACTTACAAATCATTATATCCATACTAATATTTCCAAGTTTAATTCTCACTCTTCATTTTCAAAGAGAATACAAACGAAACATGTGATAGTTTCAAGACCTCAAAGGACACCAGTGCCCCTATTTTTGGGGGTGGGGTTAATAAAATCTACAAGTAAACTTTTAACACAATCCAATATAGGTGAAAAAGATACATAGGAAGATGGTGTTAAAGCTTTAACACATGACTCAAAATTTTACGCCTACCAAATATGATAATTGTATTGGAATCTAAACAATTCAGTGGTGGTTTGACTTTATGAAATTTAACTCCCTCTTTATATTTAGAATATGACAATTTTTTAAAGCATAGTTGATTTATGAATATTTTAGCTAATCAATTAAGTCGTCTCATGGTGGATGTGGCACTCGATTGCAGTACTAATCAGTTTTCAATTAAAGTTTAAAATGTGAAGATGTGTTGGCATTGATTCATTGCTTTTTTCTGAAAATGTTTCCAACTAGTTCATATCTTCAGTGGTATCAGATGCTAAACCAAGTGGCTCTGTATTAAAGAAAAAAGTCGAAAAATGTAGAAGAACAAATTCATTTAAGAGGTGAAGATGATAAAAGAGAAGATGGGTGCATTTAATGAATTATCTTTGATAATAATTAAGAAATTAAGCATAGTATCGAGCATGTATCGATAAATAAGCAAATGTTAAGGATTCGTGTAAATGTAGTTATCCAAAAACAATGGTGTGTGAAACAATAAAGGAAAGTTTTGTTCACAAGCATTAAACCATGATAATTCATGGTAATCAAATATTGTCATGGTAATATCGAGTACAAGGCTCCACATAGTTTTGAGAGACGCTTAATTGGAGCTGGCAAAGGACTTTTTACGAACATAATACACTTATGGAAAATTTCTAGATGATCTTCAAAATTGCATCAAGTTTATTGCTGGTGGGTGGTTCTTACTAAAGTTTGATGATATATCTTTGTAGATTTTATACGTGGAACATAACAATGAAGAAATGAAGTATAGTATGCAACATGATCAAGAACGTATCGGTAAATAAGAAAATGTTAAGGATTCTAGTTGTCAAGAAACAATGGTATGTGAAAACAAACCTAGATAAAAGAGAGTTTTGTACACCACCATTAAACCATGATAATTCATGGTAATCAAATATTGGCATAGCCATACCCAGGATAAAGCACCGCATTGTTTTGAGAAATGCTTAATCGGTGTTGGCAATGGACCTTTTACAAACATATTAAACTTATGAAGATTTCTTGATGATATTCAAAATTGACATCAAACCTATTTCTGTTGGGTAGTTCTTACTAGAGTTTGTTGATATTGCGACTTTAAACAGTCTGAAGCAATTAGGATGGCCTTGGCTCAATGAATGGTTTTGTCAATAATGAGCAATGATCCATATCATCTTACTTGCAGTATCGTGCTACTTAGGTCTCTGTTCTAGGTATTCCATTCTATACATGGAACTATAAAGCTTTTCAGAATGCCAGATGTTTGGAAACCTTATCTCACTATGAAGGAAACCACTTTAAAAAAAAAATCCGTAGTGACAAGATGTTGATTGCAACCAATCAGCTTAAAAAATTTATCAAGTCATTGTACTAGATTGTGAAGGAGATAAATGTTTGAAGTGTGTGAAGGTTTTCTTGATCAACATTATCATCGAAATTCAAGGAATGGTAGCCATAAAATTTCATCTGATTTTGGTAGTGGAAATAGAGCAGATGAACAATTTTGTGATAATGGTGATGCTAGAGAAGAAGCATTTAATGCATCTGTTTTGGGAGTAGGTGATTAGTGAAAATATGAAGTGCGGATACGAACATGTAAATCGAGTATAACACGATATGAACACAGCAACATAACAATTTTTCAAAAATTAGGATACGAGTACGGCAGGACATGTCGCCGATAGTCCCATACATATCCAGCCATATCGTGGATATGTTCGTGAAGAACACAGTAAGAGACACTGTACAGGGAGGTTTCTCTCGTGTCCATGCTTCCTAGGAGTAGAAAGGGATGTAAGTTGGATGTTCTTGAGGACAAGTGTTAGATAAATGTGGTAATCAAATCATGTGATTGCATTGGAGGTTGAGACAATGGTGGAGTAATCTATTGAAGATGAGATGTTTCCGTAACAATGGAGGAGGCAGATTAGTTGGGTGATGTTAACAATAAAGATAAGTGAATTAGTATTTGGGTGCTCACGATAAAAGCTTCGATGGGCTACCAGAGTAAACACGTCATTTTTCTCAAAATGAAGACCATACTTGTATGGATGAAATGAGTTCAAAAGGATACAAGGCTTGAAAAATATATATATTAATAAGATGAAAGTCCTAGAAGACACTGCAGAGGTGATGCTATCCAAAATTCTAAGAGAAAAAAGTCAACCAAAGCTAGGATAGTAAGGTGCAAGCAATTGAGTTATAGATCAAAATCTAAAATGAGATGTATCCTATATTGGAACATGATGGGTTTGAGGAGTGAAGTGCATTTTTCTTAAAGAATGTGTTGAAGCTTATTATGATTAAAATGGGTTTTGTTTAGAATCAAAATGAAGAGTTTTGGGTTGATGATAATTTCAAGTTTATCTTTCACCTACAATTGAAAAAGCCAGAAAATTCGTCATTGTCGTGGATAAACATTGATGGGATGATTTTTTGTTAACATCCCTCAGCTATCATATATTAAGGGAGGTGAGTTTTTACATTATCTAGGTTGTAATCACAAACATTTACAACTTCTATGTAACAAAAGAATTTAAATACGTGAGGTATGACTAACAATAATTATATTTATAATTTATTTGTTTATTACGAAATTATATATTTTTAAAATTTCTGCATATCATTATTTTTAATTATTTATTTTAATATTATGTGATCTATAAATTTGTACATTATTTTAATTTTTAATAATATTATTAATATTAAATATGTTTTTAATATTTCTTGTTATATCCAAGGTGAATTATAACTAGTAATTAATAAAAAAAACATGTGAAAGAAAATAAGATGAAGCAAAGGAAAACAATTGTGGGTATAACCCCCACATCTTCAGCATCAGCAACAAATCACTGCTTTTGGCACATAACCATCAAAGCCAAATATTCTGGCAACAGCAAGCACAGCATAATAGACTTTCTTTTCTTTAACCCAAAAATACAACCCCTGCAAAAAAAGAGTTTTATGGGAGGAGGCGATATGAGAAGTACATGCAGCCCAGGCAAGATATAAAATGTAGTTTATCAAGCCTGATTGTCCACGCTACCAATTCATTTTATGCAATTTACAAGTATTCTCAGTTGGGGATAGGAAAGGAGAAAAAAAAAATAACCACGGAAGACCCGAATAAAATGGCAAAAAAGAAGAAAGAATTATACAATGAGTTGTTGTCATCCTTGACATGCTGGAGAAATGGTTAAACAATCTTCTTCACTTCATGATCAACATATCATGTTGCAATGTCTTACTTGGCTGCACATGTGTTGAGCCACGGAAGTAAATTTTGGGTGCACAAACAGATTACTTTCAGACCCCAAAAGTTGCTGACTTTTTATAACCTGTTACAACAATCAACAGGATTTAATCAAACATTACTGTTCATCCGAATCGACGGGAATCTTCCTAGAAAGTAAATTTCCATGCTTTACCTGTTCAGCATGGCTTTCTCTTGTCAACTTTTAAGGGGATATTATACCATTTCTTCTTGGTTCTATCCCTCGTAGAAGGTTTCCTGTCTCTTACTTCACCATCTTCTTTGGCCTCTTTGGAGGCAGCCTTACTCTTTTTCCTACTTGAACTCCGCTTAATTAGAGGAATAGTTGTGTATGAGGCATGAATCTCATTCCTTTGTTTCAGAAGCTCATCAATCTGCAGATCCATTTACTTATAAATTCATTTATCAGGGAGCTTAGACACATAATTCCCACATGCTAATCTCACCTCTTGCATTTCCTTCGTGTATCTGCCTGTCATCTCAGTAAATTGTGCCAGGACCTGCCAGCACTTTACATGAATATCAACAGGAAAAAATAAGGTTTAATACAGGCATGAACATTGTGTTAGTGGAATAGATACTTCTCTGTATTCAGTTTCAAACTTTGACAATTCTGCTCGTTTGGACAGAATCTCTGCCTCCACTGCTCTAAGATTCTCCTTTTCCTCTATGAATGGGGCAGCACAAATAGCTTCTATTGTGTAACTTACACTTTTGAAAAAGTTGTCACCTAGAAATTGTGCCAGAATATTAAACTGGTAGTGAGCTTCACCCATATGCATATAAACCAACAGGCAAAAGACCTTCGCAAGGCATATAAATCAAAAATCTAACCATAAACGGCAAATACATGTTTGCCTGGTTTTAATTCAGTTATTTCACATGGTTGAAATCCATCCAGTTTTTTGAAGAAAGCTGCATCTGGATCCTTTGCGGCAGCTACCTACAGTGAAGCATTTCCAAAACCAGAAGAAAGATGACAAAATCAAACTACAATGTGAAGCAAAAATATGACATATTCGTAAATGGTAACTCACTGAGTTGGTTGTTTGATCCAAGCAATAGACAGGGAAGCCAAGAAAATACATTCCAGCAGATGTAACTTTTCCTGTTTTAGCACTGTCCTCCTACATCAAAAAGAAACGGAAGTAGCTTTAACATGTGCAGTGGAGTAACACAAGCATCAATTTGATCTAAGGCACAAGAATTCAAACTATACTGATAAGGTTTAAGAAAGAAGGTAAGCAAATCTCCTTATCAGAAGATTCATAACTGATATAATGAAGTCATGTCCAAGCAAATTTTGGTATATTGACATCTTATCACTAAATGAGAAGCATCAAACAGTGATAAGATAGAAGGGAAAAACAAGGGCAGAAGGAATGAATAAGTGAGAAAAACAAAGGAAAGCATTACAACTTTCTGAAGATAGATATGATTTGACAATCTGTTACAGCAACCAAAATCCAAGCTTTTTACCTCATTCCACTAATTCTTCCACTTTTAAAAGGGGATAGGCAGAGCATAAAACAGACGAGGTAAAACAAAGGTTATAGAGATGCCTTTAACAGAAATCTCCTGCAGATAATAAGGTAGGCCTAAAATTATATTAAGCTTTGAGCTTGCAAAACCTCCTCTCTGGAACTTTGTCCTAATAGTTAATTATCCACTGTTATTGTATACATTGCTGTTGTTTTACTCCAATATTGTGAGTTGAGAAGACATTAAAGTGTTTCACAATTATTAATAAATAGCAAGTTCATGGAACTCAAAAACCTAGATGCTACACATAAACAGAATGCAGAAGCTTTTGATGTGGATATTACAAGGTAACTATGATAGCTCATGTGAAGAAACTTGATATGCAACATAAACAAATTGACAACTTCTAAATTTTGAAAACAGAAAAGCAGAAGCTCTTACCTGCAGTGCAAGGCTTAATCCACCATTTTCTTCTAGCTCAAAATATAATAACTGCGACCAATTACAAATAAGAGGGGGGGAAAAAGAGTAATTCTTTGATGCACCAGAAAAGGTTTAATATAATTTATTATTTTAGTCTACAGGTAAACCAGATAATTAGTTAGCAAGGTATATATACTCATTTAAAATATTTTCGAAGGAAAACACAGGTCCAATATGATTGGACATCAGATTTTTAAGAAAGTTGACAGCTCTAAGCTTTCATACATCAAAATTTTGAGAGCAAAACATGTTATAAGGATACTGAAAGCATTAATCATTTTAATTCAAGAGTTTCAATAGAACTAAATGAAACAAGGCAAAAGTACACTAACACACTTCCTGTGTAACCTTATTCAGACTACACCATGGTAGTGACACTTAAATCAATATAACAGGTAAAACTACACATGAACTTTGCCTTAGACCACATATCAAAACTGCCTAGAATGAAAACACAAGCACACAATAAAATAATCAAAAACAAAAGTTGCCTCTCTATCCACAGTAACGCAACTAAGCACACAATAAAAGGGATGAAACTCTAGCTTCCAGTATCAATTCTATGTGACATAGACTAAGGGCCTAAATGATTCTCGATTCAATCCATTCTTATAACCTAAGTCCGGTATTTTTCTTTATTTTTTCTTGTATGATAGGGAGGAAGGGGCCTTTCATAGATCTGGTGATGGGAAGTGAATAAATGTCCTCATTATTTAAATTCTTTCCTTCAAGTATAGGATAATAATTATAATAAAAGTTGTGAATAATTAATATCTAATATTGCAGACATACACATTGTAAAAGGTTGGAAAGGGGTACAGTTCAAATTTTGTTTCATTAGTATGATAAAGATGAAATGAATCACAATTTCTATCAATGCAACCTCCACACCACCGCCCCTCCCCCCCATCCCAAAACAAAACAAAAAAAAAAATAGTAAAAGAGAAAAAAACAATAGTTCCCATATGCAGATGATGCTGAATCCATAAGTTCTAACTCATTTTATCCACCTTGAACTTGCTTTTATCAGATGATTGTACTCGGCAAACAAACCCATCTCTTGCTTCGTCTTCTGTTATTGTGACAGAGTAGAAGTGAGCGCATTGTTTTTCAACCTGTTAAACATCAGTGACTGCATAAATAATCAATAGAAGTATTAGAGAAAAAAAAAAACATGAATATAGTTACCTCACCTTCCTAGAAATAGGTTGCCCCAGCTGAAGTGGGCGAATAATGACCGCACCATTAAGTGCCTCCTCCAAAACAGTTGCAGACACAGTGGTCTTAATTGGCACGCCAAGTTTACTGTTCATATGAATTAGTTAAAATTCTATCCAATGCTTAACATTCATAAAGGCAATGAAACAATGAGACATGTCAACTAATATAATAAGGACAAGGAGTTACCTAAAAAGTGCAGCAAACATGGTGTTCACAGCCCCCAAACTTGAAAGATCTAGCTCCAATTCTTGGTTATCAGCTTCAACAGCCTATTCAAGGAAAGAACGTCATCAATTAAATTTAATGCTTTATCAATAAAATCAAGCTCGGTCATGCAAGATGGAACTTTAACAGTTTTAAAAGTGGAAGAACAGGATTCTCTAAAGCCTCCAAGTGCAACCAGTGTTGCTAAGGTGCTGTGCCTTAACCATGAAGACACTTTGAAGTAGTGCATGCTAAATGCACCTAACACTTTTTATAAGGTGCTAGGCAGAAAAGGACCGCCTGCCTGAAGTTCTCTTTAACAATTAACTTTTATTGTGTTCAATTAACTGTATTTTTACCAGTAAAAAAGGGAATGATGAGATGCACATTGGCCAATAATAGAAAAAGAAAATCTAGCATGTTTGTGGGATAATTTATACCACTCGTTAGAGTTTATTATCATAATTACATGTCTTAAGTTTTCTTTTTATAAATACACAAAGCTACAAAAATATACAGACATATATACTTGTTGTTCCCAACTTCATGCAGGAGGGCTTTTTTTACACCTTGAACCTCAAGCAATATAAAGGTTCTAGCACCTAGATTGTGCCTTGGGCTCTTGGCATCACCGAATGCAACAGTAAGAAAATCAGAGATAACCATCAGGCAAAATAATGCTTCAGAAAGTAGATGCATGTATAGCTTACCTCAAAACCAGCAGTGTCATACTGGCGTCTTTTATCTGGATCAGACAATATATTATAAGAAAATGTAACCTCCTTGAACATATCAGCTGCAACAGGATCATTTCCATTCTTATCAGGATGGTACCTGAAACAGCTAAGATTAGCATTTATAGCTCAGCCGCCTGAATACAGCAAGTTTTTTGAGTGTATAACCAGAACTTTATATGCTTAATGTCAAGAGATGTCCAACGTGAACCTATCTGAAAAGTAGTCCATGCCATATATTATATGTCCCAAATCACATATTTCATTTGTCATAGCTGCTTGCCTGAAAGGAGCATCATCAAGGCAAATAAACCATTCTTTGGACACATGTTGGAAACAATCATTTGGATACTTTAGTTATGGTTTTATCTGTTGTTTGACAAGTATTCCAGATATCCAACCAGTCACTAAAGGCCAGCGTTATTCCGCTTCGAATGCTTATCCCTGCACAAGCATGGTATAGGACACCTGATCTAAGCAAAATCTGTTGTCTAACTGGCAAATACCAACACTAAAAATCTGAAGCTTGGCCAAGTCCTCCACAGTTATTGCTATTGGGAAGGCAAACCATCACACCGAACCCCAATCACTCATAAATCTCCAGTTATGGTTCGAAAATGCCATCCAAATTCAGGTCCTAAATACTTGGTATACTCCATGTACGCTAGTGAATTTACCTTATAATTAACCATAGTTATCAATATGCTCAAACTAGTGTACCCTGATGTACCCTAAAGAAATCACTAAAAACTCTTAACAAAAATACCAAGAATTCGAACATTTGAACACCTTTAAACTTATAAAGGAAAAAGACCGAAAATTTACAATTTAAATTAAAAAAAAAAAAAGGTAAGAAAAACTAAACATACTTGAGAGCCATTTTTCTGTACGCGCTCTTAATTTCCTGATCCGTAGAGTTTCTCAAGACCCCAAGCACCTCATAAGGATCTCGACGAAGATGCTTCGCCATGCCATCGTTTTTCTCCGACTTGGATCGATGTGGCGGCATTTTTCTATAAACACCACCAAACAAAAAACTAAACCGGAAAATTGTTCTATTTTAAGGTAAGAAACCCTAGAAATCCAAAACCTTCAACTAAATTCCAAAAACGGAATGGAAATTAACTCCCTTATGTCTCCACCACATTTCAACAAAGTAGGAGACTTTTTTAGGGGGTTAAGAAGCGAAAAAGGAAAGATTCAGGTGCATTGAGAAGAGAAGATAGAAAGAGGAAACTCCATGGGACTTCCAAGCTGGAGGTTTGAGAGAGAGAAGAGAAAGAAAGAGGAGGAAAAAATGGAGGGGAAATTAATTAGGTGTAATGTTAATATTTTAATATATTCATTTTTAAAATTTAAATTTGAGACAACCTATATCGTCATTGGTTTATAAATATTTTCAAAAACCAAAAATCGATGGCTATGCGTTTATCTGAATAGTACCATTGCAGAATGGAGATTGCACACTGCGCACTGCACTCTGCACTCTGCACTCTGCAAGCGCATATCTGCTTGCATTGGCACGTGTCAAGGGATCGAGGCGCACGTGGGTGCGCATTGCGCATAATTTGTATTCCTCGTTGAAGCGGGATTTTGAAAAACATGGAAATTGTTTTTTTATACAAAAAAAAAAAGGGAAATTGTTTAATTTTTATTATTTAAATTATTGGATTATAAAAATAATCTACAAATATAATTAAAGGCAACCACAAAATCAACATAAATATATATATATATATATAAATTAAACAAAATCATGAAAAAGCATAAGATGTTGAAGTTTTTATAGCACAAATTATTAGTTTATTAAAAAATATATAAATACATAAATTACCGAATCTAATTCTCTCAATTGCAAATAGTGAATAATGATCTTGTTGCATGATTTAGAATAATCCGATCACTAACTTGCAGAGTATTCTTATTCCCATTGAAAATCTTTTTGTTTTCTCTACTTTTTTTAAATTCTTACTTATATTTTAGAAGCATCAGAGGTTCTATGGTGTAGTGGTTAGCACTCTGGACTTTGAATCCAGCGACCTGGGTTCGACTCCCGGTAGGACCTTTTTTTGTTTGGTTTTATGCAAATCAAAGATTATTATTTTATGACACTTTGGTGTTTAAATTACCTTATGAAAAATGGTACAAAACTTACCTTAAAATGTGATATTTAAAAGAAAAATGGTTATTAATTTTATCATAATCCGGTCCACTCATATTGGAGTAAAATTTAAGTGGTTTTCTATTTTTTCATAATTTTTTTATGATTAATATTTTAATAATCAGACCGTTATATTTCATGCTCTAGTTATATAAATAATGCATGTCAAGTTTGATATAAATTAAAAATTTTAACTATTTATTTTATGAAAAAAAATATTTTCAGCCGTCAAATATATATTAATATAAATAATATTTTAGATTGATATGATAGAGATACCGAATCGATTAAAAATTTTGCATGCATGATAAGTACAAATATTTTAACAAATTCAACTATTAAATCGTTAAAATATTAATAGCAAATTCAACTTGAGTTTTACGCTATATAAGTGAATCCCTCCCCCATAATTATTTGAATGTGGATAGTTTATATTTATAATTGTGATTATACCTATAATTATGTAATTGTTTGATCCAAACCAATCTAATCTTCAAGTATAGTTGCTATTGGTAGGGCTGTAAATGAACCAAGCTTGAACGAACAAACCTCTGTTCATGTTCGTTTGTTTATTTTTAAGTTTGTTATTGTTCAGTTTGTGTTCGTTAAGAATTTTAATTTTTTTGTTCATGTTTGTTTGTTTAAATTTATGTGTGTTCATGTTCGTTTGTTTAATGTTCACGAACATGTTCGTTTAACTTAATCGAACATGTTCGTGAACATGTTCACGAACATATAATTGAACATGTTCACGAACAATATTAATGAATAATAAACAAACATATAATAAATAAATACCTACACACAGATATTGTTTCAATATTTTTATAAGAAAATATCGTTAATAAATAAACGAGCTTGTTCGTGAACATAAACGAACCGAACACACATCTGTTCGTATTCGCTCGTTTATTAAACAAACATAAAAATTTTGTTTATACTCGTTTATTTAGCTTAGTAAACGAACATTATACGAACGGTTCATTGAACGTTCTATTCATTTGCACCCCTAACTATTGGTCTTCAAAGTCGAACTTCCATATGTCTATAATATCAATATTATTACATGTACGGAAGAAGTATATTTATGAATGTTGAACTAATTTTATAAACTCATAATAATACATTTTGAAATATTTAAACAAAATCTAGTAAATTTAAAATGATTAGAACTATATTTATTAAGATGTTAATCCATCACATTTTAAAATATACAGATGTATTATTAATAAATTATGTTGCTTCAAAAATATTACACTTCAGTTTAAACGTGGCAAAATTGTGAAATTAATAGCCGACAACATAAAATGATTGTCATATATATATATATATATATATATATATATTTAATAATCTTATTATATGTTTTGATCATATTTGGTTTTTTTGGACACAATACCTAAAACTACCCATAGCTTCTCCCCAACCCGTAAATAAATATGAAGATAATGTGTTTCAGCACATTCGAACCCACGTCCTCCTGGGTTGATAACAATGCCCATGCCAATCAAACTAAGACTTAATCGACAAAATTCAATAGTTTTATTTATTCAATGATAGATGAAAAAATGATAAAATAATAATAGAGTAATTTATAAAATATATATATAATAATTTTAAAAAAAACATGAAAAACATTTGAACTAAAAGAATAAAAGTATAAAGAAAATTGAAATAACGAAATAAACAATGAAAAAAATTATTAAAATAGATGGAGGACTAAAAATAAAAAAATCGTTATTAATAAGAACAATTTTATTTCACTGATTAATTATAAAAATGGATTGATGATTATATCTAGAAGATATATTTATACAATTTTTTTATAGCAATATTCTGTTAAGCAAAATTTGTAGATGTTGACTTAATTGTTATAATTTGTAGATTTAGGCATTTAAAGGCAAATTACACGATTATTGACCAAAAAAACTAATTACATGGTTATTTAAAAGGTTAGAGTTAATTATATAAGACATCCCTAAACTATTATCTTTGTTTTAAATTAGTCTTCAAACTTTAAACATTCTAATTAAATCCTCAAACTATTGAGGTTATATCAATAAAGTTCTCTTGTTACTAAAATCATTAATTTAACTGTTAAATTAGATGTCATATCTCATGTGACATAATTTATAAAAATCGTGGTGTTGAAGTTTTCGAAGCTTTTACAAAAGTTTTATTGTTCACTCACTCGATCTTTTTTTTTTATTTTCTTTATTTTTGGTTTTTACTTTTAAAAGTTATATGGCAACGTTTTACTTTTCTTTAAAATTTTCATTTTAAATTATGACATATAATATTTGATATGTCAGATAATGGTTAACGATTTTAATAATGAAAGGACTTGATTGATACAATATCAATAACTTAGGAATGTAAATAGAATGTTTTGAAATTTAAGGATTAATAAAAGGTTGTTATGTTTGTAATTAAGTGTTATTAAATTTGAAATGGCAGTTAATTAACTCATATTAAAAGCTAAGTATATGATAATTCATATATAATTTAAAATGAGATTAATTAACTCAATAGTCATATTAACCTTATAATTAGTGGGTACAAAAAACAAAATTTAAAGATTTAAATATCATATTTTTAACCTTATAATTTATTATTCTTTTAAAATATCATATTTTTCACCCTCATAATGGGGTATGCTAAAATTTTGTGTTTTTTTAATAACAATTTTGTCTAGCTAAAAACACAAAATTTAACCCAAAATATGTGTCTGAGCAAATTTTGATTCAATTCGAAAAAAATATGAAAAATTCAAATTTCGAGTTATTCGAATTATTTCATTTTTTCGAGTCAAATCGAATAAGTAATTCGAGTTTCGAGTCCAGTTGAATTTTATAATTCGAATAACTAGAATAATTCAAATAAAAGATTGATGTAAATACCCCTTTGGTCTCTGTTAATTTTTAAAATGAGCAAATTGGTCTCTCTCAACAAAAACTATAAAAAAATTAAAAACTCTATTTAATTTTTAAAATTCTAAATTTTATATTTTTTAAAAAGTTATAATTTTTTTAAAGAAAATTTAAAATAATATATAAAGAAAGTTAAAATTTTAAAAATTTTCTAAAATAATAATTTTTAGACCTAAATAAGTGAATTAATGATTCAAGTTTATCATACTAAAATATTTTTTTTTCTTTTTTTTTGCTTTGAAAAAGTTTTTAAATATACATGACATGGAATTAATTATACTGTAACAAAAATTTAATTTAACATGTTTGATTTTTTTAAAATTAACTCGAACAATTTCACTCAATTCGACTCGACTTGATTTTTATTTCACTTGACTCGATTCGAAAAGAATTCAAATCGAGATAGGATGATAAAATAGGACTCGTTAACTCGAAAATTTGAAAAGATGTTGAAGAAGTGAGAAGTGGTTGTGAAAATGGGGCAAGGAAGGGAAGTAAGGAAGAGCGGAAGTGGTAATATCCAAGGTTAAAAGTTAAAACTGAATCCCAACTTGTTTACCCAAATAGCATTAATGACATGAAATGTGATTCCAAGGGTTTGTTAAGCAAGCCTGACTTACCACCTAATAAATCACCATTCTAACTTCAATGACTATCATATTTCAACCTTTCTTCTCTTTCTTACCTTCAAATCAACTAAATGTTTGGGTTTTATATTTTATTCTATTTCGAATCAAGTTTTAAAACTTAAATAATTTTATATTTTCTAAATATTTATACTAAAATCAATTTCTCAATATCGAAGAAAAAATAAACACGTTCGAACTCAAGTCTTTATTATTATAATAGCAATAATACGGATGGAGTTTATATAGTAAAAGTATAATAAATATTCTTTCAAAAACATATATAATGCAATGAAAATAAGAGGTAGGAGTTTAAAGATTAGATAAAAAATTTGGGTTCCCCTGAGTTTCATTTTTTATTATTAGTATCCGATCCCATCAACCTATTTGAATGAATCCAACCCTTCAATCCCTACGTTTTGAAAAATAGATTAATATTTATGTTATGTTGACGTAAGATTAGTGTAATGATTTGTACATTTCTTAATCCACACTTAAATCTCAAACTTCTAAATAATTATATTCGCCTAAACACTACATTAGATGCCTAACTTCACTTCAACACCTTCCATTTCTGCTAACTAAGCTAATAATAATTAGTTAATGTTGAATAATTTTATGTATACGCTTTTAAATTTTGAATTTTAATTTTTATACTTTAATTCGGGCCATTATATTTTTTTTTTCCAATTTTGCATTTATAAAAAAGACAAAATAACTTGTTTATCCCTAAACATTTATAGTTTTTTTTTTTCAATTTGGTCCTTACTCTTTAAAAGTATTAAAATATTATAAAATAAAAGTATATATATATATTTTTTCAATAAAAAATCCTAATTTTTTTAAAAAATTATAGGTAATTCTTTTATGTGAATGGTATTGGTTCAAATCCCACTATATGTAAAATTTTTATTGGTTTTTATAAGAAATAAAAAGATTAAAGTATTATTGACTAATATAACTTATTTTAAATACGGAAGGACATTTTCATAATTTCTCTAACCGAGTTGGTGCCCAGTTGACTTGTGACACTAACTAAGTCAATAGTTTAAATAATAGTATATATAGGAGAGGGATCCTTATACACTGGTGTAAAACTAAATCCCTTTCGTTTCTCTTTGTACGATTAATCTTTTAACAATCAAACTGTTGAATTTAAGGATATAATTATATATAAACACTCTCTTATTGAGACATTACCCAAAAACTTGTATTCTGGTTTAATCTTTGTAACCACATATTTTACAACTCTTTTCATAGGTCTCTTTACCATAAAAATCGGATTAAATATGTATTTTTATTATTAAATTGATCAATTTAATCTCTATAATATTTAAAAATAAACAAATAATATCAAAATTTAGTAGAGTAAAAAATTATTGTTTAAAACATGTCACTGTTTAATAAAATTAATGTTTTTAAAGTTCTTATTGTTTTGCAAATAAAGTCTTTTGTATAGAGTTAAACAACAAATGAAAAAAAAAAACCCGCTTTATATTTAAACTATAAATATTAACTCTATTAAAAGTTAACTAATCCATTTAATAATAGAGACTAATTTGATTCAATCCTTATACTAAGACTTACCAAGTATTTATTGTCTCAACTCGACTGGCATGGGCATTGTTGCCAATGTAGGAAGGCATGGGTTCGAGTGCGCTGAAGCGCATTATCCTCCTATTTATGGGTTGAGGAGGAGCTATGAGTAGTTCTAGACATTATACCAAAAAGAACAGATATGATCATAATCTATAATGAGATTATTCAACAAAAAAAAAAAAAAAGAAACTCTACCAAGTACTTTCACGGTCTTACCCAATTAAAGGTGTTTTTTTTTTTCATTTTTATCAACATGTATTAAGTTAACTTATGCCAAAAATCCCTAAACTTTTCATAAATTTAAAATTTACTCCATGTACTTTTATTTCTAGAAAATTAGTCTTTTTACTTTTCAAGTTTCGAAATCCAAGTCAAACCATTAGCATAGTTAAATTTTGTTGTTAAAATTGTTGGTATGGTGTTTTGAATTAAAATTATTTCACTTAATAACCATGTAATTGAAAAAATGAAGTTGTAGTAAACCTAAATTTAACACTATTAATAATTGAATCTGAACTTTGAAATCTGAAAAAAAGAAAAGAAAATATAAACTCCTAAAAATAAAAGTAAATATAAATTCTTAAAATAAAAGTCAAAATTTCGAAGACTATAAATACTTATGGGATATTTAACCTATATATTGTTTCCATTACACTCTACTCGACCATTGCTTTAAAACTAGAAATATTATTCAACTTAATTTAGCTGATTCATTCTTTTATGTTGGTTGCATGACATGGGGTTGTTTTAAATCAACTTCCATCAGATCTGATCGTGGCTATTTAAATGTTAAAAAGGATATTTCATTATTTCCTACTAAAGGAACAAAACAAACAATATTTGGGAGAACACATGCTCTTCATAACAATTCCTTTCTAACATTAATTTGAATTTTGACAACAATAAAATAATACATAAAGGCATCATATTCATGCTGCTGTCCATGGAATGATGAAACATGTAAAAGAATGCGTTATAAATCAATTGCACAAGCAATAATAACAAAAAACATACAACGTTGATATCAATAGTTTCTACTTCCTTCTAGTCTGTCATCTCAAAAATTGGTCGACACTACCATTTTATTAATCAGAATCAGCAGTATTAGAGATCCAAAATTTTGACATCCGAACTGATTGGATTCAAGGGCCATTTTCTTTCCGACCCTAAAAGAGAGATACACTGGTTTTACTTAAAGACAACATTCATGAACCTAATCATCAAATGAAAATATTAATCATGGTTGCCTTTTGGAACGAGGCAAGAGAGCAAGAAGAATCTTTTTCCTAGGGCCCTGCAACGCAAATCAAACCGCAGTCATCAGGGACAAGTTTAGCAACTTAGATGCATAGATTTCATTTGTTGCATCTTAAAATGACTTCTTTTTCTTGCGCGCACACAGGGGTGAGGAGAGCAGACAATTACAAAACAAACTATACTTTCAACAATAAAAATAATCCAGCAAATCAACTTCATATCAAGCTTTTTATTCTCAGGTCAGCAAAGGCACAATACTAAATGCGACCCTTGAGTTAGAATGAATGTGTCTTTGGCAACAGAAACAAGTGCCAGGCATTTATCATGAACTTAGGCATTCAAATCATTCTCAGCTCTTTTTTTTTTCTTTTTTTCCTTTTTGTGAGTGAAAAGTGAAGCCTAGACGCTTCACAATTTCAACTTTGTGAATCTAACTCACCACAATTTAATAGTTTGAGGACATCAATTACAAAGACAAAGTACAGAAAAATTAATAATAAACAATCAAATAAGAAAGGAAGGGTAAAATACCATAGGTATTCCCAGCTCTTTAAGGTCGTTTTCCCCCATCTGTTTCAATGCAGTCATATCCACCTGAGTAGAATATCAAATCTAGAGATCAGCCGAATCAGGAGGATACAGATAAAACAAGAAAGCAATTCCCCATTCAAAATCACAATGTCCATCCATGATAGTTCAATAACTTGACACAGAAGTAAATCTTCAAATTTTGCATGATAGCACTAGCAACAACCTCCTTCCAGGAAAATTTTCACTGTACAGTCTGTCAGCATACATCAATCACCAACTGCTTCATGAAGATGCTTTGCATTGTTTTATAAGATAGATTCCACATTTTACAACCACAGCATTTTTCAAGTCAGTAAATTTCAATATTGTAAAATTAAAATAAAATAAGATAAATTTATGCCTGCAGCTTTCTAACACAAAATCCAAGCATCAATTGCAAGTATCAAAAGCTACAAGAAAATATTGGTTCATCATATCCCCTATTGGATTATGAAGAAAGGTGTCCCCCCAAAACCAACCTTGTGCCCTTAGAATTACATTTTTTTTGTTGTCTTTCTACTACATAACATCCTCTTCCATTTTTCACTGGCATGGGGAAGGAAATGAAATTTTGCTTTATATACTAATCCTCCTTTTCTTTGATACAAGAGGAAGCTCATTAGAAGGTCATATTAAGAGGTAAACTCCTTTCATCCCATAAACTTCAACCTCGTGCAAAGGTTAAAATCAGAGAGTCATATGCTGAAAGTCTCTGGATCTAATAGTCAAAGTTTCATTTGGGGGATATAAAACATAAATTAATTATCTCTGCTTCTACAAATTTCCATTTTTATTTTTATTCAGACAAAGCATGTATGAAGAGAACTTTGCATTACCAACAGCCTGGGATATTAAACATGAAAGTGATGCATTTAAGAATCGAAAATGATGAGTAATCCTCAGTCCCCCCAAGATCAATTGAATTGTGACAAAAAAAAAAGAAGAAGCCAAAATCACTATTGATGCCATTTTTTTAATATCAGAAAGGGAAAAAAAAAAAACAGTAAATACCGCATTAGGTGAAGATGCAAGAAACTTCCTAAGATCTTCAATTGCATCAATACCAACAAACCACTGAAGTACTTAAATAACCAAAGGAAGCAAAAAGGTACCATCAATAAATAACACTGCCTCCCATGAACACCGTTTTTCTTTTAAAAAATGAAATCCTTTAGAAGAGTTTAACCATAGAACTAGGTTACTTACTTCCTCTGCCTTGAATATAATAGCATATTTTCCCAGTCCCAGGGAATGTAGCAAGCCTTCAACAGTTTGTTGTTCATCACCCTACATAGCAGCCAGCCAAAACAAGAAAAAAAGTAAAAAGATTCTTCTTAACACTCCTCTTTAAAACTCAATGTAAGCATATAACTCTAGAAAAAGGTCTTTGGGATCACATCATGACTAGCAATTTAAACATAAATTGTAAAGCAAATAACAACAGACACTTGATGAAATGGGGCTGGAAGTGTTACAATATATGGTGAGAGTCAATGTAGCAAAGGGTTAGCACAAGCAGAGAAAGCAAACATGCTTGTACAGAGACGAGAGATGAAAGGAGTTATTCAGGATCCAAATTTAATAAGCAAAAGCAGAAAATAGAAATGCTTTCATAGAGGAGAAGATTCTTAGCACATGTGACAAAGAGAGGTAGTGAAAACGGAAGGGGGGTGTTTTAAAGAACATGTAACACCTACAATATCAAATTCCATAACTGTAATAGCAGTATAGTACTATCTAGGGCAAGTTAACATACAGATTCAAAGCAGCCTTATGTACTATTTATTCAGAACCAACCGAGACCAGATCAATAGCTACCCATGGGCTAGCAGAAGCTTTCTACTATACAATCAAGTATGTCAAATACCTAAAAAAGTAATATTATATTTAGTGCCCAAAAAAAAATTTGGAAAACCAACAGAAAGATAATTGGTTCTACAACATTTTGAACATCATACTATCCTGTAGACAACTGAAAACCATTGAGAACAAATCTTAATAGATTGGAAGATCCAAACAACTTTCTATATATTTATCCTCTTCAGGGAGAAATATTTTAAGATAGGTCTTGACTTTTCAACGACAATGGTACAGCAATAACTTAACTCATTTCTTTTGACTAATGCAAACATGACACTTCATCAAACAAAGTTTGTTAAGTGTTATCTGGTAAAGAACAGACTGAATCATGAACATAAGCAGCAGATATTCACAAGAGAATATAGTCAAAAACATAGATTTAACAAGTTAATTTCATTCTTCACTGGTAGAATGGAAAATAGACAGAAAGTAGTACGTACCAAGTATGAACTTTTTTGTACAATATTGCTTGGAGGAACTGTACTTGGAATTGGGGGCCCTGGTGGCATAGGCTTAGCTGAAGTTGTAGGCAAAGTGGACTTTGTAACAAAAGATGCTGTACTCACAGGCCTTAGAGCATCAGCAACATCTTTGCCCATGTATGGAACTGTCCTCACATCATCATATGTCCTGCTCACTGGCCTTCTCTGTAGCTCAACATTTCTTGGGGGAGATAAACCCCTAGAAGCACCCATTACTCTGTCAGGTGATCTTTGTCTTAAATGATCTAAAGTCCAAGGAGAATAAGAACTTGATGTGGTCACATGAGGGAAATCATCCATGCTTCTTGTAGAAGGAATTTTCCCCAAGATACTGGTTTCCCTTGATTCAGGCATGCGATCTCTAGGTTCAGGTATTCTCTCCTTCGAATCAGGCATTTGCTGACGTGTCTCATAACTGTTAACTGGAGGCTGTCCCAGTCTTGACAACTTTTGACGAAGGTCCATACCCTTCTGGTTATTGTCACTCTGAACCCGTCTAAATGCACTCTTTTGCAGGAGTTTAAACCGGAGGTCATCTTTACCAATGTGGAAATCTTTTTTTTTTTAAATAAAGAAATGTTAGCAATCTCACAATCAGTTGAGAAATCAGACAAATAAGATATTGCAATGCAGAAGCGCATATTTGTACCATTCAAACTTGCTCTTTGACCATCGCCTCTTTGTCTGTAGAAAATAACAAAACACTGGTATAACTTTTTAAATAAGAAAATTTCACTGATAATCTAATAGTGTGAACTTATTTACATAGAATGTAAACACTGAAGAAAAGGCAAAGGATTAGCAGTTGTGGTCTAGGTTGCTATAGCTCTTTATAGTTCCTAAACTATTCTTGTCCAACACATATCCAACATTCAAAAGTGGGAAAATTATGATGTTCTGCACACCAAATTATAGGAACAATTTTGAAAATAAGTTGAATATGTCCTCGCCTAATAGTCACTCTCAAGACCCAAACCTGTAGTAACAAATACTATTGATTAAATCAATCAAAACCTTAAAAAAGGGGTCAAATAAGCAACATGTAACAGGAATGCAACATCATCATCTTTGTCATGATCATCATTATCATCCACTAGGAAATACAGAACATTACTTAAATAGACATTGAGAAACAGGGACATTACGAAGCAAGATTGTGAAATACTTCTAAAGGAACAGTACAATTCGTATACCTTTTGTTGTTGAGCTGACCGCCATTCAACAAGGAACTATCTATATTGCCTCCTAATCTATCCCTTACAGACCGCTTAGTTCCAGCAACAGGAAGAGAATCATCCGATGCAGCTCCGGACCTCTTCACAACCTAAAGCAGCATAATCAATGAAGTTCAGATTCACAACAAGCGAACACACACAAAAAGAAAAGGAACTAAACTAACTTTTCCATTAAAAAGGGAGAAAACAAAAAAAGTTTAAATACTTCAAAGAATAAATAAGTAAAACCCAACAAGCTAAACTAAACTCAAAGGAAAATTTTCCTACTAATTTCAAGTTTATTTCCTACATTTTGTCAGTAATAAATAAAATACTCAAGGAACATCTCTAATTACTACGAGATAAGAAAAGGAAAAAATAGGAAGAGAAAAATGAATAAAAACACATACCTGGCCACTACGTCCGAGAGTAATAGTAACACGGCGCCGGGGAGCCTCTGCCATGAAGTTACTCTAAACGAGTTAAAAATCGATTAAACCGCTCTTTTGGTTGGTACTTCAGAAGGATCAACTAAAATGAATGAATGATCGTCTTCAATTAAAAGTTGGAAGAATAAAACCCTAAAAACACCTCAATGACGAAAAATTAACTGTTCATTTTTGGGAGATTATGAATTTCAATCCCCCCAAACAAAATCGACATGCAATCTCAACTTCATTGTTTTAAAATATATATAATCTGTTCGAACATTTTAGGGTTTACGGAAGAGAGAATCTGATTGGTTCGGTGTCGAAGAAGAAAAAAGGGAAAGAAAAATGACAGGATGTCGTCGAGTGGAGTGTGGCGCTGCGGTTGATTTTCTACGTTTAGTGACAATATTAGACGTCTGATTGGTCTGATTGGAATATGGAAGGTCTGATCTGATTAAAACATTCTTGATTTTAGAGGTGGTAATGTGTGGAGTCGGGTTACAACATAATTTTAAGTTTGGATTTGGTTCAGTCCGGAAGAATGGTTTAAATTTTTGTTCAAATTCGATCGTCCAATAAATATAAAAAAATAAAATTAATATAAATAATAAAATAAGAGTTATATAATATTAAAATAATAAAAATAAAATAGTAGTTATATAATAGTAAAATGATAAAAAATGGCAAAATAATACCAAAATAGTGGAAACAACAAGTTTTTTTTTTTTTTACAAATTCGGGTCAAGCTGAGCTCAGACAAAAAAAAAACCCGAGGCCTTACTCATTTAGAAAATGGGTATGATTTTTTTTTGTCCAAACCCATTTTTCAAAATTAAATTTTTTCTCAAACCTTTTAATTTTTCGAGCAAGCCATCAGGTTGGACTGAATAGCCCAACCCATAATCATGTCTAATTTATTTTCTCTCTATTTTAGAATTAAGGAAAAATGGTGGAATTAAAATAGAAATGGAAATTCCTAATTGGGATAATATAGCTAAAGCTTCACTGATCTCGTTGCGATCAAATAATTATATGATTTCAAATTACATATACTTTTTGGCTAGTTTGGGGCATGATTTCAAATGATATTTTAATTAATTTAATATTTATACTTTTTTTAATTCAAAATATTCTTATTTGATCTAATTTTTGAAACATAAAATTATAGTGATTCAATAATTAAAAATATTAAAAATAATCACTTTTAAATATAATAAAAAAAAATTAAGTACTCAAGTCTCGGATCATTGTGATGGAATAAAGTTTCAAAAGAAAAATGATGGAATATTGACATTATGATTAAGAAACCATAAACCAATATTATAAAAGGGTGAAAATATTTACTTTGTAGCTATAAAAAAGTCGAAAACTAATATTATAAAAGATTACGAATTACAAGCTAAACACTTGGAATCATCGAAAAGTTATTGTAGAACAATAAAAGAAAATAAACTCCTCAAATGATATTTCTCAGAATTCAAGATGTCTCTTATAATAGTGGTTTTATGCCACTTATATAAAACTAAAAACATCATAACTAAAGGCTAACTTAAAAACTGAATTTAAGGAAATTAAAATGTTGGTCAACTAAAAACTAATAAAAAACCAAATTTAAACAAATCCTAGCTAACATAATAAAACCTAAAGACTATTCAAGTTTCTAATGGCTCATATGCTAGTGCTCTAATACTAAATGATGCTCACCTTAATGAACTTTTTACACCCAACGACAATATTTTAAGTGCTCAAATCTTGAATCGTCCAAAATCAAAATTTTAAAGAACAATGATGGATTATTGACCCCGTGATTAAAAAAATAAAAAATCAATATTATATAAATTAAGGATGGAAATGTTGACCTCGTAGCTATAAAAGCGCTAGAAAGCAACACCATAAAAGATTGGGGATTGCAATATAAATACTTGGAATCACCAAAAAGTTGTTATAGAACAATGAAAGGGAATAAACCTACCAAATGATATTTCTTAAAATTCAAGATATCTTTTACAAAAGTGGTTTTATACCACTTATATAAAAGTAAAAATAACATGGCTAAAAGTTAACTCAATGGATGAATTTAAGGAAACTAAAAGACTAATAAAAAGGTCAAATTTAAGTAAATCCTACTCAAAACATTAAAACTCGAACACTATTCTGATTTTTAATGGCTCACATGCTAGTCACATGCCCCTTATTTAACAAATAATAAGTCTGGCTTGAATCCACCTAAATCAAAGACCAAAATTTGATCAAACTCATCTGATATATTCATTTATGGATGCATATTCCACAAGGTGGTCATTAGTGGGATTATGTCATTTAGTGTTTTAAAGTTTAGGTATAAGATTTTGGAATTTAAGGTTGCAATTAAGCTATAAAGTAATGATTTTAATGGTAAGAGTGTAGGGTGTAAAATCTTTAGTTTAGTGTTGAGGTTAAATTTAGGATTTTCATTTTGTTTGTTAGTTCAAGTAAAAAATAATTAGAGTTAAATTTGTTATGAATATTTTATTATTAAATGAATTTCTATGAAGATTAAGATAAGTTTTGATGTACTTTAAATTCTAATAGCCATTAGAAGTAAAGTTCTATTTCATTTATACTTCTTATGTTTATAAGAAGTAAAGTTTTATTTCATTTATACTTCTTATGTACTTTAAATTCTAATAGCCATTAGAAGTAAAGTTTTGATGTACTTTAAATTCTAATAGGTTTTGAAGAAGCATTATAGAGAATTTCCATTGATTAATAAAATACGCTCTCTCTTCTGCTCTCTCATTTTCTTTGTTATTTATTCTCTGTCTTTTTATTTTATAACACGTTATCAGCACGATTCTATTTTAATTGTTTTTCTCCATAAGTCACAAAAATATCCTCTAATTTGTTGTTATCGATTGCCTCCTAGAGCTACTGTTATTTCAATTGAGGCTTGCACTTTATGGAATTGAAATATAGCAATGAGCCCAAGGCCTTCCAATAAACAGTTCGAGAAAGGAGGAAGAATTGATGGTTTCATTAATGGTGTAAATAAAATTAAACGAAGAGAAAATCTGTTTAATCATGCGTTGCATTTTCCCGTCATTGACCATAAGAGCGCTTTCGTAATATCCGCTTGTGGCTTCTGTTAAGGTATCTACAGGCCCAAGCTTTAAGTTAATCTTAATCATTTTCCTACTCAATTTTTATTATAGTATCAAGAAATTTGAATAATTTAATTGTAATTGATATTTTGTATAAGGCACAGAAGGAAACTCTTGTGTCTTTAATGTTCAAACTTTTGTAAATTTTTACCTAAATCTTTAATATTATTAATTGCAAAAGAAAATATATTTTGAAACAGTGGAGTGTTTGTGTCAAAATAATTTTTTATGTTGAATTTAATGTTTCTATGAATGCTAAATTGTTATTTAAGAAATGTAGAATACCTTAACCTCTGACTTTGATACAAAACTAATGAGGTTTATGTATATATTAATTTGGGTCAGTTATTATAATCGTATGTTAGCATGATTAAAATACATATTATGCATGAAAATTTATATCTATTGGATGAGGTGATTTGATGCTTTACAAATACTGTATGTATAAATATTCTCTGTCTTTGCTTATAAACTTTCGTTATAAGTTCTCTATGTATTTAATATGCATCCCCTTTAATTTTCATCATAATATGATCCCTACTTTTTCATTATAGATATCATTCGCGTATAAAATAGAGAAAAATATAGTTTACGGGTTGTTTTATTATACACAATTTATATTATGATTAAATTGTTTTTTATTATAAATCCGTAAATGTTATCATTAATGTAAAGTTGTTTTAATACTTGTAATAGTACTCGTGATAATAATTAAAGTGAAGACGATGGTAATTATCAAATAAAAAATCAATTGGGACGTTTATAAGTCCGTCCTACTAAATCCGTTGCATTCTCCAAAGTGAACACAAGCATAAAAGAAAATTTAAACCAATATTATTCCAATATTTGGTAGTACAAAATTAGTGAAAAGCTTCAGAAGAGTTAATATATCAATATTTGGTCATACAAAATTAGCTCCAGAAGAGTTAATATATCAATATCTAAAAAGAAAAAAATTTGTGATGGTTAATGCATTAGTTTTAAAAGATATTCATTGTAATGGATCTCATATTTAGATTGTGAATGAGGAAAAGATTATATTTCATATAAATCACTATTGCTATAAAGATCTATTTTGAAAGGATGAAAAAAGAGAGAATTGGATTATTGATTTATATTTATTACTCTTGTTATTAAATTAAATTGATTGTGACTATCTTTGTGATCTTCTTTTGTCATCATCCCCATTAAGGAGTTGAAAGCAAAATATTTGATTATGAAAGATCTACTTCAATTATGGAATAATTTAAAAGAAAATTTTGAGCAATAGAATATGGTAATTCTATCTAAAGCTCGTTATGGTTGGATGCACCTAAAGTTGCAAGTTTTTAAAACTGAGAGTATAATTTTACAATATTCAAAATAAGTTCTCAATTAAAATTACGTGAAAAAAATATTACTTATGAAAACTTGCAAGAGGAAACTTATTTAACTTTTCATGCTTCAAATGTGCTCATACAGTAGCAATATCGTGATTTTTTTTTCAAGAGTTAATATCATGTTTACTTATGATTGAACAAAAATTCTTAATCACGAAACCTAACCATTCCCTGAAGAGAATGTAACAATATGTAATAAATTTTCTCACCACCAGAAGTGGAAAAATGAAGAAAGCAAGAAAAGAACACGAATTCTCAATAACTCTTTAAGAAGAGAGACAACTTATGTATGAAAAATCATTGGTTATGTACTTGTTGTACACATGAAAAATAAGATCCACTCTCAAAGTTTACTATTAATAAATTTTGATTGGATTCAAAGTCTACTACTGGAGTTTAATTTACTTAATTCTTGATAAAATCGTCAAGACTCAATGTAGAACAAAAAAAGTACATATTTAAATATTAAATCGACTTGATATATGATTAAAATGTTTAAGATGGTCTTCTTTTTAAGTTTCGATTACATGGGTTACATATTATTTTAAGCATCTCATTTGTTCATTAAAATGAATATTGACTGATTTATTTATGTCGCTATAGTAGGTTTTATAATTAAATAATATATTTGATTAAAACATATCTAGTATACAAATTTGTGTTAATAAACCAATGAATTTTATTCGGATTTGATTTAGTTCAAAGAATTATTAAAGTAGTAGTTCATACGTTTTATATTATTCTATTTGTTAATTATTTAAAGAAATGACATGAGCAATTGTAAATGAAATGTTCTGTGAGCTTGAATGATTGAATTTTGAATTAAATTTCATACATGTTTACGATGATGATTATGAAAGAAAAAAATTGCTAGTTTTTCATTATGTCATATTTTTATGTTTGAGATGTGACTTTTATTCATATATTTAATTTAGGCTTGTTTCTATACATGACCTAGCTAGTTATTCTTGGTAGTTAACTGATTATGCAAAACCCTTGTTAAAAGGACTTTAAAAGTATTTTGAATTGATCTCATATCTCCTTATGGCTAAACAAAATAACAAGTTATTTGTTCCATCGGTTCTACTCCATTTCCTGAAGTGAATGTAGCAATATATAACAATTATGAAAATTTAACTTATTGTCATTATTAACAAATAGATAAGAAGAAGATGGATGATTCAAAATGTTGCCAAATGTTTATTTTTAGTATAGAATGCTCAATGATTTATACTAATTTATCACTCCTTTAAGCAGATGATATATACATATAATCTTATTGGTAAGAAATATAATACATGCTTACATTATTGTTTGAATTACTTTTTGCATGTTCCTAGAAGTGAATGTCTGCAATAAATATAATAAATTTTATACTAATTTTTTTTGAACATTTAAAGATTTTGGCATATTCCCTAAAGCGAATATTACATATAATTATTTAGAAATTATATTTATTTTTTGACTTAGTGGCATTGTAGACTTCACACTGATTTAGACACTTCCAGTAGTAAATGTCACAATAGTACTTTTATATGGATACAAAGTAAATGGAATGTGTAACACCCCTCACCTGGCCCGATCGCCGGACCAGAGTACAAGGATGCTACAACAAACATCGAACTTACATACACGCTTACACAGCTTCAATCATGAGCAACAACTACTACGTTTAAACATTTACAAAAGTGTTCGTTTCTAATTTACACTATACGACATTAGGAACAGTTTAATTTGTAATTAGGGTCCATTTATTAAACTTCCAAAGAAATCAACGTAGGTATCGATACAAAATCACAGGTATCGATATTTAGTAAATTAGGTATCGATACTAATGTGAAAATCGATACCATTTTAGCATTCTGCCAATTTTTGAATCAAAACATTTTATCGATACTTTGGCAAGGGTATCGGTATTTTAATCACGAGTACCGACACTCGTGATTGAGTATCGATACCAAATTGAGTTATTGTCAACCTGTAAAAACGTTCCATCTCCATGGTATCAATATTTAGTCCCGAGTATCGATACCTCTGCTCAGGATGTCAAAAACATAGCAAAACAGAGAAATATTCATACTCAAACATTATTTCTTTCCAACATGCATTATCAATCATGCATTATCAATCAGAGTATCGAACATCAAGTTGTCCATAACCAAAGTCCAAAACAACATCAACACTCTATCAATCCAAAACCATAATAGAATTAATTAAATAATGATAATAATCAACCAAAACTCTAAACCACATTGCCTTTATTCAAAATACCCAAAGATTATAAAACTACCTACTCAAAAGTTTATTGCCTAGATTGGATCACTTCCTTTGTCGCTCTAGTCACACCAAATATGCTACTTATCTGCAAAGATTTAATGAAGAGTGTGTGAGCTTAAACAAGCTCAGTGAATGTTTCAGAAATTGTTACAAAGCATGCACGTCAACATAGGTTAATCAAAAGCATTCCCAAGCACATTCATAACAAAGCAATTTATCATGTTCATGTTTCATTGACCCAAATAATCAGCTTACATTTTTACATGCATTTACATACAACATAATTTCATAAAAATAATTCACGATAATTTGGCAACTTGAGATTATGAAACATAAAAGTGGGCTCTATCACCACACATTGGATACACGGATCTCCATCACACCAATGACTCAAAGAGTCCAATATATCCCATAAGTGTAGCATCAAGCTAAGATTCTCTAACACACCAACATGTCTCGATGAATGGAGCTTAGCTCATATTCCCTTATTTCTCTAAACTATCTCGGGCTCAATGCCTAAACCACAACACAATAGTGAGTACTCACAAATTCTATGGCATGCCAACTATATCCAATGGATTCAAGAGATCACGAGGCCAAAATATCCACCATTACAAACATTTTCACTTACCGTTTTAATGCATATTATCACTGCTCTTAACCCTTATATACACAACACTAACACTTCCATATAATATACTTATTATGCCTCCCATTGATACACTTACAAATGCTCACATAATGCTCGATAAGCTATATCCATATTAAATCATATATATGTGCATAAAACCAGAAATTCCATATCACATACTAACACAATCACACATTGCTTGCTGCATTAACACATCATATTACTCATATCACATCACATAGTCACAATTTTGCAAAATGAAGCAAAATGAGTAAGAAGGCTTACACTCAAAACATAGGATAGGTGTTTAGGCTAACCTAAGCTCCCATTTAATACAATGAATCGTGCCTACCAACAATGACTCCAAAAACACTCACCGGTCACGCTTTTGCTTATCAGCCGAAAGCTCAAACTAGCTTTTCCTTGCCTTTCGCCTTGCTCGTTGAGAGCTCCAACGGTTCTGAATCTTCACAAATGTTAACCACACAACATGCACAAATACTTAAAAGCCAAAAACACACCTCAATTCAAACAAAAATGCAAGTTTAAATGAGCTTCGTTTTGAACCAAAATTTCGACTAGTTTAGCTGAAACTCAGATTTCTTAATCTGGACTTATTCCTATTGCTTAAAATTGATTCTAAACATCTAATTACTCATTAAAGAATGGATCTAAACTTTTAAAACACCCAGAATTTTCTAGATTTATGGTTTCAAAAAATTTCGACGTTGATGGCTACTTTTAATGAAAAATCAATATAATCTTCAAATCCTTTAACGAAAGACTAAAATGACCAAATTTTGATTTTATTTTTAAAATCCATTAACGAAGATATTTTCTAGTTACCAAATTCTAATTTCTTGAACCAACTTGTGAAAAAAATAAAGTCGGTAATGACAAATATATCGCAAAGAAAAGAGAAACAAAAATAAAGAACACACAGATTTTACGTGGAAACCCTTTCGGGAAAAAACCACGGGCAGAGGAGAAGAAAATTCACTATGTCGAATTCGAATCAATTTACAAGAGGAATAGACTATGTCTATTTATAGGCTTGTAAAGCCATATTCTAATAGGAGTGTAGTAAGATTGAAACTCCTTATTCTAATCAATATCCAATAGATGGAGTTTAATAAGGTTTAAAAAACCTTATTTAAAATAAAATAAAAGAAGTGTAGTTCTATAGGGATTCTTCTTTTATTTTATTTTACCATTGTATTTTATTTAAATATTCGGGTCACTTAATTCTAACAATCTCCACATTGACACAAATTCTCAATAAACAAGTTCTTCATCGCGAACTCTCAACGAACAAGTTCTCCACCTCTTCCATAAAACCCCTTAAGGGTTTAACTTCAACAGTGAACACCAACCAAGTCTAAGCAATGCTCAAACTTGGTTATAGGAAGTGACTTAGTCATCATATCTGCAGGATTTTCATGAGTACTAATTTTTCTCACAATAATATCACCACGAGCAATAATATCACGAACAAAATGATACCGAACATCAATGTGTTTTGTTCTCTCATGAAACATTTGATATTTTGTAAGGAAGATGGCACTGATTGTCACAAAATCTTTGTGCTAATTTGAAGGTCTTCATTGAGCTCACTAAAGAGTCCCTTCAACCAAATAGCTTCTTTACAAGCCTCAGTAATCGCCATGTACTCAGCTTCAGTGGTAGACAAAGCGACTGTAGTTTGCAAAGTAGCTTTCCAATGATTGCACAACCTCCGATTGTAAAGACATAACCAAAGTGAGAGATCTTCTTCTATCAAGGTCTCCAGCAAAATCAGCATCAATATACCCAATGACTCCATCTCTAGTTCTTCCAAATTGTAAGCAAACATCAGTAGTACCTCGTAAGTATCTTAAAATCCACTAAACTGCTTTCCAATGTTCCTCAAGGGATTCGCCATGTATCGCTAATCGTGACTGATCGCATATGATAACCGACGGGCGTGAACAAACCATAGCATACATGAGAGATCCCCTTTGCACTAGAGTATGGAACATGTGACATGTACTCAATCTCATCATTTGATTATGGAGACAAAGCCGATGAAAGTCTGAAATGGGTTGCTATAGGAGTACTAACAGGCTTAGCACTCTGCATATTGAACCTGCAAAGAACTTTCTCAATATACCCCTTCTGACTTAGGTACAATTTACTTACTTTTCTATCTCTAAGAATCTCCATACCAAGTATCTTCTTTGCTGGTCCCAAATCTTTCATCTCAAATTCTTCACTTAGTTGGGCTTTGACCTTTCTTATCTCTCATTTATCTTTTGCTACTATCAACATGTCATCAACATAAAGAAGTAGATACACAAAAGAACCATCACCATTTTTCTTAAAGTAAACACAGCTGCCAAAACTACTTCTTTTAAAATCATGAGAAGTCATAAAAGAATCAAACCTCTTATACCCTTTGTCTTGGTGATTTGTTTCAAATGTAAAGGGACTTTTTCAACAAGCAAACATAGTCCTCTTTCTCGAGACCGTAAAACCCTCTGGTTGTTGCATGTAAATATCTTCCTCAAGTTCTCCATGCAAAAATGCAGTTTTTACATCTAACTGCTCAAGCTCTAAATCATGCATGGCCACAATACCAAGCAAAGCTCGAATCGGATTATGCTTCATAACTGGGGAGAACGCATCTGTGAAGTCCACTCTTGGAATTTGACTGTAACCTTTTGCAACAAGCCTTGCTTTATATATGGGTTCTTCAACTCCTGGAGTCCCTTCTTTCTTTTTAAACACCCATTTACAGCGAACAACCTTTTTACCTTTAGGAAGTTTAACAAGATCCCATGTTCTATTTTTATGGAGTGATTCTATCTCCTCTTGCATAGCAAACATCCACTTTTCTGAGTCTTCACAGCTAACCACCTCAGAATAATTAGACGGCTCTTGGTTTGCATCTATATCTTCGGCCACATTTAAAGCATAAGCAACTAGATCAGCCTCGGCATACTTTTTTAGAGGTTTAATTTCTCTTCTAGTTCTGTTTTTGGCGATAGAGTATTGTGGTGAAGAAGCAACTCTATTCTCAATTTTTATACTTGGCTTGAGGAGTTGACTCTGTATGTGTCGATGCTCCACCGCTTTTGATTTTCTTTATTGGAAGAGTCTTTAAGAGATAAGTTAGGTAGCATAGCAGTTTCATAAAAAAACAACATCTCTGCTAATCACAACTTTTCTATTTTTAGGACACCATAACTTATACCCTTTTACACCAGCTTTATAACCAAGAAAAACACATTTAATGGATCTCGGTTTCAATTTTCCATTATCAACATGAGCATACGCAGGACACCCAAAGATCTTTAAATCAGAATAATTAGCAAGATTACCAGACCATACCTCTTGTGGAGTCTTTTTCTCAATGGCAATGGATGGAGATCGGTTAATCAAAAAACATGCAGTAGAGGCTGCTTCGGCCCAAAACGACTTTGGTAAGTTGGCATTTGACAACATACATCGAACTTTCTCCATGATCATTCTGTTCATTCGTTCTGCAACACCGTTTTGTTGTGGAGTATGACGAACTGTCAAGTGTCTCACGATCCCTTCTGACTTACACAGTTTATTAAACTCATCAGAACAAAACTTTAAGCCATTGTTTGTGCGGAGGTATTTTATTTGTTTTCCCGTCTGTTTTTCAATCATAGTTTTCCAAGACTTAAATGCGGAAAACACATCGCTTTTCTGCTTCAAGAAGAATGCCCAAACTTTTCAGCAAAAATCATCAATAAAAGTTAGCATATAATTAGCTCCACCTCTCGAAGGCACTCTTGATGGCCCCCAAAGATCAGAATGAATATACTCCAACGTTCCCTTCGTGTTATAGATTCCTCTGGTGAATCGAACTCTTTTTTGCTTCCCAAAAACGCAGTGCTCACAGAACTTCAGTTTGCAAATTCCTTGCCCATCAAGAAGTCCTCTTTTACTCAATTCTGCCATGCCATTCTCACTCATATGCCCTAGGCGCATATGTTAAAGTTTAGTAATATCATCATCTGACAAGAAAAAGGAAGCGACAGCTGCATCACCAATAACAGTAGAACCCTACAAAACATATAACTTGGCAGTCTTTCTCTGCCCTTTCATCACAATGAGGGAACCTTTGGAAATCTTCAAAATCCCACTTTCAGTTGTGTATTTGTACCCTTTTGAATCAAGAGTACTTAACGAAATTAAATTTCTCTTCAATTACGGAACAGTGTAAATGACGTCACTAAGTATTTCGACAACTCCATCAAACATCTTAACTTTAATTGTTCCAACACTTGCGATTTTACACGAAGCATTATTTCCCATCAAAACAACACATTCAGACACTGTTTCGTAATTTGTAAACCAATCTCGATTGGGACACATGTGGAAGGTGGAACCCGAATCAAGTATCCACTTTTCGCTCACTTTAGAATTGTTGACAGAAGCGACTAGAAGTTCACCATCGCTGTAGTCTTCTACAACATCGCCTTCACCGAAATTTTCGGTTGTTTTCCCTTTTGATTCGCACCTCCTTTTAATCTTATTACGTAGCTTATAGCACTCGGTTTTAATGTGCCCTTTTTTCTTGCAGAAGTTACAAGTTTTACCTCTGTTTGAAGACTTTGATCTACCCTTAGATTTACCGCGAGGATTTCGTTCCTGATTCCTTCCACGATCATCATCAGCATTCTGATCTTGTCTCCCACGAACAATGAGACCCTCTCCCTGAGAGTCGGGTTTAACCACAAGATGTTTCATCTTATCATACGAGGTCAAAGAATCATAAAACTCATCAACTGTGAGAGACTCGCGGCTATATAAAATCGTGTCTCTGAAGGTTGAATAAGACGGGGGCAATGAACAAAGTAGAATCAACCCTAGATCTTCATTATCATACTGAACCTCCATGGCCTCCAAGTTTGAGAGAATTTCTTTAAACACTGTTAAGTGTTCGTGCACAGATGCACCTTCCTCTAAACGATGAGCATAAAGACGTTGCTTCATATGCAACTTGCTGGTTAGAGTTTTCGACGTACATATTTGTTCTAGCCTCTTCCATAATGCTGCGGCGGTCTTCTCCTTCATCACATCTTGCAAAATTTCGTTAGACAAATGTAGATGTAACTGTGTTAACGCCTTTCGATCCTTACGCTTCTTCTCTTCCTCCGTCAATGTCGAAGGCATTTTATCTACCCCTAGCAGGGCTTCCTCTAAATCCATCTGTGCAAGAACTGCCTGCATCTTTATCTGCCACAACGCGAATCTGGTGTTACGATCCAACAACAAAATTTCATACTTCAAGGACGCCATTACCGTGATCGAGATGAAAAACCCGGAAGCTCGGATACCAGTTTGTGAAAAAATATAATGTTAAAAATGACAAATATATCCCAAAGAAAAGAGAAACAAAAATAAAGAAAACACAGATTTTACGTGGAAACCCTTTTGGGAAAAAACCACGGGCAGAGGAGAAGAAAATTCACTATGTCGAATTCGAATCAATTTACAAGAGGAATAGACTATGTCTATTTATAGGCTTGTAAAGCCATATTCTAATAGGAGTGTAGTAAGATTGAAACTCCTTATTCTAATCAATATCCAATAGATGGAGTTTAATAAGGTTTAAAAAACCTTATTTAAAATAAAATAAAAGAAGTATAGTTCTATAGGGATTCTTCTTTTATTTTATTTTACCATTGTATTTTATTTAAATAAGGATTCGGGTCACTTAATTCTAACACAACTTTTGGGCCATAATTTTCCAAAACTAAACCCGGGCTCAAATTGACAGCCTAGTTCACTAACCCCGAAAATTCTAGACCGAATTTTGGGATTTGGCAGAATGATAGTAAAATTATCAATTTGTCACAATTTATATTGACATTATTAGTACAATTGAAATGCATGTTAAAGTAAACTAAAAGTTTATTGATACAAATACGTTTACTTTTGGCATGACCAGTTAGACCATCCTGGATCATATATGATGTGAAAATTAATTGAGAATTCATATGGACATTCATTAAAGAACCAGATGATTCTTTAATTTAAAGAATTCTCATTTGTTACTTGTTCTCAATCAAAATTAATTATTAGAAACTCACTAGCTAAAGTTGAGATTTAATGTCTTGCATTTCTGAATTGAATATGGGCTCATTCATCCACCATGTTGATGGTTTTGATATTATATGATTTTGGTAGATGCATCTACAAAATAATCACATATGTTTTATCAACTTGCAACCTGTCGTTTGCAAGATTGCTTGTTTAAATAATTAATTTGAGATTATGCAATTAAGACAATTCATATTGTTAAAGCTGATGAGTTTATATCTCAGTATTTTATTAATTGAGTTTGGAAAACTTTTGTAAAAGTTTGTTATTTATGCGCATATTGGTTTAGAGAAATTATTGATTGAACGCCTCTGATTAATATCTAAATCATTATTTATGAGAACTAAACTTCCTATTTCAACATGAGATTATGTTGATTTACATGTTGTACACATCAAGCCAATAAGTTATAAATACTCTCCATTACAATTGGTTTTTGTTCAAGAGCTAAATATTTCCCATCTTAGAATTTTTGTATGTGCGTATATGTTCTAATTGCTCCACCACAACTCATAAATATGAGTGAATCCTCAAAGAAAGTTGGGAATATATATTAATTACGAGTCTCCTCGTATTATTAGATGTTTTGAATGTATTGAAGATTCAATTATGACATGATTTGTGATTACTATTTTGATTTGATAGTTTTCCCGAAATCAGGGGGAGAGAGATAATAGATGAATGAAATCATTGATTGTAATGAGTTATCATTATTTAGATCTTTATAGAGAGTAAATTGAACCAAAAGTTCAAAAATAATAACTCACTTTATTACAAGTTAACTGTCATATGTATTTACAAACTTAATGAGAATAACCAATTGTTATATACAATCTAATATTTTGAATCAAAGTCTCAGTAGGACAATCAGTTAGAATAAATAATAGATTGATCGGTTCCAAAGATGAAAATTCTTCTAGATGGTCATATAGTGGAGGCGGATGCTCCAGAAGAGACCCAAGACATAACTAATAACAAAAACTCCAAAAGAGATTCAGGTACTTGAAACTAAAGATTAAAATAGTGAAAATAAAGAAATCTCGATAAGTTATGTCAATTTAAGAAAATGTAGAACCGATAATAAAAGTGGTCAACAATGATTTTGCATGCAATATTATTGTTGAAATAATGAAATAAAAGGAGAATCTTGAATAAATCTATTGAGAAATATAGACATGAAATAGATTGGTCAAAATAGAAAGACACAACTCAAGTACAATTAAATTCGTAGAGTTTTTGGACCAATAGTCTAAATATCTAAATGTAACATCCTGAAAAGGGCCTATGCATTTTTGGTTTAATTGTACGAAATGACATATCTTATGTGTTATGAATATATTTTGAACACTTTTGGAAACCTGGAAATGTATGGAAATGTTAAGTTTAAAAGAGGAAAGTGAACATTTTTAGAACCTTAGAAATGTAAGGAAATGTCTTGTAAGGAAATGTCATGGAAATGTAAGGAAATGTCTTGGAAATATAAGGAAATGTCTTGTAAGGAAATGTCATGGAAATGTAAGGAAATGTCAAGTTTCTGAGTGATCGAAAATTTTTGGAAACTTAGAAATGACCTAGAAATGACGAGTTTTAACGTTTAAAAGGGAAATTAAGGCAAGGTGGCCTTAAAAGAAAAAGTTTGTGAAATTTGACACACAAACAGGCTTGGAAAAGTGGTCTGAAGATGCCACTTAGGGCCTATGGAAATGGCGCCATATGCAAGAGGAATGGGCCTAAGTTCGAGTCACATGGGAAGCAAATAAAAGAAATTTTATTTTGCTACAAGGAGCAGAGAGGTGGACGGCACATGGCTATAAATTAGGAGCTTTTATTATTTTATAAATAGTGGATAAATAAGGGATTTATTTATCATTATTTTCAAGAGATAATTGTTGGATTAAATTCTTTTAATTTGAATAAAGAGATAAAGAGGAAAATAAGGGAGAAGTGATGGCCAAGTAAGGGATTCTAAGTTAGTAATATCGGCTATAAAAGGAAAAGAGAGGCCATTCTGCATTATTATCTGTTCTTTGAAAGCCTCTGCCGAATTCTCTTCACCAAATCTTCTTCTTCTTTTATTTTTGCCAAGCCGAAATACCTTGTGATCTAGCAGAATCCTCCATCTTTATTCTTCCTTCTCTTTTTTTCTAATCCTCCAAAAGCCTAAAGTTGTGAGATCATCATCTAGCCATAGCCGAATCTCACGAAGGTTGAAGTGAAGGTGCAATCGATTTCTTCAAGTAAGGGTAAGATCTCATCAGTTTCATCCTTTTTCTTAAGATTTGCCGAAATCTAGGACTAACCCCATTAATATCTTGTTGCCGAAACTTTGAAGAGATCTTTCGGGATTTACTAAGTGTCGACTACAAGGAAGGAGAAGTTCTTTTCTGAAGGTACACCATAGGCCACGTGTTCCCTAGTTATTCGGTGAGTTTGGGATTTAAAATCCACAAGGTAAGTGTCTATAGTATTCGGCCAAGGCCATGTTTGGTAAATATATGTGTTCATTAATTATTCAAAAGCCGAAAACTAACCAAGTTAATTGATTCAATTTGGGCGAATGCAAGAAGAGTATAGCGAGAGATTTCAAGACTTGATTCTTAAGTCAAACGGCAACAAGGTAAGTTTAAGTATACTAATCCTACTAGGATTTGGATTTATGGCGAATGGCTTTTTATTAAAGTAGTAGGTGATTAATCAAATGTAGGGATTAAGGATCTAAGCATTAGATCAAGCTTTTTGGGATTTCAAGACCCTTTCGGTAGGTATGATAAGTTGTGGATATTTGGTTAAGAATTCGTATATTGATGATTAAATCGATTGTTACGATTAAGTGTGTTGATGGAGGCGAATACCATTCAAGAAGGGAAAGGAAGGTCTCTATCCCCAAGTTTAAGAAGAGATCTATTTCATAGATTAGGGATTGGCCACCGAGGTGTGGACCAACGTCGAGAACAAGAAAGTAGGCAAACAGCCAGTAGTATCGCCTAGTGATAGCATCGATGATCGAAAGCATAGTTTCTCAAGTGATCGGTGTGTGATTAACCCACCTTTTTTGGGTATATGATATGTATGTGAAATGTGTATGTGTTATGAATGTGCTAACTAGTGCGGTGGAAATTGTGATAAGGATACCCTCAAGGGGTATGTCGATAATCCGGTAAGTACCAAACCTGATGATATGTGATTATTTATATGAATATGTGATAATATGCTTGATGAACATGCTCATGCATCATTACATTGTATCATTATTTTATGTGGCATGTGCATGGGTTGGGATATGAAAGAAGGTGCGGGTGTACTGAAAGTACGTGGTTTGATGTTAGCCTTGAGCTACATCGTGGATTGACGTTTGACCGAGGTCACGTTGTGGATTAATTACGATTTAGTTCGCGTGGCTTGATGAGTGGCTATGTGCCTCATCGTGGTTGATATCGGCTATGTGCCATATCGTGGTTGATGAGTGACTATGTGTCCCATCGTGGTTTTGATGTTAGCCTTGAGCTAGATCGTGGATTGGCGTTGGATCGAGGTCACGTTGTGGATTAATTGCGATTTAGTTCGCGTGGCTTGATGAGTGGCTATGTGCCTCATCATGGTTGATATCGGCTATGTGCCATATCGTGGTTGATGAGTGACTATGTGTCCCATCGTGGTTTTGGTGTTAGCTATGGCTACATCGTGGGTTGGCGCTGACTGAGGTCACGTTGTGGATTAATTGCGATTTAGTTCGCGTGGCTTGATGAGTGGCTATGTGCCTCATCGTGGTTGATATCGGCTATGTGCCATATCGTGGTTGATGAGTGACTATGTGTCCCATCGTGGTTTTGGTGTTAGCTACGGCTACATCGTGGATTGGCGCTGACTGAGGTCGCGTTGTGGATTATTGTGCTTAATTGCACGTGGACGGCATTGATTGCCTTTGGAGTGAAAAGGAGAGGGTGATTTGATAATCCCCTGGTGTGTGGTAGGCTGGATAAGGGGGTGTGTAGCGGATGGACCCTAGGTTTGGGTTGGGCTTCATAATTGCATATTTATGTGAACATATATGGAAATGGGCCAAGCCCAATATGATATATGGATTAATGTGGAAATGGGCTAAGCCCAGTATGTGGAAATTATGTGGTTAACTACCCTATTAGATGAATGTGATATGAATATGGGCCAAGCCCGAATGTGATAACATGTGAATTTGATAATTGATATCGATATATGAGTTAATATATGGTTAACATGTGGGTGGAATTCGGTGGACTAATTACACACCGAGTCCGTATGACTCACCCAATTTTTATTAAACATCGCAGATGATTCGTAGTGATTGGACCGGGTTGGAGTGGATACGAGGTGGCCCATGAGAAGACATCTTCTTTATTTTATTGATTTATTACTAAGAACTTTTGTTTAATTATTTATTGTAATAAGGCCCAGATTAAAGTATTTAAGTATTTCTATTTGAGTATTTTTATTATGTTTAAGCTAGACGACCATTAAATTATTATTTGGAAGTGCTTTTAATTTTGGCAACTTATATTTTAAAAGCTTATAATAAAGTTTTAATTTGGATATTTTTATCAAGCTTATATTATTTAGAATTTTTAAATTGGACATGGTTTTCAAATGACAAAATTTTTAATGTTTTTCCCAAAAGTGAAATCAGTCTTCAAACGTTTTTCCGCAGTGGCTTTCAAATTCGGTCGTAACGAATGGGCCGGGTTTGGGGTGTTACACTAAAAGTATAAAGCCAGTGAGAGTACAAATGAAATAGTTTTGCAAAAACAGAATAAAATACGAAGTTTTTCGCTAAGTCCTGACATTGATTATGAAAAGATACAATGTTCTTTTTGTGGTGAATGCAATAAGCTTTAGATATATTGTTAAACTGACAGTTCATAAAAGATTTAACTTGCGTCTAATGGTTGTTGTTACAACCTTTTATGAAACACTATATAGTAAAGTTTATATTAAAAATTTTAAAGGATTTAGAATGCTAGAAGCATATTCAAATTCTCGGGAAATTATTCATTTATATGAATTGAAATAATTTGAACATATTTGGTAAATTTGACTTAGTGAATGGTAGTTGAAGGAGGATTATAAAATCATCCAAAATACCTATTTGTATTTTTATAGAAGAATCATAAATAAAGTTTGCTATGATTATTGTTTAAACGCTTGAAGGGATCAAAATATATTTCTCCAAAAATTTTCCTCACTCATGACTTTCAAAAGAATGGTGATATAAATGCTTAGCAAATACGTTCAAATGATCATTTGAAAAGCTAGTATTCAAGATTGAATACGTAGAATATGAGATATTATTTGATATTTTCATGAGGGAAAGTAAATATGCGTTGTACTCTTTTTCCCTTAACCGATGTTTTGTCCTATTGGGTTTTCCTGATAATGTTTTTAATGAGGCAACATGTTATGCGTATTATAAATATGACTACTCTTTTTCATTCACTAGGAATTTCTTTTCCCCACAGGGTTTTAATCTTAGTAAGATTTTAATGAGACACATTATCTACCAATGGACATCCAAGGGGAGTGTTATGAATATTTTATTATTAAGTGAATGTCCATCAAGATCAAAATAAGTTTTGATGTACTTTAAAGGTCCGCTTGTTTACATGTAAAAGGTTTTATGAAAAATATTTTCTACATTTTCCTTGTTTGTTTCACATAAAATAGCTTGGTCAACGAAAAATAATTTACAGGTCAACGTAAAATAAGTCCTTTTGCCCGTAAAATGGCTTACCGTTTTGAAAAATGTAAGTCATTTTCCGGAAATGAGTTTCTCTATAGGTAATTTTATTTTTATATAAAAATTAACTTAAATCAAGCTTAATATTATTATATTGATAATAAATTTTATTTTTATTTTTAAAAATATTTAAAATTATTAAAATATTGATATAAAACATTATATTTTTCAATATTATTAAACATACATATTTAATTATTTATATTTAGTCATATAACAAATTATTAATATAATTTATTATTTTAATAAATTATTTAATATTTAAATTTTATTTTAATAATAAATTTTAAAAATAATGATTTTAAATAATATTCTTCACATATTATTGAAAATATTCAATATTAATATTTTAATATATTACAATTATAAATTTATTAATAATAAATGTTTTGTAATATAAAGGTTAAAATATGTTATAAGTCTATGTACTCTTCACAAATTTACAATTTAGTCTCTGTACTTTTATTTTCAAGAATTTAATCCCTCTACTTTTAGATTTGAAAATTATGTCCAATTATTGACATTGTTAATTTTTTTTTTGTCAATTTTGTTGATGTCACATTTTTAAATTAAAAAAAATACTCACTTGGTAGTCATGTAACTAAAAAATGACGTTGTAATCAACCTAAATTTAACAAAATATTTTTAATATATGCAAAAACAATGTAAAATATAAATTTATGGATATAAAATAAACTTAATTAAACAATGAAAATATAATAAAATTGAAAACAACTTTTTATGAAACATTTTTAAGAAATCTGTCAAACAACAGAAAATATTTTCACAGATTCATCCAAACATCAGAAAATATTAACTTTTTCAGGAAAGTAAGTCATTTTCCATAAATCATTTTCCGGAAGACATTTTCAGTAAAACAAATAGACCCTAATGTCGAAACCATTTTTAAAAGGTTTGTAAAAACGGGGATCGACTTTAAAAAACGGAAATGGAGTCGCCACCAATCCTTTTTTACTTAGGTGTGATTGGATCACCTTATAAACCATTTCATTTCAAAATATTCGATTTTGGTCTACGAAAAACAAGAAAACGGGTTCGGGAGTCGGTTACGTATGAGGAAGGGTTAGCACCCTCATAACGCCTAAAAATTGGTATCTAATCGATAAAATCATGTCCTAATGCTGAAAATTTGAAAAATTTTTAAAATATGATTTCTTTTAAAAAAGAACTTGAACAACTTGAGTTAAAATTTGATATTCCTTTGTTCCGAAAGAATACAAACATCACATCCAGCACGTTAGGACATGATATTTTTAAATCCTAGTAACTAAAATCATCTCATGATTTACAAAATTTTATCAAAAGGATATTTAGTTATTTAGTCAAACGGAAAATCGAAACCCAGCACGTTCGGGCACTATTTTCCGAATTTCTAAATACAAAGCATTGCCTTATTTTAAAAAAAAAACTTTTAGATAAAATATAGTAATTTTGCAAAAATGTATTTTATTTTAAACAATGATCCATATGAAAGTATCGTATTAATGCATCATCAAATATAAATACCAAAGACTATCATGACATGCTAACATTTCACACTAATATTGGTAATACAAAATACAACTAACAATAATACTTACACTAAAGCATTCGTAAATAAATGGAAGTGTATGGATAAATATAAAGCAATAAATAATAAAATAAATAAAAAAACTACAAAATAAATATGAAAACTTCTTATGCAAGATTAAATATTTCATGCAATGGCATATGCCAAATAATAAATAAATTATTGCAAAATAAAATAATATATATTTTGGGATAATAAAATATATTAATAAATAAATGATTTATAATTTTTAAATAAAAACATATTTATAATAACATCATACATAAAAGAAAACTTGTAACACCCCAAACTCGGCCTAGAAGTTAGGCCCGAATCTGGCGTGTCACATGGAAAAACTTGTTTGAGAAATACAGCCTCTTTGTTAAAACCAAAAACACTTAAGCAATTGTTAACTACTTGAAAACGTAATAATCTTAAAAAAAACCTTTTTAGTAGCGAAAGCATATTTGAAATGAACAAAATAAAAATGTGATGTATAGAAATAGAGTTGCAGAAGCATTTTGAAATCGTTGCGAAAACGTAGATAAAATACAAGTATTTTTGAAAGATTGATTGATGAGTCAACAATCAAGGTAGTGAACTTTAAAACCGTGTCTTTTGAAAATATCGTTTGAAAGTTCGAGTGAAAACTTCCGTGTTAAAATATTTATAAAAGTTTATTATGAAATCCATTTGTTAATCAATTTTGGAAAACCTTTATTTAAGTTTTTAGAAAATTCTCATTTTAAACAATTTAAGCAAAATAATAAGTATAACAACCATAAAGCAAATAATAAAATACTCCAGATGCCTTATTACAACATAAAACAAACCCAAAATAGTAAAGTGAACGGAAATAGAAATTTAAAGTTCAAAATAAAACACCATTTTCAAGTATGGCCTCCACCGAGTCATCCATGGCCCCAAGTCCTCGCAAATCACGAGCATTACCTACAAGGGTTAAGAAAAAGGGGGTGAGTTACAAGAACTCGAGTGTATAATCCCCTTACCAGTCATTCACTGGCACTGAACCCATTTAGCAATATTTTGGGCCCAAGCCCTTTTCACATAATAATGTATCAATTATATTGTATGAATGTAATGCAATCCCAAACCAACCTAATAATCCATCCGCTACACACCACCCGTACCATCCATCACACACTGTGGGATCTTTTGTCAACCCACCCCGCCAACACACCAATCATAGGCATTTAGCCATTTATATCAAATTCGAATTGTGGACAAGCCACCGAATAACAGAATATCGTGGCTTAGCCACGGACAAAATGTGTGAGTCACGAGAATATGTGGTGAGCCACCAAATTTCACTTCCCCGATCATCAATATCCCAATCCCATGCAACTTATGTAAATGCAACATACATCGTAAATCATAATATTTACAATATAACCACGATAATTAATAACTCAGAGATTTATTACAAACAATTTGACCTATTAACACTTTACAAAATCGGCCCATTAGGGCATTATATCAAATCGGCCCGTTAAGGCAATATATCAAATCGGCCCGTTAAGGCAATATAACAAATCAGCCCATTAAGGCAATATAACAATTCGACCCATTAAGGAAATATAACAAATCGGCCCATTATGGCTATATAACAAATCAGCCCATTAAGGCAATATAACAATCCGGCCCATTAAGGCAATATAACAAATCGGCCCGTTAAGGCAGTATAACAAATTGGCCCTTTAGGGGCATTTTCGTAATTCGGTAATCTTACACACTAAGGGTAATTTGGTAATCTCGCAACCCAGGGGTATTTCGGTAATTTACCCTCTAAGGGTATTATGGTAATTTCACAACCGAGACTTAACTACTAAATTGGGGCATAAAAATTGAAACTGTCCATCTACGTCATACTGACTAAATTGACTATAACTCGAGTTAGGAAACTCGAAATTTAAATCCGTAAATTTTCCTTGAAACTAAACTCATATATATTCTTACTAAAAGTTTTCCAGAATTTTTTGCTTAACCATTTAGTACAGTTTATTCATTAAAGATTCTCTTATTTCACTGTCCAATGATTCTGACCTCTCTTACCTTAATTTCAAATATCTCACTGTACAATTTTCATATGTTACTCCCACTTGTTTCTATTGAAAATAGGCTCACTAAGGAATTCATACATATAACTTATAACTCGTAATTCTCTTTGTACAATTTTAAAATATTTTTCCAAGACAGAACAGAGAATCGCGAAGTCGATCAGAACCAGTCTCACTAAAATTAAGATATCATAGAATATAAAATTCCTCTTCCTCTTCTGTTTCTTTCATATAAAAATAGACACAGTAAGCTTTAATTCGATATCTTTTTCTCTTTCTAATTCACTTTATCCTATTTTTCATGATTTTTTCAAAATCACGTCACTGCTGCTGACCAAACTGTTTCTTTGCAAAATATGGTTACTACTATGAACATACGCACTCCCGAGTGGTCTCGGATGCCGGTTTCTGATTTTCTTCAGTATTTTGACCGAATCATAGAACATTTCATACAAACATCCAGAGAGATATGAGATTACCACCATTTCAAACATTATTCGGTAGGGTACGGGATTACACACCTTGATTACAAGTTATGCTTTCTACCGTTTCAACACCACGAATGTGATCTCCCTCAGCACCAAAAATCGATCCTACCCTTTGGCTACTGAAATCCCGTCCTAACAATATTTGGTGAGCGAAAGAGTCGTTAGCAATTATCCCACCTTTGATCAAAACAAATCTTATAACAACGTTCTTACCCCACTTGCTTGACAAGTCGACGATAACGATTTGGTTAATACAAATCACTTGTGCTCCTTCACCTTGTTGAAAGCCCTAAATCCAACGATGGCCATATCACAGAAAAGAATGTAACTCAGACCCAACGAGAGAGAAAGAAGAACACTCGATTATTAAGGAAAAACTCGGATGAAACAAAGTTATCGACAAAGAGAGAACTACTACTTACCGATTGTTAATTTCCTTGTAGCGCCACTCACTTAAATCACTACGAAAAGAGGATGATTTGATCACAAGGTAATGTCGAATTAAGAATAGAGAAAATGTTGATGAAAAGGTCAAAAGAAAAGAATGGATGGAGAGAAGAGTGCTAGATTGTTTCAGCTATCTAAGGGGAGATGAACAAAAAGGTGAGTGATTCGGCCAAACAAAGGAGAAAGATGTACACTCAAAGCTTAAAGATTCGGCAAGAAGGAGAAGAAAATTTGGAGAGAAAAGAAAAATGACACAAAAGTTGCAAATAGGAGTTTTTGGCCAAAACAACACCAAAACTTTTACCAATTGCCAAAGAAAATTCGGCTACCTCCCTCTACACCCAAAACCGTCCACATTCATGACCATAATGGTCAAAAATTGGCCAACCACACTTTCCATAACACTTCCCTTGAAAAAGGCCACATGTTCCCCTTACTTTCCCCTTTCTCTTGATTTCTTTCCTCACCTTCATCCTTTCCTATTTTCCTTAGCCATCTTGCCAAAAATAAAAAGTCCACCTTGCCTTATTTACATGCTTGGCCGACACTTAGGGAAAGAATGCAAAAATAATAGTCAAAATTTGCACACAATGGGATTTGAACCTCTTCCCTCAAGGTACTTCATGTGGCGCCATATCCCCTTTTACCAAATGCTCATTTATGCTAGCACATTACTCATTTAATTCCATAAACATTAAGGTCACTTACTATCTCTCCTTAAAGTGCTTAAACACAAAATTCTTCCTATAACTTAACTTGAACCTGGAACTTCATAGAAACCTTGTAACTCTCCAAAATCACCTTCCTAATAAGTCCAACTTGAAATAATGCCGTTCTCTTATTCCCATAAATTTTAAAACGCTTCTACGCTCAAGGTCCAATGGGCCCAATAGGTCCAATTCTACTAGGCCCAATTTTGGGATGTTACAAAATTATATATTTAAAAATAAATAATATATTATACAATATAAATAAATTTTAGTTAAAAATAATATATGATATAATATAATAGAATGTACAAAATTTTAAAATATATAATATAATAACTAATATATATAAATAATATGTAATAAGAATAATTAAACCAAGTAAAATAATAAATAATAATAATTATATACAAATTTTACAATATTAATAAATTAATATATCAATACTAAAGAAAATATAGAATATTTAATATGATAAATAATTTAATAAATAATTTAAAATAAAATAAAAAAATTAAAAAAACAAAGAAAAAGAGGCTAAATAGCAATAAAATAAATAATAAGGACTAAATCAAAACACGCGTTAAACCACAGGGACTTATGGGGCAATTATGCTTTCCTTCCAAAACGGCGTCGTAATGAATTTGGCCCTTAAAGCAACCCGAGGGACTAAATTGGAACAAAAATAGATTTTTAGGGCTAATTTTAAAAAAAATGAAAATACTAAATTGGACGAAATTAAACTTAATGAAATGACAGAGGGACTAAAAGGGTAAATTTCCCTTTTTTATAAAACACGCGGATCCTCCTCGGGTTTTCGGGTCAACGCGCGGATCCCCTTTTCTGAACGACGTCGTTTTGTGCTTATCAACTTAAGCAAAAACGACGTCGTTTTAATAATACTATATAAATAAAAAAAAACTAAGAAAAATTCATTTTAAACATTGAATTTTTAAAAAACAGAGACACCCCCCTCTCAAATTCTCTCTGGCCTTCGGCCAGGGCTCTGATGGAGAGCCGTCACACGCGCCTCCGTATGCGCCACCGCATATGGCGGTCGGAGGTCAGAAATTTCATCTCTTCGGCACGAAACGAAAAGGTAAAGCTCTTTTTATCTATTTTTTTTATATAAAATATGCATGCATGAAATAAAAAATAAAAAGAATGCGAGATAAAAAAAATCACCTCTATGTTGCAAAAAAATAGTTCTTTTTATTTCTGTATCTTTTTTTTTGTGTATTCTCTTGTGTCCGTTTTACAGATTCATTTGGGGTTTTTATAACCCCAAAATAATAATAAAAAAAGGAAATACATATCTTCTGTTTCGTTTCCTTGTTTGCTGCTGGTACTTCTTTCCTTTTTGCAGGTAGAGGAAATCTCGGCGGTGGGGTGATTTTCGCGTTGATTGTGGCGCGACCGGAGGTGGCGTGACCAAGGGCTTCAGTGCGAAGAAAGGCTGCTCGCTGAGGCGCAATGGAAACCTAGGGTTTCCTGCGTCCGCAAGCTCTTTGGGCCGTTTGGGCCATCCTAGTTTTGGGCTTGATTGGGTCTAGGTTAATGGGTCTGTAATTGGGTTAATCGGGTTGAGTTTGGGCTACTGGGTAGTCTGTTTAGGAATGGGTTAGGGTTTAGTTTTGGGTCTGATTAGGTTTAGGGATTGGGCTATTGTAATGAGTATTGGGCTTGTTAATTGGACTGTACATGGACCTTTTATTATTTTTTTATTTTTTGGTTTTATTCTGTTTTACACTGGCCCGGGTACAAATGGGTCACTACAGCTGCCCCTCTTTGCTCATTGTCGTGTAACGAGAATAAAGCAAAGACTATAAAAGGACCAATTTTGCCCGGTCTTGGCCGAGCCTCGACTTCTTGGTCTTCGTCCTCTTCAAACGGCTTCCAACTCCACTGCAATGGTATTGGAACTTCATCTTGATTTCAAATAAGTTTGATAGCTTCAATCTGCTTCATTACAACTTCAGGAAGGCAGTATCCACTATCTTTTAATCTGCTCCACTGCAACTTCAGGGAGGTCAGACTAGTATCTTCGATCCACTTCACTGTAATCTCAGGAAGGCAAGATCTGTTGTCTTTTGGCCTGCTCTTCTGAAAACTCAAAGAGGTAAGGCTGATGTCTTTGATCTGCTTCTTGCAACTTCAAGAATGCCAAATATGCTATCTTTGATCTGCTTCACTGTAACTTCAAGAAGACAAGATCTGCTATATTCAGTCTGCTCCATTGCAAACTCAGGGATGCCAGATTAGTATCTTCGATCTGCTTCACTGCAATCTCAAGAATGCCAGATCTACAATCTTTAGTCTGCCCCACTACTATCTCGAGAGGACAAAATCTGAACTTTTCAATCTGCTTCCTTACTCTCTCAGGAAGACTTCAATCTTCAGTTTGCTCCACTACCATCTCGAGGGAACAAAATCTGAAATTTTTAATTTGCTTCCTTACTATCTCAGGAAGATTTCAATCTTCAGTTTGCTCCACTACCATCTCGAGGGAACAAAATGTGAACTTTCCAATTTGCTTCCTTACTATCTCAGGAAGATTTCAATCTTCAGTTTGCTCCACTACCATCTCGAGGGAACAAAATCTGAACTTTTCAATTTGCTTTCTTATTATCTCAGGAAGACTTCAATCTTCAATTTGCTCCACTACTATCTCGAGGGAACAAAATCTGAACTTTCCAATTTGCTTCCTTACTATCTTAGGAAGACTTCAATCTTCAGTCTGCTCAACTACCCTCTCGAGGGAGATAAGACTGATGGCTTAAATCTACTCCGCTACTTCATGGAGATAAAATTCGTCGTTCAATCTTGTTCTACTACTGCTTAGGGTAATAAGATCTACTATCTTCGACCTATCCCACTGCTGGTCAGGGAGATAGGACTGGTGGCTTAAATCTGTTCCACTACTGCTTAGGGAGACAAGATTTGTCGTTCGATCTTGTTCCACTACTGCTTAGGGTAACAAGATCTACAATCTTCGACCTATCCCCTTTCTTTGAGTCGGGGAGATAGGATTTGAGTGAATTCACCGATGTTGCTACACCGTCCTCTGGGGACATGTCCTGTAGACTCGAATGTATTATGCTTATGTTTATTCCAAATGATTAGGATGCTATAATCGGAATGAATCTAATGCTCCTAATTAAATGTATGATGACATTTGCATGAATGCATAACGTCATGAGAATGATCTTTTTTAAATGATTAGGATGCAATGATCGGAATGCATCAAATGCTCCTAACTAGATGTGTCTTGCATGATGAATGCAAAGTTTCATGAGAATGATCCTTTTTAATATTTAAGGCGTCATTGCTCATTGTTCATCAAGGTTCTATCACCGATGCGTTACCCTGCTTTCTCGTTCAGCTGGTATCTTTGACAGAAAACCCAAAGAAACAATCATATTACCTTTCAAAGAAGCTCGCCCTTGTAAATTCGAGTCCCTTCCACTGTACATACGGGACATAAAGTTTATACCTCCCACTTTGCAACTTTAGGAGAATAATGAGTTGGTTTATTCCATCCATCTTGTTACCACTTAAAGGTATGGAATTTTTATATCATCCTCAATCAATTTGATCATTACACCATTCCACAGGTGTAATGACCGGATATATGTGCTGAAATGGTATCATTCTCTTTTCGAGAATGATCCCCTTTACACTTGGGCTAACATTGCTCGTCATTTGTCGAAAGTGGTATCACCAAACAAAATGTCTTATCCAATAAAAATCCAGAAGAAATAATCATCTTTCAATATTTCTAACCCTTAAGCTTGGTGAGTTCTAAATGATAATCCTGTTTCAGATTCTCGTATTATTTAGAAACTTTCAGAGTAATATGCTAAACTCCTTTTATGAAAGTATTATTAGTCCAATAATTATTATTTCAATATAAAATACTTGAAAAATATCACAACAATGGACGTAAAAGGAATTAATCAGGAGCATAGCTCGACACAAATAAGCTAATCAAAGATAACCAAGGCAATAAAAGGAAATTGATTGGTGTATCTTAAAGAATAAAGAATAAAGTAAGCAAAGTTAGCGAATTTAAAATGGGTAAGATAGAAGCTAGGTGCCCCAGATATCGCGGCCTAAGCTTCTCTGTACAAACTTCTTGAGGACCAATTTGAACTCAATACGTGTTTAGAGGATCCGGATTAATTTGTCAATGCCCCAAGACGTAGCATACTTCCTCATTGTTAATTCAGGTATAGCGAGACTACTACATGCCCTATCTTTGATCAAAATTTGAGCTGCCCTTTTCGGGTTTTCGGCTCAACACCCCTTTTGTAACACCCCAAACCCAGCCCACAAGCCTTGACCGGATCTGGTATGTCACTGCGGAAAAACGTTTGAAACAAATTTGAACTCAAGGATAAAACATGAAAATTTTGTTAAGTTTAAGCTTGATGTTCATTAAAATTCTTAAGTGAGATGTGGTGTTTATAAAAATATCCGGATTAAAACTTTAGTATATATAGATTTAAATAAAATCGTTTGCAATAATTCCTCAATTGTCAATCCATAATAAAACATAATAATAAACTTAATGAAAAACACTTAAACAAACTTTAAATACTTTTAGGGGCCTTATTACAATAATTGAATAATCAAAGTACTGGAAATATGAATGCTTAATTAATTAAAAATATCTTTCTGCATGAAATTCTGCTTCTGCATGGCCACCTTTGTATCCACTCCAACCCGGTCCAAGCTTTATGCATCACCTGCGATGTTAAAATTTTGGGTGAGTCAACAGACTCAGTGCATAGTTATTTCACATGTCTCCACACATATGGGCGTGGCCCATATCCACACAGTCCACATAATCAGTCATGCAAAAATGCATCCCAACCCAACCTAAGTTCATCTGTTACACCTACCTTAGCAGACCTGCTGCTCAAGGCCGTGGCTAATCCACCGATCACCTAAGTGATCCCACATATCTTACCTCGACAGACCTGCTGCCCAAGGCCGTGGCTAAGCCACCGATCACCTAAGTGACCCCACATGTCAATATCCACGAGGTGAATCGAGGTCATCCTCAATCCACGGTGATGCATACAGCTATCATCCGCCGAGATGTGGCACCTAGCCAACACCTCCCTTGATGAAGCACGTAGCTAACATCAAGCGCTAATGTAGCACAAGGCTAACATTAGACCACGTACATAAATATGTACACCCTGTCCTTCTTTGTTCAAATTCCAGGCCCCATACATGTATCATGACAACATTTCACTTGAAACAAATATACATTAAATGCCATCACATTTTCATACATATATCATATGTAAATTAACGTCATAAAATACTGACCTAGTTAATCGATTACCCATCATGGGTTTCCACCATTTTAGCCCTTATTTCGGCTTCCATTCACATCATATCACATATACATAATATTACATTAAAACAAACAAGAGAACAGTGCGATAACTACGCACCTGATTATTTAGCGAAAACCCGAACTATACGAATCTAGCACAATCTAGGATCCCGAAACTCTTTATTCCTGTCGATTTGCCCTTGCTCGTCTAAATCCTGAAACGGTCACTTATTCTAGAAGTTGTCGATATCCCTTGATTACTTCCAATTCCGAAAGACTCCTTTGATGCTCCTTACTGACGGCACTACACGTTACTTGGGAAGACTAAAAGGGAGAGTAGTCAACCAAAAGAAAGAAGTGCTTATTCTCCGGCATTTAATCTAGAGATTAAGTCAGCCCCCAAAGGAAGAGATGCAATCGGCTATGGCTTCAAAAAGAAAATTCAGCTTTTGAATTAAAAGAAGAAAGTTTCGGCTATGGCTCTTCACATGTAGATGAAATATTTGGCTAAGGTTTTAAATATCAAAAGGGACATTCGGCCATTCAAGAAAATAAGTAGAATTAAAGTTAAAGAAAAGTGAAAGAATAGGGAGAAAAAGTGAAAAGAGATTCGGCCAGGAGACTAAAAGATGAACAAATGATTTTTGGCACTTAAATCCTCCTCATGGCTGAATATACCAACCACAAAGAGACCCACATTCGGCCACTACCCCAACTCCTATCATATCCCACTTTCTTTTCCTCCTTTATCTCTTATCCTATCATTTAAAATAAATCAAACAAAATCCCAATTATCTACCTATTTAAACTAAATAAAATAAATCCACACCTATCTCCCCTCAAAACCGAAAATGCCATCCACCCACTCCCTATATTCGGCCACTAGCTCACCCTCCATTCATATCCCCTTATTTCTTTCCTATATTCTCTCCATACCTCTCATTCAAAATAAATTAAATAAACCCAACATTTATCTCTCAAATAAAAATAAAAATAATCCATCACATTATCCCTTATCTTCCCATTTAAAAATAAATAAATCTACAATTATCCTACCCCTCTAGTCGAATAAATAAAAAACAAGCCTTATCTCATCTTGTTGGAGTCCATATGCCGTCCCACTTCTCTCCACTCTTGACGTCAAAGGCCCAAAATAAAACACACTCCTCATGACCAACAAGATTCGAACCTCTTCCCTCCCGAAGCTCCCTTTGACGCAAACGCCCCAAGCCACCTTCTTGCTGGTTCTTTTGTGTCATCAACTCCCCATAATTTCTTTTAAAGCCTCCTTAGCCTTGATTTCCCTTCTTGACGCAAAGAGCAAAATAAAAACACACTTATCTTTGCCATTAAGACTCGAACCAGTGCCCTTCTCCCCTGCTCATGGCGTCATTTACCAAGGCCCTAAGTGGCGCCTTGCGACCACTTTACCAAGCCCCAATTCTTGTCCAAAAGCGCCTACAATTTTCCCTTAAGGCCTCCTGGCCTTGCTCCCCTTCTTGACGCAAAAAGAAAAGCCCATAGTGCAATTTCTGCTGCTTTCGAACCTCCTCCCCTCCGACGCAAGCTCCCTGCTCCCAAGTGGCGTCCCTTGCCAATTTGCACACGGTTCCTTGTGTCCTAAATTCCCCAAAACTTTTCTTAAGGCCTCTTGACCTAGCTCCTCTTTTTTTAAAATCCAACATTTTTTCCAAGACTTCCTCCTACATCCTTAGGTTCTCAAAACCTCCCAAACATATCCAAACACACTCCAAGCCTACTGTCACTTGAATTATGCACTAAATGCATAACCCCTAATCTAGGATGTTACACCTTTAGTCTCAAAGCGCCCTTTGCGGGTTTTCGCTTTGGCCTCTCCTTTTTCTTTTTTCTTTCTTTTTTTTTTGAATTTGATCTCAAGGCGCCCTTTGCGGGTTTTCACCTTGGTCTTTCCTCTTTCAGGTAAAATACTTCTTGTCCAAACTTGAATTCACCGGATTGGTAAGTCTTTGGCATTCATCTCGGTCAAAATCAATGCTCCTCCAGAATAGGCCTTCTTTTCAACATAAGGTTTTTCCCAGTTTGGCATATGATTTCCTCTGAAATCATTTTGTAGAAGAAAGATCTGTTTCAACATCAGGTTCCCCTTGTGGAATTCTCTAGGATGAACCTCTTTGTCGTAAGCTCGCATCATCTGACCGTGATGTATAACTTTTAACCTTTTCCTCGATTAGGTTCAATTGGCAACAATTCTTCTATTACATAAACCAATGGGTAAAATGTTGCCCCAGGGAAGGTTCTGGCTGACGTTCAATAAGACAGAGAGTAAATGGTAGCTTCTTATGCCAATCTTTACAAGTTTTAGTCACCTTTCATATTTTTTGTTGTTTTTTTTCTTTTTGTATTTTTTTCTTTTGGCAACTTTTGCTGCACTGTGATATGCTGCATGATCTTTGGACAAACTGTAAACTTTGACTTTGTATAGTTATGCATTATTAAATGTGATCCTCTATGGCATTCTTTGCTGGCATCTTATCCTTTCCTTTATTCTTTTTTTTTTGAATTTGATGATTGTCGACTTTGCAATATTGGCATATGAAGCAACATTCACCTTCTTAGTGAAGTAATCGATGACCACTAAGATAATTCAATGTTAACTAGAAAATTTTGATGATATCGTCCCCATGACATCCATGCCCACATATAGAAAAGTTTGTGAAGAAAATGGAAGAGTCACATAAATCTTGTCTTCTTCAATTCAGAATTTGAGGTATAACTGATGTGATCCCCTTCCATGGTAGACCAACAATACCTGATCCTCATGTTTAGCTCACATCTTAATAGCCCAGGCATATCTTGATATGATCATGCAAAAACATCTTTGAATTCTTGAAAATAACTCAATAATGTCTCGCATTATTTCTATGGCGAGCTAGACTACAATCTTTACTTCTTTTCTAGGCTCATAATATCCAATGACCCTTTGTAGAGTAAGGTCTGTTTCTTGTTCTACCATCCTTAACAAATCAAAAGGTAGGTTACAATCTCTATCATCTTCAAAGTCCTGAGATCCCCCTAAACACATATCTTACTCAAAAGGAGACTCTGAGTCAGTGGCAGCGTTGCTCATATCGTTGATATCTAGTGACCTAGTGTAGGTTCGAAGGAAGATTTCCAAAGAATAAATGATTCAAAGAATGATTATTTGTATGGTCATGAATGAAGAATGAAAGAATACTTAAAAGAAAGTCCAAACAAAAGAAAGAACTAAGAACCATGGAAAGAATAAAATAATATTTACTTAAAAGATGCATTTTATTGAAATAAAATTTAGGACACAAGCCTATTTCACAAAAGGGGTCTTATTGCCTCTAGGCTTAAGACAACAAGCATGTTTTGAATATTACTCTAGATTAGCTCTAAAAATACAGGGATCTCTTCCACAGTCCCATTATTCAAAACACTCCTAAGTACACAAGGGCTTGGAAACTTCGTTTCTTGGTTTCCTCTTCACTTTTGATTTCTTCAAGGAGTCGTAACTTTTTTGTCTCCTCCTTCAATTATCGCATTTACTGCCTCGTCAAAGTGATCAGGTTTTGATGAATCGTCGAACTTCACAATTCCCATTTTAATGAACCTTTCGACCAACTTTTTAAACATAGTACAATTTTCAATTGAGTGACCCGTTATTCCCGTATGGTAGTTATATTGAGCGTTCGGGTCATTCCATTTAGGATATAGGGGCTGTAACGGCTTTAGATAAAATAGGGACACCACATGTGCGTTGAATAGACTTTGATATAGCTCATTGTACGTCATTGGGATTGGCATAAATTAGAGCTTTTCAAAATTTTATCTGGTGCCTGATTTCTGTCTCACTGACCCTTGTTGCCTGGCAGTAAGTACTTTCGGCTGGCTAACAGTGATTGCCTTTGAATACCCTGTGTTGTTCACCTCGTTATCCTTTTTCCTAAGAGCAGACCTTCTAGTGGTTTCCCCTGCTTCAATCTTGGCACCCCTTATGGCATTTTCTATCATCTCTCCTGCCATCACTATATCCACAAAGCTCTTGGTGGTGCTTCCTATTATATGAGTGATAAATGCTACCTTCAAAGTGTTAATAAACAACATGGTGGTTTCTTTTTCAAGGAGAGGTGGTTGAACTTGCATGGCAACTTCTCTCCATCTTTGCGCGTATTACCTGAAGCTTTCATTCGATTTCTTTTCCATGTTTTGCAACATGATTCTATCAGGCGTCATATCTGTGACATGATTGTATTACTTCATAAAGGCTTGGGCTAAGTCTCTCCAGTAATTAATGTTAGCACGGCTAAGCTGATTGTACCATCTGGACGCTGCCCCCACCAAATTGTCTTGAAAACAATGAATCAAGAGTTGATCATTATTAACATAGCCGGTCATGCGTCTGCAAAACATGGTAATGTGGGCTTCAGGACAACTAGTCCCATTGTACTTCTCAAATTCTGGCATTTTGAACTTGTGAGGAAGCACCAAATCTGGAACCAAGCTTAAGTCTTTAGCATCAATTCCATAGTTAATATCAGCATTCTCCAAGGCCTTGAACTTTTCCTCCAACCATCTGCAACGATCTTCTAACTGCCTTGAAGATTCAGTCCTTATTCCCTCCATTTCTGCTATGTCTAAGTCAGGGATGACAGGATTAGCAAGGTGATCTCCTGGGTTGGGTCCTGTGCCAACTCAGAAATTCATGGGCACTCCAGTGTCATTTTGCCCTTGCTGAGGCCTAATCGTGACAGATGGCCTTTGAGGATACTCTTCAGGCTGTGCTGGCACATGTGGTGGGGTAAAACCCGGAGGAATGCCTTCGCTCTCTTCTCCAGCAATAGCCATGGGACCTTTTCCTTTTTCTATTGCCCCGCTCATCATCTGGGTCATTTGAGCCATCATGTTCCTTTGAGCTTCCAACATTTGATCTCTCATTTCTTGTTGGAGCTTTGCCAGTTGCTCTTGCATGTGGTCTTGCATGTCTCTCTGGAATTGTTTGAGTCTCTGATCTATATCTTTTGTCTTAGCGCGTGTACCGTACTGGTGTTTAGTTTCCATATTTTCCTTCTCTCTCTCTCTCTCTCTATCTATCTCCGTGATAATTTCAACTAATTAGGCTCTCTCTATGGACTTAAATGCATATGATATGATGTAATGCAAATGCATGAATGCAAGGAGGCATCAATTCAGATTCAACTTCATTTTAGAAAACTTTATTAGAAAACAAAATCCTTTACATAAAACGGACTACAAATATGCTTTCGCCCTAAGGTCCAAAGTTCTGATTTTCCTAAACAACAAGGTTAACTCTTGACCACGATCTGACTGTAGCTCATACTTCGTGCTCAATGCATCAGCCTGTACTGCCAAAGTCTTTAGATGATCAGCTACCTCTCGAATCTGAACTATTGCTTCACCTATAAGATAATCCCGATTTCTAACTTGAATGGTGGAGCTCTTCCTTCCAATGCACTTCTCTTCCTTCAAGCTGCTCGATCTAGAGTTCACAATTCTGCAATGTCGATTCTAATCTTTCAATCTTGCCCTTCATTCCCTCAATCTTGTTCAGAATCGACTTCAGCTTGTTTGCAGAATTACGGTTTCGATGGTGGTGAAGAGACCGTCCCAATTCAGCCACTCTAGCTTTTAATCCACTCTTTTCCTTTTGGCTTTCTGCCAACCTCTTTTCTAGGGCTTCGTTTTGCATCTGCATCTCTAGGAACTTTCTCTCCCAATGGTCAGCTTTGGTCTTTTCCTCTTGAACCTCCTGTTGCCACTGTTCCGAAGTCTTCCCCTTTCTCCAATTGCCTTTGCTCTGACCATATACGGACGACTGCATTGTCTTCCACTTTATCAATGAATTCGTTCTCCATAACCAGCTTTCTAACTTAGAAACTGACCGTGAATCGATACCTCTAAAAATATGAGATGACATGCATAGAAATAAAACATAACAAGTTAGTACCGTAGAATGAAATATAAAGTAAGTAAAATAAACACCTATATGGGTAACTACTAAGGTTTGACATAGATCTACTTAGGGTGGGTTCTTATGTTTTCTACGTGTGGTTTAGCTCTAAAGTTGCGGCACCCGAACCAGCAGATTCCTCGATCCTCACCCATTATAGTCTCATATGGACCGAGTTCAGTTTAGGGGAATACATTTCCCTATGGCTATGCTGAGGTGAAAACATCACGAAGACATAGGTACGGATGTATCCCGGAAGCAGTCCACTAGCCTATGCGGAGGTGAAAACCTCACGAAGGCATAGTTTCTCACTCCCACTTAAAAGGTGTGACCACAACGGTCATGCAATGCAATGCAGAGATATTTTATAAAATAGAACCACATGCGATAAAAGGATCATGGTTTTTCAAATCAGATTTTTTTAAATTTAAACAAAAGGACAAGAAATAATCAAATTTTTCGGCTCGGCTCTCTTATTAGGTCCCCAGTGGAGTCGCCAAGCTATCGAAACCATTTTTAAAAGGTTTGTAAAAACGGGGATCGACTTTAAAAAATGGAAATGGAGTTGCCACCAATCCTTTTTTACTTAGGTGTGATTGGATCACCTTGTAAACCGTTTTATTTCAAAACATTTGATTTTGGTCTACGAAAAACAAGAAAACGGGTTCGGGAGTCGGTTACGTATGAGGAAGGGTTAGCACCCTCATAACGCCCAAAAAGTGGTACCTAATCGATAAAATCATGTCCTAATGCTGAAAATTAGAAAGAATTTTAAAATATGATTTCTTTTAAAAAAGAACTTGAACAACTTGAGTTAAAATTTGAGATTCCTTTGTTCCGAAAGAATACAAACATCACATCCAACACGTTAGGACATGATATTTTTAAATCCTCGTAACTAAAATCATCTCATGATTTACAAAATTTTATCAAAAGGATATTTAGTTATTTAGTCAAACGGAAAATCGAAACCCAGTACGTTAGGGCACTATTTTCTGAATTTCTAAATACAAAGCATTGCCTTATTTTAAAAAAAAAACTTTTAGATAAAATATAGTAATTTTGCAAAAATATATTTTATTTTAAACAATGATCCATATGAAAGTATCGTATTAATGCATCATCAAATATAAGTACCAAAGACTATCATGACATGCTAACATTTCACACTAATATTGGTAATACAAAATACAACTAACAATAATACTTACACTAAAGCATTCATAAATAAATGAAAGTGTATGGATAAATATAAAGCAATAAATAAAAAAATAAATAAATAAACTACAAAATAAATATGAAAACTTCTTATGCAAGATTAAATATTTCATGCAATGGCATATGCCAAATAATAAATAAATTATTTCAAAATAAAATAACATATATATTTTGGGATAATAAAATATATTAATAAATAAATGATTTATAACTTTTAAATAAAAACATATTTATAATAACATCATACATAAAAGAAAACTATATATTTAAAAATAAATAATATATTATACAATATAAATAAATTTTAGTTAAAAATAATATATGATATAATATAATAGAATGTACAAAATTTTAAAATATATAATATAATAACTAATATATATAAATAATATGTAATAAGAATAATTAAACCAAGTAAAATAATAAATAATAATAATTATATACAAATTTTACAATATTAATAAATTAATATATAAATACTAAAGAAAATATAGAATATTTAATATGATAAATAATTTAATAAATAATTTAAAATAAAATAAAAAAAATTTTAAAAAAAAGGAAAAGAGGCTAAATAGCAATAAAAATAAATAATAAGGACTAAACCAAAACACGAGTTAAACCACAGGGACTTAGGAGCAATTATGCTTTCCTTCCAAAACGGCGTCGTAATGAATTTGGCCCTTAAGGCAACCCGAGGGACTAAATTGGAACAAAAATAGATTTCTAGGGCTAATTTAAAAAAAACGAAAATACTAAATTGGACGAAATTAAACTTAATGAAATGGCGGAGGGACTAAAAGGGTAAATTTCCTTTTTTTATAAAACACGCGGATCCTCCCCGGGTTTTCGGGTCAATCTTGTGGATCCTCTTACGAGCAGCGTCGTTTTGTGCTTATCAACTTAAGCAAAAACGACGTCGTTTTAATAATACTATATAAATAAAAAAAACTAAGAAAAATTCATTTTAAACATTGAATTTTAAAAAAACAGAGACACCCCCCTCTCAAATTCTCTCTGGCCTTCGGCCTTCGGCCAGGGCTCCGATGGAGAGCCGTCACACGCGCCACCACATATGGCGGTCGGAGGTCAAAAATTTCATCTCTTCGGCACGAAACGAAAAGGTAAAGCTCTTTTTATCTATTTTTTTATTTTTTTATATAAAATATGCATGCATGAAATAAAAAAATAAAAAGAATGCGAGATAAAAAAAATCACCTCTATGTTGCAAAAAAAATAGTTCTTTTTATTTATGTATCTTTTTTTGTGTGTATTCTCTTGTGTCCGTTTTACAGATTCATTTGGGGTTTTTATAACCCCAAAATAATAATAAAAAAGGAAATACATATCTTACATTTCGTTTCCTTGTTTCTTCTTTGGTACTTCTTTCTTTTTTGCAGGTAGAGGAAATCTCGGTGATGGGGTGATTTGCGCGTTGATTGCTGCGCGACCGGAGGTGGTGTGACCAAGGGCTTCGATGCGAAGAAAGGCTGCTCGCTGAGGCGCTTGCGGCGCAATGGAAACCTAGGGTTTCCTGCGTCCGCAAGCTCTTTGGGCGATTTGGGCCATCCTAGTTTTGGGCTTGATTGGAGTGCAGGTTAATGGGTGCGTAATTGGGTTAATAGGGTTTAGTTTTGTTTCGGGTGGGTCTGCTGTTTTAGGAATGGGTTAGGGTTTAGTTTTGGATTTGATTAGGTTTAGGGATTGGGCTATTGTAATGAGTATTGGGCTTATTAATTGAACTGTACATGGACCTTTTATTATTTTTTTATTTTTTGGTTTTATTCTGTTTTACACGGGCCCGGGCACAAATGGGTCACTACACCTAAAATCTAATAGTCATTAGAAGTAACGTTTTATTTCATTTATACTTCTTATATCTATATATAAACTTTGGAAAGTATTGTAGAAAATTCGTATTGATCAATAAAATATGCTCTCTCATTTTCTTTGTTCTTTGGTCTCTATATTTTTATTTTATAACAAAATTTGATATTTATGAACTTATGATATTGTTCATAGTGCTTTGTTTTATTGTGTTTATAAAGAGTATTTTTTTTTTTTAAAGTTAATCCTATTGTTTGTTTAAGTAAACTCATTTGTCTTTATAGTCAATTAAGCATTTACTAACAAGTGGATGTAAGAAGTGAAAGTGGACTTTTTTTCAGGTATTTGAATCAAGTTTGAATTTTGAAGTCGTTATTATTGAGAGTGTTTTACCTACATACCACCCTTGATCTGAATAGGATCATGTTTAGATCATAAAACTGATGAATATACATGGGATTATATAAATAAATAAAAAGTGTTTATAATATTTTCACTTAAGAAAGTGCTAAATTCAATTTGAAAGAAAATTTACATATTATTTTTGGAGACGGATGTCATTTCATGTTCTCGTGGATATTGAAATGATAGATTGATATAATTTTATATTGTTGAGAAATTTGAAAGCCATGGCACCTACGAAGGTAGGTTGGATGTTTGGCAATGCTAACGAAGGGGCAATCGTCTCGAATATCTTTAATAAGTCAAAAAGCAACCTGAGTTGCTGGGCTTCATTCCGAGGCATTTTTCTTCAATAACTCAGTGAGTAGTCGAACTATGTGGTTGATTATTGGGGTCCTTAGTTTCTTACCCTGGACAAACTCATAAGAATCACATACTATAACTCTTACCCTGGACGTGGGCCTATCATTAAATCAAAGTGTCGTCACTGATGGCTCAACAGTTGCTCTGAGCGATCTTCTCGAATTCTTTGTTGTTTGTTGTATTGTCTGTCATCTATACGTATCAGATAAAAATATTTTGTTTCTTTAAAATTCACAGAGCATTCTCGGCTATTTGTGGCTACTGGCTAGTACAACTTCAAGCAATAAAGCCTTTGAACATGCAAAATTATGTTAGTAGGTTTCTGTTTAACATAAAATTATACTGGAAGGTTATTAATGATGAAGCGATAAGGAATAGTTGAGAGATAATTGTAGTCTTCTTCTGTGGTTGGGTCAACACCTTTATGATGGTTCCATAAACTAAAGTGGTGTTTATGGTGTAACCCAAAAAGTGTAATCTGGAGCAGCCATTGATGACTGAACCCAACCTTGTGTCAAAATTGAGCATCGACTTCCGGTTAGCCTGAGTTTGAGTCTTCCTTTTTGGGCTATTAATGTATTTTTATTTCTAATATGAGTTTGAGTCTTAAGTGAAAATTTGTTGGTCTAACCTTGGGTACAATATTTTAGCCTTTCACTCAACTTAACACCAGGGTTGACTAAGCAATGCATCCATTTCTTAATTGGTACCCATTCATCCTAAACATCTTTCTCTTTTTAATCCAAAAATTGATATTGAACCTGGTCTTTATATCAACGAATTAAAAATCCATACACTAACTTATAAAAGAAACATCTCATTCTGGAAAAAAATGAAATAGTAGCTAATTTATTATTATATTGTGGGAACAAATATATGTTAAAAGATGTGACCAACAGCTACACTGTTCCTACCCATACTAGAATTAATGTAACTATCACCAAAATTATTATTGGTTAATTTGTGAAAGTAAAAGCTCAACTAACTCAGTCCCAATCTTGGTTGGTCTGAATCTCAGGGCTTGGGTATCTCCACGATGGTCTTCAAGTTCCAAATGTCATCATCCCATGCAACATCACTGAAGATCTCAGTGTAAGCAAAGTCCACATAATCAACACCCCAGAACGGCGACCAGAAACAACCCCATGACATTAGCTCATCCATCGCACCACCTCTTAACCACCACGCCCGTTCCTCCCAACCACACCAATTCTCCACCGCCACTTCCCCCCCATTATTCTCATTCTTCCCATCCATTTCATTGCCTTCCACACCATTCTTGATCTTCTTGCCGCCTTCCATGGTGGCACCCTCTGTATTACTACGTTGCCTCTTCATTTGTCTTCGATACTGGGCTTTGGAAACCAACCTTAATGATGATATGTATTTATAGGATGATGTTTGGGAAATCGCATGACAGCAGCAGCTTTTTCTTTTTTGTGATTTGATATCATAAAAATCCGATGCCAAGCTCTTGTCTTTTGTTAAAGAAAGGGTTACATACTGACAAAATCTACCGTTTCCAAGGTAATTTCATCAATTCTGGACCTCTATGCCTAAATGAAGCCCATATTCACTGAACTATAAACATTAGAAAAATAAGGAATTCATGGGGTTTGGTGGGTTCTTCTATAAACTTTTACTGACTTTTAGATGATAAATTTAAGAAACCCCGTAACTCTTAACAATATTTTACTTCATTTTTTTATTTCCCAAGCGAGTTTAGTGATCACAAATTTTAAAACTATTCTATATTTAAGGTGAGAAACGAACATTCAATGATAAATTAAAGTAAAAAGAACACTTATCATATCATAATTTAACAATATTTTATTAATACTTACAAAACCTAATTCTTTTTGTATTTTACAACAATTTCAAATATTTAATAAATAATTTATCTTTACTAAAATTTTTATCACACATATAGTGTAGAAATTATATATTTAAAAGAGATTAAATTTATAAAAAAATATTGGATAAAATAGTAAAATATATTTTATCATTAAAGAAAAATGCAAAATTGAGAGAGAAAATAATAAATCTTAAATATAAACTATAAAATAAAACACAAAGAATAACAAAAAAAAAAAAAAAACCTTGTAACTATACATTTAATCAAGACAAGAGGGTAAAAGGCCGTGTACCCCTTAAATGCCCCTGCTGCCGTAGTCATTTAAGTCTACGTCCCTTTTAAAATATAAATGTTGGTCAAAGTTTTTTGGACAAAGTAAACAGAAAATAAAATGATTTTAAATCTACTAAATTATTTACAGATTTAAGAAAAAATTTATGCTTTTTATATTATAAACCTTTAAATATTTAGTTTAAATCAATTAAAAATTTAAGTTTAGCTTCCATATCAAATTAAACTATTTGTATTAAATTAACCATTTTATTTATATCGCCCAAAAAAAGGATAAATGACCTAAATATACCATTTTTAAAAAAAAATTAAGAAAAAGGGCCGAAAAAATAATTATTTACCGGAAAGGGCCATTTCCCCCGAAAATGCGTCCACGGCAGTAGCGTTTTGAGAGGATAAGCAAAAGCGTCCACGAGGGAGCGCTTTGTGCCACATCGACAGAAAAGCGCGTCGCCGAGGGTGCGCTTTGATGATGTAAAAGCGCTCCTCGTGGACGCGCTTTGCCCTTTGACCCCGATGGGCTTTTTAGTTGTTTTTAGTGTTAGGGTATGAGTTTTTAGGGTTTTAGAGCTACGATTTAGGGATTTTTAGGGTCTTAGGGTTTAGGGTTTCTAGGGGAAAGTTAATAGACTAGATTTTAAGGTTAATTAATTAGAATAATTTTAAGTTTAGGGTTTTGGGAAAAATATATCAGTAAAATAAAAATTATTTGAATTTTTTTACTGATAGTATCGGCAATATAATTTTGAGAAGACGTTTACGAACAAATAGTGACCAAAATGCTTCAAGCGAGGATGCCTTTGTCGTGCAAAGTCTTGAAAAAAGCTCCCACGTGGGCGCTCTTTTTATTCTGAGTAGTCTCTCGGCAAAATAATTTTGAGAAAGACGTTTATGAACAAATAGTGGCCAAAACGCTTCAAGCGAGGATGCTGCTTGTCAAGCAGAAATCTTGAAAAAAGCTCCCACGTGGGACGCTCTTTTGCTCTGATGAGTCTCGGCAATATAATTTTGAGAAGACGTTTACGAACAAATAGTGACCAAAACGCTTCAAGCAGGATGCACCGTCGGCAAAATCTTGCGAAAAAAGCTCCCACGTGGACGCTCTTTTGCTCTGATGTCGGCAATCCTTAGATCGTAAATCGGCCAAATTTCATTCTCGGGTTGCATAATGAAATTAAAGCAAAAGTAAAATAGAAAGCGAAGATGAGTGAACGTATTAATACTGTTATTTACTACGATGGAGAGGTTTGTGACACCGAAAATGGTGTTGTTTTTTTATCGTAGAACACAACGCGATTGAGTTTTAACGGAACATAGATTTGTGAGAACCAGAAAGCAATTAGGCGTAAAATCTTTGAACAACGCCAATGAAAGTTGATCTATTAAATATAGATTTTGCGCTTCGGTTAATCCCGTGAGATTTGACTCATTCGACATCAAAGGTCCTCGGAGCTTGGAGGCAATGGTGGAGACTCATCTTGCCAGTGGATCACCCTATCTTGAGGTATATGTACAATTTTCATCGCCAAGTGATCTTCCTTCGACTTCAACATCTACTGCTGTTTGAGGGGAATACACGACCCCAAGCCGACACTGTATTAGTGGGAGGGAGTATACGGAAGCCCCCGTGTTTGGTGGTAGTATGGAAAACACAACCCCTACACGACACTCGGTTGGTGGATGGGACATGCATATCCTTCCTTCGACGTTCGATGCTAGTAATACGTATTGGGGAACGTCATCAACTTCTAGTGGTTGGCAATCCACATATGATTGGGAACGTTACGGAAGTTGTTTAAGAAGGGATAATGTACTCCCCACGACATCCACCGGCGAGGGGCCCTCGTTCGTTGCAGATGATTATGGGTCGGATGCTGAGTCTGATGTGGATCCACCTCGAAAGCCCGGCCCCGATGGTGCAGAAGTTGTATTATTTTCTGAACTGGAGCCTGTTCCAACCAATGTTGAAGGCGATTCAGATGAAGAAGAAGAAGATCCGCGATTCAGGGTGTACTCGCCTCCAGCCCACATGTATAATGTCGATCTATCTCAAGATGATGCATTGGAGTTTTTTGAACTACCACACAGAAGGCGTGACCGTACAAGTTCGTCATTGGATTCGGGCGAATTAAAAGTTGGTAAAGAGTTTTCCAACAAGGATAGTTTTCTTGGTGCATTGAAACAATATAGCATCAAGAGCGGGGTTAACTACAGCGTGGTTAAATCCAAACTCGATAAATCTGAGGCCAAATTAATGCGATACAAGGCGGTACATGTTCATGGAAAATCATGGCCTCGTTGAGGAAAAGGACAGAGCTTGTGGGAGATCAAAAGTACAAAGGTCCACATATATGTCTTTCTTGATGCAGTATCACTAGGTGTTCAAGGTTTTGAATAATACTAATATTACGTAATGTTGCATTATTTAACGTGCCGTTGATAGGTGTTTCAAAAGATCATCGAAGATGGATTGGAGATGTTGGTGACTTAATAATCACAAGCGGTGAAGGCGATTCCAAGACTACGATCGCGGCATTAATTGACAATATTCGTAGCCAATTGGGGTACACGCCCTCTTATCGAAAGACTTGGATAGCCAAGCAGAAGGCATTGGAAAAGTTGCATGGTCGGTGGGATGCTTCAAATAATGAAGTGTGGCAGTGGTGTCAGGTGCTGGAGAGATATGTCCCAGACAGCATAACAGACCTTGAAACGGAATCGGCGTACTACAACGATCGATTGTTCCGTGGATGCCAAGTGTTCAAGCGTCTGTTCTGGACATTTAAGCAATGCCGAGACGCATTTATATACTGCAAGCCATAAGTACAAATTGACGGTACCTTTATGTATGGTAGATATACGCATCGGCTATTGCTAGTTGTGGCACATGACGGCAGTAGGAGAATCCTTCCAATTGCGTTTGCAATAACACCGGGAGAGTCAGCTGATGACTGGGATTTCTTTCTATCTAGGTTAAGGAGGCATATGCGCTTCAACACGATATATGCGTTATATTGGATCGGGGCCTGGAATACTAGGCGCAATAGAAGAGCGGGGGAAGCCTATGGCATCGCACACACCATCGATATTGCCTAAGGCATGTTGCGTCCAACTACCACGGGCAACATCGATCTACAAGTGAACGATGACAAGTGACCAACATGGGTATGTAATATCTATTAATATAATTTCGTTTGTAATATTCAATTTATTCTTAATTGAATAGTGGTATGCAATATTCGCTATCAACTTATATTAGCAGGGTACGAGATCAATAAGGACCGTTTTCATGAGATGTTGGCGAGTTTACGCTCAGTTAATGAAGAAGGCGCAAACTATCTATGCAACATACCTTTCGAACAGTGGACACAAGCATACGACGGCGGCCTACGATATGGTCATATGACCTCAAACCTGGTCGAATGCATAAATTCTATTCTAAAAGGAACGCGTCATTTGCCGATAACATTGGTTGTGCGAGAGACATATTTTCGTTTAGCGGCACTATTTCCGAAGCGAGCAGCGAGTTATAAAGGCCAAATGTAGGAAGGCCATGTATAGTGCGCGAAGGTATTGCGAGAAATTAACAAGGCGAAGGCACGGGCCAACACCATGCACACAGTGTGTCACGATCGCGACAACCTATAGTTTCGTGTGAGTGAGTTTGAATGAGACCGAACCAAGGTATTGTTGGCGGGCAATATCGTGTACACTTGAGAAATAGGACTGCGATCGTGGGATATTTGATGCACCGTTACCCATGCGCTCATGTACTTGCGCTTGTCGAATCTGCATGCGGATCCCATGAGCTATGTCGACGAAGTGTATAAAATAGAAAACATGTACAGCGTGTGGAGACACGTATTCCCATCATCCCGGATGAGCGTAAGTGATTATGCGTATCGCTTGCTCGTATAAGTCATTACGGATAGAGAACTCTGGCGCAAACCAAAGGTCGACCTTGCTCGACTAGAATACGCAACAATATGGATATCCAGAAGCGGCCAACCAAGCGGAAGTTATGCGGATGGTGTAGAAACCCAGGCCACACATCTCACTCGTGTCCAAATCGGAATAGTTGATAGTCTCCTTATCATTTTTGTCTCTTGGAAGAATGAAAAGTTATGTCTCATTTTCGTCTGTATCATTTTTGTTTAGATGTATTTAAAGACATGATAGAAGTAAAGTATGTGTTTTTTATTTCATTAAATATATAAAAATTAAATTACAATTAGGATATTCAAAAACAACTTTCATTTTATTAAAAATAAAAAAATACAAAAAAAACAACTTTTATTTTATTAAAGATATAAAAAAATTACAAAAAAATAAAAAACAACTTTTATTTTATTTTAGCAAAGATATAAAAATTAAATTACAACAAAAAAATAAAAAAAATTATTTTATTAAAGATATAAAAATTAAATTACAAAAAATAAAATAAGCAACTTTTATTTTATTTTAGCAAAGATATAAAAGTTAAATTACAATAAAAAAATTAAACAACTTTTATTCTATTAAAGATATAAAAATTAAATTACAAAAAAAATAAAAAAAACAACTTTTATTTTATTTTAGCAAAGATATAAAAATTAAATTACAATAAAAAATAAACAACTTTTATTTTATTAAAGATATAAAAATTAAATTACAATAAAAAAATAAACAACTTATATTTTATTAAAGATATAAAAATTAAATTAAAAAATAAAATAAACAACTTTTATTTTATTTTAGCAAAGATATAAAAATTAAATTACAATAAAAAAATAAACAAATTTTATTTTATTAAAGATATAAAAATTAAATTACAATAAAAAATAAACAACTTTTATTTTAGCAAAGATATAAAAATTAAATTACAATAAAAAAATATACAACTTTTATTTCATTAAAGATATAAAAATTAAATTACAAAAAAAAATAAAAAAACAACTTTTATTTTATTAAAGATATAAAAATTAAATTACAATAAAAAAATAAACAACTTTTATTTTAGCAAAGATATAAAAATTAAATTACAATAAAAAATAAAAAAACAACTTTTATTTTATTAAATATATAAAAATTAAATTACAAAAAAAAATAAAAAAAATGGCGGTCGGAATCAATGTTGATGCCGGTTGGAATCAGTGCCACATGGGGGTGGTCGACGGTTATGCGCTGGATTCCTCATTCTTCTAGCTTAGTGGGGTTTCGAACCTCGGCGGGGATTCAGTTTCCTCTCGTGGGGTGCAGTTGTGGGTGTTGGGAGGATAACCCACCTTGATAAAATAATGACTGGGGAGGTGTTTACATAAACCATGGTGGAGGTGTCTGAATCCCATAAGGCGAAGGAGACTGGTAAGAAGAAGAGCTCCTCGACGGCGCCTCGTGCGATCCTTCATGCGACGGCGACCTCAAGATCGGCTGGCTAGTCAGAGTAGTCGGGAACGGACTCGAACCGGGCCATGCATTTCAACCTGCCGTGGGACTGGGAAAGGGAAACATATAAGGGCTAGGATACATATAAGGGCTAGGGTACGCACTTGGCATAATTTGAAAAGGCTGTGATGTCGGTGTCGTCGGCTGAAGTGTGGTTGGGCCGGTGTTGTGTAAACCTTTGTTGATGGGCCCGTGATCGTGTCGCGACCTTTGATGGTCCCGCCGTCTTATCACCCCTTCTCCTTGGATTTAAAGGGCCCCGTCGTTCCCTTTGTTCACGAAGTTGTCGTCGCCTCTCCTCTTACGACAATAAATACGGCTTGCCATGGATCCGAAACCATGGCATGTATTCCGGCACGCACGCTAACTCAGGAACGATGATCAGTTCCCGAGTAGGTATATAATCATACCGGTTCTCCCACAATTCGATATACGCTGACCAATATCTTGACCAATCCATATGCAACTGCCGTAAGTCGACTTTGTGCTCATCATCGAGCACCTCAGGAGCCACGGAAATCGGTTGTCGGAATCCAAATTGACGCAGAACCCGATCTGATTGGTGCATCTCCACGGTGGCATAGTTGATCAATGGGACCTTCACATGCCAAATGTTCCGATTTATCAAGAACTCATCCGGAATTACTGCCCGAATTGACGGATCCTCGTATGGTGTTCATTCAAACTATATTAACATGATAAAAATATTAGTTATATACTAAATACTAAATACTAAATACTAAATACGAAATACTAAATACTAAATATGAAATACGAAACGACTATTTTATTACGAAATTTAATTAAAATTTAATACTTACTTGTGCTTCCGACCGTTGCTCTAGTAGAGGCCGTATATCTTCAAGTGATGTAGGTATTCCAACATAACTCGCCGAATGGTTCCACCTATTTAAATAAATTTTTAGCATACAATTATATTTTAAATCTACGTAATAATTGTAAAATCTAATATTAAATTTACCTCGTTATGAGTGGGGATGTATATGGGTGGTCGACTCGAGGACGTAAAAATAGAAATCGAAACCGTGCCCATGATTGCAGTAGTGATAGGCAACCTCCGATTTTTGCTTTATTCGGCCGCGTCGCCCCATACATCTCACGATACAATTTTGCTAGCACGGCAGACCCCCAACTCAATTCACCGGCTGCTCTAAAATCAACGAGTTTCAGTGACCATCTCGAGTGTCTGAGGTTTTCGTGACAGTCGGCATCGAGATAGCCTCCAATCATCTCAAGAATGTATGCCCGAGCATACCGTATTCTTTCTATTTCGGTCGAATCATTATTCGGCTCTGGGAATGTGTCTCGTAACTAGCCCATCTCGATCCGACCACCGTAAATGTTATCCGGAATAGCACCCAAAAGCTCGTAGCATACGGCAGCCCAATCGCCAGAAGTTGCGGACCCGGTGACTACGTACCCATCCACCGACAGTCCTAATTGCAAATGCACGTCTTCCAGAGTGATAGTAAACTCTCCGCATGGAAGATGGAAAGTGTGCGTCTCGAGTATCCACCTCTCTATCAATGCACTGATTAACTTCGGGTCCAACTTGCACCCCCGGCCTATCCTGGCCACGTGCCAAAACCCACTTCCCGGCGGACCAGGCATATTGCGAATATAGCATTGCAACACCCGATCTACAGACTGTTTAAAAAATTATAAAATAAAATTTAATTAAAATTGCATAAACCTTAAAAATTTTTAATAGTATTGAAAAATTAAAATTAAAACTTACCATTTGCATTTGATCGACGAAGATGTGTTTATCGTCGAGACGAATTAATTCTCCGGCAATTGCTAATACGATCGAATATTTTTAAATTTATCAAAAAAAATATATTTCAAAAAATTAAAAAAAGGGCTTTTTTGTAAATATTAAATGACTATTGTGAAATTTGAGAGGAAGTTTAAAGGAATTTGAGAGAAATTTGAGAGGAATTTGAGAGAAAATGAGTAAGGACTAATGTGTGAAAAAAAAATAAAAGGGTTGGGGGGTTTATAGGTTTTTTTTTTTACCGTTGGAGGCCCAACGGTAAAAAAAAATTGACCGTTGCAGGGGGAAAGCGCGTCCACGAGGGAGCGCTTTTGCCACATTAGCAAAGCGCGCCTCAAGGGCGCGTTTTTGCTGATATGGCACAAAGCGCTCCCTCGTGGGCGCGCTTTTTGATTCATCCACAAAACGCTTGGCGTGGGACGCGTTTTTGGGAAATGGCCCTTTCCGGTAAATAATTATTTTTTCGGCCCTTTTCCGTAAATTTTTTTAAAATTTGGTATATTCTGGTCATTTACCCCAAAAAAATCATGTGATTAATAATTAAGTTGCAATATAATTGAATAATTAAGATGTTCAGAAATTAAAAACTTAAAAATTAAAATTTCGAACCACATGTGATGGCTTGATAGTCAGGATGTTTACTACTTTAGGTGCAGCCTGGATTCGAGTCGCACTAGTCGTATTTGTTATTCGGACTTTGCCCTATTTTTATAATTCATAAAAAAAATTTAAATTTTATAAATCAACACCCCATGGATGATGTTATCTAATTTTTAGATTAACTTTTCTTAACTAATAATTCTGATTAAGTTGAATATTAAACAACTTTTAACTATTTACTCTTCAACCTTAAGTTTTTTATATATTAGGACTATAGCTACCTAATCAATTAATTTACTTTTTAAAATTTTATTATTGCAAAAAAAAATATCAATTTAATTTTAAATAGGAAGTCAAAGTTTTTATACATAAAAAATCCAAACCCCCTAAAGTATATCTATTAAATGAACTTTAAATAAAATGTCAACTTTTTCATTAATTAATCTATTTATTTATATTATTTCTAATCTTTATATTCAATAATTTTCATTTAATATATATAAATTTTTAAAAATTATATGAACAATCATATTTGTATTTATAAAGAATAAATTAGTACATCCATATATAATGGGACATAAACCATAATAAATATAGACAAAGAACCCATATGTGATTTACGAAGAGTGAGACTCGTACTTGACATGTAACACCCTATACCCCACCCAATTGCCAGATCCGAGTACCCGATGTTACAACTACTCGAATAACTTAACCATTTTTCAGATATGGTTTAATTACATACTCAGACGACCCAAAATCCAGAATTTAAACTCTTATAACTTTGATTCTTAAATCAATCCAGCAGTCATTTACAAACTGTAGATTTAAACTCGAGTACAAACATAATCAACTTAAACCTTGAGGCGTGGCCTCTAAGGGTGCCCCACTATACACATGAACGACATCCATGCCCCTCCCACAAACTGACAGTGTCTGGCTTAGTCTTTCCACTTGATACCTCAATCACACAATTGTCCTGCAAACATGCAGGAAGCTTGTAAGTTCAAATGAACTTAGTGAAATTATGCAAAATTGCTCTATAACAATAACTCAAAATCTTTAAGGAACAAATTTTTAAGCAGATATTTCAACTCCCTGTCTATCCTTGGCCTTCTGCAGATTTCACAGGCGTGGCCAACATTTTGCCCATTTTTCTGCGGTTCATTACTGGCAGATTTATCCTCTGTTTTGGTCGTAAACATGACCTTCATGAAAAAGGTCCTTTATGGTTCTAGCCCGATTCCCCATCATCTCAGATTCCTATATACTTTGGGGATAAGGCTCGTTTTCTACTACTATCTGACTTTCACTTATGATCTTAAATTCAGATATTCATCCTAATCGGTTCATCTCATATTAGATTAGCCTTGAGATATTTTCCACTTTAACCCCCCTTCCAGTCCAAACTCATAGATCTAGACATGAGGTTAAGCTAACAAATTAAATGCCCCATCATTTGGCGGTCTCGTACTTTACAACTAACCTTAAGCTGCTAGTTCACCCTACTCCAACCTTTTTAAAATTTTAAAATTAACAAATAGTTCTTAATGAATCATATCCTCTGCTACTTCCCGATGGACCGTCCACCCAAGGTAGCCCTTGGCGGACTTACTCATTTTCGATTAACCTTTACTTGCGGACCTTTAGATTTAGGTTCCGCTTGATCATTTCACTATCACCCACAATTTCAATGTATTCGCTAAAATTCATCAGCAACTTACTTGCATCCTTAAATGTTCCTACCCGCCCTTCTTATCTTCGGAATTTGGCGGATCCTATTTACCCGCGTTCTCAAACGTGTTGTACTCATCCATTCATGTTACTCACCGAGTGTGCCATACTTCGATCTCCCTTCCCTTGTCTTGTCATCTTCCTAGCCCAACATTTTTGGTGGACTTCACCTGGCGCCATAATCGAGCTATGAACTTACACAATCTGAACCCATGTTTATTGTCCTAGCGGGTTATACTGGTTGCCATAGCCGAGCTATGGTCTTACACTTATAATCCCCATATTTAATGTCCTGATGAACTTCTTCGTGTTTACTATCCAGGCAGACTACCCTGTGTTTACTGTCCCGGCGGACTATACTGGTTGTCATAGTCGAGCTATGGTCTTACTCATTAAACCTATTTTGAGATGTCGTCCTGTAGGACCTTACCGCCATCGCGATGTCACCCCATAGAGCTTGTTGATTGTCGCTGTGGTGTTGCTTTATGGAACCTATAAATCGTCGGCACAATGTCACCCCGAAGGACCAGTCGATAACCGCCGTCACGATTTTGTTCCAACAAGCCAATCGATATCATTCTGTCTCACATCTAACATTGATGCTTGAACATCGTAGTGTCCTCTCCGCAAGGAATGGAGCTTCGCACATCACAGTTTGCACCCAGCAATACCAAATTACGAAATTTAATGAAAATTCCATTTCCTTTTCTGTCCGCCCATTACTCCACTCCGCCCACATTCCTAACTTCATCTTCCCTTTCAAGGTAAATTACCACCATACTCCGCATATAATATAATCATATATTTCAAGAAATCAAGATATTGGTTACATAACACAAATTATACCACATATTCAAAACCATGCAATGTATGTTTATCATTCCATGATCGTACTTTCTCATTGTAACACCCCTTACCCGTATTTAATGCTGGAACAGGGTATGAGGCATTACCAGACTTACCATACAAACAATCATACAATTCCGATTCATAGATTTGCATCCAAGTTAAAACCATTTGCAATTAATCATAGAGTACCTAATACGAGCCTACGAGGACCAAAACATGCATTGGAAGTGGTTCGGAACTAAACTGAGAACTTTAGAAATTTTTACAACACTTAGAAAATTTTCCACTATACAGGGGTCACACGCCCGTGTGGATATGAGACACGCCCGTGTGGGCAGGCCGTGTGGTCACACACGCCCGTGTCCCAACCTCGTGTAACTCTCTGACTTGTAACTTATGAACAAATTGAGATCACACGGCCAAATCACACGCCCGTGTGCTAGGCCGTGTGGAAAATTAATTTTCACAAAATAGGTGCAGACTTCACACGGCCATGGCACACGCCCATGTTCGAGGCCGTGCCGTCCACATGGCTGAGACATACGCTCGTGTCTCTGCCCGTGTGCCCAAATCTGAGAATTTTGTTTCTCATAATTAAGGTGCAGGGGACACACGGTCAAACCACACGCCCGTGCGCATGACCGTGTGTAACACACGGCTGAGACACACGCCCGTGTCCCTGCCCGTGTAGACGGAAATAGGCCATTTTTCAAGCCATATTTCTCACCCAACTTGGTACCAACCTAAACACTTCAATGTACATATAAACATGGCATATTTAGAAATTCAAAACCAATTCAATAACAAGCTTATAACATATTATACGATCACACGCAACCATGGTACTAATAGGCATCTTAATTGGCTACTTTAAACATGCCAATTTAAAATTCCAAAATCTATCTAATTGGTCAAACACATAAAGAACACTTTGTGCCTAAAATTTAACATGCATGCCTTATCTCAATTTCAACCATTTGGTACACAAATTACCAATTCATAAACAAGACATTCACTTGGCAACCATACGCTACATATCATAAAGCCATTTACGCATGTTTACATAATAAAACATATACCATTTTTAAGCCAAACCGAATGGCTAAAATACAACAAGACATATAGACTACCATTAGCCAACATGACCTATACATGCCATTATAACCAGAATTATAAAACCACAATACCAAAATAGTCGACAGATAGTGTGATGAAATCTCCATCAACTTCCAATCCGAACGAGCTTTCGATATTAAAATACACAAAGAAATTAACACAAGGTAAGCATGTATTGCTTAGTAAGTTCGTAATTCAAAAATAAAGCTTACCACTTCAATTTATAATCATAAGCCACTTTAGTCAATCCAACATATCTTGGCCTTAACCTAAACAACATTGGCCTCTCAATTTTAATTATCACATAAACTGACAAACCATAACAAAACATCATAGCATAAGTACACACTACTTAAATGCATTCACCTTCTCAAGCATGTATATAAGCTTATTTCGATCATCTAATAATTCATACCTTTCCGTGCTTTCATAGCAATTCTAATTGAAGCATTTGACGATCTTTCCTTCTTTTCATACCCGTTTAACCACAATTTAAGTAAGTAAAACAAGGCATATCATAACTCAATTTGGCCCAAAAGCCTAACACATAATGTTCAACCAAGTTAGCCATGCCATGAATTTATATATCATAAATGTATATCATTTCCAAGTATTTCGCGTACATATCTGTACTAGTTCGTATTGAACTCATATAACCTTGTAACAGCACTGTGCCCGTTGACCCACTTAGAATAATACCAGAAAAGCAATTATCTTACACACTATGTGCCAACATGTAAATCAATTTACCATTAATAGGTTCCATTTATTAGCTAAACACAAAAATAATCAATATTAGTATGAAATTATAACTTAACCAAATAAGATTTTAGTTCTTTCGATAATTCAAGTAAACTTACCGCAAGATCTATTAGCGACGTGGCACCCGGTGCCTAGCGGTAAACCGCAGAGGAGTTTCCGCCCAGCTCTAGTTGGATAAACCAACGATATTTGCACCCAGTGCTAGTCGGATATACCGACGATAATAATTGTGAGCCCAGCTCTAGTTGGATAAACCAACGATATTTGCACCCAGTGCTAGTCGGATATACCGACGATAATAATTGTGAGCCCAGCTCTAGTTGGATAAACCAACGATATTTGCACCCAGTGCTAGTCGAATATATCGACGATTATACAATTATTTACTTCCATAAATTTCCTCATTTATTTTCCTTAACATTAATTCTGTAATATGCATACACTTTATATCAAGAGCTAACTTAGCATTAATTAATTTAAAATGTAATTAAAATAAAATTAAGTTCGAGTCTACGAACTTACCTCAAACTCAAACAGAGAATACGATCGTTTAGTCCACGACTTTATCTTTTCCCCGATTTAGTTCTGAAAGTTGCTTTTCTTGATCTATATAATCAAATTTAACTCATTTAATCATATTTCTAATTAATTAGATTCAAATTTCATGTTATGGCAAAATTATCATTTTGCTCCTACACTTTTGACCTTTTTACAAATTAGTCCTTAGGCTCGTAAAATGAAATTCATGCAAATTTATCTACACCCAAGCCTAGCCGAATTTTATAGGTGCTCACAGCAGCCCATATAATTCATAAATTCACACATTTATCACATAAATTTCACATTTTTCAATTTAGCCCTCAAATTACAATTTCACTAAAAATCACTTAACAAAAGTTGTTTATTAAACAACCTAGATTCATTTTCTTCTATTAAACTTCAAAAACAACCAAAATGATCTCATGGAAAAACCCTAGACTTTCCATCATATTGCAAGTTAACCCCCTAATTAGCTAGCTTAAGCTACAAGGGTTTCAAAAACATAAAAATCAACAAAAACGGGTCAAAGAATCACTTACATGCAAGGGAACAAAGTGGCTAAAATTTTTAGCTTTAAAAACCCCTATTTTGCTGCAATTTTCGGTGGAGAAGAAGATGAACACTATTCTCTCTTTTTTTTTGTTTAATTTTTTTATCAAACTAATCACCTAATACCAACCAACTTTGACAATTTCATGATTTATTTTTACTCCATGTACATCCACTAACTCCATTAGTGGTCTAATTGTTCAATAAGGACCTCTACTTTAAAGTTCTATAGCTATTTGACACTTTTAGCTAATAGAACACAACTTTTGCACTATATGCGATTTAGTCCTATTTCACAAATTGAGGATACAAACGGTAAAATTTCTTAACAAAATTTTTATACCATAATTCTAACATGCTATAGACCATAAAATAATATTAAAATAAATTTTATGGCTTCAGATTTGTGGTCCCGAAACCACTGTTCTGATTTCACCGAAAACGGGTCATTACAACTCTCCCCTCTTAGGAATTTTCGTTGAAACACCCTAAACCCAGCCCAAAAAGCCTGACCGGATTTGAAATGTTCCTCGAGTAAAACTTTAGCAACTTCTCGCTTATAAGAAAAACTTGATGATTTTAAATAAAACAGATTAACTTAAAGATAGGGTGGAAATCAAATTGTAAAATAAATTTGTATCTTCTTAAAACATTATTTTTAAGAGAAATTAATAAGTTAAAAGAAAACCAAATTTAATGAAAAATTCATTAATATTGTGGAAATATATTTTTGTTTTCAAAACAGTTTAATTTATTTATCAAAAAAAATAATATTTAGTTATTTAAATAATAATTATTCATGGCAGAATAAAAAAAAATAAAGCAGTTCATAATGGCCTTATTACAAAAATGGCAAAACCCCAAAAAAAAATCTTAAATAAGTTTAATAAGTTTGATTTGGAAAATCTCCAAAATACTTTGTTTGAGCATTGGCCACCACATAGTCCTCGTTGACCCGATCCATCACGCTAAGAGTCATCTGAAAAATTATCCCACAAAAAGGGTGAGTCATAAACTCAATGTGTAACACATACATTAAAAGCCCATTAATAACACATATAGTCATAGGCCCATTTTAAATCATGTTTAGCCATAAGCCCAATTTTTATAGCAGATAAAAATAAAAAATCACATGAATATACACATATAATGAAATGCAAACCCGGCCCACCTAAATATCCATCCGCTACACACCACCCGTACCAACCAAACACACCGTGGGGATTACTAAATCGACCCTCCATCCGCTACACACCATCGAAAGCGATTCTTTGCGGTCAACATGCACATCGCCCTTATAATTTTGTGGCAAGGCCACGATCAATGTGGCGAAGTCACCAGATTAACATATGTGACCGAAGTCACGGATTATGTGGTAAAACCACGAAATACTTCCCTTTATCAATTTTACCCATATGCCCATGCACATACATATTATTCAGTTTTCATGCCATTTACCCCCAAAAATCATAATATCATCATACTCATTTCACATTTATGCATATAGCAAAATTTACTGAAATGTCGGGTAAACATACACGAATATCGTATACCTCTGAATGGTATCCACAAACATTATTAAACATATTGTCATATAAATCACATTATAGATCTACGAGATTTTATTGTAAGGTTACACACCTTATGACTGTGAGAACGATACCTTCCCGCTCGTCAACGCCTAGGTAATAATCACACTTGTTCAGTATACACTATTACTAATAAAACTATACTATTGATGAGAGATCTAAATCCTTACCCTCGAATTCTCGAACAACCGTTATTTGTGGTTTTTCTCCGCTAGATGAATCAAAACCTGCTGACAACCCACTAACGAAAAGTGGTTCGGTTGTACGCACGACTTCAAATAACCGATCTTCTTTGGCAGAGGGTCCACAACCCGGTGGAAAATCTCTTATCGCCGTCTGACTCTTCGTTTGTAGTTTGAGGGTATAACAGTGCCTCCTCTCTTCCAAACACTCCGTACTGCTCTTTTCGAACCTATCTTGCTAGTCTCGAATTCACCCCTAAAATAAAGTTGATTAATAAACTATCTAAAAGAATTGATATAACCGAAAGTGATATTCTTACCTTGGATGATTTCGAAAGGTTTCTCTTAAAACGTTGGTTTCCAAAAAGATTCTTAAAAAAAAAATGTTGATTTTGGTTTTGGTAGAAGGTAGTTTCGGTTGAGAGTGAAGAAGAAAGAAAAATGAAAAGAGAAAGAAAGAGAAAGGGAAAGAAAGAAATGTTTTCCAAACTTTTTGATGCTTTTAACTAAAGAGGACAAGAATTTGAGAGCATAAGCACTTTAACCAAAATGGTCAAAATGAAAGCCAAAACAAAGTAAAAACTTTTACCTAATGTCATTAACAAAATTCGGCTAAGAGGTGAGCTTTTGAAGAAATGAGAAAAGATACACAAAATGCTAGAGTTTTTGGCCAACTATCACCCCCTAATCCAAAGTCAAATTCGGCCAACATGTATGCCAACATAATCCCCCTTTTTCCTCCACATTTCCTCCCATTAATCCTTGATTTTTGCACAAATAAACCATCTCCCCCTTAGTCCCTAAAATCGACTAGGTTCATGGTCAAATGACCATGAAAAAAAACCTTCCAAAACACCCTCCTTTCTTCAAGCCTTTTGTCCCCCTATCTTACCATATCTTCAAGATCCCTTGCCATAACTTCTAGCTTGCCTTTTTCATAAAGTCTACTAACCAAAAATAAGAAGATGACCATCCATTCTAGAATAGTCTTGGCCGACACTATAGGAAAGAAAATAATAGAAATAAAATTCTTCCATTTGCTAGCTAGGAGATTCGAATCTCTCTCTGATGCATTCACTCATGCACCATTACCACCTTGCCAAATGACTTATTATGCTTAAACCTCTAGTCAATATTTCTTAAAGCCTATCTTGCTTAGTTCCATCTTAAATAAAATAAAAAAATTTAATATATCACTAAGCATTCACTTACATAATGAAGTTCAAAAATAAACTTCCAAAACACACTCAATCATATTTAAGCATGCAACAACATTCAATTTAGCGAGAGATGCATAACCCCTAATTATCGAGGATGTTACAATTCTACCCCCTTAAAATAATTTCGTCCTCGAAATTACAGCTAGAACAAGTGAGGGTATTCTTTGTCGCACATCGCCTCCTCTGGCTCCCACGAAGCTTCTTCCGATCCATGATTGTGCCATAACACTTTGACAAGAGGAACTGATTTCCTCCGTAACACCTTCACATCCCGATCTAGAATCTGAATCGGCTCCTCCTCATAAGACAAATCTGGTTGTAATTCCACCTCTCCAACCGATACTACATGAGATGGATCAGGCCGTATGGCGTAACATTGAAACATGAAACACATCGTGCATTTGCTTCAACTCCGAAGGCAAATCTAACTGGTATGCCACAGATCCAACCCGCTTCAAAACCCGATAAGGTCCAATGAACCTGGGACTTAACTTCCTTTTGCGACCAAATCTCATCACCTTTTTCCAAGGTGAAACCTTTAGGAATACTTGATCCCCTACAGCAAACTCTATTTCCTTCCGCTTAAGATCTGCGTACGACTTTTGCCTGTCAGATGCATCCTTTAATCGAGCCCGAATTACCTTAACTTTTTCTTCGGATTCAGCTACTAATTCTGGACCCAAAATCAGCGTTCCCTAATTTCGTCCAACACGTAGGAGTGCGACACTTCCGTCCATATAGTGCTTCATATGGTGCCATCCGAATACTAGCTTGGTAACTGTTGTTGTACGCAAATTCTGCCAAAGGTAAGAACTCTTCCCAACTTCCTCTGAAATCTATCACACATCCCCTTAACATATCCTCTAAGACTTGGATTACTCGCTCGGTGCTGCGTCGATGCGTGGATGAAAAGCGTCATTGAAATCCAACTGGTACCCAAAGCTTCGATGCAAAGCTTTCCAAAACCGAGAGACGTAAACCTCGGATCCCTATCCGAAATAATTGACATCGCACACCATGCAACGTCACAATCTCGACCACATATAACTTCGCCAATTTCTCGCATAGAGTAATCAACCCGGCCCGGGATAAAATGTGAAGATTTCGTCAATCGGTCCACTATCACCCATACCGAGTCTTTCTTAGTAGGCGTAAGAGGAAACCCACTAACAAAGTCCATGGTGATACGCTCCCACTTCCATTGCGGAATCTTTATCGGTGAAGCATTCCCGATGGAACTTGGTGTTCCGCCTTAACTGTTGACACGTTAAGCACTTCCCCACAAACTCAGAACTCCCGCTTAAGACCAGGCCACCAAAATTGATCCCGAAGATCCTCAGTACAACTTACTACCTCCCGGATGCATCGCATAAGGACCACCATGTGATTCTGAAGAATTCTCCGCCTAAGCTCCTCATCCTTGGCATCTGGACTTTACCCTTGAAACATAAAACTCCATCGTTGTTAACACCATAGTCTTCCAACTCCCCATTTTGCACTTGCCGTAGCTTTACACTCGAGATCTTCATCTACTAATTGCCTCTCTTTCACTTGACTCAACCATGTCGGCCTAACTTGTAATTCGCCAATAAGCTTAGTCATCGTAAAGACTAAGATGTGCAAACATCGCCCTTAAGTCTCGACACCACTTTTCGACTTAGAGCGTCCGCCACCACATTTGCCTTGCCGGGTGGTACTCAATAGAAACGATCATAGTCTTTCAACAACTCTATCCATCTACGCCGCCTCAAATTCGGTTCTTTACGAGTCGGTAGATATTTTAGACTTTTGTGATCCGTGTATATTACTGACTTTTCTCTGTACAAATAATGCCTCCACACCTTAAGAGCAAAGACAACCGCTACTAACTCCAAGTCATGCGTCGGGTAGTTAACCTCGTAAGGCCTCAATTGCCGAGACGCATACGCAACCACTTTCCCGTCTTGCATCAGAACACATCCCAATCCAATGTGAGACGCATCACAATACACCACAAAGTCCTTCCCTGTCTCAGGCTGAATCAAAACCGGAGCTTCAGTCAAAACCCTCTTAAGCTTCTCAAAGCTCTCTTGCTGCTTATCTGCCCACACGAAAGGTATCTCTTTTCTCAACAACTTCGTCAAAGGTGCTGCTATCGAGGAAAATCCTTGACGAACCTTACGTAGTAACCCGCTAATCCCAAGAAACTGCGAACCTCCGCTACAGACTTAGGTGGTTTCCAATCTAACACTGCTTCAATCTTCCGAGGATCCACCCTTATCCCTTCCGCAGACACCACATGACCTAAAAACGCAACTTCTTTCAGCCAAAATTCGCACTTGCTGAATTTGGCATAAAGCTTCTTCTCCCTTAGCACTTGCAACACTATCCGAAGATGCTCATCATCGCAACTCGGACTTGGAATAGACAAGAATGTCATCTATGAAAACAACAACAAACTGATCCAAGTAGGGTTGAAAAACCCGATTCATCATATCCATGAACGCAGCTGGGGCGTTCGTTAATCCGAACGGTATTACCAAAAATTCATAATGCCCGTATCTTGTTCAGAAAGCCGTCTTATGGATATCCGCTTCCTTCACCTTAAGTTGATGATACCCCGATCTTAGATCTATCTTTGAGAATACCATGACTCCTTTAAGCCGATCGAACAAGTCGTCTATCCTTGGCAAAGGATACTTGTTCTTGATGGTCGACTTATTCAAGCTGTCGGTAATCTATGCACATCCGCATAGTCCTCGTCCTTCTTCTTCACGAACAAGACCGGTGCTCCCATGGAGACACACTAGGTCGGATAAATCCACGATCAAGCAACTCTTGAATTTGAGCCTTAAGCTCAACCAACTCCTTTGGTGCCATTCTATACGGAGCGATAGATACTGGCGCCATTCCGGTGCAACAAGTCAATCCCAAATTCCACTTCACGATCAGGAGGCAATCCCGGAAGTTCTTAGGAAAGACATCCACGAATTCCCTCACGATTCGACTTCTTCAACAGCTTGTCTCCTTAGTCTCCAAGGCATCGACCAACATAAGAAAAGCCAAACAACCTTTCCTAACCATCTTTTCTCGCCTTAAGAGCAGATACTACATTCGATAAGTAGTTCCGTCTCTCGCCCATCACCACAACTTCCTTATCGTCCAAAGATCTTAGTGACATCCGCTTAGCAAAGCACAATCTACATTCGCACGATACTTCACTAGCCAATCCATGCCTAGGATCAAGTCGAATTCTCCAAATGGCAATTCCATTAAGTTAATAAAAGCTGCGTCCCTTGAACTTCTAGAGGCACATCCTTAAAGAGTTTATCTACTACTACGATCTGTCCTAAAGGACTAAATGCGATCATCTTCCTAGGTACGATCCACGAGTTCACATGCGAGTTCCGGATACCTCACTAGCGATGTAGGAATGAGTTGACCCTATGTCTATCAAAGCAATAAAGGGCAACCCAGAAATAAGAAACGTACCCGTGATAACATCAGGTGCGTCACTATCTTCCTTCCGACGAACCGCATACACCAAGCCTGGCTGTCTAGCCTCAGTGCTACCACTACCTCTGCCTGAAGTCCCGCGACCTCTACCGGAACCATTACCTCTGCCACTCGAACCACGACCCCTCATCGATTCTTTGTCCACCTCTGCACTGATTAAAACCTTGACCTACCGGACGATTCCTCTCAGTATCCAATGGACAATCCCTAATCATATGATCCTTGGATCCGCACTTAAAACATCCCCCGGTCTTTTTCCAACATTCACCCGGGTGCATCTTCCCACATTGAGCACAAGCACGATGTTGTCCACCCGTGAGATCTCACGACTTCACGGCCCATTATTTCTTGGTTTCTTCGAAAATTCCGGATGACCCGAAGACCCAAAGCTCCTCTTATTCTTGTTCGCCTCTGTCCGGTTCTGTCTTTTCATCGCTTAACTTCTTCACTATTCTTGCCCTTTCTACTAAGATTGCAAAGTCTCTTTCCGGTGCATGAGCAATCATCACTCGCATGATTCATCTCTAAGTCCATCCTCAAATCGACACACCGTTCATATTCGGTAGCTACTATCCCTCTAGCATATCGGCTAAGTCGTAAAAACTCGCTTCATACTCACTATCGACTTATTTCCTTGTACTAAATTTAAATGCCTTCCTGCGGGAGTCGATGTAGCTAGCTCCAACATATTTTCCTTCGAATTTAACTTTAAAATACCCCCAATCCACTCGATCCATTGTGGGTACTCTCTTAATAGTGAGCCACCACTGGTAGGCCTCATCGCGGAGTAGTGAAATAGCACCTTTTAGCTTTTCTTCAAAGAAGCGGTCTAAATCGTCCATGATCCTTTCAATCGCCTCCAACCGAAGATTCCGCTACATTTGGAGCTACTCCAGATACTCCCCTAAAAACCTCGGCTCCATTTGATCTAAGTCTCTCACCATCGATTTTCGAGACCCATTTCCGCACTAGCTCTCGCTACTCGTTCCAAAACTCAAGCACACGGCTTGAGATATTTGCATCACCTCCTTCATTTTGCTCTTGAAATTCAACCCCTACGTAGGTGGCATGAGCTTCATTTTCAAAACTTGACCAGATCTAGCTGGTTCCAAACACGACCATTCTTCCTCTTCCGCGTCCACGACGACCACGCCCCTAGAACTCATGTCTACTTAGCGTCTTATCTATTTTTTACGAAAATTTTATGCATCAAAATTTTGTTCCACTTATTAACCGCAAACAATTTTTATGAAATAAAGTATTTAGAAGTAGTTCTTTCGATCACACAAAGGTTCGGTTCAAGTTCACTACTCTAGTTCAGAGAGTCATAATCACATTCATAAGCACAGCACACATTCATTCACTACACCTTTATGGTCATTTGGACCTTCCCAACCTGTAATATCGTCATTTGTCCTATGGGGGTATTTTAGTAATAAATCAGGTCAATTTGAAAATCTTTACAAATCAAAGACATTCCAAAATATACAAATCTCGAGGTTATTTTTAAAAATTCTACCAAATCAATGGTATTGCGTAAATTTGAATCGTGGTTATTTTGGTAATTTTGGAAGTCGGGGGCAATTTTCAAATTTTCCAAATCAAAGCATCTTGGTATTTTGTCAAAATACGATTTTTAAATACTTTTGCAAAGTAAGAAAATTTTATCAAAATCAAAGGTAGCGTTAAAAACTTTTAGAAACCAGGGGCATTTTAGTAATTTTACTTCTAGTGGTATTTAGGTAATTTTAATTTTAATTTTTTTTAATACAGGATGGCTAGTCCCTTTCGGGTTTTAATTATTGAGTTTAGCCCGTGAATAAGTCCTCTTGGTTAGGGTGAGCAGTGAGCTACGCACTGTAGGATTCAAGTAAAGAGGAGGTGAGTCGCTAGGACTGCTTAAATACCAAACTCTTTCCGAATCCACTCCTAGACATGCGCACAATGGTTGCCACACCGTAACTCGGTGACTTACTTCACAGGTTTGTTCGGTTGTTTTTAAGTCTTATGCATGTGTTTGAGTGTACTAACCCTAGGGTTCAATAGATCCTAGTTCACTAATCTACGAGCCCAAGTTTGCCCATATACCAATCATATAATAATTCACTCAACAATTTGAGATACTTACCTGGTGGACTTCGGGTCAAGAACTCGGGTGCCATGCTTTCATAAAACCATTTTTAACCAAAAATTAAAATCATTCATTTGGGCCAAATTTTGAAAATGTTGTGGACTTCAAAACCCAAGGCCGAGTGTTTAAAACTGTGCTCTGATACCAAGTTGAAACACCCTAAACCCGGCCCAAAAAGCCTGACCGGATTTGAAATGTTCCTCGAGTAAAACTTTAGCAACTTCTCGCTTATAAGAAAAACTTGATGATTTTAAATAAAACAGATTAACTTAAAGATAGGGTGGAAATCAAATTGTAAAATAAATTTGTATCTTCTTAAAACATTATTTTTAAGAGAAATTAATAAGTTAAAAGAAAACCAAATTTAATGAAAAATTCATTAATATTGTGGAAATATATTTTTGTTTTCAAAACAGTTTAATTTATTTATCAAAAAAAATAATATTTAGTTATTTAAATAATAATTATTCATGGCAGAATAAAAAAAATAAAACAGTTCATAATGGCCTTATTACAAAAATGGCAAAACCCCAAAAAAAAATCTTAAATAAGTTTAATAAGTTTGATTTGGAAAATCTCCAAAATACTTTGTTTGAGCATTGGCCACCACATAGTCCTCGCTGACCCGATCCATCACGCTAAGAGTCATCTGAAAAATTATCCCACAAAAGGGGTGAGTCATAAACTCAATGTGTAACACATACATTAAAAGCCCATTAATAACACATATAGTCATAGGCCCATTTTAAATCATGTTTAGCCATAAGCCCAATTTTTATAGCAGATAAAAAAAAATCACATGAATATACACATATAATGAAATGCAAACCCGGCCCACCTAAATATCCATCCGCTACACACCACCCGTACCAACCAAACACACCGTGGGGATTACTAAATCGACCCTCCATCCGCTACACACCATCGAAGGCGGTTCTTTGCGATCAACATGCACATCGCCCTTATAATTTTGTGGCAAGGCCACCTGATCAATGTGACCGAAGTCACCAGATTAACATATGTGACCGAAGTCACCGGATTATGTGGTAAAACCACCGAAATACTTCCCCTTTATCAATTTTACCCATATGCCCATGCACATACATATTATTCAGTTTTCATGCCATTTACCCCCAAAAATCATAATATCATCATACTCATTTCACATTTATGCATATAGCAAAATTTACGAAATGTCGGGGTAAACATACCTGAATATCGTATACCACTGAATGGTATCCACAAACATTATTAAACATATTGTCATATAAATCACATTATAGATCTACGAGATTTTATTGTAAGGTTACACACCTTATGACTGTGAGAACGATACCTTCCCGCTCGTCAACGCCTAGGTAATAATCACACTTGTTTAGTATACACTATTACTAATAAAACTATACTATTGATGAGAGATCTAAATCCTTACCCTGAGTTCTCGAACAACCGTTATTTATGGTTTTTCTCCGCTAGATGAATCAAAACCCGCCGACAACCCACTAACGAAAAGTGGTTTGGTTTGTACGCACGACTTCAAATAACCGATCTTCTTTGGCAGAGGGTCTACAACCCGGTGGAAAATCTCTATATCGCCGTCTGACTCTTCGTTTGTAGTTTGAGGGTATAATGATTGCCTCCTCTCTTCCAAACACTCCAGATTGCTCTTTTCGAACCTATCTTGCTAGTCTCGAATTCACCCCTAAAATAAAGTTGATTAATAAACTATCTAAAAGAATTGATATAACCGAAAGTGATATTCTTACCTTGGATGATTTGAAAGGTTTCTCTTAAAATGTTGGTTTCAAAAAGATTCTTAAAAAAAAATGTTGATTTTGGTTTTGGTAGAAGGTAGTTTCGGTTGAGAGTGAAGAAGAAAGAAAAATGAAAAGAGAAAGAAAGAGAAAGGGAAAGAAAGAAATGTTTTCCAAACTTTTGATGCTTTTAACTAAAGAGGACAAGAATTTGAGAGAATAAGCACTTTAACCAAAATGGTCAAAATGAAAGCCAAAACAAAGTAAAAACTTTTACCTAATGTCATTAACAAAATTCGGCTAAGAGGTGAGCTTTTGGAGAAATGAGAAAAGATACACAAAATGCTAGAGTTTTTGGCCAACTATCACCCCTAATCCAAAGTCAAATTCACCAACATGTATGCCAACATAATCCCCTTTTTCCTCCACATTTCCTCCCATTAATCCTTGATTTTTGCACAAATAAACCATCTCCCCTTTAGTCCCTAAAACCGACTAGGTTCATGGTCAAATGACCATGAAAAAAAAACTTCCAAAACACCCTCCTTTCTTCAAGCCTTTTGTCCCCCTATCTTACCATATCTTCAAGATCCCTTGCCATAACTTCTAGCTTGCCTTTTTCATAAAGTCTACTAACCAAAAATAAGAAGATGACCATCCATTCTAGAATAGTCTTGGCCGACACTATAGGAAAGAAAATAATAGAAATAAAATTCTTCCATTTGCTAGCTAGGAGATTCGAATCTCTCTCCTGATGCATTCACTCATGCACCATTACCACCTTGCCAAATGACTTATTATGCTTAAACCTCTAGTCAATATTTCTTAAAGCCTATCTTGCTTAGTTCCATCTTAAATAAAATAAAAAAAAATTTAATATATCACTAAGCATTCACTTACATAATGAAGTTCAAAAATAAACTTCCAAAACACACTCAATCATATTTAAGCATGCAACAACATTCAATTTAGCAGAGATGCATAACCCCTAATTATCAGGATGTTACATTCGTCCTCGAAAATATTACCAGGTAATAGATTATGGAATTGTTTTTTCATAGTTTCCTCTATCCCGTGACGTTGATAAAGAACCTTTACTAAAGCTATACTTTTATTTCTCAATTCATTTATATATCATGTTAGAATTCTGATCAATTTTTCACTGTATGTCATATCAGGATGAATCTCAACATTTGTTGGATTAATAACATGTGGAGGGTTAGATCGATACTGTCGTAACATAGACACGTGAAAGACATTATGAATCCCTTTCAAGCTCTGACAGTAAATCTAATCGGTACGCAATAGGTCTGATTCTTTTAGTAATTTCATACTGTCCGATAAATCACTTACGCAACTTCCATTTTTCGACCAAAAACGAAAAATTCTCTTCCAAGGCAATACTTACAGAAACATTTTGCCATCAATCCGAAATTCAATATCTTTACGTTTCAAGTCTGCATACGAATTTTATCTATCTAAAGCTATTTTTGAGTTTTCACGAATCATTTTCATGTTTTTTTCTAACCTCACGAATCAAATTAAATCTGCGACTCTTTTTCACACTAAACCATGTACAATATAATAGACTGAAACTATCATTATACGCGAATTCGACCAACATTAATTTTTTTTTTCCTAATTACCTCTGCACTCAAATGGAGACTGACATTCCGTGTAATCTGACAATCTCAGAAACATATAATTCAGCTAATCTGTCAATTGAGAAATCTGTACGTATCAGAATAAAATGTGCAGATTTCTTCAAACGGTCAACAATAACCCAGATAACATCTCTCTTTTTCAGAGATATGGGTAATCTCGATATAGAATCTATAATAACTCTATCTCATTTCCACTATGGTATTATCACTGGCTGTAACAGTCCTGAAGGCACTTGATGTTCAACTTTAATCTGCTAACATATCCAATATCTAGATACAGAGTCAGAAATATCATGTTTCATTCCCGGTCATCAATACATCTTTTTCCATTCATCGCACATTTAATTACTTCTGAAATGAACAAACATAATACTATTTTGAGCTTCGTGTAAAATTTTCTATATCAGCTTTGGATTTTTCGGTACACTAAATCTATTTCCGAATAACAGAAAATCATCGGGTTAAACCTGAAATTCTGAATCAGAAGTCATTTAACACTATACCCGTTTAGCTTGTAACTCATTTTCACATTTATGAACTTCACGGATTCGTTGTAAAACGTCGGATTAGCTTTTAACTTAGCCAAAATCGAGTCATCATCAGAAAACAACAGTCGAGTATCCATCATTCATAAAACAAAACACAACATAAAATGTTCCCTGACACATCATTGTGACTCACAAATTCCTTACCGGATTTCAAGCTAAACCAAAACTGATGCTTCAGTCAACAAAGCTTTCAACTGGCCAAAACTTTGCTAACACTTATCAGACCATTTTAAATTTCACTTCTTTCTGTAATAACCGTATCATCAGTGTGACTATCACTGAAAACTTTTTTTACAAGTCTTTGGTAACAACCTGTTAGTCTCAGAAAATCTCTAACTTCAGATACATTTTTCAATGTTATTTCTTGTAACACCACAAACTCGGCCTAGACGTTATGGCCGAATCTGGCGATGTCACATGGAATGGAATTCGAAAATCGAATTCATCAAGTTAAAGCTGTTTCTGTTTATTAGCTTTTATTTATCTCTCGTTAATTTCAAAACTTATTTCCTCGTTAATTTGATTCGTTTAAAAACATATCTCATAGCGGAAGCTTTTAAACCGTGATATTTGAAGAAAACCGTTCGCATTTAGGAAAAAAACGTTGATTTTAATAAAATCAAGTTTTCGTTGCAGTTTAAAATATCATGAAAATAGTTTAAACCCAAAACAAAAGCAACAGTCCAAATTACATCAAAACATCCCATAAAAATAGAGAATAAAACCATAAATGAAGTTTAAACAGTGCGATAAACAAGTGGTCACCGTAGAGTCCACCGTTGCACTGAACCGTCAAGTCTGGGGATTACTTGCACAGTTTAACAAAAATGGGTAAGTTTATGTAAACTCAGTGTGTAATCCCCATAGAAAACACGCATACAATCAATTAGCAGTTAATAGTCATATGCAATCTGGGCCTAAGCCCATTACAGTTCTAGTAATAGTTTGGGCCTTAGCCCAGTTCAGTTTCAGTATTCAGTATCAGTTATACACTAGGGCCTTAGCCCTTCACAATAAAAGTCATGCATTCAGTAACCAGTAACAGAGTCCTACCCACCAGCCTCTACACACCATCTCCGTCCATCCCTACACTCCATGTGGGGTTTAAAAACTCCCACCCATTCCTACACTCCAAGTAGTTCCGAATGCGACACATTATCAGTAGATTTGCAGCTGAGCTGCCAGATATTAGGCTTAAGAGCCTTTCAGTACACTTCCTCCATATACCATCATCCCAACTCAATGCAATGCAAACATACAATAAATAACATGCTAATACATGATTAACAGTTACACATACAGTTCAGTATACATGCATATAAGCATCATGCTCAGTACATACATCATGCATTCAATTTACGCATATAGGGGTCCAGGTAGTGCTTACCGACCCTCAGTAGGTTCACAGTCGACTTGGGCGACCCATGCAACCTTAAGAAACTTTTCACTTAAATGGGCCCACACACCCAAGTGGCCTGCCCGTGTGGCCCACACGGCCCAAATTGGCCTAGGCCTTGTGGATCACACGGCCTGGCCAAAAATTCCACACGTCCGCGTGGACTACCCGTGTAGACCCATACGCCCGAGTGGCCCACACGGCCTAAATCAGTCTAGCCCGTGTGTCGCACACGGCTTACCTAGCCATCACACGGTCGTGTCTTGCGCACACGGCCTGGCCTCGTCGATCACACGCCTGTGTCCCATCATACGACCTACCACACGGGCAACCACACACCCGTGTGACATCGACAGTAGGGTTTTTGGCTTTCGCTGTAGCCCTGTTTGCTGCACAATCGGGTACACACCTGGTTTCGATTGATGCTAAAACACTCCCGAGATATCCAGCACCTATAATTAACCAATATTTCCCAATTCAGTCACTTAAATCGTCTTTCAATCAAAAACATAACGGGGTCGACCATTGATAATCTATCAAAACCTTACCTTCGATTGAGAAATAGAAATTTCGCACATTACAATGACGATGGAGAAAATTCAGCCTATTGAATATCCCTAAACACAAAACGAAACCCCTCACTTACTGTTTAGCCAAAAGAACGTTAAGAATCTAGAAATATGCAACTTACCGATCAAACGAAAACAAACGTTGCACAATAGAGACGACTTGAACAAGAAATCAAAAAGAAGATAGGAAGAGTGAGATGAAAAATTCGGCAGAGAGGGAGAAGAGAGAGCAAAATTTTTTCGCAAAAAGAAACTCCAAATGGATATCCTGATAACCCTCTATCTTAACTCCCCTTAATTCTCTCCACCAAACTCTCCACTACTCAGGCGTCTAACACAACTTAAACTCTCTCTCTCAGAGCCGAACAAAAGTATTGCCTACGCAGGGATTCGAACTCCTGACCCTCTGCCAACCAACACTTCTCTTAACCACCAGACCAGCAGGTCCATTCTGGTAAGTGCTTACAAACTTTTAATTAAAAGCCTACTAGCCAGAAATAGGGGTCAAGTCAGAAGAATACTAGAATTTGCCAAAGTCAGGGCTTGAACTCAAAACCTCCTAGACACACCTAGAGCACTTAACCGCTGAAATAGATACATATTTGTGTCACATTTTCACGATAACAAAAACAAAAATTTTTGGGCGTTACAACTCTACCCCTTAAAAGAAAATTTCGTCTTCGAAATTTACCTAGTCAGAAAAGATGAGGATACTACTGGCGCATCACCTCTTCAGGTTCCCACGTAGCTTCATCAGTGCTATGATTACGCCACAGAACCTTCACCAGTGGAATAGACTTCTTCCTTAGAACCTTAACGTCACGATCCAGAACCTGAACTGGCTCCTCCTCAAAGATCAAGTCTAGCCTAACCTCAATCACCTCAACAGGGACAATATGTGTGGGATCAGAGCTGTAGCGCCTCAACATCGAGATGTGAAACACATTGTAAATACGGTCTAACTCTGGAGGTAGCTCCAACTGATAAGTGTCCAGTCTCACTCGTTTTAGAATCTGGTACGGCCCAATAAACCGAGGGCTCAGCTTGCCTTTACGACCGAACATCAGAATCTTTTTCCATGGCTAGACCTTGAGAAATTTGAAGTCCCCCATAGAATACTCAATCTCGCGTTTCTTCAGATTCGCATAAGATTTCTATTTGTCCGATGCCGCTTTTAGTCGATCCCGAATCAATCTGACCTTATCCTCGGTCTTAGAAACAAACTCAGGACCCAGAACATGTCGTTCACCCAACTCAGTCCAACACAAGGGAGTGTGACACTTACGACCATATAGAGCCTCGTAAGGTGCCATCTAAATGCTAGGCTGGAAACTGTTATTGTAAGAAAACTTCGCTAGCGGCAGATACTCCTCCCAACTGCCTCAAAAATTGATAGCACAGCTCCTCAACATATCCTCCAGTATCTGAATCACCCTCTCCGATTGACCATCGGTCTGAAAATGAAACGCAGTACTGAAGTCCAATATTGAACCCAGAGCCTCATGTTGCTTCTTCCAAAACTGAGATGTGAAGCGATGATCCCTATAAGAGATAATCGAAATCGGTACCCCATGCAGTCTCACTATCTCAGAAATATAAAGCTTCATCAGCTTCTGCAGAGAATAATCTATCCTAACCGGTATGAAGTGCGCGGACTTGGTCAATCGATCCATGATGACCCACACTGAATCCTTCTTAGTGGGTGTTAAAGGCAACCCACTAACGAAATCCATCGTTACTCGCTCCCATTTCCATAACAGAATCTTAATCGGCTGTAGCAAACCCAAAGGTAATTGATGCTCAGCCTTAACCTGCTGGCATGTCAGACATCTAGCCACAAAATTAGTAACCTCTCGCTTCAATCCTGGCCACCAATACAACACTCGAAGATCTCGGTACATCTTATTCCCACCAGGGTACATAGCGTAAGGGCTACTATGCGCCTCTATCAGTATAAACTGTCTCAAATCAAAATCATTCGGCATACATATCCGGCCTCGAAAACACAACACACCCTCAGAGTTCAACCCAAAGTCCGTAGTGCTACCACTCTCAATCTGTCGAAACCGAAGACCCAAAGACTCATCCTCCAGCTGTTTAACCTTAATCTGCTCGATCCAAGTTGGTTTGACTTGCAACTCAGCCAACAAACTCCCATCGTGGAACAAGCTAAGTCGAGTGAACATCGCTCTCAGATCTATCATAGCCCTACGGCTCAATGTATCGGCCACCATGTTGGCCTTACCAGGATGGTACTTAATGGTACAGTCGTAATCCTTAAGCAGCTCAACCTACCTAAGCTGCCTAAAATTCAGCTCCTTCTCAGTAAGGAGGTACTTGAGGCTCTTGTGATCAGTGTAGATGACACATTTCTCACTATACAGATAGTGCCTCTAGATTTATAGAGCAAGGACTATGGCAGCCAATTCTAAATCGTGCGTCGGGTAGTTCGCCTCATGCGTCTTAAGCTGACGTGATGCATATGCTACCACCTTACCATCCTGCATCAACACACATCCCAAACCGACATGTGATGCATCACTATAAACCGTAAACTCCTTTCCAGGTTCAGGCTGTATCAGAACAAGAGCCTCAGTCAGTATAGTCTTGAGCTTTTAGAAGCTCTCTTGCTGCGCATTAGTCTAGAGAAATGGTACACCCTTATGTAGCAGCTTAGTTAAGGGTGCTGCAATCAGTGAGAAACCTTCCACAAACCGTCGGTAATAACCGGCCAGCCCTAGAAAGCTGTGAATTTCAAACATGTTCTTAGGTTGCTTCCAATCCAATATAGCCTCAATCTTTCGAGGATCCACTCGAATCTTCTCAACAGAAACCACATGACCCAGAAAAGTTACTTCACGTAACCAAAACTCGTACTTGCTAAACTTAGCTTTGAGTTGCCTTTCCCTCAGAATTTGAAGAATCGTTCTAAGGTGCTCGTCATGCTCATCCTCAGTCTTAGAATATACCAAAATATCGTCGATGAATACTACGATGAACTGGTCCAGATAAGGCTAAAACACACGGTTCATCAGATCCATAAATGCGGCCGGTGCATTGGTCAACCTGAAAAGCATAACTAGGAACTCGTAATGCTCGTAACGAGTCCTAAAAGTAGCCTTATGAACATCCACATCCTTAACTCTGAGCTAATGGTACCCAGAATGAAGATCCATCTTAGAAAACATGGAAGCCCCTCGGAACTGATCAAATAAGTCGTCGATCCTTGGAAGTGGATACTTGTTCTTAACAGTCAACTTGTTCAGCTGCTGATAATCAATACACATCCTCATGGTCCCACCCTTCTTCTTAACAAATAGGACCGGTGCTCCCTACGAAGATATACTCGAACGGATGAAACCACAGTCCAACAACTCCTGAAGTTGAGCCTTAAGCTCCATAAGCTCCTTCGGTGCCATTCGATAGGGGGCGATAGATACTGGAGCTGTACCAGAATGAAGCTCAATCCCAAATTCCAATTCTCGATTCGGAGGTAAACCCAGTAGCTCCTCAGGAATGTCCGGAAAATCCCTTCCAGTTTGGATGTCCTTTACAGTAGAGTCCCCAGAAACAAAAACACTAATGTAGGCCAAGAACGCCTCACACCCCTTACGAACCAGTTTTTTTGCCACCAGTGTAGAGATCACATTAGCCAGATAATTTCGACGTTCTCCATCTCAGTTCTCAAGACGACCCTATTAGCCGCACAGTCCAGACTAACACGGTGCTTGACCAACCAGTCTATACCCAGAATCAGGTCGAACTCCCCAAACAGAAACTCCATCAGATTAGCCAAAAATACCGATCCTTACACCTCTAGCGGCACATCTCTATACAGTTTGCTAACCCGAATAGATTGCCCTAACAGATTCAGTACAGTGACCTCACTCGTAATGCTCTCAACCGATAACCCCAGGTTTTCAGAAATAGAGTAGGCTATATAGGAATGGGTAGATCCTATGTCTATCAGAGCAAGATATGGTATATCAAAAATAAAGAACGTACTAGTGATGACGTTAGGAGCATCTCTGTCCTCACGGCAACGCAAAGATAAACCAAAGCGGTCGCCTCGCCTCGGTCCGTCCAAAGACTCGCTCGATGCTCTCGCCCACGGCCCATACTGTTACCACCCCTAGCCTGACCACGGCCCTTCGGTGGCTGCTGAACTACCCTTTGTGGCTGTGCAGTACCAGAACCCAGAGCTTGCATCTGATCGGCCCTTAGCGGACACTCCCGAATGCGGTACTCTAACGACCCACACCTCAAACATGCCCCAGTTCTCCTCCAACACTCGCCCTGGTCGCGTCTACCATAATCTACACACGGCTGCAGTCCAATGGCAATAACAGGGGGCCCAACTCTAACTGGCCCATCAGATTTGGCCTTTTTCTTAGGCCTCTGTACAGAACTCGAGGGCTCTGAATCCCTCTTGTCCCTACCCCTCTCTCTTTCTCTGTTTTGGCGCTCAGCGCGATTAACAACTTCAGAGATCTTCGCCTTCTCGACCAGAATAGAAAAATCTCGCTCCCTCTGCGGAGCTATCAGAACTCTCAACTTATCTATGAAGCCATCCTCAAAGCGGACACACCTCTCATACTCTGATGCCACCATACCCCACACATAGCGGCTCAATCTTAGGAACTCAGCCTCATACTCGGCCACTAATCGATCCCCCTGAGTAAGATTCAGAAACTCTCTCCTACGCGCGTCCACATAACTGGCTCCCACATATTTCCCTTGGAAGGTGGTCTTAAAGAACTTTCAGGACAGACGTTCGGGCTGAGTGCCCTCCCTAACGGTCAACCACCATTGATAAGTCTCGTCTCGTAACAGAAAGACCACACCCTTCAGTTTTCGTTCAGGGGTGCAATCCAGGTCATCCATAATCCGCTCCGTGGCCTCAATCCAGTACTCGGCCACATTAGGGGCGACTCCAATGACACCCCTAAAAAGTTTAGCTCCATTAGACTGGAGTCGTTCTGTAATCGACCCACGACCCTTAGATCCTGTGTTTGGCCCAGTGACCCTCTCCAGTATCTTTAACATAGCCTGGGACAATGCGTCGTCCCTAGCCATGCGATCTTGAGACCCAGTCTCAGTAGCAGGCGACACTGGCGTCTCACTCGTGTCCAGATTTGGCATACTGTCCAGTGAATAGGATTCAGCTCGAGCCCCTCTACGGCCTCTACCTCGGCCTCTGGTACCTCGTCCGTGGATACCTCGTGCGCTCATGTCTAGTCAAATTTATCTGGTATTACAAATTTTATGAATCAATTACGATTCCAGTATTTATTAGTAGATATTTTATGTGTGATTTGATTGTGAGTGATTTTCATAAATCGCAGCTTTTTATCGGGCTTTACTACGATTTGATGATACACTATCTAGAGTGTTTTCACAGTATACTACCTACAGTAGTTTCAGAATGTACTTTCTACAATATTTTCAGTTTAAACTTATCACAGTTTCAAAATACTTACAGGATCGGCGCCGAAGACTCGGTGTCCCACATACTAAGTCAAATCATTTCAAATAATTTCGAGATTAATTCTTTAAAAACTAATTTTTGAAACCCAAAATTCACAGTCGAGTTTTTCAACCTAACTCTGGTACCACTAAATGTAACACCCTAAACTCGGCCTAGACGTTATGACCGAATCTGGCGATGTCACATGGAATAGAATTTAAAAATCGAATTCATCAAGTTAAAGCTGTTTCCGTTTATTAGCTTTTATTTATCTCTTGTTAATTTCAAAACTTATTTCCTCATTAATTTGATTCGTTTAAAAACATATCTCGTAGCGGAAGCTTTTAAACCGTGATATTTGAAGATAACCGTTCGCATTTAGGAAAAAACATTGATTTTAATAAAATCGAGTTTTCGTTGCAGTTCAAAATCTCATGAAAACAGTTTAAACCCAAAACAAAAGCAACAGTCCAAATTAAATCAAAACATCCTATAAAAATAGAGAATAAAACCATAAATGAAGTTTAAACAGTGCGATAAACAAATGGTCACCGTAGAGTCCTCTGTTGCACCGAACGGTCAAGTTTGGGGATTACCTGCACAGTTTAACAGAAATGGGTGAGTTTACGTAAACTCAGTGTGTAATCCCCACAGAAAACACACATACAATCAATTAGCAGTTAATAGTCATATGCAATCTGGGCCTAAGCCCATTATAGTTCTAGTAGCAGTTTGGGCCTTAGCCTAGTTCAGCTTTAGTATTCAGTATCAGTTATACACTAGGGTGTTAGCCCTTCACAGTAACAATCATGCATTCAGTAACCACTAACAGAGTCCTACCCACCAGCCTCTACACACCATCTTCGTCCATCCCTACATTCCATGTGGGGTTTAAAAACTCTCACCCATCCCTACACTCCAAGTAGTACCGAATGCGGCACATTATCAATAGATTTGCAGCTGAGCTGCCAGATATTAGGCTTAATAGCCTTTCAGTACACTTCCTCCATATATCATCATCCCAACCCAATGCAATGCAAACATACAATAAATGACATGCTATTACACGATTAACAGTTACACATATAGTTCAGTATACATGCATATAAGCATTATTCTCAGTACATAAATCATGCATTCAATTTACGCATATAGGGGTCCAAGTAGTACTTACCGACCCCCCAGTAGGTTCACAGTCGACTTGGGCGACCCGTGCAACCTTAAGAAACTTTTCAGTTAAATGGGCCCACACGCCCATGTGGCCTGCCCGTGTGGCCCACACGGCCCAAATTGGCCTTGGCCGTGTGGATCACACGGCCTGGCCTCGTCGATCACACGCCCGTGTCCCATCACACGGCCTACCATACGGGCGACCACACACCCGTGTGGCGTCGACAGTATGGTTTTTGACTTTCGCCGCAACCCTGTTTTCTGCACAATCAAGTACACACCTGGTTTCGGTTGATGCTAAAACACTCCCGAGATATCCAGCACCTATAATTGACCAATATTTTCCAATTCAGTCACTTAAATCGTCTTTCAATCAAAAACATAACGGGGTCAACCATTGATAATCTATCAAAACCTTACCTTCGATTGAGAAATAGAAATTTCGCACACTACAACGACGATGGAGAAACTTCAGCCCCTTGAATATCCCCTAAACACAAAACGAAACCCCTCAATTACTGTTTAGCCAAAAGAACGTTAAGAATCTAGCAATATGCAACTTATCGATCAAACGAAAACAAACGTTGCACAACAGAGACAACTTGAACAAGAAATCGAAAAGAAGATAGGGAGAGTGAGATGGAAAATTCGGCAGAGAGAGAGAAGAAAGAGCAGAATTTTTTTGCAAAAAGAAACTCCAAATGAATATCTTGATAACCCCCTATCCCAACTCCCCTTAATTCTCTCCACCAAACTCTCCACTACTCAGACGTCTAACACAACTCAAACTCTCTCTCTCAGAGCCGAACAAAAATATTGCCTACGCAGGGATTCAAACTCCTGACCCTCTGCCAACCAACACTCCCCTTAACCACCAGACCAGCAGGCTCATTCTGGTAAGTGCTTACAAACTTTTAATTAAAAGCCTATTAGCCAGAAATAGGGGTTAAGTCAAAAGAATACTAGAATTTGCCAAAGTCAGGGCTTGAACTCAAGACCTTCCAGACACATCCAGAGCACTTAACCACTGAAACAGATACATATTTGTGTCTTATTTTCACGATAACAAAAATAAGAATTTTGGGGCGTTACATTTCCAGTAAAAATTCTATAGCAAAATTTCACTTCTCTAACTGGTAGTAATCCAGGTAACTCTTCTGGAAACTCATTAAAATTTTTACATACCACTGCCACTATTTTAAACTTTGACTCAAATTCTTTAATATCCAATACATAAGTATAGTAAATATTATAACCTTTTCTGACACATTTCTGCGCTGATATGACTGATATCACAGTAGGCAAATTAGTCAACTTTTCTGATTCAAAATAGAGCATTTCACCATCCTGATACTTCAATATAATATGCTTTTGTTTACTATTTACTACAGCATCATGCAGAGTTAATCAGTCCATTTCCATAATCACATCAAGTTTATCAATAAGAAAGAAAATACCAGTAATCACATCTGACGCAGAAGTATCTTTCACCGTATACACTTTTACCAATGTCTATCCTTTCACATAAACTAGAAAAAACTGAGTTCTGTATTACTATATTCCCAATATCAACTAGAAATTATAACCGTAATAGATATAATTATCTCCGATCAATGAATATCCTTTACGAATAGGTCATGTTTGATAGACAATAAAATCCAAGATGTGAAACCATACTGAATTTTCTACCAAACATAATGGAACAAAATACCAAAGAAAGATAGAACAATGTCTATCATAACCCAACCAAACTATCAATGCTTCCATCTAACATTGTGGTTAGCTAACTTTCTCATATGATAATGATTACATCTGAAAATGAACAGCTACATATATCTCTGAAATTAAATGAACTCATATAATACCCAGTAAAAATCATCATAAGTTATTAGACTACAACTGTTGCTCTCAGATAACTTTACAATTTAAACATTATTCCACTGACTATAACAGTCATCATTAATCCTACATTATTCCATTTACTAACAAAATCAATTCAGAAGAAATTCCGAGTAAGATATCATATCCAAATAAGTCGATTAGTCGAGATTAACTTCTTCTTTAATAGTGACATTGCGTAATCCGAATGATCTAAAAAAATAATCTGATATCTCTTCTAGAACTGTCTTTACCTGCTAACCCATTCTCAACTCTAACCGCACTATTAATCATTCAACCACTTAATTATTTGGTTTCACACTTGTGAGCTTATTCAATCTAAATCTTGTGAATTTCGTTGTATAACACTATACTGGTGGGGGGTGAAGATTGTAAAGCCTCAAAATTTGACTCTCATATATACACACATATAACATAACATTTATCATCAACATAATATTATGAACTTTTATTCATACCTTTATGAGTTCCGACTCATCATAAGCAACATTTTTACTCAAATATTTGAGTGTCACTTTCAGCTTTATTAGAATTAGCTCGGTTGGAAAGCATCTCCGTTTAAGTAAAATACTTCTCATAAGAGTCGGGAGATATCACACTATCGCAGGTTATATAATGACATGTATAGCTAGACTCATATACACTACGTTCAGTCCGAGAATCGACTAAATCGTAGCTCTGATACCACTAAATGTAACATCCATTACCCGTATTCAACGCCAAAATAGGGTACGAGGCATTACTGAACTTACCACACAAACAATCATACAATACCGATTCATAGATTTGCGTCCAAGTTAAAACCATTTACAATTAATCATAGAGTACCTAATACGAAACTACAAGGCCCAAAACATGATTTGGAAGTAGTTCGGGACTAAACCGAGAACTTTAGAAATTTTTACAACACTTAGAAAATTTTCCACTATACAGGGGTCACACGCCTGTGTGGATATGGGACACGCCCGTGTGGGCAGGCCGTGTGGTCACACACACCCATGTCCCGACCCCGTGTAACTCTCTGACTTGTAACTCATGAACAAATTAAGATCACACGGCCAAGTCACACGCCCGTGTGTCAGGCCGGGTGGAAAATTAATTTTCACAAAATAGGTGCAGACTTCACACGGTCAGGGCACACGCCCGTGTTCGAGGCCGTGCCGTCCACATGGCTGAGACACACGCTCGTGTCTCTGCCCGTGTGCCCAAATCTGAGCATTATGTTTCTCATAATTAAGGTGCAGGGGGCACACGGTCAAACCACACACCCGTGCGCATGACCGTGTGTCACACACAACTGAGACACACGCCCGTGTCTTTGCCCGTGTGGACGGAAATAGGCCATTTTCCAAGCCATATTTCTCACCCAACTTGGTACCAACCTAAACACTTCAATGTACATATAAACATAGCATATTTAGACATTCAAAACCAATTCAATAATAAGCTTATAACATCTTATAAGATCACACACAACCATGATACTAATAGGCATCTTAATTGGCTACTTTAAACATGCCAATTTAAACTTCTAAAATCTATCTAATTGGTCAAACACATAAAGAAGACTTTGTGCCTAAAATTTAACATGCATACCATATCACAATTTCAACCATTTGGTACACAAATTACCAATTCATAAACAAGACATTCACTTGGCAACCATACGCTACATATCATAAAGCCATTTACGCATGTTTACATAACAAACAAGCCAAATCTAATGGCTAAAATACAACAAGACATATAGACTACCATTAGCAAACATGACCTATACATGCCATTATAACTAGACTTATAAAACCACAATACCAAAATAGCCGATAGATAGTGTGATGAAATCTCCGTCAACTTCCAATCCGAACGAGCTTCCGATAACTAAATACAGAAAGAAATTAACACAAGGTAAGTATGTATTTCTTATTAAGTTCGTAATTCAAAAATAAAGCTTACCACTTCAATTTATAATCATAAGCCACTTTAGTCAATCCAACATATCTTGGCCTTAACCTAAACAACATTGGCCTCTCAATTTTAATTATCACATAAACTAACAAACCATATCAAAACATCATAGCATAAGTACACACTACTTAAATGCATTCACCTTTTCAAGCATGTATCTAAGCTTATTTCGATCATCTAATAATTCATACCTTTCCGTGCTTTCATAGCAATTCTAATTGAAGCATTTGACGATCTTTACTTCTTTTTATACCCGTTTAACCACAATTTAAGTAAGTAAAACAAGGCATATCATAACTCAATTTGGCCCAAAAGCCTAACACATAATGTTCAACCAAGTTAGCCATGCCATGAATTCATATAACATAAATGTATATCATTTCCACGTATTTCGCGTCCATATCTGTACTAGTTCGTATTGAACTCATATAACCTTGTAACAGCACTGTGCCCGTTGACCCACTTAGAATAATACCAGATAAGCGATTATCTCACACACTATATGCCAACATGTAAATCAATTTACCATTAATAGGTTCCATTTATTAGCTAAACACAAAAACAATCAATATTAGTATGAAATTATAACTTAACCAAATAAGATTTCAGTTCTTTCGATAATTCAAGTAACCTTACTGCAAGATCTATTAGCGACGTGGCACCCGGTGCCTAGTGGTAAACGGCAGAGGAGTTTGCGCCCAGCGCTAGTCGGATTAACCGACGATATTGAATGTGAGCCCAGCTCTAGTTGGATAAACCAACAATATTTGCACCCAGTGCTAGTCGGATATACCGACGATAATAATTGTGAGCCCAGCTCTAGTTGGATAAACCAACGATATTTGCACCCAGTGCTAGTCGGATATACCGACGATAATAATTGTGAGCCCAGCTCTAGTTGGATAAACTAACGATATTTGCACCCAGTGCTAGTCGAATATATCGACGAATGTAAAATTATTTACTTCTATAAATTTCCTCATTTATTTTCCTTAACATTAATTCCATAATATGCATACACTTTATATCAAGAGCTAACTTAGCATTAATTAATTTAAAACGTAAGTAAAATAAAATTAAGTTTGAGTCCACGAACTTACCTCAAACTCAAACAGATAATACGATCGTTTAGTCCACGACTTTATCTTTTCCCCGAATTAGTTCCGAAAGCTGCTTTTGTTAATCTATATAATCAAATTTACTCATTTAATCATATTTCTAATTAATTCGATCCAAATTTCATGTTATGGAAAAATTATCATTTTGCCCCTACACTTTTGACCTTTTTACAAATTAGTCCTTAGGCTCGTAAAATGAAATTCATGCAAATTTCTCTACACCCAAGCCTAGTCAAATTTTATAGGTGCTCATAGCAGCCCATATAATTCACAAATTCACACATTTATCACATAAATTTCACATTTTTTAATTTAGCCCTCAAATGACAATTTCACTAAAAATCACTTAACAAAAGTTGTTTATTAAACAACCAAGATTCATTTTCTTCCATTAAACTTCAAAAACAACCAAAATGCTCTCATGGAAAAACCCTAGACTTTCCATCATATTGCAAATTAACCCCCTAATTAGCTAGCTTAAGCTACAAGGGTTTCAAAAACATAAAAATCAACAAAAACGGGTCAAAGAATCACTTACATGCAAGAGAAGAAAGTGGCTGAAATTTTCAGCTTCAAAAACCCCTATTTTGCTGCAATTTTCGGTGGAGAAGAAGATGAACACTATTCTCTTTTTTATTTTTTTATTTTTTTATCAAACAAATCACCTAATACCAACCAACTTTGACAATTTCATGATTTTTTTTTACTCCATGTACATCCACTAACTCCATTAGTGGTCTAATTACTCAATAAGGACCTCTACTTTAAAGTTATATAGCTATTTGACACTTTTAGCTAATAGAACACAACTTTTGCACTTTATGCGATTTAGTCCTATTTCACAAATTGAGCATACAAACGGTAAAATTTCTTAACGAAATTTTTATACCATAATTCTAACATGCTATAGACCATAAAATAATATTAAAATAAATTTTATGACTTCAGATTTATGGTCCCGAAACCACTGTTCCGATTTCACCGAAAATGGGTCGTTACACTCATACTCACATACTTGTACAAAATTTGCATTCACAGCATGCTTAGTCACCATTTTGCACAAAACGATGGACTCAAACTTATCATTTAACAACACAGATCATTTAATAACTCAATCTTATCAACCACCCAAAATAGAGCGCAGAAACTCACCTTGCTTCCTTTATCCTTGACAACTTAGCTTGTCCAAACGCCAGAGCCTCCTTCGTCTTGGAAGCTAAGCATGACAACCATCTATCGGTTAGGTTAAAGGTGTTCAAACCTTAAGAACCCAGAATCCATAATTATACAGAAGCTTTTAAGAGTTCTTACTCTACTTCTTTCTTCAATCCACGAGTACAGAGAGGTGAGGAAGCTTACCAATTCCTCAATTTCTCTACCACCAAACTTCAATTCATACAACGTTGCAACATGCATAACTTCCTTCAACTACATCCCCTTCTTCTTCAGAGCGACTAAAGAAGACGATGCTATAGAGAGAGGAAAATTGGTAAAAACAGAATTGAGAAGGATTCTATTTCCATACACCCCTATATATATATATATATACTCCATTGGCACGGTCTCCACAGACCAATACAACCACTCAATTCTAATCATTCTGTCTCCCACTATGGAACAAACCGGTTCCAATCTAACTAAACTAGATTTGAAATCCAACCAGTCCCTTAAGTTTCTAAATATCTCAATAGAGCTTGTAAATTTTTATTTTTATACAATCAGCTTCCCGACTCTTCTTTAAATTCGGGTCCTTAGAAGAACCGGGTATGACATGACATCTTAAAGTTTCCAAGGCGTTAACCTTACTGTTAAGTTATTGCCCCAATGGTTATAAGTTTATTTTTAAAAGCCAATTATGATTGATAGTTATATTTTGTTTTTCTCTTCTTCCTCTTTTTTTTTTTATTTTTTTGTTTCTTTTTAATATTTTTTATGCAAATACATGTTAAATATTTAAATTTAAATTTATTCATAATATTAACTTTGAGATGGATTATTTTTTCTTTATTTTTCTTTTAAATTTTAATCATTTTGTTTTACATTATAATCTTCTAAATAATGATACTAATTTTACATTAAAAAAATTAATGAATCCACCTTAACGTTAATATATATGAATTAAATATAAATTTAAAATATTCAATTTTATTTGAAATCAAATATATTTTTTTATGAAATAAGTCAAATATAATTAATTTTATAGCACTTAATTATCTAATTAATTTTTCATTATTTTGTGATTAGAAAAATGAGAAATAAACAAACTAAATAAAAATAAATAGATAAATAATAACAAGGGTCTAATTATCTTTTAATCTAAAATTAGTTTTTCTTTCATGTGCAATGCACAAGTTGGCTTTATATATTTATAAAATGTATTAATTTAAAATTTGTAATAACTTTTACAAATAAGGGAAAGGATTGTATGAAATAGTGACGCCACGTCATCTGTATCCCTTTTCCAATAGATTTATGCTACATCAGCATTTTCATCCTGAAAAAAATCAAATCCAAATTAAAATCCTGAAATTTAGGATAAAAATACTGATGTGACATAAAACTATTGGAAATGGATACAGATGACGTGGCGTCATTGTTTCATACAATACTTTCTCTAAAATTAATATGTACATATATTAAATACGTATGGATTATATATATTTAAAACATATTTTTTTAAAAGAAACTTCTTTAAATAAGTTAACTTATAAAATATTTATATATTTTAATTTAAAAAATAATATATTATTTATAACTATGTAAATAAGGTAAGTTGTTCGGACATTTAAAAAGGAACTAAATATTATATAATTTAAATAACATAAAATAAAAATAATTGAATTTAAACATAAAAAAATATTTAAAATGATGACATGTCAATCATTAAATGTTGCCACTTGTCTAAATGTGAGCTACCAAATATCTTAAAATTTTCTAAATTGTTTCCTAATCTTACAATAGTATAAATATATATATATATATATATTAGATTTGCTTAGTTAATAGATGTTTAGATAATCTATGATATTCTCTTTAAATATGAGGATGTTAAGTGTATATCTAACACCTTATTAACACCATGACATTTATGATGTGTGGGCTCTAGTATCAATATGTATGTTTATTATGGATAGATTTTGTTCGGTTCTTTTTAATTCTTTATCCGATTTGTTTTTCATTGATTGGACTCTACTTTGCAGTTATTTAAACTTGTATTTGACATCTATACTATATATAAAGATTCTAAATGAGTTAGTGTCACCCATAATCATATTCCAATTCAGTTATTAAATTACGAAAATGTCTTTATTTTAACGAAGCAATAAATATTAATTTAAGGGGATTTTTGGTTTTTTTATATAAAACCTAGAAAAAGAAATCACACTTCTGATGAGATTTGAACCCAAAACACCAAACATTTGGTTTTTATGTGAAATTATTTTAAAAAATTATCAATGAAAATTGTTGTCTTTAATAGTTGCCTATGAAACCCAAATTTTTTATTATTATATAATCTTGAATATTTTATGCTAAGTTAAAAGTAAAGAAAAAATACTGCAATTAATTAAATTAATTAATTTTATCTTCAATTCCTAACAAAACTCATAATTTTTTCATCACTTTTTTATCCAAACGAAGAACAAGCAATTAATTATTTTTAATATTATAGTAACAAATCGGTTAACATTATCAATTGATAAAAAAAATTAACAATTTATTTTGATGATTTGAAATTAAAATATTAATATTAAAAAAAGAAATTTAGAATTTTGGTAATGGGAAAAACAAGTAAGATTTGGTACTTTTTTGTATTATTTTAGCTTCTATCGCTTTTTCACTTTAGTCCTTGAGTTTTTCCCGCAATCAATACTTAAAAAAGAATTTTTTGGGTGACCAAAATGAAAGTGTAAAATGATGTGGTGTGTACAGTTAGCCTCTGTCAGAGATTTAACGCTTAGGTGACTAAAATAAAAGCTCCCTAAAAATTGGGTGACCAATTAGATAGTTTGCCCAATAAGATAATATGAGAGTTGGTTGAAATTGCCTTCAAGTTGCACATTCAATTGTAACTAATGGTACTAACCAAAAGAGTAAAAATTGAAGGTAGACACAAAAGCTGGTTACACAATTCGAAACCTCTTCCAACATCTGAGAGGTCTTAACTAAAGAGCAATCCATTATGAGTTAATATTATAAGATGTGATCTAAGTTCAACTCATTTACCGAATTGCAACCTTACTCTTATATATTAATCTAAGATTACTCTTCCCACGTTTCCCTTAAAATTATAGCTATAAACTGAACATGAACCAACTTGTTTACAATGAATTTTGCGTGAAAAATAAGTTCCTAATAATGAATAAAATAAGTTCTTTTTCCTTTAGAAGTCGAAACACAAGTCTTTAAATAGGAATTATAATACTTTATAAAAGAGCAAGTGTGATATGGATGAATCTCTAAAATTTCACCTAATTAATCACTTATTATAGAATATAATAAAAGAGATCTTCTTGACTTTAATTTCTTCATAACCAATATCTCTTTATAAGGTAAGTAGATCATACTAGAACTCTTGAAAACATTCATTTCTTGATCCAATCTCTTCTCCAATTATAAAATATCCATATTTTTTTTTCAAAATCTTCAACATCTTTTAAGTTAAACATGTCAACAAAAAAGATAAATTGCACGACTTCGGATTGTAAAATTAGGTGCAACTGCCATTGTGTCTAAGAGTACTAACAAAATCCTTCTTATGAAGATGGGTTTTTGTAAACTATGAAAAATTTATATGCTAGATTCATGAGCTAATGTTAAAAGTTTCTTCTAAGTTGCAATTATTTATGTTCGGAATAAATATCAAAATTATACTTAAATTATGGTTTAATGTGTAATTGTATATATGAACTTTAATTTTGTACAATTGTATACATGAAATTTTGATTTGATCAAATTCTTGTAAAATATTAACATAATTATTGATATAACAACATTTTATATTTATATATTGCATACATAAATATCTTTAAATGTGCATTATTAACTCAAAATTAAAGTTTCAAATATATATTTGTACCACAATTAGACTTTCAGGTATATAATTACACCAAATTAAAGTTTATATATACAATTGCACATGTATAATTTTATAATTTATCTTTTTATGTTCCCTCATAGGTGTGGTTAGTTTCAATGATTAAGAGAGTCCATTGTTTCTTTCCTAATTTTTTTGTACAATTTATTCAAATAATATTAATGATATTAGCGAAAGAAAAAAAATCTTTATATAAATAATATATTTACGAAAAAGTTTTAGTCATTAATTAATTTATAAGTGGAGAGGTGAAGATTTATGTACTAATTTAGTAATGTTTGTATTCAATCGCAACTCATATGATTTATTTTTAATTATTTTATTTAAAAAGTTTATATAAAAATATGAAAATATAAGAAAATTTATAATATTATTTAGGGTTGATATGATTGTGAACATAATAAAAAAGTTGAGTACGTACCAATAACATAACCACGTTAAACTGTAATAATTTGTATTTTTGGCAATTAAATCTAAATATTCGATATAGTAATATTTATAATTTTTTTAGTCTAATATGATATTTGTATTAAATAAAAGTTAGAGATTTTGATACTTAAAGATAATAATGTTAACTTTTTAATGTTCAATTTGAATTTTAAGATTAATTTCATAAAAATTAATTGTTAATATTATTAGATTTGAATTTTTCATGATTTTGTTAATAAAACTAATTTAATGATTGTGAATTTGTTTAGTTCGATGTTTAATTTGTTAAGGCTTTAGAGTTTAATTAGCTAATTATGAATTTTTAACAAATCAACTTTAAAACTCAAATTAAACACTGAAGAATTAACACTATTACCTTCAAATACCAAAATGTATAACTTTTGTTAAATGCAGATACCAGAATAAAAATAATATCAAACTCAAATTAAACCGGATTAATTATAATGGTATTGAGAGAGGTATATTATTTGTAATTGATGTTTGTATTTAGAGGGTAGGAAAATGGAACACACTTCCACTTGCTTGTGATTGAATTGAATAAGGGGACCTTGAGCTAACATTAACTTCATTAGTGGACCAAATATAAATATATAGCTGAAAATGTAAATGGTATGAGCAATTTTGGTTCAACAACCTTTTAAATTAAAATTTGATACTAATTGCCGAGTTTCAAAGATTCGAAATTAGTCAAACTATACTGCTATTTTAGAACACAGCCTACTGTTCACCACTCCAACCTACATTCGGCTCTCCATCTCTTTTCTTTTTTACTTTTAATTCAAATTAAATAATAAAATCATTTCATTATAAAATATTAATATAAAACCTTCAATTTATTTTCAAATATTTTATAATATACAAACAGATGGTCAAAATATGCAAAACCTTTCTGAATCGAATTATAATTTGATTTAAACCCAACAAGATTTTAAGAGGAAAATAAACAAAAACAATTTTACACAAGCCCACACCCCACAAAAACACAATACTTTCAAGTTATAAAGCTATCACCCTCTGGCCAGACCTCACGTGATAATTCGGCGGATTAAATCAGATTCATTACATTGGTGTTTTAAAAATAATATTATTAAGAAGAAAAATTATGAAGCTTTAAATATGGACCCAACATAAACAATGAAAAAAAAAATTGTAGTTTCAAGTGTGAATGGTATTAAATTAAAAAAGAGAAGATGTTTTGAGTTATATCAAAATCATTTGAGTTTGGATTCATTTTCACGTTTAGTTATAACATCAAAATTGTTAAAGTTAATAATAATAAAACCAAATTCCGTAATCGAATGCTGAAAAAGAGAGAGAAGAAGTAAAAGCGAGAGCCCCACTACAATTATATGCTATGAAAGAGACAGAGCATCGTCATGTGCGATATATGATGGTCGTTTGGTATAAAGGAAAAAAGCAGATCAGATGAGTGGGGTGTCGAGGAATTGATTATAGCTTTTGTAATAAAAACACCTTTGACATTTCCTATCCCTCCTTGAGTTTGAATGATAAACACACAATATACTGAGATTCCATCTTCTTTATGTATCAGGATTTCCAGCCACACTGGCGTGATTCATAAGCAAACAGCAGTTGGATTTATATACACTGTTCCATTCTTTTACTTAAATCACTCCACTAAATACACAACAAATTCCCTTCTTGACTTGAGACTCTTTACAAAACCAAAAAACAACGAAAAAACACCCAAGCCATTATCTAAACATTAACCTACGCTCCTCTCTCCTTATTTCTATTCAACTTACTCTCATATACTTACAAGACACCAAGTTCTTTTTTCATTACATACAAACAACCCTTTATCCATATATTTACACTAACAAAGGGTTCTTTGCTTTTTTCTCTTCAGTCACTTACAATTTCAAAATTCCCTTCTCTGTTTTGGTAGCTCCTCTTGTTTTATCTATGTACTCTTTTGTTGATAGAAATGGGTTCTAAGCCAGTGCAAAACAATCAAACCCCTCCACTCTCACTGCTGGTTTGTTACCAAAATTGGCCCGAATACACCCTCCTTTCCTTGAAGATGATGACGGAGACGAAGGAGGAGGCGGATTTGGAAACGGCGGGTTGACCATCTTCTCATCCCCAAATCGAGCATCCTGTATTAATGGGTTAGCTACTCTACTCGGCGGCGACCCACAAAAAAATGGGGGCGACGACGCAACTTGTTCTGCTCTACAACCACCCTGCCAAATTCCAAATTCAATGATCAGATAATTTTTTTTTTATGAGAAACCGTATACAACAGATTAACGGATCTTCTCGTAGATCAGAACTTTGGATAACCAGAACTATGTTCTTCTAGAAACTCTTTAGTTGGCTCACTAAACTAACGGTTAAAATTTTAAATGGTCCCCCCCCCCCTTCCCCTGCGCAAAAGACATTTCTGGCATCGAGACTCCGCCATTGCTCCAAAGCTAAGATTTTTTTTTTATTTTATAATTTATGATAATTTATTGTACCTTAGAATAAGACAACTAGAAATAAACACCTAAATACGTGTAGATTATTTTTTAAAATAAATAAGGAGAAAGAAGCATGGGCATACCTTCGTAAGAATCATATCCAAAATATCACTCCCTGCTTTCGAATCACAAAGCTCAGTTTGATGGCTGAAAAACATTAAAAATATTTGTTAGTACTCTTATCTCCACTGTAATTTGTTTATTTATTTTTGAGAGAGAGAAGGTTAAAAGTTGAACGGAATAAGGGAAAATTACCTAAGTTGCCATCTGAGGGACCGAACTGGCTGGTCGTTGAAAGAGGCGTTTAAGAGACCCAAACGACGTGGTTTTGGGCAGACCATAGTCTCTCTCCGATCCGTAACCATAACTGAAACCGAAATAGAGCTCTGCAACTCCTCACAGCTGCTTCCAATAGCGTTCTGTTGGATGGCACGCTGCTTCATCTTTTCCCTTTTGACGTTTTTTTATATTATTAACAATTAATATCCCTATTTAACATAAAACAGAAACTTAATTATACAGAAACCAAAATTCAACCGTAGCCTTCTTCCGGTGTATTTCTAACATTAAATTCCTACAATTATGATAAAATCAGTTCTAGATCCGTAGATCTACAGGAGCAAAAAATATTAAATATTAAAATAAATAGATCTAATTGAAATTCGGAGCCGGAAAAAAAACAAACGGAGCTTAGAGATGTTAATCAAAAAGAAAAAATCAGCTTAAATTCCCAAGATTAGGTTTCGTAAGGAAATGATTCAGATCGAGGAAGAAATAAAGGAAATCTTGAGAAGACCTTGTTTAAAACGATGAAAAATTGAGGGGGAAAGAAAGAAGGCAGAGGCGAAGAGGTGATGGAGAGAAAGTATAATACCTTTGTTTCTAACTGTACAGCTGCGTTGAGAAACTGTTGGAGTAGGTAGTAAAATATAAACAGAGAAAGAAAATGAAGTCAAGTTAGGCGAGAGAAGAAAGAAGGATAGCGGAGGAAAGGTCCGGTGTGCTTTATAGATGAGAAGGAGAAAGAGAAATTAGGAAGGAAAAAAAAAAAAGAAAAGAGGGAAGAGAGGAGAGAATCACGAAAATTGGAATTGAAATAAAGTAAATTAAATAAGAAAAGTCGTAGGGGAACGTGGCAACAACACAGCTAAGAATTGAAAATAAAAAAATAATTTTATTGAAAGAAAAAGAAGAAGTAGGGTGTACTTAAATAGTAAAAGGCTTCTGAAAAGAAAAAGAGAGAAATAGTAGAAAGGTTTGAGTTCATTTTCATTTTGAAAATTTTGTTAGAATCTGATTTGTGTTTCATTTTTAAATTAAAGTTTAATTATTTTTTATACAAATACTTAAAATTATTCATATTTTTTCTCCAACAAATATGTTTTGACGTGCTTAAACTAATATATATATACATATTTAAATCAAAATAAACTAAAAAAATGCAATCTTTTTTTATTTAATAAAATCAATTTATTAAGTAAATGTTATCTCAAATATTAAAACTCATTGACCCTCGATAGAAGAAAAAAGAAAACATGGCAACAATCTTTAGTCCAACTCGCATTTATTATATTTAAAATTTTAAAAAGAAAAGAAATGAAAAATTGTATAATAAAAATCAGAAAAAGCGGTGCCTCCCGCGAGAAATAACATCGGAATTAGCACCCGTTTTAAAGTGTAACAATAGGCATTAAAAAAACTATATAAAAATCTTTAGAAATATCAGCGGACCAAATAGTACCACTGTCCTATCAGTATATTTCCCCAACCGACTTGCTTTGCGTCGTGGGCTTGCAGATCCAAACCCTACTTGCTATGTGACTTCGACACGTGTCCCTTGTTCTTTATTTCAAAATTTCTGATGTTTTGGAACGTGGTCGGCATGACTGATAAGCCTGCTCTCTCTTTTTCTTTTACTTTTTTAATTTTATTTTTGTGTAAAAATAAAATGTACCGTGTTTTCGGTTCCTACTGAACCGCTATGTTTGGATTTTATTATTGCCGTTTCAGATCCATCCTCCATTTAATATTTTATTTCAATAAATTATTTCTTCATTTTTAAAGAATTTTAAAATTTTAATTTTAATTATATGAATGTTCATATATATAATAAAAATTAAAAAATAATATATGTAGAACTAATTAACATTAGAACAAATTCAATACAAAATAGAATAAACATAAATTAAAATAAATTTAAGCATGACTCATAAAAGTGAAATACATTTACATTTAAATTTAAATTAAAACAAATTTATATGGTCAAATTTAAATCTAAAATAATTTAAAAAAAGCCTACATAAAATAATTGTCTTTTCCTTAACATTTACCAATGTTAAAACCCAAATATAAAGATTTTATTAGTAATTTGTTCATAAATATAAATATAGCTTTAAGAGGATTGAGTTTTAACTCAGTTGGTATCAGTATTGTTATCAATATAAAAATGTGTGAGTTCGAATGGCTGAAACACATCATCCTCTTATTTAAAGATTGGAGAAAAATTATAGATAATTCTAAACATTATATCAGAAAAACAAATACTAAAAACCGTGATACTACGTTCATATAAGAAAAATATGTTAAACCATGCGAATCCATGTCAATATGTCCCATGAATAAAAGAGACATTATTGAAGATTATACCAAAAAAGAAAGTGCTCAAAATCATGTAATCCAAGTCAAAACTCGTCAAGTTACAGCTTTCTTCTTAACAAATTGGAGAATTTTATTTATCATAAAAGCAACATAAACCATCACTGCTTCTACAAAAGGACATAATGAGACATCGTTTGTATCCCAAAATTAAAGTTTGAAAATATCTTTAATATCGTTACAACATAAAATATAAGAAGGGCAAAATTTACATTGTGAAAGTGCATAAAGCCTTGATGAAGGATCTTTATAGTTAGATAAGGCTAAGCATAGGCATTAAGTTACTCTTTTATTAAGTATTTTGATAAAGTCATGTATGTCAACTTAAGATATTGTTGGAGCCAACTCAGATGAGATTAGATTAAGTGTTAGTTAGAATGTAATAAATTGATAGATGTTCTCTCTTCCCAAAACTAAGATGTTGTGGTGAGGCTATGTATTATTAGGTTAATATTCTGGTTAACTATTTTGGCAAGAGGCCGCGTGGCTCACTGTGCCCGTGTGAAAAAAATCTTGCACTTAAAAATTAACATCCACACGACCGGGTGGACAGACTGTATGTGGCACACGGCCATGTAACAACTTGTGTCCCAGACCATCTGCAGCCTAAAAACTTCATAAGCAAGCCAAATTTTCAACCCTTTCTTAGGTACCAAGTGAAATCAATATCAACCATTTTCATGCCTTCAAAACACATTCAAAACATGCTTGAAACATACCAAAACATCCAACCTAAGTGCCTAACCAATGTGCCTTCATTGGCACCACATTTCATACACCAAACTAATTCACATTCAAGGATCTCAAGTGTAACAGCCCCTTTTCAGTGAAATTGGAACAATGGTTTCGGGACCACAAATCCGAGGTCGGAGGAAAATTTATTTTAATATTATTTTATAGTCTTTGGTATGATAGAAATGACGTATAAAAATTTTGGTAAGAAAAATTTTACCGATTATAAGTTTAATTGTTAGAAAGGACCAAATTGTATAAAGTGTAAAAGTTAAATTCTAGTAGCTAGAGGGATTAAATAGCTATGGAATTCAAAATTTGAGGTCCTTATAAATAGACCATTAAGAGAAGTTAGTAGATAATTATGATGATCCATCCATAGAAATTTAAGAAAAGAAAATGACTAAATTGGAAAGTGGAAAAATAAAAGATGATAATTAATTAAAAGACAAAATATCATCTTATTTCATCATCTTCCCCAAATTATTTTCATGGAAACCCTAGCTAAGAGAAAATAATTCAAGCAAGCTTAATTGGGTAAGCATTCTTGTCCCGTTTTTAGTAATTTTTATATTTCCGAGATCGTAATAACTTAATCTAGCTATTTTGGGGATTAATTTGCAAAGTTATCAAAGTATTAAAATTTTTCCATGGATGAGTATGCTGAAATTTTGAAATTTATGGTAGAAAATGAAAGGTTGTTGATAGATAAACAACTTTTGTAAAGGAAATTTTCATGAAATTGTGATTTAGGGACTAAATTGTAAAGATGTAAAATTCATGGAAAAATTTTGATTTTTTTGAAATACATGGACTGTTATTGTTATATGAAAAATTCGGCGAGGCTTGGAATAAGGGTTAAATTGCATGAATTTTATTTTCCGAGCCTAGGGATGAAATCGTCATTAATTAAAAGTATAGGGGAAAAATGGTAATTTTTCCTAGGATGTAAATTGAATTGAATTGATTATGAATTGTATTAAATGGAGTAAAATTTACTCGTATAGATCCGGATAACTCAAATACGAAGTTAGATCGTGGAAAAAAAAAAAGTGTCGGATTAGTAGATTTCAAATACACGAACATTTGTCAAGGTAAGTTCGTGTAATTAAATTGTATATATTTATATGTTTGAATTGAATGTTGTATATGTGAATTGTGAAATTACTATTTATATGGAATTGATTACATATCTAACAAAGCCCGATAAATGTTAAGTTCTGTTTGAATAGATAAAATTTCGATAGATACAGGGTTCCCGAATTGGTTGTAGTCTTGCATATGTTGTGGACACACCATAGCTCAAAAGAGCGTCCCGTTATTAGCTTTCATGAGCATCCCAATATTTGGCCCTCTCGAGCTTCCCGTTATATGGTTCTTGCGAGCTTCCCGTTAATAGCTCTTCGGAGCATCCTGATTGGTTGTAATTCTGCATGTGTTGTAGATACACCACAACTCTTATGAGCGTCCCGATATATGGATCTTCGTGAGCTTCTCGATTAAAGGCTCTTTGTGAGTTTCCTGATTAATAGCTCTCCGGAGCTTTCTGATATGACTCGCTTGAACTTCCCGATATATGGCTATCCGGAGCTTCCTGATTAATGGCTCTTCGGAGCTACCCGTTATTGACTTGCATGAGCTTCCTGGTTATGGCTCTTATGAGTTTCACATTATAAAGCCCGAATAAGCTTCCTGTTACATGGCTCACATGAGCTTCCCAATATATGGCTCGAGAGAGTGCTTCCTGATTATGTGTTCTAATGAGTACCCCCGGATATGAACTGATGGATTTCAAATTTTTACACTTCAAGTGTACTACCCTTGTATCCATCGAGATTTTATATGGTTCAACGGGAAAAGTTCTGAACTGAGATAATATGAAATTGGAATGGATTATTACCCGAAAGTATCTGAAATACATGGAAATGGTTTGTATATGTTATATGATAATTCTGTTGTTATGAGCTCATATATGTTCCTTGATACCTTTATGAAATACATGACTAACATGTTTGATGAGGATATGTATTTAGGCTATTGGCCAATTTGCTTTGGATATATTGTGTGTGCTTACCTTAATGAAATTGAATGGCAAGTTAAATTCCTGTTATACGAACTTACTAAGCATTAAATGCTTACTCTGTTTCATTTCCTCTGTTTTATAGTAAATCGAAAGTTCGTAAAGGTTGGAAGCGGGTCAGAGCAAGATCACACTATCCTTCAGCCTATTTTGGTATAACTAGTAAAATTACCTTTGGTATAATGGCATGTATAGGCTAAGTAAAGCCAAATGATGAAATGTTTTGGTTGTAATTAGCCATTGGAATGGCTAGTGATGGTATATTTGATGTATATATGCATGAGGTAGTATTATGTTTGGTATGCGAGTGTGCTTGGATTGGTATTTTAGGTATAAACATGCTTAAGTAAGTAAATGATCAATTGAGTAAGTTGGAAGACTGAACAAATGTCATGATATATCATGTATAAGACTTAGTTTTGGCTTGATTTGAGGGTTATTAATTGGCTTGTGAATGTTTTTAAACGTTATTGTAGGTGGAAGGCAAATTGGGTGAGAAAAGTGGCCTAGAAAATGACCTATTTTCGTCCACACGGGCGAAGACACGGGCGTGTGTCTCTGTTGTGTGTGGCACACGACCATGCGCACGGGTGTGTGGTTTGGCCGTGTGTCTCTTGCATCTTAAAAAATAAGAAACAGAATGCTCAGGTAGTTTCACACGGGCAGAGACACGGGCCTGTGTCTTAGCCGTGTGGCCCCTACACCTAATTAATGTAAATTATTTTCGCTAACACGGCCTAGCACACGGGCGTATGGCTTGGCTGTGTAACCCAAGTTAGTAAGCAACCTAAATTGGACACGAGTTGAGACACGGCCGTGTGCCCTTATTTCGAATGCCCACACGGCCTAAGATACGGATGTGTCTCTTGGTCGTGTGAGCCACACGGCCTGGCCACACTGGCATGTGTTGTAACGACCCGATAGTCGCGGGTGTCAGAAAATGCATTTTTGAGACTTCGTTACCATAAACCGGACTCGTAAATGTTTACAAACTAGTTGTGTGGTTAATTAGGTTTTCGTTAGGTGAATTTACATGAATTAAGAGTAGTTAGGTATAAGGACTAAATTGCATAAAGGATGAAAGTTGAATGATAGATTAAAGAAAAATTAAAGGGACCAAATGAGCAATTATGCCATTATTCTTTAAGTGAGGCGGCATAAGTTAAAAATATGTAAATTTAATATATATTATATTATATTTACTTAATGTTTAAGTATATATATTATATTATTATAATAATAAAAACAAATAAATAAAGAAAAAGAGAAAGAAAGGTAGAAACGAAACAGAAAGGAAAGAAAAGAAAAGAAAAAAAATGAAAGAAAGAATGACGGAGAAGCTAGGGATTTCAATTGTTCAAAGTTCAATTGGTTAGTCAATTTAGTCCCATTTCTTGTAATTTTTATGTTTTTGGAATCCCGGTATCAAATACTACTCGACTCATGTCGAAATTTTAGAAACTATTGAGTTTTTAAGTGTTGTCTATGTTAAATAATTTTAGTATTAGGGATTAAATTGATAGATTTTTAATTTAGAAATGAAAAAGGATTGAATTGTAGAATAAATTGTAAATTTTGAGTAATAGGGACTAAATTGTGAAAATTTTGAAATTTAGGGATTTAAGTGAAAATAGGGAGTTAAATTTAGTCTAAAGTGGAATTTGTATGAAAATAAAGAATTAAATGTAAAAAAATAAAGATAGTCTTGGTTTAGGGACTAAATTGGAATTTAGGCAAATATTGAGTAAAAATTGAAATATTAAATATGAGATTGAATTGTGTTGTATTGATGAATTTTAATTGTTTTAATTCCTTAGCTAAAGTCGTACCGAAATCCTCGACTAAAAAAGGAAAAGATAAAGTCGACGAGGAATAGCTCGGAATTTCCGGTTTGTATTTCTATAATCCGAAGCTAGTTATTAATTGTTGTAATTTTTATTTAATGTATATGGTAAGTGTTGAGGTGAGTAATTGATATTTTGATAATTAATTGAATGAATTGAATTAGTAGATATATATACTGAATGGATTGATTTTTTAATTGAAATGAATATATGTGTAATTATGTGATTATATGAAAAATCAATATTGGATATTGATTATATCTGAAATGTGAAATTAAACCCTATTAACTGTATCAGGCTGAGTCGGATATAAATGGCATGCCATACGATTGGAAGAGTTCAGGAATTTCATCGAATTCGAGTCAATGAGACACTGGGTGTCAATTTACTACTTCGGATTATTTCGATGAGGCACTGGGTGCCAATTTACTTCGGTTTAGCCGATGAGACACTGGGTGTCAATTTATTACTTCGAATTATCTGATGAGGCACTGGGTGCCAAACTTGTAACATCCTAGATTAGGGGTTATGCGTTCGTGTGTAATTCATGAGATAGTGGGCTCAGTGGGTGTGTTGGATGTGTTCTGAGGAGTTCTAGGAACCCTAAGGTGCATGGAAATGTATGGAAATGTAAGGCAATGTATGGAAATGTAAGGAAATGTCAAGTTTAAAGAGCCAAACGAAAATTTTTGGAAACTTGGAAATGTAAAGAAATGTCAAGTTTTAAGGCTTAAAAAGAGAAAACTAAGGCAAGGTGGCCTTAAGAAAAATAATATGAGGAATTTGACACACAAACAGGCTTGGAAAAGTGGCCTGGAGATGCCACTTAGGGCCTCTGGAAATGGCGCCACATGCAAGGTGTTGGGCCTGAGTTCGAGTCACATGGGAAGCAAATAAAAGAAATTTTATTTTGCTTCCAGAAGAAGTGAGGTGGACGGCACATGGCTATAAATTAGGAGCTTTTATTCTTTTATTTTTAAGAGATAAAGGGTGGATAAATAAGGGATAAATAATGGATTTATTTTAGATTATTTTCAAGAGATAAATGTGGATATTATTTCTTTTATTTTGATAGATAAGGAAGAGATAAAAGAGGATTATTATTAGTATTATTTTTATTAAGAGATAAGAGATAATTATTGGATTAAGTTTTATTAAAGTGATAAATCAAGGGATAAAGCTATCAAAATAGAAGAGTGGTGGCCAAGTAAAGGACTCTAGCTAGTAATTTTGGCTATAAAAGGAAGAGTAAGGCTATTCTTCATTCATTCTTTTCTTTTCAAGAAAACCTCTCCAGAAATTCTCTAAAGTTTCTCCTCTTCTCTCTCGCGAATTTTCTCTGCCATTATTCTCTTTTTCTCTTTTCTTTTCTTCTTCTATTACAAACACAATCAAAAGCCGAAGATACCAATAGCCCTAGTCGATTTCTCACTAAGCCTCAAGAGCCGAAATTGTTATCCACATCAAAGCCATAGTAGAATCATCGCTAAGGGTTCAAGCAAGAGTTCCATCAAATTCTTCAAGAAGGGTAAGATTAGGTTAGATTCTCATTCTATTTCTTTTAAGGTGTCGAAATTAAGATTCTAATACCCTTAATATCTCATTGTCAAGAGATCTTTCGGGATTTACTAAGTGTCGACTACAAGGAAGGAGAAGTTCTTTTCCCGAAGGTACACCATAAGCCGCGTGTTCCCTAGTTATTCGGTGAATTTCGGGATTTAAGAATCTAAGGTAAGTCATATTTAACATACGGCTAAGGGTTATTTGTTGTGAATAAATGTTAGAAATTGATCTAACATGTAGTTATAGGGATTTATGATGAGAGGATACAAGGATTTTGGGATTTGAGAATTTCAAGGTAAGTTTTAAGAATACTAATCCTACTAGGATTTGGATTTATGGTCGAATGGCTTTTTATTAAATTAATAAGTGATTAATCAAATGTAGGAATTTGAGATCTAAGGCGATAGATCGATTTCGGGATTTCAAGGAATTCGTTAAGCAAATCGGTGTGTACTCACACTAATTTTCAATATATTATGGCAATAATTATTTTAATATATGAATATGCATAAGAATGAGAATGTGGCTAAGTACCACAAATGTGGTAAAAGTACCAGTGCACGTTTCCTACTTACGATAGGATTATGAATATGATATATTTTGAACATATGAATAGTAACATGAATGAGAATTAAGTATGTTATGCATGATATAAAATTTATGGGGCATTCGGGATCTATGTGAAAGGGGAAGAAGGTGTTGACTTGGTCTCACCAACGGAATATGGTGACTACGATTTACAAAATTTGAATATGGTAACCGGTTACATTATCTCGAATTTGGTAACCGGTTACATTATTTGAATATGGTGTCTAATGACACAAATTATATGGGCGATGAGCACGTCGATCGCAAATGATCGCCTTCGATGGTGTGTAGCGGATGGAGGGTTGACTTAGTAGTCCCCACGGTGTGTGATTTGGCGAGTACGGGTGGTGTGTAGCGGATGGTTAATTAGGTTTGGGTTTGGGAATGCATCATTAATTGTATTCTATGATTTGAATGTGTATCATTTGCATGCTGATTCTATTATGACTTAGTGTTGTGTACACATTGAGTCTGTTGACTCACCCCGTTTGGGGAATATTTTTGTGTGATGAGCAAGAATGGACCGGGTCGGTAGGAGCTTAAAGGTGGCCATGCATAGCAAGAAATTTATGATTTGGACTTTCAATTTATTTTAAGTATTTTAAGTTTTACTTTGGGATCATTGATATAATAAGGCCATTGTGGTTTACTTTATTTTTCTTTTATTTATTGTGTTTATGGATTTTTATCAATTAAAGTTTAAGTAAATTCCTTTTTAAAATTAACTCTAAATGTTTTGTCACCTTAAATAAATGGGTTTTAACATAAGATAAATTTGTTTTCAACTCAAGCCCAACCCAAACAATATTTTTTAAAAATCATACAAGTTTTTCCTAAGTAACAAAAGAATTTTGAACCGGTTTACTTGAGGAACATACCAAATCTGGTCAAAGCTAGTGGGCCGGGTTTGGGGTGTTTCAAAACTGGTGTGTTTTGGTTGGATCCGTGTATCCATCCAAGTCCGAGTCGTGTTAATAGGGGTAAATGAATAATAAAGTTTTATGATTGATATTGAAATGGCATGGTATGAAAAATGGAAGTGAAATAGTGAATTGAAAATAGAATGTGAAATATGTTGCAAATGTATGGAATATATGAGTTATATACTCATTAAATGAATATAGAATGGATAATGCAATTGAATAATGAAATGTGAAATAAATTGTGAAAAACTATTTATATAGCTAGTATGAGAATTGAGATATTTATGAAACAAATGAAATATGATATTGTTGTTATAATATTTAAATATTAATATATGTTTATATTTCAATTGTATATTTGTAATTTCTTATCTTTAAATATTCGGTTTATAGAAATACCACTGAGTTTTACTCAGCGTACGGTTTTGTTTTCCGTGCGCAAATTAGGTACAGTGATTTTGAAGAGTTGTAATTAAGGTTGCAAGCATCCATCTCATCACATCTCTAAGTGTCAAGAGAGTATGTTTCAAAATTTTGAATAGAATGGCATGTACTTAGGAAGATCAAGTGTGTTCCAAGTAGTAGAGACTAAAATATAAGTTATAAAAAAATAAATTTTTTTAATGTTCAAATATATTAGTGATTAGCCAAAATCACTTTGGCACCAAATGTAATATTTCTATATCAGGTTCCTTGGGTCGAACCAGGTATAGGGGTGCTACATGTGTCCCATGCATCTAAGGAAAATATTGAAATTTTGCGAAAAATTCTCTGAGTTTCCAGTTTAGCCTCGACTTGTTTCTAATGCATAAATTGGGCCTCAAGGGCCCATATGAGGGACATTATGATTGAATATGATTGATTTTTTATATAAATAGTAAATGAGATAAATTAGCTGTATTTGATATGTGAACTCCAGTAATGCTCCACAAACCTGTTCCTGCGACGGATATGGGTTAGCGGTGTTACATCAAGTCCTTGCCTTATACACATGCCAAACATGACAATTCATCCACTCCATTCACATTCAATTTTACCGCATTTCAAACACTTCAAAGAATCTTATACCAAACAACTAAAGACATACATGTATATATGGACATATACAAGCCAAATTCAAAGATATATACACAAATATGCTTAAACCAAGTTTAAATAACATCATTATAGCAAAGAACTTAAATGCTCCTAGAACGTGCCACTTATAACCTAAATCAAAATAATCATAACTTATATCGAATCCATGATTGTATAAGACTTGAGAAATGTTGCATTTGGTGATTATGAACTGAATTGACTATGATGTATGATTTATGTTTATTTTGAATGTTAATTGCTCGTATTTGCTCTGGTAACAACTGTAGCGTTCCATAACTCGAACCCGACGATCGGGTCGGGTGAGGGGTGTTACAACAAAGACGAACGACCCATGGCCACTTTTACTTTTCATCAACCATGTAATGCCAATGAGAGGATATCATTTACCCATATCTTGAGCTATGAATTCAACTGTCGTGAATGACGCTACATACTGCAGAAGTCATATACCCAAAGCACCAGCTTTCGGTTCATTATCTATTTGAACTCAGACTTTTACTTACATCAAAGTATACGAGCCACACATATATAGTCTGTTATCCACTTGGGATTAAGGTATGCCAAACTATGAACGTTACAAGTGAATAAATCCATAAACAAATTCATAATCTATTCTTTTTGGGTCTAGTCCGATGTACTGTCAGTCTAGTCAGTCACATCTATGTCCCTATCTTCTGGGAGTCATCCGCTCTAATGCCTAAGACAAAGAATTTCCCCAATTGGACTTGATAGATGACATATTAGTCTTTCAATCGGTTTGCTTGTTTCTGATTAGACTAAGTACATGCTTAAGTTCGTATATAATATAAGCTGTCTTTCTGTATTACAATCTGATCACATAATACCGCTTAGTATTAGTTTAAACATTAGACAACCAGTGAGCCAATATTTGTTTCTATTTTGCTTTGCATGCAAAAACCACATGAGGATATTATACAAAGTTTATTAATGTAATTCATTAATTGTTTTATTAACCAATCTGTTTGAAAATATTACAAGTTTACAAACGTATATATTACACTTAGGGCACCAGATCCAACATGCACTTGGTGTCACGACATAGCCTTGTTGGTGTCGTGACACCACACACTTAATGTTGCGACTTCAATGGCAGGTTACTCCAAGTTGGTTTTTCATTGAAGTTCATTTCCTTGAGGTGATGGAAGGTCAGTGTAGCGACACACATACACTTGTGTCGAGACCCCTCTTCCTTGATATTTGGCCTTAGTCATCTCCCTACATAAGCTCAAACCAATCATTAGACTCCCAATGACATAGTTTTGCCAATTTGGGTATCAAAAGAGGTAAAATATAATAAAAGCTATCATTAACAATAAAATCTAAGAATCAATAAAAAAACATTAAAAATACTCGTAAACTATTTGAAAACAAGCCCATTGAGTACTCTGGAGAGCCTAATTTAACATATCAAGTTACGATAGATCAGCAAATCATATTGTAAAAAAATTTCTAGTTTGTACAAGTTGTGAAATGTAATTTAATTAGATTCTTCCTTAAAGTTTCAAGGGTAATCTAACTAAATTACCTGTCTTAAGTAGTAGAAGCTAGGGTTTAAGGCTCAATTAAAATATTTAACAAACACTCAACAAATTGTTTTCCTGACATGATTTCAATACAACTCTAACTTTGATTGTATTGAAACCGTCTCTCTTGATTTAGATGCTTTTTCATGAGTATCATAGGTGGTTGGATTCATTTTCAAGTGTGGCCTCTCGTGAGTGTTTAAGAATTGTTCGGGTACAAAATATCTATCTAAAGTAACCTTACATAGGGTCTACTAGATTATTGTAAACCTTATTTACAATTAGTCTTGAAGATTTTTCATTATCCAAAAATGTTTAAACACTTGTTGAATACCATGCTTACGAAAGCATCTGAATTAGGAGAGTCAGGGTCGATTTTAGTTAAAGTTAGAGTTGGACTGAAAACTTTATCCTAATGATAGATTGAAGCTTAAATAGTTTGGAGGGAAATAATTTGGCTAACATTTATCAAATGTTTCAATTGAAAAGGTTTAGGGTTATGGTTAGATATTAGGGTTAATAGGGTTTAGAGAAACTTTTGAGGTTTTTAGTTGTATTTATAGTAGACATAATACTCAACATCCATGCGAGTTAAATGCAAGTTTAATTTATATGAGATTACACTAGGAATCTTTAAAAAGGTAACATTACGTCATGCAAAAATTGTTGGAAAGGAAGTCTGACCTCAACAATCATTATTGTCGAGATTCTGCCAAAACATATCCATGTAGACTTTGGAACATATGAGTACGGAGGTCGATACTTAAAAAGAAACATTTTGGCAAATATTCATGGAGATCTCTATTTAATATATATATATAATATTTAAATAAAAAATAAGTATTTAATACACTAACAGTGCATTTTTTAACTACACAAGTAGAATTATAAATTTGCCATGTGTTTTATTTCTTTTATATATATTTAATATTTTACTATATCCTATATATACTTGTCATCACCCAATCTAATTGTAAATTTTATTTACAAAATAATTTGAATGAAAGGAGCCAAAGTCCATCTTTGTCGGTAATGTAAATTATGTGCTCATTTACCCATATCTTCGATTGCTTTATTATTATTTTAAGAAAGTAGAACACTTTTGTTAACTGACAAGAAGGTAATTTTACTATTAATTAGAAATGTGAATACATTTTCAGGTATTCTTTTTGGTGATGAAATACATATTCAGTTTGGATATTAGCTTAAAATAGACATATCCTGATTCTTGACCTAACTCAACCTTAGGAAAATATTAGGGAGCAGGCAAATCCCTACTTTTTTTATATTTTAGGAAAGTTGGAACTAACAATCCTGAACTAAACTAGCAAAGCAGCAGTTGTGTCAGTCTCAATAATTTCCTTCTAGTTGAGTAGTCACCCAAGCAAAAACCATCTCACTGTCGCCATAAATAAAATCTACCCAACTATTAGTTCCTTCCAACGAAAAAGAAAATAAAAATCCCAAGTTTCAAAGGTTTGGTGGTCACCAATCAATCAGTTTACCATACTTAACTGAAACTTTCTTGTGATCACAGTTTGATGTTTGATGGGGTTAAACTTTGGAAACCTTGTGGAAAAGGAGAGAGAATACATTGGTTGGTAATAACTATGGGGGGTCCTACTTTCTTTTTGTCCAAACAACAAATTTGGTAGCTAAATCCTTCTTTAACAGCTTGATTTGGTTTGGAAAGAGAAAAGAAGTAGCATCAATGAAAAGCAAAATTCCAAATGGGTGATGCCCCCACCACCATTACCATCTTATTGCCGCACGAAAACTTTAGGTGTGACGCCTTATTGATAGAAAGCAGTGGCATCAGGTTGCAAGCAAAAAGGAGGATGGAAAGCCAACTATGGGAATCAATGAAAGAGTGAAAGGTCCAGATGGTGATGTGACCAGGAAGGATTCAACCTCATCCGTTTTGATCAATTGTTTGACAAAGTCGCAAGGCCTGCTTTGTTCTTACGGCGAGTTGGGAATTTTTCAACCCCCACTGTTGTTGGGATTATGGAAGGGATACTAGGAAATCAACCTCCACTGGTGATATAAGCGATATGTGTTGTGTGATGGTTGTTTATCTTTATCTTTTAATTATGAAGTTTGAATTTGATCTTTACTTATGAAAATAAAGTATATTTTATGACAAATCGTTTATCTCTTTAAAAAATTATTTACTTTTTAGAGAGCATCCGCAGAGAAAAGATTAATTACTGTAAGTAAAGGAAGGGCTGAAATTTCAATTTGATTTTCCATTAGGGTTTTCTAGATAATGTACAGGTTTAGACTTTCTTTTCTTTATAAATTTGGGTTTGGGCTTTAACTTAGTGGGTCATGACTTTAATGGGTGTAGGGAAGATATGGGTTTGGGCTTAATGGTTTTATAATTTACAAGGATAAATTACATTATTAGTCATTAAATTATGGGTAAATTTTTATTTTGGTCAATTAATTAAAGAAAATTACAATTTGATCATGAAACTTTTCGAAATTGTTTTTTCTGTCACCTGACTTATAAGTGGCACTTTTTTAATTATTATAATAAAATTTTAGTCCTTAATTTTTATATTTTATGTCAATTTGATCTTAATTATATATAAAATGATAAAAATTAAAATTTATTTTTAAAAATTAGAAAACTAGAAAAATAGAAATAAATAAAATTTTCAAAAATAGATAAAGTGAGAGAAAATGAGGGAAAATTGTGTTTAAACCCCGAAATTTTCTCTCTGTATAGAAATAATCAATATCCATTCTTTAAAAAAAATAGAAAGAAAATAAAAACGTTAAGCAAAATTATTGGTTCTCTGTTTTTTTACCTCATTTGTTTCTTCAAATGACTATTTCGTTATAATAAAAGAAAAAGATCAGAATATAATTTATTTTTGCAATTTGGGTTTTAAAAAATAATTTAAATGGATTGAAAATTTGAATTGAGTTTGGAAAAGAAAAATTTGTGGTATATTTTATATTTTTTGCTTAATGATATCAGAGTTGATTTCATAAGCCTTTGTGATATCAGTTTTCGATGTTCTTCAATGGCATGAAACTTGGCTTGAAGATATTACTAATTAGGTTTCAAGAAACATTGAGGAAGCATGTAATGATCTAACTTTTTTTTTTTTTTAGTTTTGTTTTATTATTAATTTGTTATTGGAGTCTATTGAATGGTAATTTTGTTTATTTCCCATACATATTAGTTTTTTAGCAATATTATTTTCGAGATTTTATTTTTATAATTTTTATAGAATTTTTATATTTTTTTAAAGATAATTTTCCCTCTATATTAATTTTTAGAATTTTTTTAAATATATTAGTTTTTTTTTCTTTTTTATAGATGACAGGGTTTTTTTCTATGCTAGAATATGTTGGCAATGTTTCACGAAATTAGATTAAATCACTATAAACAAAACTATTCAAATTATAAAATAATTGAAACATGACATACAAATATTGAAAATAAAATGAATATAAAAAACATTTCAACGTGTTAAAATCCATGTAAAATGAATTATTAAAGCGTAAAAGATCATATAAATTATATAATGTTTTATCATATTAAATTTCAAAAATAAATTATACATAATATACCACAAATTATAACACAAAACGAATGCGATATCGAAAAATTATTATACTTTAAATTAAATCACTACAAAAATATATAAAACAGGCTAATTTACTAATAAATACCTTTTTTTTTTCAAAATTTATGGAAATAGACCTATTATTTAATTATTTACTGGAATTGGTCATTTTCCCCAAAAGCGCGTCCACGTCAGCGCGATGTCAGGGGACGTGCCAGCAAAACGCGTCCCTGGGGGAGCGTTTTGTCCATGTCAGCACAAAGCGCCGTGGATAAAACGCTCCCCTAAGGACGCGTTTTAGCCCACTATTCTCGAATTAAATTTTCAAAAAAAGTCGTTTTTTAGATATTATAAAAATAGACTAATTTTTTTTAAAATTTACGAGAATAAACCTTTATAAAGGCTCAAAATGACAACACCATTTTTTTTTAAGGTGTCACCAATTAATATGGAAATATAACTTACAAAGCAAATCTTTATATAGACCCAAAGTCTCATTTCCCTTGTTTTCTTAAGCAATGTGGGATATGAGATATGTGTATATATAGACTCATGAATAGGTTTGTAGCTTGTTCCTAAATAATGTGGGATTCCTTCCTCTTTTAACTAACAACATGAGATTAAATGCTACACTATATTTGATATTTTTTTTACAAAATAATTTCTATTTTTTTATATTTTGTTAACATTTTCTCATATTATAAAATTATCTTTTGAGATCTTTAATCTTGTTGCATTTTAGAATTGTTAACATATACAAAAGAACTATTAAAAAAAGAGAGAACAAATTGCACATATGAAACTTGTACATGCAATAATCTTCTATTTCAATTTTAACTATTTGAAGTTAATATCAATGCAATTCTAATTTTTAAAATAATTTTCCATTATTTAAATTTAGAAGTTATACTTTTAATTTTTTTTTATATTATGAATGTTTGATTAATAAATAAATAGTGAGTATTTGGTATTCAATTAGTATTTTTTTTTGTAATTTTAAAAAATTGATATATCTTTTTAAATATTTATTTATTTTTAATATTTTACTATACTAATTAAATTTTTTAATTCTAATTTTAATTTAATTTTTATCACCTAATGAATGCCGATAAATTTATTTCAAATATATTTTGACTAGATAGATAATCTATTTAAACATAGTATATAATTATGTTAAATAAGTTTTTTTATAGAAATATATAATATACATAAAATATAATAATTATATTTTATATCTAGATTAAATTACATTAGTAGTCACTTAACTATATTTTTTAGCTATCGAATTATAAAAACTTACAAAATGATCACTCAACTATTAGTAATTTTTTAAATATTTATTTTTTAATATTTTACCATACTCATTTTATATTTTATATATTTTTTACTTATAGAGTTTAAAAGTTTTATTTATAATGTAACAAATGTTAACTTTTTGTAAAACAATTTAAACTCTAAGTAAAAAGATATCAAATATAGTGTAACCTTTAATCTCATGTTATTAGTTAAAAGAGGAAGGAATCCCACATTGTTTAAGAACAAGCTACAAACCTATTCATGAGTCTATATATACACATATCTCATATCCCACATTGCTTAAGAAAACAAGGGAAATGAGACTGTGGGTCTATATAAAGATTTGCTTTGTAAGTTATATTTCCATATTAATTGATGATACCTTAAAAAAAATGGTGTTGTCACTTTGAGCCTTTATAAAGGTTTATTCTCGTAAATTTTTTAAAAAATTGGTCTATTTTTATAATATCTAAAAAATGACTTTTTTTGAAAATTTAATTCGAGAATAGTTTTTTTTGGGAAAAAAACACGGGCTAAAACGCGTCCTTGGGGAGCGTTTTGCCACGTCAGCACAAAGCGCGCCATCAAGGAAGCGCTTTGCCGACGTGATAAAACGCGCCCCAGGATGTGTTTTTTGGCATGTCCTCGACATCGCTACCGACGTGGACGCGCTTTCGGGGAAAATGACCCATTCCGGTAAATAATTAAATAATATGTTCATTTCCGTAAATTTTAGAAAAAAAAAAGGTATTTATTGGTAAATTGGCCTATAAAACATAACATAACATGAGTTAAAAGTTAATTAAAAAAGTTTTAGACATTGTTTATGTGTAGATTCAATCCGAACCAAAATATAAATTTTAATATTTTATCTAAATTTAACTCTCTATAAAATAGGATAATTCGGGTCTAATCTGAAGTAAATTTTTTCTTTGATAATCCACAATTTATTAATAAATTAAAAGACTAAAACTTTCAACTTTAGCAATTGAGAAATATAGATTGATGTGGCTTGTTTGGGTTTTGGGCTTGGTTTTTATGTATTAAGGATGGGTCTACACTTTGGTTTAAATAATATTTGGGTTTAGGTTGGTTTTATATATTAAAATTTTATATAATCATATTGTGTTGGGTTCGAATTTTAATAATTTGTCTTAGTTGAACCCGAATAGAAAATAAGTTTATCCTTTTGCCTAATCTTATTTTCAGGCTTTGTTTATTTGTTCAAGTTTTTTTTTTTTTTTTTTTTTATATTTTGAATGGATCATTCTAGTTTGGACGGGTAGTTCGATCATTGAACAACTCTAATCACTAGTCATCTTTACTTTTAAGTGTTTTAAAAAAAACAATTGATAGTTTCCTAATAAATTCCTTTTAAATGATTTTTTTTAAAAAATAAATTCTATTTATACTTAAAAAGTTTAATTTAATCATTATACTTTCTATAGTTAGAATTTATTTTTGATAACATTATAGTTAATACAGTTTTATTGTTGATAACATATAATTAATACAAAATCTGTTTTAAATATGATAATAAATAGATACTTATTTTATAAAAAACCTGTCTTATTCTACATTTGAAAGAAATAAAAATAATATACAAATATTTAAACAATTGATTTTTAAAAAAATAATCATTAATTAGATAATAAAAATGTAAATAAATTTCTAAATGAGATTTTTTGTGCCGACAAGGTTGGAATTTTAGGATTTTGTTTAGGAGAGTTGTTAGGATCGACCCGATTAAGCAACAAACAAGTAAAAGTAGCGGAATAAATTGAGAAATTGGACACACAAATTTAACGTGGAAAAACCCTCTAAAGAGGATAAAAAACCATGGGCAAAGATAATTTTACTATAATGGCAACAGAACGAAGAGTACAAAAGATGGAGATAAAACTAAACCCCGAAAACCCAAAAAACAAAGAACCCTCAAAACGTAAACACAAAATTCTCTAAATGTGTTATGAGTTCTAATATCTAATGGGTGTATTTTCTAAGGTTGTAAAAGAGCCTATTTATAGGCTAAATTCATAGGTCAAATAATAATAAAATAATCTAACTAAACAGTGTTTGATTGAAACAAATAAACAGAGTTTAACTAGAAGATTACTTCTCAAATTTGACTGAAATAGGAGTCATAATTAACAAATCTCCACCTTGACTCAAATTTCCACAATGCCATCTTTGCCAAAGCCCGCCACGAGCCTATCTTGAACCATGCAGGGAATTAACAGAGTCGAATCGTGCTTAGAAAGCTGGAAGACTTCTAGCCTTCGACTTGTACATCGCCAAATCAAAACTAAACCCGGTTTGATTTTCACGAACACGGTGCCCTAACTTTTCAAAACTCTGCATCCAAAAGAGAACCTCTCTTCAACGAAGCGGTCATACCTTTTTCCCTCCTATGATCAAGTTGCCTCCGCTCTGAATGAGTTGACTTCGACCAGAAGCGAGACGAGGGACGTCCGATTTCACCGGTCCATCGTGAGAACATTTCGAATATAAAGACTACCAGTTCTTTTACCTTTTAACAAAACGAGAGCTCCACGAGATACTTTAATGCCGCTTCGACTCGATGTTGATTCTCGCATCCTTTCAAGTCTAAAATACTCAAGGAGATGAGATTCTTTTCGTAAATCGTGTACATACCGACATCCGAGAGTGTCCTAATCGTCCCATCGTGTATCCTAATTTTAACAGTACCAATACCAATTACCTTACTAGATGAATCGTTTCCCATGCACACAACTCCACCTTCAACCGAACTGTATGTGGAGAACCATTCTCTATTGGGACACATGTGGAAAGAACATCCCGAATCTAAGACCCACTCGGACGTGAGCTTGGAGTTATTGCTCATTGACACTAATAAGAAATCATCACGGCTTTCATCGGTCAAATTAGCACCAGCTACATCTTCCTCGTTACTCTCAGCAGCTCTTTTCTTTCGCAGTTTATAACAATCTGCTTTGACGCGACCTAACTTTTTACAATAGCGACACCTTTTGTCTCGTTTCTTTGATGCTATCAAAACGGAAGCTTGCCTATCTGCCTTGCTATCCAAATGAAGCTCATTTTTGAGTTTGTCTCTACTCAACAAAAGACCCTTCACATCTTCGAACGAGAGTTTGTCTTTGCCATAAATCAGGGTCTCCCTGAAAGACTTGTATGAAAGGGGTAAAGAGCACAATAATAGCATAGCCTGATCTTCATCGTCAGTATGAACCTCAACATTCTTTAAATCATTTAAAAGAGTAATGAATTGACTGATGTGATCTCTAAGAAGCTCACATTCGTTCATGCGAAACGTAAATAGACGTTGTTTCAACACTAAACGGTTAGCCAGAGACTTAGTCGCATAAAGAGTTTCTAACCTTTTCCATAAGGCGGATGAGGTTTTCTCCATCAATACCTCCTGCAATACCGTATTCGCGAGGCACAACTGGATTGCAGACAAAGCCTTTTCATCAAGCTCTTCCCATTCTGTTTTATTTAGATTCTCAGGCTTTTTCCCGGTAACAACCTTTTTCAAACCCGATTGAACTAGAATTGCCATCATCCAAACTTGCCACAGATTGAAATTTATCTCACCATCGAACTTCTCAATTTCAAACCTTGTTGCTGCCATATCTGAATGGGCAGATCTATAAAAATTGAACTAGCTCTGATACCACTTATTAGGATCGACCCGATTAAGCAACGAACAAGTAAAAGTAACAGAATAAATTGAGAAATTGGACACACAAATTTAACGTGGAAAACCCCCTCCAAAGAGGATAAAAAACCATGGGCAAAGATAATTTTACTATAATGGCAACAGAACAAAGAGTACAAAAGATGGAGATAAAACTAAACCCCGAAAACCCGAAAAACAAAGAATCCTCAAAACGTAAACACAAAATTCTCTAAATGTGTTATGAGTTCTAATATCTAATGGGTGTATTTTCTAAGGTTGTAAAAGAGCCTATTTATAGGCTAAATTCATAGGTCAAATAATAATAAAATAATCTAACTAATCAGTGTTTGATTGAAATTATAAACAGAGTTTAACTAGAAGATTACTTCTCAAATTTGACTGAAATAGGAGTTATAATTAACAAATCTCCACCTTGACTCAAATTTCCACAATGCCATCTTTGCCAAAGCCCGCCACGAGCCTATCTTGAACCATGCAGGAATTAATCGAGTCGAACATGTGGCTTAGAAACTGGAAGACTCTAGCCTTCGACTTGTACCTTCGCCAAATCAAAACTAACCGGGTTTGATTTTCACGAACACTGATGCCTTAACTTTTCAAAACCTGCATCTAAAAGAGAATCTCTCTTCAACGAAACAGTCATACCTTTTTCCCTCCTATGACCAAGTTGCCTCCGCTCTGAATGAGTTGACTTCGACTCTCTAACGGACGAGGGACGTCTGATTTCACCGGTCATGTAGAACCTTTCAGAATATAAAGACTGCCAGTTTTTTTACCTTTTAACAAAACGAGAGCTCCACGAGATACTTTAATGCCGCTCGACTTGATGTTGATTCTGCATCCTTTCAAGTCTAAAATACTCAAAGAGATGAGGTTCTTTCGTAAATCAGGTACATACCTGACATCTGAGAGTGTGCTAATCGTCTCATCGTGTATCCTAATTTTAACAGTACCAGTACCAATTACCTTACTAGATGAATCGTTTCCCATGCACACAACTCCACCTTCAACTGAACTGTATGTGGAGAACCATTCTCTATTGGGACACATGTGGAAAGAACATCCCGAATCTAGGACCCACTCGGACGTGAGCTTGGAGTTATCGCTCGTTGACACTAACAAGAAATCATCACCGCTTTCATCGGCCAAATTAGCACCAGCTACATCTTCCTCGTTACTCTCAGCAGCTCTTTTCTTTTGTAGTTTATAACAATCTACTTTGACGTAACCTAACTTTTTACAATAGCGACACCTTTTGTCTCGTTTCTTTAATGCTATCAAAACGGAAGCTTGCCTATCTGCCTTGCTATCCAAATGAAGCTCATTTTCGAGTTTGTCTCTACTCAAAAAATGACCCTTCACATCTTCGAACGAGAGTTTGTCTCTGCCATAAATTAGGGTCTCCCTGAAAGACTTGTACGAAGGGGGTAAAGAGCACAATAATAGCATAGCCTGATCTTCATCATCAATATGAACCTCAACATTCTTTAAATCATTTAAAAGAGTAATGAATTGACTGATGTGATCTCTAAGAAGCTCACCTTCGTTCATGCGAAACGTAAATAGACGTTGTTTCAACACTAAACGGTTAGCCAGAGACTTAGTCGCATAAAGAGTTTCTAACCATTTCCATAAGGCGGATGAGGTTTTCTCCATCAATACCTCCTGCAAGACCGTATTCGCGAGGCACAACTGGATTGCAGACAAAGCCTTTTCATCAAGCTCTTCCCATTCTGTTTTATTTAGATTCTCAGGCTTTTTCCCGGGAACAACCTTTTTCAAACCGGATTGAACTAGAATTGCCATCATCCGAACTTGCCACAGATTAAAATTTGTCTCACCATCGAACTTCTCAATTTCAAACCTTGTTGCTGCCATATTTGAATGGGCTGATCTATGAAAATTGAACTAGCTCTGATACCACTTGTTAGGATCGACCCGATTAAGCAACGAACAAGTAAAAGTAGCGGAATAAATTGAGAAATTGGACACATAAATTTAACGTGGAAAAACCCTCTAAAGAGGATAAAAACCATGGGCAAAGATAATTTTACTATAATGGCAAATGTAAGCGAAGAGTACAAAAGATGGAGATAAAACTAAACCCCAAAACCAGAAAAACAAAGAACCTCAAAACGTAAACACAAAATTCTCTAAATACGTTATGAGTTCTAATATCTAATGGGTGTATTTTCTAAGGTTGTAAAGGAGCCTATTTATAGGCTAAATTCATAGGTCAAATAATAATAAAATAATCTAACTAATCAGTGTTTGATTGAAATAATAAACAAAGTTTAACTAGAAGATTACTTCTCAAATTTGACTAAAATAGGAGTCATAATTAACAAATCTCCACCTTGACTCAGATTTCCACAATGCCATCTTTGCCAAAGCCCGCCACGAGCCTATCTTGAACCATGCAGGGAATTAACTGAGTCGAATCTGTGCTTAGAAACTGAAAGACTCCTAGCCTTCGACTTGTACACTGCCAAATCAAAACTAACCCGGGTTTGATTTTCACGAACACAATGCCTTAACTTTTTAAAACCTGCATCCAAAAGAGAACTTCTCTTCAACGAAACGGTCATACCTTTTACCCTCCTATGACCAAGTTGCCTCCGCTCTGAATGAGTTGACTTCGACTCTGTAATAGACGAGGGACGTTCGATTTCATCGGTCATTGTAGAACCTTCCAGAATATAAAGACTGCCAGTTCTTTTACCTTTTAACAAAACGAGAGCTCCACGAGATACTTTAATGCCGTTCGACTCGATGTTGATTCTGCATCCTTTCAAGTCTAAAATACTCAAGGAGATGAGATTCTTTCGTAAATCAGGTACATACCTGACATCTGAGAGTGTGCTAATCGTCCCATCGTGTATCCTAATTTTAACAGTACCAGTACCAATTACCTTACTAGATGAATCGTTTCCCATGCACACAACTCTACCTTCAATCGAACTGTATATGGAGAACCATTCTCTATTGGGACACATGTGGAAAGAATATTTGAATCTACGACCCACTCGGACGTGAGCTTTGAGTTATCGCTCGTGGACACTAACAAGAAATCATCACCGCTTTTATCGGCCAAATTAGCACCAGCTACATCTTCCTCGTTACTCTCAGCAGCTCTTTTCTTTCGCAGTTTTTAACAATCTGCTTTGACGTGACCTAACTTTTTACAATAGCGACACCTTTTGTCTCGTTTCTTTGATGCTATCAAAATGGAAGCTTGCCTATCTGCCTTGCTATCCAAATGAAGCTCATTTTCGAGTTTGTCTCTACTCAAAAAATGACCCTTCACATCTTCGAACGAGAGTTTGTCTCTGCCATAAATCAGGGTCTCCCTGAAAGACTTGTATGAAGGGGGTAAATAGCACAATAATAGCATAGCCTGATCTTCATCGTCAATATGAACCTCAACATTCTTTAAATCATTTAAAAGAGTAATGAAATGACTGATATGATCTCTAAGAAGCTCGCATTTGTTCATGCGAAACGTAAATAGACGTTGTTTCAACACTAAACGGTTAGCGAGAGACTTAGTCGCATAAAGAGTTTCTAACCTTTTCCATAAGGCGGATGAGGTTTTCTCCTTCAATACCTCCTGTAATACCGTTTTCGCGAGGCACAATTGGATTGCGGATAAAGCCTTTTCATCAAGCTCTTCCCATTCTGTTTTATTTAGATTCTCAGGCTTTTTCCCGGTAACAACCTTTTTCAAACCGGATTGAACTAGAATTGCCATCATCCGAACTTGCCACAGATTGAAATTTGTCTCACCATCGAACTTCTCAATTTTAAACCTTGTTGCTGCCATATCTGAATGGGCTGATCTATGAAAATTGAACTAGCTCTGATACCACTTATTAGGATCGACCCGATTAAGCAACGAACAAGTAAAAGTAGCGAAATAAATTGAGAAATTGGACACACAAATTTAACATGGAAAAACCCCTCCAAAGAGGATAAAAAATCATGGGCAAAGATAATTTTACTATAATGGCAACAGAATGAAGAGTACAAAAGATTGAGATAAAACTAAACCCTGAAAACTCAAAAAACAAAGAACCCTCAAAACGTAAACACAAAATTCTCTAAATGTGTTATAAGTTCTAATATCTAATGGGTGTATTTTCTAAGGTTGTAAAGGAGCCTATTTATAGGCTAAATTCATAAGTCAAATAAAAATAAAATAATCTAACTAATCAGTGTTTGATTGAAATAATAAACAGAGTTTAACTAGAAGATTACTTCTCAAATTTGACAGAAATAGGAGTCATAATTAACAAATCTCCACCTTGACTCAAATTTCCCCAATGCCATCTTTGCCAAAGCCCGCCACGAGCCTATCTTGAACCATGCAGGGAATTAACTGAGTCGAATCTGTGCTTAGAAACTGGAAGGCTTCTAGCCTTCGACTTGTACACTGCCAAATCAAAACTAACCCGGGTTTGATTTTCACGAACACAGTGCCTTAACTTTTCAAAACCTGCATCCAAAAGAGAACCTCTCTTCAACGAAATGGTCATACCTTTTACCCTATTATGACGAAGTTGCCTCCGCTCTGAATGAGTTGACTTCGACTCAGAATTGGTCGAGGGCGCCCCATTTCACCTGGCCATCGTAGAACCTTCCAGAATATAAAGACTGCCAGTTCTTTTACCTTTTAACAAAATGAGAACTCCACGAGATACTTTAATGCCGCTTGACTCGAGGTTGATTCTGCATCCTTTCAAGTCTAAAATACTTTAGGAGATGAGATTCTTTCGTAAATCAGGTACATACCTGACATCTGAGAGTGTCCTAATCGTCCCATCGTGTATCCTAATTTTAACAGTACCAGTACCAATTACCTTACTAGATGAATCGTTTCCCATGCACACAACTCCACCTTCAATCGAACTGTATTTTAAGAACCATTCTCTATTGGGACACATGTGGAAAGAACATCCGAATCTAGGACCAACTCAGACTTGAGCTTGGAGTTATCGCTCGTTGACACTAACAAGAAATCATCACCACTTTCATCGGCCAAATTAGCACTGGCTACATCTTCCTCGTTACTACTCGTGACTCTTTTCTTTCGCAGATTTATAACAATCGCTTTTGACGTGACCTAACTTTTTACAATAGCGACACCTTTTGTCTCGTTTCTTTGATGCTATCAAAACGGAAGCTTGCCTATCTGCCTTGCTATCCAAATGAAGCTCATTTTTGAGTTTGTCTCTACTCAAAAAATGACTCTTCACATCTTCGAACGAGAGTTTGTCTCTGCCATAAATCAGGGTCTCCTTGAAAGACTTGTATGAAAAGGGGTAAAGAGCACAATAATAGCATAGCCAGATCTTCATCGTCAATATGAACCTCAACATTCTTTAAATCATTTAAAAGAGTAATGAATTGACTGATGTGATCTCTAAGAAGCTCACCTTCGTTCATGCGAAACGTAAATAGACGTTGTTTCAACACTAAACGGTTAGCGAGAGACTTAGTCGCATAAAGAGTTTCTAACCTTTTCTATAAGGCGGATGAGGTTTTCTCCATCAATACCTCCTGCAATACCGTATTCGTGAGGCACAACTGGATTGCAGACAAAGCCTTTTTATCAAGCTCTTCCCATTCTGTTTTATTTAGATTCTCAGGCTTTTTCTCGGTAACAACCTTTTTCAAACCGGATTAAACTAGAATTGTCATCATCCGAACTTGCCACAGATTGAAATTTGTCTCACCATCGAACTTCTCAATTTCAAACCTTGTTGCTGCTATATCTGAATGGGCTAATCTATGAAAATTGAACTAGCTCTGATACCACTTGTTAGGATCGACCCGATTAAGCAACGAACAAGTAAAAGTAGCGGAATAAATTGAGAAATTGGACACACAAATTTAACGTGGAAAAACCCCTCCAAAGAGGATAAAAAACCATGGGCAAAGATAATTTTACTATAATGGCAACAGAACGAAGAGTACAAAAGATGGAGATAAAACTAAACCCCGAAAACCTGAAAAACAAAGAACCCTCAAAACGTAAACATAAAATTCTCTAAATGTGTTATGAGTTCTAATATCTAATGGGTGTATTTTTTAAGGTTGTAAAAGAGCCTATTTATAGGCTAAATTCATAGGTCAAATAATAATAAAATAATCTAACTAATCAGTGTTTGATTGAAACAAATAAACATAGTTTAACTAGAAGATTACTTCTCAAATTTGACTGAAATAGGAGTCATAATTAACAAGAGTAATTTTTATTTTATTTTTAAAATTTAAATGATCTATATAACCTTACTAGTGTGTTAATTTTGTTAGGTAAATTTGACTTATTTGTACTTTTCCAATTGAATTGTGTCTAGTTCACTCTTCACCTACATTTTATTTATAATATATATTACATTTTTTATATTTATTTTTAAAAATTACTCTTTGAAATTGAAAAATGAACCTAACTTGAGTAATTCAAGACTCAAAATCAAAATAACATTGACATAAATGTTAAAATTAAATTATTCAAAATCATTCAAATAATAATTTAAGCACAAATAATCATTCGATTGACGTACATAAATTATAAAAATAGTTACTTTTGTTTACCTCATATTACATTTTAGTCACTTATGTTATCGTTTTGTTATGAAGTTGTCACTCTACTGTTAAGCTCCGTTACCTCTCTAACGGTAATCCTACGTGGCAGTCCAAATGGGTTTTAAATGCCAACTTGGATGTTTGACGTGGTTGTAACGCCCCAAATTTCTTATTTTTGTTTTCGTGAATTTATGACAAATGTGTATCTGCTTCAGTGGTTAAGTGTTCTGGGTGTGTGTGAGGGGTCCTAAGTTCAAGCCCTATCCTTGGCTTAATTTTGGTATTTTTATGAATAAAGCCCTATCTTTGGTCAATATGCTGTTATTTAATTGTTGGTAAGCTTATGTCAGAATGGGCTTGTTGGTCTAGTGGCTAAGTTGAGTGTTGGTGTGTTTGGGGTCCTGGGTTCAAATCCCTGCGTGGGCATAGATGATTAATTTTTGGCTTCTGGCATCAGTAAGAGATTGCATGGCACTGAACTACTGTAGTGGTTGAGATTAAGGGGATAGTGGGGAGATTATTGAGGGATTTCTGATAAATAAAAATCTGAACATCTTTTATTTTTTTTGTTTCTTTTTCTCTTCCTCCCTTTTGGTTCCAAATTCTTTTGTTTTCTCAAAATCCCCAAACATTGAACTTGACGCTATTTTCTTGTCTCATTACCGATTATGCCTCTTCTTTTTCATTGTAGATTTTGCTTTCCTTTTGTTTACTATCGTACCTTCGTTTCCTTTTCGTTGACTTTCGTCGGTAAGTGAACTCTTGGTATTCTATAAGTTGTGAATACAAAAACATTAATTGGGGTTATATTGGTATTGTGGGCAGCAGTGAATTCAGAAGGAAGGGGCTGTTCTTTCGTGGAGCCATAGCAGAATCGTTTGAGGTGTTGGGGTGAGTGTTAAACGCTTGTATAGCGTAGCCGTCGGTTTGTAAATGTGTTTTATTCGTGTTTTAAGTTGGTTCTAAAACTTTGATATGCCAATTTTAGGTTTCTAGAGATACAGGATTGCGTTAGCAGCGAAAACAAACCAGATGTGTACCCGAAAATGCACTGTCGACACCACACGGGCGTGTGGTTACCCATATGGTAGGCCGTGTGCCATAACACAGGCCTGTGAACGATGAGGCCAGGCTGTGCGCGCAAGACACGGCCATGTGATGGCCAGACAGGCCGTGTGCGACACACGGGCTGGATTGATTTGGGCCGTGTAGGCCACACGGGCATGTGGGTCCACACGGGTAAACCACACGGGCGTGTGAGATTCTGGGCCAGGCCGTGTGATCCACACGGCCAAAGTAAATTTGGGCCGTGTGGACCCACACCGTGAACCTACTGTAGGGTCGGTTAGCATTACTTAAACCCCTAATTGTGTGAACCTACTGTAGGGTCGGTTAGCATTACTTAAACCCCTAATTGTGTGAATTGACTTATTGATGGATATATATATTTAGCATGATGATAGTATGCATGTATACATTTACAGGTTATATGTACTGATATCATGAGATAGCATGTCATGCATTGCATGGGGTTGGGTTAGTTTTATTTGGAGGAAGTGTACTGAAAGGATTTTAAGCCTAATATATCTGTGTCACTGCATTTGCAAACTCATTTTGTGCCGCATTCGGTACTACCTAGAGTGTAGGGATGGGTGGGTTGATTTAATCCCCACATGGAGTGTAGGGTTGGACGGATATGGTGTGTAGAGGCTGGTTGGGTAGGACTTTGTTACTGAATGCTATATATCTGTTACTGATACTGTGATGGGCTAAGGCCCTTATGCATACTAATACTGATACTGAGTTGGGCTAAGGCCAAACCGTTACTGATACTGAAAGAGGCTTAGGCGCAAGACTATTTTTGACTGTGCACTGTGTTTACTGTTATTTGATTTCTGTGGGATTACATACTAAGTTTACGTAAACTCACCCCTCTCTGTTTAATGTGCACAGGTAATCCCCAAACCTAGACGGATCGGTGCGGCGGAGGACTGATGGTGACCACAGTTTTTGGACTTTTATAATTTATAATTTATGATTTGTGGTTTATTTGGATGTAATTTGGGGAGTTTTGCTTAAATTTTGTTTTTATTTATTTTTATGGATTTATAACTGCTAGACGTAGGAAAACTCAGTTTTCAAAAAGGCAAAGTTTTCTCTAAACACACGATTTACTCAGAACGATTTTAAAAGCTTCCGTAATGAATTATGTTTAAAACATCCGACTAAACGAGTAAGGATTTGGAATTAAGAAGAGATAAGAAAAGTAAGTAAATGGCAATGGTTTTATCGTAGAAACTTAGTTTTCAACACGCTATCATGTGATTTCGCCAGATTCGGCCATAACATTTAGACCGGGTTTGGGGTGTTACATTTAGTGGTATCAGGGCCAGGTTGCAAAACTCGGCTGTGAATTTTTGGGTTTTAAATATTGCTTATAATTTGGGTTTTGAAAATGATTTGACTTAGTATGTAGTACACCGAGTCTCCGGTGCCGATCCTGTAAGTTTTCTGAAACTATGATAAGTTTAAACTGAAAATACTGTAGATAGTACATTCTGAAACTACTGTAGGTAGTATACTGTGAAAACACTCTAGATAGTGTATATTGAGACTGTAGCAAAACTGATAGAGATTGCAATTTACGAAAATAACTCTGAATTACTAAAACTGTTTACATAAAATATCTGCTAATAAATACTGAAACCGTAGCTGATTCATAAAATTTGTAATACAGATAAATACGATTAGACATGAGCACACAAGGTATCCACGGACGAGGTATAAGAGGCTGAGGTCAAGGCCGTAGAGGGGCTCGAGCTGAGTCCTCTTTACTGGGCAGTATGCCAAATCTAGACACGAGTGAGACGCCAGTGTCGCCTACTACTGAGACTGGGTCTCAAGATCGCATGGCGGGGGACGAGGCATTATCCTAGGCTATGCTAAGGATATTGGAGAGGGCCGCTGGACCCAATACTAGATCTGGGGGCCGAGGATCGGTTACTGAACGACTCCGGTCTAATGGAGCTGAGCTCTTCAAGGGTGTTACTGGGGTGCCCCTAATGTGGCCGAATACTGGATTGAGGCTATGGAGAGGATCATGGATGATCTAGATTGCACCCCTGGGCAAAAATTAAATGGTGCAGTCTCATTGCTGCGGGATGAGGCTTATCAGTGGTGGCTGACTGTTAAGGAGAGGACTCAGCCCGAACGTTTGACCTGGGATTTCTTTAAGACTGCCTTCTAGGGGAAATATTGTAATAGCCCAATTTAGGGGCTAGTCGAAACAATGGTTTCGGAACCACTAATCCAAGGTTAGAGAAAATTATTTTCATGATATTTTATGAGTTAGAGCATGATTATATAAGTGTATGAAAATTTTGGTACTTTAATTTTAGCGATTTCATGTTTAATCGCGAAAAATGACTAAATTCCATAAAGTGCGAAAGTTCAATTTTACAAGCTAAGGGTGCCAAATAGCTATGGAATATTATTTAGAGGTCTTTAAAGGGCAATTAGCCCCTTAAATAATAGTTGGCCGGCCATAGGGGACAAACAATGTCAAAATTGGTCAAAGTTGTTAGATTAGGTGGATTAAATTGAGGAAATACAATAAAATAAAGAAAGGAAAAAGATATCATCTTTCATCTCTTCTTCTCCACCGAAATTTTCAGTAAACAAGGGGTTTGAGAACTCAAAAATTTCAACCAAGCTTTCTCCTTGTAAGTAAGTGCTTTAGTGATCATTTCTTGATAAAAATTGTACTTTTGAAACCCCTAAAGCTTAAGCTTTCTAAAGAGGGGACTATTTTGCAATATGGTGAAAAGTTTAGTGTTTTGCCATGTGAGCTTTTAAGTTGTTTGCTGCATTTTTATGGAAGAAAATGAGTCTTAGTTGTTAGATGAACAACTTCTGTGAAAGGTGTTACAATGAAAACACCTAAAATGACCTTTTTATAAAGGTTGTAAAATATGTAGTAAATGTATGAAATGTTGAGTTTTGATGGTATCCATAAGAGAAATAAATGTTCAACTAGGCTCGATAAAGTTAAAAATTTGATTAGAATTGATTTCTGAGCCCAGGGGTAAAATGGTCATTTTGCAAAAGTCTAAGGGTAAAATAGTAATTTTGCCAAAGCATGGTTATTGAAATGCATTTATTAATGTGATTGCTAAATGAGCTAATTTTTTATTATAGATCAAGAAGAACGAAGAATTTACCTCGACCGGGGAAAGAACAAAGTATCGGACTAGATCGACGATCTAGCTTATTTTGAAATCGAGGTAAGTTTGTATGTAATAAATTCAACATTTATGCTAGTATGTTTGAGAATGTTTGATATTATAATGATACATGATATTCTCTGAAATTGAGTATTGGTGTTGAATGAGAAAGATGATAAAAGTTGAGATGTGGAAGTCCCGGTTGGACTATGATAAATGTGAGAATACTATCATCGAGACATGAGATGGATAAGGTCCCGTGTAAGACCATGTTGGGGGCATGGCCTCGGTACCGAATTGTGATTTCGTATAAGACCATATCTGGGATATGGCTTCAGTATTGAGTATGAGAATCGTATAAGACCATATCCGGGATATGGCATCGATACTTGAAGTGAGATTCCGTATAAGACCATATTCGGGATATTGCATCGGCACTCAGAGGTGACCCCATATAAGACTACATCTGGGATGTGGCATTGGCTACGTGTTTATGTTAATGACGATGAATATGCGACTTTGAGTATTCCTAGTGATTTAGTGGGATAAATAGATAAGCTTGGAAATAGCAATGAGATTAGTACTAAAGTCATGTGATTGAGTGAATACCGGTACCCATGAATAGTTCACGAGGAATGTTTACGCTATGTGGCATGGTATATGCTAGATAAGAATAAGTACGACTAAGTTATGGCAAAGTGCTTATGACCTTGTGTGGTTATCTAATTCCATGAATTGATGTCATTATAAACTTATTTACTGCTATTTATTTTCATGCAAACTTACTAAGCTTTATGCTTACCCCTCTCATTTCCTTTTTTCCTTGTAGTATTGCCAAGATAATTCGAGAATCGTGGGACGTCGGAGTTCGGAAATCACACTATCGACATCTCTTTGGTGTAACAAGTTAGACATATTTTGAGTATGGCATGTATAGGACTAGGGTATTTTGTTATGTCATTTTGATAGCCAAAGTGTAGGCTATTTATGTTATCAAAGTTATTTTGTAAATGGTCATTGGAATTGGGACAATTCATGACAAGTTTATTTATATTCAATGATGAAATTATGAAGATTATGCTTGTGTGGATGCTTTGAATTGAGTTTTTAAATGTGCCTTAGGGCCATGAGTTATGTTGAAATGTATTGGTATAAGTATGGTTGCTATGTAGGGTGGCATTTGGCTTGGAATATAGCTTTTTTTTAATGTCCACACGGGTAGATACCCGGGCGTGTGTCTAAGCTGTGTGTAACACACGGTCAGCCCCATGGGCGTGTTGATCGACCGTGTGTCACCTTGCATGCTAGGTTTGTAAGTCAGTATGCTTAGTAGTAATCACACGGGCAGAGACATGGCCGTGTGTCTCAGCCGTGTAGGAGGCACGGCCATGGACATGGGCGTGTGCCCAGGCCGTGTGAAGTCTGCACCTAAAATTAGGAATTTTATTCGACACACGGTCTAAGGACACGGGCGTGTGCCTTAGCCGTGTGACCATAGTGAGTTGATGACGTCATAAATAGAATGCTATGGTTTTGGCACACGGGCTAAGGCACGGGCGTGTCGAGGCCGTGTGTGGGACACGGGCTAAACACACGGGCGTGTGATAGGCTGTGTGATGCAAGTCAGTGTCGACCACGGGTATGGAACACGGGCATGTGAAATGCCACACAGGCGTGTCCCATTCTTCACACAGGCGTGTGGCCCTGTTTGTCAAAATTTTCTAAGTGTTTAAAAGTTTTCGGTTTGGTCTCGAAACATCACGAGTATACGTAGAAGGTCTCGTAGACCCATAATAGGGAAGTTACGATTGTAAATGAAAAAGTTTATGTTGGAACGAAAGTTTATAGCCCAAAGTTGTAAGTTTAAACAAGATAAGTTCGGTAATGCCTCGTATCTGGTTCCGGTGTTGAATAAGGGTAAGGGGTGTTACATTTAGTGGTATCAGAGCTACGATTTAGTCGGTTCTCAAACTAACTTAGCGTGAGTATGAGTCTAGCTATACATGCCATACGTAAGAGTATTTGTGTAATGACAGCGTGACGAATCCTGACGGTTTGAATTGTATTTTTATATAGTAATGGATCTCGATCGGACTGCAGCTAATGATGCTACGAGTAATTGGTACACTGAGTAAATATGATGAGCAATTGGTACACTGAGTACATTCGAGCAAATCCTAATGCTCAACTCCCTCCACCCCCACCTATTCCTCATCCTGCTCCTGTAGCTCCTCAGGTGGTAGAGGTAGTAAGTAGAGAAAGGCCTCCGGTCGACAAGATCCGAAAACAAGGAGCCGAGGAATTTCGGGCTAGTAAGGATGATGATCTGGAGAGGGCAGAATTATGGCTTGAGAATACTATCAGGGTATTCGATGAGCTGTTATGCACGCCTGAAGAGTGCATAAAGTGTGTGGTATCTCTCTTGAGAGATTCGGCCTATCAGTGGTGGAATACCCTTGTGTCGGTGGTACCAAGGGAGAGAATTAACTGGGAATTCTTCCAAGAAGAATTTCGGAAGAAGTATATTAGTCAGAGATTCATCGACCAGAAAAGAAAGGAGTTCTTGGAATTAAAGCAAGGCCGAATGACAGTGACTGAATATGAGCGTGAGTTTGTAAGGCTCAGCAAATATGCTCGAGAGTGCGTATTGACAGAGGCTATCATGTGTAAAAGGTTCGAGGATGGGTTAAATGAGGATATCCGTTTATATGTTGGAGTCCTCGAACGAAAAGAATTTGTGGTGTTGGTAGATAGAGCTTGTAAGGCTAAAGAGTTGGCCAAAGAGAAAAGAAGAGCTGAGATTGAGTCCCGTGACTCGAGAAAGATACAACTGAGTAAGTCCTACCAATCATCATCGAAGAAATCAAGGGATTTTGCTACTCGATCAGCCACTTCGGCCAGGTTTTCAAACTGAAGTAAGGGCAAACAATTCTCGGGGCTAAAGACTACTTCGGTTGCTAGTGTTGGCAATGCCCGACCGAGTAGACCGGAATGTCTGCAGTGTGGCAGACGTCAATCTGGTAAGTGTCGAGCAAACGAGAAGGCTTGTTTCAAGTGTGGGTCTCTAGACCACTTTATCAGAGGTTGCCCCGAGGCGGGTGAGAAAGAGAAACCTCAGAATGCAAGACCGGGAAATACTGCTAGAGGAAGACCACCGAGAAACCCAAGAAATGAGATGAGTGGCAAGAATTCATCTAGAAAGCAGACTGCGAGAGTGGAGGGTAGAGCACCGACGAGAAAATAAGTCATTCGTGCTCGCGAAGAGGCGTCCTCCCCTGACATGATCACGGGTATATTTTCTCTTTATGATACTTGTGTTATAGCTTTAATTGATCCGGGATCTACCCACTCGTATATTTACATGAAATTAGTCTCTAGCATGAGCATGCCTATAAAGTCTATTGAATTTGTAATAAGAGTGTCGAATCCCCTAGGCAAATGTGTATCGGTTGATAGAATATGTAAATGGTTACCTTTGATGATTAGGGGTCATTATTTTCCTGCAAATCTCATGTTATTACCGTTTGATGAGTTCGATGTCATCCTTGGGATGGATCGGTTAGTTACTCATGATGTGATTGTAAATTGTGGAAAGAAGTTTATTGAGTTAAAATGTGAAAGTGGGGATCTTATTCGTGTTGAATCAGATAAGTAAGATAGATAACCAGTAGTGATATCATCCTTGTTGACTCAGAAGTATTTAAGAAAGGGGTACGAAGCTTACCTTGCTTTTGTAATGAATGCTAAAGAGATTGAGTTGAAAATTGAGTCGGTACCTATAGTGTGCGAATATCCGGTTGTTTTTCCGGAGGAATTGCCAGGGTTACCTCCGGTTAGGGAGATTGAATTTAGGATTGAGTTAGCTCTGGGTACCGCCCCCATTTCTATTGCTCCATATAGAATGGATCCAACCGAGCTAAGAGGATTGAAAGCACAGTTGCAAGAACTAACGGATAAGGCTTTGCAAGACCGAGTTTTACTCCGTGGGGTGCTCCCGTATTATTTGTGAAGAAGAAAGATAGTTCTATGAGGTTATTCATAGATTATCAGCAACTTAATAAGGTAATTTTGAAGAACAAGTACCCGTTGCCAAGAGTTGATGATTTGTTTGATCAATTGAAAGGAGCCACGGTGTTTTCCAAAATAGACTTAAGGTCTGGGTACTATCAGTTGAGAGTTAAGGACTTGGATGTGCCAAGAACTGCATTTCGGGCGAGGTATGGCCACTACGAATTTTTGGTTATGCCTTTTGGTTTAACAAATGCCCCAGCCGTTTTTATAGACTTGATGAATCGCATTTTTCGGCCATATTTGGATAAATTTGTCGTGGTCTTCATTGATGATATACTGATCTACTCTCGAGATGAGAATGAGCATGCCGAGCATTGAGAAAGGTTCTGTAAATTTTGAGAGATAAACAATTGTATGCCAAGTTTAGTAAAAGTGAATTTTGGCTTAAGGAAGTTGGATTTTTGGGGCACATTGTCTCAAGAGATGGAATTAGAGTCGACCCGAGTAAGATTTCGGCAATTGTTGAATGGAAACCGCCAAGGAGCGTAACTAAAGTGAGGAGTTTTCTGGGCCTAGCAGGCTATTACATGCATTTTGTCAAGGGGTTTTCCATGATAGCTACTCCGATGACGAGACTGCAAAAAGATGTGAAGTTTGATTGGACAGAAAAGTGCAAACAGAGTTTTGAGAAACTAAAGGCGTTGTTGACTGAGGCTCCTGTTTTGGTGCAACCGGAGCCGGGAAAAGAATTCGTGGTTTACAGTGATGCATCCATGAATGGATTGGGTTGTGTAATTATGCAAGAGGGCAAGGTGATTGCATATGCTTCTAGACAATTAAAGCCACACGAGTAGAATTACCCGACCTATGATGTAGAGTTGGCAGCCATTGTGTTTGCATTGAAGTTATGGAGACACCATTTATATGGTGAAAGGTGTCGGGTATTCACCGACCATAAAAGCCTAAAATATTTGATGACTCAAAAGGATTTGAATTTGAGGCAACGAAGATGGTTAGAGCTGATCAATGATTATGAGTTAGTGATTGACTACCATCCGGGAAAGGCGAACGTGGTCGCCGATGCTTTGAGCAGAAAATCCTTGTTTACGCTGAGAGCCATGAATACACGGATGGCTTTGTTAGATTATGGTTCTATTCTAGCCGAGTTGAGGGCTAGACCATTGTTTCTCCAAGAGATTTGCGAAGCTCAGAAAGATGACAGCAACTTATAAGCCAAAAGAGTTCTATGTGAGTCAAATGTTGAGTCAGACTTTTGAGTAAGTCCTGACGGATGTTTGATGTTTCGAGATAGGTTCTGTGTACCCAGAAATGGTGAACTTATCCGGAAGATTCTGCATAAAGCACATAGTGGATGTTTGTCTGTACATCTAGGCAGCACGAAAATGTATAATGACTTGAAGAAATGGTATTGGTGGCCGAGTATGAAGAAAGACATTTTGGAGTTTGTACCGAGATGTCTAATTTGTCAACAAGTGAAGGCCGAACATCAAGCACCTTCGGGTCTACTTCAGCCTATTATGGTTCCCGAGTGGAAATGGGACCGTATTACTATGGACTTCGTGACGGGTTTACCGTTGACGCCAAAAAAGAAAGATGTTGTATGGGTTGTAGTCGATAGACTTACGAAGTCAGCCCATTTTGTACCAGTACGAGTCGATTATTCTCTTGCTAAGTTGGCAAATTTGTATGTGTCAGAGATAGTAAGACTTCATGGTGTACCATTGTCGATCATTTCGGATAGAGTTTCGAGATTCACGTCACGGTTTTGGAAAAAGTTACAAGAGGCTTTAGGCACAAAATTGAGTTTCAGTACAGCTTTCCATCCACAAACCGACGGGCAGTTGGAAAGAGTGATACAGATACTTGAAGACATGCTTCGATGTTGCGTTTTGGAATTCTAGGGTAATTGGGAAAAATACTTACCGTTAGTAGAATTTGCCTACAATAATAGTTTTCAGTCAAGTTTGAAGATGGCACCTTATGAAGCATTGTACGGGTGTAAGTGCCGAACGCCCTTGTATTGGACAGAACTTAGAGAGAATCAGATTCACGGGGTTGATTTGGTCAGGGAAACTGAAGAGAAAGTAAAGGTGATACGTGAATGTCTGAAAGCGGCCTCAGATAGACAAAAGTCCTATTCAGATTTGAAACGGAAAGAGATTGAGTTTCAAGTCGGTGATAAAGTGTTTATGAAAGTATCACCATGGAGAAAAGTCTTCAGATTTGGCTGGAAAGGCAAATTGAGTCCGCATTTTATCGGACCTTATGAAATTATTGAGAGGATAGGACCGGTAGCTTATTGTTTGGTCTTTCCACCTGAGTTGGAAAAGATTCACGATGTCTTCCACTTGACTATGTTACGTCACTACCGTTCGGACCCTTCACATATGATTGTGCCATAAGAAGTATAGATTCAACTGGACAAGACTTATGGCGAGAGGCCGGTTAAGATTTTGGCACAAGAGGTCAAACAACTAAGAAACAAAAGTATAGCCCTCGTTAAAGTATTATGGCAAAGACATGGAGTGGAAGAGGCTACATGGGAGCCCGAGGAGGCTATGAGAAACCAATATCCCAACCTTTTCACCAGTAAGATTTTCAGGGACGAAAATCCTTAAGGGGGAGAATCGTAACAGCCCGATTTTGGGGCTAGTCAGAATAGTGGTTTCAGAACCACTAATCCAAGGTTAGAGAAAATTATTTTCATGATATTTTATGAGTTAGAGCATGATTATATAAGTGTATGAAAATTTTGGTGCTTTAATTTTAGCGATTTCATGTTTAATCTCGAAAAAGGACTAAATCGCATAAAGTGCGAAAGTTCAATTTTACAAGCTAAGGGTGCCAAATAGCTATGGAATATTATTTGGAGGTCTTTAAAGGGCAATTAGCCCCTTAAATAATAGTTGGCCGGCCATAGGGGACAAACAATGTCAAAATTGGTTAAAGTTGTTAGATTAGGTGGATTAAATTGAGGAAATACAATAAAATAAAGAAAAGAAAAAGATATCATCTTTCCTCTCTTCTTCTCCACCGAAATTTTCAGTAAATAAGGGGTTTGAGAACTCAAAAATTTTAGCCAAGCTTTCTCCTTGCAAGTAAGTGCTTTAGTGATCATTTCTTGATAAAAATTGTACTTTTGAAACCCCTAAAGCTTAAGCTTTCTAAAGAGGGGACTATTTTGAAATATGGTGAAAAGTTGAGCGTTTTGCCATGTGAGCTTTTAAGTTGTTTGCTGCATTTTTATGGAAGAAAATGAGTCTTAGTTGTTAGATGAACAACTTTTGTGAAAGGTGTTACAATGAAAACACCTAAAAGGACCTTTTTGTAAAGGTTGTAAAATATGTAGTAAATGTATGAAATGTTGAGTTTTGATGGTAGCCATAAGATAAATAAATGTTCACCTAGGCTCAATAAAGGTAGAAATTTGATTAGAATTAATTTCTGAGCCTTAGGGTAAAATAGTCATTTTGCAAAAGTCTAAGGGCAAAATAGTAATTTTACCAAAGCATGGTTATTGAAATGCATTTATTAATGTGATTGTTAAATGAGCTAATTTTCTATTATAGATCAAGAAGAACCAAGAATTTACCTCGACCGGGGAAAGAACAAAGTATCGGACTAGATCGATGATCTAGCTTATTTTGAAATCGAGGTAAGTTTGTATGTGATAAATTCAACATTTATGCTAGTATGTTCGAGAATGTTTGATATTATAATGATACATGATATTCTCTGAAATTGAGTATTGGTGTTGAATGAGAAAGATGATAAAAGTTGAGATGTGGAAGTCCCGGTTGGACTATGATAAATGTGAGAATACTATCATCGAGACTTGAGATGGATAAGGTCCCGTGTAAGACCATGTCGGGGGCATGGCCTCGACACTGAATTGAGATTCTGTATAAGACCATATCTGGGATATGGCTTCGGTATTGAATATGAGAATCGTATAAGACCATATCTGGGATATGGCATCGAAACTTGAAGTGAGATTCCGTATAAGACCATATCCGGGATATGCATCGGCACTCAGAGGTGACCCCATATAAGACCACATCTGGGAGTTGGCATTGGCTACATGTTTATGTTAATGACGATGAATATGCATCTTTGAGTATTCCTAGTGATTTAGTGGGATAAATAGATAAGCTTGGAAATAGCAATGAGATTAGTACTAAAGTCATGTGATTGAGTGAATACAGGTACCCGTGAATAATTCACGAGGAATGTTTACGATATGTGGCATGGTATATGCTAGATAAGAACAAGTACAAGTAAGTTATGGCAAAGTGCTTATGACCTTTTGTGGTTATCTAATGCCATGAATTGATGTCATTATGAACTTATTTGTTGCTATTTATTTTCATGCAAACTTACTAAGCTTTATGCTTACCCCTCTCATTTCCCTTTTTCCTTGTAGTATTGCCAAGATAATTCGAGAATCGTGGGACGTCGGAGTTCGAAAATCACACTATCGACATCTCTTTGGTATAACACGTTAGACTTATTTTGAGTGTGCATGTATAGGACTTGGGTATTTTGTTATGTCATTTTGAATGCCAAAGTATAGGCTATTTATGTTATCAAAGTCATTTTGTAAATGGTCATTGGAATTGGGCCAATTCATGACAAGTTTATTTATATTCAATGATGAAATTATGAAGATTATGCTTGTGTGGATGCTTTGAATTGAGTTTTTGAATGTGCCTTAGGGCCATGAGTTATTTTGAAATGTATTGGTATAAGTATGGTTGCTATGTAGGGTGGCATTTGGCTTGGAATATAGCTTTTTTTTAATGTCCACACGGGTAGATACACGGGCGTGTGTCTAAGCCGTGTGTGACACACAGTCAGCCCCATGGACGTGTTGATCGACCGTGTGTCCCCTTTGAAGCTAGGTTTACAAGTCAGTATGCTTAGTAGTAAACACACAGGCAGAGACATGACCGTGTGTCTCAGCTGTGTAGGAGGCACGACCATGGACATGGGCGTGTGCCCAGGCCGTGTGAAGTCTGCACTTAAAATTAGGAATTTTATTCGACACACGGTCTAAGGACACGGGTGTGTGCCTTGGCCGTGTGACCATAGTGACTTGATGACATGATAAATAGAATGCCATGGTTTTGGCACACGGGCTAAGGCACGGGCGTGTCGAGGCCGTGTGAGGGACACGGGCTAAACACACGGGCGTGTGATAGGCCGTGTGATGCAAGTCAGTGTCGACCACGGGTATGGAACACGGGCATGTGAAATGCCACACGGGCGTGTCCCATTCTTCACACGGGCGTGTGGCCTTGTTTGTCAAAATTTTCTAAGTGTTTGATAGTTTTCGGTTTGGTCTCGAAACATCACGAGTATACGTATAGGGTCTCATAGACCCATAATAGGGAAGTTACGATTGTAAATGAAAAAAGTTTTAAGTTGGAACGAAAGTTTATAGCCCAAAGTTGTAAGTTTAAGCAAGATAAGTTCGGTAATGCCTCGTATCCGGTTCCGGTGTTGAATACGGGTAAGGGGTGTTACAAATATGTAGGGGCGAGCTACGTGGATGCCTGTAAGAGGGAGTTCCTGAACCTTACTCAGGGAGATCGATCTGTGGCCGAGTATGAGGCCGAATTCCTGCGACTGAGCCGCTATGCGCGAGGTATGGTGGCGACTAAGTATGAGCGATGTGTCTGCTTTGAGGATGGCCTCAGGGATTATTTGAGAATCCTGATAGCTCCGCAGGGGGAGCGCAATTTTTCTTCACTGGTTGAGAAGGCGAAAATCGCCGAGGAGGTTAAGCGCACTGAGCGCCAAAACCGTGACAGAGAGAGAGGTAGGAACAATAGGGATTCAGAGCCCTCGAGTTCTGTTCAGAGGCCTAAGAAAAAGGCCAGACCTTATAGGCCAGTTAGAGCTTGACCCCCTGCTACTGCTGTTAGACTGCAGCCATGCGTCGGTTGTGGTAGACGCCATCAGGGCAAATGTTGGAAGAGGACTGTGGCTTTCTTGAGGTGTGGGTTATTAGAGCACTGTATTAGGGAGTGTCCGGTGAGGGCTGATCAAATGCAAGCTCCGGGTACTGGTACTACACAGCCACAGAGGGTAGCACAACAGCCACCGAGAGGTCGTAGTCAGGCTAGGGGTGGTAATGGCATGAGTCATGGACAGAGGGCACCGGGAAGAGGTGCTGGACAGACTAAGGCGAGGTAGCCTACTCTTGTTTATGTTGCACGCCACCGAGAGGATAGAGATGCTCCAAGCATCATCACGGGCACGTTTCTTATTTATGATGTGCCTTACACTGCATTGATAGATATAGGATCTACGTATTCTTATGTTGCCTGTTCGATTTCCAAAAATCTGGAGATTCCAGTTAAGAGTACTTCTAACGAGGTGACTGTGCTGAGCCCGCTGGAGCAATCTGTTAGAGTCAGCAAACTGTATAGGAATGTTTTTTTATAGGTTCAAGGGACGGTATTTCTGGCTGGCTTGATAGAGCTTCCGTTTGGGGAGTTCGATATGATATTAGGGATGGACTGGTTGGTCAAGCATCGTGTAAGCTTGGACTGTGCGACTAAGAGGGTCATATTGAGAACTGAGGAGGATGATGAGTAGTTGTGATTGGAGAACGTCAGAACTACTTGGCTAACGTGATCTCTGCACTGGTAGCTGAGAAACTGGTTCGTAAGGGATGTGAGGCGTATTTGGCCTATGTAGGTGTTTATACTTCTGGGGACTATACTGTAAAGGATACCTGAACTGTAAGGGATTTTTTGAACGTCTTCCCTGAGGAGCTACCGGGTTTACCTCCGAATCGTGAAGTAGAGTTTGGGATTGAACTTCTTTCGGGTACAGCTCTGGTGTCTATCGCTTCCTACCGAATGGCACCGAAGGAGCTTTCGGAGCTTAAGGCTCAGATTCAGGAGTTGTTGGATCGTGGGTTCATCCGCCTTAGTGTGTCTCCGTGAGGTGCACCGGTACTGTTTGTTAAGAAAAAAGATGGGTCCATGAGGATGTGTATTGACTACCGACAACTGAATAAGCTGACCGTCAAGAACAAGTATCCGTTACTGAGGATCGATGACCTGTTTGACTAGTTTCGAGGAGCATCGGTATTCTCTAAGATTGATCTCCTGTCTGGGTACCATCAGTTGAGGGTTAAGGAGGCTGATGTGCATAAGACGACATTTAGGACTCGCTATGGTCACTACGAGTTTCTAGTGATGCCATTTGGACTGACTAATGCACCGGTAGCTTTCATAGATCTGATGAACCAAGTATTTCAGCCCTATCTAGATCGGTTTGTGGTGGTGTTCATCGAAAACATATTGGTTTATTCGAGGACTGAGGATGAGCATGACGAGCACCTTAGGATTGTTCTTCAGACTTTGAGGGAAAAGTAGCTCAATGCTAAGTTTAGCAAGTGCGAGTTCTGATTAAGTGAAGTAACATTTCTGGGTCATGTGGTGTCTACTGAGGGGATTCGAGCCGATCCTCAAAAGATTGAGGCTATATTGGATTGGAAGCAGCCTAAGAATGTGTCTGAGATCTGCAGCTTTTTGGGGCTGGTAGGTTATTATCGACGGTTTGTGGAAGGTTTCTCACTGATTGTAGCACCCTTAACTAAGCTGCTACGTAAGGGTGTACCATTTTTCTGGTCTGATGCGCAGCAAGAGAGCTTCGAGAAGCTCAAGACTGTACTGACTGAGGCTCTTGTTCTGATACAGCCTGAACCTGAAAAGGAGTTCACGGTTTATAGTGATGCATCACATGTCGGTTTGGGTTGTGTGTTGATGCAAGATGGTAAGGTGGGAGCATATGCGTCTCATCAGCTAAAGACACATGAGGTGAACTACCTGACGCACGATTTGGAATTGGCCGCCGTAGTTTTTGCTCTGAAAATCTGGAGGCACCATCTGTATGGTGAGAAGTGTATCATCTACACTGATCACAAGAGCCTCAAGTACATCATTACTCAGAAGGAGCTAAGTCTTAGGTAGCGTAGATGGGTTGAGCTGCTTAAGGATTACGATTGTACCATTGAGTACCATCCAGGCAAGGCCAATGTGGTGGCCGATGCATTGAGCCATAAGGATATGACTGATCTGAGAGTGATGTTTGCTCGACTTAGCTTGTTCGACGATGGGAGTTTGTTGGCTAAACTGCAAGTCAAACCAACTTGGATCGAGCAGATTAAGGGTAAACAGCTAGAAGATGAGTCTCTGAGCTTGAGGTTTCGACAGATTGAGAGTGGTACTATTGCCAACTTTGGGTTAAACAGTGATGGTGTGTTGTGTTTTTGAGGACGAATCTGTGTACTGAATGATGTGGATCTGAGACAGTCGATTTTGAGGGAGGCGCAAAGTAGCCCCTATGTTATGCATCCCGGTGGGAATAAGATGTACCGAGATCTTCGAGAACTGTACTGGTGGCCGGACTTGAAGCGTGAAGTTACTGATTTCGTGGCGCGATGTCTGACTTGCCAGCAAGTTAAGGCTGAGCATCAGTTACCTTTGGGTTTGCTGCAGCCAGTTAAGATTCTCTTATGGAAATGAGAACGAGTGACTATGGACTTCGTTAGTGGGTTGTCCTTGACACCCACTAAGAAGGATTCTGTCTAGGTCACCGTGGATCGACTGACCAAGTCTGCACACTTCATCTCAGTTAGGATAGATTATTCTTTACAGAAGCTGGCGAAGCTTTATATTTCTGAGATAGTGAGACTGCATGGGGTACCAGTTTCGATCATCTCTGATAGGGATCCTCGCTTCACGTCTCAGTTTTGGAAGAAGCTACATGAGGCTCTGGGTTCAAGGTTGGACTTCAGTACTGCGTTCTATCCTCAAACCGATGGCCAATCGAAGAGGGTGATTCAGATACTAGAGGATATGTTGAAGAGCTGTGTTATCGATTTCCAAGGCAGTTAAGAGGAGTATCTGCCGCTAGCGGAGTTTGCTTATAATAACAATTTCTAGTCTAGCATTCAGATGGCACCTTACAAGGCTCTGTATGGTCGTAAGTGTCGCACTCCCTTGTGTTGGACTGAGTTGGGTGAACGTCGTGTTCTGGGTTCTGAGTTGGTTTCTGAGATTGAGGATAAGGTCAGATTGATTCGGGATCGACTGAAAGCGACATTGGACAGACATAAATCTTATGCGGATCTGAAGAGACGCGAGATTGAGTATTCTGTGGGGGACTTCGTATTTCTCAAGGTCTTACCATAGAAGAAGGTTCTGAGGTTCAGTCGTAAGGGCAAGCTGAGCCCTAGGTTTATTGGGCCGTACCGGATTCTAAAATTAGTGGGATCGGTAGCTTATCAGTTGGAGCTACCTCCAGAGTTAGACCGTATTCACGATGTGTTCCACGTCTCGATATTGAGGCGTTACCACTCTGATCCCACACATATTGTCCCTGTGGAGGTGATTGAGGTTAGGCCAGACTTAACCTTTGAGGAGGAGCCAGTTCAGGTTTTGGATCGCGATGTAAAGGTTCTTCGGAGGAAGTCTATTCTTTTAGTGAAGGTGCTATGGCGGAACCATAGCACTGAGGAGGCCACGTGGGAGCCTGAGGATGCGATGCATTGGCAGTATCCTCATCTGTTCTGATCAGGTAAATTTCAAGGCCGGAATTTTCTTTTGGGATGTAGAGTTGTAACGCCCCATATTTCTTATTTTTTTCGTGACTTTATGACAAATGTGTATCTGCTTCAGTGGTTAAGTGTTCTGGGTGTGTGTGAGGGGTCCTAAGTTCAAGCCCTATCCTTGGCTTAATTTTGGTATTTTTATAAATAAAGCCCTATCTTTGGTCAATAGGCTTTTATTTAATTGTTGGTAAGCTTATGTTAGAATGGGCCTACTGGTCTAGTGGTTAAGTGGAGTGTTGGTGTGTTTGGGGTCCTGTGTTCAAATCCCTGCGTGGGCGTAGATGATTAATTTTTGGCTTATGGCGTCAGTAAGAGATTGCATGGGACTGAACTACTGTAGTGGTTGAGATTAGGGGATAGTGGGGAGATTATTGAGGGATTTCTGATAAAGAAAAATCTGAACATCTTTTATTTTTTTGGTTTCTTTTTCTCTTCCTCCCTTTGTGGTCAAAATTCTTTTGTTTTCTCAAAATCCCCAAACTTTAAACTTGACGCTATTTTCTTGTCTCATTGCCGATTATTCCTCTTCTTTTTCCTTGTCGATTTTGCTTTCCTTTTGTCTGCTATTGTACCTTCGTTTCCTTTTCGTTGACATTCGTTACGAAACTTCGGTAAGTGAACTCTTGGTATTCTGTAAGTTGTGAATACAAAAACATTAATTGGGGTTATATTGGTATTATGGGCAGCAGTGAATTCGAAAGGAAGGGGCTGTTCTTTTGTGGAGCTATAGCAGAATCGTTCGAGGTGTTGGGGTGAGTGTTAAACGCTTGTATAGCATAGCCGTCGGTTTGTAAATGCGTTTTATTCGTGTTTTAAGTTGGTTCTAAAACTTCGATATGCCAATTTTAGGTTTCCAGAGATACATGATTGCGTTAGCAGCGAAAACAAACCAGGTGTGTACCCAAAAACATAGAAAACAGAGTTTTGGCGAAAGCCAAAAATCCCGCTGTCGACGCCACATGGGCGTGTGGTTGCCCGTGTGGTAGGCCGTGTGCCATAACACGGGCGTGTAAATGACGATGCCAGGCCGTGCGCATAAGACACGGCCGTGTGATGGCCAAGCAGACCGTGTGCGACACACAGGCTGGACTGATTTGGGCCGTGTGGGCCACATGGGTAAACCACACGGGCGTGTGGGATTCTGGGCCAGGCCGTGTGATCCACATGGCCAAGGAAAATTTTGGCTGTGTGGGCCACACGGGCATGTGGGCCCACACAGGCAGGCCACATAGGCGTGTGAGCCCATTATCACTGAATTGATTGCTAAGGTTGCATGGGTCGCCAAAGCCGACTGTGAACCTACTGTAGGGTCGGTAAGCGTTACTTAGACCCCTAATTGTGTGAAATGACTGATTGATGGATATATATATTGAGCATGATGATATTATGTATGTATACATTTACTGGTTATATGTACTGATATCATGAGATAGCATGTCATGCATTGCATGGGGTTGGGTTGATTTTATTTGGAGGAAGTGTACTGAAAGTCTTTTAAGCCTAATATACCGGAAGCTCAGTTGCAAACTACTGTTTTGTGCCGCATTCGGCACTACCTTGAGTGTAGGGATGGGTGGGTTGATTTAATCCCCACATGGAGTATAAGGTTGGACGGAGATGGCGTGTAGAGGCTGGTTGGGTAGGACTTTGTTACTGAGTATTGTATATTTGTTACTGATACTGTGATGGGCTAAGACCCTTGTGCATACCGACATCGATCATCGAGTTGGGCTACGCCAAATCTGTTATCGAGCATTGAAATGGGCTTAGGCCCAAGATCGCTTTTTTGACCGCAATCGTGTGTTTACTGCTGTTTGATTTTTGTGGGATTACACACTGAGTTTACGTAAACTCACCCCTCTCTGTTTAATGTGCACAGGTAATCCCCAGACCTAGACGGATCGGTTTAGCGGAGGACTCGATGGTGACCACAGTTTTTGGACTTTTACGATTTATAATTTATGATTTGTGGTTTATTTGGATGTAATTTGGGGACTTTTGCTTAAATTTGGTTTTTATTTATTTTTATGGATTTATAACTGCTAGACGTAGGAAAACTCGGTTTTCAAAAAGGCAAAGTTTTCTCTAAACACACGATTTACTCAAAATGGTTTTAAAAGCTTCCGCAACGAATTATGTTTAAAACAACCTACTAAACGAGTAAGGATTTTGGAATTAAGAAGAGATAAGAAAAGTAAGTAAATGGAAATGGTTTAATCATAGAAACTTAGTTTTCAACACGTTATCATGTGACTTCGCCAGATTCGGCCATAACATCTAGGCCGGGTTTGGGGTGTTACAGTGGTAGCCCAAATTAAATTTATTTAATTAAAAACCTATTTTCATCTCAGTAACTGGACATCCAAGTTGGCATTTAAAGCCCATTTGGACTGCCATTAGGGAGGTAATGAAGTTTAACGGTAGATTGACCACTTAGTAACAAAACGATAACATAAGTGACTAAAATGTAATATAAGGTAAATGAAAATGACTATTTGTAGTTTACCCTTTTATTTATAATATATATTGCATTTTTATATTTATTTTAAAAAAATACTTATTGAAATTGAAAAATGAACTTAAAGGATTTTAACTCGAATAATTCAAGAGTCAAATTTAATAAATTCAAAATAAAAATAACTGATAATAATTTAAACACAAATAATTGAAGCTTGAAATGAGTTGAAAACCTATCCAACTTGTAATATCTCTAAAAATATAAAATTTAAATGACCCAATTGGGAGCGAATCTAAACCATGACTATATCTTGTTCAGTTTCAATCTCTAGTCTAGGCGACCATTCTTATTTTCTCTCAACAATTTCTAATATTTTTTAACAAATTCAAACAAGTAACCATACCATCCTTATTATATTTTGGATTTATATTTCAAGCATCCATTATGTTTAAATTTATAAAGGTCTATGGATAAATTTTCCTTTTAATCATTTAATTAAAAAAATTACAACTTAGTTACTCACATTTTTGAAATTTTATTTTTGTCACCCAATCATTAAGTGGTTGATGGTGGCATTTCTTTAGTTGGCATAATAATTTTAGTACTCATCTTTTATATTTTTTTGTCAATTTGACCTTACATATATATAAAATGATAAAAAAATTGAAATTCTTTTTAAAAGTTTTAAAAATACAAATAAAATAGATAAACATTTCAAAAATAGATAAAATGAGGTAAAATATCCAGCTACAAGAGAATTAGGAACGACAGAGAACTTTTCCCCCTCCGACTCTTTAGTCTTAAGAATATTGGTTTTAATTGTTGTTATTATAAGAAAAGAAAAAGAATAAAGAATAAAAAATTAATTTGTTTTTTAGATTTAGATTTTGAAAAATAAACTAAATGAATTGAATGTTAAATCAAGTTTGAAATTTTTTTTTGGTATATTTTGTAACCTACTTTTGCTAAAAAATGATATCAGAGTCAATTTCTTAAGTCTCTATAATATCAGTTCTGGAAGGAAGTTCTTCAACAGCATAGAACTCGACTTGAAAATATTACTATTTTAGTTTTGTTTTGTTTCTATTTTGTTATTAGATTCTATTGAATGATCATTTTTGTTCTCATGTCTTAATATTGAACAATCTTAAGCTTTATTGCAATAGAATTTTGAGTTTTATTGCATGGACATTAGTTTTTTAAATTATATTTAAGTTTTATACGATATAAATATTGTATTAAGTGATTGAAATTGATTTACTTTTTTATTATTATCCATTTTCATGATTTTATGGCAATGCTAACGATTTTTTGTTGTAATAATCTGACACAAACTTAAACTTTTACACATAATTTTCTAATTTTAAATATAATTTTGAGTTTTTTTTTATAATTTTTATATAGAATTAAAGTTAAATTGTCAGAAAGTATAAAAGTTGGATGACTAAAATTATTATTATACCAACTAAAAATTGTCACTTATAGCCATTTAACAGTTGGATGATAAAAAAAAAAATTGAATACATTAGCGATTAAATTATAACTTTTCTTTTAGTTATGTGACAAAAATAAAAAATTACCCATAATTAAGTGACTAATAATTTACCCAACTTATAGTTGGTCAATTAATAAGATAATGACCGGTAAAAAAAAAGAATTAAATTCACTCAACTTTATTTTTAAGATAAGCTATCAAAATAATCACTTTTGTTTATTTCAGGTTATATTTTAGTCACTTATGTTTAAAATGTTACGTTTTAGTCACTTACGTTTATGTGTTGTAACATTTTAGTCACTGAGCCGTTGATTTCTGGTAACGGTGTAACAGTAAGTTGATGTGGGACGTTAAATCATCATTTTAAACAAAAAATTTAGGTTAAATTATACAATTGGTCCACATATTTTTTCGTTTTGAGCAATTTAATATTTTCTTTTATGTTCTTTTAACTTTCCTTTTTTTTTTCTATTCTCTTCTGCTTCTCCCTCTATTTACCTCCATTCTTCATCTCTTTTAACGTAGTTTTTCTATGTTTTCCATTTGTTAAAACTTTTTTTATGTTTATGAAAAAAGAAAAGGCGAAAGCTGAAACCAAAATAAAACTTGCTTCACATATTCTCACACCATAATTACAAACCCTCATTGTCCATCATCGCTTTAACAAACCAATTTGGATCTCTCAATGACCTAGTCCACAAGCTCGCCTCACTCGGAGGCCTTGCTAGTCATGACTTATGGTAGTCCATCCTCAACAAAGTTTCTTGAGTCCGTTCCCTTAACCTCCAAACCAACCCCCATGACCACCTTATCTATCTTACCTACAACATTCTCCCCATCTCGAAACTATATTGTTTCACGGATTCTTCAAATGAGCTCTACATTTTCAATGACTAAAACGACCACCATAGGAAACTTACCCTCAACTTTACCCAAATCAGTTTGGTTTCATGCTCCCTTTCTCTCTTCGGTTCATCCATGCTCGGCTTTCAATCAAGCTTTCTTGGGAATATCCAAGAAGGTTTAGATCAATTTTATTGATTGCTTAATTTTATTCGTCAAAAAATTTAAAAAAGGAAAGAAATAATCTACACGATTTCGTAAAAGTTTGGAATCAGAAAAAAATTGTTTTGGATATAAAGAATTCAATTTATGTTTAGATTTGATTAAGGATTTGGTTTTTTATATTGATTAGTTATACCAATTTTAGTTTTAAAATTAGGTTATATTCAAATCAAGATTTGATTAAGAATGATTGATATTCAGTTTTTAGTGAATTCAATTTAGGAATCATGTGAAAGAAACAAAGACTTGGTTTATTTGGTGGGCAAAGATTATGTTTCTGCAGTGAAGAATATGAAAGGAGAGAAAAATAAAGGGGAATATTAAAAAGGAAAATAAAGAAATAAAAAGAAAAAAAAAATAAATTATTCAAAAAAATAAAAGTATAGGGACTAGTTTTAAAAAAATGAAAAATATAGAAAAACTACGTTAAAAGAAATAGAGAAGGGAGGAAGATAGAGGGAAAAGAAGAAGAGAATGGAAAAAAAAAAGAAAAAAAAGGAAAGTTCAAAAAACATAAAAGAAAAAATTAAATTGCTCAAAACGAAAGAAATATAGGGACTAATTGTATAATTTAACCTTAAATTTTCATTTAAAATGATGATTTAACATGCCACGTCAACTTACTATTACACCGTTAACGACAATTAACACTCAGTGACTAAAATGTTACAACATGATAACATAAGTGATTAAAACATAACATTTTAAACATAACTGACTAAAATATAACCTGAGACAAATAAAAATGACTATTTTAATAATTTATCCTTATTTTTATTGAGATAACTTTCTCTAATTCACAATCATCAAATATTAACCCTATATTTTTAACCCCAAGTGCCCTATTTATTTATAACCCCTCTAATTTGAGCACTAATAATGAGTGGGTTTGTATTAAAAAAGAAAAATATCTTTACACGTGTTCCAGGTGATAGCAAACAAGCATCAAATAATTAAATAAAATTAAAGGAGGCATGCAAAGGCAAACCCCATTGTTCCTCGTTGTGCTTGTAAAACATGGTCACTTCAGTTTATGAAAGTTGGGTAGTGAGTAAAAACTCCCCCCATTTTGTTAGAGATCACATGTAGATAATGTGGCTTAGTAACGTGGCAACTTACTAATGATTTCTTAAGTATTAAGTATGTAAATGAGGCGGCAAAGAGATTAACTTGCAAGGTGGATAGCAAGCTGTCAAAATTGGTTTGCAGCTTGAAAAATTATTAATGTGGCAGCAGGACTAAAATGATGATAATGATAACTTGCTGGAAGAATTATGAAAAATCAATGATAAGGATAATGATGGCAGTAGTTGAATAATCTTAGATGACAAGGCTTGATAAAGTTAAGTCGGTTTAGTAAGTCTATTAATATAGTAGCTGCTGAAATATGTTTGTGTGTTGAGAAAAAAACAAGAAGAAAAAGTGAGTGTTGAGAAGAAAAAAGAAAGAAAGAATAAGAGTGAGAGTTGTGTTGTGAGTGAGTAGTGAAAAAAAACTAACAGTAGCTAGTATAGAGAAACAAAAATATTTGTATTGTATGTAATAAAATTAGTATTTGAGCTATTAATTTTTCATTACGCTTCTAACAAGTGGTATTTGAGCTAGGTTTGTGTTAACGTCACAATGACAAACATGATTCAACTGCAAATCTCGAAATTAACAAAGATAAATTATGACAATTGGAGCATCCAAATGAAGGCTTTGCTCGGTTCTCAAGATTGTTGGGACGTTGTTGAAGAAGGATATGTCGAGCTTAAAAATGTAGTTGCCGAAGCGACTTTGACAAACGAAGAAAAAAGAGTATTGAAAGAAGCTCGTAAAAAGGATAAGAGGGCGTTGTTCTTTATTTTTTAAGGTGTTGATTAATCAACCTTTGAAAAAAATTCAGATGCGAAGACATCAAAGGAAGCGTGGGGAATTTTGCAAAAATCCCTTCAATGAGCGGAAAAGGCCAAAAAGGTACGTTTACAGACCCTTAGAGCTGAATTTGAGACGTTGAAAATGAAACATTCAGAAAGTGTTGATGATTATGTCACCCGAGTTAAAGCGTTGGTAAATGAAATGAAAAGAAATGGAGAAACACTTGATGATGTCAGAGTAATGGAAAAAATATTGTGGCCATTGACACGCAAATTTGATTATGTGGTTGTTGTCATCTAAGAATCAAAAGATCTGTCACAAATATCAATCGATGGACTTGTGGGTTCCCTTCAAGCCCATGAGCATAAAATGAAGTAGAATGATGATACTGGAAATTTGGACTAAGTCTTGCAAAGCAAGCTGTCTTTCAATGAAAGTGGAGCTAGCGATAATTTTGGACAAGGTACAAGCTATCGTGGAGGATACCGTGGAGGATATAGAGGCAAAAATAGAGGTGGATGAGGAACACGTGGACGAGGTAATCAATCATATGGTAGAGGCCAAACAAGTGAAGAACATTAGACATCAAGTCGTGGACGAGGAGTTCTAGGCCAAGGCCGAGGTCGAGGAAGAGGTAAATTTCAACAAGGAAATAAATCTCAGATACAATGTTATAATTGCAATAAATATGACCATATTAGTTATGAGTGTAGAACAACTCCCAAGGTGGAGGAGAGAAATCATATAGCAACAGCTAAAGAAGAAGAAAATGTGGAATCTAGTGTATTCCTCAGTTATAAAGAAAGTGAAAAATCAAGTAAAAATATTTGATATCTTGATAATTGCTCCAACAATCACATGTGTGGTTGAAAAGACTTATTTCCAAAGTTGGACGAGAATATTCATGGACAAGTAACGTTTGGAGATGAATCGCATGCCACGGTCAAAGGTAAAGGCAAAGTTACTATTAATATCTTTTGTATATTATCCTCAATGATTTTTGCATGCAAAGTAAAATGGAAGCAAACATTAGCTCACTGGTTGTTTAATGTTTAACTAATACTAAGCGGTATTGTCGGATTGTAATATGAAAAGACAACTTATATTAATAGACGAATCTAAACATGTCTTTAGTTTAATCAGAAATGAGAAAATCAATTGAAAGACTAATATGCAGTCTATCAAGTCCAATTGGGGAGATGCTTTGCCCCTTGGGCATAGGAGTGGATGGCTCTTAGAAGATAGAGACATAGATATGACTAATTGGACTGACAATACATTGGACAAGACCTAAGTATAATAGATCCTATGTAACGACATGATTTTTAGTGGTACCAAAAAATACGGTTTCGGAAGGTAAACATTAAATATGAATATTTACGGAGATAATATAAAAATATATTAAAGATTGGTCTAGAAATTTAGCCGAATTAATTGCTACTTTAGGTTTAAGGACTAAATTGTAAAAGTCCAATTGCTATAAATTTTTTTAATTGATAAATGGCTTGGAGACTTAAATAACAATTAACCAAATGTATAAAGTGGTAAATAGACCATTTTCTAATAAGGGGTAATGCATGATGATGACACACTCCACTTAGATTTAAGTGTGATTGAGTTAAGTTAATTATAACTTAATTAACTAATAAATCAAGATTGATTAAAATAAACTAAAACTAATTAAGGTATATAAAGTAAAATTAGCGAAAGTTTGTTATCTTCCATAAGCCTTCACTGCCTACCGTTGTTTAAAACAAAAAAGAAAACCCTTCCAAGCATCCAAACATTTAACCAAGGAGAAATCAAGGTATTTAGGTCCTTTTTCTTAATTTTTTTTTATAGATTTGATGTCATGAGAGCTTGATTTAGCTAGCCTATGCACCATTTTATAAAACTGTTAAAGTTTTTGAAAGTTTTCATTGTTGATTTCTTGAAGAATTAGGCATGGAAGTGATAGATTTTAAGCTTGGTTTATGAAAAGGACTAGATTGTAAAGTTAATTTAGCTTGTTTGTTAACTTTATTACAATAGGGACCAAATTGCATAAATGTGAATTTTTTCATGAAATTATATCAGAAAAAAAATGAATAAGGTCCCTAATGAGAATATAAGAAATCATATTTTTATTTGAAGCTAGGCATTGAATGGTATGACTATCTCGAGTTCATGGACTAAATTGAATAAAATTTAAAATTTTAGGGATACCAAAAAAATTAGTTCACATAGGTACATTCACATTATGTCATAATTTGAAAATTTTTAGTATTGATTGGTTATATAAAATAATTGTATAGATCAAGAATTGGATCAAAGCTGAGTTAATCGAGGAAAAGCTAAAATTGTTGATTAGTCCCTGAAGAATCAACTTATTTGGTGATTTGAATAGGTAGGTTTGTATGGAACTTACTATCCCTCTTTTTATTATATGTGTATACGTATGTTTAATTTAATATATGAATGTTTCTATATAGATGAAATATTATGGAATTTGACATATTTGGCTAGATAGGGACTGAATTGAAATATTATGTGCTGATTGGTTATTATGTAATAAAACAAGGTATGAATGTATAAATAAGAATGATTTTAGGATATGGAAACATAAAATGTGACCCTTTTTCAGGGTGTGTTATGTAAATGAAAACAATTACAGGGCTAATATTGAAAAATGCAGAAACTAATGTTCGTGTGAACTTAGTAAATGATTAAGATACAATTAACATGTCAATAGGGTATTTTTTTTATTATAAAAACGACCCAAAGGGTCCAAACTCAATTAATAGCATTTTGAATTACAATGTTATGAATTTCCAAAGGGTAATCCATTTTAGAAAAACAAATTACATCTCTTTTTAATAGCCAAATTACAAAGCAAATCTGCCACTTGGTTGCTGTTTCGGTTAACCCATTTCATTTGGACCGAATCAAAATTATTAAAGGCCCTGCATTCCCTATTAATGCACCGACCGAGAATAGTCAAATCTTCATTTCGCTTGTTGACTTTATTAACCAAATTTGCACGGTCAGATTTGAAGATAATGTTTGGCACGTTCAAAGTAGCCGCCAGCTTCAAACTCTCTGCAAAAGCTTCCATTTCTGCATAATTTGCGTCCAGGTGTTTGTCTTTAACGCCATAGCATCCCCTTCAGGGATTTAAATTACGGTCGTGGTCTCGTAGCGTTTATTACGATTGCGGATATAACAGATACTATTGCGGTCATTGCAGGTATCGCGGTCGTGAATTTTTTTAAAATTTGCACAACTTATTGTAAAACATAATAATTATAATTATAATGATAAAAAGTCACTTTTAATGATTTTTAGAGTGTTTTCTAACACTTATGAACTTTTATTAATATGATATGAGAACACAACTTTTATAATCATTAATTATTCTTACATTTATTTACGAATTTTCTAAGAATGTTATATTAACTAATAACAAAGTAAAAAAAAAGGAAATATTAAACATTTATCATATTTAATAAGTTTGAAAGTTTTTATAGATAAAATAATTGAAAATTCATACCGAGAGATGTCTATAATATTTCTTGTGACTTTGAAGATGGTGAAGATATAAAGATTCTGTCTTTGCAAAAGGAAAAAAGGAATAGATAAATGTATAGATTCTCATTAATTATTTCTATTTCCTACCACTTATTCTCACTCTCATTCTACTTTCATATATAGTTTAACATGCTTCGATTCTTAATTATCTTTTCATAAAATATACTCCATTCATTTATCTAAAGATATATTTTAAATGTTTTAATATCATCAAAATTAAGAACATTAATAAAAGTTTTCTTTAAAAAAAAACATACCTTACAAATAATGGTAGTGGTACGATTTAGTTTTCACCAATTAGTGGAATGACGAGGAAGATCAGATACTTCACCTTCACTTTGAGAGCGTTCTTGACTTGATTCTCTTGGCCTTTGTCCAAAAATATATCCAAAAAAAGTAACATTTTCACATTGGTTTTCATATAATTGATATGGAGGATATAATTGAGGAGGAGGATACATGAGAGGTGGAGGTGGGTGATAAACCGTAATAGTAACATATTTTATCTCTACATTTAGCATGCTTTTGGATGATTTATCCCTTGAATTATGGAATTTGGTGCTCTTAATCCTTTAATTTCATGTTTTATACTCAGGAGAGCATAGGAGGATGAAAAGAATGGAAAACGGGCTTAAAACGGGCCAAATGAGCCAAAGTAGGAAATCAACACGGCCTGGGCCCAAAGCACACGGTCGTGCCCCTTTAGCAGGCTTGAAGACGGCCTGAAGTCGATTCGTACGGGCGTGCCACACGGGCGTGTCCCTACCATGACAAAGAGGAATTTCACTCGGATTAGGGTAGTTAGAGGCAAAGAAAGACATTCCAAAAGCCTATATAAACACCCTAAAGGCCAACGTTTAGGGGGGCGTCCAGCTAGGCCAACGAGCCAAGCTGGAGAGGTCAGAATCGTGGGATTTACTCGAAGAAAGCCAGTTGATTCATCTCAAGAAGCCGGAGTCATACTCAAGACGGAAGATCTTCTCTTCAATTCCTTCAGGGGGTTTTAGGGTTTTTCTTATGTTTTGTTTTATCTTTTCTTCTAAGATGTATATTTTTATGATTATGAACTAAACCCTCAGATACCTAAGGGGGATGAAAAACCTAAGACGGATCTTGTTATTGTTTTCTGAGCTATATGATAAACACTTGATTTGTTCTTAATTATGTGTTCTTAATTCTTGTTTTGATATTTCAGGATATTGATTCAAGTATTGATGTGCTTAGCAGAGGAGGAATAGACCCGCCTAAGAGTAGATCTAGCATAATTAAGCGAGTTGATCGCAACCCCAGAGATAGGATGACGAAAATCTACCCGGATTAGGGTCAAACCTAATATGGGAGTCTATAGATCGAGTTAATGCAATTCTAGGGGTTTTAATTAGAAAGAGATTTCAATTAATCAACCTAGGGTTAGACGTTAGTAGCCTCGAGAGAGGTATTAATATAAATTAGGGAATCGCATTTAATCAAGTCAAGTGAATAAATCGTCTCTGTCGTGAGTTAGATAACAAGTGAAGTCTAGGTGGATTCTTCCTTGGGTATTGTCTTAATCAATTGATTTTTCCCACAAGTATTTCCCCAATTCATTCTCTTTGTCTTAGCGTCTTTAGCTTAGTAGTTAGTTAATTTTAAATTAAACAATAATTCACTTCAATTCTTAGGCTAAATAATAGAAAGAAAGTTAGTATTAGTACTTTTGGTTCCTTTGGGTTCGACATTCCGATCTTGCCACTAAACTATACTACTGTTCGATAGGTGCGCTTGTCTCAATCGTTGTCACAGTTAGTTTCTAGGCTAGATCATTCGTTATATAAATTTTAAGACTCTGACATAACGATCAAGTTTTTGGCGCCGTTGCCGGGGAACCAAAATATTAAGAACGCTCAATTTTTATTACTTTAGGTTTTTTTTTTATTTTTGCAATTTACTTTTATTTTGTTTTTAACATTGCTAATTTTCTTTCTTTTATTTTGTTCCTTGCAGGTACCTCTAGTTTATGACTAGAAGGAACCCGACAGAACCCTTAATTTACGATAGTGATATTGAAGGAACCGTTCGTAGAAATCGTAGAGAAATAAGGCAAAGCTTAACTTACATAGAAGAAGAGCAAGAAGACGAGAACAATACTACCGAAGAGATGGCTGAGAATAATCCGCTACCTCCAGAGGTGGCTGAAAATCATGCTCATCGTACTATGTATGATTATGCTAAGCCTAGTTTAGTTGGTACTGAATCAAGTATTGTTAGACCTACTATTGCTGCAAATAATTTCGAATTGAAACCTAACACTATACAGATGATACAACAGTTTGTTCAGTTTGATGGTTTGCAGGATGAGGATCCTAACACACACTTAGCGAATTTTCTTAAATTCTGTGGTACCTTCAAAATAAATGGCGTTTCTGATGATGCCATTCATCTTCGGTTATTTCCCTTTTCTTTGAGGAATAAAGCCAAACAATGGTTGGATTCTCTTCCACGAGGGTCAATCACTACATGGGAGCAAATGACCGAAAATTTTTTATTAAAATATTTTTCGTCGGCTAAAACGGCTAAGTTAAGGAATGATATCTCTTCTCTTGTGCAGATGGATTTAGAGACACTTTATGATGCATGGGAGAGATACAAAGATCTCTTGAGAAGGTGCCCACACCATGGATTACCCTTGTGGCTACAGGTCCAAACCTTTTACAATGGTGTAAACCATTCAACCAGGCAGTTATTTGATTCAGCCGCCGGCGGAACGCTGAACAACAAAACTCCTAAAGCGGCCTACGACTTTATAGAAGAGATGTCACTGAATAACTATCAGTGGCAAGTCACAAGGACAAGGCCAACAAAAATAGCCGCTAGTGTTTTCAACCTCGACGCAGTAACCATGTTATCAAATCAGGTAGAACTTTTAAATAAAAAGATTGATGGTTTGTATAGTTCTTAGCAGGTACTTTCAGTTATGCAGTGTGATACGAATGGAGGGTCGAACAATACGGAATATCCACCCTACAACCCGGGCGTAGAAAGCGAGCAGATGAACTATATGGGTAATAATTTTAGATCTCAAAATAACCCCTATAGTAACAATTATAATCCAGGTTGGAGGAACCACCCCAATTTTTCGTGGGGAGGTCAAGGAAATCAGAGACAGTAGCCCCCTCCAAACTTCCAACAACAACCCTACCCACAGGAAATGAAGCCGAACCATGAGGAGATGTTGACAAAATTCATAGCGGTGTCAGAAACACGTTTCCAAAACACCGAAACAACACTTAAAAATCAACAAGCATCAATTCAAGAGATCAAGAATCAGGTAGGTCAACTTACCAAGATCATGTCAGAACGACCACAAGGTAGATTGCCAAGCAACACTGAAATTAACCCAAAGGAGCAACTTCAAGCCATAACCGCTCATGATAGTAAAGGGTTAGATGAACCCAAATTAAGGCAAGAGGATGTGGTAGAGGAAGGTGAGGTTGTGGTAAGTCATGATAAATCAAAACCGGTAATCAAAGAGTACCAACTTCGCATACTATATCCTGAAGCAATAAAGAAAGATAACACAGAGGAATAGCTCAGTAAGTTTTTTAAACTTTTAAAGAAATTACATATTAACTTACCGTTTCTCGAAGCCCTTTCGCAGATGCCAGATTCAAGGAAATTTTTAAAAGAACTTCTGACAAACAAATGGAGGTTAGACGAGGCATCGTATGTGGAGCTAAACGCAATGTGCTCAGCAATTCTACAAAATAAACTACCACGAAAATTAAAAGATACAGAGAGTTTTACAATTCCATGTTTAATTGGTAGTTTATCTATTAATAACGTTTTAGCTGATTTAGGGGCAAGCATAAATGTTATGCCTTATAAAATGTTTAAACAACTAGGTCTAGGGAAACCCAAACAAACTAGGATGAGCATTCAATTAGCTGATAAGACTATTCAAATTCCTAGGGGTATAATCGAAGATGTTCTCGTAAAGATTAATAAATTCATATTCCCAGTAGACTTTGTAGTTTTAGACATGGATAAGGACAATAGTATCCCCTAAATTTTCGGAATACCCTTTTTAGCAACTGCCAAAACTAAAATTGATGTTGGTACAGAAGAACTCATACTCCGTGTAGGTGACGAATAAATCAGTCTTCAGGCTCTCGACTCAACCAGGACATCAAGTGATAGAGGTGAGAAAGTAAATTTAATTAATAACAAATTAGTTAAACCTTCTTTTCAAAAAGCACCACGGAACAACACAATTGAGCCAGATCCTATATCTCATGCCAACAAAGAAATAACCCATGAGGAATGAAGGCTTCAGATCGATGAACTAGATGAGTGGAAGACGCATTTTAAGGAAAAAACTAGAGATACATGAAGCAGAACCAAAGCCACTCTATGGGACAGACAAATTCAAAATCGGAGATCAGGTATTGTTAGATAAAGCGGACCCTCGAATATCTCCTCCTGACCTGAATACAAACAAAAAAATCCCTTTTAGCGTAATCAATGTCTTCCCATACGGAACAGTCGAGGTAAGTAATCCTACATTTGGCACTTTTAAAATAAATGCTACTCGACTTGAACTACATACTGATAATAGGACAGATAGCATGGGGAAGGATGTTCAACTCTTCAAACCACCCTGATTATGCGGATGAGAGGTATGTCTAGCTTAACACTTTAAACGAGCACTTTTCGGGAGGCAACCCGAGCACTAACCCTAATAATTAAGTTTAGTTTTATTTCTTTTCTTTTATTTAGGCGCAAAGTTCCATACCACACGGCCTTGCACACGGCCGTGGCCGTGGCCGTGTGGATACTACGGACTTCCGTACTGACATAGCAGAGGTAGTACGAGCCAATGACGAAAGATTCCCAGATCACGGACAACTATAAATTGCCACGGCCGTGCGATATGGCCGTGGCCGACACTAAAGGAAGTCACACGGGCTCTGACTAAACACCATGGCCGTGCGGTACAGTCGTGGTCGACACTGTTTTATCAAACATGGGCGTGGTGACCACGAAACGGGCGTGGGAGAAACGAACGAAGCACAACACGACCGTGCGATACGGCCGTGTGACCCAACACGCCCATGGTACACGGGCGTGGGGATGTACCAGACACCAAAACTCTATTTAAACCACCCCCTCTTCTCAACTACTCCCCATTCCCCTTCTTCCATACATTCTCAGACCCCCCTTCCATATTCTCCTTCCTTGGCCCTTTTCCAAAATCCAGATGTACACCATATCCATGTCGAAGAAGCGAAAGGATCCTAGCACAGTTTTCCTCTGTGAGACCGATCTACATAAGTTCATGCCGGCCGCTTCATCCACTCGACAAGCCAAGGATATTTGAGGCCATTTAGTTTTTAATTTTCTTTTTTCTTCTCATTTATTTTCCTTCTCTTTATCTTCCTTGTCCTTAAATAAATAATTAGTTTATTTTGAATTTTTCTTAGTATTTCCTGGCTATTTCTTCACGGGCTACCCAATTTCTTCATCTAGCGCAATGTAATAGTGGGCGACCACCATACCACCACAGAGACGCCTCCTCCAACTTATCTTTCACCTCCGAATCAAGTTTCCACACCTCCAACTCAAGGAATCCATCCAAAATTTAGGAAGTTTCATCTCTCCCTATATTTTATGAATTCCTATCTATCTTTGTACATTGAGGGCAATGTACATCTTAAGTGTGTGAGGGGGTGAATCTTAAAAGTGCCTAACTTTTTGCATTATTCTCAAATTCCTGAATTATGTCTTGTTCTTAAGTAAAATTTCTCATATTACTGTTAGAATGAAACTTCCTTTGATTTATGATTTTCATTGATATGCTTTGGATTAAGTCATAGTTAATTGTGCATTGATGATTTAAACTGTAGGAAACTAGAGAATCAAGCAGGATAAGTCTATTTTTCAGAAGTAAAAATTTTGTTAGGTTGTCTACCCGAATCTAATTATTACTTTAAAATTTGAAATTTACAAGGTTGATATCAAAAAGCCCATAATTTTTGTGAGATCTTGAGCCTTTTAGAGCATACATTCCTTTTCGTGCTCACTCTATTGATTATGAGTGTGTCAACATTGATATGTTATTCTAGAACTTGCATCGATTATACATGTCGAGACCACACCTTTGATTTGATATACTAAGATGATAAAGGCACCCAAAATTTATCCCACTTACTCCATAAAAAGCCTACCTTCACAATTAACCCTTAGTGAACCCCTTTGATCCTAACAACCCTCTTATTGACTCACCCATTAATATTAACCCAAAACCAACTTTGTATTTGTTATCACCATTTCTCTTGACTACCCCTATATCGAGATTTGATTTGATCTGTTACTTAACTATTTTCTTTATTCCAATTATTAAATTCTATCTTATTATTATTGTACTTGATTTGTTCTAAAAAAAATTGAAGTATATTTATTATTAGTTCTGTGATTAAGTGAGCTCATACAGTTAAATTCACATCTTTAGAAGAAGCTCGTGTTATTAGTATTAGTATTACAAGATTTCAATTGATGTAATTATTCTTTATTCAGTTCGTTATCTATAGTTAGGTAATTTGTCAAATCAGTCTTTATTCTAACCCTCTAATTCGACCTTTATCCACACCTTTAACCTTAGCCCCGTTACAACCCTTTTTAAAGACCTTTTGATTTGTGTATCATGTCATTTTACAGTGTGGAGATTTGATTTTCATGCAAGCCTATGGGATTAACTTTTCATGTTCGACTTTTGAGTGCTTATTTTTGAACCATAAACACTTCGAGTGATTTGAGTGAATCTTTAGTGAGGATGTCAATTTTTGTCGATTTTGAATCAGAGGTAATTATTTGGGTAAGGGGAAACACCTATTTTTCGTACTATAAAAACTATCACTTTGATTGTTTGAATATTTAGGAACCTTCCGGTTAAATTATCAATGTATGAATTACCTATGAATTATGATGAAACACTGTTGACGAAGGTTATGAATTGAGGAAGTTTGTTTTAATTGCAAGTTGAGAATTTTGCTTGAGGACAAGCAAAAGCTTAAGTGTGTGGGTATTTGATAAACCGTAATAGTAACATATTTTATCTCCATTTTTAGCATGCTTTTGGATGATTTATCCCTTGAATTATGGAATTTGGTGCTCTTAATCCTTTAATTTCATGTTTTATACTCACGAGAGCATAGGAGGATGAAAAGAATAGAAAACGGGCTTAAAACGGGCCAAATGGGCCAAAGTAGGAAATCAACACGGCCTGGGCCCAAAGCACACGGCCGTGCCCCTTTAGCAGGCTTGAACACGGCCTAAAGTCGATTCACACGGGCGTGCCACACGGGCGTGTCCCTGCTGTGACAAAGAGGAATTTCACTCAGATTAGGGTACTTAGAGGCAAAGAAAGACATTCCAAAAGCCTATATAAACACCCTAAAGGCCAACGTTTAGGGGGGCGTCCAGCTAGGCCAAGGAGCCAAGTCGGAGAGGTCAGAACTGTGGGATTTACTTGAAGAAAGCCAGTTGATTCATCTCAAGAAGCCGGAGTCATACTCAAGACGGAAGATCTTCTCTTCAATTCCTTCAGGGGGTTTTAGGGTTTTTCTTATGTTTTGTTTTATCTTTTCTTCCGAGATGTATATTTTTATGATTATGAACTAAACCTCGGATACGAGGGGATGAAACCTAAGACGGATCTTGTTATTGTTTTTGAGCTATATGATAAATACTTGATTTGTTCTTAATTATGTGTTCTTAATTCTTGTTTTGATATTTCAGGATATTGATTCAAGTATTGATGTGCTTAGGCGGAAGAGGAATAGACCCCGCTAAGAGTAGATCTAGCATAATTAAGCGGAGTTGATCGCAACCCTAGAGATAGGATGACGAAAATGCACGGATTAGGGTCAAACCTAATATGGGAGTCCATAGATCGAGTTAATGCAATTCTAGGGGTTTTAATTAGAAAGAGATTTCAATTAATCAACCTAGGGTTAGGCGTTAGTAGCCTCGAGAGAGGTATTAATATAAATTAGGAATCCTACGGATCAAGTCAAGTGAATAAATAAATGCAGTTTGAGTTAGATAACAAGTGAAGTCTAGGTGGATTCTTCCTTGGGTATTGTCTTAATCAATTGGTTTTTCCCACAAGTATTTCCCCAATTCATTCTCTTTGTCTTAGCATCTTTAGCTTAGTAGTTAGTTAATTTTAAATTAAACAATAATTCACTTCAATTCTTAGGCTAAATAATAGAAAGAAAGTTATTATTAGTACTTTTGGTTCCTTTGGGTTCGACATTCCTGTCTTGCCACTAAACTATACTACTGTTCGATAGGTACACTTGCCTCAATCGTTGTCACAGTTAGTTTCTAGGCTAGATCATTCATTATATAAATTTTTAGACCCTGACATAACGATCAGTGGGTGATACATTGGTGGTGGAGGATACATTTGAGGCTGGTATGGCATACCATAATTAGGAAATGGTGGATAATAACCATATGGTTGTGGATAACCATGTGAAGGTTGAAAATATGAAGGTCGTTCTGGTGGATAAAAACCTTGAGTGCTAGTAGATGAATCACTATACCCAAGGTTACTAGAACTCGATCTCATTTCAGATGAAGAGCCTATAGAAGTATGCTTTTTGCCTTTTCCTTTCGATGGAGCTCTAGGTTCACTTCTATCTCTCCTAGGTTAAGGAAACATATTTCCATCAAACTCTGATCTATCACGAAAATGTCCACTAGTGGTACCAACCCCATATTCTCCTCCATACTGACTAGAAGACCTAATTTCACCTCTATCACCACTGTATCCATCATCTTCATCAATTGGACTTAAACCACCACCATCGGGTCCATCGCCACTCTGACTTGGCGTTGAAATAGAACTTGAATGAGACAACTTTTGTTGTTGAGATTGATTAACATCCATTTCATCATCAGAGGTATCCACAGGCAACACACCGGCATTTTCACCATCTAATAATGGATTCTCTTTCTCATGAAGCCATTCTGATAGTGGATCAACATCTTTAAAGATATGATCAAGGCTGATGGGATTAAAACTAGCATATATATCATCAGTGCTCATTCTTTTTTGATGCCTTATCTGAAGCCTCATATTATAATAGGTAAACACTAGTTTCTCAAGTTTTTTATACTTTAACCTATTTCTTGCCTTGGTGTGAATATAACTAAATGTGCTCCAATTTCGTTCGCAATTTGATGCTGAAGTTGTTTGACTAAGCACTTTAATCTAATTTTTGTAATTCGGGAACACATGTGCCGTATATTATCCACCACTCAGCTGCATAATATTATTTAAATTTTAAAATAACTTCAAAATGTACAATATAATTAAATAATATAAATTAAATTAAATAATTTAATTAACTGTTTACCCGAATTCATTTGCTTCCAAGCTCTTTGTGCTTGTGGAGTACCGAATGTCTCATGTTTATCTCTAAATAGTAACAACTGCATAAATAAAAGATAGAGTAAAACTAAAAAAAAATAATTCTATTTCAAATTATGTAACTAAGTTACAAATAATAGTACTTGAATCTAACCTGATTAACCATTCTGATTTGAGTATCAAGAGAAGGTTCTAATATTTCAATTACTGATCGTGTACCTTCTAATGTTCCTATTAGTACATTCTCAGAATGCACCACCCCAAATTGAAATTGAGGATTGAGAAAATAACCTAACTATAATTTATAAGAATATCATTAAATAATAATAATCTAAAGCTTAAAATAATAAAATATAAAAATATTTCTTAATTATATGAAACATTTTATCTTACCAGCTGAATGCAAGTCGGAATGCATAAAATTCCATCTATTGTCAATAATCTTTTCGTACTCGGTGAAATATCGAAAATCTTGTTGAATTGCTCGTTTAGCTCTATCAACATCCTCATAAATAAAGCCCATTGTTGGTTTTTCATCTGTAACACCCCAAACCCGGTCTATGCATTAAGACCAGATTTGACATGTCACACGGAATGAATGTACATCTAGTCCTTTAAAGATTTAAAGAAAACCTGAAAAAAAAATTCTTGACGTGGAGTTTATTGAAAACTAAGGTTGATTGATAAATCAAACAATTTGTGATGTAAGAATTTATAAATTGAAACTTAGAAAAATTAAATTAATAAATTTGAGAAGATTTAAGAGAGTTTGAAAATAATTTTGGAAAAAAAAAATTGAAGAACATTGTTAACCGAAAATTTTCCGAGTTAAAATATTTAAGAATGAGACCCCCTTTTTTTACATGTTCATTTGAGAAAAACATTATTTCAATTTTTAGAAAAATCCCACTTAAAGTATTCAAGCAAATTATAAAATCCATCAAAAGTAAAACAACATTAAAATTTATCCAGAGGCCTTGTTACAACTTAACTTAAAATAGCAAGATAATAAAAAGTACTTAAAAGAAATCCAAAAGTTAAATAACCCTTTATTTGTAGTATGGCCTCCACTGAGTCGTCCACAGCCCAAGTCTCCGTCACTAATCATTACCTGAGAAGGGTAAGGAAAACAGGGTGAGTTACTTAGAACTCGGTGTGTAAACCACTTACCATGTCCACTGGGCCAAAAATCCAATTAAGCATATGTTGGGCCAAAGCCCATTTACAAATATAACATAATAATATGTATAAAATGATTGTGATATGCAATTCCCAAACCAAACCTAATTTCCATCCGCTACACACTACCCGTACCAACCAGCACACCTATGGGGAGCTTTAGTCACCCACCCCGCCAACACACCAAAATAGGCATTGAGCCATTTATCAATTTGTGGACAAGCCACCAGATTTACAGAGTTTATATGGCATTGCCATTTTTCAGATTTGTGGCAGAGCCACCAGAATTTTGTAGCAAAGCTACCAGAACTTCTCTTCGTCAAATATCCCAACCCATGCAAATCATGTACATAATATGCATATTCATTTACAACCATCCATTCATTTAATTGTTACAAACATATGGCCCATTATAAAAATTTTCACAATCTGGCCCATATCACATTTTGGCCCATATAGCACATATCACACTTGGCCCATATATCAAATATCACATTTGGCCCATATAGTCACTTTTATCGATTTGGCCCATCGAGGGAAATTTTGAAATTTTCACGATCTTAATACCGATTTCATAGACTTTACCAATATAGTGATAAAAATGCCATTTTACCTGATTTCACTAACATGTGATTTAATCAAGCGATTTAATACGATATAATTATCTAACCCATGAAATACGGTGTGAGATTACACACCTGATTACGGTAAGCACTACACTTTCTTGATCGTCGACACCTAAAAATATTTCAACTCTCGATTAGACAATGAACGCGACATAGTAAATTTACTCTAAGATAAACAATCTAAGTGTTTTTACCCTCGGAATCGCGAACAACTACGATTTGTCGGTTCTCCCCGGTTGACGGTCCATAACCCGGTGGAAAATCCTGAATCGCTGATGCCTCACAATTGCGAACAACCTCGAATAGTTGCTTCTCACCGGATGAGGGTCCACAACCCGGTGGAAAGTCTCGAACCATGCAAACGATTTCTTCGTTTGAATTTAGGAGTAGGGATCGCTAACCGCTCCTTTTTCGATCACCAATCACTACCCCTTTGATTCGATATTGCTTGCCTCCATTGAAAACAAATATTAGTCCAAACTAATATTACGTTGTTATGAATGATAGATCTTAGAAGTGAGGTCGGCTTACCACAAAAATCTGTATGATCGCAAGATAATAATTCGAGCAATTACCTACCTAAAACATATAGTCGATAAATTATCCTTCAATCCGATTAATAACCAAGGGAGTTATTGAAAAAGACTATGAGAGAGCTTCCTTACCTTGAACAATGAGATTTCTGTTTCTCACGATCTTCCTATTGCTAAGGTCGATTAAACGATGTAGAAATAATCGGCACTCCACTGTACCACTACAAGAAGAAAGGGTTTCGTTTGAAAGAGAAAAGATGATGATTTCGATCAAAAAGACCCTTCATAGCCAAAATATAAATTTCGGCAATAGAGGAAAAATAAAAGAATTGAAAAGAGTGTTCTTACCGATTGTTCAAAGATAACCACTCGAATGAAAAAGAGAGTTAAATGGAAGGAAGAAAGATTCGGCTATAATGAAAATATTGGAGAGGATGATGGTCAATAACATTCGGCCATGGTGAAATATTAAAGAGGGAGTGATATTTGTGAGTTTTTGCAAGAAGAAAAGAAGAAGAAAATAGGGTGTTTATGTTTCAGTTTTTCAAGAATGAAAGATGAACAAAAAAAAAGTCTTAAGGCTAGTGTGCATTCGGCAAGAGAAGAAAAGAAAAGAAAAGAAAAATGCCCTTCAAGATTGTATGGTTTCGGCACAAGAGGAAAAGATTTTGGGGAGAATGAAAGATAATACCGAAATGGTGAAAATGAAATGGCCAAAACAAAACACAAATTTTACCTATTGCTCAAGACACATTCGGCTAGGGAGAAGAGTTTTGGAGAGGAAAACTATTGATACACCAAAATGCCAAAATGAGAAATGACCAAAACTAGCATCTACCTTACCAAATGCTAACCAAAAATTCGGCCATCCCCCCCTAGCCCAAAAACTGTCTAAGTGCATGGCCAAATGGTCAAAGTTTGGCCACCCAAACTTTCCAAAACATCTCCCTTGGAATAAGCCTTATGTTCCCCCTACATGCCTTTTCCAATTGATTCCTTTCCCTAAGTTCAATCTTGCCTTTTCTCTTAGCCATCTTGCCATAAAAATAAAAGTCCAACTTACCATAATTAGTTCTTGGCCGACACTATAAGGAAGGAAAGCAAAAAAATAAAAAATCACAAATGCACATAAAGGGATTCGAACTCCTTCCCTTAAGGTAATACATATGGCGCAATCTCCCCTTTACTAATTGCTCACTTATGCTAGCTTTTTACCACTTTATTACCTTAAGCTTTAAGGTCACTTATTCCATTTCCTTAAAGTACTAAATGCCAAAAATTATTCCAAATCCAAATAAATCCCGAGCCTTCTTCGGACTATCTAAACACACACATTGGATAGTTTAACTAGCTAAGCACCAAAATAATGCAACATATAAAAATTCAATTTTTAGGATGTTACATCATCGCTATCCACTAGTCTCAATACTTTTACTAGGGGCTCGTAAAATTTTATGAGGTCATTGGCTTTGTTCCAAAAATCTTTTCCCAAAATAATTTTTTTGGCTTCATAAGCAGGCCTTGACTTTTGCTGTCCCCATTTTGATTATTTAAATTCCTATATATTCATAAGAAAATTTTTAAAATAATATAGTTTAAATTATTTGGAACTAATAAAATCATTTAAGGTTGCTATATTTAAGTAATTATATGAACTAATTATAAAATACTAACCTTTGAATTAAACATTTCTCTCAGACCTTGCTTTTGTCTTGTTATCTCTTCAAGTTAAATGAAATGGGTTGCAAATCGAGTAAGAGCGGGCTGAAGTATTTGTTTCCCTTGTGTATACTTCTTCATCAAATCAACAATCCAAATGTGATTGTATATAAAGCAAGTCACTTTCTTTACCTCATCTAACACTTTTGCTACACTGGGTTTTTTCCCAATATCTTCAAGGCATAAATCTAAACAGTGAGCTGCACATGAGGTCCAATATAGGTGTTTTCTTTTCAACATTAATTTTTTTCCAGCAGCTTTCATTGCTGCCTCATTATCAGTCACTATTTGGACAATGTAATTTTCTCCAATTTCTTCTACAACTGAACCTAACAAACTGTAGTAGAATTCAACATCTCTACTACGAACACTTGAGACATCTACCGATTTCCAAAAAATGGTTCCTTCTTGCAATAAACAAGGAAATTAATGATGTGCATTTGATTCAAAATCGTTGGTCCAATTGTCACACATTAGAGTTGCACCCAATTCTTTCCAATGAGTCTTTAGTCCATTTACCCAATCACGAACTCGTTGATACTCTGACTCCAAATACACATCTGAAACATTATATGGTGTTGGGAGCTTTACACCTTGTCCAACTTCTGTTGACACTTGAATTAAGTTATACAACCATGGAGATCTTGCTAATTGAAAATGAAGCCTTTCATATATTAAAAATTTAGATACCGCTTCACCTATGTTCCTTCGAAAATTCTTTAAAAAAGAGTCATTGACCTTTGGTTGCTTTGAACTTTTGTTTCTAACCAATTCAGGTATACTAGTGTAAAAATAAAAGCAACTAAATACCCTAATTTTAATATTCTATTCTCTGCATTTTGGCTGCAGCCATTCTTACAAGAAATTAACTGAACCAGTGGAAATTAGGAAAAAAAATCAGATGCAATCAATGGTATAAATGAACATCCAAGATTCCAACACCAGGAAGCATGTATACTATGAAACATCAATTCTATAGATGTAATCAATGGTATAAATGAAACATATAGTAAAAAAATATTATACATATCAAACCTTAGAAAGATCAGAATCAATAATTTACAGCGAACAAATTACTGTTTTAAGCACACAAAGCCCATTAAAGCATTAATGACTTCAAACTAAAATTACATAATTCGACACCATACCATACACTAAACTAAAACGAAGATCATGTGAATCCAAAATGATAGTAAGTTTAAGTTAGCAGACACCAAACGGAGTTTCTAAGCAAGCCAAAGGGCATTAAATCCAAAAACAAGACAAAAAAATAAAATACCCAGCAAAAGAAGCAAACCCAAAAATGCAAATAGAAACCCTTCCTAGAAATTAATTAGATAGTGAATGTATAGAAGGCGAAAGAGAGTTTTATCTGAAATTCCCCTTTTATTTTCCTCTTAAAACCTGTACAGATCTAGGGCATTTGAAATTTGGGTCCGAATTAAAACTTACTAGTTCTTGGATCCTGCGACACGACCCGAAAAACGCATCACTTCTTTTTTCAATGGATTAAGCTATCAAGAATTTCCAATTTTTTCAATATATTGAAGAGAAAATGTAACATCCTAAAATTTAGAATTTTATGTGTTGCATTATTTCTTGCGTCAAGCTAGCTAAAAATATTAATTGTGTATGTTTAAGGGGTTTTATGAAGGCTCGGGATTTATTTGGGCCCTAGTAAAAATTTTGTGTTTAAGTCTATTAAGGAGAACTAGTAAGTGACATTAATGTTTATAGAAATAAATAAGTAATGTGCTAGCATAATTGAGCATATGGCAAAGAGGCTATGGCGCCACATGAAGGATTTTAAGGGAAGAGGTTCAAATCCCATAATGTGCAAATTTTGACTATTATTTTTGTACTCTTTCCCTAAGTGTCGGCCAAGCTTGTAAATAAGGCAAGTTGGACTTTTTATTTTTGGCAAGGTGGCTAAGGAAATTAGGAAAGGATGAAGGTAGGGAAAGAAATCAAAAGAAAGGGGAAAGTATGGGGAACATGTTGGCACAAAGAGAGGAAAGTGTTATGGAAAGTTTTGGGTTGGTAAATTTTGGCCTATTTGCAAAGGCATGGACGGTTTTGGCATAGGGAGGGCTTAGCCGAATTTTCTTTGTCTTTTGGTAAAAACTTTGGTGTTTGTTTTGGCCAAAATTCCTACTTGCAACCTTTTGTGTCATTTTTTTTCTTTCTCTCCAAATTTCTTCTCCTCTTTGCCGAATCTTCAAGCCTTGAGTGTGCATTTTGTTTCTTCTTTTCTTCCTTGTTTGCCGAAAGTACCTAAGTCTTTGAGACCAATTTGTTTCACTCATTTTCCTTTGGAAAACCGAACTCTCATAAGCACTCATTTTCATCTTTCTTCTCCTTTTTACAAAATTGTCCAACCCTTTCTTCTTCTCAAATCCATATCCTCCATAGCCGAATATCATTGCTCATTTTCCTCTATAACCGAACCCTTCATCCCTTCCTTATCTTTTCTTCTCATCCGTATTAACACTCACTCCTTTGATCAATCAGTAAGTGGTCCTTTTTAAACATTTTATTTTTCTTTCTCTTAATGCCGAATTTATGCCTTGGCTTAGGATGGTCATATTAACCGAGACCATCATTTTATTCTACTCTCTCAAATGAGATTACTTTCCCTTTTGTAGTATTCTAGAGGGAGGCCGAACATCATTCTAGCCTTAAGTTGAACGGTGAAATTGGATCCAACGTTGATAAGGTAAGGAGTTCTTATGAATTATTGATATTATTCAAGATTTGATTGGTTGTTAACGGAGTAATGATTGAAATAATTGACTATATGTTTTAGGGACTAAATCACTTGATCTATCGACTTGAGATCATACGATTCTAGTGGTAAGCCGATCTTTTCCTTAGTCAATCATCTCATATCAACGTAATATCGATCTAACTAAGATCTAATCGAATAGAGGCTTGTAGTGCTGATTCGAAAGGAAAGGCGAGTGGAGAACTCAAAAGGAGTGGATTTAAGATTCCTATTCCTAAATTCAAGCGAAGGGCGGTATCGGTGGTTCGGGATTTTCCACCGGGTTGTGGACCGTCATCTGGGGAAAACCGACAAATCATGGTCATTCACGATTCCAAGGGTAAACACCTTAGATTGTTCGTTTTAGAGTTGATTAATAAATCACGTATGTCGACTAATCGAGTGTTACGATATCTTAGGTGTCGACGATCAAGAAGGCTTAGTGCTTACCGTAATCAGGTGTGTAATCTCACACCATTTTTCGTGGGTTTAAGGTTGATATCGTATTGGAAACAAATTACTATGATGAAAATCGTAATATGGTGTAAACTGAAAAAATTGGCCTAAAATACATTATTTTGATAAAAGTGATAAAATTGGTAATAACACTGAGAATTATGAAATTGCCCCTAAAGGTTCGAATTACGAAAATGCCCCTAATGGGCCGATTTGATATATTGTTAATGGGCCGATTTGATATATTGCTTAACGGGCCGATCTGATATATTACTTAATGGGCCGATCTGATATATTGCTAAATGGGCCAATTTGATATATGGCTTGATGGGCATATTTGATATAATGCCCTAATAGGCCGATTTTGCAAAGTGTTAATGGGCCAAATTGTTTGTAATAAATCTCTGAGTTATTAATTATCGTTGTTATATTGTAAATATCATGATTTGCTATGTATGATGCATTTACATGACTTTGCATGGGATGGGAAAATGTTGAAGAGAAGTGATTCTGGTGGCACTGCCATAAATATGTTTGATAATTTGATTCTCTATGATTCTGGTGGCTTGACCACAATTTGAATATATTATAATTGGCTAAATGCCTGTGATTGGTGTGTTGGCGGGGTGGGTTGACTTGATCCCCACAGGTGTGATGGATGGTACGTGTGGTGTGTAGTGGATGGATTATTAGGTTGGTTTGGGATTGCATTATATTCATATGAATTATTTGATACATTATTATGCATAAAGGGGCTTAGGGCCAAAATATTGCTAAATGGGTTTCAGGCCCAGTGAACAACGGTAAGGGGGTTATACACTGAGTTCTAGTAACTCACCCCGTTTCCTTATTCCTTTTAGGTAATGCTCAGTGACGGGTTCTTGGGCCATGGATGACTCGGTGGAGGCCATACTACAAAAAAAACGGATTTATTTGGACTTTGGATTTCTTTTTAGTACACTTAATTACTTTACTATTTTGAGTTAAGGTTGTAATAAGGCCTCTGGATTATTTTTATTTTTTTTTATGTTTGACGTATTTATATTTTGCTCTAAGTACTTTAGATGAGATTTTTCTAAAACCTTAAATAAACACTTTTCTAAAATGGAGATACAAATGGATTTCATAATAAACTTTCATAAATATTTTAATTCAGAAATCTTCTTTTAAATTATCATCAACACTTTTCAAAAGACATGGTTGTAAAATTATTAGCTCAAATTTATCGATTTATCAATCAATCTTCTATTCAGTAATACTTTGTCAAGAATTTTTAAATGGGAAATTTATTTTACTTAATTTTAAACCATTATCTATTTACGTACGAATGAAAAGGACCTAAAAGCATTTTTCTCATGTGACATGTCAGATCTGGCTTTAACGCATGGGCCGGGTTTGGGGTGTTACATTTTATGGTATCAGAGCCTAGTTGCAAAACTCAGTTGTGGTTTGGGTTCGAAAACGTTTTCCAAAGCTGTTTGAATTTTAAATTAAAAATGTGTATTTTAAAGGAAGTATGGCACCACGGGTATCCGGCACCAAGTCAAGTAAGTATATGTTATTATTGTATGATTATAACCATTGTGATATGACTGCAGGAATACTCTAGAACTTTTAGTTTTAGGAGTTGAAACTATAGAGATTGAGACTATAGGATGCATTTGCGAAAACGACTTCACTTCTTATACTTCATAAAATATTATTTAATAAACACTAAAATAATATACTGATTCATAAGACTCTTAATCAGATTAAATCGAATTAGCCAATATGAGCACTAGAGGACGTGGACGCGGTAGACGTGGCCGTGGTAGAGGCCGAGGCGCTAGAGTTGTGTCTGAGCGGCCGGGACATGTCTTTGAAATAGATGCACTGCGTCACACATGGTGGCTCAAGGTCTCACGATCGTATGAGGGAGGACGACGCTCTGTCCCAAGCAATGTTGCGAGTTTTGGAAAGGGTTGCTAGGGCAAGAACTGGGCCGACAACTCGTGGGTCAATTTCAGAACGACTCAGATCGAATGGTGCTGAGGTTTTTAGGGGTATCTCGGGTGTGGCCCCAAATGTAGCGGAGTACTGGCTTGAGGCTGTGGAGCAGATCATGGATGATCTGGATTGCACCACTGAGCAGAAAATGAAAGGAGCTGTATCATTGTTTAGAGACGAGGCGTATCAATGGTGGCTCACTGTTCGGGGAGGCACTCAGGTCGATCGTATTACCTGGATTTCTTTAAGATGGCATTCCAGGGAAAGTATGTCGGGGCTAGCTATGTGGATGCCCGAAGGAAAGAATTCCTAAATCTAGTTCAAGGAGGTAGGACTGTGGCAACTTACGAGGCAAAATTTCTGCATCTGAGTCGGTATACACAGGGAATAGTACTGACTGACTACGAACGTTGTGTGCATTTTGAGGACGGGTTGCATGATGAGTTGCGAGAACTGATAGCCCCACAAAAGGAGAGAAATTTTTCCACACTGGTGAAGAAAGCCAAGATAGCTGAAGAGGCTAAGCACTCGGAGTGGCAAAACCGAGACAAGGATAGGGGCAGGAGCAAGAGGGACTTTAGGTACTCAGGTCCTGCTAGAGGGTTTCAGAAGAGGCCCAGGAATGAGGAGCCAGTTCGAGCTAGAGTACCAGCTGCTACCAATCAAATACAGCCATGTGCGAATTACGGAAAACGACACCCGGGTGAATGCTGGAAGAGAACCGGTGGTTGTTTCAAATGTGGTTCCAAGGACCATCAGCTTAAAAATTGCCCTCGATGCATCGCTCGGGCTCAGGATGTTCATAACTATGATGCACAGCCAGCTAGAGGCGCTCAGAATCACCGAGAGGCCGTGGGCTAGGTCGAGGTGGTTATGGCAGAGGACGAGGTCGAGTGCACCGGGTAGAGTTCTTGGTAATAGGGGGTAACGCGAGGCGAGGCGGCCAAGGTTGGTCTATGCGGTCAGACGCCGAGAGGATGGCGATGCACTGATGTAATAATCGTATGCCTTCTTCATATCTAATGTACACTGTTACTGCTTTGATAGATATCGGATCCACCCATTCGTATGTTGCTTGTGCTGTATCTGGAAATCTGAACATTAGATCTGAGATTTTTGCTAAAGAGACAACTGTAATTAGTCTTCTAGGACAGTCGGTGATAGTAAATAAGTTGTTTAGGGATGTGCCCTTAGAAATTCAGGGGGAAATATTTTTGGCGGATTTGATGGAACTGCCATTCGGTGAGTTCGACCTTATTTTGGGCATGGATTGGTTGATAAAGCACCGTGCGGATTTGGATTGTGCTGCAAAGCAGATGTTACTAAGAACTTTGGAGGATAAAGAAGTGATGATGATAGGTGAAAGAAGGAATTATCTATCTAATGTGGTATCTGCTTTAAAGGCAGAAAAGTTAGTGCGAAAGGGGTGTAGAGTATCCCTAGCTTTCATTAGTGCTTTGGATGCTAAGGAATTGTCGGTGGAAAGTGTTAGAATGGTGAAAGAGTTTTCAGACGTCTTTCCTGAGGAACTCCCAGGATTGCCTCTGGATCGGGAGGTGGAGTTTGGCTTTGAGTTATTACCAGGAACGGCTCCGGTGTCCATTGCTCCTTATAGAATGGCGCCGAAGGAGTTAGCGGAGCTTAAGGCTCAAATTCAGGAGTTGTTAGATCGCGGATTCATTCGACCGAGTATGTCACCGTGGGGAGCGCCGGTCTTGTTCGTCAAGAAGAAAGATGGGTCGATGCGTATGTGCATCGATTACAGATAGTTGAATAAGTTGACGATCAAGAACAGGTATCCGTTACCGAGGATCGACGATCTGTTTGATCAACTGCGAGGAGCTTCAGTTTTCTCGAAGATAGATTTAAGATCAGGTTATCATCAGTATAAGGTTAAGAGGGCGAATATTCATAAGACTGCGTTTCGAACTCGTTATGGGCATTATGAGTTTTTGGTGATGCCGTTTGGGTTGACTAATGCACCGGCTGCATTTATGGACATGATGAACCGGGTCTTCCAACCCTATTTAGATTGGTTTGTGGTGGTGTTCATAGATGACATCTTGGTGTACTCAAAGGATGAGGAAGAGCATGATTCTCATCTACGGATGGTATTGCAGATATTAAGGGAGAAGCAACTTTATGCCAAATTCAGTAAGTGTGAATTTTGGCTGAAGGAAGTGACCTTTTTGGGGCATGTTGTATCTGCCGAAGGAATAAGAGTTGATCCCCAGAAGGTAGAGGCTGTGTTGGATTGGAAACCACCGAAGTGAGTGGCTGAAATTCAGAGTTTCCTAGGGTTGGCTGGTTATTACAGGCGTTTCGTTGAGGGGTTTTCGTTGATTGCTGCACCCCTAACTAAGCTGTTGCGCAAGGGAGTACCATTTGTGTGGTCAAATCAGCAGCAAGAGAGCTTTGAGAAATTGAAGAAGATTCTGACAGAAGCACCAGTATTGATTCAACCTGAGGCTGGAAAAGAGTTTATTGTTTACTGTGATGCGTCACACACGGGCTTGGGATGTGTGTTGATGCAAGGAGGAAAAGTGGTGGCGTATGCATCTCGTCAGTTAAGGCCGCACGAAGTGAATTATCCCACTCATGATTTGGAGTTGGCTGCAGTGGTGTTTGCTTTGAAGATTTGGAGACACTATCTGTACGGTGAGAAGTCGATCATCTATACGGATCATAAGAGTCTAAAGTACCTCCTTACCCAAAAGGAGTTGAACTTAAGACAGCGGAGGTGGATAGAATTGTTGAAAGATTATGATTTTTCAATCGAGTATCATCCCGGAAAGGCTAACGTGGTGGCAGATGCGTTGAGTCGTAAGGTGATATCGGATTTGAGAGCGATGTTCGCTCATCTCAGTTTGTATGAAGATGGTAGTCTGCTAGCCGAACTTCAGGTGAAGCCTGCGTGGGTAAGCCAGATTAAGGAAAAATAGTTTTTAGATAAAAGGTTGGGTTCCTTACTGTAGCAAGTGGAAGGTGGTATGATAGGGGATTTTGGATTGAATAGTGATGGAGTATTGTGTTTCCACGGAAGAATTTGTATGCCCAAAGATTCGGAACTGAGACAAATGATTATGCGTGAGGCACATAGTAGCCCATATGCTATGCACCCTGGGGGAAATATAATGTATCGAGACCTCCGTGAGCAGTATTGGTGGCCAGGGTTGAAACGGGAGGTTACTGAATTCGTGAGTAGGTGCTTAACATGTCAGCAAGTGAAGGCGGAACATCAATTGCCGTCGGGATTGCTACAACCGGTGAAAATTCCATTATGGAAATAGGAAAGGATAACGACGGACTTTGTTAGTGGGTTACCCTTATCGCCTACTAAGAAAGATTCCGTCTGGGTAATTGTGGATCGGTTGACGAAGACTGCTCATTTCCTACCTGTTCATATGGATTACTCATTGCAGAAGTTGGCCAAGTTGTATGTAGCAGAGATCGTGAGGTTACATGGGGTACCAATGTCTATTATATCGGACAGGGACCCTAGGTTTACATCACGATTTTGGAAAGCTTTGCATGAAGCTTTAGGAACAAAGTTAAATTTCAGCATGGCGTTTCATCCGCAATCAGATGGTCAATCGGAGAGAGTGATCCAGATTCTAAAGGATATGTTAAGAGGCTGTGTGATCGACTTTAGGGGTAGTTGGGAGGATTTCTTACCGTTGGTAGAGTTTGCATACAACAACAGCTATCAATCCAGCATCCAGATGGCACCCTATGAGGCGTTGTATTGTCGTAGGTGTCGTACTCCTACTTGTTGGACTGAACTGGGGGAGCGATAGTTATTGGGTTCTGAACTAATATTGGAGACGGAGGAAAAAGTAAAGGTAATTCGGGCACGGTTAAAGATAGCTTCGGATAGACAAAAATCGTATGCGGATCTGAAGCGTAAGGATATTGAGTTTGCGGTGGGAGATCAGGTCTTTCTAAAGGTCTCACCTTGGAAGAAGATCTTTAGATTTGGACGGAAGGGCAAGTTGAGCCCTAGGTTCATCGGACCGTACCGTGTATGGAAGCGTGTTGGGCCAGTGGCTTATCAGCTTGAGTTACCTCCGGAGTTGAGTCAGATACATAGTGTTTTTCATGTCTCAATGTTAAGGCGTTATCGATCGGATCCCTCTCATATAGTACCGGTAGAGGAAGTTGAGTTAAGACCTGACTTGTCTTTCAAAGGAGAGCCAGTACAAATCTTAGATTGGGATGTTAAGGTACTGAGAAGGAAGTCGGTACCATTAGTCAAAGTATTATGGCACAATCACGGAGCGGAGGAAACTACATAGGAACCTGAGGACGCGATTCGGCAGCAATATCCTCACCTCTTTTAACCAGGTAAATTTCGAGGACAAAATTTTCTTTAAGGGGGGTAGAATTGTAACATCCTAAAATTTAGAATTTTATGTGTTGCATTATTTCTTGCGTCAAGCTAGCTAAAAATATTAATTGTGTATGTTTAAGGGGTTTTATGAAGGCTCGGGATTTATTTGGGCCCTAGTAAAAATTTTGTGTTTAAGTCTATTAAGGAGATCTAGTAAGTGACATTAATGTTTATAGAAATAAATAAGTAATGTGCTAGCATAATTGAGCATATGGCAAAGAGGCTATGGCGCCACATGAAGGACTTTAAGGGAAGAGGTTCAAATCCCATAATGTGCAAATTTTGACTATTATTTTTGTACTCTTTCCCTAAGTGTTGGCCAAGCTTGTAAATAAGGCAAGTTGGACTTTTTATTTTTGGCAAGGTGGCTAAGGAAATTAGGAAAGGATGAAGGTAGGGAAAGAAATCAAAAGAAAGGGGAAAGTATGGGGAACATGTTGGCACAAAGAGAGGAAAGTGTTATGGAAAGTTTTGGGTTGGTAAATTTTGGCCTATTTGCAAAGGCATGGACGGTTTTGGCATAGGGAGAGCTTAGCCGAATTTTCTTTGTCTTTTGGTAAAAACTTTGGTGTTTGTTTTTGCCAAAATTCCGACTTGCAACCTTTTGTGTCATTTTTTTTCTTTCTCTCCAAATTTCTTCTCCTCTTTGCCGAATCTTCAAGCCTTGAGTGTGCATTTTGTTTCTTCTTTTCTTTCCTGTTTGCCGAAAGTACCTAAGTCTTTGAGACCAATTTGTTTCACTCGTTTTCCTTTGGAAAACCGAACTCTCATAAACACTCATTTTCATCTTTCTTCTCCTTTTTACAAAATTGTCCAACCCTTTCTTCTTCTCAAATCCATATCCTCCATAGCCGAATATAATTTCTCATTTTCCTCTATAACCGAACCCTTCATCTCTTCCTTATATTTTCTTCTCATCCGTATTAACACTCACTCCTTTGATCAATCGGTAAGTGGTCCTTTTCAAACATTTTATTTTTCTTTCTCTTAATGCCGAATTTATGCCTTGGCTTGGGATGGTCATATTAACCGAGACCATCATTTTATTCTACTCTCTCAAACAAGATCGCTTTCCCTTTTGTAGTATTCTAGAGGGAGGCCGAACATCATTCTAGCCTTAAGTTGAACGGTGAAATTGGATCCAACGTTGATAAGGTAAGGAGTTCTTATGAATTATTGATATTATTCAAGATTTGATTGGTTGTTAACGGAGTAATGATTGAAATAATTGACTGTATGTTTTAGGGACTCAATCACTTGATCTATCAACCTGAGATCATACGATTCTAGTGGTAAGCCGATCTTTTCCTTAGTCAATCATCTCATATCAACGTAATATCGATCTAACTAAGATCTAATCGAATGGAGGCTTGTAGTGCCGATTCGAAAGGAAAGGCGAGTGGAGAACTCAAAAGGAGTGGATTTAAGATTCCTACTCCTAAATTCAAGCGAAGGGCGGTATCGGCGGTTCGGGATTTTCCACCGGGTTGTGGACCGTCATCCGGGGAAAACTGACAAATCGTGGTCATTCACGATTCCAAGGGTAAACACCTTAGGTCGTTCATTTTAGAGTTGATTAATAAATCACGTATGTCAACTAATCGAGTGTTATGATATCTTAGGTGTCGACGATCAAGAAGGCTTAGTGCTTACCGTAATCAGGTGTGTAATCTCACACCGTTTTTCGTGGGTTGAAGGTTGATATCGTATTGGAAACAAATCGCTATGATTAAAATCGTAATATGGTGTAAACCGGAAAAATTGGCCTAAAATACATTATTTTGATAAAAGTGATAAAATCGGTAATAACACTTTGAGAATTATGAAATTGCCCCTAAAGGTCCAAATTATAAAAATGCCCCTAATGGGCCGATTTGATATATTGTTAATGGGCCGATTTGATATATTGCTTAACGGGCCGATCTGATATATTGCTTAATGGGCCGATCTAATATATTGCTAAATGGGCGAATTTGATATATGGCTTGATGGGCCGATTTGATATAATGCCCTAATGGGCCGATTTTGCAAAGTGTTAATGGGCCTAATTGTTTGTAATAAATCTCTGAGTTATTAATTATCGTTGTTATATTGTAAATATCATGATTTGCTATGTATGATGCATTTACATGACTTTGCATGGGATGGGAAAATGTTGAAGAGAAGTGATTCTGGTGGCACTGCCATAAATATATTTGATAATTTGATTCGCTATGATTCTGGTGGCTTGACCACAATTTGAATATATTATAAATGGCTAAATGCCTGCGATTGGTGTGTTGGCGGGGTGGGTTGACTTGATCCCCACAGGTGTGATGGATGGTACGGGTGGTGTGTAGCGGATGGATTATTAGGTTGGTTTGGGATTGCATTACATTCATATGAATTATTTGATACATTATTATGCATAAAGGGGCTTAGGGCCAAAATATTGCTAAATAGGTTTCAGGCCCAGTGAACAACGGTAAGGGGGTTATACACTGAGTTCTAGTAACTCACCTCGTTTCCTTATTCCTTTCAGGTAATGCTCAGTGACGGGGACTTGGGCCATGGATGACTCGGTGGAGGCCATACTACAAAAAAACGGTTTTATTTGGACTTTGGATTTCTTTTTAGTACACTTAATTACTTTACTATTTTGAGTTAAGGTTGTAATAAGGCGTCTGGATTATTTTTATTTTGTTTTATGTTTGACGTATTTATATTTTGCTCTAAAAACTTTAAATGAGATTTTTCTAAAAACTTAAATAAACACTTTTCTAAAACGGAGATACAAATAGATTTCATAATAAACTTTCATAAATATTTTAATTTAGAAATCTTCTTTTAAATTATCATCAACACTTTTCAAAAGACATGGTTGTAAAATTATTAGCTCAAATTTATCGATTTATCAATCAATCTTCTATTTAGTAATACTTTGTCAAGAATTTTTAAATGGGAAATTTGTTTTACTTAATTTTAAATCATTATCTATTTACGTACGAATGAAAAGGACCTAAAAGCATTTTTCTCATGTGACATGTCAGATCTGGCTTTAACGCATGGGCCGGGTTTGGGGTGTTACAGAAAAAGAGTTGAAGAAGAAGAGAAAGTGTAGATTGGGTTCGGAGGAAATGGGATTAAAAAAGGGTTTAAATTGATAAGTTGGGAATTTGTTGATACAGTGGAAGGAAGAAGCATGAAAAAGAAAGGAAAAGGTTTGAGATGTGAGAAAGAAAGGATAATGGTGAGGGTAAAATTGGAAAGCTTTAGCTAATTTCTTACCCACCCATTCCCTGAATCATTATTCTATGGGGTGACCACCGAATGGTAAACAACGTTTTTGCCCTGAATTAGCCCGTATTAAATAGGGCTGTAATAGCTTATTACAGCCAACCAAACAATGGTTTAGGTGGGCCCACGGAATAGGGGTGTAATGGCATAGCTATTACACCCAACCGAACATGGTGTAAAAATTTAGATACCGCTTCACCTATGTTCCTTCGAAAATTCTTTAAAAAAGAGTCATTGACCTTTGGTTGCTTTGAACTTTTGCTTCTAACCAATTCAGGTATAGCTCCCCTTAAGGTAAACTCAGACTCACTTGGGATGGATTTACTTGTTCTTTCTCTATGATATTCTCTAGCTGATCCATGAGAAGATCGCCCTTCTTCATAAATGTTATCCCAACCACCAGTACTTCGTCTGAATTCTTCCTTTCCATGCCACCCGTGTTGTGATTAGATACTTTCTCGAGTTGCTTGCCTTATAGCAGAAACCTGATCAATGAATTCCTCGTGTTCATCCTCCTCTTCTATTAATTAAGATAAGAATTCATCTTTTCTCCTCTTTTTGTCTATTTTCTTTGTGTTGCTTTCCTTCAGTATATTCATCATACTTTCTCTAATGACAACTGTTAATAAAATAAAAATAATTCACACTTTATATTATTATCAATTATATATAATATTTATTGATAAATTTACAATAACATTTAAAAATAATAATAAAGTATCACATACCAGTAACATTAGGTCATGGTGCAACATTGCCTGTAACACCCCAAACCCTGTCAATACGCCACGACCGAATCTGGTATGACACTAAGGAAAATATTTTTGAAAGAATCGAATTAACAATTAAATTTTGTGAAAAACTCTTTGAAATTCTTTATTTGTCGAAAATAAGTTAAAACTGAGATTTACTTTGAATTACATAAAACTTTAAAACTTAGTTGATAAATCATAGGATAGAAAACATTTATATCTTTTTAAGAAAATTTGAAATATCACTTTGAAAATCCATTTGCAATTGAGTATAGAAACTTGAATTTTGGAAATCACTTAATTTGTTGAAAACACTTAACTTGTAATTTTTTCTATCGAACTATTCATATTACCCGATGGTAAGATTTTTAAAACCATTGCGAGTTTATAGTTTAGAAAACTTTGAGCTCAATTATTAGATTAACCAAGTGACATGCTTAAACATGTTTAGAATAAATCTCAAAGCATATAAATAATCCAAAACCATAATTAAAGAGGCCTTATTACAAATCCATAAAATATGAAAACCCAAAATTAAAATATAGTACCCAAATGGAAGTTCATGTAAAACCAAACTTTATTGCATGGCCACCTCGAGTTCACTGGCTCCATATCCGCGATCTCACGAATCACTGAAAAATAGGGAGAAGGTGAGTCACCAAGACTCGAGTGCATATTCCCTCTCCGGGTAAATACCACATACTTACACAAATTATAACAAAGCAACATATATGTATAATGCACCCAACCTAGCCATCCATAACTCCTTTTCTACCCCGTGTGGTACCAAACCACTGGTGGTGCCAAACCACTGGTGACCGAAGTCACGATATAAATGTGATACCAAATCACTGGTGACCAAAGTCACAAATAATCCATCTGTGGGGCCAACCCACGTGTGATACCAAATCACCGCGACGATCCCATATCTCAAAAGTGGGGCCAACCCACGGTGGAATTAACCACGAGGACAAGTCGCTATGAGGTGCCAAACCTCACGGTGTCCAAAGACACGAATGTGATACCAAATCACCGGTGGTGCCAAACCACCGGTGTCAGAAGACACGAATCATCAAGTTGTGGGGCCAACCCACGTGTGATACCAAATCACTGGCAGACGATCCCATATCTCAAAAGTGGGGCCAACCCACGTTGGAATTAACCACAGTGGACAAGTCGCTATGAGGTGCCAAACCTCTCGGTGTCCGAAGACACGAATGTGATACCAAATCACCTGGTGGTGCCAAACCATCGGTGTCCAAGACACGAATCATCAATCTTCCTCCACTCATATTGCCCATACCAATGCAATAGATAGACAAATCACGTCAATAAACTTTGATATGTATCTCATAACGAATATATCATAAATCGTAGATCATAATTTCAATCCACATGTATTAATAACATATTGAAACGGACTTACCCGAATCCTCATTCATACCATCATGGTATCATATCCGATCTCATCGATTTACCCACTTTTCATAATATGATTAGTTATAACACACAAATATACATATATAAAACAAGTTATAAAGTGTGTAAGATACACACCTTTCACCAAAGCAATAACTAACGTCAGAAGATCCGATCTACCACTAGATCACCTTGTCCTACAATCGGCCAATATTAAGATTATGAACAAAGGCCATTCGCCATAACACTAAATCGAGATAATTATCCTTGAAAAACCAAGTCTTACCTAAACTTACCCAAAACGATTGTCAACAAATCGAGACTTAGATTGATTGCTTCCAACGTCTGAAAAGCCTAAAAGAAATCGGTTTCTAAGAATGATTAGAACCTTGCAAACCAATGCCCATAGATTCGGCCTTAGTCCACAAGAAAATAACATAGAGACGAGAAAAGAATTGAAGAAGAAACGGCCAAGAACACTTACCCTTTTCCAAAATCGATTGAAGAAAAATCAAAGAGAGTCTACCCTTGAATATTCGGCCAAAAATAATACTAAAAGGAAGTAGAAGATTCGGCTATTTGCTTATGAGGGAAGAAAACAATTGATTTGAGTCTAAAAGGATATGAAATACGAAAGTGGAAGAGAAGAAAAAGAGAGAGAGAATTCGATTTTTAGCAACAATGGAAGAAAGAAAAATGAGTTTGGAGAAGAGAGAGATTCGGCCAAAAGGATGAAAGAAAATGTGATTAAACAAAAGTCAAATGAAGAAAAGAGAGATGTGGGAGAGAGAGGTTCGGCCAAACACTATTTTGCCAAAGAAGAAAAGTGCACAAAAGTTACAATGTTGTTTCGGTTTCAAGAGGACAATTGAAAGAAGAGAAATGGTATTTGGTTCACACAAAATAAGGCTAAAACCAAAAGCAAAAATTGCACCAAAATGCACAATAACATTCGACCAAAGAGAGTGTTTTTGGAGAGGGAAAACAAAAATGCAAAAAGATGTTCAAAAGGCAAAAATTGACCAACTATTCCCCCCCAAAGCTACTTACAAAATTCGGCCACCCCCCTAGACACCCATGCCATCCACATTCATCCACTAAAGGCCTAGGATTACTTTCCAAAACATCCTTCATATTCCATGCCTTTTGTCCCCTCTTAATACCATAACTTCAAGATTCTTATCCCCAACATCATGCTTTCCTTAAACAAAATTCAACTTACCAAAAGAAATAGTCCAACCTATCATAAACATAGGTTGACCGACCATCAATTCTAGAACAAAAATAAAGTCTTCAAAAAAATGTTTTCCATGATACTCGAACCCCTAACCTCAAGCCACCTTTCAAGCTCCTTAACCAACTTGCCACTTACTCCTCTTATGCTTTAATTTAACACTTAAATTAACTTAAGTGCTAAGCTCACTTAATCCACTTCATTAAATAAACCATACTAAAAATTATTCTAGCTTCCTAAATAAAATCAAGCCTTCACAAGACTATGCTAACACACAAAATTCATACCCGAACCAACACAAATAATACTCAAATTCTTCCTAAAGCCCAAGGTCCAATTGGCCCAATCCTACTAGACCCAATTTCGGGATATTACATTGCCGGTTTTATGAGCTGTAACAGCCCGATTTAGAGGCTAGTCGAAACAGTGATTGATCGTTGTTTTCGCGATGTCAAAGTCTTAAAATTTATAAAAAGAATGATAGAACCTGGAAACTAACTATGACAACAATTTGAGGCAAGCGCACTTATCGAACAATAGTATAGTTTAGTGGCAAGACCGGAATGTCGAACCCAAAGGAACTAAAAGTACTAATACTAACTCTCTTTTTATTATCTAGCCTAAAATAAAGGGAATTTGTTGTTTAATCTAAATTAATTAACTACTAAACTAAACACTCTAAGACAAAGAAGAATGAATTTGGGGAAAATAACTTGAGGAAAAACCAATTGATTAAGACGACACCCAAGGAAGAATCCACCTTGTAACACCCTGGTTTTAGGGGTTAGATGTTTGGTGCTTAGCTCGGGTGTTGGCACACTTCAGTGTGTGTTTGGGTAAGTTTTAGGGGTCCTGAGAACCCTAGGTGGTGGTAGATTGCTTTGGTAAATTTTTAGTTTTAGGGGCTAAAAGGGGGAGTTTGGATGGAGAGGGCCTTAAGAGAATTTTTGGTGGGGTTTTGGCACAAAGATTGGTGTGGCAGAGTGGCAAGGAGGCGCCACTTAGAGCATGGAGAAGTGACGCCACTTGAAGGGGAAGGGGGCCAGTGTTCGAGTTGCAAGGATGGCATTGTAGGTTGTTTTTTTTGGCGTCATGGAGGAGGGGTATTGGACGGTTTTTGGAGGCTTAAAAGGTGGAGAAGACTTGGTCATCTTTTTTTAAATTTGGCTAGTCAGGTTTGACTTTTTCAAAGCATTTTGAATGGATGGAAGGGAGGTGTTTTAGGAGAGTTTTGAGGGATTTTTGTGGGAGGTTGGAGCTAGGCCGTATAGTATAAATAGGGGGAGGGGAGGTGCTCATTTTCATTCACCATTTGCTTTCTCCCTTACCAAAAAGTTCTTCCCTTTGTTTTTATTTATTCTCCTTAGTCCATTGCCGAAAGTTAGCCCAAGCAAACCCCTTTTTCATCTTATTTCTTTGTAGCCGAAAGTAGCAGAGGGCTTAACCTTTTATGAACCTATATCCCTCTCCCTTCTCACCCTTTTTCTTTTAAACCTTGCTTAAACTGTAGCCATCCATAGAAAACTATCATTGCTGAATATCCCAAACCATCTAAGGAGCCTTGCCGAATCTTTTGTTCTCCTATTTTCTCCATTTTGGTTACAAGTCCCTGAGCCGAACTTTCTTGTGGTGACCGTTTCTAGTTTGAGCAATAGGGAGTGGTTAGCAAGGTAAGGGTGTGTTAGTTTTCTTTGTGCTATAGTTTTTGTCTTGGCCAAATGGCCTAAGTGTTCATTGTTTTTATGCCAAGGTCGATTATAGGGGAGGAGAGCCTAGCGCAGGAGACCTTTCGGGATTTGTTTAGTCAGCAGTGCAGTGGTATAAGGTTGCGTTTCGAGGGTGTGCTATCTAGGTGCGTAATCATCGCACTATTTCTGTGGTTTGGTTTGCTAACATGTTTATATGTGTATTATGTGTAATAGCCGTTTATAATGGCATAAGTGATGAGTAACTGGTGATGGTAAGTTAATCTTGATATACATTTATATATGTACAATGTGGTAGTGATAAGTGATAAATACTCATTCTATATGATATTCTTGCATGATTTATTGACACATGGGCATGGGATTGGATTGAAGAAGGAAGAAGTGTACACTGGGATGTACGTGGTCTAATGATAGCTCGGGCTACATTAGCGCTTGAGGGTTAGCTTTGTGCTACCTCAAAGGAGGTGTTGGCTAGGTGCCCATCTCGGCGGTTGATTGCTATGTGCATCACCGTAGGCGATTGCGATATTGTGATCACTTGCTGGTTGATCGGTGGCTCACCCACGGCCTTGAGCAGCGAGCTTGCCAAGGTAAGATGTTATGGATCACAATGTGATCGGTGGGGAGTTTCCCACGGCCTTAGGCAGGGAGTCTGCTAAGGTTGGTGTACGGTTGGACAAAGGGTTGGGCTGTAATGCATTCTTGCATGATTTGTTACGAATATTGTGTGGGTATGGGCCAAGCCCATACATGTGGAAATCTGTGTTTTGATTATGCTCGAGTCATTATGACTCACCCCATTATTTTTTCTAACATTTCAGGTGACGCGTAGTTCGGACCGGGTTGGAGTGGACACAGGGTGGCCCATGCAGAGGACGTTTTAGATATTTCTCTTTATGCATGTTATTATCAAGTACTTGGATTAGTTGTTTTTGTAATAAAGGCCTTTTGACTCTTATTTATTTTTGTTATTATTTTATTAGTATTTATTATGGTTTGAAGAATTTGAAACACTATGTGAAGATGATTATGTTTTTCCAACCTACTTATTCAATTTGGCTTGTATATATTAATCTTTTAGTATGAGTATATTTTAATAACAAAGTTTTACTCATAAGTTTAAATAAACATGGATTTTTCAAAAGGTAGCAAGTTTTACTAAATTTTTCTAAGTTAAATAGATTCTTCCACCGTCTTTTCCGCTTTAACATAACCAGATTCGGTCGTAGTGAATGGGCCGGGTTTGGGGATGTTACACACCTAGACTTCACTTGTTATCTAACTCTGAACCAGACGATTTATTCATTTGACTTGATCCGTAAGATTCCCTAATGTATATTAAACCCTCTCTCGAAGCGAATAACGTCTAACCCTAGGTTGATTAATTGAAATCTCTTTCTAATTAAAACCCCTAGAATTGCATTAACTCGATCTATGGAATCCCATATTAGGTTTCACCCTAATCCGGCAAAATCTCGTCACCCTATCTCTAGGCGCGCAATCAACTCCGCTTAACTATGCTAGATCTACTCTTAGACAGGGACTTTTGCTCCTCCACCTAAGCACATCAAACTTGAATCAATATCCCGAAAATATCAACAAAAGAATTAAGCACACATAATTAAGAACAAGTCAAATATTTATCATATAGTTCAGTAAACGATAACAAGATTCATCTAAGTTTCATCCCCCTCAGGTATCTGAGGGTTTAGTTTATAACAATAAAAGAAAACATCTCAGAAGAAAAGATAAAACAAAACATAAGAAATCCCTAAAACCCCCTGAAAGAATTGAAGGAGAGATCCTCCGTCTAGAGTATAATTTCGGCTTCTAGAGATGAATCAACTGGCTATCCTCAAGTGAATCCCCACAAATCTGCCTTCTCTGGCCTAGCGAGACGCCCCTAGATGATAGCCTTGGGCTCCCCCTTTTAGGTCATACTTAGTGTGTATATATAGGCTTTTGGAATGTGTTTCTTGGCCCCTAAGTATCCTAATCCGAATGAAACTTCGCTTTGCCATGGCAGGGGCACGGCCATGGCACACGCCCGTGTGAATCGTGGCCAGGCCATGTTGGACTTCATTAATGAGGCACGGCCGTGTGGTCTTGGGTCCAGGCCGTGCTGATTTCGTGATCTGGCCCATTTGGCCCATTTTAAGCCTGTTTCTTGTTCTTTTCATCCTCCGGTGCTTCCCTGAATATAAAACATGAAAATAAAGGATTAAGAGCACCAAATTACATAAAATAAGGGATAATTCATCCAAAAGCATGCTAAATGTGGGATTAAAATATGTTACTTTTATGGTTTATCAAATACCCCCACACTTAAGCTTTTGCTTGTCCTCAAGCAAAATTCCCAACTCATAATTAAAACGAACTTCCGCCAATTCATGATAGTTATTGATAATGTTTCATTATAATTCAAAGATAATTTATACATGGATAATTCAACTCAAAGAGTCCTAAAGATTCAAACAATCTAAGTCATACATTTGTAGCATAAAACATAGGTGTTTCCCTTCATCTAAATAATTACCTTTGATTCAAAACCGACAAGGATTGACATCCTCACTAAAGATTCACTCAAATCACTCAAAGTGTTCAAGGTTCAGAATTAAGCACTCAAAAGTCAACATGAAGAGTTAATCCCATAGGCTTGCATGAAAATCAGATCTCCACCACTATAATATGAGATGATGCACAAATCAAAAGGTCTTTAACAGGGTTGTAACGGGGCTTGGGTTAAGGTATGGATAAAGGCTGAATTAGAGGGTTAGAATCGAGATTGAATTGACAAATTACCTAAACGAAACAACGAATCGAATATAAGTAATTACATCAATTGAAAACTAATAGTACTAATAATTCGAGCTTCTTCTTCAATAGTCAAACGTATAAGCTCATTTAATCACAAAACTAATAATGAATATACTTCGATTTTTTTTTTCATAAGTACATACATAATAAAGGATAAATTACTGAAATAAAAATCATAGTTAGAAAACTAATCAAATTAAATCTCGATATAAGGGTAGTTAAAAAGGATGGTGATAACAAATAAAAAGGGTTTTGGGTTAATATTAGTGGGTAAGTCAATAAATAGGGTTGTTAGGATTAAACGGGGTTCACTAGGGGTTAATTATGAAGGTAGGTTTTTAGTGGAGTAAGTGGGTTAAATCCTAGGTGCCTTCATCATCTCTGTATATCAAATCAAATGTGTGGTCTCGACATGTATAATCGATGCAAGTTATAGAATAACAAATCAATGTTGACACACTCATAATCAATAAGGTGAGCAAGAAAAAAAATATATGCTCTATAAGGCTTAAAATCTCACAAAAATTATGGGTTTTTGATGTCAGCCTCGTAAATTTCAAATTTCAAGGTAATATTCAAATTCAGGTTGACAACCTAATTTTTTTTTTCTTTTTTGAAAAATAGACTTGTCATTCTTGACTCTCTAGTATCTTAGAATTTAATTATCAATGCACAATTATCAATGACTTAATCTAAGACACATCAATAAAAACTATAAATCAAAGGAATTTCATTCTAATTATAATATGAGAAGCTTACTTAAGAAACAAGACATAATTCAGGATTTGAGAATAATGCAAAAAGTTTGGCACCTAATTTCAGGAATTTAAGAATAATGAAAAAAGTTAGGCACCTTTTTAGGTTGTTCACCCCCCACACTTAAGATGTACATTGCCCTCAATGTACAAAGATATATATATAGACAATTAAGTATAAATTCAAAAGATATGGAGAGAGGTGAAACTCCCTGAATTATGGATGAAATCCTTGCGTTGGAGGTGAAAGATAAGTTGGAGGAGGCGTTTCTGGTGGTGGTATGGTGGCCATCCACAGTCTCTGCGCTAGATGAAGAAATTGGGTAGCTCGTCCAGAATTAGCCAGAAAATGATAATAATAATTCAAACTATACTAATTATATATTTAAAGAAAAGCAAGCTAAAGTGAAGGAAAATAGAAAATGAAATAAAATTAAAAGAAAAGATTAATGGACCGAAGAGTCCTTATTGTTGGATGGTTTGCGAGGTGGGTGTGATTTCTAAGGCTGTGGTGGAGTGGTGGTCGTGGTCGAGGTGTGATTCCCTAGCAGCCTTTAGAACCAAAAACAAAGAAACTAAGATAAAATAAACTAAATTAAACATAAGAGAAATAAAGAAAAGGAAAATAAAGGAGAAGAGTAAAGAAGAAGAAAAATTAAATGGTCTCAAAGACCCTTGGCTTGTCGAGTAAATGAAGCGGCCGGCATGAACTTAAGTAGATCGGTCTCCCGTGGGGATATTTTGCTTGGTTCCTTCCGCGTCTTCGACATCGATGTGGTAGATCAAGGGTTTTGTTAGGAGAGGAATGGGAAAAATGAAAATGGTGGAAAGTTGAGAGTTAGTAGGAGAAGAGAAAAATGAGGGGGTTTAAATAGATTTTCAAGCCTGGTACAACCCCATGCCCGTGTACCGTGGGTGTGCTAAGTCACACGGCTGCCTTGCACGGTCGTGTTGAGCATCGTATCGTTTCTCCCACGCCCATGTTCAGGTTGCCACACCCATGTGTAAACTACCAGTGTCGACCACGGCCGCATCGTATGGCCGTGGGGTTTTGTCGGTGCCTGTGGTGTGGTGGTTTGAGTCCGTGATTTGAAAATTGGTTCGCTCTGAATCGTACCATCTTTGCCATGTCAGTACGGCGATTCGGTGCATCCATACGGCCACGGCCGTGTGCAAGGCTGTGTGGCCTGGAATTCTGTACTTTTGGTTTGTTTATAGTTAGGTACTATAAAGAAAGGATAAAATAGAATAAATAAGACAAAATAAAAATGTAAAAGTTAATGGGGTTAGTACTCGAGTTGCCTCTCGAGAAGCGCTCATTTAAAGTCTTAAGCTAGACTCACCTCTCGTTCGCTTAATCAAGGTGGTTTGAGGAGTTGAAAGTCCTTCCTCATGCTATCAGTTTCATTATCATAATATAGTTCAAGTCGAGATGCGTTTATATTGAAAGTACCAAAAATAGGATGACTTACCTCGACTGTTCCGTATGGGAAAACACTGATTACCCTAAAAGGGATTTCTTTGTTAGTGTTAGGGTCAGGAAGAGATATTCGAGGGTCTGCTTTATCAATCAATACTTGATCTCCGATTTTGAACTTGTTTGCCGCGTGGAGTGGCTCTGGTTTCGCTTTGTGTATCCCTAATTTTTCCTTAAAATGTGTCTTCCACTCGTCTAGAGCATCGATCTGAATCCCTCGTTCCTCATGAGTTATTTCTTTGTTGGCACACGGTATAGGATCGGGTTCAGTTGTATTCTTTTGTGGTGCTTCCTGAAAAGAAGGGTTAACCGAATGGTTATCATTCGAATTTATTTTCTCACCTTGATTATTTGATGTTCTAGTTGAATCGAGGGCTTGAAGAGTGACTGTCTCGTCACCTACACAAAGTATAAGTTCGCCTGCATCAACATCGATTTTAGTTCTAGCAGTTGCTAAGAATGGTCTTCCTAAAATTAGGGGGATTGTGTTGTCCTTATCCATGTCTAAAACGACAAAGTCTACTGGGAATACAAATTTGTCAATTTTTACGAGTACATCTTCAATTATGCCCCTAGGAATTCTAATAGTTTTATCAGCTAATTGAATGCTCATCCTAGTTTGTTTGGGCCTCCCTAGACCTAGTTGTTTAAACAATTTATAAGGCATGACATTTATGCTTGCCCCTAAATCAGCTAACGCATTATCAATAGATAAACTACAAATTAAACATGGAATTGTAAAACTCCCTGGATCTTTTAATTTCTGTGGTAGTCTATTTTGCAATACTGCCGAGCACATTGCGTTTAGTTCCACATGTGTTGCTTCGTCTATCTTTCGCTTTTTCACAATCAATGACTCTTTTAGGAATTTTCTAGAGTCTGGCATCTGCGTAAGAGCTTCAAGTAACGGTAAGTTAATATGTAATTTCTTTAAAATTTTAAGAAACTTACCAAACTATTCCTCTGTGTCGTCTCTCCTTAATGCTTCGGGATATGGTATGCGAGGTTGGTACTCTTTGATTACCGGTTTTGGCTTATTATTACTTACCTCAACCTTACCTTCTTCGACCATGTTCTCTTGCCTCGAATTGGGCTCGTCTAACCCTTCACTATCTTGAGCTGTTATGGCTTGAACTTGCTCCCTTGGGTTAGTCTCGGTGTTGCTTAGTAGTCTTCCATGTGGTCTCTCGGAGATTTGCTTAGCGAGTTGCCCGATTTGATCCTTGAAATCTTGTGTCAATGCCTCAAGTTTTGTTTCTATCTTCTGGAAACGTGTTTCTGTATTTTGGGAACGTATTTCTGCGGCTGCTATGAAGTTTGTCAGCATCTCTTCAAGGTTTGGCTTCTTTTCCTATGGGTAGGGCTGTTGTTGGAAGTTTTGGGATGGTTGTTGCCTTTGATTTCTTTTACCGCCCCATGAGAAATTGGGGTGGTTCTTCCAACCTGGATTATAAGTATTACTATAAGGGTTATTGTTAGATCAGAAATTGTTACCCATATAGTTCATTTGTTCGCTCTCCATGCTCTGTCCGTAGGGTGGGTACTCAGGATTCACCACTCATTCACTTGCGTCACACTGCATAACTGGATGTGCCTGCGAAGAACCATATAAACCATCAATTTTTTATGTAATAATTCTACTTGGTTTGATAGCGCCGTTCACTGCATCAATGTTGAAAACTCCGCCGCTTTTGGTGGCCTTGTCCTTGTAACTTGCCAGCGATAGTTATTTAGTGACATCTCTTCTATAAACTCGTAGGCCGCTTCGGGAGTTTTGTTGTTCAGGTTCCGCCATGGCAGTTGAATCGATTAGTTTCCTTGTTGAAGGGTTCACACCATTGTAAAAGTTTGGACTGTAGCCACAAAGGTAATCCGTGGTGTGGGCACCTCCTCAACAGATCTTTGCATCTCTCCCATACATCATAAAGTGTCTCTAAATCCATCTGCACAAAAGAAGAGATATCATTCCTCAATTTGGCCGTTTTGGCCGGTGGAAAATATTTTAGTAAAAAATTTTCGGTCATTTGATCCCATGTAGTGATTGACCCTCGTGGAAGAGAATGTAACCACTGTTTGGCTTTATTCCTCAAAGAAAAGGGAAATAACCGAAGACGGATGGCATCATCAGAAACGCCATTCATCTTAAAGGTATCACAGAATTCTAGAAAATTTGCTAAGTGTGTATTAGGATATTTATCCTGCAAACCATCAAACTGAACAAACTGTTGTATCATCTGTATAGTGTTAGGTTTCAGTTCAAAATTATTTGCAGCAATAGTGGGCCTAACAATACTAGATTCTATTCCTGTTAAACTAGGTTTAGCATAATCGTACATAGTATGTGGAGCATGATTTTCGGCCATCTCTTGAGGTGGCGGATGATTCTCAGCCATCCCTTCAGTAGGATTGGTTTCGCCTTCTTGCTCTGCTTCTATGTAGTTTAAGCTTCGCCTTATCTCTCTACGATTTCTGCGAACTGTTCTTTCAATATCACTATCGTAGATTAGGGATCCTGTCGGGTTCCTTCTAGTCATAAAATAGAGGTACCTGAAAGGAGGAAACAATAACCGAAGAAAAATTAGCTAAGTTAAAAATTAAAATAAAATTAAATTGCAAAAAATAAAAAACTGGGTAAAGTAATAAAAATTAAGCTTTCTTAATATTTTAGTTCTCAAGAATGGCGTAAAAACTTGATCGTTGTTTTCGCGATGTCAAAGTCTTAAAATTTATAAAAGAATGATCGAACCTAGAAACTAACTATGACAACGATTTGAGGCAAGCGCACCTATCGAACAAAGAGTATAGTTTAGTGGCAAGACCGAATGTCGAACCCAAAGGAACTAAAAGTACTAATACTAACTGTCTTTTTATTATCTAGCCTAAAATAAAAGGGAATTTGTTGTTTAATCTAAATTAATTAACTACTAAACTAAAGACTCTAAGACAAAGAAGAATGAATTTGGGGAAAATAACTTGAGGAAAAACCAATTGATTAAGACGACACCCAAGGAAGTATTCACCTAGACTTCACTTGTTATCTAACTCGAACTGCACGATTTATTCATTTGACTTGATCCGTAAGATTCCCTAATGTATATTAAACCCTCTCTCAAGCGAATAACGTCTAACCCTAGGTTGATTAATTGAAATCTCTTTCTAATTAAAACCCCTAGAATTGCATTAACTCGATCTATGGAATCCCATATTAGGTTTCACCCTAATCCGGAAAAATCTCGTCACCCTATCTCTAGGCGCGCGATCAACTCCGCTTAGCTATGCTAGATCTACTCTTAGACAGGGACTTTTGCTCCTCCACCTAAACACATCAAACTTGAATCAATATCCCAGAAATATCAACACAAGAATTAAGCACACATAATTAAGAACAAGTCAAATATTTATCATATAGTTCAGTAAACGATAACAAGATTCATCTAAGTTTCATCCCCCTCAGGTATCTGAGGGTTTAGCTCATAACAATAAAAGAAAACATCTCAGAAGAAAAGATAAAACAAAACATAAGAAATCCCTAAAACCCCCTGAAAGAATTGAAGGAGAGATCCCCCGTCTTGAGTATAATTCCGGCTTCTAGAGATGAATCAACTGGCTATCCTCAAGTGAATCCCCACAAATCTGCCTTCTTTGGCCTAGCGAGACGCCCCTAGACGATAGCCTTGGGCTCCCCCTTTTAGGTCATACTTAGGGTGTATATATAGGATTTTGGAATGTGTTTCTTTGCCCCTAAGTATCCTAATCCGAATGAAACTTCTCTTTGCCACGGCAGGGGCACGGCCATGGCACACGCCTGTGTGAATCGTGGCCAGGCCGTGTTGGACTTCATTAATGAGGCACGGCCGCAGTGGTCTTAGGTCCAGCCGTGTGCGATTTTCGTGATCCGCCCATTTGGCCCGTTTTAAGCCTGTTTCTTGTTCTTTTCATCCTCCGGTGCTTCCCTGAATATAAAACATGAAAATAAAGGATTAAGAGCACCAAATTACATAAAATAAAGGATAATTCATCCAAAAGCATGCTAAATGTGGGATTAAAATATGTTACTTTTACGACTTATCAGTGATCTCGGGATCAGTAATCCGAGGTTGGAGAAAATTATTTTTATAATATTTTATGTGTTATAATATTTTCATAAAGAGGCATGAGAATTTTGGTGCTTTAATTTTAGCGATTTAGGGCTTCATTGCGAAAAAGGACTAAATCGCATAAAGTGCAAAAGTTCTATTTTATTTGCTAGAGGTGCCAAATAGCTCTAGAATATTAATTGGGGGTCCCAAATGTGCAATTTGGCCTTGTTTTAAGTGAGTTGGCCAGCCATAGTATGCATAGGGGACAAGAGCATTTATTTTGGTCAATAGTTGGTGAGATTAATTGATAAAATGAATAAAATAAGAGAAAAATAAAGAAAAGAAAGGTATCATCTTTTCTTTTCTTTATCACCACCGAAAATTGGCAGCAAACAAGGGTTGGAGAACTCAAAAATTTCAGCAAACATTTCTCCGATTTTGGTGACCTTTCTTGATAAAAATTGTACTTTTGGAGTCCCTAAAGCTTAAGCTAGCTAATAAGGGGACTAATTTGCAATATGGTTGAAAGTCTAGGGACTTTCCATGAGAGAGTTTATGTTGGTTGCTAAGTTTTTATGGAAGAAAATGAATGTTAGGAAGATGAGAAACAACTTTTGTGAAAGGTGTTGTCAAGAAAACACCTAATTAGGACTAAGATGCAAATGTAGTAATTTGTTTATTAATGCATGAAATAGTTGGAATTGTGAATAGTTGTAAGAGGATTAAATGTTCAGCTAGGTTTTTTTAATAAGAAAATGTGATTAAAATTTATTTACGAGCCTAGGGGCAAAATCGTAATTTTGCCAAAGTCCAAGGGAAAAATGGTAATTTTGCCGAAGTAGAATTTTTAAAATGTATTGATTAGTGTGGTGATAAAATGAGTAAATTTTATTGTTCTAGATCGAAGAAAACGAGATTCGGACCTAGAACGGGAGAAAAGGGAAATATGGACAAATAGGTCCCTTTCGACCCTTTTCGGCATCAAGGTAAGTTCGTGTGCAAATGTTACAATTACGTACGGGTTATTTAATATTCCAATGCTGTATGGACTGTATATTTACGCTATGAATGTATTAAATATTTTTTGACGAGATGTCAAGAGAATCGAATCTAAGATAGTGGGAAATGCAAATAGCATGATATGATGATAGTTAAGGTCCCGTGTAAGACCATATTGGAATATGGCCTCAGTGTGAGATATTAAATAAGACCATGTCAGGGACATGGCATTGATATGATATTTTGTGTAAAACCCTATCGGGGGTATGATGTCAATGTGACATTATGTGTATGAGACTCAAGGGTGTTATTTAATAATTTGAGTGATTCAACAAGTATATTGAAATTGAGAATGAATGTGGTTGTACCACGAGAAGTACAAGTATGTGTTAGAACTGAATTGAGATGAATTCGGTATATGATGAACCCATAGTGGGTTATGTGTAAATGATGCACCTTGGGGGCATACGTTATAATTATTAATGCATTGTGTGAATGCGAACAATTATCATAGAAAGCTAAGTAAGAATGGTAGTGTGTGAGGATATTCCTGGATGAACATTTGAAATAGAGAAATGCATGTGAATAACTATCCATGAATGTATATTAACGGTGGGCAGTGTGCGTTACCACCTTACTAATTATTAAATGGTGGGCTAAGTGCGATACCACCATAATTATAAATGATTGGTGGGCTATGTGCGATACCAACCTATTAGAGATTGAGGATGGGTTAAGTGCGAAACCACCAAGAGATTGGTAGTATGAGTGGCTTATTAAAAATGTTTGATGTGTTGTATTATGTGATCATGTGGTGACAAGTGCAGGGATGTATGCAAATTAACATGAGCATTTGGCTTGTGGCATGGTTAAAATGTGGTAAGAGACAGAATGAGTAAGTTTCAAGAATGGTTGAGTAGGTAACCATGAGTTTAGGAGTAAAACTCATTATAATACCTTGTGGTTAAATATAATCAATGAATATCAATGGTTGATTTTTATATGCATATGAACTTACTAAGCATTATTGCTTACTCCTCTTCCTTTCTCATCTCTTATAGGTTAATTTAGCTAGCTCGGGTTGGAGACCGCCGGAGATGTTTCACACTATCGAGCAGACACTTGGTATGAAGTTTCAAGCCCTTATGGGTTATGGCATGTATAGGGTTCTCTTTTAAAGTTGATTAGGTCATAGTTGATATAGCCAAACGTGTTGGCCTAAAAGAGTCTATGGTTAGGTTATGTATAGCCATAGATGATGGTTTAAGTCGATTGTAATTATATCAGAAATAGTTCTCCCTCGTGTAAGGATGAAGACTTCGTTTCATGATTTAAATATGATAATTCAAGAGTTATAATTGATGATATGTGAAGTGTATGTGATGGTGTATGATTGTGTGCAATGTAGGGTGGCAAAGGGCTTGGTAGATAGCCTTCTAATTGTTCTCATGGGTAGACACACGGGCATGTGTCTAGACCGTGTGGGAGGCACGGCTAGCACATGGGCGTATGCCTAGGCCGTGTGAAGTCTGCACCTTGCACTTGGAATTTAAATCGCCACATGGCTGAAGCACATAGACGTGTGTATAGGCCGTGTGGATAATTAAGAAAGCCAAGGTTTGGCACACGGGCCAGGGCCACGGGCGTGCCAAGGCCGTGTGAAATTAGTCAGTGTTGACCACGGGTGGAAGACACGGGCATGCCTTAGGGGCACCCGGGCGTGTCCCTAGATCCATACGAGCGTGTGGCCCCTGTTTTGTTGAAAAGTTTCTAGAACTTGTAAAAGTTCCCGGAATAATTCTGATACCTCTCGGGAGTATATTTAGGGCCTCCTAGGCCGAGTATGTGCAAGTGATGGGTTTAAACAAAATTTTATAACCCTATTCAAGATGTTTAAGCAAGATTAGTTAGGTGATGCCTCATACCCTGTTCCGGCTTGAATACGGGTAAGGGGTGTTACATGAGCAATGTGCTCTTTAAATCGTGTTATTCCTCCTTTCCCAACTTTACCACAAAGTTTACATACGATATTTCCTTTCGTATTTGGCACTGGAGTTCCAAAGTGCCAACCTATATCATTACTTGGTGCACCCTCCAATCCTTTAGTCGGGAACTCTTCACGTGGTGGCATGCTTTATATTTATTTATATATAAGAAGCATAAAATTATATTTACAAATATAATCAACTCATTACTTATATTATCAACAATATAATAGAAAAAAAAGTAAACATCATTAACATGGAAAATTTAAATTTATTGCATAATCCATACATAATTTATTTATTTTTTTAAAAACAACAATAACCATAACCCATTATTACTTGGTTCCAAAGTTTTTGGTATAAATAGTTTGTTTTGTTCCATCTTAATAAAATTTAAATTCAAATTGGATCAAATTTAAAAATTCAAGTTTTTCATATTATGCAAACTAAAATCAATAGAGATTTATCTAATGTTGAATTGAAGTCATCTATCGGATTTGATAAAGAAAAACACAATGAATTAATTTGTCTTGATCTTTTACCTTTTATAATAAAAGTCATAAGTGATGGAGGCTATATTTTTTTCATTAATTTTGTAGGTAACCTTAAGCAAACCCCAAGCAACAGAGGTTATAATTTTTCATTAAAAACAAACCCTGAGTAATGAAAGTTATGAAATTTTAAAATTATAATAAATAATAAATAATTATCATTATAAAATATAATTACAATATTAATTAAAAAATAACATATAAAGTAAAATTATAAATCTAATAAGATTGAAGCTTTTATATTAAAAAATATAATAATATGATTGTCGTCAAAGTAATTTTCATTTTCAGTAAAATCTCTCCAAACAATTCTAACTTATTAATCTATATTTTTTTAGTGATTTTTTTGAAATAAAAATCTGAATGCATTAAAAGAGGATATTTAATAATCAGTATACTAATCAACAAATTGATCCTAACACCTGTCAAGACGGTGCCTCGGTTTTGCCTAAGAGTAAATGAAAATAAAAATGAAAAAATAAAGGAAAAAGGAAATGAAACGGCAGAAACGCCTCTGTTCTAAAATCCCTAAACACACAAAACTTAGAAAGAAGAAAAACTGAAGAGGAACTCTATCATCCTCTCCTCTGAAAATTCATATCCTCTACTTTGCATATCAAATTCTTGGAATATGCTGGTTGTGCCTTCTCCCTTCATCCCTAAAGTCTAAAGAACATATTTGCACTGTAGATTCAAGACATGCAAGCAAGAATCAAGACAAAATTTCAGGTACTTACTTGAAAATTATCAATCTCTGAATGTGCAAGTTATCAGGGCAGGGTTTGCTTTTCAGATTCAAGTCCTCGCTTTCATCTGCTGCTGTGTTGTTTGCCGAAATATGAGAAATAGAATTTAATATTTTCTATGTAACAGCTCGATTTTGAGGCTAGTCAGAATAGTGGGTTCGAAACTACTAATTCAAGGTTGGATAAATTAGTTTTAATATTATTTTATGTGTTATGGCATAATTATATAAATGTACGAAAATTTTGGTGTCTTAATTTTAGCAATTGTATACTGAATTGCGAAAAAGGACTAAATCGCATAAAGTGCGAAAGTTTCATTTTACAAGCTAAGGGTATCTAATAGCCATGGAATATTAAATTGGAGGTCCTTAAAAAGCAATTAGGCCTTTCTAAAGGTGATGGCTGGCCAAGGAGACAAGAGCATTAAATTTGGTCAAAAATTCGGTGATATTAGGTAACTAAAATGAATAAAATAAGATAATAAAAGAGTTGTCATCTTTTACTATTCCCATTTCTTCTTCCACCGAAAATTGAAGAGAAAATAGAGGTTTTTGGAGCTCAAAATTTCAGCCAAGCTACCCCCTTGTAAGTAAGTGACTTTAGAGGTCTTTCTTGATATTTTTTGTACTTTTGGAATCCCTAAACCTTAAGCTAGCTAATGAGGGGACTATTTTGCAAAATGGTTGAAAGTTTAGGGATTTTACATGAGAATGTTTATGTTGTTGCTGAGTTTTTATGGAAGAAAATGATTGTAAGTGGGTTAGGGAATAACTTTTGTGAAAGGTTTTTCCATGAAAACACCCAAATGAGACTTATTTGTAAAGGTTGTAATTGAGTAGTAAATGCATGAAATGATTTGTATTGTGAATTGTTGTGAGAGTAAAAAATGTTGAGCTAGGCTTGTTTAATGAGAAAATATGATGAAAAACGATTTTCGAGCCTAGGGGCAAAATTGTAATTTTGCCAAGGTATAAGGGCAAAATGGTTATTTTTGCCAAAATAGAAATTTTGAAGTGTTATGATTTATGTAGTGATTAAATGAATGAATTTTATAATTATAGATTAAGAAGAACGTGGAAACAACCTTGACCGGGGAAAAGGCAAGGTTTCGGACTAAACTATCAGTTAACATATTTTGCACCGAGGTAAGTTTACGTGTAAACAATACATCCTTAATACATATGTTTTTACCTATTGATGCATTGTATGGATGTAAATGCTTATTGGTGAGATTGATTGAAAATGGTAGAAAATGGGTAATTCTCGAATGAACTTCGGAAAAAAAATGTGGGTACGGATAAATATCCGTAAATATGTAATTGTTAGTGGGCTGTGTGCGATACCACCTTGTTATTATTTCATGATGGACTGTGCGCGATAGCATCGTTTATATATTATCATTTGGTGGGCTATATGCGATACCACCGTAATTATCATTGTTGGTGGGCTGTGTGCGATACCACTCTATTTGTGATTAATGGTGGGCTGTGTGCGAAACCACCAAGTATGTTGTACCATTCCGAAGGGTTCATTGAGAAACTTGTTTAAGTAAATAATTCACGTGGCTTTGTGGTGATAAGTGCAGGGCATATGTACAAGTAAATGTGAGCAATGTTTATGATATGTGGTTGGGATGTGGTAAGAGTTGAGATGAGTAAGCATGACTATGAGAAAATAAATTGTTTTTTACATAGTATGAGATGTTTTTGGTTGATTAGCATATGGTATGATGTTTATTGTTTACATGTAGACTTACTAAGCTTAAAGCTTACTCCCTTCTCTTTTCCCTTGTTTTATAGTGTAGAAGAGCCAGCTTGGGATACGGAGATAAGCAAAGGGTCACCCACACTATCAGCACATCTTGGTATAGTTAGACTTAGTATTTTGAGTATGGCATGTATAGGGACTAGACTTAGTTGAATGTTATATTGTCTTGGCCAAATGTGTTGGCTCATTCAAAGATGAACTCTTTTTTATAATACCATAGTTGGTGGCTCTTTCTTATTAATCTATGAAAAGATGAGGTTATTCATGATTGTGCAAGTAGCATGAAGATTTACTTGGTTTAAGTATGCATGAATGGGTTGATGTTTGAATGTGGTTTATGTTGTATGAGTTAGGGTGTTAAAAAGAGCTTGGCAAATAGCCTTGTTCTTGTCCACACGGGTAGGCACACGGGTGTGTGGTTAGGCCGTGTGTCCCCTTGTATGTTAGGTTTACAAGTCAGTATGCTCAGTAGTAAACACACGGGCAGAGACACAGCCGTGTGGAAGGTGCGGCCATGTACACGGGCGTGTGCCTTGGCCGTGTGACATTTATGGGGTGATGACGTCATAAACAGAATGCCAAGGTTTTTGGCACACGGGCTAAGGCACGGGCGTGTCGAGGCCGTGTGAGGGACACGGGCCAGGGACTTGGGCGTGTGTCCGGCCGTGTGGAAACCCCTGTAGGTTCAAATTGAAAAATAATTCCACACGGGAGTGGATCACGGGCATGTGATATGTCACACGAGCGTGTCCATTCTTCCATACGGGCGTGTGGGCTGTTTAGTGAAAATTTTCTAAGTTTTTCTAGATAGCCCCAAAAGGGTTCGATTTGATCCCGAACCATTCCTATTGTGTGATTTGGGCCTCGTAGGCTTGTTTAAGAGGTGTTATGAAAAGTTTAAATTTGAAGTAGAAAGTCATGTCTCGGTATTGCATAATTGTTGGTGTATAAGCCTAGTAATGCCTCGTACTTTATTCCGGCGTTGAATACGGGTAAGGGTTGTTACATTTAGTGGTATCAGAGGTATGGTTTAGTCGGTTCTAGAACTACCGTAGCGTGTGTGAGAGTCTAGCTATACATGCCATAAATATAGTGATAGTGTGGTGACTCCTGATAATTTTTAAACTGTATTTTCATATAGTAAATGGTTCTCGATCGAGCTGCTGCTAATAACGCTGCTAGTAATGCGCCGGCTCCCGCGTAAGGGACTGGGCCTGTTGAAAGTAGACCCGAGACTTTGTGTCAAGGAGAAGAGGCTCGGGAAGCTTTTCTCCACATGATGTGTAATTGGTACACTGAGTATGTACGAGCAAACCCTAATGCTCAACCTCCTCCACCCCCACCTATACCTCAGCTAGTCCCCGTGGCTCCTCAAGGTATAGTTTTGATAAGGATGACCAAACCCCCGGCCGATAAGATTCGAAAACAAGGGGCTGAGGAATTTAGAGCCAATATAGATGATGACCCTGAGAGAGCGGAGTTCTGGCTTGAGAACTCTATGCGGGTATTTGATGAACTCTCCTGCACGCTTGAGGAGAGCTTAAAATGTGCCGTGTCATTGCTGAGGGACTCGGCATACCGCTGGTGGAAAACATTGACATCGATAGTTCCAAGGGAGAGAGTGACATGGGACTTCTTCCTAGAAGAGTTCCGAAAGAAGTACATAAGTCAGCAATTTGTTGACCAAAAACAGAAAGAGTTTCTTGAATTGAAGCAAGGCAAGATGACTGTGGCAGAGTATGAGTGCGAATTTGTTAGGCTCAGTAAGTATGCGCAAGAGTGTGTGTCTACGGAAGCTATTTTGTGCAAGAGGTTCGAAGATGGGTTGAATGAAGATATCAGATTACTAGTTGGGTTCTTGGAATTGAAAGAATTTGTGGTGTTGGTCGATAGAGCTTACAAGGCTGAGGAGTTGAATAAGAAAAAGAGAAAACCCATGATGGAGGCCCGAGATGCAAGGAAGAGGCTAATGAGTAAATCGTTCCAAACTCAATAAAAAAGGTCCAAAGAAATAAACCCTCGGACGACTGCTTCAGCTGGGTATTCACGTCGAGATTGCGGTAACACATATTCGGGCTCGAGAGTTCAAGCCACCTCGATGACAAGCGTGGGCAATGCAACGCTAAATAAACCGGAGTGTCCAAATTGTGGTAGACAACATACTGGGGAGTGTTGGGGAAACGCTCGAGCTTGCTACAAGTGTGGTTCACCCGACCACTTCATTCAAAACTGTCCTGAGAAAGATGAGAAAGACAGAAAACAAGAAGTAAGAGCGAACAATGTACCTTCGAGGGGTAGACCAAAAAGGAACCCGAGGAGTGGGACTAGTAATAGAGGTACGCCTAGAGATTCTGCTGTGAGGTCAAAGGGTAGAGCACCTGCAAGGACTTATGCCATTCGCACTCGCGAAGAGGCATCATCTCTCGATGTGATAACGGGTACTTTTTCTCTTCATGATATCTCTGTTGTTGCTTTGATTGACCCGGGGTCTACCCATTCTTATATTTGCATGAAATTGGTATCTAGCATGAGTATGATTGTTGAGTCTACAGAGTTTGTGGTAAAAGTGTCAAACCCATTAGGCAAACATGTGCTAGTTGACAAAGTGTGTAGAAATTGTCCTTTGACATTTAGAGGTCATTGTTTTCCGGCAAATCTCATGTTGTTGCCGTTTGATGAATTTGACCTAATTCTTGGCATGGATTGGTTGACTACTCATAATGTTTTAGTAAAATGTGGTAGTAAGTTTATTGAATTGAGATCTGTAAATGGAGATGTCATTCAGGTTGAATCAGGTAAATCAGATAATATACCTGTAGTGATTTCGCCTAGGTAGCTGAGAAATACATGAGAAAAGGGTATGAGTCCTATCTCGCCTTTGTGTTGAATACTAAAAAGTCAGAGGAAAAGATTGAATCAGTGCCTGTGGTGTACAAGTATCTGGATGTGTTTCCGGAAGAGTTACCCGGATTGCCTTCAGTTAGAGAAGTCGAGTTTGGCATTGAGTTAGTTTCGGGATAGCACCTATTTTGATTGCTCCGTACAGGATGGCACCATTGGAGTTAAAAGAGTTGAAGGTTCAATTGCAAGAGTTAACGAACAAGGGTTTTGCAAGACCGAGCTATTCACCGTGGGATGCTCCGGTGCTTTTTGTGAAGAAGAAAGATGGTTCGATGAGATTGTGTATAGACTATAGACAACTCAACAAGGTGACAGTGAAGAATAAGTATCCTTTTCCAAGGATAGATGATTTATTCAACCAATTGAGGGGAGCTACAGTGTTCTCTAAGATAGACCTGAGGTCTGGCTATTACCAATTGAGGGTTAAGGAGCAAGATGTGCCGAAAACTGCATTTCAGACGAGGTATGGCCATTATGAGTTCCTTGTCATGCCATTTGGCTTAACGAATGCTTCTGCGGTCTTTATGGATTTAATGAACTGTATCTTTAGATCGTATTTGGATAAGTTTGTAGTCATTTTTATTGACGACATACTAATTTATTCCCGGGATGAGAATGAGCACGCAGAACTCCTAAGAACTATTTTGCAGACTTTAAGAGATAAGCAGTTGTATGCTAAGTTTAGCAAGAGTGAGTTTTGGCTCCGAGAGGTCAGATTCTTAGGACACCTCGTGTCGGGTGATGGCATTAGAGTTGATCCGAGTAAGATCTCAGCTATTTTGGAGTGGAAACCGCTGATAAATCGTAAAAGTAACATATTTTAATCCCACATTTAGCATGCTTTTGGATGAATTATCCCTTATTTTATGTCATTTGGTGCTCTTAATCCTTTGTTTTCATGTTTTATACCCAGGGAAGCACCAGAGGATGAAAGGAACAAGAAACGGGCTTAAAACGGGCCAAATGGGCCACATCACGAAATTGACACGGCCTGGGCCCAAGACCACACGGTCGTGCCTCATCAACGGACTCTACACGGCCTGCCCACGATTTATACTAGCGTGTGCCATGGCTGTGCCCCTACCGTGACAAAGAGAAAATTCACTCGGATTAGGATACTTAGGGGTAAAGAAACACATTCCAAAGCCTATATAAACACCCTAAGTATGACCTAAAAGAGGGAGTTCGATAGAAACCCTCTGTCGGAGGGGAGCCCAAGTCTTTTGTCAGGGGGCGTCTTGCTAAGCCAGAGAAGGCAGATTTGTGGGGATTCACTCGAAGATAGCCAGTTGATTCATCTCAAGAAGCCGGAATTATACTCAAGACGAAAAATCTCCTCTTCAATTCCTTCAGGGGGTTTTAGGGATTTCTTATGTTTTGTTTTATCTTTTCTTCTGAGATTTTTTCTTTTATCGTTATGAACTAAACTCTCAGATACCTGAGGGGGATGAAACCTAAGATGAATCTTGTTATCGTTTGCTGAACTATATGATAAATATTTGATTTGTTCTTAATTATGTGTTCTTAATTCTTGTGTTGATATTTCCGGGATATTGATTCAAGTTTGATGTGCTTATGTGGTGGAGCAAAAGTCCCTGCCTAAGAGTAGATCTAGCATAGTTAAGCGGAGTTGATCGCGCGCCTAGAGATAGGGTGACGAGATTTTGCCGGATTAGGGTGAAACCTAATATGGGATTCCATAGATCGAGTTAATGCAATTCTAGGGGTTTTAATTAGAAAGAAATTTCAATTAATCAACCTAGGGTTAGACGTTATTCGCTTCGAGAGAGGGTTTAATATACATTAGGGAATCTTACGGATCAAGTCAAATGAATAAATCGTCTGGTTCAGAGTTAGATAACAAGTGAAGTCTAGGTGGATTCTTCCTCGGGTATTGTCCTTATCAACTGGTTTTTCCCAAAAGTATTTCCCAAATTCATTCTTCTTTGCCTTAGAGTATTTAGTTTAGTAATTAGTTAATTTAGATTTAAATAACAAATTCCCTTTATTTTAGGCTAGATAGTCGAGGTAACTAGTCCTAAAATCAGCACCTTTACGGTAAACACTACTCGACTTAAACTTTATATCAATAACTGAATAGATCGCATGAGAAATGATTTTCACCTCCTCAAACCACCCTGATTATGCGAATGAGAGGTAAGTCTAGCTTAAGACTTTAAACAAGCGCTTCTCGGGAGGCAACCCGAGCACTAACCCTACTGATTAGTTTAGTTTTATTTATTTCCATGTTTAGGCGCAGGTTTTCCATACTCACACGGCCTTGCACATGGCCGTGGCTGTGGCCGTGTGGGCACCATAGGTAGGTAAAAGGGCGTGGCCGTAGACGTGTGGCAACAGGACAAAATTTTTCCCAAAACACGGGCTGCATCTCTATTTAAACCCCCTTCTTCCTTTTTCTTTTTCAGTTGTCTTTCTTATTTCATTTTCCATTATTTACTTTTATTTTTATTTTTATTTTTATTTTCTTTATTACTATCTTCTTATTCTTCATACCATTTAGATTTAGCTTAGGATACAATAAAATCATGTCGGCTACTTCGAGGATTCAAATTCAAACGGTTCGAGGCGTTCCCCCACGTTCACCTCCAATTCCTATCCGGTTTCTTTTCATTGACTTCATCCAAAATTCAGGAAGTTTCACTTCTCTCCCTATCTTATGATTTTATTATTTTGCTATTATCAATCTTTGTACATTGAGGACAATGTACATCTTAAGTGTGGGGGGTGAATCTTAAAAGTGCCTAATTTTTTGCATTATTCTCAAATCCTGAATTATATCTTGTTTCTTAAGTAAATTTTCTCATATTACAATTAGAATGAAATTTCCTTTGATTCATGATTTTTGTTGATATGTTTTGAATTAAGTCATATATAATTGTGCATTGATGATTAAACTTTAAGATAATAGAGAATCAAGCATGATAAGTCTATTTTTCAGAAAATAATTTTTTTTTTAGGTTGTCTACCTGAATTTGAATATTACTTTGAAGTTTGAAATTTACGAGGATGACATCAAAATACCCATAATTTTTTGTGAGATTTTGAGCCTTTAGAGCATATATTTTTTTCTTGCTCACTTTTTTGATTATGAGTGTGTCAACATTGATTTGTTATTCTAGAACTTGCATCGATTATACATGCCGAGACCACCTTTGATTTGATATACAGAGATGATGAAGGCACCTAAGATTTAACCCACTTACTCCACTAAAAGCCTACCTTCACAATTAACCCCTAATGAACCCCGTTTAATCCTAACAACCCTTTTTATTGACTCAACTGCTAATATTAACCCAAAACCCTTCATTTTCATTATCACCATTCCTTTTGACTACCCTTATATCGAGATTTGATTTGATCGATGGCCTAATTATTTCGATAGTAAATTCATCATTTATTATGTATTTGTGAATTGTTAAAAAAAATCAAATCAAAGTATATTCATTATTAGTTCTGTGATCAAGTGAGCTTATACATCTAAATTCCAATTGTTAAAAAAGAAGCTCGTATTAGTAGTGGTATTATTATTACAAGTTTTCAATTGATGTAATTATTTATATTCAGTTCATTGTTTCTAGTTTGGTAATTTGTCAATTCAATCTCGATTCTAACCTTCTAATTCAGCCTTTATCCACACCGTTAACCCAAGCCCCGTTACAACCCTGTTAATGACCTTTTGATTTGTGTATCATCTCATATTATAGTGGTGGAGATTTGGTTTTCATGAAAGCCTATGGGATTAACTCTTCATGTTTGACTTTTGAGTGCTTTTTCTTGAACCTTAAACACCTCGAGTGATTTGAGTGAATCTTTAGTGAGGATGTCAATCCTTGTCGATTTTGAATCAGAGGTAACTATTTAGATGAGGGGAAACACCTAGGTTTTGTGCTACACAAATGTATGACTTAGATTTTTTGAATCTTTAGGACTCTTTGAGTTGAATCATCCATGTATAAATTATCTTTGAATTATGATGAAACACTATTGATGAATATTATGAATTGAGGGAAGTTCGTTTTAATTATGAGTTGAGAATTTTGCTTGAGGACAAGCAAAAGCTTAAGTGTGGGGGTATTTGATAAACCGTAAAAGTAACATATTTTAATCCCGCATTTAGCATGCTTTTGGATGAATTATCCCTTATTTTATGTCATTTGGTGCTCTTAATCCTTTTTTTTCATGTTTTATACCCAAGGAAGCACCGGAGGATGAAAAGAACAAGAAACGGGCTTAAAACGGGCCAAATAGGCCACATCACGAAATCGACACGGCCTGGGCCCAAGACCACACGACCGTGCCTCATCAACGGACTCCACACGGCCTGACCACAATTTACACGGGCATGTGCCATGGCCGTGCCCCTGCCGTGACAAAGAAAAAATTCACTCGGATTAGGATACTTAGGGGCAAAGAAACACATTTCAAAGCCTATATAAACACCCTAAGTATGACCTAAAAGAGGGAGTTTGACAGAAACCCTCTGTCAGAGGGGAGCCCAAGGCTTCTGTCAGGGGGCGTCTTGCTAAGCCAGAGAAGGCAGATTTGTGGGGATTCACTCGAAGATAGCTAGTTGATTCATCTCAAGAAGCCGGAATTATACTCAAGACGGAAAATCTCCTCTTCAATTCCTTCAGGGGGTTTTAGGGATTTCTTATGTTTTGTTTTATCTTTTCTTCTGAGATGTTTTCTTTTATCGTTATGAACTAAACTCTCAGATACCTGAGGGGGATGAAACCTAAGATGAATCTTGTTATCGTTTGCTAAACTATATGATAAATATTTGATTTGTTCTTAATTATGTGTTCTTAATTCCTGTGTTGATATTTCTGGGATATTGATTCAAGTTTGATGTGCTTAGGTGGTGGAGCAAAAGTCCCTGCCTAAGAGTAGATCTAGCATAGTTAAGCAGAGTTGATCGCGCACCTAGAGATAGGGTGATGAGATTTTGCCAAATTAGGGTGAAACCTAATATGGGATTCCATAGATCGAGTTAATGCAATTCTAGGGGTTTTAATTAGAAAGAGATTTCAATTAATCAACCTAGGGTTAGACATTATTCACTTTGAGAGAGGGTTTAATATACATTAGGGAATCTTACGAATCAAGTCAAATGAATAAATCGTCTGGTTCAGAGTTAGATAACAAGTGAAGTCTAGGTGGATTCTTCCTCGGGTATTGTCCTTATCAACTGGTTTTTCCTAAAAGTATTTCCCAAATTCATTCTTCTTTGTCTTAGAGTCTTTAGTTTAGTAATTAGTTAATTTATATTTAAATAACAAATTCCTTTATTTTAGGCTAGATAATAAAAAGAAAGTTAGTATTAGTACTTTTAGTTCCTTTGGGTTCGACATTCTGGTCTTGCCTTAACTATACTACTATTCGATAGGTGCGCTTGCCTCAAATCGTTGTCATAGTTAGTTTCTAGGTTCGATCATTCTCATTATAAATTTTAAGACTTTGACATCGCATAAACACAACGATCAACCGTCGAGGAATGTATCCGAGATTAAAAGCTTTTTGGGTTTAGCGGGTTACTACAGACAGTTCGTTAAAGGGTTCTCTATGATTTCAACACCGATGACGAGGCTGTCACATAAAGATGTTAAGTTTGAATGGACCGAGAAATGCCAACAGAGTTTTGAGAAACTGAAAGCTTTGTTGACTGAAGCTCCGGTGTTAGTACAACTGAGTCTTGAAAGGAGTTTGTGGTCTACAGTGATGCGCCATTAAATGGTCTTGGCTGTGTGCTGATGGAAGAGGGTAAAGTAGTAGCTTATGCCTCGAGAAAGCTAAAATCGCATGAGAAGAATTATCCGACTCACGATTTGGAGTTGGTTGCGATTGTTTTCGCTTTGAAGATTTGGCGTCATTATTTGTATGGTGAAAAGTGTCGAATCTTTACTGATCATAAAAGCTTGAATTACCTGATGAACCAAAATGATTTGAATTTGCAACAACGGCGATGGCTTGAATTATTGAAGGATTATGAGCTAGTAATTAATTACCATCCCGAGAAAGCTAATGTGGTTGCAGATGCCTTGAGTAGAAAATCCCTGTATGCTTTGAGAGCCATGAGTACGTGTTTAGCATTGTCTGATGATGGTTCTATGTTGGCCGAGTTGAGAGGTAGACCATTATTTCTTCAGCAGATACGTGAATCTCAAAAGAATGATAATGAGATGCAAGTTAAGAGAGCTCAGTGCGAAACAGGGAGTAACTCTGATTTTTGGATTGGTTTAGAAGATTTTTTGATGTTTCATGATAGAGTTTGTGTACCTAAAGATGATGAGTTAATCCGGAAAATTTTACATGAGGCACACAATGGTTGCTTGTCAGTACATCTGGGCAGCATAAAAATGTATAATGATTTGAAGAAGTTATATTGGTGGCCGGGTATGAAAAGAGATATCTCTAAGTTTGTTACTAAGTGTTTGATCTGTGAACAAGTGAAAGCCGAGCATCAAGTACCTTCGGGATTACTTCAGCCAGTGATGGTTCCCGAATTGAAGTGGGATCGAATCACTATGGATTTCGTAACGGGGTTACCTATGACTCCGAAAAAGAAGGATGCTGTGTGGGTTATTGTTGATAGATTAACGAAATCGGCTCACTTTATACCGGTGCGTGTGGATTACTCACTTGACAAGTTGGCTGAGCTGTGTATTGCTGAGGTTGTGAGATTACATGGGGTGCCTATATCCATTATCTCGGATAGAGATCCAAGATTTACTTTAAGGTTTTGGAAAAAGTTGCAAGAAGCCTTGGGTACGAAATTGAATTTTAGTACCGCGTTCCATCCGCAAATCGATGGCCAATCCGAAAGTGTAATTCAAGTTCTTGAGGATATGCTCCGATGCTGTGTTTTAGAGTTCGAAGGTAGTTGGGAAAAATATCTACCTTTGGTTGAATTTGCCTACAACAACAGTTATCAGTCGAGCATACGGATGGCACCGTACAAAGCTTTATATGGTCGCAAGTGTCGGACCCCTCTGTATTAGACCGAGCTTAGTGAGAAGCAAATTCATGGGGTTGATCTAGTCAAAGAAACCGAGGAGAAAGTGAAAGTGATCCGTGATAGTCTGAAAGCTACTTCGGATCGTCAAAAGTCATACGCGAATTTCAAAAGGAAAGAAATATAGTTTCAGGTAGGCGATACAGTATTCCTGAAAGTATCCCCGTGGAAAAAAATATTGAGATTTGGTCTAAAAGGCAAATTGAGTCCACGATTCATAGGGCCGTATGAGGTTATTGAAAGGATCGGACCAATAGCCTACCGGTTGGCTTTGCCAGCAGAGTTAGAGAGAATACACAATGTGTTTCATGTGTCGATGCTGCAACGATATCGTTCCAATCCTTCACATGTGATCCCTTCGACCGAGATTGAGATACGACCGGACATGACTTATGAAGAGGAACCAATTAAGATTTTTGCTCGAGAGGTTAAACAGTTGAGGAATAAAAGTATAGTCTTAGTGAAAGTGTTGTGGCAAAAACACGGTGTAGAAGAGGCTACGTGGGAACCGAAAGAAGCCATGAGGGAACTGATAAACCATAAAAGTAACATATTTTAGTCCCACATTTAGCATGTTTTTGGATGATTTATCCCTTATTAGGTATAATTTGGTGCTCTTAATCCTTTCTTTTCATGTTATATACTCAGGGAAGCACCGGAGGATGAAAAGAACAAGAAACGGGCTTAAAACGGGCCAAATGGGCCAGATAACGAAATCGACACGGCCTAGGCCCAAGACCACACGGTCGTGCCTCATTAATGGAGTCCACACGGCCTGGCCACGATTCACACGGGCGTGTGCCATGGCCGTGTCCCTGCCATGGCCAAGAGAAGTTTTGCCGGATTTGGATACTTGGAGGCAAAGAAACACAATCCAAAGTCTATTTAAACACCTAAGTAGGAACTCCACTCAGATTTGGATACTTGGAGGCCAAGTAAGGCATCTTAAAGCCTATATAAACACCCTAGGGGGCAACTTATTCGGGGAGTTTGGCAGAAGCCTTCTGCCAGGGCTTTTCTCAGGGCAGTTAGCTAGACCAAGGAGCCGAGCCGAAGAGGTCAGATTTGCGGGAAACTCTCAAGGGATAGCCAGTTGATCCATCTCCAGAAGCCGAAATTCTACTCAAGACGGAGGATCTCTCCTTCAATTCCTTCAGGGAGTTTTAGGGATTTCTTATGTTTTGTTTTATCTTTTCTTACGAGATGTTTTTCTTTATTATTATGAACTAAACTCTTGAGATACACGAAGGGGATGAAACCTAGATGAATCTTGTTATTGTTTTCTGAACTATATGATAAATACTTGATTTGTTCTTGATTATGTGTGCTTAATTCTTGTGTTGATATTTCACAGATATTAATTCAAGTTGAATGTGCTTAGGTGGTGGAGCAAAAGTCCCTGCTTAAGAGTAGATCTAGCATAATTAAGCGGAGTTGATCGCGCGCCTAGAGATAGGGTGACGAGATTTTGCCGGATTAGGGTGAAACCTAATATGGGAGTCCATAGATCAATTTTCTGCTATTCTAGGGGTTTTAATTAGAAAGAGATTTCAATTAATCAACCTAGGGTTAGACGTTATTCGCCTCGAGAGAGGGTTTAATATAAATTAGGGAGTCCTACAGATCAAGTCAAGTGAATAAATCGTCTGGTTCAGTGTTAGATAACAAGTGTAGTCTAGGTGGATTCTTCCTAAGGGTATCGTATTAATCAACTGTGTTTTTCCCAAGTATTTCCCCAATTCATTCTTTTTGTCTTTGCGTCTTTAGCTTAGTAATTAGTGAATTTAGATTAATAAACAACTTCACTTATTTTAGGCTAAATAATAGAAAGAAAGTTAGTATTAGTACTTTTAGTTCCTTTGGGTTCGACAATCCGGTCTTGCCTAAGCTATACTACTGTTCGATAGGTGCACTTGCCTCAATCGTTGTTATAGTTAATTCCAGGATCGATCATTATCTTTATAAATTTTAAAACTCGACAGACAAACGATCAAGTTTTTGGCGCCGTTGCTGGGGAACTAAAATATTAAGAAAACTCTATTTTTATTACTTTAGCCATTATTATTATTATTATTATTTACTTTGCTAAATTTTCTTTTATTTGCTTTTGTCAGGAAAATTTAGTTTATAGAGGAGATGGCACTGAATAACTACCAGTGACAAGTTATGAGGACAAAGACAACAAAAGCAGCTGATATCTACAACCTCGACCCAGTAACCAAGCTATCAACCCAGTTAGAGATTATACATACAAAATTTGATGGTTTATACGGTTCCTCGCAGGCACATCCAGTTATACAGTGTGAAACAAGTGGAGGCGTGGCGAATCCTGAGTACCCACCCTACGGACATGGCATGGAAAGCGAACAAGTCAACTATATGGGTAACTATGCTAGACCTCAAAATAATTTTTATGATAACACTTATAATGCAGGTTGGAGGTACCATCCCAATTTCTCGTGGGATGATCAAAATTTTCAACAACCACCTCACCAACAGAAAGAGGAGTCGAACCTTAAGGAGATGCTGACAAAATTCATGGCAGCTACAGATAACCGTCTCCAAGACACTGAGACCACCCTTAAGAATCAACAGTCATCAATTAAAGGGATCGAGAGCCAAGTTGGGGAACTTACTAAGACAGTTGGACAACTTACTAACACAGTTGGACAACTTGCAAAGATAATCTCAGAACAACTACAAGAAAGCTTACCAAGCAACACTGAAACTAACCCAAAAGAGCAAATTCAAGCCGTAACAGCTCATGACATTGAAAGGTTAGTGGAATTTAACCCAAGGCAAGAACCTGTAGTAAGTGAAGGTAAGGTTGAGGTAAGCCATGATTTACCAAACCCGGTAATTACAGAGTACCAAGCTCATATGCCATACCCCAATGCGATAAAGAAAGACCACACAGAGGAACAATTCGGTAAATTTCTTAAACCTCCAAAGAAGTTTCTTATTAACTTGCCGTTTCTTGAAGCTCTTCGCGAGATGCCGGATCCTAGACCTCGTGTCAATAAAGAAGAAATTCATGAGGAACGAAAGCTTCGGATCAATGAACTAGACGAGTGGAAGATACACTTCAAAGAAATACACGAAGCAAAAACGAGGCAACTCCATGAGAAACTTAACGATGGGACAACCCAGCTTAAGATAGGAGATCAGGTACTCAAAATCTTCCCAAATGGAACAGTCGAGGTAACTAATCCTAAATTCAGCACTTCTAAGGTAAACACTACTCGACTTAAACTTTATATCCACAACCGAATTGATCGCATGAGAAAGGATTTTCACCTCCTCAAACCACCATGACCATACGAATGAGAGGTAAAGTCTAGCTTAAGACTATAAACGAGCGCTTCTCGGGAGGCAACCCGAGCACTAACCCCATTAATTTTTACATTTTTTTTTATTTTTACTTTTATTTTTCCTTTTAGCACCTAACCATAAACTAACCAAGGTACAGATTTCCATACCACACGGCCTTGCACACGACCGTGGCCGTGGCCGTGTGGCCATCACAGGAAGGTACAAGGGCGGGGGCAACCACCAGATCCATAATCTCTATTTAGACCCCCCTTCTTCCTTTTTCTTGTTCAGTTGTTTTTCTTCTTTCATTTTCCATTATTTACTTTTACTCTTATTTTTATTTACTTCTATTTTTATTTTTATTTTTATTTTTATTTTTATTTTCTTTATTATTTTCTTCTTATTCTTCATACCATTTAGATTTAGCTTAGGATACAATAAAATCAGACCGGCTACCTTGAGGATTCAAGTTCAAACGGTTCGAGGCGCTTCCCCACGTTCACCTCCAATCCTATCCGGTTTCTTTTCATTAATTTCATCCATAATTCAGGAAGTTTCACTTCTCCCCATATCTTATGATCTTTGTATTATTGTGTTATTATCTATCTTTGTACATTGAGGGCAATATACATCTTAAGTGTGGGGGGTGAACAACCTAAAAAGGTGCCTAACTTTTTTTTCATTATTCTCAAATTCCTGAAATTAGGTGCCAAACTTTTCGCATTGTTCTCAAATCCCTGAATTATGCCTTGTCTTAAAGTAAATTCCTCATATTACTAATTAGGATGAAATTTCTAATGATTTATGATTTTTATTGATATGTTTTAGATTAAGTCATTGATAACTGTGCATTGATAATTAAATTTTAAGATACTAAAAAATCAAGCATGATAAGTCCATTTTTTTTTCAATTAAAATTTGCTAGGTTGTTGAACTGAATTTAAATATTACTTTGAAGTTTGAAACTTATGTGGTTGATGTCAAAAATACCCATAATTTTTGTGAGTTTTTGAGCCTTATAGAGCATATATTCTTTTTCATGCTCACTTTATTGATTATGAGTATGTCAACATTGATTTGTTATTCTAGAACTTGCCTCGTTTATACAAATCGAGACCACACCTTTGATTTGATATACAGAGATGATTAAGGCACCTAGGTTTTAACCCACTAACTCCATTAAAAGCCTACCCTCATAATTAACCCCTAGTGAACCCCTTTTAATCCTAACAACTCTTTTTATTGACATAACCACTAATATTAACCCGAAAACCCTTTGTTTTTGTTATCCCCATTCCTTTTGACTACCCTTATATCGAGATTTGATTTGATTAATAGCCTAATTATGTTTTTTATTTTAGTAATTTATCCTTTGTTATGTATTTATGATTTTTTCTTAAAAAAAGAGAGAGAGAGAAAAATCAAAAGTATATTCATTATTCATTATTAGTTGTGATTAAATGAGCTTATACATTTGAATTCCAAATATTGAAGAAGAAGCTCATATTATTAGTATTATTAGCTTTTCATTGATGTAATTACTTTTATTTAGTTCATTGTTTTGGTTAGGTAATTTTTCAAATACGATCTCGGTTCTAACCCTCTAATTCAGCCTTTAACCACACCTTAACCCTAGCCCCGTTACAACCCTGACAAGGACCTTTTGATTTGTGCATCATCTCATATTATAGTGGTGGAGATTTGATTTTCAGGCAAGCCTATGGGATTAACTTTTCATGTTCGACTTTTGAGTGCCTAAATTTTGAACCTGAAACACTTTGAGTGATTTGAGTGAATCTCTAGTAAGGATGTCAATCCTTGTCAGTTTTGAATTAAAGGTAATTATTTAGATAAGGGGAGACGCCTATGTTTTTCAAGTTACAAATCTATGACTTAGATTGTTTGAATTTTTAGCACTCTTTGAGTTGAATTATCCATGTATAAATTATCTATGAATTATGATAAAACATTGTTGATAGAAATTATGAATTACAGAAAGTTCGTTTTAATTGTAAGTTGAGAATTTTGCTTGAGGACAAGCAAAAGCTTAAGTGTGGGGGTATTTGATAAACCGTAAAAGTAACATATTTTAGTCCCACATTTAGCATGTTTTTGGATGATTTATCCTTTATTAGGTATAATTTGGTGCTCTTAATCCTTTCTTTTCATGTTATATACTCAGGGAAGCACCGAAGGATGAAAAGAACAAGAAACGGGCTTAAAACGGGCCAAATGGGCCAGATCACGAAATCAACACGACCTGGGCCCAAGACCACACGGCCGTGCCTCATTAATGGAGTCCACACGGCCTGGCCACGATTCACACGAGCGTGTGCCATGGTCGTGTCCCTACCGCGGCCAAGAGAAGTTTTGCTCGGATTTGGATACTTGGAGGCAGAGAAACACAATCCAAAGTCTATTTAAACACCCAAGTAGGAACTCCACTCAAATTTGGATACTTGGAGGCCAAGTAAGGCATCTCAAAGCCTATATAAACACCCTAGGGGGCAACTTATTCGGGGAGTTCAGCAGAAGCCTTCTGCCAGGGCTTTTGTCAGGGCGATTAGCTAGGCCAAGGAGCTGAGCCGAAGAGGTCAGATTTACGGGAAACTCTCAAGGGATAGCCAGTTGATCCATCTCCAGAAGCCGGAATTCTACTCAAGATGGAGGATCTCTCCTTCAATTCCTTTAGGGAGTTTTAGTGATTTCTTATGTTTTGTTTTATCTTTTCTTCTGAGATGTTTTTCTTTATTATTATGAACTAAACCCTTCAGATACCTGAAGGGGGATGAAACCTAGATGAATCTTGTTATTGTTTTCTGAACTATATGATAAATACTTGATTTGTTCTTGATTATGTGTGCTTAATTCTTGTGTTGATATTTCATGGATATTAATTCAAGTTGAATGTGCTTAGGTGGTGGAGCAAAAGTCCCTGCTTATGAGTATATCTAGCATAATTAAGCGGAGTTGATCGCGCGCCCAGAGATAGGGTGACGAGATTTTGCCGGATTAGGGTGAAACCTAATATGGGAGTCTATAGATCGATTTACTGCTATTCTAGGGGTTTTAATTAGAAAGAGATTTCAATTAATGAACCTAGGGTTAGACGTTTTTCGCCTCGAGAGAGGGTTTAATATAAATTAGGGGTCCTACAGATCAAGTCAAGTGAATAAATAAATGCAGTTCGGTGTTAGATAACAAGTGAAGTCTAGGTGGATTCTTCCTAAGGGTATCGTCTTAATCAACTGTGTTTTTCCCAAGTATTTCCCCAATTCATTCTTTTTGTCTTTGCATCTTTAGCTTAGTAATTAGTTAATTTAGATTAATAAACAACTTCACTTATTTTAGGCTAAATAATAGAAAGAAAGTTAGTATTAGTACTTTTAGTTCCTTTGGGTTCGACAATCCGGTCTTGCCTAAGCTATACTACTGTTCGATAGGTGCACTTGCCTCAATCGTTGTTATAGTTAATTCTAGGATCGATCATTATCTTTATAAATTTTAAAAATCGACAGACAAACGATCAGGAACAGTACCCAAACCTTTTTATTGGTAAGATTTTCGGGGGCAAAAATCTCTAAAGGGGGGAAGAGTTGTAACAGCTCGATTTTGGGGCTAGTTGGAATAGTGGTTTCTAAACCACTAATTCGAGGTTGGATAAATCAGTTTTAATATTATTTTATGTGTTATGGCATAATTATATGAATGTACAAAAATTTTGGTGTCTTAATTTTAGCGATTGTATGCTCAATTGTGAAAAAAGGACTAAATCACATAAAGTGCAAAAGTTTCATTTTACTAGCTAGGGGTATCTAATAGCCATGGAATATTAAATTGGAGGTCCTTAAAGTGCAATTAGGCCTTCCTAAAGGTGATGGCCGCCAAGGGGACAAGAGCATTAAATTTGGTAAAAAATTTGGTGATATTAGGTAACTAAAATGAATAAAATAAGATAAATAAAAGAGTTGTCATCTTTTACTATTCCCATTTCTTCTTCCACCAAAAATTGAAGAGAAAATAGAGGTTTTTGGAGCTCAAACTTTCAGCCAAGCTACCCCCTTGCAAGTAAGTGACTTTAGAGGTCTTTCTTGATAATTTTTATACTTTTGGAACCCCTAAAGCTTAAGCTAGCTAATGAGGGGACTATTTTGCAAAATGGTTGAAAGTTTAGGGATTTTTTATGAGAGTGCTTATGTTGTTGCTGAGTTTTTGTGGAAGAAAATGATTGTTAGTGAGTTAGGAATAACTTTTGTGAAAGGTTTTTCCATGAAAACACCTAAATGAGACTTATTTGTAAAGGTTGTAATTGAGTAGTAAATGCATGAAATGATTGGTATTGTGAATTGTTGCAAGAGTAATAAATGTTCAGCTAGGCTTGTTTAATGAGAAAATGTGATGAAAAATGATTTACGAGTCCAGGGGCAAAATCGTAATTTTGCCAAGGCATAAGGGCAAAATGGTTATTTTTGCCAAAATAGAAATTTTGAAGTGTTATGATTTATGTAGTGATTAAATGAGTGAATTTTATAATTATAGATCAAGAAGAACGTGGAAACAACCTTGACCGGGGAAAAGGCAAGGTTTCGAACTAAACTGTTAATTAACATATTTTGCATCGAGGTAATTCTCGAATGAACTTCGGAATAGAAATGTGGGTACGGATAAATATCCGTAAATATGTAATTGTTGGTGGGCTGTGTGCGATACCACCATGTTATTATTTCACGATGGGCTGTGTGCGATACCATTGTTTATATATTATCATTTGGTGGGCTATGTGCGATACATCGTAATTATCATTGTTGGTGGGCTGTGTGCGGTACCACCCTATTTGTGATCAATGGTGGGCTGTGTGCGAAACCACCGGGTACCTTGTACCATTCCGTAGGGTTCATCGAGAAACTTGTTTAAGTAAATAATTCACGTGGCTTTGTGGTGATAAGTGCAGGGCATATGTACAAGTAAATGTGAGCAATGTTTATGATATGTGGTTGGGATGTGGTAAGAGTTGAGATGAGTAAGCATGTCTATGAGAAAATAAATTATTTTTTACATAGAGATGTTTTTGGTTGATTAGCATATGGTATGATGTTTATTGTTTACATGTAGACTTACTAAGCTTAAAGCTTACTCCCTTCTCTTTTCCCTTGTTTTATAGTGTCGAAGAGCTAGCTCGGGATACGGAGATAAGTAAAGGATCACCCACACTATCAGCACATCTTGGTATAGTTAGACTTAGCACTTTGAGTATGGCATGTATAGGGACTAGACTTAGTTGAATGTTATATTGTCTTGGCCAAATGTGTTGGCTCATTCAAAGATGAACTCTTTTGTATAATACCATAGTTGGTAGCTCTTTCTTATTAATCTATGAAAAGATGAGGTTATTCATGATTGTGCAAGTAGCATGAAGATTTACTTGGTTTAACTATGCATGAATGGGTTGATGTTTGAATGTGGTTTATGTTGTATGAGTTAGGGTGTTAAAAAGAGCTTGGCAAATAGCCTTGTTCTTGTCCACACGGGTAGGCACACGGGCGTGTGTCTAGGCCGTGTGTGACACACGGTTAGCCCCACAGGCGTGTGGTTAGGCCGTGTGTCCCCTTGTATGTTAGGTTTACTAGTCAGTATGCTCAGTAGTAAACACACGGGCAGAGACACGGCCGTGTGTCTCAGCCGTGTGGAAGGCACAGCCATGGACACGGGGGTGTGCCTTGGCCGTGTGACATTTATGGGGTGATGACGTCAGAAATAGAATGCCAAGGTTTTTGGCACACAGGCTAAGGCACGAGCGTGTCGAGGCCGTGTAAGGGACACGGGCCAGGGACACGAGCGTGTGTCCGGCCGTGTGGAAACCCCTGTAGGTTTGAATTCAAAAATAATTCCACACGGGAGTGGAGCACGGGCATGTGATATGCCACACGGGCGTGTCCATTCTTCCACAAGGGCGTGTGGATTGTTTAGTGAAAATTTTCTAAGTTTTTCTAGAGAGCCTCAAAAGGGTTCGATTTGATCTCGAACCATTCCTAATGTGTGATTTGGGCCTCGTAGGCTTGTTTAAGAGGTGTTATGAAAAATTTAAATTTGAAGTAGAAAGTCATGTCTCGGTATTGCATAATTGTTGGTGTATAAGCCTAGTAATGCCTCGTACCCTGTTCCGGCGTCGAATACGGGTAAGGGGTGTTACATTCTATTGGTTTTGAGTTTTGATTGCTTTTTTTTGTTTATTTGGATTTCTTTTTACTTTTTTTGATTGAAAACTCTCTGATTTTGCAAGTAGGGGAATATATTCCCTTTTGTTTTATTGTGTTTTTGTTGAATTTTGTTTAGAAGAGATGGATTCTTTTTAATTTACTGTAACGAAAAATAACGGGAATAGCGGCCCGTTATTGCCACAATTGGCCGTTACCCGTTAAATTGTGGCCGCGATCCACCGCTATCGGTGTGACTCCGCTTCGCACCGCTATTTTCAGCAGTAGCAGTTTCGGACGGTGCTGCTACCGCTATATAACGACCGCTATTCCGATATCGAACCACTATTTAAATCCCTGTCCCCCTCTAACAAAACCATCCAAATCTCTGGCAATGACACCATACCCCACGCCACTGTTTGAGATAGCCAAATCTAAGTTAATTTTAACATAGCTAGTCGGTGGTTTCATCCATTTTTTATTCGTCGAAATAAGAGGGATAACAAGTGGATCTGTAACACCCCTAACCCGTATCCGTCGCCAGACTAGGGTTACGAAGCATTACCGAATAAAACACAACTCAAAACAGACATATATATATTTTTAAAAAAAAATAAACATATCAGGTACATTCAAGAGTAAAAGTAATCATTACATAACATATTATATTCACATACTTAGCATTCAAATCAAAATTGATATTTGTATCCTGAATCATCCAAACAGAATAATGTTGCACATTTTACTATTTCAATCAAATCATACTAATCTTTATAAATTTAAACATATATTATTATCTTATACTTATCAAACAGTAAGACACTCAATATTTCAATTTCATTTACTAAACAAATACCAACTCACCTTATGCTTAATCATTTTAGTATATCATTAACCAAATAAACCACATATCAAATCACTCAATTTGTATGCTATTCAAATATCATACTATTTATCTTAGATAATCTATACAACATATCCATCATTTAAAATAGGTAAATGATGCACCTAATCATGCTTGCTTTCAAAACCAATACAAACACACACACACACACACATATATATAACATATTAACCATTTGTCCATTACTTAACATAATTTAACTTATAAAAATACATTCAAGATTTTCCATTCAAATTATTATCACATCATGCAACCAAATTTCATACCTAAACACAATACTAAATCCATTTACCTCACATTTAATTATTTATCACAAGTATATAACCAAACATTCATAATTAACATCATCAATTCAAACCAACTTATTAAAGACTTAATGAGTAAACAACACTTTATACCTATTTGTTGTATTCGAACATATATATATATATATCATCAAAACCAAATCACATCATACTAGTATACATACTTGCTAACACTATCTGTACATGCCTTTTATTTAACATCAACCACAATTTATATATATATACACATTCGGCCTTAGTCCATTTAATAAACAAATCAAACCATCACACAATGCACAACACATATACATTTACATATCACTAAACCGAATTCAACATGTCCAAATTATAACATCATACTTACTTACCTATCATGAACTTATACCATAAACAAATATGCATAAGTATAAACTCATTTCCAATGACTATCACCACCAAAAACATAAATATTCAATCGATCAAAAGAGGATAAGCCATCTTCGCATGGCTATTAATTACATACAAAAGTACTTAATCCACATTCGACTTTTTACTATGCTATACATGCCATATACCCAAAATCAACTTAGTAAAAATACCAAAGGAAACTTTCGATAGTGTGATAAGTCTTGCTAACGATCCCCGAGCTCGTAACGTATATCCAAAATCTATAAAACAGAAGTAGACAGAAAAACACAGAGTAAGCTATTTAAGCTTAGTAAGTCATAAGCAAGCTAATACCAACTAAATTAACAAAACCAAATATACGAAGCTATGAATATAACTTAACATTAAATCCCTTCATTTACAAAAAAATAGTTAACTTTTACACATTCACAAGAACTAACATAAATCTCAATATCAAATTCACACATAAGTCACTTTGACCGAATACCTTAAATTACAATCTTACATATAGTTCACATGCTCATACTTGAACTTTTATACGATGCATTAAACATATAACTTACCTTACTTTTCATAACACAGTTAATATACATACCTGAGTTCTTTTAATTCAAATTTCATATTGGCCTTCACTTACAAATGCCCGTTGAACCATTCGGAATTCAAAAGGATACGCGGATAGTCGGAAGCTCGTACAATTCCAACGTCCCAAACGTGGTCTTACATGTAATCACATATCGATGCCACTATCCCAGACAGGGTCTTACACGTAAACACAAGTCGATGCCAACGTCCCAGATGTGGTCTTACATGATAACACATATCGGATATCCTATGTCATGACATATGTATCCTATCTATTCCTAAGGTTCGTACGGGGCTTACGGACGTCAAAACTCGATCGAATCAAGCTCGGAATATAGCCAATCACCACAATCACATTCGGCCATAGCATAAATAATTCAAATAATTCATTTCGATTATGTAACAAATATATATTCATAGATATAACAATATTTAAATGCTTATTGACTTACCTCGGACGTCGACGACTATGAAATCGGCTATTCGACCACTTTTGTCTTTCCCCGATCCAAATCTGATTTCTTTAATTCTTGATCTAACATATTCAAATTAAGCTTATTTAAACACTATTTTATCCAATTTAGCCTAAAAACACATAAATGGGCAAATTGCAATTTTACGCCTAATATTTCACACCTTTTACAATTTAGTCCCTTTTGCACAAAACACAAAATACACAAAATTTGACTACACCATACAAGGGCTGGATATTCCTAGTCCTCATACAAGCCCACACATTTCATTTATTTCACATTTTAGTCCCTCAAAAATTTATTTCTGCAATTTAGTCCAAATTACTCAAATTCATCAAAAATTCAAAGACAAAACTTGTTAATCAAACACATATATTTCATATTTCATCATAAAACAACAAAAATCACAAGGTATCATCAATGGAAAAACAAAAAATTATCATCAAAATCAAAAATTAAGACATGGGTCGGAAAGTACTCAAAGCAACGATCTCAAAAACATAAAAATTATCAAAAATCGAACTAAAACTCACCTTGATTCAAGCTTTATTCATGGCCGAATGGTGCTAGTCTTCTTTCTTTTTCTTTTGTTTACGTTCGGTTATGGAAAACAATTAATAACCTTTGGCTTTTAATTTTATGATAAGTTATTTTAATATAATATTATATTATATTAATATAAAAGTTTAATTTATAAACTTTAACATATAAAAAAAACACATAATAATGGCATGTTGCCGTCCACTACATAATAAAAAAGGGCTATTTGCAACATAAGTCCTCCCTTTTAAAAAGACAACAACAATTAAGCACTTTCACAACTAACCATCAAGTTTTCATTTTACGCGATTAAGTCCTTTTATTTAATCGGACACCTAAACGACAAAATTAAAACACGAAAATTTAATACAAGCAAATTCACACATAATAAACACGGAAAATAATTTTAAAATATTTTTCAGACTCAGATTTGTGGTCCCGAAATCACTATTCCGATTAGGGTTAAAATCGGGCTATTACAAGATCCGTGATGTTGTATATTCTGAAATAATCACTGAGGGTTTTTGCCTTTTCCCAAACCTTCCCAGCCGCATCCCCCTTTCCATTTAAAACCAAATTATTCCTATTATTCCAGATATTCCAAAGGAGGGTGAAGAAATCAGTAGCAGCTTTGGCATCCAACACGTGAAGGACATTTTCTAGGCAGTCGATGCAGCGATTATAATTCCCTTCCAACAATTTATTATTTAAGCCGCCAAGAGTAAGGATCAATGAGACACAGGGCAATCTTTCATTACATGGATGATCGTCTTTTCACTGTTATTACATCTGGGACAGGTATTGGAAAAATTTTGCCTGATATGAGCAATGTTGTCATAAGTGGGCAGCAAATCATGGCCAAGTCTCCAACTAAAAACTTTGATCTTGGGAAACATGTTCAATTTCCAGAATATTTTCCAAAAAATTCTATGGGAATCGAACCCAATTCTCTTAAGTAAAGAGTAGGAGTAAGCTGACTTCGACGTGTAAATCCCATGCGTATTATGAAACCAGATTCTACCATCTTTAATTCCATTATGAGAAATAGGGATATTGCATATTTGATCCCCCAACATACGACCATATAACTTGTAACACCCCTAACCCGAATTCGTCACCGAAACAGGGTTACGGAGCATTACTGGAATTTATAAATCAAACAGATAGAAAATGTAAACATTTCATATCATATATCATTCATGTCAAGAACCAATCAAAATCATACATATTGTCCTTTATATGAGCCCTCGAGGCTTAAATTACGCATCAGAAACAAATCGAGACTAAATCGGAAACTCAGAATTTTTTTTAAAAATATTTAATATTTTCAACACTGCAGGGGTCACACGCCCGTGTGGGGAGGCCGTGTGGCTCACACGATCAAAGGACACACCCGTGTTTCAGACCGTGTCCAAAATTATGGGTTTACAGACTTGGATCACACGGCCGAGCCACACGCCCGTGTGAGTGTAACATCCCGAAATTGGGCCTAGTAGAATTGGGCCCAATGGGCCTTGAGCATAGAAGCGTTTTAAAATTTTGAGAACAAGAGAACGACATTATTTCAAGTTGGACTTATTAAGAAGGTAATTTTGGAAAGTTACGAGGGTTCTATGAAGTTCCGGGTTCAAGTTGGGCCTTAGTAAAATTTTACGTTTAAGCCTATTAAGGAGAGATAGTAAGTGGCATCAAGGCTTATGGAAATAAAAGAGTAAATTGCTAGCATAAATGAGCAATTGGTAAAAGGGTTATGGCACCACATGTAGTACCTTGAGGGAAGAGGTTCGAATCACTTTGTGTGCAAATTTTGACTTATATTTTTACACCCTTTCCTTAAGTGTCGGCCAAGAGGCATTCATGGCAAGGTTGACTTCATTATTTTGGTAAGGTGCCTAAAAGAAAAAGGCAAGGTTGAAGTTGGGGAAAGGAATAAAGAGAAATAGGAAAGTAGGGGGAACAAGTGGCCTTTTTCAAGGGAAATGTTATGGAAAGTATGGTTGGCTAATTTTGACCATTTTGATCATGAATGTGGACGGTTTTGGGTGTAAGAGGGGTAGCCGAATTTTTTTGAGTGTTTTGGTAGAAACTTTGGTGCTTGGTTGGTCAAAATTCCTTCTTGCATTTTTATGCCATTTCTCTCAAATTTCTTCTCATGTTTGCCGAAACTTCAAGCCATTAGTGAGCATTTCTTTTCTTCAATTCTTTCTTGTTGCCGTAAGTACCAAACCATTGAGACCAAACTATTTTCATTCATCTTCTCTTGAAAACCGAAATTTGATAAGCACCCCTTCTCAATCTTTCTTTTCTTTTCACGAAATTCTCCAACTCTACTATCTTTTTCCTCTAATCCATACCCTCATAACCGAAACTATTCTTGTTCATTTTCTTCCATAGCTGAAACTCACAATCCACAATCACTCCTTCATAATTTCTTTCTCGTTTGAGGTGACATTCTCTCTTCGATTAAATCGGTAAGTGAATTCTTTTCTATGATCATATTCTTTTCTCTTTAGCCGAATAAGTATTTATCACTATTCGGTTGTAAATCGTGATCGTAACTGAAAATGGTGTTATCCTCCACTTCTTCATGTCTTAATCACTCTCTTTTAGTAGTGCTTTAAGTGGGAGACCGTGTATTGTTCTAGCCGAAGTCAAATGGTGGAAATTGGATCCAATATCGATAAGGTAAGGGGGTTCATTTTTGGATTTTTCGTTATATCTCTATTTGGCTATGTTGCAAATCGGATTGAAGTTTCGACTAATCGACTAGATGTTTTAGGGACAAATCATTCGATATATTTCTACCTTCAGATATAGTGGTAAGTGATTCAAGTGTAAGTGATTCGAAATCTTTTGGAAATCCGAGGCTAACTTTTGGTTGGTATTGTTCTAGGTCATCGACGAGTGGTTCGTTAGGAAATCAAAATCAGGTGTGTAATCTCGTACCTTCCGAATACATGTTTGATATGGTGTGTAATCTCATATCTCTCTGAAAGTTTGTATGATATGTTCTTTGATTTGGTCAAAATACTGAAGAAAACCAAAAACCGGCATCTGTGATCACTCGGGCGTGCGTATGATCGTAATGGTAATCGTATTTCGTAATAAAACAGTTTCGATTAGAAACAGTGACGTGTATTTGAAAAATAACGAAAAATAGGAAAAAAGGAATTATAAATGGAATAAGATGTCAGATTAAAGCTTACTGTGTCTATTTTGATATGGAAGAAACGGAGAAGGAAAAGGAATTTTATATTCTGAGCTATCTTAATTTTAGTGAGACTGGTTCTGATTAACTTCGTGGTTCCCTGATCTGTTTTGGAAAAATCATATAAAATTGTACAAAGTGAATTAAGGGTTATAATTCATATGTATGGATTCATTAGTGAGCCTATTTTCATTAGAAACAAGTGGGAGTAGTATATGAAAACCGTATAGTGAGATATTTTGAAATTAAGGTAAGAGAGGTCAGAATTGTTGGACAGTGAAACAAGGGAAATTTTAAGGAATAAACTGTACTAAATGGTTAAGTCAAAAATTTTTGAAAAATTATCGTAAGAAGATATATAAGTATAGTTTCAAGGAAAATTTACGGATCTAAATTTCGAGTTTCCTAATCCGAGTTATGGTCAGTTTAGTCAATATGACGCAGATGGACAGTTTCAATTTTCTATGCTCAAATTAGTAGTTAAGTCCGGGGTTACCGAATTACCAAATAACCCTTGGAGGGTAAATTACCGAAATACCCCTAGTTTACGAGATTATTGAATTACCCTTAGTGGGAAAAATTACCGATTTACCAGAATTTTCTTATGGACCGATTTACCGAAAATGCCCCTATGGGCTGATTTGATAGAATGCCTTAATGGGTCGAATTGCAAAGTGTTATAATGGGCCGATTTATCGTAACAAATCTCTGGAGTAATAATTGTTGTTTATATTTGTAAATATGATGCCTTACTATGAATGTTGCATTTACATAATTTTGCATGGGATGGGAAACTTGAATGAAGAGAAGTATAGACCGGTGGCATTGCCACAAATTCTGATAACGGCTATGTGCCAACCTAAATATGGCTTTGTGCCATCGTGATTATGGCTTTGTGCTAAACGTATTTACCGGGGCTATGTGCCTAACATATGAATTAACGACTCTGTGTCGATCATTTTTTTTACCGAAGCCGTGTGCCAATTATATTACCGTATATGATTACGGTGGCTCACCACAAATAGTATAAATGGCGCTTGATTTGCAAATTAGAGAGGCGGCGGGGTGGGTTGACTTGATCCCCACGGGAGAGATTGGTTGGTGCGGGTGGAGAGTTAGGCGGCTGGTAGGATGGGATGGGTTGCATTCATTTCATTTATTTATTATTTGTTTATGGGCTTTGGTCCAAGATGATTGCTAATTGGGTTCCGCCCAATGAATAATGATAAAGGGATTTCACATCGAGTTCTTGTAACTCACCCCCTTTCTTTTTAATCTCTGTAGGTAATGCTCCGTAATGAGGACTTGGGCCCATGGATGACTCGGTGGAGGCCATACTTGAGAAATGGTGTTTATTTTGAACTTTAGATTTCTATTTCGTTTACTTTCTTTGTTTTGGTTTTTATGATGTAATAAGGCCTGCTGGAGTATTTATTTTTGCTTTATGTTGACGTACTTTAAATTTTGCTTGAATTGTTTTTAAATGGGAATTTTTCTAAAAACTTAAATAAAGATTTTCCAAAATTGTTTAACAAAAGGGTTTCATAACAAACTTTTACAAATAATCTTAACTCAGATTTTCTATAAATTTATCAATGACATTTTCAAAAGTCACGGTTTTAAAAGATTACTAGTTCGATTATCGATTTTTCAAACAACCTCTCAAAATACTTGTATTTTATCTACGTTTCCGCAACGTTTTCAAAATGCTTCTGTAACTCTATTTATAAACGTCACATTTTCGTAAATTGTTTATTTCAAAAATATTTCCGCAAACAAAAAGGTTTTTAAAGATTATTACGTAGTTAACAATTGCTTAAGTGTTTTTGGTTGTAACAAAGAGGATGTATTTCTCAAGCAAGTTTTTAATAATCGCAAAGATGGTTTTTACTTCCATGTGACACACCAGATTTGGGCCTAACTTCTAGGCTGGGTTTGGGGTGTTACATTTTATGGTATCAGAGCCTAGTTGCAAAACTCGGCCGTGGTTTGGGTTCAAAAGCGTTTTCCAAAGCTGTTTAGAATTTTGATTTATAAATATATGTTCTAAAGGAAGTATGGCACCACGAGTATCCGGCACCAAGGCAAGTAAGTATTTGTTTTCATTTTATGATTATTGTGTTATTAGTGTGGTACGAAAATTCTACGAAATAGAATACTCTAGAACTATTAGCTTTAGGAGTTGAAACTATAGAGATTGAGACTTTAGGATGCGGATTTGACACTAGAAAACAACATTTCTACTCATACTCCATAAAACATCGTTTAATAAACATCGAATAGTATACTGATTCATAAAACTCGTAATCAAGATTAAATCGACTTAGTGAACATGAACGCTAGAAGATGTGGACGCGGTAGACGTGGACGTGCTAGAGGCCGAGGTGCTAGGACTAGATCTTGACCGAGGCATGTTTTACGAAAGGGAGGCGTTAGCATCGCCGAGTGGTCGAGACGGGGTCTCATGGCCAGAAAGTGGGGTTGTCGAGTTGACTCGAGATAGTTAAGGAGGTATTGGAAGAGGTTAAAGGAATCGGTGAAGCGCTTGAGTTGGGTGCGTGAGCTGTAAGAAAAAATTAGATCGCGGTTCTTTTGGGTCGCAGATCTCGTTCCATAAAGCATGTTAAAGGCACGACCAAACTTTTCGGCTTGCGATTATTGCGCAGGCGTCATCGGAAGAATCTTTGGAGGAGGTCAGGAGCATGCTTGAGATGCGGGTCTAAGGAGCATAAGGCTCGGGATTGTTTCATCACCATCAAGTCAGGTATGTTTTGGTTGGACGTGATGATTGAATGTAGAAAATTTTCAGTATAAGTGGTAGATAACTGCTTGCTTCTGTGACTAGATGTTTGGTTGTGTGAAAGAGGATTCAAGATTATGTTAAAGGTACATTAGTGTTATTAAGATCAGAGTGCTCAGCGAAAGCTTAGTGGTGTGATTTGAGCGATGCGTTAAGTAGTTGGTTGGAAAATTTCGAGGACGAAATTTCTTTAAGGAGGGTAGAATTGTAACATCCCAAAATTGGGCCTAGTAGAATTGGGCCCAATGGGCCTTGAGCGTAGAAGCGTTTTAAAATTTTGAGAACATGAGAACGGCATTATTTCAAGTTGGACTTATTAAGAAGGTAATTTTGGAAAGTTACGAGGGTTCTATGAAGTTCCGGGTTCAAGTTGGGCCTTAGTAAAATTTTGTGTTTAAGCCTATTAAGGAGAGATAGTAAGTGGCATCAAGGCTTATGGAAATAAAAGAGTAAATTGCTAGCATAAATGAGCAATTGGTAAAAGGGTTATGGCGCCACATGTAGTACCTTGAGGGAAGAGGTTCGAATTACTTTGTGTGCAAATTTTGACTTATATTTTTGCACCCTTTCCTTAAGTGTCGGCCAAGAGGCATTCATGGCAAGGTTGACTTCATTATTTTGGTGAGGTGCCTAAAAGAAAAAGGCAAGGTTGAAGTTGGGGAAAGGAATCAAGAGAAATAGGAAAGTAGGGGGAACAAGTGGCCTTTTTCAAGGGAAATGTTATGGAAAGTATGGTTGGCTAATTTTGACCATTTTGATCATGAATGTGGACGGTTTTGGGTGTAAGAGGGGTAGCCGAATTTTTGTGAGTGTTTTGGTAGAAACTTTGGTGCTTGGTTGGTCAAAATTCCTTCTTGTATTTTTATGCCATTTCTCTCAAATTTCTTCTCATGTTTGCCGAAACTTCAAGCCATTAGTGAGCATTTCTTTTCTTTAATTCTTTCTTGTTGCCGTAAGTACCAAACCATTGAGACCAAACTATTTTCATTCATCTTCTCTTGAAAACCAAAATTTGATAAGCACCCCTTCTCAATCTTTCTTTTCTTTTCACGAAATTCTCCAACTCTACTATCTTTTTCCTCTAATCCATACCCTCATAACCGAAACTATTCTTGTTCGTTTTCTTCCATAGCCGAAACTCACAATCCACAATCACTCCTTCATAATTTCTTTCTCGTTTGAGGTGACATTCTTTCTTTGATTAAATCGGTAAGTGAATTCTTTTCTATGATCATATTCTTTTCTCTTTAGCCGAATAAGTATTTATCACTATTCGGTTGTAAATCGTGATTGTAACCGAAAATAGTTTTATCCTCCACTTCTTCATGTCTTAATCACTCTCTTTTCGTAGTGCTTTAAGTGGGAGACCGTGTATTGTTCTAGCCGAAGTCAAACGGCGGAAATTGGATCCAATATCGATAAGGTAAGGGGGTTCATTTTTTGGATTTTTCGTTATATCTCTATTTGGCTATGTTACAAATCGGATTGAAGTTTCGACTAATCGACTATATGTTTTAGGGACAAATCACTCGATATATTTCTACCTTCGGATATAGTGGTAAGTGATTCAAGTGTAAGTGATACGAAATCTTTTGGAAATCCGAGGCTAACTTTTGGTTGGTATTGTTCTAGGTCATCGACGAGTGGTTCGTTAGGAAATCAAAATCAGGTGTGTAATCCCCATACCTTCCGAATACATGTTTGATATGGTGTGTAATATCACATCTCTCTGAAATTTTGTATGATATGTTCTGTGATTTGGTCAAAATACCGAAGAAAACCGAAAACCGGCATCCGTGATCACTCAGGTGTGCGTATGATCGTAATGGTAATCGTATTTAAGTAATAAAACAGATTTCGATCGAAAGCGATGGCGTGTATTTGAAAAATCACGAAAAATAGGTGAAAAAAAATTACAAAGGGAATAAGATTTCAGATTAAAGCTTACTGTGTCTATTTTGATATGGAAGAAACAAAAAAGGAAAAGGAATTTTATATTCTGTAATATCTTAATTTTAGTGAGACTAGTTCTGATTAACTTCGTGGTTCCCTGATCTGTTTTGGAAAAATCATATAAAATTGTACAAAGTGAATTAAGGGTTATAATTCATATGTATGGATTCATTAGTGAGCCTATTTTCATTAGAAACAAGTGGGAGTAGTATATAAAAACCGTATAGTGAGATATTTGAAATTAAGATAAGAGAGGTCAGAATCATTGGACAGTGAAAAAAGGGAAACTTTAAGGAATAAACTGTACTAAATGGTTAAGTCAAAAATTTTGGAAAAGTTATCGTAAGAATATATATGAGTATAGTTTCAAGGAAAATTTACGGATCTAAATTTCGAGTTTCCTAATCCGAGTTATGGTCAGTTTAGTCAATATGACGCAGATGGACAGTTTCAATTTTCTATGCTCAAATTAGTAGTTAAGTCCGGGGTTGCCGAATTACCAAATAACCCTTGGAGGGTAAATTACCAAAATACCCCTGGGTTATGAGATTACCGAATTACCCTTAATGGGTAAAATTACTGATTTACCGAAATTTCCTTATGGACCGATTTACCGAAAATGCCCCTATGGGCTAATTTGATAGGATGCCTTAATGGGCCGAATTGCAAAGTGTAATAATGGGCCAATTTATCGTAACAAATCTCTGGAGTAATAATTGTTGTTTATATTTGTAAATATGATGCCTTACTATGAATGTTGCATTTACATAATTTTGCATGGGATGGGAAACTTGAATGAAGAGAAGTATAGACCGGTGGCATTGCTACAAATTACGATAACGGCTATGTGCCAACCTAAATATGGCTTTGTGCCATCGTGATTATGGCTTTGTGCTAAGCGTATTTACGGGGCTATGTGCCTAACATATGAATTAACGACGTGTGTCGATCATTTTTTGTACGAGGGTGTGTGCCGATTATATTACCATATATGATTCGGTGGCTCACCACAAATAGTATAAATGGCGGCTTGATCGCAAATTGGAGAGGCTGGCGGGGTGGGTTGACTTGATCCCCACAAGAGAGATTGGTTGGTACGGGTGGGGAGTTAGACGGCTGGTAGGATGAGATGGGTTGCATTCATTTCATTTATTTATTATTTGTTTATGGGCTTTGGTCCAAGATGATTGCTAATTGGGTTCCGGCCCAATGAATAACGGTAAAGGGATTTCACACTGAGTTCTTGTAACTCACCCCCCTTTCTTTTTAATCTCTGTAGGTAATTCTCCGTAATGAGGACTTGGGCCCATGGATGACTCGGTGGAGGCCATACTTCAGAAATGGTGTTTATTTTGAACTTTAGATTTCTATTTCCGTTCACTTTACTGTTTTGGTTTTTTTTATGATGTAATAAGGCCTCTGGAGTATTTATTTTTGCTTTATGTTGACGTACTTTAAATTTTGCTTGAATTGTTTTTAAATGGGAATTTTTCTAAAAACTTAAATAAAGATTTTCCAAAATTGTTTAACAAAAGGGTTTCATAACAAACTTTTACAAATAATCTTAACTCAGATTTTCTATAAATTTATCAATGACATTTTCAAAAGTCACGATTTTAAAAGATTACTAGTTCGATTATCGATTTATCAAACAACCTCTCAAAATACTTGTATTTTATCTACGTTTCCGCAACGTTTTCAAAATGCTTCTGCAACTCTATTTATAAATGTCACATTTTCGTAAATTGTTTATTTCAAAAATATTTCCGCAAACAAAAAGGTTTTTAAAGATTATTATGCAGTTAACAATTGCTTAAGTGTTTTTGGTTTTAACAAAGAGGTTGTATTTCTCAAGCAAGTTTTTAATAATCGCAAAGATGGTTTTTACTTCCATGTGACACACCAGATTCGGGCCTAACTTCTAGGCCGGGTTTGGGGTGTTACAGTGAGCATACTGACTTGTAATATTAAGGTGCAGGGGTCACACGGTCAAGCCACACACTCGTGTGCTAGGCCGTGTGAAAAATTTAAGCATACTGACTTATGCAAATTAAAAGATACAGGGGACACACGGCCATGTCACCTGGCCGTGTGTCACACACGGTTGAGACACACGTCCGTGTCTTTGCTCGTGTGGACGAAAATAGGCCATTTTATAAGCCATATTTCTCACCCAAATTTTGTGTCAACCTACAATCAACTTTGTGCATATCTACAAACCATAATTAGACATAAAAACAAGTCAAAATCAAGCTTTAAACATATAATATTTTCACTTATAATCAATATGCTTTTAGGCACCTCAGATATCAGATTATAACAAGTATATTCATATTTCCAATATATTCATATGTATAACTAACTTATATGCATATTTGTACCTAAAGTTTACCAAGCTAATTTGCATTATTTCTAACCAAGTCACTTACCTACCAAAACTTACCATTTGATGCCCAAAATGTAATTCAAATACTAATATATTTAGTTATATATATACCTTACATATCATAATACCGATTCATGATCAATTCATTGCATCCCAAAACACCTGTATATAAATGAAATTTTATCTAACATTTTACCTTTCACCATACAACCATAAACCAAACCACACATCAAACATTTAAGACAAATATTCACCAAACCAATATGTGCCAAAACACAAGCCAAATTTAACAAAACTCATATAGGCCAACATTAACCAGAATACCTATACATGCCATTATAACCAAATCAAAACATTTAAAAGTACCAATAGAATCAATAGATAGTGTGATATAACTCTGACAAAATTTCAACCCGATCGAGCTTCCGATAATCTGAAAAGTAAAGGAAAACAACTACGTAAGCAACGAATGCTTAGTAAGCTCGTATAAACTTTAATCATATTAATTCATTTCAAATATGAAATTTATACGTATCAAGAATAACCCAATATTGATAGCACAATACTCATGAAGCTATATTCATCAATTCACAGGGTGAATAAATCTACAGTATAACATATACATATTATCCCAAGCTTAGTAGGATTTTATATAACTTTAACTCTTCCAAATTTCTTTATTTTCATTTGCATTTCTTTACTTTCCACACTTATTGCATATGCATAACACACAAGTCATAAACATATCATTCAACCATGGCCTCACGATAAGTCATTTCATAAGAAATTTCATAATTTAAACCTTACTACTTTTTCATGAGCACTAGCATATTCTCACTTAAATACTTTCCAATTCAATGCATCTTATAAATAATCATATTACCATTCAACCAATAGCTTGACACTTGCCTAAGCATCAAGCAACAACTCTGGTTAGCGTACTTGCACATATTACATATAAAGTCAACATTAATAAACTTATTTTCTCGACATGTCACACTTGAGTTTATTACTCGTCTCAACATACATAATTTCCTTGTATCAACGTATCAAAGATAGTCACATATTTACATGTCATGATACATATCATTCTCTTGTTGTTTCTTCATAAACATAAATCATTCATTTCATTATATCAATATTTCATGTATCATCATTTTCATGAATTTCGTGTATATATATTCCAGAACAGTTCATAATCATGAATATACATAATTATTAGACAAGTTTCACATGCATGTATTTTCCATGTCATGTTTCAGTATATCAAATAAATATCATTTCCATATATTTCGGGTATATACCGGTAATAGTTCATTTCAAACTCATGTTATCTCATATCAGAACTTTACCCGTTGAATCATTTAAAATATCGATGGATACAAAGGTAGAACACATGAAGTGTACGAATCTGAAATCCGTCAATTCATATTCGGGGGTACTCATTAGAGCATATAATCAGAAAGCACTCTCTCGAGCCATATAACAGGAAGCTCATGTGAGCCATGTAGCAGGAAGCTTATTCGAGCTATAACAGGAAACTCATAAGAGTTTAGAACAAAAAGCTCATGTGAGCTTAACGGGTAACTCTGAAGAGTTATTATCAGGAAGCTCCGAATAGCCATATATTAGGAAGTTCAAGCGAGCCATATCGGGAAGCTCATGAAGAGCCATATGTTGGGACGCTCATAAAGAGCTGCGGTATGTCCGCAATATATGCAAGATCAATACTGATCATATAACAGGACGCTCACAAAGAGCTGCGGTATGTCCGCCACACATGCAAGATCAATACCGATCGGGATGTTCGCAGGAACCATGTAACGGGAAGCTTGAGAGGGCTCATAACAATACGCTCTTTCGAGCTATGGTGTGTTCAAACATATGCAGGACCACAACTAATACGTGAAATCCTGTATCCATCGAATTTATTTATTCAAACGGGATTTATTACTTTTCAGGCATTATTGAACATGTGATCAATTTCATACATAAGACATTTATACAGTTCACATATACAACATTAAATTCAAACATATTAATATACATAATTTAGTTAATCTGTAACGCCCTAAAAATATAGGGTATTTAATTTGTGTGTTCTAACACAAATTACTTGTTTGCTTTAATGGCTAAGTGATTTGGGTGTGTATGGGAGTGTTTGAGAAGCCTGGGTTCAAGTCTTGGCATTTGCAGAATTTTTAAAATTTTCTCTTAAAAGAATCTGGACATTGGCACATAGGTCTTATTAATTATTGTGCTTGTTTTAAGTCATAAAAAGCCTATTGGTGCAGTGCTTGTGGCGTTACAAGTGTGGCAAAGAGGTCTGAGGTTCGAGTGTTGGCATAGCATGAGGGGGTATTTATTTTGCTGAGGGTTCGGCTAGTAGTTGAGTTGCAGTAAAATTCTAATAGATGAGAGATTGGAGTGATATGTGGAGGATATCAGGGAGGCTTTTTAGGAGTGGATTGTGGAGAGAAAGGAGGAGTTTGAGTTGTAGAAGGATGTGCCGATTGGTATGTTGGTGTATGGGAAATTCAGCTATGAGACTTTCTCCTCTCATTTTGGGTTCGATTTTTGGATATTTTTGTTTAGGTCGATTGCTCTAAATTCTTAAGTGCCGAAAATAGTTTTTTGTTCTTCGTTTTGGTTGTTGAAGTTGTGCCGAATTGACCATTTGGGGAAAACTGGTTAGTATTGCCGAATTCACTTTTCAATATTAGTCGAGTCTTCTCTCCACCTTTCTTCATTTTCTTCTCTGCTTACCATTCCTTCACAATCCTAGCCGAGCACATCTTAGGCCTTTCAAGTACTTTCATTTTATCATCTCCTCTCTCTATTGTGCTTGGCCGAATACACCTATTCTTTTCTAACCGATTCTATCATCACTCTTTCTTTTGGTATTAAGCCGAATACTGTGTCTCTTAACTATTCTCTGGCAATTGGTTGGATTCTTTTGCACAACTCTCTTTTCTATCGTCGATTTCGATAAGTTCTTTCAACTTTTGCCAAGTAGGTTATTTTGTTAATACTGTTTTCCTAAAGTTTCTCTTATTCATTTTTTTCCCTTCTCACTCTTGGGAGTGACCGAATCTTCTATCTCAGGGGTGGGTATTCTTTTTGTGCCTTGGATTTAGGGCATACTCTAGGTGACCGATTATGGGTTCTCTTTACTTCTGATCTACGTTTCGGTAAGTGCGATACAGTGATGTTTATCCTTGGTTGATCGGTTAATGGATACGATTGTTAAAGATTCAGTTGTATTTCAGGATACCTCTAAAGGGGGGTCCTAGACCATCTCTTGTAAAGGAGTAGGTGTAAGAGTTGCAGTAGATCTACCAAGGGTTGGTGTGCTCGTAGATCAAAACACGTTCCGCAATCAGGTGTGTAAACACCCCACTGTAACTGTAGAACAGCAAAAGCCGAAAAGTCAAAAATACGGCGTTTGAAACCACACGAGCTTGCCATCGCTTGTAACATCCCAAATATGGGGTTATTTGGAATTTAATTATTTTTGATATTGTTAATGGAAGAATAGAACTTAATTTAAGGCTTTGAGTATGCCGGTTTGATAGAAAAATTTCAGTTTTAATTTTAAAAGAAGGAGCCTTAGTAAGTGGGTGTTATAAGAATAAATGTGGGTAATTTAACACTAATTAGGCCTTGGTAGAGTGGCAAAAGAAGCCCACTTAGGAGCTAGCATGTGACGCCACATCAAGAGGAAGGGAGAGCCTTGGTTGAGTCACAAGGATCCCTTTTTGCATTATGGATGGACGGCACATGTGGAGAGTTTTTCTCCTTTGGATTCTTTTTATTTTGGATAATAAAAGGGGTAAATATTATTATTATTAGAGGCTAATTTAAGCACTTTAAATTGGTTTTAAATTGCTTAAAATTGGTGATAATAAGGGATTTTATTATATTGATAATAAGAGGAAAAAAAAGAGAAGATATTAGTTGGATTATTTTTGGATTAAGGGGATTAATTCAATTAAGTTTGAATTAAATTAAATGGGTGGCTTGGAGCAAAATAAGGTGATGGTTAATTTTAAACTCCTTGGTGGAGTAGTGTGGACGGCAAGGGTGCTTGGTGGCTATAAATTCATGAGTTAATCTCCTTGTTTTTCTTTTCTTCAAATTTTTGCTAAGTGCCGAATTCCCTAGCCCTCTTTTGCTCTTGCGTTTTCACCATTCTCTCAAGCTCTTTAATGAAACTTCTTCCCCCCTATTAACTCTCTCTGGCCGAATATACCGTTGGAAGTGCCGATTTCTTCATTTGTCTTCCTTTTCCTTTTCCTTTCGATAGCCGAATTTCCCCTCTTCATATTCCAAGACTTGGCCGAATAGCAAGCGGGAATAATCTCCTCTAGACTCTCCTTCAATCGGTTCATGAGGTGGTAAGTGATCTTGGCCGAATGTCCATCTTCCCTTTTCTTTCTTTTTCTGTCGATTTCTTTTACAAGGAGAGGTGCCGATTTCGGCAATGGCTTCTAAACGGTTAGTAACCGATTTCTTATAGGTATTCAGGGAAGTAAAACAGTCGACTCACAGCCTGATCTCTAGTGTTCAATTTCGGTAAGTGGTGGTAAGATCAATCTCCTTATTCTAGCAATTTGATTAAAAGCCGAAGGTTATTGGTTTACTTGCTAATCAATGATGGCTGACGAGCAGATTCGAGTAACAAGTACGGTAGATAATAGCAAAGAGTGTTAAGGTAAGATCTCGGGTTCACAAGGAACCCCTCCCAAATAAGTTAATTAGGCCGAATAGGCCATAAGACTAATCCATGGATTTGGCCGAATATAGGACAAGTGGATCTGTGGTGACCAACGCTTTCTTTCGGGATTTAGGACTACCATCGATATCAGGTGTGTACATACACACTTATAATAGTTAATAAAGTGTATTAAGTGTATGTTATGTGTAAATCTGCTCTATGTAGATATGGCAATAGTGCCTTAATGGTACAAGCGAGGATCCCGGTAAGTCTCTATTTGTATGAGATTGATAATAATGCTTTTGGGAAGCATGGATTATTTGATACATGTGATATATGTATGTTCTGTTATTAAGCGCTTGACATGGGTTGATGAGAGGAGGGGCGGTGATATCGTCTCGACGAGCACCGGTGTTTTGGTAACACTGCTGTGACTATATGTCACCAGAGGTTTGGTACCTCCAGAGGTTTGGTACCTCATAGCGACTTGTCCCCTGTGGTTGACACCACCGTAGGTTGGCCCCACTTGAGATATGGGATAAATGCGCGGTGATTTGGTATCACACACGATGGGTTGGCCCCATCACCCGATTTGTGTCTACGGACACGGTGCTTTGGTAGCACATTGTGACTATACGTCACGGTGGTTTGGCACCACCGGTGTTTTGGTAACACATCGTGACTACGGTCACCGGTGGTTTGGTACCACATGGGGTAGACAAAGGCGGTTGGTTGGCTAGGTTGGGTACACGATACTCTGCATAATTACGTTATATGTTGTGTATGAAATGTTGTATTAACCGGGGGAAGGGTTACATACTGAGTCTTGGTGACTCACCTTCTCCTTTAACATTTTTCAGGTGACTCGTAGATGGCGGTTGAGGAGCCGGTTGGACTCGATGGCCATGCAAAGTGGATTTAAATTTTATAGAACTTTAAATTTCCTTATTTTTACTTGGGTTGTAATAAGGCCTCCATAAAGCTGTATTTGTGTTATTTTTTTATGTTGGATATTTGCTTAAACTATACCATTAAATTGAACTAAAATCACGTTTTCTTAAGTTAACACGAAAAAGTTTAATCGTGCCATCGGGCACACTTTGAAGCCCAGTATAATAATCGGACTTAATTAAAATTCCAAATTAAATCTAAGGGTAGCTTTGACAAGATAACCGAAAACGAGAAGTTTTCAATAAAAATTTAATAAGTATCGAAATGGTGTTCACAAGGTTTTTCACCGTAACAAATCAAATTCGGTCGTAATGTTTGGGCCGGGTTTGGGTTGTTCTGAAATTAATATCGAGCCGGAGTTCAAAGCTCGGCTGTCGGGGCCCAAGGCCCAAAAATGTTTTAAAAGGCCTTTCGAATTGTTTTTGGGTTTTAAGCAGCATGGCCCGAGTCTCCGGCACCGATCCGCCCAGGTAAGTATATCTAAACCTCTTGGTGAATTATATTCTGTAGAAGGGTAGGAAGCATGGAGCGTAGATAGACTTATAGGACTTGGACTCTAGGGTTAGATTACTCAAACACAACGAAGCATAAGACTTAAAGAACTAAACCAACCTATGACTTAGTCAATGAGCTAGGGTGTGGTAACCCCTGTACGCATGTCTAGGATTGGATCCGGAAGAGCTTGGTATTTAAGCAGTCCTCGTGACTCACCTCCTCTTCGCGGTATCCTACACAGTGCGTACCGGTTCACCCTAACTCGAGAAGGCTCGGTGGTGTGGTAACCTGCGTGCGCATGTCTAGAAAGGTTCGGTGAGAGCTTGGTATTTAAGCGGTCCGCGTGACCCACCTCCTCTTCACTCGAATTGCACAGTGCGTAGCTTGGGTTCACTACGACCGGGAAGGCTCGGTCATAGGCTAAACACAATGATTAAAACCGAAATGGGAATTAGCCTTGTTTTTCAAAATAGAACGAAATAACAAGCCCTAATGTTTCCAAAACTTGTCCAATAACCCTCTTAAACCCTAGAACACTACTTTTACAACGTATTTCGGAAAACTTGACTTGTGAAAAATTACGAAATACCCTTAGGAGTAAAATTACCAAAATGCCCACGACGCATAAAATATTGATTCGACGGTTTTGCCCAAAAATTCTAGCTATTTTACAAATATTCAATAACTTAGCTTTGGAAATCATCGGCCAAAATATCTTGGTTACGGAAAATTACGAAAATACCCAAGGAAAAAGACGAAAATACCACGGGTTAGAAATGGCGAAATGTCCGATGAGTGAGTAGGTATGGAAAGTATTAAGGAATGGATGCATGAACTTCTTTGTGTGAACTAGGATAGGAAAGCTGAAACATTGTTTGCTCGAAAGAATCTCGATTAAACCTTATCCATAAAATTTCTTCATGAGTAATAAAGTGAAACAAATGCTAACGCATAAAATTTTTCTTAATCAGATTAAAAGCGCGGTAGATAGAATGAGTTCTAGAGGACGTGGACGTCGTGGACGTGGTAGGGGTAGGATGACGGGTGTCAGAACCCGTCAGTCGGGACAAGGTTCGAGAAAATGAGGTACCATCGCCACCACCACCTCCTACTTTTAGAGTGAGGAGCGGAGCGGACCGGTGGCGAGTCGGTATCGCAAGGCGTGTGTTGCGAGTCTTGGAGATGGTGGTGGGGCTGGTGGAAATATGGGAGCTCGAAATCTGTCCCGAGCGACTCCGATCTAACGGAGCGGAGGTATTCCGGTGTGTCGGAGTGGCACCAGTCTGTGGAATCTTGGCTAGAGTCAAGCTGAAAGAATTATGGATGACCTTGACTTTGACCGAGGAGAGAGAAGCCGAAAGAGGCAGTGTCGCTTCTAAAGGATGAAGCGTGTCGGTGGTGGTGACGGTTCGAGATGGGGCTACTGTGAGATGACTTGACTTGGGAGTATTTGAACCGCCTATCGAGAAAAAGTATGTGGGCATTAGCTGCGGCGTGCAGAGAAAGGCTTTTGCGGGATTAGTGCAAGGAACTAAGTCCGTGTCGGAATATGAGGCGGAATTTCTAAGGGTGAGTAGATATGCGAGAGGCATCGTGGCTCACCGAACATGAGTATTGTGTCCGCTTTGAGAGGACGGACTCGAGATGATTTGAGGTTACTAATTGCCCATGCACAAGTTCGTGAGTTCTCATCTCTAGTGGAGAAGGCTAAGGTAGCCGAAGGAATCAAGGAGGCCGTGTGAGGCGAGAACTATAGTAAGAACAATCGAGAAGAGAAGTTTTGGGTCATTTGGATCAAGCGGAAGTGCTCGAGAAAAAGGCTAGGCCAAGTGGGCCCAATCGGTGACAAGGCCCACAATCGCTAATCAAAGGCCGACTCGGTCTGCAATTTGTGGAAAGACCCATTGGGGAGGTTGTTGGACCGGTGACAAAGGATGTTTTGAGTGTGGGTCTTTGGAGCATCGCGTCGAGATTGTCCCAAAAACTAGCTAAGAAGCGACGGAAGGAGGGCGTAACCGTGCTCGAGGATAGAAATATAGGACCACGGAGGGTCGTGGTAATGGTAGAGGAAACAACGGTCCTAACCGAGGTCGTGGAACTCAAGGCGAGAGGTTCGGGCAACACGAGGCTAGGCGGCTGGCTTAGTTTACGCAGACAAGGTGTCGCGAAGAAGGTGACGCACCGGATGTCATAACCGGTACGTTTCTAATTTTCGGTTTTCCTTATGTTGCATTGATTGATGTGGGCTCGACACACTCGTACATTGCTAGTAGTGTGGTAGGAACTATGGACCTAAACTCTGAAACTGCTTCTAGGGAGATGACTGTAGTTAGCCCCTTAGGTCACTCCGTAGTCGTAAATAGACTTTATAGAGGCGTACCCCTAGAACTCCAAGGGGTAGTATTTGTAGCTGATCTAATGGAACTACCGTTTGGGGAGTTCGATTTGATCCTCGGTATGGATTGGTTGGTTAAGTACCAAGCAAGGTTGGGCTCTTGTGCCAAGCGCATGGTTCTTAAGACGGCGGAAGGTGATGAAGTGGTTATGATAGGAGATAGGAGGAATTACCTATCCAACGTAGTGACCGCCTTGAAGGCTGAAAAGATGGTCAAGAAGGGTTGTGAGGCGTATTTGGTTCAAATCTGTGCTTTGGAAGCTAAGGGGTTAGTAATTGAAAAGGTCCGACGGTTGGGGAATTTCTTTGATGTGTTCCCGGAAGAACTTCCGAGTTTACTCTCGGATCGAGAAGTCGAGTCGGTATAGACTTGCTACAGGCGGCTTTGTGTCCATAGCACCATACCGAATGGCACCAAAGGAATTGGTGGAGCTAAAGGCTCAAATTCGGGAGCTCTTGGATAGAGGGTTTATACGACCAAGTATATCTCCGTGGGGAGCGCGCTGTGTTGTTTGTCAAGAAGAAGGGCGGTTCTATGCGGATGTGCATCGACTACCGTCGAGTTGAACAAGTTAACGATCAAGAACAAGTATCCGTTGCCTCGGATTGGCGACTTGTTTGATCAAGCTGAAGGGTGCCTCGGTGTTTTCGAAGATAGACACGAGGTCGGGATATCATCAACTTAAGGTAAAGGAGGCTGACGTTCACAAAACGGCATTCCGAACTCGGTATGGGCATTTCGAGTTCTTGGTGATGCCATTCGGGGTGACCAATGCACCGGCGGCATTTATGGACTTGATGAATAGAGTTTTCCAGCAGTACTTGGACCAGTTCATCGTGGTGTTCATAGAGCGACATATTGGTTTATTCAAAGACGAGAAGAGGAGCATGACAAGCATTTACGGATAGTTACTGCAAGTATTGAGGGGAAACGAGTTATATGCCAAATTCGGTAAGTGTGAATTTTGGCTTAGGAAGTGGCTTTCTTAGGTCATGTAGTATCATTTGAAGGAATTAGGGTAGACCCTCGCAAGATTGAAGCGGTATTGGAGTGGAAACCACCTAGGACGGTGGCTGAAATACGAAGTTTTTTGGGTTTAGCAGGTACTATCGGAGATTCGTGGAGGATTCTCTCTAATGGCAGCGCCGTTGACTAAGTTGCTAAGGAAAGGTGTCCCATTTGTATGGACGGAGAAGCGACAAGAAAGCTTTGATAAGTTAAGGAAGATTTTGTGGAAGCTCGGTTTTGAGTACACCAAGCGGGAAAGTTATTCACGATTTATTGTGATGCATCTCACACCGGTTTGGGATGTGTGTTGATGCGAGATGGGAAGGTAGTAGCCTATGCATCCCGTCAATTAAGACCGCATGAGGTTAACTACCCAACTCACGACTTAGAGTTAGCGGCGGTCGTCTTCGCTCACGAAGATATGGAGACATTACTGTATGGAGAGAAGTCGATGGTCTACACGGATCACAAAAGCTTGAGGTATCTTTCGACTCGAAGGATGCGAATCGAGGCAGCGTCGGTGGATTGAACTACTAAAGGACTATGATTGTTCAATCGAGTACCATCGGGAAAGGCTAATGTGGTAGCCGCGCATTGAGCCGGAAGGCGTAACGGACTTAAGAGCAATGTTCGCTCGGTTAAGTCTCGTATGATGATGGGAGTCTTTTGGCGAGAACTTCAAGTAAAGCCGACTTGGATTAAGGAGATTAAAGAAAAGCGATTAATGGATGAAGACTTGGCGCTAAGAGGTACAAGTTCAAGGCGGTGGTTTGGAAAGAGTACGATCTGTCTAGTGATGGAGTGCTTTGTTTTCAGGGCAGTATGTATGCCAAAGGATACGAGAATTAAAAGGCGAGAAAATTCTCCAAGATGCACATAGCAGCCCATACGCTATGCATCCGGGGAAGCAAGATGTATGGAGATTTGCGGAAAGCAGATTACGTGGCACAGGGTGAGGCGTGAGATAACGGAGTTCGTAGGGAAGTGTCGGCGTGTCGCCAGGTTAAGGTCGAACATCAGTCACCATCGGGGCTACTTCAACCGATAAAGATCCTCAATGGAAATGGGAGAGGATCACCATGGATTTTGTTAGTGGGCTACCCCCTTACGCCCACCAAGAAGGATGCGATTTGGGTAATTGTGGATCGCCTAACTAAATCAGCTCACTTCATGCCGGTGAGGTGGATTACTCACTCCGAAGCTAGCGAAGTTGTATGTGGGAGAAATAGTGAGGTTGCATGGCGTGCGATGTCGATTATCTCGGATAGGGATCCCGATTCACGTCAAGGTTTTGGAAAGCATTGCATCAAGCTTTGGGTACACGGTTAGATTTGAGACGGCTTTCCATCCACGATCGACGGACGATCGGAAAGGGTGATCTGATTTTAGAAGACATGTTAAGAGGTCGTGTCTTGGATTTTAGTGGTAGTTGGGAGGAGTACCTACCATTAGCGGAATTCGCTTATAACAATAGTTATCAAGCGAGTATTCAAATGGCTCCATACGAGGCCCTATATGGGACGAAAGTGTCGTACTCCTACATGTTGGACAGAGTTGGGAGAAAGACAAGTTAGGTCGAAGCGTAGCGAGACGGAAGACAAAGTCAAGGTGATTCGATCTCGTCTCAAGGAAGCATCGGATAGGCGAAGTCTTATGCCGATCTCAAGCGCAAGGAAGTGGAGTATCTTTGTGGGAGACAAAGTCTTTTCGAAAGTGTCGCCTTGGAAAAAGGTGTTGAGATTTGGACGGAAAGGAAGTTAAGCCCAAGGTTTATCGGGCCTTATCTTGTTGTGAAAGCGAGTAGGACCGGTGGCTTATCGGCTAAGATTTGCGGCAGAGGCGAGTCGATTCATGGCGTATTTCATGTGTCAATCTTTGAGGCGGTATCGGTCGAGATCCTTCGCACGTTGTGCGTGAGCGCGAAGATTGAGGTGAATTCGGATTTATCTTTTGAGGAAGAACCGGTTCAGATTGTAGATCGAGATGTGAAAGTTCTACGAAGGAAGCGGTGCCTTTAGTAAAAGTGTTATGGCGGAACCACGGAGTGGAAGAAGCTACGTGGGAGCAGGAGGTGATGCGGCAGCAATACCCCCATCTCTTTTGATCAAGAAATTTCGAGGACGAAATTTATTTTTAAGGGGTAGAAGCGTAACATCCCAAATATGGGGTTATTTGGAATTTAATTATTTTTGATATTGTTAATGGAAGAATAGAACTTAATTTAAGGCTTTGAGTATGCAGGTTTGATAGAAAAATTTCAGTTTTAATTTTAAAAGAAGGAGCCTTAGTAAGTGGGTGTTATAAGAATAAATGTGGGTAATTTAACACTAATTAGGCCTTGGTAGAGTGGCAAAAGAAGCCCACTTAGGAGCTAGCATGTGACGCCACATCAAGAGGAAGGGAGAGCCTTGGTTCGAGTCACAAGGATCCCTCTTTTTGCATTATGGATGGACGGCACATGTGGAGAGTTTTTCTCCCTTTGGATTCTTTTTATTTTGGATAATAAAAGGGGTAAATATTATTATTATTAAGGGCTAATTTAAGCACTTTAAATTGGTTTTAAATTGCTTAAAATTGGTGATAATAAGGGATTTTATTATATTGATAATAAGAGGAAAAAAAAAGAGAAGATATTAGTTGGATTATTTTTTGGATTAAGGGGGGATTAATTCAATTAAGTTTGAATTAAATTAAATGGGTGGCTTGGAGCAAAATAAGGTGATGGCCGAATTTTAAACTCCTTGGTGGAGTAGTGTGGACGGCAAGGGTGCTTGGTGGCTATAAATTCATGAGTTAATCTCCTTGTTTTTCTTTTCTTCAAATTTTTGCTAAGTGCCGAATTCCCTAGCCCTCTTTTGCTCTTGCGTTTTCACCATTCTCTCAAGCTCTTTAGCCGAAACTTCTTTCCTCCCCTATTAACTCTCTCTGGCCGAATATACCGTTGGAAGTGCCGATTTCTTCATTTGTCTTCCTTTCCTTTTTCCTTTCGATAGCCGAATTTCCCCTCTTCATATTCCAAGACTTGCCGAATAGCAAGCGGGAATAATCTCCTCTAGACTCTCCTTCAATCGGTTCATGAGGTGGTAAGTGATCTTGGTCGAATGTCCATCTTCCCTTTTCTTTCTTTTTCATCGATTTCTTTTACAAGGAGAGGTGCCGATTTCGGCAATGGCTTCTAAGCGGTTAGTAACCGATTTCTTATAGGTATTCAGGGAAGTAAAGCGATCGACTCACGGCTGATCTCTAGTGTTCAATTTCGGTAAGTGGTGGTAAGATCAATCTCCTTATTCTAGCAATTTGATTAAAAGCCGAAGGTTATTGGTTTACTTGCTAATCAATGATGGTGACGAGCGGATTCGAGTAACAAGTCTGGTAGATAATAGCAAAAGAGTGTTAAGGTAAGATCTCGGGTTCACAAGGAACCCCTCCCAAATAAGTTAATTAGGCCGAATAGGCCATAAGACTAATCCATGGATTTGGCCGAATATAGGACAAGTGGATCTGTGGTGACCAAAATCTTTCTTTTCGGGATTTAGGACTACCATCGATATCGGTGTGTACATACACACTTATAATAGTTAATAAAGTGTATTAAGTGTATGTTATGTGTAAATCGCTCTATGTAGATATGGCAATAGTGCCTTAATGGTACAAGCGAGGATCGGTAAGTCTCTATTTGTATGAGATTGATAATAATGCTTTTGGGAAGCATGGATTATTTGATACATGTGATATATGTATGTTACATTATTAAGCGCTTGACATGGGTTGATGAGAGGAGGAGGCGGTGATATCGTCTTTGGCGAGCACCGGTGTTTTGGTAACACTGCTTGTGACTATATGTCACAGAGGTTTGGTACCTCAGAGGTTTGGTACCTCATAGCGACTTGTCCCCGTGGTTGACACCACCGTGGGTTGGCCCCACTTGAGATATGGGATAAATCTCGCGGTGATTTGGTATCACCACGATGGGTTGGCCCCATCACCCGATTTGTGTCTACGGACACGGTGCTTTGGTAGCACATTGCGACTATACGTCACGGTGGTTTGGCACCACCAGTGTTTTGGTAACACATCGTGACTACGGTCACCAGTGGTTTGGTACCACATGGGGTAGACAAAGGCGGTTGGTTGGCTAGGTTGGGTACACGATACTCTGCATAATTAACTGTTATATGTTGTGTATGAAATGTTGTATTAACCGGGGGAAGGGTTACATACTGAGTCTTGGTGACTCACCTTCTCCTTTAACATTTTTCAGGTGACTCGTAGATGGCGGTTGAGGAGCCGGTTGGACTCGAGGTGGCCATGCAGTGGATTTAAATTTTATAGAACTTTAAATTTCCTTATTTTTACTTGGGTTGTAATAAGGCCTCCATAAACTGTATTTGTGTTATTTTTTTTTTTATGTTGGATATTTGCTTAAACTATACCATTAAATTGAACTAAAATCACACGTTTTCTTAAGTTAACACGAAAAAGTTTAATCGTGCCATCGGGCACACTTGAAACTGGTATAATAATCGGACTTAGTTAAAATTCCAAATTAAATCTAAGGGTAGCTTTGACAAGATAACCGAAAACGAGAAGTTTTCAATAAAAATTTAATAAGTATCGAAATGGTGTTCACAAGGTTTTTCACCGTAACAAATCAAATTCGGTCGTAATGTTTGGGCCGGGTTTGGGTTGTTACATCGCTCCTGTGGTAAGCTAAACCCACGAATCATGGGCGATAGACTGTAGAGACCCCCATGAGCATTTTCATGGGCTTAGGCCGTAATGGGCCACGTTGGGCTGAAAGGGGCCGTGTGGGCCCAATAGGCTCGTGGGCCCCACACGGATAAAATCCACGATAAGTGGAAAATGTTGGACTAGGCTATGTAGCTCGCATAGCCGTGACTGAATTTGGGCTAAATGGGCCACACGAGCGTGTGGGCCCACTTGGGCCGAATAATGAGCCTTGGGCCCATTTACACCGTTATGACCATTTAGGTTATCTGTGTCGCTCAAGGCAGTTGTAGACCTTCGGAGAGGTTATTATCTGCACCGAGAACCCAAAATAACCCTAAAGGGTAAAATTACTATTATACCCTTAATAGATGGAAATGACCATTTTACTCCTAGAGGTACGTTGATTGATGATTGTATGTTATTTGTAAGACTGTACTGAGTAGGACACAATGCATACACGAACTATTTATGACATGACATACTGCATGGGGTTGGGATTTTGATATGGAAGAAATCAGATCTTGGTGGCTCTGCCACATTCATCACATCATGGTGGCGTTGCCACATATCATATTCTTCGCGACTCTGCTTTGTGTTATTATTCTTGGCGGCTATGCCGCGATATTAGTGTCTTTGGTTTGGGTGGGTCGATTTTATCCCACATGGTGTGTTGGTTGGTACGGGTGGTGTGTTGGTCGGATTGGGGTGGGTTGCATATTTGCACCGTACTAATATTGTATTGGGCTTAAGCCCACACATTCTTGTAATGGGCTAAGGCCCACACCGCACTATTCTTGAATAGGGCTCGAGGCCTAGACTCATTATTGTATATATTGTTCTTGATCGACCGATGGGGATTACACTGCTTTGAGTTTTTCGTAAACTCACCCTTTCTTTTAACTTGATGCATGTAATCCCTCACCTTAGACGATTTGGAGCCGCGAGGGACTCAGAGGTGGCCACATGATCGCTGATGTTCTGCTTTAGACTTATTTATTTAAATTTCGTATTGGGCTACTGATTATGTAATAAGCCATTGGTGGATTTAATTTTTTAATTGGGCTTTGATTTCTTATTTTGAACTGTCAAACTGATATAAATGAGTTTTCAAAATAATAAATGTTTTTAAGAAAAACTCGCATTTTAAACTTCAAGGTTTTAATTAAAGAAGCTTCCGCGGTTTTATTCAGTTTAAGAAATCAACGGTAACAAATATGGCAATCGATTTGATAAGTTGTTTTCAGATTGTAATAACTTAATCTACCGAATTTTTCTCAAGCAATAAAAACTAAATGGGTTTTAACTTAAAGACGGATTTTGTTATCAACAAGTCCAAATTTCAAAAATCTCTTCGATGTGACACGTCAGATTCGGTCGTAACGTTTAAACCTGGTTTGGGGTGTTACATTTAGGGGTATTAGAGCCAGGTTGCAAAACTCGACTGTGGAATGTGTTTTTGGAAAGTCTTTCTGAAAGTGGATTTTAAAGATTGGAAACGTTTTGGAAGATTCACAAGTGTGGTACACCGAGTCTCCGACACCAAATCTGTAAGTTCTCTAATACTGTTTATTGTTATAGACTGAGACGTTATACTGAGAAACTACTATGGATAGTAGGACTATACTGTGAAACTCTAGATAGAGGAAACTGAGACCGTAGAAGACTGATAACTGTAGTGAGATCTCGATCTGTGAAAACAAACCCCTGATGACCGTCTTTCATAATTCATTTGTTAATAATTCCTGAAACTATAATCTGATGCATAAGATTTTTTTAAATCAGATAAAGCGAATATCGAAATGAGCACAAGAGTTACTCGCAAAAAGGGTACACGGGGCCGCGGTAGAGGCCGAGGAAATGCTCGGGTTGGGTCTTCGGCATTGGGCCACATGCCTGCTAGGGAGGCACCAACTTCATCGGTGATCGAGACGGGGTCTTACGATCGAGCGGTTGGGGATGATGCCCTGTCCCAAGCTATGCTCTGCATTTTAGAGAGTGTTGCTGGATCTAGTACTGGTGCAGTGGGCCGAGGGTCAATTTTAGAGCGACTCCGGTCTAATGGAGCGGAAATTTTTAGGGGTATTTCTGGAGTAGCCCCAAATGTGACAGAATACTGGCTGGAGGCCACTGAAAGAATAATGGATGGCCTCGACTGTACTGCGGAACAAAAGTTAAAAGAAGTAGTATCCTTACTGTGAGACGAGGCCTACCAGTGGTGGCTCACCGTAAGAGAAGTTACGCAGGCCGACCAGTTGACATGGGATTTCTTTAAGGCGGCCATTCAAGGGAAGTATGTAGGCGCAAGTTATGTGGACGCCCGAAGAAGGGAATTTCTGAGCCTAACCCAAGGGAATAAGACAGTGGCAGAATATGAGGCAGAGTTCTTGTGGTTGAGTCGATATGCTCGTGGGATAGTAGCAACTGAGTATGAACACTGTGTGCATTTTGAAGACAGCCTTCGAGATGAGTTACGAGTATTGATAGCTCCACAGAGGGAGCGAGACTTTGCTGCCCTTGTAGAAAAGGAAAAAAATTGATAAGGATGTGAAGCGCTCTGAGCGCCAGAACCGCGAGAAAGATAGGGTCAGAAATAAGAGGGATTCTTGGCCCTCAGGTTCTTCTGGAATGACTATAAAGAAGGTTAGGTTTGATGGGCGATTCGGGCATTTGGAGTTCTATTCTTTGTTGCTGCAGACCGCGACCTTTCGGCTGATTGTGGGAGATTTCACTAGGGTGAGTGCTGGAAGAGGATTGGGGTGTGCTTCAGATGCGGGTCCATGGAGCATCAGATTAAGAATTATCCTCAGAGGCCTGTTCAGATGCAAGCTGCAGGGCAGGGTCATGTTCAGCCAGTGAGAGGTGGTCAGCAGCCACCGAGAGGCCGTGGGCAGGCCAGAGGTGGAAACGGTATGGGACGAGGTCGTGGAGCACCAGATAGAGGTGCTGGTAACACTGAGGCAAGGCAGCCAGCTCTGGTCTATACTGCTCGTTGCCGAGAAGATGGTGACGCTCTAGATGTTATAACCGGTACGTTCCTAATTCATAATGTACCTTACACTGCTTTGATTGATATAGGGTCTACGCATTCATACATTGCATGTACTGTGTCTGGCACCTTGGGGATCATGTGTGAGAGTATTGCTAATGAGATGACTGTGTTAAGTCTACTGGGACAGTCAGTAAGAGTAGACAAGTTGTTCAGAAATGTGCCCCTAGAGGTTCAAGGAGTTATATTTCTAGCAGATTTGATGGAGCTACCTTTGGTGAGTTCGACCTAATCTTGGGGATGGATTGGCTGGTAAAACATCGTGCAAGGTTGGATTGTGCTGCTAAGCGTATGGTGTTGAAGACTTCGGATGAGGAGGAGGTCGCTGTGATTAGAGAGCGAAGAGACTTTTTGTCTAATGTGATCTCTGTATTAAAGGCCGAAAAATTGGTTCGCAAAGGTTGTGAGGCGTTTCTAGCCTATATTGGTGTATCTGAATCTAAGGGTCCTTCTGTGGGAGATATTAGAACAGTTAAGGATTTTTCTGACGTATTTCCTGATGAGCTCCCTAGGTTGCCTCCGAACCGTGAAGTCAAATTTGGTATTGAGCTCCTACCTGGAATAGCTCCGGTGTCCATCGCCCTTTATAGAATGGCACCGAAGCAGCTGGTAGAGTTAAAGGCTCAAATTCAAGAGCTACTGGACCGCGAATTCATTCGACCGAGTGTGTCTCCATGGGGAGCACCAGTGTTGTTTGTGAAGAAGAAGGATGGATCCATGCGCATGTGCATCGATTATCGGTAGTTGAATAATTTGAGTATAAAAAATAAGTATCCCTTGCCGAAGATTGACGATCTGTTTGATCAGCTGGGAGGAGCTTCGATTTTCTCCAAAATAGATCTCCATTTTGGGTACCATCAGCTAAGGGTTAAAGAGGCTGATGTGTATAAGACTGCGTTTAGGACTCGTTATGGTCATTACGAGTTCCTAGTGATACCGTTTGGGCTGACGAATGGACCAGCTGCTTTCATGGATTTGATGAACCGAGTGTTCCAGCCTTATCTGGAACTGTTCGTAGTAGTGTTTATAGACGATATCCTGGTGTATTCGAGAATCGAGGAGGATCATGATGCACATCTTCGAATTGTTCTGCAGGTTCTGAAGGAGAAGCAGCTATACGCGAAGTTCAGCAAGTGTGAGTTCTAGCTACGAGAGGTTACATTTCTGGGTCACGTGGTGTCTGCCGAGGGGATTAGGGTTGATCCTCGGAAAATTGAAGCCATATAGGATTGGAAACCACCAAGGCGTATCGAGATTGAAGCTTTCGGGTCTGCGGGTGGATATTATAGGCGTTTTATCGAGGGGTTTTCTATGATTCTTTGCACCTCGACTAAGTTCTTTGCGTAAAGGGTACCGTTCAATTGGGTGATAAGCGCAAGAGAGTTTTGGCGAAGAAAGTTTTGGTGAGGCCCTGCTTTTAATACTGACCCAGTAGTCCGGGAAGGAATTTATGGTCTACAGTGATGCATCACACATTGGATTGGGTTGTGTGCTGATGCAGGAGGGTAAGGTGGTTGCATATGCGTCTCGCCAGCTTAAGCCTCACGAGGCGAATTACCCAACTCATGGCTTGGAGTTAGCCGCAGTGGTTTTTGCACTGAAAATTTGGAGGCACCACTTATACGGTGAGAAGTGTATTATTTACACAGATCACAAGAGTCTCAAATACCTCCTCACTCAGAAGGATATGAATCTTAGGCAGTGAAGATGGATAGAGCTGCTTAAGGATTATGGCTGCTCGATTAAGTATCACCCTGGTAAGGCTAACGTGGTAGCTGACGCACTAAGCCGTAGGGCTGTATCTGATTTGAGAGCAATGTTTGCTCGTCTCAACTTGTATGATGATGGTAGCTTATTGGCTGAGTTTCAAGTGAGACCGGCATGGACTGAGCAAATTAAGGGGAAATAGTTGTTGGATGAGTCACTGGTTCCTCGTTTTCAACAAGTTGACAATAGAGAGACTGCAGATTTTGGGTTGAATGGTGAGGGAGTACTGTGTTTCCGTGGGAGAGTCTGTGTACCGATGGATTCTGAGCTGAGGCAGTCTATACTGCGAGAGGCACATAGTAGTCCATATACTATGCATCCTGGTGGAAACAAGTTATATCGAGATCTTCATGAGTTTTACTGGTGGCCAGGACTGAAGCGCGAACTTACTGAGTTTGGGGGTAAGTGTCTGACATGTCAAAAAGTTAAGGCTGAGCATCAGCTGCCTTCTGGGTTACTGCAACCAATTAAAATTCCACTCTGGAAGTGGGAAAGGGTAATCATGGATTTTGTGAGTGGGCTACCCTTGACGCCTACTAAGAAGGATTCGATATAGGTTATTGTAGACCAATTAACTAAATCTGCCCACTTTATACCGGTCCGCCTTGATTATTCGCTGCAGAAGTTGGCTAAATTGTATGTAGCTGAGATTGTGAGACTGAACGGTGTACCGATTTCTATCATATCTGACAGAGATCCTAGATTCACATCTCGATTCTGGAAGAAGTTACATAAGGCTTTGGGTACAAGGTTGGACTTGATCTTCGCGTTTCATCCTCGAGACGGATGGTGGCGAGAGGGTGATTCGAGATATTGGAGGACATGTTAGAAATTTGTGTAATTCATTTTCGAGGCGATTGGGAAGACTACTTGCCGCTAGCGAGTCGCGTATAACAACGATTATCGATCCGAGTATTCAGATGGCACCGTACGAGGCATTGTATGGTCGTAGGTGTCGTACTCTTACATGTTGGACTGAGCTGGGTGAGCAGCGAGTTCTGGGGCCAGAGTTAGTTTTTGATACCGAGGAAAAGGTAAAGTTGATTCCAGATCGGCTAAAGGAAGCGTCTGATAGGCAGAAGTTATATGTAGACTTGAAGCGGAAGGAGATTGAGTACTCTGTGGGGGATTATGTTTTCCTTAAGGTCTCACCGTGGAAGAAAATTCTGAGATTTGGATGGAAGGGCAAGCTGAGCCCTAGATTTTTTGGGCCTTACCCAATACTGAAGCGTGTGGGGCCAGTTGCCTATCAGTTTGAGTTGGCTCCAGAATTAGACAGGATTCATGATGTGTTCCACGTCTCCATACTGAGACGTTACCGCTCTAATCCTACACATGTAGTGCCTGTTGAGGAGATCGAGGTTAGGCTAGATCTGAACTTCGAGGAAGACCTAGTACAGATATTAGACCGTGAGGTTAAGGTACTAAGGAAGAAATTTATTCCACTGGTTAAAGTGCTTTGGCATAATCACGGTACAGAGGAAGCCACGTGGGAACCTGAGGAGGGGATGCGACAATAATACCCTCACCTATTCTGACCAGGTAAATTTTGAGGCCGAAATTTCTTTTAGGGGGGTAGAGCTGTAATGCCCCAAAAATATAGGGTATTTAATTTTGTATGTTCTGACACAAATTACTTGTTTGCTTTAATGGCTAAGTGATCTGGGTGTGTATGGGAGTGTTTGAGAAGCCTGGGTTCAAGTCTTGGCTTTTGCGGAATTTTTAAAATTTGCTCTTAAAAGAATCTGGACATTGGCACATAGGTCTTATTAATTATTGTGCTTGTTTTAAGTCATAAAAAGCCTATTAGTGCAGTGCTTGTGGCGTTACAAGTGTGGCAAAGGGGTCTGAGGTTCGAGTGTTGGCATAGCATGAGGGGGTATTTATTTTGCTGAGGGTTCAGCTAGTAGTTGAGTTGCAGTAAAATTCTGATAGATGAGAGATTGGAGTGATATGTGGAGTGATATGTGGAGGATATTAGGGAGGATTTTTAGGAGTGGATTTTGGAGAGAAATGAGGGGTTTGAGTTGTAGAAGGATGTGCCGATTGGTATGTTGGTGTATGGGAAATTCGGCTATGAGACTTTCTCCTCTCATTTTGGGTTTGATTTTTGGATATTTTTGTTTAGGTCGGTTGCTCTAAATTCTTAAGTGCCGAAAATAGTTTTCTGTTCTCCGTTTTGGTTGTTGAAGTTGTACCGAATTGACCGTTTGGGGAAAACTGGTTAGTATTGCCGAATTCACTTTTCAATATTAGCCGAATCTTCTCTCCACCTTTCTTCATTTTCTTCTCTTCTTACCATTCCTTCACAATCCTAGCTGAGCACATCTTAGGCCTTTCAAGTACTTTCATTTTATCATCTCCTCTCTCTATTGTGCTTGGCCGAATACACCTATTCTTTTCTAACCGATTCTATCATCACTCTTTCGTTTGGTATTAAACCGAATACTGTGTCTCTTAACTATTCTCTGGCAATCGGTTGGATTCTTTTACACAACTCTCTTTTGTATCGTCGATTTCGGTAAGTTCTTTCAACTTTTGCCAAGTAGGTTATTTTGTTAATACTGTTATCCTAAAGTCTCTCTTATTCGTTTCTTTTCCCTTCTCACTCTTGGGAGTGATCGAATCTTCCATCTCAGGGGTGGGTGTTCTTTTTGTGCCTTGGATTTAGGGCATACTCTGGGTGACCGATTATGGGTTCTCTTTACTTCTGATCTACATTTCGATAAGTACGATACAGTGATGTTTATCCTTGGTTGATCGGTTAATGGATACGATTGTTAAAGATTCAGTTGTATTTCAGGATACCTCTAAAGGGGGGTCGTAGACCATCTCTGGTAAAGGAGTAGGTGTAAGAGTTGCAGTAGATATACCAAGGGTTGGTGTGCTCGTGGATCAAAACACGTTCCGCAATCAGGTGTGTAAACACCCCATCAGAATCGTAGAGAAACGAAGAAAAGCGAAAAGTAAAAAATACGGCGTTTGAGACCACACGAGCTTGCCATCACTCGTGTGGTAAGCTAAACCCATGAATCATGGGCGATAGACTATAGAGACCCCCATGAGCATTTTCATGGGCTTAGGCCGTAATGGGCCACGTTGGGCCAAAATGGGCCGTGTGGGCCCAATAGGCTCGTGGGCCCCACATGGATAAAATCCACGATAAGTGGCAAATGTTGGACTGGGCTATGTAGCTCGCATAGCCGTGACTGAATTTGGGCTAAATGGGCCACACGAGCGTGTGGGCCCACTTGGGCCGAATAATGGGCATTGGGCCCATTTACACCGTTATGACCATTTAGGTTATCTATGTCGCTCGAGGTGACTGTAGACCTTCTGAGAGGTCATTATCTGCACCGAGACCCCAAAATAAGTAAAGTGACCAAAATACCCCTAAAGGGTAAAATTACTATTATACCCCTAATAGATGGAAATGACCATTTTACCCCAGAGGTAGGTTGGTGATGATTGTATGTTATTTGTAAGACTGCATTGAGTAGGACACTTTGCATACACGAACTATTTATGACATGACATACTGCATGGGGTTGGGATTCTGATATGGAGGAAACACTGTACTGGTGGCTCTGCCACATTCATCATTCATCGGTGGCGTTGCCACATATATTTATACTGGCGGCTCTGCTGCGTTATTGTCTTGGCGGCTATCTTTGCGATATTAGTGTGCCGGGCCGGTGGGTCGATTTTATCCCTACATGGTGTGTTGGTTGGTGCGGGTGATGTGTTGGCTGGATTGGGGTAGGTTGCATATTTGCACCATACTAATACTGTATTGGGCTTAGGCCCACACCGCACTATTCTTGAATAGGGCTCAAGCCCTGCATTCATTGCATATATTATTCTTGATCGATCGATAGGGGATTACACACTGAGTTTTCATAAACTCACCCTTTCTTTTAGCGGTACAGGTAATCCCCAACCTTAGACGATTTGGAGCCGCGAGGGACTCGGAGGTGGCCACATGATCGCTGATGTTCTGCTTTAGACTTATTTATTTAATTTTCATATTGGGCTACTGATTATGTAATAAGCCATTGGTGGATTTAATTTTTAATTGGGCTTTGATTTCTTATTTTGAAATGCCAAACTGATATAAATGAGTTTTCAAAATAATAACTGTTTTTCAAGAAAAACTAGCATTTTAAACTTCAAGGTTTTAATTAAATAAGCTTCTGCGGTTTTATTCAGTTTAAGAAATCAACGGTAACAAATATGGCAATCGATTTGATAAGTTGTTTTCAGATTGTAATAACTTAATCTGCCTAATTTTTCTCAAGCAATAAAAACTAAATGGGTTTTGACTTAAATACGGATTTTGTTATCAACAAGTCCAAATTTCAAAAATCTCTTTGATGTGACACGTCAGATTCGGTCGTAACGTCTAGGCCGGGTTTGGGGTGTTACATAATCGAACTTACCCGGCTAAATTGCAAAAATACCAAGATTTAGGGGCATTTTGGTAATTTTCCTTTTTTCTCAATTTTTCACCCAATCTTGATCTAAATTAATAATTTAATTCAATTTATTAATTTAGACAATAAAATAATTCATTTCCTGTAATTTGGTTATTTTTGACATTTTTACAAAATTACCCCTAAAGTTTTACTTTTATTCAATTTAGTCTCTAAGCCTAAAACATGCAAATTAGCCATTTTTAATGTAAACCCATGCTAGTTGAATATTCATATATACTTTCCTCCTCCTCCTCTCCATTTCACATCTTTAATGTATATAACATGCTTATACATAACATTATCTATAATTCCACTATTACTTTTATGTTCATATCAAAGCTGTCCACTTGAGTCATAGTCACTAAATTATTTATATCTTGAGCTACAAAATTCTAAATTAAGATCCTCTTGATGTTTTTGAAAATAGACTCAAATATATTTCTACCATAAAAATTTAAGAATTTATAATTTAGCCAATAAGTACAGTAAAATCTTCAAATTTATCCTTATTCTGCTGTTTGACAGCTTCGACCTTTCTTTACTAAAAATTAATTATCTCTTAGTACGGGGTTTGGATGATGTATCCATTTGTTTCTCTTAAAAATAGACTCATTAAAAATTTAGATGATGTATCCATTTGTTTCTCTTGAAAATAGACTCATTAAAAATTTAAACATATAAATTTAAACCCCTAATTATTTTTTACAATTTTTTATGATTTTCCAAAGTTAGAACAGGGGAACCCGAAATCAATCTGACCTTGTCTCACAAAAATTCATATATCTCATAATATGAAACTCTTTTGCTTACACCATTTCTTATATGTAAAACTAAACTCAATAGGATTTAATTTAATACTTTAATTAACCTCTAATTCAATTTCTACAACTTTTGGTGAATTTTCAAAGTCAAACTACTGCTGCTGTCCAAAAACTGTTTTAGTGCAAAATGTTAATAACCAAGTTTATAACACCCTCTTTTTCTTTCTCTACAATATTTCCATCACTTCCTCTTATTTCCCTTCACTAAAATATCAAGAACATAGAACCTTATATAAGAAAACTCTACTTTAACATCATTTTCATGCTTTTTCAATAATATCAAACTAAAAAATATATTAAAGTCTTGATGTTCTTACATTGTTCTATTGATTTCAATCTTTAACTTGATTTTCTCTCTCCTCCAGCTTCTATTTCTTGAATCTAACTTGATATTATAAGTCTCCATAGTCTCCTTATTATTTTACTCTCTTGGTAGCTATGAAAATTCTTTTGATTTATAAGTGAAAATGGTCAATTTTTGGTAAAAGGACCAAATTGTAAAGAAAAGAAAATTTCTTTCTTCTCTTCTCTTCTCATGTGGGTTCATGGAAAGATGAAGATAATTCTTCATTTTTCTTTCCTTATATACTAAATAAAATAATAATAAAATATCTCATTAAAATATTAATAAAATAATATTTATCTAATTAAATAATTATAAAATATCATCATTGCCTTCTAGAGTTCTATCTCTTTCTAATTGACCATTTTGCCCTTTATGATCTTTTCCATCATTGAGTCATCACTTAATTTGGTAAAATTGTGATTTTAGTCCCTCATAATTCTTCACCTATTCAATTTGGTCCTAATTCATCCATTTTCCTTAGTTTTTAGATCATTCCACCATTAAAATATATTTACAGTATTGGTCCTTCAACTTTTTCATATTTACACTTTAACCCCTCAAATTTTGAGTATTTACTCCTGGGCCACAAAACTTTTCTTACTTTTACGATTTAGTCCTTTCTTGAATTAATATATCATAATATACTTTCCAATGTTGACATAACTCAAAATTTCCCTTTTTGTCACTTTCTTATTGTAGTAATTTTCGAGGTATTACATAACTCGATAACCCTATCCTCTTTCCAAGTCTTACGATTAGGGTCCCATAAGTCCCTAACTTTCCTCTCGTTTATATGCAGCTTATCCCTACGAACAAAATCCCCATTGAGGCCTTCAAACCCTCACTGGTTACATGCCAATAGGGTCTTGTCCGTGCTTGTGCGGGATATATTACAGATGTTAACGAGATCCAATATTCGTTGCAGATTCTCGAGTATTATGTGACATAGGTTTAGCTCAGACGAGTAACCTGATGTTTCGTGATATAGGTTTAGTTCGGACGGGTAACCTGATATATTTTTACTCAGCTCGGATGAGCAACTAATGTGGTGTAGTTTACCCATTTATCCGAGTCTGTTTATTAGGGCTCATCGGGCGAATTGGTATAAATGAAATTGGAAATTTGTAAATATGATGGAATGAACTTAATGTTCAAATTGAATTATTATTGATTGGATTGAGTTGTAAATGAATTAAATGTATTTGATATAGTTCTAAAGTTAAATAATGGAATATGTCATTGAATTGAATTATGTGAATGTTTGGTACAATGTATGGATTAAAATGTGTGGTGGCATTAAAAATGTACTATGTGAAGTTATTGTGTTCTTAAGGATTAGTAATGGAACATGCCTTTGAGATAATTTATGTCTTGGTGATATGAAATGATATCTTTGAACTACTTATGTTATCAAATACATACGGATACTTATGCTCACTTATTGATGTTTTGAGTTCCATATTCTAGTTATCCTTATGCAAAATTATGGCAGCTTAAATGCTTATGAAATAATAAGGTAAGCATAATGATTTTCATTTGAACTTACTAAGCATTCTAAATGCTTACTCTAGTTGTTTTCCTTTCCTTGTAGATCGTCACCTTTGAGTCTAATGTTGTGGCATGTATATAAGTTCACTTGTGGTGCATATACTCCTATTTGAGTGGATAATTATGTAGTATATTCAAGTATGTTTGAAGTTAATATTGAATTATGTATGTGATCTATTAATGTATGGTTTGGACTTGTTCAATGTTAGTTTATAAGTGATTATGAACTTGCAAGAAATTGAGATGCTAAAGACTATATAAATAGAGTAGTTGAAGAAATCAAGTTGATGAATGACTTGGCTTGTATAATGGAATGGTATGCATGATGTATAAGTTAGGTTATGTATGGTTTAGCTCAAATTGTGGATATATATATATGTTCGCGACACAAACCTTTAAGATGAATATTGAAGGGACCAATAAAAGTAAAGGCAAAGCTGTAACGCCCCAAACCAGGTCTATGCGTTAAGACGAGATTTGGTTTGTCACACCGAACGAACATCCAAAATTACTCTAATGATTTAAGTAAAACAGTAATGCAAAACCTTTAGAAATAAGGATTTAATAAAAACTAAGTACAATTATATATTAGTCAAAACCTTAACGTAGTTTTAAAAGAATTTGAAAGAAATTGAAAAGTAATTTAGGTGTCCAAAATTGTTATAAAACACAATATTTTTAAGAAAACTTTATAGATTTTAACATACGCCCATATTAAGAGTCTTAAAATAAAATTAAATCCATCCACACATAAAAATCCATAAAAATATAATTAGAGGCCTTATTACAACATACCCAAAATAGTAATTAAAATAAGTAACTTAAATAAAGTTCATAGTTTATAAAACCCAAGCTCGTAGTATGGCCTCCACCAAGTCATCCCAGCCCAAGTCCACATCAATTTCCATTACGAGATGGATAATAAAGCGGGGTGAGTTACAAAGAACTCGAGTGTGTAACTCACTTACCACCATTATTGGGCAGACCATCAAGGCATTAATTTGGGCTTGAGCCCAATTACAATTTTACAATATGAAAATGAAATAAAATATATAAAATGCATGTAAAATGAATTTCCCAACCAAGCCTAATTTCCATCCGCTACACACCCGCACTAACCAAAGACACCTGTGGGGATCAAGTCAACCCACCCCGCCAAACACACCAATCGTAGGCATTTAGCCTTTTAAATAATCTTGTAGTGCACTACAGAACTAGATTGTGACATAGTCACTGAACTAGAGGCATTAAGCCAAATTTTGTGGCAGAGCCACCGAACTAGATACGTGGCCACTGTGCCTTTCTTCTCTTCATCAAATCCCATCCCATGCAATTATGTATGAATAACAAACTTTAAATCATAAAAATTTTATCAAGTAACCCATAACACAAATGAGTCTTTAATAAAACCTTTCATTTGAGCCTATTAACAATATAGTATTAAACTTTGGCCCATATCTCGAACTAGAGGGTTTTTGGCCCATTAACGATCTAGCAAACTTCGGCCCATATTTATCGATCTAGCAGTTTTATGGCCCAATTTATCGATCTAGCAGTTTTTCGGCCCAATTTATCAATCTAGCAGTTTTTCCGACTTTAACCATCTTCATGCATTTACACAAAAGTGTTAATTATCACATAAATTTCGATTTTGCCATTTTTACGATTTATCAAAATACTTACTGTTTAGTATCTAACCCGAAAGATAAGTGTGAAGTTACACACCTGGTTATGGTGAGAACTAGACTTTCCCGCTCGTCAACACCTATACATATCACGATAACTTATGATCATTATAATCTAATAATAAAACCGATCTAAACATAACGATCTAAAATTTACCCTCGGATTTTTGAACTACTTCCACTTGCGGTTTCTCCCCCGATTGATGGTTCGTTAACGAATCAAATCCACGAACAAATAATGGTTGAGTACGAACTACTTCAAACAATTGATTCTCCTCGGATGAGCGTCCACAACTCGGTGGGAAATCCCGGATTAACGTCTGATCCTTTGTTTATACTTAGGGGATTAATGGTACCACCCTTCTTCCAAACACTATATACGCCCGTTTCTTCCCTATCTTGATTGTCTTCAAAGACAAAGATCGTTAGCACGTCCTAATCACATATATATATATCGATTATGACTAAAGGCTTTGAGAACGAGATTTCCTTACCACAAATATTCTTGTTCCACAAGGAAATCGATCCAAGCGCACTATGTCACACACACGACCTCTTGATTTCCAATCTTCCGTTATCGCACTAAAGTATAACAAAAATAAGCGTTAATAGAATGAACGTTTATTTTGATCTAAGAAAGCCTTCAAACCACCATCCATATTCGGCCAAATACTATAAACTAATCGAAGAGGCGAAAAAGAACCCTTACCTATTTTCCACGGTTGAAAAGAAACGATTGAGAATGTTGCTTATGAATAGAGAGATATTCGGCTATGAAGAATCAAAGAAAAAGAAAATGGTTCGGTTAAGGTACACTAACATTCGGCCATGAAGAGATTAAAGGAGAAAGTATTGATTGAAAAGAAATCAAAATAAGAGAATAGGGTTGATGATGATAATTCGGTTTTCAAAGAAAACAAAAGAGAAAGAAAGAGATGAGTTTAAGATCAAGGCACATTCGGCAATGGAGAAAAGGAGAGAAAAGAAAGGAATGGTCTTTTGATGTAGGTGATTTGGCACTAATGAGAAAAGGGCACAAAAAGAATACCAAATGATGTGCAATAATGACCAAATGGTCAAAAAAAATCAAGGCTTACCAAGGATCAAATTCGGCCAAGGGAGAGAGGTTGAGAGAATTTGCAAAACTATGCACAAAACTAAGAATGACCAAAAGAGACTTCAAATCCTAGCCAAACTAACACCAAAAATTGGCTCCCCTAGACCATAATGCCGTCCCTATGCATGATCAAATGGCCATGATTTTATTTCCAAAACACTTTCCTTGATACTTGTCCTATGTCTCCATATCTTTCCTTAATTTCTTGATTCCCTTCCATAAATTAACAATTTCCTTAATCCATTGATATACTAACTAAAAATAACAAGGTCAACACTTACCATATATGCACTTGGCCGACACTTGCTATACATGTGCAGAAAAATTAAAAATAAAATTCATCTAGATGCTAAACAAGGGATTCGAACCTTCTCCCTCATGCACTAACTCATGCGCCAACACCACTTTGCCATATACTCAGCTTATGCTACTATTTAACACTTAATTTAACTTAAGTGTCAATGCCACTTGCTTCACTTCAATAAATTCTCAAACTAAAAATTATTCCATACCCGAATAATTCTATACTCTTCTTAGAACTATAGTAGACACAAAAAGAAATAAGAAAATTTTCCTTCTTAATCTAAACACCAAAACATGCAATAAATCGATACTTGAATTTTAGGGTGTTACAACTCTACCCTCCTAAAAAAAAAATTTCGTCCTCGAAATTTACCTGGTTGAAAAAGGTGAGGGTATTGTTGCGAATTACATCTTCGGGCTCCCACGTAGCTTCCTCCACTCCGTGATTACGCCATAAAATCTTGACCAACGGCACGGTTTTCTTTCTTAGCACCTTAACATCTAGGTCTAAGATTTCCTTTGGTTCCTCCTCAAAAGACAAGTCGACTTCAACTCCACTTCTTCTACAGGTACTATATGCGAAGGATCCGATCTATAGCGCCTCAAAGATGGAAACATGAAAAACATTATGAATCGACTCAACTCCGGAGGTAATTCGATCGATAGGCCACTTTGGACCAACACGCTTCACCACACGATATGGTCCAATGTATCTAGGACTCAATTTGCCCTTCTTCCCAAACCTAAAAATCTTCTTCCAAGGTGAGACCTTCAAGAACACTTGATCCCCTATAGCATACTCGATACTTCTACGCTCGGATCTGCATCGACTTTTGTCTATCTGAAGCTTCCTTTAATCGTGCTCGAATAGCTTTTACTTTTTCTTCCGTTTTAAATCACTCTGGACCTAACATCATCGTTCGCCCAATTCAGTCCAACAACTAGAGAGCGACACCTACGACCATATAATGCCTCGTAGGGTGCCATCCGAATGCTAGATCGATAGCTATTGTTGTAAGCAAATTTACGCCAATGGTAGAAAATCCTCCCAACTACCTTTGAAGTCGATTATACAACCCCTTAACATGTCTTCGAATATGAATTACTCTTTACGATTGACCATCGATCGAGGATGAAAAGCGTCTTGAAGTTTAGCTTTGTTCCCAAAGCTTCATGCAATGCTTTCCAAAACCGTGGCGTAAACCTAGGATCCCTATCGATATAATAGACGCGGTACCCCATTCAACCTCACGATTTTGGATCACGTACAACTTAGCCAACTTCGTAACGAGTAATCCGCATTTAACCGGTAGAAAATGAGCGATCTTCGTCAAACGATCAACAATTACCCAAACGAGTTTTTCTTAGTAGGTGTTAAAGGTAACCCACTAACAAAATCCATTGTTATCCGCTCCCATTTCCAAAGAGGAATCTTTACGGTTGTAATAATCTCGACGGCAATTGATGTTCCGCCTTCACTTGCGACAAGTTAAACATTTTCCCACAAATTCGGAAATTTCACGCTTCAACCCTGGCCACCAATATTGTTCACGAATATCCCGATACATCTTATTTCCTCCGGGGTGCATAGCATAAGGGCTACTATGCGCCTCTCGAAGAATCATTTGTCTCAGATCTGAGTCCTTAGGCATACAGACTTTTCCACGAAAGCACAACACACCTTCCGTGTTTATACCAAAATCCTCTATTCCTCCATTTTCAACTTGTTGAAGTAAAGGTCCCAACTTTTCATCTAATAGTTGCTTTTTCTTAATTTGCTCCAACCACAGAGGCTTCACCTGAAGTTCCGCTATCAAACTACCATCCTCGTACAAACTTAAATGGGCAAACATTGCTCTCAAATCAGATACCACCTTACGACTTAACGCGTCTGCAACCACATTAGCTTTTCCAGGATGATACTCAATTGAGAAATCATAGTCCTTTAACAGCTCCACCCATCTTCGTTGTCTCAAGTTTAATTCCTTCTGAGTAAGAAGATACTTAAGACTCTTGTGATCCGTATAGATGATAGACTTTTCACCTTATAGGTAATGCCTCCAAATCTTTAGAGCAAACACTCTGCAGACTAACTCCAAGTCATGAGTAGGGTAGTTTACTTCGTGCGGTCTCAGCGGCGAGAAGCATAAGCTACCACTTTCCCACTTTGCATCAATACGCAGCCCTAATCCCGTATGCGACGCATCACAATAAAGCTGTAAACTCCTTTCCGCCTCGAGGTTGAATCAATACCGTAGCGCTTCCGTCAAAATCTTCTTCAATTCATCGAAACTTTCTTGCTGTTTTTCACCCATATAAGCGGTACTCCCTTTATAAAAGCTTAGTTAGGGGTGCAGCAATCAACGAAAACCCCTCAACAAAGCGTCTATAGTAACCGACCAAACCCAAGAAACTCCGAATCTCAGCTCATCGACTTTGGGGTTTCCAATCCAATCTGACCTCAATCTTCCGAGGATCCACCCTTATTCCTTGGCAGACACCACATGACCCAAGAAAGTCACTTCCTTAACGAATTCACATTTACCGAATTTGGCATACGATTGATTATCTCGAAGTAATCGCAATACAATTCGCAAATGCGAGTCAAGCTCCTCTTCATTCCTTGAATATACGAGAATGTCATCTATGAATACCACCACAAACCGGTCTAAATATGGTTGAAAGACCGGTTCATCATATCCATAAATGCACTTTGGTGCATTGGTCAACCTAAACGGCATCACCAAAAACACATAATGTCCATAACGAGTTGAAAGCCGTCTTGTGAATATCCGCTTCTTTCACCTTAAGGCGATGATAACCCGATCTCAAATCAATTTTGGAAAAGCTCAAGCTCCCTTCAATTGATCAAACAGTCGTCAATTCTTGGCGGAGGGTACCTATTCTTGATCGTCAATTTATTTAATTGCCTGTAGTCAATACACATACGCATCGACCCATCTTTCTTCTTAACAAACAAAACCGGTGCTCCCCACGGAGACACACTCGGTCAAATAAAGCCTCGATCTAGCAATTCTTGAATTTGAGCTTTAAGCTCCGCCAACTCCTTCGGTGCCATTCTATAAGGAGCAATGGACACTGGAGCCGCGTTCGGGCAAAAGCTCAATACCAAATTCCACTTCCCGATTTGGAGGTACACCGGGAAGTTCTTCAGGAAATACATCTGGAAATTCCTTCACTGTCCTCACATCTTCCACTGACAACTCTTTGCCATCTAAAGCACTAATAAATGCTAAAAATGCTCCATACCCTTTTCGCACCAACCTTTCTGCCTTAAGTGCAGATACCATATTTGCCAAGTAATTCCTTCGCTCGCCTATCATAATTATTTCTTTATCCTCCACCGTCCTTATTGACATCCGCTTTTCAGCACAATCCAATTTCACCCGGTGCTTAACCAACCAATCCATGCCCAAAATGATATCGAACTCGCCAAAAGGCAATTCCATCAAATTTGCCAAAAATATTTCTCCTTGAATTTCTAAGGGCACATCTCTAAATAGTTTATTTACCAATACCGATTGTCCTAAAGGACTAATTACCTTCATCTCATTATCGGAAATTTCAGAGTCTAAATTCAAGTTTCGGATATGGTGCTAGCAACATACGAATGGGTAGAACCAATATCTATCAAAGCAATAACGAGTACATCAAAAATGAAGAACGTGCAGTTATCACATCAGTGCATTGCCATCCTCACGGCGTCTAAGCGCATATACCAATCTGTTTGTCTTGCATCCGTGTTGCCTCTAGGACCATTTCTCGACCGCTGCACCTTGACCACGTCCAGCCCCATTACCACCACGACTGGTCCACGACCTCTCGGTGGTTCTTTGAATTCCTCTTGCGGTGGTGCATCGAGTATTACGAGCTTCACGAGTTGTATCCATTCGACGAGGGCAATTCCTAAATTGATGATCCATCGACCCGCATTTATAGCAAGCACCCGTTTTCTTCTAGCACTCTCCAGAATGCCTTTTCCCACAATCAGCACAATCTCGACTCTGATTCACAGTTTACAGGTGTTCTTCCTTGAGCTGGTTCATCATTCCGAGGCCTCTTCGTAAACCTTTTTGAAGAACCTGAATACTTCATATCTCTCTTGCCTCTAGCTCGTTCCCGATTCTGACGTTCCGAGTTCTTAACCTCTTCGGCTATCTTGGCCTTTTCCACAAGCATGGCAAAAGTTCTAACTTATTGTGGGGCTATCAAAACCCGCAATTCATCGTTCAAGCCATCCTCAAAGCGTACACAACGCTCATGATCTGTTGCCACTATTGTTTGAGCATAGCGACTCAAGCGCAAAAACTCAGCTTCATATGCTGCCACTGTCTTATTCCCTTGGACCAGATTCAGAAATTCCTTCCTTCTGGCATCAACATAACTCGTTCCTACATATTTCCCTTGGAAGGAAACTTTAAAGAATTCCCAATTAACTAATGCAGCTTCAGTGCCTTCTCGGACAGTAAGCCACCATTAGTATGCTTCGTCCCTTAACAAGGACACCGCTCCCCTTAATTTTTGTTCCACAGTGCACTCAAGATCGTCCATAATTCGCTCCACTGCCTCAAGCCAATATTCAGCGACATTTGGAGCTACACTTGAGACACCTCTGAAAACCTCAGCACCACTTGATTTCAAGCGTTCCGATATCGACCCACGAGTGTTGGCGTTTCTAGCTCCAGACCCTTTCAAGGACTCGCGGCATTACTCGCGTCACCGCATTATCTTCTTCCATATGATTATGTGATCCCGTCTCACTTTCGAGTGACGCAGGTGCATCCATTTCCGACATATGATTCGGTGCTTGATTGCGCCTCTAACACCTCGTCCTCTACCACGGCCACGTCTACGCGCCCACGACCACATCCTCTAGAGCTCATAATGGTGATTTAATCGATTAAGAGTTTTATGAATCAAAATACTATTTCAGTTGTTTATTAACGATGTTTTATGATATGAAAGAGATAGAGTTGTTTTCGCAACCATATCCTATTGTCTCAATCTCTACGGTTTTCAACACCTAAAACTAGAAGTTCTAGAGTGTTTCTTTGATCATATCACAATATAAACAATCGATATACAGATACTTACTTGACTTGGTGCGGGATGCTCATGGTGCCATACTACCTTTAAATCATAAAGTCTAGAATTTTTGAATTGTTTTTCAAACAAACATCATTTATTGAACCCACACCACAGCCGAGTTTTGAAACTGTGCTCTGATACGATTAAATGTAACACCCCAAACCAGGTCTATGCGTTAAGACGAGATTTGGTTTGTCACACCGAACGAACATCCAAAATTACTCTAATGATTTAAGTAAAACAGTAATGCAAAACCTTTAGAAATAAGGATTTAATAAAAACTAAGTACAATTATATATTAGTCAAAACCTTAACGTAGTTTTAAAAGAACTTGAAAGAAATTGAAAAGTAATTTAGGTGTCCAAAATTGTTATAAAACACAATATTTTTAAGAAAACTTTATAGATTTTAACATACGCCCATATTAAGAGTCTTAAAATAAAATTAAATCCATCCACACATAAAAATCCATAAAAATATAATTAGAGGCCTTATTACAACATACCCAAAATAGTAATTAAAATAAGTAACTTAAATAAAGTTCATAGTTTATAAAACCCAAGCTCGTAGTATGGCCTCCACCAAGTCATCCCCGGCCCAAGTCCACATCAATTTCCATTACCTGAGATGGATAATAAAACGGGGTGAGTTACAAAGAACTCAGTGTGTAACTCACTTACCACCATTATTGGGCCAGACCATCAAGGCATTAATTTGGGCTTGAGCCCAATTACAATTTTTACAATATGAAAATGAAATAAAATATATAAAATGCATGTAAAATGAATTTCCCAACCAAGCCTAATTTCCATCCGCTACACACCCCCGTACCAACCAGCACACCTGTGGGGATCAAGTCAACCCACCCCGCCAAACACACCAATCGTAGGCATTTAGCCTTTTAAATAATCTTGTAGTGCACTACCGAACTAGATTGTGACATAGTCACCGAACTAGAGGCATTAAGCCAAATTTTGTGGCGAGCCACCGAACTAGATACGTGGTATGGGCCTTTCTTCTCTTCATCAAATCCCATCCCATGCAATTATGTATGAATAACAAACTTTAAATCATAAAAATTTTATCAAGTAACCCATAACACAAATGAGTCTTTAATAAAACCTTTCATTTGAGCCTATTAACAATATAGTATTAAACTTTGGCCCATATCTCGAACTAGAGGGTTTTGGCCCATTAACGATCTAGCAAACTTCGCCCATATTTATCGATCTAGCAGTTTTATGGCCCAATTTATCGATCTAGCGGTTTTATGGCCCAATTTATCGATCTAGCGCTTTTTTCGCCCAATTTATCAATCTAGCGCTTTTTCCGACTTTAACCGTCTTCATGCATTTACACAAAAGTGTTAATTATCACATAAATTTCGATTTTGCCATTTTTACGATTTATCAAAATACTTATTGTTTAGTATTTAACCCGAAAGATAAGTGTGAAGTTACACACTGGTTATGGTGAGAACTAGACTTTCCGCTCGTCAACACCTATACATATCACGATAACTTATGATCATTATAATCTAATAATAAAACCGATCTAAACATAACGATCTAAAATTTACCCTCGGATTTTTGAACTACTTCCACTTGCGGTTTCTCCCCGATTGATGGTTCGTTAACCGAATCAAATCCACGAACAAATAATGGTTCGGGAGTACGAACTACTTCAAACAATTGATTCTCCTCGGATGAACGTCCACAACCCGGTGGGAAATCCGGATTTGCCGTCTGATCCTTTGTTTATACTTAGGGGATTAATGGTACCACCCTTCTTCCGAACACTATATACGGCCCGTTTCTTCCCTATCTTGATTGTCTTCAAAGACAAAGATCGTTAGCACGTCCTAATCACATATATATATATCGATTATGACTAAAGGCTTTGAGAACGAGATTTCCTTACCACAAATATTCTTGTTCCACAAGGGAAATCGATCCAAGCGTACTATGTCACACACGACCTCTTGATTTCCAATCTTCCGTTATCGCACTAAAGTATAACAAAAATAAACGTTAATAGAATGAGCATTTATTTTGATCTAAGAAAGCCTTCAAACCACCATCCATATTCGGCCAAATACTATAAACTAATCAAAGACGAAAAAGAACCCTTACCTATTTTCCACGGTTGAAAAGAAACGATTGAGAATGTTGCTTATGAATAGAGAGATATTCAGCTATGAAGAATCAAAGAAAAAGAAAATGGTTCGGTTAAGGTACACTAACATTCGGCCATGAAGAGATTAAAGGAGAAAGTATTGATTGAAAACAAATCAAAATAAGAGAATAGGGTTGATGATGATAATTCGGTTTTCAAAGAAAACAAAAGAGAAAGAAAGAGATGAGTTTAAGATCAAGGCACATTCGGCAATGGAGAAAAGGAGAGAAAAGAAAGGAATGGTCTTTTGATGTAGGTGATTTCGGCACTAATGAGAAAAGGGCACAAAAAGAATACCAAATGATGTGCAATAATGACCAAATGGTCAAAAAAATCAAGGCTTACCAAGGATCAAATTCGGCCAAGGGAGAGGTTGAGAGAATTTGCAAAACTATGCACAAAACTAAGAATGACCAAAAAGAGACTTCAAATCCTAGCCAAACTAACACCAAAAATTCGGCTCCCCCCTAGACCATAATGCCGTCCCTATGCATGGTCAAATGGCCATGATTTTATTTCCAAAACACTTTCCTTGATACTTGCCCTATGTCTCCATATCTTTCCTTAATTTCTTGATTCCCTTCCATAAATTAACAATTTCCTTAATCCATTGATATACTAACTAAAAATAACAAGGTCAACACTTACCATATATGCACTTGGCCGACACTTGCTATACATGTGCAGAAAAATTAAAAAATAAAATTCATCTAGATGATAAACAAGGGATTCGAACCTTCTCCCTCATGCACTAACTCATGCGTCAACACCACTTTGCCATATACTCATCTTATGCTACTATTTAACACTTAATTTAACTTAAGTGTCAATGCCACTTGCTTCACTTTAATAAATTCTCAAACTAAAAATTATTCCATACCCGAATAATTCTATACTCTTCTTCCGAACTATAGTAGACACAAAAAGAAATAAGAAAATTTTCCTTCTTAATCTAAACACCAAAACATGCAATAAATCGATACTTGAATTTTAGGGTGTTACAACTCTACCCTCCTAAAAAAAAATTTCGTCCTCGAAATTTTACAGTTGAAAAAGGTGAGGGTATTGTTGCCGAATTACATCTTCAGGCTCCCACGTAGCTTCCTCCACTCCGTGATTACGCCATAAAATCTTGACCAACGGCACGGTTTTCTTTCTTAGCACCTTAACATCTATGTCTAAGATTTCCACTGGTTCCTCCTCAAAAGACAAGTCTGACTTCAACTCCACTTCTTCTACCGGTACTATGTGCGAAGGATCCGATCTATAGCGCCTCAGCATGGAAACATGAAAAACATTATGAATCGACTCAACTCGGAGGTAATTCGATCCGATAGGCCCTTTGGACCAACACGCTTCACCACACGATATGGTCCAAAGTATCTAGGACTCAATTTGCCCTTCTTCCCAAACCTAAAAATCTTCTTCCAAGGTGAGACCTTCAAGAACACTTGATCCCCCACAGCATACTCGATACTTCTACGCTTCAGATCTGCATACGACTTTTGTCTATCTGAAGCTTCCTTTAATCGTGCTCGAATAGCTTTTACTTTTTCTTCCGTTTCGAAATCAGCTCTGGACCTAACATCCATCGTTCGTTCGCCCAATTCGGTCCAACAACTAGGAGAGCGACACCTACGACCATATAATGCCTCGTAGGGTGCCATCGAATGCTAGATCGATAGCTATTGTTGTAAGCAAATTACGCCAATGGTAGAAAATCCTCCCAACTACCTTTGAAGTCGATTATACAACCCCTTAACATGTCTTCGAATCGAATTACTCTTTCGATTGACCATCGATTGAGGATGAAAAGCCGATCTTGAAGTTTAGCTTTGTTCCCAAAGCTTCATGCAATGCTTTCCAAAACCGTGGCGTAAACCTAGGATCCCTATCTCGATATAATAGACGCGCGGTACCCCATGCAACCTCACGATTTCGGATACGCATGGCTTAGCCAACTCACGTAACGAGTAATCCGTTTAACCGGTAGAAAATGAGCGGTCTTCGTCAAACGATCAACAATTACCCAAACGAGTTTTTCTTAGTAGGTGTTAAAGGTAACCCACTAACAAAATCCATTGTTATCCGCTCCCATTTCCAAAGAGGAATCTTTTACCGGTTGTAATAATCTCGACGGCAATTGATGTTCGCCTTCACTTGGCGACAAGTTAAACATTTTCCCACAAATTCGTAAATCTCACGCTTCAACCCCGGCCACCAATATTGTTCACGAATATCCCGATACATCTTATTTCCTCGGGGTGCATAGCATAAGGGCTACTATGCGCCTCTCGAAGAATCATTTGTCTCGAGATCCGAGTCCTTAGGCATACTGAGACTTTTCCACGAAAGCACAACACACATTCCGTGTTTATACCAAAATCCTCTATTCCTCCATTTTCAACTTGTTGAAGTAAAGGTCCCAACTTTTCATCTAATATTTGCTTTTTCTTAATTTGCTCCAACCAGAGGCTTCACGAAGTTCCGCTATCAAACTACCATCCTCGTACAAACTTAAATGGGCAAACATTGCTCTCAAATCGAGATACCACCTTACGACTTAACGCGTGCGCTACCACATTAGCTTTTCCAGGATGATACTCAATTGAGAAATCATAGTCCTTTAATGACTCCACCCATCTTCGTTGTCTCAAGTTTAATTCCTTCGAGTAAGAAGATACTTAAGACTCTTGTGATCCGTATAGATGATAGACTTTTCACCGTAGAGGTAATGCCTCCAAATCTTTAGAGCAAACACTCTGCAGCCTAACTCCAAGTCATGAGTAGGGTAGTTTACCGCATGCGGTCTCAATCGACGAGAAGCATAAGCTACCACTTTCCCACTTTGCATCAATACGCAACCTAATCCCGTATGCGACGCATCACAATAAATCGTAAACTCCTTTCCGGCCTCGAGTTGAATCAATACCGGCGCTTAGTCAAAATCTTCTTCAATTCATCGAAACTTTCTTTGCTGTTTTTCAGTCCATATAAACGGTACTCCCTTTCATAAAAGCTTAGTTAGTGCAAGCAATCAACGAAAACCCTCAACAAAGCGTCTATAGTAACCAGCCAAACCCAAGAAACTCCGAATCTTAGCTACATCGACTTTGGTGGTTTCCAATCTAATCTGACCTCAATCTTCCGAGGATCCACCCTTATTCCTTTGGTGACACCACATGACCCAAGAAAGTCACTTCCCTTAACGAATTCACATTTATCGAATTTGGCATATAGTTGATTATCTCGAAGTAACTGCAATACAATTCGCAAATGCGAGTCATGCTCCTCTTCATTCCTTGAATATACCAGAATGTCATCTATGAATACCACCACAAACCGGTCTAAATATGGTTGAAAGACCCGGTTCATCATATCCATAAATGCGGTGGTGCATTGGTCAACCCCAAGCGGCATCACCAAAAACTCATAATGTCCATAACGAGTTTGGAAAGCCGTCTTGTGAATATCCGCTTCTTTCACCTTAAGCTGATGATAACCCGATCTCAAATCAATTTTGGAGAAAACTGAAGCTCCCTTCAATTGATCAAACAGGTCGTCAATTCTTGGCAGAGGGTACCTATTCTTGATCGTCAATTTATTTAATTGCCTGTAGTCAATACACATACGCATCGACCCATCTTTCTTCTTAACAAACAAAATCGGTGCTCCCCACGGAGACACACTCGGTCGAATAAAGCCTCGATCTAGCAATTCTTGAATTTGAGCTTTAAGCTCCGCCAACTCCTTCGGTGCCATTCTATAAGGAGCAATGGACACTGGAGCCGTTCCGGGCAAAAGCTCAATACCAAATTCCACTTCCCGATCTGGAGGTACACCGGGAAGTTCTTCAGGAAATACATCTGGAAATTCCTTCACTGTCCTCACATCTTCCACTGACAACTCTTTGGCATCTAAAGCACTAATAAATGCTAAAAATTCTCCATACCCTTTTCGCACCAACCTTTCTGCCTTAAGTGCAGATACCACATTTGCCAAGTAATTCCTTCGCTCGCCTATCATAATTATTTCTTTATCCTCCACCGTCCTTATTGACATCCGCTTTTCAGCACAATCCAATTTCGCCCGGTGCTTAACCAACCAATCCATGCCCAAAATGATATCGAACTCGCCAAAAGGCAATTCCATCAAATTTACCAAAAATATTTCTCCTTGAATTTCTAAGGGGACATCTCTAAACAGTTTATTTACCAATACCGATTGTCCTAAAGGACTAATTACCTTCATCTCATTATCAGAAATTTCAGAGTCTAAATTCAAGTTTCCAGATATGGTGCTAGCAACATACGAATGGGTAGAACCAATATCTATCAAAGCAATTGTAACAACCCAAACCCGGCCCAAACATTACGACCGAATTTGATTTGTTACGGTGAAAAACCTTGTGAACACCATTTCGATACTTAGTAAATTTTTATTGAAAACTTCTCGTTTTCGGTTATCTTGTCAAAGCTACCCTTAGATTTAATTTGGAATTTTAATTAAGTCCGATTATTATACCAGTTTCAAGTGTGCCCGATGGCACGATTAAACTTTTTCGTGTTAACTTAAGAAAACGTGTGATTTTAGTTCAATTTAATGGTATAGTTTAAGCAAATATCCAACATAAAAAAAAAATAATAACACAAATACAGTTTATGGAGGCCTTATTACAACCCAAGTAAAAATAAGGAAATTTAAAGTTCTATAAAATTTAAATCCTTTGCGCATGGCCACCTCGAGTCCAACGGCTCCTCAACCGCCATCTACGAGTCACCTGAAAAATGTTAAAGGAGAAGGTGAGTCACCAAGACTCGAGATGTAACCCTTCCCCAGTTAATACAACATTTCATACACAACATATAATGATTAATTATGCAGAGTATCGTGTACCCAACCTAGCCAACCAACCGCCTTTGTCTACCCCATGTGGTACCAAACCACTTTGGTGACCGTAGTCACGATGTGTTACCAAAACACCTTTGGTGGTGCCAAACCACCGGTGACGTATAGTCACAATGTGCTACCAAAGCACTTTGGTGTCCGTAGACACAAATCGGGTGATGGGGCCAACCCATCGTGTGATACCAAATCACCGCGAGCGATCCCATATCTCAAGTGGGGCCAACCCAGCGTGGTGTTAACCACGGGGACAAGTCGCTATGAGGTACCAAACCTCCGGAGGTACCAAACCTCACGGTGACATATAGTCACGATGTGTTACCAAAACACCGGTGCTCGTCAAGACGATATCACCGCCCCCTCCTCTCATCAACCCATGTCAAGCGGTTAATAATGAGAACATACATATATCACATGTATCAAATAATCCATGCTTCCCAAAAGCATTATTATCAATCTCATACAAATAGAGACTTACCGGGATCCTCGCTTGTACCATTAAGGCACTATTGCCATATTTACATAGAGCAAATTTACACATAACATACACTTAATACACTTTATTAACTATTATAAGTGTGTATGTACACACCTGATATCGATGGTAGTCCTAAATCCCGAAAGAAAGCGTTGGTCACCACAGATCCACTTGTCCTATATTCGGCCAAATCCATGGATTAGTCTTATGGCCTATTCGGCCTAATTAACTTATTTGGGAGGGGTTCCTTGTGAACCCGAGATCTTACCTTAACACTCTTTGCTATTATCTACCGTACTTGATACTCGAATCTGTTCGTCAGCCATCATTGATTAGCAAGTAAACCAATAACCTTCGGCTTTTAATCAAATTGCTAGAATAAGGAGATTGATCTTACCACCACTTACCGAAATTGAACACTAGAGATCAGGCTGTGAGTCGACTGTTTTACTTCCCTGAATACCTATAAGAAATCGGTTACTAACCGTTTAGAAGCCATTGCCGAAATCGGCACCTCTCCTTGTAAAAGAAATCGACGAAAAAGAAAGAAAAGGGAAGATGGACATTCGGCCAAGATCACTTACCACCTCATGAACCGATTGAAGGAGAGTCTAGAGGAGATTATTCCTGCTTGCTATTCGGCCAAGTCTTGGAATATGAAGAGAGGGGAAATTCGGCTATCGAAAGGAAAAAGGAAAGGAAGACAAATGAAGAAATCGGCACTTCCAACGGTATATTCGGCCAGAGAGAGTTAATAGGGGAGGAAAGAAGTTTGGCTAAAGAGCTTGAGAGAATGGTGAAAACGCAAGAGCAAAAGAGGGCTAGGGAATTCGGCACTTAGCAAAAATTTGAAGAAAAGAAAACAAGGAGATCAACTCATGAATTTATAGCCACCAAGCACCCTTGCCGTCCACACTACTCCACCAAGGAGTTTAAAATTAAGCCATCACCTTATTTTGCTCCAAGCCACCCATTTAATTTAATTCAAACTTAATTGAATTAATCCCCTTAATCCAAAAAATAATCCAACTAATATCTTTCTTTTTTTCCTCTTATTATCAATATAATAAAATCCCTTATTATCACCAATTTTAAGCAATTTAAAACCAATTTAAAGTGCTTAAATTAATATAATAATAATAATATTTACCCCTTTTATTATCCAAAATAAAAAGAATCCAAAGGGAGAAAAACTCTCCACATGTGCCGTCCATCCATAATGCAAAAAGAGGATCCTTGTGACTCGAACCAAGGCTCTCCCTTCCTCTTGATGTGGCGTCACATGCTAGCTCCTAAGTGGGCTTCTTTTGCCACTCTACCAAGGCCTAATTAGTGTTAAATTACCCACATTTATTCTTATAACACCCACTTACTAAGGCTCCTTCTTTTAAAATTAAACTGAAATTTTTCTATCAAACCGGGCATACTCAAAGCCTTAAATTAAGTTCTATTCTTACATTAACAATATCAAAAATAATTAAATTCCAAATAACCCCATATTTGGGATGTTACAGTTCTACCCCCCTTAAAATAAATTTCGTCCTCGAAATTTCTTGATCAAAAGAGATGGGGGTATTGCTGCCGCATCACCTCCTCGGGCTCCCACGTAGCTTCTTCCACTCCGTGGTTCCGCCATAACACTTTTACTAAAGGCACCGCCTTCCTTCGTAGAACTTTCACATCTCGATCTACAATCGAACCGGTTCTTCCTCAAAAGATAAATCCGAATTCACCTCAATCTGCGCTCATGGCACAGCGTGCGCGAAGGATCTCGACCGATACTGCCTCAAAGCATTGACACATGAAATACGTCATGAATCTGACTCAGTTCTGCCGGCAGCTCTAGCTGATAAGCCACTGGTCCTACTCGCTTCACAACAGTATAAGGCCCGATAAACCTTGGGCTTAACTTCCCTTTCCGTCCAAATCTCAACACCTTTTTCCAAGGCGACACTTTCAGAAAGACTTTGTCTCCCACAGCATACTCCACTTCCTTGCGTTTGAGATCGGCATAAGACTTCTGCCTATCCGATGCTTCCTTGAGACGAGATCGAATCACCTTGACTTTGTCTTCCGTCTCGGTTACCAGTTCTGGACCCAGAACTTGTCTTTCTCCCAACTCTGTCCAACATGTAGGAGTACGACACTTTCGTCCATATAGGGCCTCGTATGGAGCCATTTGAATACTCGCTTGATAACTATTGTTATAAGCGAATTCCGCTAATGGTAGGTACTCCTCCCAACTACCACTAAAATCCAAGACACAGCCTCTTAACATGTCTTCTAAAATCAGATCACCCTTTTCCGATCGTCCGCCGATTGTGGATGGAAAGCCCATCTTGAAATCTAACCGTGTACCCAAAGCTTGATGCAATGCTTTCCAAAACCTTGACGTGAATCTGGGATCCCTATCCGAGATAATCGACACTGGCACGCCATGCAACCTCACTATTTCTCCCACATACAGCTTCGCTAGCTTCTGGAGTGAGTAATCCACCCTCACCGGCATGAAGTGAGCTGATTTAGTTAGGCGATCCACAATTACCCAAACTGCATCCTTCTTGGTGGGCGTAAGGGGTAGCCCACTAACAAAATCCATGGTGATCCTCTCCCATTTCCATTGAGGGATCTTTATCGGTTGAAGTAGCCCCGATGGTGACTGATGTTCAGCCTTAACCTGCTGACACGTCAGACACTTCCCTACGAACTCCGTTATCTCACGCCAATTGCCTGTGCCACGTAGCTCAAGCTTTCCGCAAATCTCCATACATCTTGCTTCCCCGGGATGCATAGCGTATGGGCTGCTATGTGCATCTTGGAGAATTTTTTTCGCCTTAATTTCGTATCCTTTGGCATACATACTCGTCCTTGAAAACAAAGCACTCCATCACACTAGATCATTTGTACCCTTCCAAACCACCGTCTTGAACTTGTACCCTCTTAGCGCTCAAGTCTTCATCCATTAACCGCTGCTTTTCTTTAATCTCCTTAATCCAAGTCGGCTTTACTTGAAGTTACGCCAAAAGACTTCCATCATCATACTGACTTAACCGAGCGAACATTGCTCTTAAGCCCGTTACGCCTTAGGCTCAATCGTCGGCTACCACATTAGCCTTTCCGGATGGTTTTCGATTGAACAATCATAGTCCTTTAGTAGTTCAATCCACCGACGCTGTCTCAAATTGAGATCCTTACGAGTCGGAAGATACCTCAAGCTTTTGTGATCCGTGAAGACCATCGACTTTCTCCATACAGTAATGTCTCCATATCTTTGAGCGAAGAGCGACCGCCGCTAACTCTAAGTCGTGAGTTGGGTAGTTAACCTCATGCGGTCTTAATTGACGGGATGCATAGGCTACTACCTTCCCATCCTCGCATCAACACACATCCCAACCCGGTGTGAGATGCATCACAATAAATCGTGAATAACTTTTCCCGCTTCAGGTGTACCAAAACCGAGCTTAGTCAAAATCTTCCTTAACTTATCAAAGCTTTCTTGCTGCTTCTCCGTCCATACAAATGGGACACCTTTCCTTAGCAACTTAGTCAACGGCGCTGCTATTAGAGAGAATCCTCCACGAATCTCCGATAGTACCGCTAAAACCCAAAAACTTCGTATTTCAGCCATCGCCCTAGGTGGTTTCCACTCCAATATCTTGCTTCAATCTTGCGAGGGTCTACCCTAATTCCTTGGTGATACTACATGACCTAAGAAAGCCACTTCCCTAAGCCAAAATTCACACTTCTTTGAATTTGGCATATAACTGTTCCCCCTCAATACTTGCGAACTATCCGTAAATGCTTGTCATGCTCCTCTTACGTCTTTGAATAAACTAATATGTCGTCTATGAACACCACGACGAAATGGTCCAAATCTCTGCTGGAAAACTCTATTCATCAAGTCCATAAATGCCGCGGTGCATTGGTCAACCCGAATGGCATCACCAAGAACTCGAAATGCCCATACCGAGTTTGGAATGCCAGTTTTGTGAACGTCGACCTCCTTTACCTTAAGTTGATGATATCTCGACCTCGGTCTATCTTCAAAACACCGAGGCACCCTTCCAGTTGATCAAACAAGTCGTCAATCAAGGCAACCGGATACTTGTTCTTGATCGTTAACTTGTTCAACTGACGGTAGTCGATGCACATCCGCATAGAACCGTCCTTCTTCTTGACAAACAACACAGCGCTCCCCACGGAGATATACTTGGTCGTATAAACCCTCTATCCAAGAGCTCCACGAATTTGAGCCTTTAGCTCCACCAATTCCTTTGGTGCCATTCGGTATGGTGCTATGGACACAGGTGCCGTTCCAGGTAGCAAGTCTATACCGAATTCGACTTCTCGATCCGGAGGTAAACTCGGAAGTTCTTCTGGGAACACATCAGCAAATTCCCCAACCGTTCGGACCTTTTCAATTACTAACCCCTTAGCTTCCAAAGCACAGATTTGAACCAAATACGCCTCACAACCCTTCTTGACCATCTTTTCAGCCTTCAAGGCGGTCACTACGTTGGATAGGTAATTCCTCCTATCTCCTATCATAACCACTTCATCACCTTCCGCCGACTTAAGAACCATGCGCTTGGCCGCGCAGTCCAACCTTGCTTGGTACTTAACCAACCAATCCATACCGAGGATCAAATCGAACTCCCCAAACGGTAGTTCCATTAGATCAGCTACAAATACTACCCCTTGGAGTTCTAGGGGTACGCCTCTAATAAGTCTATTTACGACTACGGAGTGACCTAAGGGGCTAACTACAGTCATCTCCCTAGAAGCAGTTTCAGAGTTTAGGTCCATAGTTCCTACCACACTACTAGCAATGTACGAGTGTGTCGAGCCCACATCAATCAATGCAACATAAGGAAAACCGAAAATTAGAAACGTACCGGTTATGACATCCGGTGCGTCACCTTCTTCGCGACACCTTGCTGCGTAAACTAAGCCAGGCTGCCTAGCCTCTGTGTTGCCTGAACCTCTGCCTTGAGTTCCACGACCTCGGTTAGGACCGTTGTTTCCTCTACCATTACCACGACCCCTCTGTGGTCCTATATTTCTATCCTGAGCACGGTTCTGCCCTTCTGGCTGCTTCTTAGCTAGTTTTTGGGGACAATCTCTGACGCGATGCTCCAAAGACCCACACTCAAAACATCCTTTGTCACCGGTCCGCTCCGGCTCCTCAGCTCTAAAAGTAGGAGGTGGTGGTGGTAGTGGTACCTCATTTTCTGAACCTTGTCCTGACCTGACGGGTTCAGACACCGTCATCCTACCCCTACCACGTCCACGACGTCCACGTCCTCTAGAACTCATTCTATCTACCGCGCTTTTAATCTGATTAAGAAAAATTTTATGCGTTAGCATTTGTTTCACTTTATTACTCGCGAAGAAATTTTATGGATAAGGTTTAATTAGAGATTCTTTCGAGCAAACAATGTTTTTGATTTCCTATCCTAGTTCACACAAAGAAGTTCATGCATCCATTCCTTAATACTTTCCATACCTACTCACTCATCGGACATTTCGCCATTTCTAACCTGGGGTATTTTCGTCTTTTTCCTACTGTGGGTATTTTCGTAATTTTCCAGCACCAAGATATTTTTTTGATGATTTCCAAAGCTAAGTTATTGAATATTTGTAAAATAGCTAAAATTTTTGGGCAAAACCGTCGAATCAATATTTTATGCGTCAGGGGCATTTTGGTAATTTTACTCCTAAGGGTATTTCTGTAATTTTTCACAAGTCAAGTTTTCCGGGAAATACGTTGTAAAAGTAGTGTTCTAGGGTTTAAGAGGGTTATTGGACAAGTTTTGGAAACATTAGGGCTTGTTATTTCGTTCTATTTTGAAAAACAAGGCTAATTCCCATTTCGGGTTTTAATCATTGTGTTTAGCCTATGACCGAGCCTTCCTGGTCAGGGTGAACCCAAGCTACGCACCAGGCAGAATTCGAGTGAAGAGGAGGTGGGTCATGTGGACCGCTTAAATACCAAGCTCTCACTGAACCTTTCTAGACATGCGCATGAGAGGTTACCACACCACCGAGCCTTACGAGTTAGGGTGTGAGGTTAAGCTACGCACGAGTAGGATACTGCGAAGAGGAGGTGAGTCACGAGGACTGCTTAAATACCAAGCTCTTCCGGATCCAATCCTAGACATGCGTACAGGGGTTACCACACCCTAGCTCATTGACTAAGTCATAGGTTGGTTTAGTTCTTTAAGTCTTATGCTTCGTTGTGTTTGAGTAATCTAACCCTAGAGTCCAAGTCCTATAAGTCTATCTACGTTCCATGCTTCCTACCCTTCTACAGAATATAATTCACCAAGAGGTTTAGATATACTTACCTGGGCGGATCGGTGCCGGAGACTCGGGCCATGCCTTGCTTAAAACCCAAAAATAATTGAAAGGCCTTTTAAAACATTTTTGGGCCTTGGGCCCCACAAATGAAAGCTTTGAACTTGGCTCGATACCAGTCTGTAACAACCCAAACCCGGCCCAAACATTACGACTGAATTTGATTTGTTACGGTGAAAAACCTTGTGAACACCATTTCGATACTTAGTAAATTTTTATTGAAAACTTCTCGTTTTCGGTTATCTTGTCAAAGCTACCCTTAGATTTAATTTGGAATTTTAATTAAGTCCGATTATTATACCAGTTTCAAGTGTGCCCGATGGCACGATTAAACTTTTTCGTGTTAACTTAAGAAAACGTGTGATTTTAGTTCAATTTAATGGTATAGTTTAAGCAAATATCCAACATAAAAAAAAAATAACACAAATACAGTTTATGGAGGCCTTATTACAACCCAAGTAAAAATAAGGAAATTTAAAGTTCTATAAAATTTAAATCCACTGCATGGCCACCTCGAGTCCAACCGGCTCCTCAACCGCCATCTACGAGTCACCTGAAAAATGTTAAAGGAGAAGGTGAGTCACCAAGACTCAGTATGTAACCCTTCCCCCGGTTAATACAACATTTCATACACAACATATAACAGTTAATTATGCAGAGTATCGTGTACCCAACCTAGCCAACCAACCGCCTTTGTCTACCCCATGTGGTACCAAACCACTGGTGACCGTAGTCACGATGTGTTACCAAAACACTGGTGGTGCCAAACCACTGGTGACGTATAGTCACAATGTGCTACCAAAGCACTGGTGTCCGTAGACACAAATCGGGTGATGGGGCCAACCCATCGTGTGATACCAAATCACTGGCAGACGATCCCATATCTCAAGTGGGGCCAACCCACGGTGGTGTTAACCACAGGGACAAGTCGCTATGAGGTACCAAACCTCTGGAGGTACCAAACCTCTGGTGACATATAGTCACAGTGTGTTACCAAAACACTGGTGCTCGTCAGCACGATATCACTGCCCCCTCCTCTCATCAACCCATGTCAAGCAGTTAATAACAGAACATACATATATCACATGTATCAAATAATCCATGCTTCCCAAAAGCATTATTATCAATCTCATACAAATAGAGACTTACCGGGATCCTCGCTTGTACCATTAAGGCACTATTGCCATATCTACATAGAGCAGATTTACACATAACATACACTTAATACACTTTATTAACTATTATAAGTGTGTATGTACACACCTGATATCGATGGTAGTCCTAAATCCCGAAAGAAAGCGTTGGTCACCACAGATCCACTTGTCCTATATTCGGCCAAATCCATGGATTAGTCTTATGGCCTATTCGGCCTAATTAACTTATTTGGGAGGGGTTCCTTGTGAACCCGAGATCTTACCTTAACACTCTTTGCTATTATCTACCGTACTTGATACTCGAATCTGTTCGTCAGCCATCATTGATTAGCAAGTAAACCAATAACCTTCGGCTTTTAATCAAATTGCTAGAATAAGGAGATTGATCTTACCACCACTTACCGAAATTGAACACTAGAGATCAGGCTGTGAGTCGACTGTTTTACTTCCCTGAATACCTATAAGAAATCGGTTACTAACCGTTTAGAAGCCATTGCCGAAATCGGCACCTCTCCTTGTAAAAGAAATCGACAGAAAAAGAAAGAAAAGGGAAGATGGACATTCGGCCAAGATCACTTACCACCTCATGAACCGATTGAAGGAGAGTCTAGAGGAGATTATTCCTGCTTGCTATTCGGCCAAGTCTTGGAATATGAAGAGGGGAAATTCGGCTATCAGAAAGGAAAAAGGAAAGGAAGACAAATGAAGAAATCGGCACTTCCAACGGTATATTCGGCCAGAGAGAGTTAATAGGGGAGGAAAGAAGTTTCGGCTAAAGAGCTTGAGAGAATGGTGAAAACGCAAGAGCAAAAGAGGGCTAGGGAATTCGGCACTTAGCAAAAATTTGAAGAAAAGAAAAACAAGGAGATCAACTCATGAATTTATAGCCACCAAGCACCCTTGCCGTCCACACTACTCCACCAAGGAGTTTAAAATTCGGCCATCACCTTATTTTGCTCCAAGCCACCCATTTAATTTAATTCAAACTTAATTGAATTAATCCCCCCTTAATCCAAAAAATAATCCAACTAATATCTTCTCTTTTTTTTCCTCTTATTATCAATATAATAAAATCCCTTATTATCACCAATTTTAAGCAATTTAAAACCAATTTAAAGTGCTTAAATTAGCCCTTAATAATAATAATATTTACCCCTTTTATTATCCAAAATAAAAAGAATCCAAAGGGAGAAAAACTCTCCACATGTGCCGTCCATCCATAATGCAAAAAGAGGGATCCTTGTGACTCGAACCAAGGCTCTCCCTTCCTCTTGATGTGGCGTCACATGCTAGCTCCTAAGTGGGCTTCTTTTTGCCACTCTACCAAGGCCTAATTAGTGTTAAATTACCCACATTTATTCTTATAACACCCACTTACTAAGGCTCCCTTCTTTTAAAATTAAACTGAAATTTTTCTATCAAACCGGGCATACTCAAAGCCTTAAATTAAGTTCTATTCTTCCATTAACAATATCAAAAATAATTAAATTCCAAATAACCCCATATTTGGGATGTTACAGCAATAACAGGTACATCAAAAATGAAGAACGTACCAGTTATCACATCAGGTGCATTGCCATCCTCACGGCGTCTAACTGCATATACCAATCCTGGCTGTCTTGCATCTGTGTTGCCTCTAGGACCATTTCCTCGACCCGCTGCACCTTGACCACGTCCAGCCCCATTACCACCACGACCTGGTCCACGACCTCTCGGTGGTTGCTGAATTCCTCTTGCCGGTGGTGCATCAGTATTACGAGCTTCCTGAGTTGTATCCATTCGACGAGGGCAATTCCTAAATTGATGATCCATCGACCCGCATTTATAGCAAGCACCCGTTTTCTTCCAGCACTCTCCAGAATGCCTTTTCCCACAATCAGCACAATCTCGACTCTGATTTACAGTTTCAGGTGTTCTTCCTTGAGCTGGTTCATCATTCCGAGGCCTCTTCGTAAACCTTTTTGAAGAACCTGAATACTTCATATCTCTCTTGCCTCTAGCTCGTTCCCGATTCTCGACGCCCGAGTTCTTAACCTCTTCGGCTATCTTGGCCTTTTCCACAAGTATGGCAAAAGTTCTAACTTGTTGTGGGGCTATCAAACCCGCAATTCATCGTTCAAGCCATCCTCAAAGCGTATACAACGCTCATGATCTATTGCCACTATTGTTCGAGCATAGCGACTCAAGCGCAAAAACTCGACTTCATATGTCGCCATTGTCTTATTCCCTTGACCAGATTGAGAAATTCCTTCCTTCCTACGGCATCAACATAACTCGTTCCTACATATTTCCCTTGGAAGGAAACTTTAAAGAATTCCCAATTAACTAATGCGCTTCAAGTGCCTTCTCGGACAAGAAGTCGCCATTGGTATGCTTCATTCCCTTAACAAGGACACCGCTCCTTAATTTTTGTTCCACAAAGTGCACTCAAGATCGTCCATAATTCGCTCTCCATCGCCTCAAGCCAATATTCGGTGACATTTGGAGCTACACTTGAGACACCTCGAAAACCTCAGCACCACTTGATTTCAAACGTTCGATATCGACCCACGAGCCGTTGGCCCGATTCTAGCTCCGGCGACCCTTTCAAGGACTCGCGGCATTGCTCGCGTCACCGCATTATCTTCTTCCATATGATTATGTGATCCCGTCTCACTTTCGAGTGACGCAGTGCATCCATTTCCGGCATATGATCCGGTGCTTCGGTTGCGCCTCTAACACCTCGTCCTCTACCACACGCCACGTCTACCGCGCCCACGACCACGTCCTCTAGAGCTCATAATGGTGATTTAATCGATTAAGAGTTTTATGAATCAAAATACTATTTCAGCTTGTTTATTAACGATGTTTTATGATATGAAAGAGATAGAGTTGTTTTCGCAACCATATCCTATTGTCTCAATCTCTACGGTTTTCAACACCTAAAACTAGAAGTTCTAGAGTGTTTCTTTGATCATATCACAATATAAACAATCGATATCTGAGATACTTCATGGACTTGGCGCGGGATGCTCATGGTGCCATACTACCTTTAAATAATAAAGTCTAGAATTTTTGAATTGTTTTTCAAACAAACATCATTTATTGAACCCACACCACAGCCGAGTTTTGAAACTGTGCTCTGATACCATTAAATGTAACACCCTAAAACCAGTCTATGCGTTAAGACGAGATTTGGTTTGTCACACCAAAACGAACATCCAAAATTACTCTAATGATTTAAGTAAAACAATAATGCAAAACCTTTAGAAATAAGGATTTAATAAAACTAAGTACAATTATATATTAGTCAAAACCTTAACGTAGTTTTAAAAGAATTTGAAAGAAATTGAAAAGTAATTTAGGTGTCCAAAATTGTTATAAAACACAATATTTTAAAGAAAACTTTATAGATTTTAACATACGCCCATATTAAGAGTCTTAAAATAAAATTAAATCCATCCACACATAAAAATCCATAAAAATATAATTAGAGGCCTTATTACAACATACCCAAAATAGTAATTAAAATAAGTAACTTAAATAAAGTTCATAGTTTATAAAACCCAAGCTCGTAGTATGGCCTCCACCAAGTCATCCCCGCCCAAGTCCACATCAATTTCCATTACACGAGATGGATAATAAAGCGGGGTGAGTTACAAAGAACTCGATGTGTAACTCACTTACCACCATTATTGGGCCAGACCATCAAGGCATTAATTTGGCCTTGAGCCCAATTACAATTTTTACAATATGAAAATGAAATAAAATATATAAAATGCATGTAAAATGAATTTCCCAACCAAGCCTAATTTCCATCCGCTACACACCCCCGTACCAACCAGCACACCTGTGGGGATCAAGTCAACCCACCCCGCCAAACACACCAATCGTAGGCATTTAGCCTTTTAAATAATCTTGTAGTGCACTACCGAACTAGATTGTGACATAGTCACCGAACTAGAGGCATTAAGCCAAATTTTGTGGCAGAGCCACCGAACTAGATACGTGGCCACAGGCCTTTCTTCTCTTCATCAAATCCCATCCCATGCAATTATGTATGAATAACAAACTTTAAATCATAAAAATTTTATCAAGTAACCCATAACACAAATGAGTCTTTAATAAAACCTTTCATTTGAGCCTATTAACAATATAGTATTAAACTTTGGCCCATATCTCGAACTAGAGGGTTTTTGGCCCATTAACGATCTAGCAAACTTCGGCCCATATTTATCGATCTAGCAGTTTTATGGCCCAATTTATCGATCTAGCAGTTTTATGGCCCAATTTATCGATCTAGTAGTTTTTCGGCCCAATTTATCAATCTAACAATTTTTCCGACTTTAACCGTCTTCATGCATTTACACAAAAGTGTTAATTATCACATAAATTTCGATTTTGCCATTTTTACGATTTATCAAAATACTTACTGTTTAGTATCTAACCCGAAAGATAAGTGTGAAGTTACACACCTGGTTATGGTGAGAACTAGACTTTCCCGCTCGTCAACACCTATACATATCACGATAACTTATGATCATTATAATCTAATAATAAAACCGATCTAAACATAACGATCTAAAATTTACCCTCGGATTTTTGAACTACTTCCACTTGCGGTTTCTCCCGATTGATGGTTCGTTAACCGAATCAAATCCACGAACAAATAATGGTTCGGGAGTACGAACTACTTCAAACAATTGATTCTCCTCGGATGAACGCGTCCACAACCCGATGGGAAATCCCGGACATCGATCTGATCCTTTGTTTATACTTAGGGGATTAATGGTACCACCCTTCTTCCGAACACTATATACGGCCCGTTTCTTCCCTATCTTGATCGTCTTCAAAGACAAAGATCGTTAGCACGTCCTAATCACATATATATATATATCGATTATGACTAAAGGCTTTGAGAACGAGATTTCCTTTCCACAAATATTCTTGTTCCACAAGAGAAATCGATCCAAGCGTACTATGTCACACACGACCTCTTGATTTCCAATCTTCCGTTATCGCACTAAAGTATAACAAAAATAAACGTTAATAGAATGAACGTTTATTTTGATCTAAGAAAGCCTTCAAACCACCATCCATATTCGGCCAAATACTATAAACTAATCGAAGACGAAAAAGAACCCTTACCTATTTTCCACGGTTGAAAAGAAACGATTGAGAATGTTGCTTATGAATAGAGAGATATTCGGCTATGAAGAATCAAAGAAAAAGAAAATGGTTCGGTTAAGGTACACTAACATTCGGCCATGAAGAGATTAAAGGAGAAAGTATTGATTGAAAAGAAATCAAAATAAGAGAATAGGGTTGATGATGATAATTCGGTTTTCAAAGAAAACAAAAGAGAAAGAAAGAGATGAGTTTAAGATCAAGGCACATTCGGCAATGGAGAAAAGGAGAGAAAAGAAAGGAATGGTCTTTTGATGTAGGTGATTTCGGCACTAATGAGAAAAGGGCACAAAAAGAATACCAAATGATGTGCAATAATGACCAAATGGTCAAAAAAAATCAAGGCTTACCAAGGATCAAATTCGGCAAGGAGAGAGGTTGAGAGAATTTGCAAAACTATGCACAAAACTAAGAATGACCAAAAAGAGACTTCAAATCCTAGCCAAACTAACACCAAAAATTCGGCTCCCCCCTAGACCATAATGCCGTCCCTATGCATGGTCAAATGGCCATGATTTTATTTCCAAAACACTTTCCTTGATACTTGCCCTATGTCTCCATATCTTTCCTTAATTTCTTGATTCCCTTCCATAAATTAACAATTTCCTTAATCCATTGATATACTAACTAAAAATAACAAGGTCAACACTTACCATATATGCACTTGGCCGACACTTGCTATACATGTGCAGAAAAATTAAAAAATAAAATTCATCTAGATGCTAAACAAGGGATTCGAACCTTCTCCCTCATGCACTAACTCATGCGCCAACACCACTTTGCCATATACTCATCTTATGCTACTATTTAACACTTAATTTAACTTAAGTGTCAATGCCACTTGCTTCACTTCAATAAATTCTCAAACTAAAAATTATTCCATACCCGAATAATTCTATACTCTTCTTCCGAACTATAGTAGACACAAAAAGAAATAAGAAAATTTTCCTTCTTAATCTAAACACCAAAAGATGCAATAAATCGATACTTGAATTTTAGGGTGTTACAAAAGCAGACAAGAACATTGCATTGCAAATTGCATCTCCAATTACAACTAAAGGTGAAACTACTGTTAAGGATCTACAAGAGTTTTTAGCTCTTCTTACCAAGAACTTTATCAGGGCATTTAAGAAGCTAACGAGGAAAAGCATGATTTTTTATGCCAATTATAACTCCAACAGGGAAAAAGGAAGGTAGTAGAAACTAGTAAAGAAGCACGTAAAGAGAAAAGGAAAGGCATAAAATGTTATGAGTGCTAAGGATTTGAACATATTCTAGTTGAATATTCTAATACATTGAAAAAGAAAAAGAAGAAGAATATGTCCCTCTATGTAATTTAGAGTGATGATGACTCCTTTTATGGAACAAAAGATGATGAGGAGCATCTTAGGAACTCTGTAGCTTGTAACTCTCAATTTTCCCATCAATTGTGACTAACTTAGACATCTACTACAATGTCGATGCCAATTCCACTATATATTTTACAAGACAATGCTAGATAAATGAGATCAAGTATGCAAAATCAATGAGGAATTAACTGAAGAAAATTCCGTGTTGAAATAGGAAAACCAAACACTTGCAATGAAGATTTAGGAGAAAGATTCTACCTCAAGTGACAAGACTATAACACCACCTGCCTAACTCGATCGTCGAGTCTAAACTACAGGATGCTACACTCATTGCTGGAGCAACTTCATTTAAACACATCACAATTTCCTCCAATACAAAAAATTAAATTTATTGACATGATTTTTATACCATTATATCATAACTTTATTTCGAGTCAGGGTTTATACAAGCTTATGAAAGCTCTTTTGATAAGCCAAGGCCCTTGGAGGACTAAAATGCAATGTTTAAAAACTTTTTAGGTTGATGTCGTGACATCAGAGGTATGATGTCACGACCTTCAAGACAATAAGCAAGCTTCACTACTTGAGGAATGTAACACCCCTAACCTGTATCCGTCGCCGGATTAGGGTTACGAGATCTTACCATAACAATTACCAAGTCCATACACTCCATCCAACTAACACTTGATAAATTCATATCATTTCATGCTATCACAAATGAATATATATATATATACGTAATATTTATAAATACTAAATTAGCACATACCATTTTTGAAATCAATCCATGTACAAATGTTTTCATGTACACTTTATTATTATAAACATATATTTATGCATCAAACGTTTGCACATATAGACTGTGAAATATTATACATACATGAACGTCTATTAAACCAATATACCTTATAAATTCATTGTTTTAGCCCAAATTGCCTTAAACCACAAAATCAAACCATACTTATCAAATATATATGTACCATGGCCGAATATAGGCTAAAATAACTTACTACTCATCAACATTAACATGGCATCTTTAATAATCCAAATAGACCAAATTAATTTACAACCCAAAGAACATCATCTCAACTATATCCACCTCATTCGAACCAAATCAATATGAATGCAAAACATATCAATATATCATACTTATCCCAAATGCATCACATCTAGATATAATAGGCATATTATTTGACCATATTCCATACATGATTAAACCATGGCCAAATTTCACATCCCTTAATATCATAATCAATCCATTATATCAAGAACATAGGAATTAAACTTAATCAAAAGAAATAGCCATTTTTGCAAGGCTATTCATATATATACAAGGCCGAAAGTCATTAATCTAAACCTTAGTCTAACCTATACATGCCTTCGGTTCAAAACTAAGATTAAATACCACAAGGGAGATAGTGTGGTTGACTTTTCCGACGATCCTCGGATGCCTGTAGCTTGATGGAAAATCTATAAAAGCAGAACAAAGAGCACACACACGAAATAAGCTCACTAGCTTAGTAAGTCTTAAGCATTTACGAAACAACAGTCAAATATTCCAACATTTAGCACACATACATATATAAATATATCTGTAAATTCAAGTAATTTAACAAATAATAATTTCAATATGGTCGAACAGCCGTCTATGTAACTTATCATCCATTATTCCCTCATTGAAGGTATACAACCCTTCCAGCACTTTAAGCCTTAAGTATTCGCATATTACCTTATTAACAAGTATAACATATATCGCAAGTATATATGATTAATCATATATATATATATATATGCATTTTCAATAACTTTCACTTTTGACATTTTTACCTTTGACCGAATCTCAAAGATATCACCAAGCTTATATTCAATATACATATCACACTTATTAATGAATAATTCAAATACACATATCATAAAGACTCATTATCAAAAACTTTAATCATTCTACCACTTATGTAATTTGAAAGGAAAGATAATCACATACCTTGTTCCTTGCATTCATAAACCTTTATATTTACCCGAGCATTTTGTTTATTTAAGTATTTACATCCCACCTTGTAAAGGATTTATAACACATCACCAGGCATTAAGCCCGCTAGGCAATAAGCCGATATACATCAGGCACAAGGCCCGCTAGGCTCATAGCCCGAATTACATCACCAAAGACAAGGCACGCTAGGCATTTAGCCCGAATTACATCACCGGCACAAGGCCTGCTAGGCATTTAGCCCGATAAATAACACCGGCACGAAGCCTGCTAGGCTTAAAGCCCGATATAGATATGATCATTAATTCAACACTCATTTCATAACATCAACAATGCAAACAACTCATATAGATCATATTACCTTCAATACCAACCAAAACATATTTATACACTTTTCGTTTTACAAAGTAAATTCAATTCAATACCATACTTCTACATTCGGCTATTATCTATAATTATACTTTAAATATTCAAGTTTCATTATTCATCATAGTCGTAAATAAATCTTTAACGTATATTTACTTAAGGACTTACCCCGGTTGTCGATAGACCATGTAAATCGGCTATTCGAGAACCTTCGTCTTTCCCCGATCCAATTCTGCTTTTCTTTGCTCTTGATCTAAAACACATTAAATTCAGCTCATTCAAGTACATTTCAATTCAATTTTGTCCCAAATATCATAATTAGACAAATTACCATATTACCCCTAATATTTCACTACCTTGCAATTTAGTCCTATTTTGCATAACACACAAAATACATCAAATTAGCTAATACTATACAAGGGCCGAATGTTCCTAGGGACTTTACAGGCCCTCACATTTCATTTATTTTGCAATTAAGTCCCTCTAAAATTTCATTTTTTTACAAATTAGCCCTAAATACAAAATTTTCACCAAAATTCCTAATACAAAATTTGTAAATCTTTAACATATCATTTATCTCAAATCATAAATCACCAAAAATCACAAGAACCTAGCAATGGTCGAATCTCATACATGCTCATTTTCAAAATTTCTAACATGGGTCAACTACAGTTCGAAGCAACGATCTCAAAAACGTAAAATTTATCGAAAACTAACTAAAAACTCACCTTGAATTTCAGCTTCCAAGTGCCGAAATTTCAAAGAACCAAAAGCTTATTTCTTCCTCCACATTCGGCCATGGATGAGTGAAAAGATGATGGCTTTCTTTTCTTGGTTATTTTAACATATAATAAATAAATACCAATTTACTAAACTAACCTTATAATTAAAAATAACTAAACATTTTAACTTAAGGACAAACTTGTCCATGGCCGGCCACTAACATATAAAATGGGTTATTTACCCATTATATACTTCATATTATAAAGCCATGATCAATTAAGCACATTTTACTTTAGTCTACCACTTTTTCACTTTACGCGATTAGGTCCTTTTTAACAAATTAAGCACTCAAACGATAAAAATTTTCTACGAAACTTTCACACACATTAATTCACATATAAAAGACTCAAAATATAATATTAAAATATTTCTCGAACTTGGATTCGTGGTCCTGAAACCACCGTTCCGATTAAGGTCAAATTCGGTCTGTTACAAGGACTAAACTGTAAAGTTTTTAAACTATACCGATTGGGCATCACGACCTCAGGGTTCGACGTTGCGACTTCAAGGGTTGGCGTCGTGACATCCAAGGGATGGTGTTGTGACTTCAAGAGTTCAACATCATGATGTTGAGGTTGGTGTCGCGACTTTGCCGACTAGTTCAATCCCTTATTTGGTTTCACCTTATCAATCACATTTTCACATTCTTATGCCCTTTCCAAAAGCAACAAGACAACATTTCATGCCTATACCAATTTCACCCATGCATCAAATTATACCAAACCATACCAAATTGAGTTTATATCACATTTAAATACATGCTCAATTGGAACCAATCACATGAACAAAACCTAACTCATTCAAGCTATTTACCAATCTTAACCTATCAAATTACCATATTTCCAAGTTCAAACATATAAGGTCCATGTAAGCTTTAATATCAAGATTCAAAAGACATTGATATGATCAAATTAGACTTATACTAGACCATATATGAAACTTACCAAATAACATAGTCTTAGCCATTAACACAACATAGGCAATCAAAATTAATGATGATCATTACAAAACACAATGATCCTATATACATTCCATAACTTTAGGAACCAAAATGAACAAATTTCTACCGATTCGACTAGTGTGTGATGTCCACAAAGATCTGACTTTGAGAGTTCCACAAGTGGATGATCTACAAGTAGGAGAAATAATCAAAGTAAGCATTTTTAATGCTTAGTAAGTTTAAATGGAAAATTACGTACTTACCTTGCTCAAAGGTGAGCATAATAACTACCATAGTTTTGGCATAAATTTTGCTAGGACATAGCACTTAAAATAACAACAATGTGAGCATAAGTATTAATGCACATCAAACATTATAAGAAAAACCTAAAACATTACCAATTTATAACAATTTCACATAACTCATTCAATGTCATATTCTATCATCAATCCATAAGTTTAAACCAATTTCACATAATTCATTTAAGTGTCATATTGTATCATTAATCGATAAGTTTATACCAATTTCAAGTGAATTTCATATCAAATTGGTTTATCAAATCCATTTCATTACATTTTCAAGTTTCCAAATTCAATTATAATGTTTCGTCAGTGGAACCCTAGTAAAATCGACTTGGATACACAAGTGAACTACACCACACTAGATAGCTCGTAAAAGCTTAAACTACACCACACCAATGCACAGAAATGCAAAGCTCGTTGGCATCAAATGTATAAACATTTTCAAATACATCCCTCCACAATACCAAAGTCTCTATAGAGACATAAATACTCGATGATTCGCAACAGATGCTGGATCTCGATATAACCTGTAGTAATCTCTATACAATCACATATCCTTTACAAGCACACATATGACCATACTGGCATGCCAATCATATCCAAACCTTTAACTAAGTTTACATGGACATCAATTATATATATCATTACCATTCCCTATAAACAATCATTTTTACATGTTTATCCCTTGTAACTACCTATATTTACATATCATACCTTGTAAATGATCACATTTACGTTTCCATACCCTGTAATCATTCAGGTTTTCACATTTATACCATGTACTTTCTCATAATAGTAAATTATCACATATCATTTCAATTCAATCAATTACTAGCCATGTATGCCAAATTCATTAGCATTTCAAATTATACTCAAACATATATATATATATCTCAAAGTAAGAAAAAAGCTTACTTATGACACAAGATAAGATAGTAAGTTCCATATGAACTTACCTATTTAAAATACAAGACGAGTGGATTCTTCAGGGACTAATCCATAATTTTTGCTTTTGTTTTATTAGCTCCATTTGATCCAATTATTGATCTATACAAATATTTTATATATCAAATCTATACCAAGCATTATTAAACAATGTTATAAGATGAATGAGCATAATTAAACACATTTATCTATTTCTCATATATTTTACATTTTATTCAATTTAGTCCATGCACTCGAGATAAACATATCTTTCAATTCCTAGCTTCGGATTAAAACTCGATTTCACATACTTTCATTAAAGACCTTGTACTTTCTATTCCTAATATAATTTCATAAAAAGTTTTACATTTGTTCAACTTAGTCCCTAATTTTACAAACTTAACAAACAAACTAGATTAACTTTACAATGTAGTCTTTTTCATAATCTGAGCTCAATATCTATCAATTTATCAATAATGGAAACTCCATAAAATTTTAAAAATTAATTAAATTGGTACACTAAATTAAGCTCCTTTGATCACAAATTTGTAAAAATTACAAGAAAATAACTTGAATTTCATACCTAATTGTATGACCGAATATTCAAGAGATTGAAAGCTTCCTCCAAACTTTTTCTATGGTGGAAAGTAGTGAATGGAAAGAAGATGATAGAATTCCACATAGAATTCCACTATCTTTTCCTATTTATTCTTCAATTAAATGATAATTAACCTTGTTTAATTAATTAAATCATGGTTTACTTAACATAATTTAACTTTTAATCACACTTAGTGGAAATTACCATCATCATCCACCACCACGTATTTAAAGAAATGTTTTAATTAACATTTTAAACCTTTGATTAATTTCTATTTAGGTCTTCAAGCCTTTGGTTAATTAAAACTCAATAGCGATTGGACTTTTACAATTTAGTCCTTGAGCTTTAATTAACTAATAAATTGATAAAGTTACTCAACCATCCTTCAATATATTTTTATATTAGTTTCGTAAATATTCTTATTTATAATTACATACTCGATTTACGGAAATGGGGTTCCGAAACCGCATTTTTCGATACCATTAAAAATCGGACCATTAACAAAGACTGCCAAACTTGAAGCAACTTTGAAGGAATCGGTAGTTGCTTAGTTTGTTTTGAAAAGGCCAGGATCAAGCAATGAAAAATTAGATGATATTTTTATAGTTGGAAAGAGAGAAAAAGTGATATAGGGTATGTTGACAAAGGTGACAAAAAGGTGAATTTAACAATATTTGTTAAAGCCAAGGGAGCTTCTAATCAAGTTGTGTGTTCCATAAAGCTAGAGATTGTCCATATAAGCAATCATTATAGGCACAACTATAAGATTGTATGTCACTATTGTGGTACCCTGGTCATATCAAACCTAGGTGTTGCATGTTTCTGAAGGAACTAAGGGGAAAGCAACCTGTTGCATCTATTGTTGCAACTCGAGCTGTAATTGATAGAAGGCGGAAAGAGAAGCTTGTCTGGAGAAGGAAGGATGAAAAGTTTCTCATTGTTGCACAGAAATCCTTAAAGGTCACTACTGAGCATTTATAGTTTATCGATAATGAGTGTTTCAGGCTAATAAACTATAATTTACACATATTTTAACCCCATTCTTGGCTTAATTTTGGATAAATATTCATTAGATTTGATGAATTCGATGCTCCTAATCTCTTAATTTCATGTTTTATACTCAGGAGAGCTTAGGGAGTCGAAAAGAACGAGAAACGGGCCAAAAACGGAGAAAATGGGCCAAAGTAAGAAATCAACACGGCCTGGAGTTCACCACACGGCCGTGCCACTTTAGCAGACTCGAACATGGCCTCAGGCTCGATTCACACGAGCGTGTCCCTACCGTGACCCGTTTTAATTCCACTCGGAATAGGATACTTGTGGGCTAAGTAAGGCATCCTAAAAGCCTATATAAACACCCTAGAGGGCAACCTAAAGGGGGAGTCGACAAAAGCCTTCTGTCAGGGCTTTTGACGAAGGGCAAAGCCAGAGAGGGCTAAACACAGGAAATTACTCGAAGACAGCCAGTTGAGTCATCCAGAAGTTGAAATCACACTCAAGACGGAAGATCTTCCCTTCAATTTCCTTCAGGGGTTTTAGGGTTTTTCTTATGTTTTGTTATTTACTTTCTTCTGAGATGTATTCTTTATTAAACATGAACTAAACCTCTCAAATACCTGAGGAGGATGAAACCTAAGACGGATCTTGTTATTGTTTTCTGAACTGTATGTTAAATACTTGATTTGTTCTTAATTATGTGTTCTTAATTCTTGTTTTAATATTTTAGGATATTGATTCAAGTATTGATGTACTTAGGTAGTGGAGCAAAAGTCCCTGTTTAAGAGTAGATCTAGTATAGTTAAGCGGAGTTGATCGCAACCCTAGAGATAGGATGACGAAAATCTGTCGGATTAGGGTCAAACCTAATATGGGAGTCCATAGATCGAGTTAATGCAACACTAGGGGTTTTAATTAGAAAGAGATAATAATATAAATTAGGGAATCCTACGGATCAAGTCAAGTGAATAAATCGTCTGGTTCAGAGTCAAGTAATAAGTGAAGTCTAGGTGGATTCTTCCTCGGGTATTGTCTTAATCAACTGGTTTTCCCAAAAGTATTTTTCCAATTCATTCTCTGTGTCTTAGCATCCTTAGTTTAGTAATTAGTTAATTAAACATCGATTCTCTTAATACTTAGGTTAGATAATAAAAAGATAGTAAATACTAGTACTCTTGGTCCTTGAGGATACGATATTCCGAACTCACCACAGCTATACTACTATTCGATAGGTGCGCTTGCCTTTGTCGAAATAATAGTTAGTTTCGAGCTCCATCAAGTTTTTGGCGCCGTTGCCGGGGACTAAGATATTAGGAACACTTGATTTTTATTACTTTAGCCTTTTTATTTATTTGAAATTTATTTTTATTTTTGATTTTATTTTAACTTTGCTAATTTTTCTTTTATTTGTTTCTGGCAGGTAATTCTAGTTTATGACTAGAAGGAACCCATCAGGACCATTACTCTTTGATAGTGATATTGAAGGTACCGTTCGCAGAAACCAAAGAGAAATTAGGCGAACCCTACAGTACATACAAGAAGAGCAAGAGGACGACACCAACACTATCGAAGAGATGGCTGACAATAATCCACTACCTCCTGTAGTTGCTGCAAATCCAGTGAATCAAAACCCTGCTCCTTATACTATGTATGATTATGCTAAACCTAATTTAATTGGGACTGAATCAAGTATTGTTAGACCTCCTGTCGCTGTAAATAATTTTGAACTGAAACCTAACACAATACAAATGATTCAGCAGTTTGTTTAGTTTGATGGTTTGCAGGATGAGGATCCAAACAATCACTTGACAAATTTTCTAGAGTTTTGCGACACTTTCAAAATAAATGGCGTTTCTGATGATGCCATTCATCTTTGATTGTTTCCCTTTTCATTAAGGAACAAAGCTAAACAGTGGTTGAACTCGTTACCACGAGGATCAATCACTACATGGGAGCAAATGACTGAAAATTTTTGTTAAAATATTTTCTGCCGGCTAAAACGGCCAAGTTGAGGAATGATATCTCTTCTTTTGTGCAGATGGATTTAGAAACACTCTACGATGCATGGGAGAGATACAAAGATCTACTGAGAAGGTGCCCTCACCATGGATTACCATTATGGCTACAGGTTCAAACCTTTTATAACGGTGTGAACCCTTCAACTTGGCAGTTGATTGATTCAGCCACCGGCGGAACCCTGAATAACAAAACACCTGAAGCGGCTTATGAGTTTATAGAGGAGATGTCATTTAATAACTTTCAGTGGCAAGTTACAAGAACAAGGCCAACAAAATCTGCTAGTGTTTTCAACCTCGACACAGTAACCATGCTATCAAATCAGGTAGAACTTTTAAATAAGAAAATTGATGGTTTATATGGTTCTTCGAAGGTACACCCAATGATGCAGTGCGATGTAAATGGAGGAGGTATGAGCAATACAGAATACCAGCCTTACAACCCAAGCATTGAAAACGAGCAAGTTCACTATACGGGTAACAATCCTCGACCTCAAAATAATCCTTATAGTAACTCTTACAATCCAGGGTGGAGGAACCATCCAAATTTCTCGTGGGGAGGTCAAGGAAATCAGAGACAACACCCCCCCTCCAGGCTTTCAACAGCAACCCTTCCCACAGGAGAAGAAGCCGAACCTTGAGGAAATGCTGACAAAATTCATCGCAGTGTCAGAAACACGGTTCCAAAACACCGAAACAGCACTCAAAAATCAGCAAGCATTGATTCAAGGACTCGAAAATCAATTAGGACAACTTGCTAAGCTGATCTCTGAAAGACCACAGGGAAGCTTACCAAGCAACACTGAAACTAACCCAAAGGAGCAAATTCATGTCATAACTACTCATGAAAGTGAAGGGTTAGACAAATCAGAACCAAGCCAGGAAGCTGAGGTAAGTAAAGGTAAGGTTGAGGTAAGACATGATACCAACCTCGTGTGCCATACCCCAATGCGATGAAGAAATACAACACAGATGAACAATTCAGTAAGTTTCTTAAACTTCTAAAGAAATTACATATTAACTTACCGTTCCTTGAAGCTCTTTCGCAGATGCCAGATTCAAGGAAATTTTTAAAAGAGCTGTTGACAAACAAACAGAAGTTAGACGAGACGTCGCATGTGGAGCTAAACGCAGTGTGCTCAGCAATTTTGCAAAATAAACTACCACGAAAATTAAAAGATCCAGGGAGTTTTACAATTCCATGTTTAATTGGTAGTTTATCTGTTAATAATGCCTTAGCTGATTTAGGGGCAAGCATCAATGTTATGCCTTATAAAATGTTTAAACAACTAGGTCTCGGGAAACCCAAACAAACTAGGATGAGCATTCAATTAGCTGATAAAACTATTAGAATTCTTAGGGGTATAATCGAAGATGTACTAGTAAAAACTGATAAATTCATATTCCCAGTAGACTTTATTATTTTAGACATGGATGAGGACAATAATGTTCCTTTAATTTTAGGTAGACCCTTTTTAGCAACTACTAGAACTAAAATTGATGTTGGTACAGGAGAACTTATACTTCGTGTAGGTAACGAGATGATCACTCTTCAAGCTCTTGACTCGGCTAGGACATTGAGTAATCAAGGTGAAAACATAAACTCTACTAATGACCATTTGGTTCAACCTTCTTTACAGGAAGCACCACAAAACTACACAACTGAGCCAGATCCTAGACCTCTTGCCAACAAGGAAATAACTCATGAGGAACGAAGGCTTCAAATCGATAAACTAGACTAGTGGAAGCCACGTGTCAAGGAGAAACCAAGAACACACGAAGTAAAACTGAGGCAACTCCATGTCAAACTTAAAGATGAGACATACCAATTTCAGATCGGAGATCAAGTTTTGTTGGATAAGAAAGACCTTCGAATCGCCACTTCAGAACTTAATGCAAATGAAGAGATCCCTTTCACGGTACTGAATTCCTTCCCATACGGAATAGTCGAGGTAAGTAATCCTACATTCGGCACTTTTAAGGTAAACACCACTCGACTTAAACTATATATCAATAACCGAATTGATAGCAAGAATGAGGAGCTTCAACTCTTCAAACCACCATGATTATGCGAATGAGAGGTAAGTCTAGCTTAAGACTTTAAACGAGCACTTCTCGGGAGGCAACCCGAGCAGTACCCTACTAATTAGTTTGTTTTTACTTTCGTTCATGTTTTAGGCGCAGTTTTCCCTACCACACGACCTTGCACACGGGCATGGCCGTGGCTGTGTGGACACCACGAGGAGGCACACCAGCGTGACGGAGACCGTGCGGGTCAAAGACGAATTTTTTTCCCAAAACACGGGCTGCGATAAAATGCCACAGCCGTGCAATGCGGCCGTGGTCGACACTGACTAAAGAACACGGGCGTGAGACACGTCTGTGCCTATGGACCATGGTCGATACTGATTAACTAACACGGGTGTGTGGTCCTCTACATTGGCGTGGGAGGACCTTTGAGTCCATTTATTTTTTTCTTTTTTCTTTTATTTTAAATCTTGAACTCTTTCTCTTTATTTTTCTTGTCTTAAATTTTTATTAGTATATTTTGATTTCTTTATATCTCTGGCTATCTATTATCGACGACCATTAATAAAACTCCCTAAAACTTTACTGATGACTCCGCAGTTTCAAAAGGTTCAAGGTGCTACTAAGGAACGACCAAACTACCGGAGTATTCTCCCCCACCTTCACCTCTGCCTAGTTCATCAGGCTTCTTTTCACTTTCTAAGGATTTCATCCATAATTCAGGAAGTTTCACTTCTCTCTCTCTCTTATGATATCATGCTATTAATCTCTAGAACAAATATCTTTGTACATTGAGGGCAATGTACATCTTAAGTGTGGGGGGTGAATTTTTCCTAACTTTTTGCATTATTCTCAAATCCCTGAATTTTGTCTTTTTCTCAAGCCACTTTCTCATATCACTGTTAGAATGAAATTTCTTTTGATTTATGATTTCCATTGATATGTTTTGGATTAAGTCATAGTTAATTGTGCATTGAGGATTTAAACTTTAAGATAGTAGAGAATCAAGCATGATAAGTCTATTTTCCGTAATTAAAATTTCTAGGTTGTTTTCCTAAATTTAAATATTACTTTGAAGTTTAAAATTTGCAAGGTTGACATCAAAAACCATATTTTTTTGTGAGATTTTGAGCCATTAGAGCATACATTTTTCGTGCTCACTTTATTGATTATGAGTGTGTCAACATTGATTTGTTATTCTAGAACTTGCTTCGATCATACATGTCGAGACCACACCTCTGATTTGATATACTGAGATGATAAAGGCACTTAGGTTTTAACCCATTTATTCCACTAAAAAGCCTACCCGTTTAATTAACCCCTAGTGACCCCTTTGAAACCTAATCAACCAATTCTTGACTCACCCATTAATATTAACCCAAAACCCACTTTGTATTTGTTATCACCATTTCTCTTGACTACCCTTATATCGAGATTTGATTTGATCGGTTGCTTAACTATTTTCTTTATTTCAGTTATTAAATTCTATCTTATTATTATTGTATGTTCTTATTCTTATAAAAAAATGAAGTATATTCATTATTAGTTCTATGTTATTTGAGCTTATACGTTAGTTTCACATTTTGAGAAGAAACTCGTGTTATTAGTGATGAATTCTTAATTGTTGTAATTATTTAAGTTTTAGTTATTTTTCTAGTTAGGTAATTTATCAATTCAATCTCGATACTAACCCTCTAATTCAACCTTTATCCACACCTTTAACCCAAGCCCCATTACAACCCTTTAAAAGACCTTTTGATTTGTGTATCATCTCATTTTATAGTGGTGGAGATTTGATTTTCATGCAAGCCTATGGGATTAACTTTTCATGTTTGACTTTTGAGTGCTTAATTTTTTAACCTTAAACACTTTGAGTGATTTGAGTGAATCTTTAGTGAGGATGTCAATAATTGTTGGTTTTGGATCAAAGGTAATTTATTTAGATGAGGGGAGACACCTATATTTTCGTGCTATAAAAAATTATGACTTAGATTGTTTGAATCTTTAGGACTCTTCTAGTTAAATTATCAATGTATGAATTATCTATGAATTCTGATAAAACATTATTGATGAGGATTATGAATTTGGGGAAGTTAATTCTAATTGTGAGTTGAGAATTTTGCTTGAGGACAAGCAAACGCTTAAGTGTGGAGGTATTTAATAAACTATAATTTTCACATATTTTAACCCCATGCTTGGCTTAATTTTGGATGAATATTCATTAGATTTGATGAATTTGATGCTCCTAATCTCTTAATTTCATGTTTTATACTCAGGAGAGCTTAGGGAGTCGAAAAGAACGAGAAACGGGCCAAAAACGAAGAAAATGGGCCAAAGTAAGAAATCAACACGGCCGTGCCACTTTAGCAGACTCGAACACGGCCTCGGGCTCGATTCACACGGGTGTGTCCCTGCCGTGACCCGTTTTAATTCCACTCGAAATAGGATACTTGTGGGCCAAGTAAGGCATCCCGAAAGCCTATATAAACACCCTAGAGGGCAACCTAAAGGGGGAGTCGATAGAAGCCTTCTGTCAGGGCTTTTGACGAAGGGCGAAGCCAGAGAGGGCTGAACACAGGAAATTACTCGAAGACAGCCAGTTGAGTCATCCCAGAAGCCGAAATCACACTCAAGACGGAAGATCTTCCCTTCAATTTCCTTCAGGGGGTTTTAGGGTTTTTCTTATGTTTTGTTATTTACTTTCTTCTGAGATGTATTCTTTATTAAACATGAACTAAACCCCTCAAATACCTGAGGAGGATGAAACCTAAGACGGGTTTTGTTATTGTTTTCTGAACTGTATGATAAATACTTGATTTGCTCTTAATTATATGTTCTTAATTCTTGTTTTAATATTTTAGGATATTGATTCAAGTATTGATGTGCTTAGGTAGTGGAGCAAAATTCCCTGTTTAAGAGTAGATCTAGCATAGTTAAGCGGAGTTGATCGCAACCCTAGAGATAGAATGACAAAAATCTGTCGGATTAGGGTCAAACCTAATATGGGAGTCCATAGATCGAGTTAATGTAACACTGGGGTTTTAATTAGAAAGAGATTTCAATTAATCAACCTAGGGTTAGACGTTGTTAGTCTCGAAAGGGATAATAATATAAATTAGGGAATCCTACGGATCAAGTCAAGTGAATAAATCGTCTGGTTCAGAGTCAAGTAATAAGTGAAGTCTAGGTGGATTCTTCCTCGGGTATTGTCTTAATCAACTGGTTTTCCGAAAAGTATTTTCCCAATTCATTCTCTGTGTCTTAGCATCCTTAGTTTAGTAATTAGTTAATTAAACATCGATTCCTTTAATACTTAGGTTAGATAATAAAAAGATAGTAACTATTAGTACTCTTGGTCCTTGAGGATACGATATTTCTGGTCTTGCCATAGCTATACTACCAAACGATAGCTGCGCTTGCCTTATTCGTTGTCATAGTTAGTTTGGACACGATCACAGACACATGATTAAGAACAAGAGCTACCTCAAAGATTTCCAAGAAAAGAATTAAGGCAGAGTCACATTTGGTAATTGTAACACCCCACACCTGGCCCAAACACTACAGCCGGATCTGGCATGCCACTCAAAAGAGTTTTGTAAAAGATGTCGCAATCTTTGGGAAATATTTTTCTTGTATTTAATCTTTTATTCGGGAAAACTTAATAACTTGATAAGTTTAAATAATATATAAATTTCACTTGTTGTTTTATGAATAAAAACCAAAATCTTAATACATGCCTTAGTTTAGTTAAAGTTTAAACGTCAATAATGAAAGCCCAAAATAAAACCCAAAGCAAAGTATAATAGTCTAGTGGCACATGGCCTTATTACAGCAAAACTTAAAACCCACTTAAGATAAATTTCTTAAAAATAAATAAATAAAGTGAAGTCTTTTTGCTGAATCCTCAATGCTCTGTCGCATGGCCACCCTGCTCCCTCCTCCAGCCCGGTCCGATGCACTAAGTGTCACCTGAAATGGTTAAAATAATTAGGTGAGTCGCGAAACTCAGTGTGCAACCCTCATGCACCATCAGATTGGGCCTTATCCCACAAATCAACAAATAAAACATAATTTAGCAAATGACATACATAACCCAACCCAATCCTAGGTTTCCATTCGCTACACACCACCCTTACCGCCAAGCACACCATTGGGGATTTCTATAATCAACCCACACCGCTACACACCATCGATGGCAGACATGCTGCAGCTTAGTCGCTCACGGTCAAAGTTGTGACAGAGTCACCAGGTGAAATGGCATAAGCCACCAGAACCAGATCACTTCCCTTTCATCATTCACCCAACCCCAAGCATACAGAGAAATCGGCATACAAAGCATATTATCAAGAAGGATGTAAATCACTAACCCGATGATTAGCCTTTACCCTCCTCGGGTTTTCAATCATAATGCCGGGTTTTCGGCATTTAACAGAGTATAGCAGATTTATACATATATATATATTAGCACCCAATCTAATAGTGGGAAAGGTTACACACCTGATTAATTTCGATACCCTTGCTAAACCGATCTATAACTTTGCTCAAAAAGCCGAAAAGATGTGAAAATAGGGTCTCTCCTACAATCGGCCAAGGGTTAATAGATACCCGAATTTACACTTTGAAACTAATAGATTCCTCTTACCTTGAAATCCCGAAAGTAACACAATTCGAGTGTTACCAAACTATAACTTAGAGATCTATGCGATTAGCCCCACTTTAGATCCCGGAATGCCGAAAATAAGAGAGAAATAAGAGATTAGTTCTAAATAGCCATTCGGCTAGGGATTTTGAAAAGTCGAAAAACATTGAAATCCTGAAATTCGGCACAAGCAGACTCCCCTGAAGAAAATTCGGCAACTTCAGGAGGTGTGATCTTAGTGATTTTGGCTTTTAGAGAAACAAAGAATTGGAAAAAAATATAAACAAGGAGTGGTTAGTGAGATTCGGCCAAAAGAGAAGAGAAAAAGGATGGTAGGGTTTCGGCAATTGAGATCTAAAGAGTTTTGGTTTATGTCAGAAAAAGAAAAGAGAAGAGAGAGTTCTAGTTTGCCGAAAAATAAAAGAGAAATTTTTGAGAGAATTTTCAGAGAACATAATGAAGAGTTCGGCACACCTTACTGCCTATACAGGGCCGATTCTTTCCCCTTTACAGAGTCAAATTTTTGGCCAACTCTAGCCTCTTGGATGAGCTCTCATCTTTTCCCTTATCTTGATCTATTATCTCCACAAAAATAGCCCTAATTCCTCTCTTCATTATCTGCCTATTATCCTTAAAATTAAACATAATAAAATCTCCTAAAATTTAGCCTTGTGCCGTCCCCCCTTACTCTTCTAAGTGCCAAATTTTAGCCCTAAAACATGGGCTTCAAGCTGTCAAAATTTGGGCCCTCCTCATGCACTTGTGACTCCACTTATAGCTCCCCTTCATCGTGCCCCCTCGTTGTTGGGCCACAAGCCCAATATGTCACTTAAACTACTAAAACTTTATTTTAAATCCTTGAGTGTCTAAACAGAATATTTAAACAAAATCTTAGCCCATTCTTGAGCCCAATCAGGACCCCTAACCCTTTTAAATTGATATTTTAAGCACACATGACATAAAATGCACAGGCCCAAAATTCAGGATATTACAGTTCTTCCCCCTTAAAATAAATTTCGGCCTCGAAATTTACCTGATCAAAAGAGATGGGGGTACTGCTATCGTATAACATCCTCTGGCTCCCACGTCGCCTCTTCTGCGCCGTGATTTCGCCATAGAACTTTGACTAAAGGGACGGACTCTTTCTCAATACTTTTAGGTCTCGCTCCAAGATTTGCACTGGTTCTTCCTCAAAAGATAAATCTGGCCTTACTTCAATCTCTTCCACCGGCACCACATGCGATGGATCAGAACGATAACGTCTCAGCATCGAGACATGAAACACATCATGTATCAGCTCTAACTCTGAAGGCAAATCCAAACAGTAAGCCACTGGCCCCACACGTTCTAGTACCCGATATGGCCCAATAAACCGTGGACTTAACTTACCCTTTCGTCCAAACCTTATTACCTTCTTCCATGGAGATACCTTCAAAAAGACTTGGTCTCCTACTGAAAATTCCACCTCCTTCCACTTTAGATCCGCATAAGACTTCTGTCGATCAGACGCTTCCTTCAATCGAGCCCGTATTAACTTAACTTTCTCCTCCGTTTTCGAAACTAGCTCAGGACCCAACACCCGACGTTCACCCAACTCCGTCCAACAAGTAGGAGTACGACATTTCCTTCCATATAATGCTTCGTACGACGCCATCTGAATACTAGCTTGATAACTATTATTGTACGCGAATTCTGCTAAGGGAAAATATTCCTCCCAACTACCCCTAAAGTCGATGATGCAACCCCTTAGCATATCTTCCAATATCTGAATTACCCTCTCAGACTGACCATCAGTCTGTGGGTGAAAAGCTGTACTAAAGTCCAACCTTGTTCCCATTGCTTGATGAAGAGCATTCTAAAATCGACGCGTGAACCTAGGGTCCCTATCTCGATATGATCGACACTTTGGTACACCATGTAGTCTTACAACCTCGACCACGCACAACTTAGCCAACTTTTGCAGAGAAAAGTCCACTCGAACAGGTATGAAGTGAGCGGACTTCATCAACCGATCCACTATTACCCAAATCGAGTCCTTCTTAGTGGGTGTAAGGGTAACCCACTAACGAAATCCATCGTGATTCTTTCCCATTTCCATTGGGAATCTTCACCGGTTGCAACAACCCCGAAGGCAATCGGTGTTCGGGCCTTTGACTTGCCGACACGCCAAACACTTCCCCACATATTCCGTAGTAACTTCTCGCTTCAAACTCGGCCACGTAAGCGCTCGCGCAAATCCCGATACATCTTAACTCCTCCAGGATGCATAGCATAAGGGCTACTATGCGATTCCCGAAGAATCATCTGTCTTAATTCCACATCTTTTGGCATTCAAATCTTACCACGGAAACACAAAACTCCATCATTGTTCAGACTATAGTCCTCCATTCCACCATCCCGCGCTTGCAAAAGTCGAGCACTTAGGATGTCATCCACTAACTGTTTGTCCTAAACCTGACTCACCCATGCCGGCTTCACTTGCAACTCAGCTAGCAAACTCCCGTCGTCAAATAAACTCAAATGGGCGAACATTGCTCTTAGTTCCGATACTACCTTACGGCTTAACGCATCTGCCACCACATTCGCCTTACCCGGATGGTATTCGATCGAGTAATCATAGTCCTCCAAGAGCTCGATCCACCTACGTTGTCTTAAATTTAACTCCTTCTGGGTAAGGAGATACTTCAGACTTTTATGGTCGGTGTAAATTACCGACTTCTCCCCATACAAGTAGTGCCTCCAAATCTTCAGAGCAAACACTACCGCCACTAATTCCAAATCATGTGTAGGGTAGTTCAATTCATACGGTCTCAACTGTCGAGACGCATATGCAACAACTTTTCCATCTTGCATCAACACACACCCCAACCCTGTGTGTGACGATCACGAGAGCGGTAAATTCTTTTCCGCTCCTACTGAATTAACACTAGCGCCTCCGTCAAAATTCTCTTCAGCTTCTCAAAGCTCTCCTGTTGTTTGTCAGTCCACACAAACAATTCTCCATTCCTTAACAACTTAGTTAAAGGTGCCGCTATTGAAGAGAACCCCTCAATAAATCTCCTGTAATACCGCCAAACCCAAGAAACTTGAATCCGCCACATGAGACTTGGCGGTTTCCAATCCAATACAGCTTCTATCTTCCGAGGGTCTACCCTAATTCCCTCTGCGGAAACCACATGCCCTAAGAAAGTCACTTATTTCAGCCAGAACTCACACTTGCTGAACTTCGCATACAACTGCTTCTCCCTCAAAATTCGCAACACTACACGAAGATGTTCGTCATGTTCCTCCTCGGACTTGGAGTAAACCAGGATATCGTCGATGAACACCACCACGAACCGATCAAGGTATGGTTGAAACACCCAGTTTATCATATCCATAAATGCTGCTAGCGCGTTCGTCAAACCGAACGGCATTACCAAGAACTCATAATATCCGTAGCATGTTCGAAACGCCGTCTTATGAATGTCCCCTTCCTTTACCTTTAACTGATGATAACCCGACCTTAGGTCAATCTTTGAAAAAAAACAAGGCTCCTTTAAGCTGATCGAACAGGTCGTCGATTCTTGGTAATGGGTACTTGTTCTTAATCGTCAACTTATTCAGTTGACGATAGTCCACGCACATATGCATGGATTCGTCCTTCTTTTTCACGAATAGGACCGGTGCTCCCCATGGAGACACACTCGGTCGGATAAATCCTCGATCCAAAAGCTCCTGGATCTGAGCATTGAGCTCCACCAGCTCCTTCGGCGCCATTCAATAAGGAGCAATGGATACCGGAGCCGTACCCGAAAGTAGTTCTATTCCAAACTCCACTTCGCGATCCAGGGGTAATCCTGGCAACTCCTCAGGAAATATGTCCAAAAAATCCTTTACTGTTCTAACCTTGTCGACCGTCCCCTTCTTAGCGTCTAAAGCACTAATAAAAGCTAGAAAGGCATTACATCCCTTCCGAATCATCTTAACAGCCTTTAATGCCGTTACTACGTTGGACAGATAGTTCCTTCTCTCTCCTAACACAACTACCTCCCCGCCTTTCGGGGTACTCAACACCATGCATTTAGTCCCACAAACCAACTTAGGACGATGCTTAGTCAACCAATCCATCCCTAGGATAAGGTCAAACTCTCCAAACGGTAATTCCATTAAGTCTGCCGGAAACACTACCCCTTGAGTCTCTAACGGTACTTCCTTAAATAGCTTGTCCACTACCCTAGATTGTCCTAGAGGACTAACCACAGTCATCTTCCTAGTGGTTGTTTCAGAGTCTATACTTAGGGTCTCAGATATCGAACATGCAACATAGGAGTGGGTTGACCCAATACCAATCAAGGCAAGTAAAAGGTTATCAGCAATAAGAAACGTATCGGTTATGACATCCGGTGCGTCACCATCCTCCTATCGACGAACTGCATAAACTAGACCCAGCTGCCTTGCTTCTACGTTACCTGCACCTCTACCAGGTGCTCCACGTCCACGACCAGCCCCATTTCCACATTTACCTACACCACGACCCCTTGGTCCAGACTGGTCACCTCTCCTAGTCTGATCAAGACTCGGCGGCATTGGTCGCATGCACGATCCACTTGCGGACAGTCCTTAATCAGATGCTCCGTGGATCCACACCTGAAACATCCACCCGTTCTTCTTCTACACTCCCCAGAATGTGCTTTCCCGCACCAATTACATACTCGATTCTGATTCCCCGCAGCAGGTGTCGGAGCACGAACTGGCCCATCAGACCTAGGCTTTTTCTGCGAATTCCCAGATGCTCCTGCCGGCCCAAAATTTCTCTTATTCCTTCCCCGCTCCTTATCTCTTTCCTGTCTTTCAGTCCGTTTTACCTCCTCAGCTATCTTAACCTTCTCCACCAAAACAGCAAAATCCCTTTCTCTCTGCGGTGCTATCAAAACCCTTAACTCATTCCGCAATCCATCCTCGAGCTGAACACAACGTTTATATTCGACTGCCACCATTCCTCAAGCGTAGCGGCTCAAGCGCAGAAACTCCGCCTCATATTCAGCCACAGATTTACTTCCCTGCACTAGATTCAGAAATGCCTTCCTCTGTGCATCCACATAACCGGCCCCAACATATTTTCCCTAGAACGACTCCTTAAAGAAGTCCCGATCAATCGACCGCAGAGTACCCTCCTTCACCGTGAGCCACCACTGATAGGCCTCATCTCGAAGAAGAGACACGACCCCTTTCAACTTCTCCTCCACCGTGAAATCTAAATCATCCATTATAAGCTCAGTTGCTTCTATCCAATACTCAGCTGTGTTAGGGGCTACGCTAGAAACTCCCCTAAACACTTCTGCCCTATTGGCCCTAAGCCGCTCCAAGCATGATTTCTAGGCTCGTGCCCATGCCTACTCCAAAGAACTCTTTCGAGAACCCGCAAGATCGCTCGAGATACTACTTCATCTCCGGTCGCCTGATCCCGTAACTCTCCTCCACAGCTTCAAGTCCATATCCTCTAATACAGTTTCAAGTCCATATCCTCTAATTCTAGGGAACACATACACTCAATCATCAACATACAAATAGCATCCAAGCAATTGCATTCACCATGTAAGGGTGTTTTCGTTGCTTCACTACCCAGGGGTATTTTCATAATTTTATCTTATAGGGGTATTTTCATAATTTCCAAAATAGAGTTTCTTGGTGATTTTGTGAAATAAGAGTATTTTGGTAATTTTGCAATCCGGGGGTATTTTGGTAATTTTGAAGTCCAGGGGTATTTCGGTAATTTTACAAATTAGGGTCATTTTGGTCATTTTGCAAAACAAGGGTAATTTGGTAATTTTACAAACCATGGATATTTGTTGTTGTTTTTTTTTCTAACAGGGGTACTTTGGGAAAATCTAGTTTCATAATCCGGGTTACTCTTGTAAACATGAGATTTTCGGGTAAATTTTCAAAACATAGGTATTTTTATAAATTCATAGTTGGTTGGAAATTTTCACAAATCAAATGTATTTTGAGAATTTTGCAAAACGTGGGGATTTTTTTTTCAGAAATAGGGTGGCTGGTCCCTTTCGGGTTTTAATTGTAAGGTTTAGCCTGTCAACAAGTCCTCGTGATCAGAGTGAACAGTCACTACGCACCAGGTAAGATTCCAGCGAAGAGGAGGTGAGTCGCTAGGACTGCTTAAATACCAAGCTCTCCCTGAATCCACTCCTAGACATGCGTATGCCCGTTACCACACCCTAACTCGGCTAAGATGAACAGTCACTACGCACCAGGTAGAATTCCAACGAAGAGAAGGTGAGTCACTAGGACTGCTTAAATACCAAGCTCTTCCGGATCCAATCCTAGACATGCGTATGCCTGTTGCCACACCCAAGCCTTGCGACTCATTTACGGGTTTGTTTAGTGAAATTAAGTCTTATGAGCCTTTAGAGAGTGGTTTAAGCTAGGCCTAAAGTCCATCAAGTTCTAATCTAACTAATCTACGTCCCATAAAGCCCATCAAGCCCACAGATATATATCACACAATGGTTCAGAGTACTTACCTGGCGAACTTGGGCCGGAGACGCAGGTGCCATGCCGAGCTAACAAACCTGTTATTATTTAAAAATATGCATGTTTCAAAAGCCTAACTTTAGAAAATGTTTTGAGCCCAAAAACCCTCAGAGCCGAGTTTTGAATCGGGCTCTAACACCAATCTGTAACACCCCAAACCCGACCCAAACACTACAGCCGGATCTGGCATGCCACTCAAAAGAGTTTTGTAAAAGATGTCGCAATCTTCGGGAAATATTTTTCTTGTATTTAATCTTTTATTCGGGAAAACTTAATAACTTGATAAGTTTAAATAATATATAAATTTCACTTGTTGTTTTATGAATAAAAACCAAAATCTTAATACATGCCTTAGTTTAGTTAAAGTTTAAATGTCAATAATGAAAGCCCAAAATAAAACCCAAAGCAAAGTATAATAGTCTAGTGGCTCATGGTCTTATTACAGCAAAACTTAAAACCCACTTAAGATAAATTTCTTAAAAATAAATAAATAAAGTGAAGTCTTTTTCTTTGAATCCTCAATGCTCTGTCGCATGGCCACCCCGCTCCCTCCTCCGGCCGGTCCGATGCACTAAGGGTCACTGAAATGGTTAAAATAATTGGGTGAGTCGCGAAACTCGATGTGCAACCCTCATGCACCATCGATTGGGCCTTAGCCTACAAATCGATAAATAAAACATAATTTAGCAAATGACATACATAACCAAACCCAATCCTAGGTTTCCATCCGCTACACACCACCCTTACCGCCAAGCACACCATTGGGGATTTCTATAATCAACCCACACCGCTACACACCATCGATGGCGGACATGCCGCAGCTTAGCCGCTCATCGTCAAAGTTGTGACAGAGTCACGAGCTAAAATGGCATAAGCCACGTAAAGCGAGTTGTGACAAAGTCACCAGTCGAAATGGCATAAACCACCAGAACGGATCACTTCCCCTTTCATCATTCACCCAACCCCAAGCATACAGAGAAATCGGCATACAAAGCATATTACTGAAGAAGGACAGAAATCACTAACCCGATGATTAGCCTTTACCCTCCTCGGGTTTTCAATCATAATGCAGGGTTTTCGGCATTTAACAGAGTATATAGCAGATTTATACATATATATATATTAGCACCCAATCTAATAGTGGGAAAGGTTACACACACGATTAATGTCAATACCCTTGCTAAACCGATCTATAACTTTGCTCAAAAAGCCGGAAAGATGTGAAAATAGGGCCTCTCCTACAATCGGCCAAGGGTTAATAGATACCCGAATTTACACTTTGAAACTAATAGATTCCTCTTACCTTGAAATCCCGAAAGTAACACAATTCGAGTGTTATCGAACTATAACTTAGAGATCTATGCGATTGGCCCCACTTGGATCCGGAATGCCAAAATAAGAGAGAAATAAGAGATTAGTTCTAAATAGCCATTCGGCTAGGGATTTTGAAAAGCCGAAAAACATTGAAATCCTGAAATCAATACTTACCTATTGCTTCCTTCAAAATTCGGCACAAGTAGACTCCCCTGAAGAAAATTCGGCAACTTCAGGAGGTGTGATCTTAGTGATTTCGGCTTTTAGAGAAACAAAGAATTGGAAAAAATATAAACAAGGAGTGGTTAGTGAGATTCGGCCAAAAGAAGAGAAAAAGGATGGTAGGGTTTCAAAGCAATTGAGATCTAAAGAGTTTTGATTTACATCGGAAAAAGAAAAGAGAAGAGAGAGTTCAAGTTTCATGAAAAATAAAAGAGAAATTTTTGAGAGAATTTTCAGAGAACATAATGAAGAATTCGGCACACCTTATCGCTTATACTGGGTCGATTCTTTCCCCTTTACAGGTCAAATTTTTCGGCCAACTCTAGCCTCTTGGATGAGCTCTCATCTTTTCCCTTATCTTGATCTATTATCTCCACAAAAATAGCCCTAATTCCTCTCTTCATTATCTGCCTATTATCCTTAAAATTAAACATAATAAAATCTCCTAAAATTTAGCCTTGTGTCGTCCCCCCTTACTCTTCTAAGTGCCGAATTTTAGCCCTAAAACTTGGGCTTCAAGCTGTCAAAATTTAGGCCCTCCTCATGCACTTGTGACGCCACTTATAGCTCCCCTTTACTGTGCCCCTCGTTGCTGGGCCACAAGCCCAATATGTCACTTAAACTACTAAAACTTTATTTTAAATCCTTGAGTGTCTAAACAGAATATTTAAACAAAACCTCAGCCCATTCTTGAGCCCAATCAGGACCCTTAACCCTTTTAAATTAATATTTTAAGCACACATCACATAAAATGCACAGGCCCAAAATTCAGGATATTACAGTAATGGTAAAAAGGGAAATATTTTTAGAAAGAGAGTACTCAATGGTAAAAAGGAAGAGTCACATGGAATCTAAATTCACAAATTACATTTTTAAGTCCAGCATGCTCTTCCTTAGCTTTTGGAGTTTGTTGTAGCTGTAATTATGAATTTTATCTTTCTATTTTACAAAAATTAAAAAAATGTAATTTCGCAGAATTTAATTTTTCAAATCTAGTTGTCATGAGTTTTAAAACCAATTAATATATATATATATATATATATATATATATTTTCGACACTATCTACAATATGACTTCTTAAGTCTACTGAGCACATCTATTTTTTACAAATAGATAACACATGCCTCTTCACTCATAATTTTTTAAAACAATTATTTTGTAAAATTTTATTAAATTATTAACTATAGAAAAACTCTACATATATTTTTTTTTCATTTCTTACACTATAATATCATAAATGTTTAATGCTATAGGACATCCCTCGACCCAATGTAAAATTTGTATGCTTTTGTCGGTACTTGGTACCAAAATATTTTATATCATGCATATTATCACTAACAACAATTAATTAAAAAATTTACCCCAATTATGCGATAAAATTTTTAAAAAAATTATGTTAATTTTTAAGTCGATTATTTTAATGATAAAATTTAGCAGTATTACCCAATTAAATTGAATATTTTCATAAAATTTACATAACTTACATAAAAATATATTATATAATAACTTAACTTACAAAACTTACTTAACTTACGTAATATTAAAAGAGTATACTTGAAAATCCCTCAAATAATTAAATTACATAATCTTATAAAATTGAAAGTATCCTTTTCCAATCCACTTTCTTTTCACATTTCACTTTCATTAATATCAATTATGATACCCCTGTTTAAATCTTCTTCCATTTCTCAAGTAATTCATTTCCAAAATCCCATTTTAAATGTGTAAATAATATTAACATTTGGTTAAATTGGTCCAAACTATACAAATATTTATATGTTTTCCTTCTTATTTATCTTTTTTTATTTTATGCTATTTTAATCACGAAAAATATTTTGTTTTGTTTTCTTTTATTTTTAATTTACCTAATTAAATAAATTGTATTTAAAGTTATATTTTAAATATTTTATTTTATTTTAATCACGAATTTTTTTAATATTTTAATTTATTTTAAAGTTCAAATTTACATAACTTACATAATTTAAAGTTTAAATTTCATAACTTACATAACTTACATAACTTACATAATTTAAAGTTCAAATTTCATAACTTACATAATTTACATAACTTACATAATACGTACCGTACATAATTTAAAGATCAAATTTCATAACTTACATAATTTACATAACTTGCATAATACATAACTTACATAATTTAAAGTTCAAATTTCATAACTTACGTAATTTACATAACTTACATAATTTACATAACTTACATAATTCATAACTTACATAATTTTAAGATCAAATTTCATAACTTACATAATTTACATAACTTACATAATACGTAACTTACATAATTTAAAGATCAAATTTCATAACTTACATAATTTTAAGATCAAATTTCATAACTTACATAATTTACATAACTTACATGATACATAAATATATATCATATCATAACTTACATAACTTAATTACACTTATAAATAAACAACTTACCCGTGTAATTTCTTGTCAACTTTAGACTTCAACAACTAAGAAATGGATAGGACTTGGATGAATTTGTCAAGGGTAAGCAACGGCTATCGAAATGGAGTAGAAACTTTTCTAAATTTTGCATTTCAAAAGGCAAGCCAAGAGAATATGATTCTTTGCCCGTGTAAGAAGTGTGGCAATATCAATTGGCATTATCGTGAAGTTGTCTACAAACATCTAATTGTTGATGGCTTTATTCGGGGGTATAAAAAATGGATTTTCCATGGAGAGTGTACACCTAGTGGAGCCTCTTCAACGATTAATCTGGGTTATCCTCATAGTGCTTACCATCAGTCTGTTAGAGAAGATGACATGGAAGGTATGTTGTGGGATGCATTTAATATGCGCAGTGATGGTTTGCAATCATTGCCACCTGACTTGATGGCATCCGGTGATTATAATTTTGGTGGAAATACTTTCACCCAAACGGGAAGAAGTGTACCTGATGAACAGCCAAATGAAGAAGCGACGAAGTTCTACAAGTTACTTGGTGAAATGAATGAAGAACTTTATGAGGGATCAAAATTTTCAAAAATGTCCTTCTGTATTCGTTTTTTTCACTTAAAATGTTTGGGAGGGTGGACCGGAAACTCTTTGACAATGCTGTTAGAGTTTTTAAGAGATATATTTTCATTTGCAAAAATCCCTCATTCATGCAAAGATATGAAGAAACTGATAAAAGATTTAGGCCTTGGGTACAACAAAATTCATAGTTGCCCAAATGACTACATGTTCTATTGGGGCGATCGAAAAAACCAACAGTGCTGTCATGTATGCGGTCAATCCCGTTGGATGAATAGAAATACAGAAGATGGTAACGAGGATGAAAACGATGCACAGTCAAGGAAGAAGCCAATTAAGATTTTGCGGTATTTTCTACTAATACCAAGGCTTCAAAGGCTTTTCATGTCGTCGAAGACAGTCGAGTCTATGACGTGGCACCATGATGGATGAACCGATGATGGATTGTTAAGGCATCCTACGGATTCTTTAGCTTGGAAATTATTTGACAGTAAATTTCCAAGCTTTGCAAGCGATCCTCGGAGTGTGAGGCTTGGGCTAGCATCTGATGGATTTAATCCTTACAAAATCATGAGCACTACGTATAGTACTTGGCCTGTAGTGCTTGTTCCTTACAATTTGCCTCCATGGATTTGCATGAAACAATCACCCTTTATCTTATCTATGATTATCCCTGGAGAAAAAGGTCCCAGAAATGATATTGGCATTTATTTGCAGCCACTTATTGAAGAGTTAAAACAATTATGGGCTGGTGTTGAGATATATGATGTACTGAGAAAGGAGAACTTTAATTTACGTGCAGTTTTGATGTGGACTATTAATGACTTCCCGGCTTATGCCAATTTATTTGGTTGGAGTACCAAGGGACGTTATGCTTGTCCTTGTTATGCTGCGCAAACATGTTCGCAATGGTTATATAATGGGAAGAAGTTCTCTTACATGGGGCATCGTCGGTGGTTACCGAGAAATCATAAATTTAGATTTCAGAGTACTCTATTTGACGATATTGAAGAGTTCAGAGAAGCTCCTTCGCAGACCGGTGGATCTGAAATCTTGTTCATGTTGAAAGATATGAATTTCATTTATGGGAAGACACGCAAAGAAATAGAAGATCAAGGGATGAATCTGATGATGAATCTGATGAAGAGAATGATCCTAATGAGGCGGACTTGTGGAAAAAAAGAAGTATTTTTTTTAGTTGCCTTATTGGGAGCATCACATTTTACGACATAATCTTGATGTCATGCACATTGAGAAAAATGTCTGCGAGAACATCATTGGGACTATTTTGAATGTCGATGGAAAATCGAAAGACAATCTTCAGAGTCGACTTGATTTAGTTCACATGGGAATTCGGCGTGAGCTTTATCCCTAAGCACTTCCGAAGAGGAAATATCGGTTGTCGCCTTCTATTTTTTCAATGTCAAAGACGGAGAAAGAAGTGTTCTGCATGGTGTTGAAGGATATAAAGGTCCCGGATGTGTATGCATCAAATATATCTCTATGTGTGAGTCTTAAAAATCGAAGACTATATGCCTTAAAATCACATGACTATCACATCTTGATGCAAGATTTACTGCCAGTTGCTATGTGGTGTTGTATGTCGAAAAAGGTGATGTCTTGTATAATTGAATTATCTAATATAATGAAAGGCATTTGTGGCAAAGTTTTGGATGTTCAAGAACTTGAGACACTACAAGATCGAGCCGCATTGACTTTATGCAATTTGGAGAAGATCTTCCCACCTTCCTTCTTCACTATTATGGTGCACTTGATAATTCATCTCCCTCGTGAAGCAATACTTGGTGGACCCGTTTTCTATCGATGGATGTATCCCATAAAAAGGTGTTAATTTATTTGTAAATTATTCTTTCATTCACCTCAATGCCTTTGATAATGTTGTATATCGTGTTTAGGTTCCTATCCAAATTGAAGTCTTACTGCCGCAATAAGCGTTATCCAGAAGGATCAATTGCTGAAGGCTACTTGGCAGAGGAATGTATGACTTTCTGTTCAAGATATTTGGAAGATGTTGAAACAAGAAAGAACAGACCAAGTAGAAATGCTGGGCTCACTGATCATAACTTGGCCGAAACTTATTTATTTCAAAGTTATGGAGAACCAATCGGCAAAGTTGAAATTGTAGAATTAGATGATAGATCGTGGGTACAAGCACATCGATATGTTCTTTTTCACCACGATTCAATGGAACCATTACGCAAGTAAGTTATAGAATTTGATAAATATTCATTAATTATAATTTGTTTATCTTCTAACAAAGTAAACCTTTTTTTAACATAGTGAGTACAAACAAATCTTGAGAGCTCGTTCACGGTCCCGAAGATTACAACAACGAGAAATTAATAAGTTATTCACAGAATCATTTCATGAATAGTTAAGCCAAACGGTATGCTGCTTTCATTGACAAATAATAATGTTTTCTCATAACATTTATAATTACTCAATTTACTTTCAATTCAATAGGTTTGGAGTCGGAAGGACGTCAATGACGAAGTTAAATGGCTTTCCCAAGGTCCGAATAGAATAGTAAAAAGATATAGTGCCTTCCTCATCAATGGATTCAGATTTCATACAAAATATCGCGAGAGATTGAGGAGAACTCAAAATTGTGGAATTGTTGTTAATTATTCAATTACAAGTTATACTAGTGCTAGGGACAGTAATCCAGTTGAGGGAAATGTGGAGTATTACGGACTTCTTACTGACATAATTGAGTTGGATTATTATGGCAAATGGAAAGTTGTCTTATTTCGAGGTGATTGGGCTGATGTTAATACGGTTCACGAAATTAAACAAGATCAGTTTGGTTTTACAATGGTGAACTTCTCTTGATTGATTCACACTGGACAACAATTGATAGATGAGCCGTATGTATTTTCTTCTCAAGTGAAGCAAGTTTTTTACTCGAAAGATCCAACTGATGAGGGTTGGTACGTTATACTCCGAAACACCCCTAGAGACTTATTTGACATGGGCAATGGAAGTAGAGATGACATCGTCGAAAGATCAGAAACTTTGCCTTTTTCAGAACAAAACTTAAATGAAAATATCCCTAGTACTAGTACACAATTTCAAAAAGTTCGTCAGGATGTGGACGAAGATATTTACGAATTATGATGTAGTAAGATTTTACGATTTTTTAAATATATGTAATATTATAATTTTAATATTGGTCATGTTATATAATTTAACTATTTTATATGTACTATTATTGTTGTTATTTGTTACTAAAATTTCAACTATTTTATGTGTATTGCAGGAAAAATGCGTAGAAGAAGATTACGAAATTTAAGTATTTTCTAGAATACTCCAAATTCGGAAGAAGGAAATAGTGAACAGCAGACAGCTATTGGATCTTCGAATGTGCCGGAGACAGTTGACGAGCCTGCAGAATTTCAAAGTAATGTTAAGTTTATTTTACATGCATATAGACTTTTATTATTGCTCGTATTTCTCAATTTCAATATAATAATATATTATTTTCCAGCTGAAAGTGGTAGGACGCGCAGAGGTCGAGGACATACGCTACTTAAAGATTTATACGACTTAAATCCTGTCGAGCATGTCAAAGTAAGTAGAAACAGTCATGGTCAGCCTGTTGGATCAGAAGCTCGACTTTTAGCAGGCTATTTGGGCATTATAGCACGAAATGCCAATATGTTGCCCATCAACTACGAATCATGGCATCACATGCCTGATAGCAACAAAAATCAAGCTCTCGATAATATTAAGGTAACAAAACGTGAATGTAATTTATAATACTTTGGTTTAAGTTTCATTTATATTTACTTTCTAAACTTGTGTTTTTTAGGAGAGATTTGCTTTACAGGTCTCGGATGCCTATATCAAGAAGGCATTGGGTAAAAAATGGAGAGACCATAAAAGCACTTTGAAAAAAGATTATTTTAAGAAAGACATAAGCCTAGAAGAAAAATTACGAAATGTCCCGCCGGGAATGCTGAGGTACCAATGGGAAGATGCAGTTAGATTTTGGAATTTAAAGAAATGAGAGGTATTACGTACTTCCAAACTCTTATAAATTTTTTGGTTTATAGTATTTACTATATACGTAATAATAATTTCATTATGTAGGACCGTGAGCGAGTTGGAACAAGTAAAGAGCAAAAACAAAAATTCACGCACACCTGCAGGAGTCGAGAAGTTTTGCTTGTGTAAATGAGGCCCTGTGTATTATGAATTTATTAATTTCACAAATATTAATGACTTTCTACTATTAAATAATATTTTTACTACTATATTGTAGGAAGCATCGTCTGCAGTCAAAAGTTGGACGCCTTGACTTTTTGACATTACGCATATAGGAAGAAAGATGGATCTCAGATGACATCCAAGTCGAAATTATGGTATATTTACTTAATAAAATTTGATTTATTATAAATATTTATAATGTTTAATTATAATGGTTTAATTCGTCTTTAGTAGTTTTAAATAATGTTAAGTTATGTTGCATTCCTTTTTTATTATATATTTTGTTTTTAACTCTTTAATTGATTTATTAGGAGAAACTAAAAGATAAGAAGACAGAGTATGAAGCGATTGCTTCGACTGATAGTTCTGTTAATTTTGAGGACATTGATAACAGAATTATTAATGAAGTTTTGGGTCCTGAAAGGTATGGTCGGGTTCGATTTCAAGGATCTGGTGTTAACCCGACCCAATATTTTGGATCCAGCTCGCAGCAATACATGCCTTTCGAGTCAAGCTCAAGTGAAGTTCAGAGGTTAAGAGACCGAGATAGCTCGGATGCAAGCGAGCACGCTTGAGCAAATTTCTCAACTTAAAGCGGAGCAAAGATCGAGAGAAGCTGAGGTTCAAAGTAAATATGAAGAACTCCAGCTACAACTTAAAGCAGAGGCAACAAAGAGGGAAGCAGAGGCAGAAGCGAGGGAAGCGAGGAAGCAGAGGCAGTAGCGAGGAAGCAGAGCAGAGCAGAAAGTATGATGAACTCCAGCTATGACTTGGACTATGATGAAGATGTTCAAAGATGCAAATGCCACCATCTTAGACATTTGTTTTCTTGTAACTTTTAACATTATTGTAAGAAAATTTTGAATTATAATTCATTTATAATTTATATCATATATCTTTCGTATAATTTTGTATCATTTAGATTTGCTATTTTTGGTTGGATTTCATGCTATATTTGCTGTTTTTGGTTGGATTTCATGCAGGAAGAGTTGGATATTGGTGAAAAATGTATATTGCAAATCTGCCCAAATTAGCGGCGTTTGTAAAAAAAGCGCCGCTAAAGACCACGACTTATAGCGGCGTTTTCTATAAAAGCGCCGCTAAAAGTCGTGGTCTTTAGCGGCGTTTTTTTTCAAATAAACGCCGTAAATTTTAACGGTGTTGTCTATAGCGGCGTCTTTTGTGGCGCTTCTAAGCGTCGCTAAAGGCAAAAAAAACGTCGCAAAAAGTCTGTTTTCCTGTAGTGTAAAAAGGATTTCTACAGAAACTGACTTCATCCAAAAGGGATTTAACCCTTATATTTCTCCCAAGGAGTTTGACAATTATTGTCTTTTCCATGCTTCGTTGGAACAAGGAGTGGATCCTCTCAAAAAAATTGAGAGAAGGCACCTCGTCTGCCATCTCCTTAATAACATCACTCTGTAATAGCTCTATATCATCATCTTCACCTGTCACTTGAACATTTATATTGTCTTTGAGAGAGATTAAGGATTTTGTCCCTGAAAGACATCCTTGTGCTTCCAGTTCGGTCCACCTCTATTCGGCCACCACTGGGAGGTTCTTCCTCCCTAAAATTCACTTTCTTTGCACGTCTGCCACCTACACTTCTTGGCTCAAATAGTTGTCATATGTCATCGTTAGCATCAGCAATGGAGAGCGTTTGAGAATCCATTTGAATCCAACTCCTTTTTAGGATTTTGAGTATATTTAGGCTTGGATTAAAATTTGAATTTAGATTAATTTCAATTTATTAAGTATCGGATTTCACAATTACATTATTCAAGTACAGTCATATAAGTCCAAATCAGGTTCCTATTATTCAAGTTGGGCACTCAATTTATTCGGATCCAATTTGTCAATTTTAAAATCAATCACGTAAAATTTAAACGAATTATTCAATTGAATGGTTTAGCTTAAGGAGGAAACTAAGCTAATAATACAAGAAAACTTGCTTATAAAAAAATTCAACAAAATGATACTATTTATTCAATCTAATGGCTTGATTTAAAATAAAAATAGTAAGATTGATTTACAACTATGATTAAAATTTTGATTTATAATACCCTAACACAATATATAATACATCAATCTTCATTTTTCATTTTACTAATTTGTAGCTGCATACTTCATACTTTAATATATTCCCATATATACTAATAACTTATGTTATAACTAGTATTTCTTAAATTAATTTCTTAAAAACAAAATGAATTTAATCTAAGAGGATCGAATTTAACTATTTTGGATTCAATTTAGATGTAAATTATTTTGACTTAAAAGCGAATCAAATTTGGATTAGTGAATTTTTTTTCGTCAAATTTGGTTTAAATAAATGAATTTGAATAGAATTAGAGACGTAGAAATATGGTTAAAGTATTTGAAAAGTCTTTAAATTAGTCCCTCTATTATTAAATAGATCAATTTAGCCCCTATACTATTAAAAAGAATAAAATAAATCTAAATTGTACTAGAGCTAACATTTATTGTATAAAAAATGTCTTGAAAATTATTATTTTTAATTGCAGATCAATTCTAAACAAAAAAATTCATTTACTAAACCATAAAAGCCTTAAAAATAATAATTTTGCTAAACAATAAATGATAACTCTATACTAACCTTATTTGATTCTTTTTAATAATAGAGGGACTAATTTGATCAAGTCCCTATAATAGAGGGACCTCTCAAGTAGATTCACCTAGAAAATTTTAATTAGTGGCATTCCCTTCTCTCCCGAGCTCATTCCCAAGTGTCATGTTTACTTTCTTCTTCACATTGCACATGGACCAAGCAATTCAGTGCAGACATGCATGATGCAAGTTGAAAGCTGGAAGTGATTCTGACTGTATAAATATAATGCGAATTTGGAAATTTATAAGCTCCAATTATAATAACATAGCATAAAAAAATATACATTTGCTTGAAATATTAGTTCAATATTGAATATGTACAGATAAAAATGATAGTTCCTTATAATCCATGAAATCTACCGACAAAAGTTGCTGATGATCATAATATAAGATTTATGATATCGTCATTTTAACAAGCTTATAGTATGTATGAGAAACTCTTACCGACATATTCGGCATTTCTAGCAGAAAAAAAACAATTAAACATGGTGTTCACTGGTATAAATCCTTGCCATTGTCGGCCAGTTAGCAACCAAAAATCACTTATTTTCCTAATGGTCGTTCATATGGATAAGAAAAAGGGTACTGGCACTGTGGAAAAGAGTTGTAAATTAAACATGAAATCATTACTATTATTAGAGATGATGAAAGGAATGGCACAGTATTAGGCTAAAGTCAATCCATCCGCTTTGTTAGGCCAAAAGATTAATGAGAACGTCTTTTACCTAATTACAAAGAGCACTTCTCACAAAGCTAATGCGGTGGGTGACATAAACTATTTGCTGCACAAGCTATTATTAATCTTCAATTCTTCATCCCTTGAGATCCACAGTTGAGTAATTTAAGGTCCTAACTTCAGCCCTATGATTAAGACCCGATATGCTATTTTGCAACAGTATTTCCTCCTGTGCTGTCGGTTTCCACTTTCGGCCATTGGACTTCCCTTTTTGAACCAAGTGAGTGTACTAAATTTATAAAAAAAAATGGGAACCAAAAACTGAAAAAAAGGAGGAATTGAATGTGATTGAAACCTGTTGATGGTAGCTTTTACTGAGTATGTGGTTAAAGTGGATGTTTGGAAATGCATGTTCCAGTTTTCAGACAATGACTGCAAATGGGGTTGCATTGCATGTTCAAGTTTAATACAGCAGGTCCTGTTTCAGGCAATCCAGCTTCAAGTGGTTTGGTTATAACCAAAACATTCCCTTAACCCTGAATTTATTGGATTTGAAAACAGGGATTAATCAAGTTACAGGTGATGTCTGGCTTCTACGTGCGGACCATGCATACGGATACAGTGTATATATATATTTGCAAATAATAGGTTAATGGAACATCTGGTTGTCAGGCAGTGGAGGGGATAAAAAAATTAAGGCAATTATGAGTTCATGCCAATAATTATCCTAATCCAAGCTGCTGCTGCATAATTTAATTGCTTTTCTAATTTCGGCTGCAGCCAAATGGTGCACGAAGACGAAGGTTGTATAAGCTGGCTTTAAGAAATTAGGCTGGTGATGTCATCTTAAGGTTGAGTTGGTGTGTGGAATTTAATTAAGAAATTATTTTTTAAAAAAATGTCGTATTTTTATATTTTATATTTTTGTTTTGATTTTATGAAGTAACAGTTAAAATAGTTTTATTAGACATTCGTTTATCTCTACCCGTAATATTCTATATAAAATAGAATAATAATAATAATAATAATAAAACTCACACAATAAGTAAAACTTGAACTAAAATACAGAAGTCTTAAAATCTTAACTTTATCATTCCAATTAAAATTTACTAATTTTTTATATAATTCCTTTTATATATAAAAATTTTCATATATGTAATAATCTAATATTTAGTGAAATGTTTGTCAAATTGCCTACTTATTTTAAATCCCAATAAATGTGGCATGTGATGAACCTAATCTCAGATTGCCTACTTATTTTAAATCCCAGACATATCATATGTTGAGGCAATTGGATGCAGCTGCACGGTGGATCTAATAGCATCCAAATCTGGTCAATAACCAGAGCTCATCTTTCTCACTGCTTACTTTTGGTAGATGGTCTCATAATTTATTAAAGACTCCCACATTTTTTCATTTCGATATTTAATAAATTTATAAATAAAAGATAAAATATAAACTCGAAATCTTACCGTATCAGATAACTTTCCATTCAACCCATCAATAATTGGTATGTTGATTTGGACTCACTCTTCAATTACAAAGTAAATGTAATAGAAACTGTGTGTATCTACAATTTCTGGCTCGGGCAGAAAATTGACAATTCGTTCCATCATTTTAAAGAATGTAAAGACATTTAATTACCAGAATTGACTTCCCAAAGTTTTATGGCAGCAGTTAGTTAAGCTTAGCTCAGACGAGAGAAAGAAGAGCCTTTTTTTTTTCTTAGTACAAAACTGGAAATAAGGTATTCTCGTCATAAAAATAGATTACAGAGCATTAGGACCATTGCTCTGGTGTTCCAAGGATCCAGGGCTGCAATTAGATAATGAAAATTATATTTTGGGTATCGTTTTGGATGATAATATATATATATATAATTATCAAGTTGACAACTATTTCTCGAGCTACCAACTGAAAATGGAGTAAAAATATAGGATAATATATTTATCTCCTTTGTTGAAACTTATGACAGAAATTGAATTATTGTTGTTGAATAAAAATTCGATCTACATTTATATATATGTTTAGGTTTGGAAAATTTGTTAAAGTAGACCTAATTCATTCCTTCGATTGCTTATACACATTTGAGGCTATCGTTTGATTAAGAAAACAGTAGCTGAAATCAAGTTCTTGCAAACCAATTATCTCCGCAATTCAGGTTTCTTGAAGTGGCGATTATTTAGGGTTCTTTTTATTTGGTTAAAGCGGTTGGGTTGATGCTTATGGTTTGGTTAAAAATGTGGGTCATTGATTAGAATCATTCTGTTGGATGTAAATTTCACGTCATCCGACGTGGCAACCTAGGTATAGGTTTTTGATTCCAAATAGAGCTGTTGACACATTAGGTTTACATGAAATCAATGACCAAAAACTATAAAGTATGAAAGGCCAAATTGGCATAAGTTAAAAAGTATGTGTTCATTCTTTTTGCTGCACATGAACAGTGGACTTGGAGACAATACAACATTTAAATTGGCGCAATCCAAAACAGAGATTGGCGACTCAACCATTTGCATACGATTTTTAAAGGAACAAGCAAATAAAAGGCCATTTTTGTACCATTCTGATAAAATGAAGCCATTATAAAATAGTCTCCCATTTCAACAGTTTGTTCTTTTCCAATCCCTCACATTCCTTAACCATAACAACATACGAGCCAAAGTATCATTCCATTTTACTTACACTCTTAACATTAGCAGAAAGCAACTAAAAAAAATTTCACAAAATCTGTTTACCTACAAAATTTTGTTGTTGTATTTTTTTTTTTTTTTAGAGGTATAGCTCTTAGCCCCCAGCAACTAATGGCCTCACAATTGGCACTAAGTGGAACCAAAGGCGGCCTACTCGTCCAAAATTGGTCGCCATTTTCCCTTCCATTTGGACTCTGCCTAATCCGTTCCAACGTACGTTTACGTGTGCATATAGAAAGATGAAAGAGAGAAAGAGAAAGAATAAAATTAGCTGGAAAAAAGCTGGACAAACCTACTGCAGAAATCGCCTCACGGCCTTCACGCTTGGTTCCATCACTTCCCTTTCCCATATATCCCTCCATTCTAAGTCCAACGATGCTGCTGATGACGACTTGTTTTTCTTCTTCTTCATCATCATCGCTCTAAACGTCGCGGTTGCGTCTAATCTCTTTAGGTCCCACCCTGCCTTTCTCAGCCGCATGATCTTCCCTATCTGCCTCTTCGCCAATATACACGTGTTGTCTTTGATCAGTCTCACTGCTTCCTCGTACACTTCCTTCCGTGCCTGATCGCACCCTTCCTTTGGTACCCTCCCGTTTTCCTCGCTTTCCAATGGAGGGTACTTTCTAAAATATTCGTCGAATTCGGGCACTCCTATTGCTTTTCTTAACCCGACCCGGACACCTAGTTTTGTTGGGTCATAGAATTGAGCCAACTCCTCCAGCATCCCCGACTCCAGCATCTCATCCACTCGTTCACACAAATAGTCGGACAATACCGACCAAGCCACGTCAACCCAAAGAAAGCAGCAATCATACCTTAGGAGATGACTCACCGAGTCTGGCCCGGTGAATACGTCCACTTGAGGGTCAAAGGTTTCCACAAGGAGAGCATGAATAAAAGAGTTGGACCCACCAACAAGAAGCGGTAAGTTTCCACGCGAAACAATGTTGGCAATGGTTAAACCCGCAGCCGAGCGGAACTGCGAGGGCGACACGTCGGCGTCGATGGTGTCCAAGTCCCCCAGCAGAAAGTGAGGAACCCCTTTCCTTTCGTGGAGAGGGATTTTGTTGGTTGTTATGTCTAAGCCGTTGTAAAGTTGCATTTTGTCTGAGTTTATGATTTGAGAGTGAGGGAAATGGGTGGCCAAGTCGACGGAGAGGCGGGACTTTCCGCAGCCGGTGGCACCCATGGTGACGATAATTTTGGTCTTGTTTTGATTGGAGTGATGGTGAGGGGGTGAAGAGGAGTCCATGCGTGGGCACCGTGGACGCCGGTGCAGGGAAAGAAGAGGATGAAAGAGCGGAGAATGGAGAGAGTGAAACGAAGAGAAAGTGGGTTTCATGAGGAAGACAGGCTGGTTATGGGTTTTGATGAGCTGTGGAGGGACGTATAATACGGAAACCCTTCTGCGTGTACCTTTAGTTTTATTGAAATTTAACCACCAATAACACAAAAACAGGGCAACAGACAGAGAAAGAGGAAAAAAGAAACTCTCAAGCAATGGCTTTTGGCCTGTATGTAAATTTATTAGTTTCAGTGTTTCGGCATTCTGGGTTTGATCTACATCACCTCATGAGGTGACAAAATATCAACCTTTTACAATCGAATAGGAAGAGGAGGAGGAGGAGGAAGAAGAAGAAAAAGGAATGGGATTGAAGATTGTTGTTAAACTGATAGAGAAGATTAATAATAAATAGCAGGTGGAGAAGCTGGAAGTGTTTATAAAAATGAAATTTGAGCTGTTCAAGTGCCAATCAAAGGCCCTTTTGGAATTACTATAAAAGATTGAGCTAGTGTGGTTGGGATACCCAAATCTAAGTCTCTATTTATATTGCTTTCTAGTCTCTCAACTGCATTCGCTTTCTTTCTTTTCAAAAAAGAAAATAATTTTATTTTATATACTGAAAGCTAAGTTTGTTAATTCCTTTAATAATCCTAAAATTAAAGAATTTACACTGGAAATATATCATTTCCTACTTGGATTAGAAAATGTCAAGATAATATAAGCAAAGCATATCAAATCTTGTAATCTGAATTGTATCAAATATAAGAGAAAATTAAAAAAATCCCACGAGCTGCAAAATATAGTATTAGTATTGTGCTGGAATCTTTGCCGGGTATAGAGGAAAGTGAGATTTTTCATGTGTTAATTCCGCAATCAGGTGGGAACATTTTGCAGCTAACACACATTGTTAAGATTGTTCTTATAAATTTAGAATTAAATTAAAGTCAGAAGTGTTGCTAAAATCTATATTAGAATTAAATTAGATTTCTTTCTCTTTTCCCTCTCTAATATTTTTATTTCCCATATTATCTGTAAAATTTTAGATTTGGATTTCATCTTAATAATATTTGTACCAGTGATGGAGAATATTATTTAAGAGAGATTCTATTAGCTTGCAAATTATTATTATTAGCAGTTTTTATTTAGACACACATTTCATCACTTGCTTGTTCACCAAACTGATTAAGATGGAGTTGCCTTCCAAATGCTAGTTTCATCCTGCTATATATTTTTGTATCTAATAAAAAAACACGAAATGTTAATGGTTTTTTATCTATACATATTTTTTCATTCAAACTCGAATAAATTTGGGAAAAAGGTTACAAGAAGACATTCCAATCAGCAGGGAAATTAACCACCCAGGTGGCCCGACACCGTTTCCTCTTCTAGTATACACATCAATCCTATCAGCAACTAGATTTTTATTTCTACTAAAAAAAGAATAGGATCCAATGAGAGATTTAGAGCAAAAAGAGCCGAAATCCGGAAAAGAGTTGGAGACTCCATGCCACCATTGGTCAAAGCATCGGAAGCCTTCCTGTCTTGGAAAGTGATTAAGATTTGAAGCTGCCCATGTCGCCCGCAAAAAAAAAAAAAAAAAAAAAAAAAAAGTTCAAAGGATTCTGTCTCCAAACACCCTCTAAGACATCCCTTTTCTTTATGCTTAGTTCGTCTTGCCAAATTTTCTTTAGTTGCTAAATCGTTATGATATGCTCTCCATAAAAAAGTTTTCGTCTTCGGAGAGGTTTTGGGTTTCCATAACTTTGCCCACATATTGCTCTCATCTTTCCTATTTTCTGCTCGACGAAGCCCCTGTAATAACAGCTCTTTATGAAGAGATCACTCAGTACCCAAATCCAACATCTTACTCCCCATTCTTCGAGAAATGCCATATAATTCGGTCACAAGACGAAGCGAGACCAATAGGTATACTTCTAATAGCTTGGACTTTATTAGTCAACTCTTGTATAAGGCACGAGTATTCACTTAACCTAGGGGATTGAACATATGGAGAAGTTTGCAAGGTCCGACACCCATTTATAGAGCCAAAGAAGGATATAAATCCATTTCCAATATTCATTCTCAACCCCCGTTTGAGAAGAGAGAATTCATCCAAAGTGCTTGGCCATTCCAAGAAGCCCTTTTTTTTTGTGGTACACCAAGACACGAGGAGAAAGGGAAATAAATTTCTTTAAGGACCTTAACCCAAAGTGCCTTTGGGGACTTTATTAGGGACCTTAACCAAAATTTATTAAGGGAGGAATCCAATTTTTGGTAAAAAGAACACGATAGTTTAAAGCATTGCAAGATAAATACCGATATAGTTGTGGTAACAACTCTAAAAAGAGTATCTCGTCTCGCTTGAGACAAAATGTAATATCCCTTACCTGTCCCGATTTACAGTATGAGTGAGAGATGCTATTGGAGCACTTTTAGACTTGAATAAAAAATTTTCTTTTATAAAAGTATCCGTTTCACAACATGTTAATGTTCATTGAATCAAATTAAACAAGTTTAGAAGATTAAAATTGATTATAAATTATTTCGAGTCATTGAATACTTATGGGGACACATCCAAATCATAAAACAAAAGTTAGAAGCTCAACGACTTAAAACAAGGTCATTCGAGTTAAGAAAAATATGAGTATCATAATAACTTAAAATTTAAAACAATTTAAAATAAAATCATAAAATATGATAAAATCATTTTCAAGGGCTTAAAATCATTTTAGAAGCTTTCCATAGGTGATTAGATGTGTATGGGCCTCAAAACGGGCTCCAAAGAGTCAAAATAGTGTAGTGGGTAAACTGAGAGAGAAGTACATATACCTCTGGAGAAGTACTAATACAAGTCCCTGGAATTGTAGAAACTTATAATATTTTTAACTTGTTGTGATACTTATGAGGCCAAGTATCGATATTAAAGGCCCCTAAAGTTGAAATTCAATTCAAAAACACTTAACAAAATCCTCAATAAACATCATATAATACCAATGGGTTTCAAATGATTTTAGACACATTTAAATGACCCTTAAACTTATATTCATTCATAAAAACATACACAACACTTTTAAGGAGCAAAATATAATTTATAACCCATCAAATTCAACTACATTGTCACTTATAAACATAAAACAAATCATTATAATTCTTTACAAATGGTTAAGCCTATATGTACATGCCATTTATCACAATTTCTAATACAATACCATAGGTTCAACCTTATTCAATCCTTGTGTGGTGATGTGATGCCTCAAAATCACTAATTCGATCTTCTTGGAAAAGGTTCCACCTACGCGTTTAATCCATTAACGCGTTAAGCTGAAAGAGATTAGTAATTACACAAAGATCTCCTAAATTAACAATTTTTACACTTAGATAGCATTCAATATGATGGAAAATAGTCACTTTCCCAAAAACTTAATAAGTTGAAAAGTGATTCCGACGCTTGGTATGTTACATTTTATTTACTTTCCTTTGAATCTAACTTTGTCCTCGGAGTTATTTTCTCATGAACATAGCAATGTGATTCCCAAGATAAAATGTGAGAAAGTTACTTTCCCATGTAGAATGGAAAGTTAAAATTAATATTAAGACAAAAGTAAGCCTATTTTGTATTGGTTTAGGGTATTAGTCTACTAATAAACGTAAAACAAAAAAGAAGCTATTGCCTTTTTCCTTTGTCCTACTTGGTTTTTTGTATTACTTCAACAAATTCTTCGCAAGTATTATATATACATAATTTTTTTAACTTCTCTCGTTATTCCCAATAAGATAGTTCAATAACAAACCACTTCTTCTAACACACGCCTCGTTTTTTCTACTTGTAATAATCTAATCAGTTCATTGGGTAAAAAAATCATTAGACTCCATCATCTTAAATAGGGGCAGAGCTAAGGGGGATTGGCATGCCCCCCTAAAATTGAAAATTTCACCTTTAGCCACTTTATAATTTAAAAAACTTTAAATTAGTATATGGTAAGATTGCACTTTGCCCCAAAAAATGAGAAAAAATGATTTAATCCTTTAAAAATTATAAAAATATAGGCTATTAAAATAGTGAAATTGCATTTTTGCTATCATAAAAATATATACAACTTAATTCCGTTTCCCTTCAAAAAATATTTTTGGCTTTACTCTTGTTTTGAAATCAATACTTCTGATGTTATTTGACATATAATAATTTCTATATGCCTATTATGAATTTATACCCCCTAAGATCGGTAAACCTTTTTTTTATCTTATTAACAAAAGAGAGACGAATTTGCACTATAGTTAGCTCAGCACCAATGACCGCAGCCAAACGTGCAAACGTTGATTGGATATATTGAAACAAAAAGATATAGAAACATAGTAGTGGTGTCTGCAAGTATATGGGTCAAATTGTAATATAGTAAATGTATAACGGGGGTACTGGAAGTATTCTAAAGATTGTAATCAAGGGAGGTTGAATTAAATCTAAAAGTAACGTCTATAGTAGCAGGTCTAAACAGTAATCATTAAAAAAAATTATATTATGATAATTAAACTAATACCCGATTTCCAATAAACCCAAAATTTAAAATAAATAAGGGACTAAAATGAAAGAGACCGCAAGCTGGCGACCTATATTGGGAGAAATGGGGAAGCTAAGAATCGAATTAGACATGGTTGAGATCCAATTCTGGTTCGATTAAGATGGAACCAGTCAGTTCCTTAGTGGGAGACATGACAATTAGCAATAGACGGTTCTCCTAAGGTTGGTGATAGTGCGGGAAGGGCTATAAATAGTTGGGAGATGACTCCCAAGGATGATTGTCTTTTCGACTTAGTTTCATTTTCTCTTCATTATCATCATCTTCTTTGTAGTTCAAAGAATGAGAAGACATGGAAAGTTCTGCATGGAGAAGTCTTCATGAGGAAGGACCTAGAGAAGTAGGGAAACTAGGAAGCTAGTAAGATTCTAAGCCCTTCTGTGTACGTAGAAGTTAAGGAAATAAAACTATGGACTTCAAAACCATTTTAAGGGTTTTGCATGTTTCTAGAAAATTAGTTTAAACTAAGAATATTGAGTATAACCCATGATTTTTGGTTGTAATGCTTAGCTTCTAGGAGAATGGAAGCTCTGGCGTTCAAAGGAGCTAAGTTGTGGGAACGATAAGGATACAGGTGAATTCTAAACTCCAAACTTGTTATTATAGTCTACGCTATTAAGCATGCCACGTTTGCATAAGTATGAAATATGATGATATGGGCATGCATTGCATTACTGTGGGAGACCTCAAGGAGTTAGACGAAGTTAGGAAGGGAAATAGGGAGAGAACACATTAGTTACCGCCTTGGACAAAGCTCTAGGCCTTGCAGAAGGAACACTGTGGTGTTTGTCGAAACCATTTTTTTTGAAAAACGGGGTCGAATTTTAAAACGAAAATAGAGTCGCCACCAATCTTTTTTCGAGGTGTGATCGGGTCACCTTGAGATTAATCATTTTAATAAAACATTTTGATTTATTAAAACAATGATTTTGGTCTACAAAATTTGAGAAAACGGGCTCGAGAGTCGGTTACGCATGAGGAAGGATTAGCACCCTCGTAACGCCCAAAAATTGGTACCTAATTGATTAATTAACGTCCTAATGTCGAAAATTTAAAAAAATTTAAAAAACGATCCTCTTTAAAAACCTGAATAAATCGAATTTGATGTTAAGACCTCCTTGTCGAAGTAATAAGATGTCACATCCAAGAAGTTAGATATTGACATTTTAACCCTCGAAACTAAGCTTGTCTCATGCATTAAAGTTTAAAAAGGATATTCGGTTATTTGGATAAAAAAAATCGAAACCCAGTAAGTTAGGGAACAATTTTCTCAAAGCTCCAAAGTACCGAATATTGCCTTATTTTTAAAAGTTTTCTTTTTTTAAAACTGGGGAAAATTGACGCAATATTAAAACGATCGTAAAAACTTTGATAAAAAGCGGCAATATGAAAATACAAATAAACAATTTATAAAACACATAATGGCAATTATTTAAATACTAGCATCAATAATCAAAGACCAATGAATTTAAAACAAAGAGTATAAAATAAAAAAATATAAGGCAAAATAAAATGTAAACAAATTTAAAAATAATGAATTTGAAAATGAATAATAAGGGAAAAAGAAATTTGAAATCAACAATATACAAATCAATAAATAAATTATATTTATAAAAAAGTAGGTAATATATGTATAAGTTTGGAATAAATAATATATAAAAAATGAAAATAGGTAATATATAAAGTAATAATATATAAATGAGTTTAAAAATAAATATAGTGTAATAAGGAATTTAGAACAAGTTATACACAAAACATCTTAAAAATAAATGGTATATAAAATAGATAGTATAAAAAAAATTTGCAATTGATAATATATGGAAAAAAATTTTAAAGCAAATAATCAAACAATTTAAAATGGATGATTTATAACACGAGTTTTTAAAAAATAAACAACATGTGTGACATAATATTAAAAACAAATAAAGTATATAATTAATGGAAGAAAATAAAAGAATGATAAGAATGGTTAAATGAATGAACAATATGTAAATAAGAAAGTTGAAGGATAAATAAACAAATAAAAGTAAAAGAATGATTAATGATTAAATAATTAAATAATTAAATAAAAAAGGATAAAAAGAAATGCTTAAGTCAGCCTAACTCTCACAATATGAAGATTCAACGAAATTCCTCCACCAAAATCCAACTCAAATGAAAGCAACTTAAAAAGAAACGAAGATGAACGAAGAACAAAATAAGAACAAGCCACAGAAAATAAGAACGCAAGAAAGGGAGAAATTTGAGTGAATGCTCTTAAGAATTATTATTGCTCCAAACTCAAGTCCTTTAATATGAAGGGAGAGGCCTCTATTTATAGTTGAGCCTCCCCAAATCCAACGGTACAGATCAATTACATCAACGGCTAAGATTAAAAGGTATCTACAAATTAAATCTCTATGATTATAAAATCATATTTTCTAAGATTGCATATCATATCTTCTAGGATTGCATATCATATCTAAGATTGCATATCCTTGAAGATTATGTTTCCATATACGTCAAGCTTGTAGATGGACCTTCAATCTTTTCAAGTAATGGGCCATTCCGATCGGGCCAAATGATATATTTTGGACTGGATTTGGACTTTGTTTTATTATTTTGGGTTTATTATTTTTTATATGGGCCCGGGCTAAATTGGCCTATTACAGCTGCCCCTCTTTGCTCATTGTCGTGTAACGGGAATAGAGCAAATACTATAAAAGGACCAATTTTGTCCGGTCTTGCCGAGTCTTGACTTCTTAGTCCTTGTCTTCTCCAAATGGTTTCCAACCCAACTGCAATTTCAGGGGTATTGGAATTTCATCTTAACTTTACTTCTCTACAACTACTGCAACTTCAGAAGTATTGGACTATCTGTTTCTCTCGCTCTTTCAGGAAATAAGTCTAATGACTTCAATGCAACTACTGCAACTTTAGGAAAATAAGATTTGCCATAAGATTTGCTTTCTTCGATCTACTCCACTACCACTTTAGAGAGGCAAAGCTAGTGTCTTCGATCTACTTCGCTGCAATTTTAGGAAGACAAGATCTGTAATCTTTAGTCTGCTCAGCTGCAAATTTAGAGAGGTCAGACTGATGTCTTCGATCTGCTTCACTGCAACTTCAGGAAGACAAGATCTGCAATTTTTAGTCTGCTCCGCTGCAAACTCAGGGAGACAAGGCTGGTGTCTTCGGTCTGCTTCACCGGAACCTCAGGAAGGCTAGATCTGCTATCTTTAGTCCGCTCCATCGCAAACTCGTGGAAACAAGATCGGTGTCTTCGACCGCTTCATCGCAACCTCGGGAAGGCGAGGATCTGCTATCTTTTAGTCCGCTCCATCGCAAACTCAAGAAGACAAGATCGCTATCTTTAGTTCGCTCATTGCAAACTCGGGGATGCGGTGGTATCTTCGATCCGCTTTCTTTGTAAACTCAAGAAGACAAGATCGCTATCTTTGGTACGCTCCATCGCAAACTCGGGGATGCGGACTAGTATCTTCGATCCGCTTCATCGCAATCTCGGGAAGACAAGATCTCGCTATCTTGACCGCTCCATCGCAAACTCGGGGATGCCAAGCTGATGTTTTCAATCCGCTTCACTGACAAGATCTGCTATCTTCAATCTGCTCCACTGCAAACTCAGGGATGCCAGGCTGATGTTTTCGATCCGCTTCACTGCAAACTCAGGAAGACAAGATCTACTATCTCCAGTCTGCTCCACTGCAAACTCAGGGATGCCAGGATGATTTTTTCGATCCGCTTCATTGTAAACTTAGGAAGACAAGATCTGTGAATTCACCGATGTTGCGACACCGTCCTCTGGGGGACCTATCCTGTAAAATCGGTTTTATGTGTTTATGCTTATGCAAAATGGTTAGGATGCTATGATCTGAACGAATCAACTGTTCCTAACCGAATGACATATGTACGGATGCAAAATGTCATGAGGACGATCCTTTTTAATAATTAGGATGTCACCACTTGTTGCTCATCAGGGCTTTATCATTAACGTAGTACACTATCTTCCTACTCGGCTGGCATTTGATAGAAAACCCGACAACATTTTTGCTCAACTGATTTGCCCCACTAACTTCAGGGTCTTTTCCACTGTACCTCAGGGACATAAGGCTTGTACCATTTTCAAACCATCTCATTGTGGTTCAGGATTATAGGATTTGAAACTTTTTCGATCTGTTCCCACTGCAATTCAAGGGTTTAGGACTTGTATCTTTTTCAATTAATCCCACTGCAACTTTGGGGTATAGGATCTGTAACTTGTTCCATCCACTGATCACTCCCTAGTGACCCGACCAGATGTGTATGCATGATACTCGCATGGATGCAGAATGTCATTTTTTTCTTTCGAGAATGATTCCTTCTACGGCAGGTTGTCATTGCTTATTTTACGTCGAATTTGTATCACCGATGCAATATCTAGTCTTTTGATCAACCAATGTCCTTGATGAGAAAATCGAAGAGATAAACTCACTTTGGGCTCAAATATTTCCAACCCTTAAGCTTGGTGAGTTCTAAACAATAGTCTGTTTGAGGTTCTTATACTATTTAAAAGCTTCCAGAGTAATATGCGAAACTCCTTTTATGAAAGTATTATTAGTCCATTAATCGTTATTTCAATATAAAATGCTTGAAAAAGATCACAATAATGGACGAGAAAGAAATTAATCAAGAGCATAGCTCGAAACAAATAAGTTAATCAAAGATAATCAAGGCAATAAAAGAAAATTGATTGGGGTGTATCTTGAAAAGAATAAAGTAATCAAAGATAGCCAAGGCCATAAAAGAAAATTGATTGGAGTGTATCTTGAAAAGAATAAAGTAATCAAAGATAGCAAATTCAAAATGGGTAAGATAGAAGCTAGGTGCCCCAGATATCGCAGCCTGAGCTTCTCTGTACAAACTTCTTGAGGACCATTTTGAGCTCAATAGGTGTTTAGAGGATCTGGAGTACTTTGTCAATGCCTTAAGACGTAGCATACTTCCTCATTGTTAATTCAGGCATAGCAAGACTACCATATGCCCTATCTTTGATCAAAATTTGAGCCGCCTTTTTCGGGTTTTCGGCTCAAAACCCCTTTGGTCTCAAAGTGCCCTTTGCGGGTTTTCGCCTTGGCCTCTCATCTTTTTTTTTTTTATGAATTTGATCTTAAGGCGCCCTTTGCAGGTTTTCACCTTGGGCTTTCCCCTTTCAGGTAAAATACTTCTTGACTGAGCCTGAATTCGCCGAATTGGGCAAGTCTTCGCCATTCGTCTCGGTCAATATCAATGCTCCTCTAGAATAGGCCATTTTTACTATATAAGGTCCTTCCCAGTTTGGCATCTGCTTTCCTCTGAAATCCTTTTGTATAAGAAAGATCTTTTTCAACATCAGGTTCCCCTCGTGGAATTCTCTAGGATGGACCTCTTTGTCGTAAGCTTGCATCATCTGACCGTGATGGATAACTTTTAACCTTTTCTTCGATTAGGTTCAATTGGCAAAAATGTTTCCATTCCATAAACCAATGGGTAAGATGTTGCCCCGGCAAAAGTCCTGGCCAACGTTCGATAATCATAGAGGATAAATTATAACTTCTTTATGCCAATCTTTATAAGTCTCGGTCATCTTTCCTACAATCCTTGTTTTGTTTTTTTATTTTTGGCTACCTTTGTTGCTCTATGATATGGTGTCTGATCTTTGAACAGACTACAAACTTTTGACATTGTCCTTTTTGGCATTCTTTTCATTGCTTTGATTTTTTTTTTTACTGTCGACCTTGTAAAATTGACATGTGAAGCTACTTTTTCCTTCTTAGTGAAGTAATCGACGACCACCAAGATAAATCGATGTATACTAGAAATTTTGTCGAGATTGGCCTACCCCACACAGAGAAAGTCTGTGAAGAAATTAATGAGGCATATGAATCTTGTCTCCTTAAATACGGCATAACTGATGCCATCCCCTTCTATGTAGATTAGCAGTACCCAAACCTCATGATTAGCTTAGCTATTGTAAAACCATTAGCATGTGTCCTTCTGACATCCTTATGGACCTCTTTTAAGATTTCAACGTACCCGCATCTCAGTAGCCCAGGCATGTCTTGATATGATCGTGCAAAAACATCTTTGAATTCTTGAAAATAACTCAATGATGTCTCGCCTTATTTCTGTGGTGAGCTAGGCTACAATCTTCACCTCTTTTCTAGGCTCATAATATCCACTGACCCTTTGTAGAGTAGGGTCTATTTTTCATCTTGTTCTACCATTATTAACAAATTAGAAGATAGGTTACAATCTCTGTCATCTTCAAAGTCCTGAGATCCCTCTAGACACACATCTTACTTGAAAGGAGACTCTGAGTCAGTAGCAGCGTCACTCATGTTGTTGATATCTGGGAACCTATTGTAGGTACGAAGGCAGATTCCAAAGAATAAATGATTCTAAGGATGATTATTTATATGGTATGATCATGAATGAAGAATAAAATAATATCTAAAAGAAAGTCTAAAGAACAAAAGAATCTATACATGGAAAGAATAAAAGAATATTTGTTCAAAAAGATGCTTTTTATTGAAATAAAATTTTTGGACACAAGCCTATTTCACAAAAGGATTCTTATTGCCTCTAGGCTTAAGGCAACAAGTGTGTTTTGAATATTACTCTAAATTAGTTCTAAAAATACAGGGATCTCTTCCACAGTCCCATTGTTCAAAACACCTCCAAGTATGTGATGGCAAATGCTTGGAAAATTGTATTCCCTGGTTCCCTCTTCGGATACGTCGTTCAGATCCTCTGATATTCCTTTTAGGCTTTGGACATCTTCAAAGAATTGTAACTCTCTTGTCCCCTCCTTCAGTTATCGCATTTATTACCTTATCAGAGCGATTAGGTTCTGGTGAATCGTCAAACTTCACAATTCCCATTTTAATGAACCTTTTAACCAACTTTTTAAACGTAGTGCAGTTTTCGATTGAATGTCCCGTTATTCCCGTAGGGTACTCGCATTGGGCATTTGCATCATACCATTTGGGAATGGAGGTTGCACGGGTTTTGAGTAGAACAGAGACACCGCATGCGCATCAAACAAATTCTAATACAGCTCCTTGTATGTCATCAGGATGGGTGTGAACTGGAGCCTTTTGCATTTGGCCTCAAGTTAGATTCCTGCTTTGAAGAGCCTTGATAGCTAGTGGTTACAACCCTCGGCTGGCCTACGGTGACTGATTTGGGATGCATGCTCAGGATACTCACTTCATTTTCCTTGTTTTCTCAGGGCTGATCTTTTGGCGCTTTCTCCCGTGTCTATCCTCCCACTCCTTATCGCATTTTCAATCATCCCATCGGATATTACTATATCTGAAAAGCTTATAGTGGCCCTTCCCAATATATGGTTAATGAATGGGGCTTTTAGAGTATTAATGAAAAACATTGTGGTTTCCTTTTCTAAAAGCGGCGGTTGAACTTGTATGGAAACTTCCCTCCATCTTTGCGCATACTGCCTGAAACTTTCATTCAATTTTTTCTCCATGTTCTGTAAGGTAATTCTGTCAGGAGTCATGTCTGTCACATGACTATACTACTTTATAAATGCTTGCGCTAGGTCTTTCCACGAATTAATCCTAGCACGACTTAGTTGATTGTACCATTTGGATGCTGCCCCCACCAAACTGTCTTGGAAGCATTGGATCAGTAATTGATCATTATTGACATATCCAGTCATCCGTCTACAGAACATGGTAATATGGGCTTCAGGACAGCTAGTCCCGTTGTACTTCTCGAATTCTGGCATTTTAAACTTATGAGGAAGCACCAAATCTGGAACCAAACTCAGGTCATTAGGATCAATTCCATTGTGATTATCAGCATTTTCCAAGGCCTTGAATTTTTCTTCCAACCATTTACAACGGTCCTCTAACTGCCTTGGCAATTCAGTTCTTGCCCCTTCTCTCTCTGCTATATCCAAATTAGGGATAACAGGATTAGCTGGGTTATCTCTTGGGTTAGATCCTGAGCCAGCTTGGAAGTTCATGGGCATTGCAGTACCAGCTTGACCTTGTTGAGGCCTAATTGTGACAGATGGCCTTCGAGGGTACACCTCAGGTTGTGTCTATACATGCGTTGGAGTGAAACCTGGAGGATAGTCCTCGTTATCCTCACCAGTATTAGTCATGGGGCCTTTTCCCTTGTCCATCACCCCATTTAGTAGTTGGGTCATTAGAGACATCATATTTCTTTGGGCTTCCATCATTTGGTCCCTCATATCTTGTTGGATCTTTGCCAATTGCTCTTGTAGTTGTATTTGTAGCTGGTCTTGCATATCTCTTTGAAATTGTTCAAGTCTTTGATCCATATCTTTCGTCTTAGCGTGAGTACCGTAACGATGTTTAGTTTCTAGATTAACTTTCTCTCTTTTTCTGAAATAACTTTAACTAATTAGGGTCCTTCTATGGATTTTAATGCATATGATGCGATGTAATGCAAATGCATGAAATGAATGCAAAAAGAAAGAGAGGCGTTGATTCTGAATTCAATTCCATTAGAACAACTTTTCTAGAAAATAAATTCCTTTACATAAAATAGATATTTATACGGCCTTTCCATCATATACCAAGCGAAGACATTGATCCCTTTCTTCTTATCCGGATATTAAGGTCTAATCTCGCGAACTTTCTAATAAATGTCTATACTAGCTCTTTTTACTTGATCTGGACCGCGACTCACTGCTCACTTATTTCCACAATGCTCGTTAGCCTCTTCAAGAAAGCCGAGAAGTGGTGGTTCTCGAATAGTCTTTGTCAGCTTGAATCCTTGGGCAATAAAGTCTTGTATTCTTTCACGGACTATTAGTCTTCTAATAGGGCACCTATCTGGGTGACCACTAGGGTTTGGCATAGTTCTACCTAGGGTAAGCCCTTAGGTTTTCTACATGTGGTTTAGCTCTAAAGTTGAGGTACCCGAACCAGTAGATTCCTCGATCCTTACCCATTATAGGCTCATACGGACCGAGTTCAGTTCAGGGGAATACATTTCCCTATGGCTGCATAGAGATGAAAATCTCACGAAGACATAGGTACGGATGTATCCCTAAAGCGATCCACTATCCTGCACGAAGGTGAAAACCTCACGAAAGAGTAACTTCTCGCTCCCACTTAAAAGGGTGCGACCACAACGGTCATGCAATGCAATATATATGGATAAAAACTCGAAAATAAAACAAAAATATGGAAAAATGGATGAGATGCTATGAAAGGATCGTATATTAAAACCAAATTTTCAATTTTTGATAAAAAGACAGAAAATAATCAATTTACAGCCTGACTCTCTTTATTTCCCCAGCGGAGTCGCCAAGCTGTCGAAACCATTTTTTTGAAAAATGGGGTTGACTTTTAAAATGAAAATGGAGTCGCCACCAATCTTTTTTCGAGGTGTGATCGGGTCACCTTGAGATTAATCATTTTAATAAAACATTTTGATTTATTAAAATAATGATTTTGGTCTACAAAATTCGAGAAAACAGGCACGGGAGTCGGTTACGCACGAGGAAGGATTAGCACCCTCGTAACGCCCAAAAATTGGTACCGAATCGATTAATTAACGTCCTAATGTCGAAAATTTAAAAAAAATTAAAATACAATCCTCTTTAAAAACCTGAATAAATCGAATTTGATGTTAAGACCTCCTTGTCCCGAAGTAATAAGATGTCACATCCAGTAAGTTAGGATATGACATTTTAACCCTCGAAACTAAGCTTGTCTCATGCATTAAAGTTTAAAAAGGATATTCAGTTATTTGGATAAAAAAAATCGAAACCCAGTAAGTTAGGGCACGATTTTCTCAAAGCTCCAAAGTACCGAATATTGCCTTATTTTTAAAAGTTTTCTTTTTTTAAAAATGGGGAAAATTGACGCAATATTAAAACGATCGTAAAAACTTTAAAAAAAAAACGACAATATGAAAATACAAATAAACAATTTATAAAAAACATAATGGCAATTATTTAAATACTAGCATCAATAATCAAAGACCAATGAATTTAAAACAAAGAGTATAAAATAAAAAAAATATAAGGCAAAAGAAAATGTAAACAAATTTAAAACTAATGAATTTGAAAATGAATAATAAGGGAAAAATAAATTTGACATCAACAATATACAAATCAATAAATAAATTATATATATAAAAAAAGTAGGTAATATATGTATAAGTTTGGAATAAATAATATATAAAAAATGAAAATAGGTAATATATAAAGTAATAATATATAAATGAGTTTAAAATAAATAGTGTAATAAGGAATTTAGAACAATTTATACACAAAACATCTTAAAAATAAATGGTATATAAAATAGATAGTATAAAAAAAATTTGCAATTGATAATATATGGAAAAAAATTTAAAGCAAATAATCAAACAATTTAAAATGGATAATTTATAACACGAGTTTTAAAAAAATAAACAACATGTGTGGCATAATATTAAAAAAAATAAAGTATATAATCAATGGAAGAAAATAAAAGAATGATAAGAATGGTTAAATGAATGAACAATATGTAAATAAGAAAGTTGAAGGATAAATAAACGAATAAAAGTAAAAGAATAATTAATGATTAAACAATTAAATGGATAAATAAAAAAGGATAAAAAAAATGCTTAAGTCAACCTAACTCTCACAATATGAAGATTCAACGAAATTCCTCCACCAAAATCCAACTCAAATGAAAGCAACTTAAAAAGAAACGAAGATGAACGAAGAACAAAATAAGAACAAGCCATAGAAAATAAGAACGCAAGAAAGGGAGAAATTTGAGTGAATGCTCTTAAGAATTATTATTGCTCCAAACTCAAGTCCTTTAATATGAAGGGAGAGGCCTCTATTTATAGTTGAGCCTCCCCAAATCCAACGATACAGATCAATTACATCAACGGCTAAGATTAAAAGGTATCTAGAAATTAAATCTCTAAGATTACAAAATCATATCTTCTAAGATTGCACATCATATCTTCTAGGATTGCATATCATATCTAAGATTGCATATCCTTGAAGATTATGTTTCCATATACGTCAAGCTTGTAGATGGACCATCAATCTTTTCAAGTAATAGGCCATTCCGATCGGGCCAAATGATATATTTTGGACTGGACTTGGACTTTGTTTTATTATTTTGGGTTTATTATTTTTTGTATGGGCCGGGGCTAAATTGGCCTATTACAGTGTTTGAACATCAAAGATAGGTGGTGTAAAGGAGGTAATAGGAGGAGGATTCGAGTAATATGAATCATCGAATGGTATTTACAACGATGACGATACCGACTAATCCTTCGAGGCAACACTGTGACGACGATATATGGCGTAAGACCAAAGATGAAAGATGTTATGGCAGTTTGTGTAACGGCATAATTTAGACCCTATTCGGAATAGTAGTTTAGGGACCACAAATCTGAGGTCGAAAAAATATTTTAATATTATTTTTGGTGTTTACAATATGTGATTGAGCATGTGTGAAAATTCTGTGTGAAAATTTTATCGTTTGTGTGTCGAATTGAGAAAAAGGACTTAATCGCATAAAATGCAAAAGTTGTGTGCTGATTGTTAAAGTGCTTATTTGGCATGGCTTTTTAAATGAGGAGTCCTTATGTGGTAATTAAACCTTTGGTAGTGGAAGTTGACATATATAGCCATTAAATGAATGAAATAATAATGTTTTAACAAAGGGTATTTTAGTAAATGATGAAATAATATGTATTAAATAAAACAAATAAGAAAAAAGGAAGCCATTATCATCTTTCTTCCATCGAAATTGAAAGAAAAAGAATGAAAATAAGCTTGCAAGGTTTCGGCTAAGACTTTGGCTAAATCAAGGTATGTTTTGAGCTCGGTTTTTGATAATTTCTACATTTTTGTGATCGTTGCTTCGTGTTCTCTTAAGCCCATGCTTTAATTTTAGAATTTTATGAAGATTTTGAGATGTGCCATTGATGAATATATGAGCTTTGTGTTGATAGTTGGTGAAATATGAAAGCTTAAGGTTGGGTTAACATATTTTGTATTTGAATTTTTGATAAAATTTGGCTATTTTGGACTAAATTGTGAATATGAGAAATTAGAGGACTAAAATGTGAAATAAATGAAATATATGGGCTTGTATGAGCATAAGGACAATTCGGCTAGGCATGTCTGAAGTGAAATTATGTGAATTTGATGATTTTATGAAATAGGGACTTAAGTGTCAAAATGTGAAAATGTGAGGGCTATTTTGTAAAATGCCCTAAATATGTGTGTTTGGATTAAATTGAATAATTTGGTGATTGAATGAGCTAAATTTAAATATGTATAGATCAAGAAAAGAGAGATTTGGATCGAGATCGAGGCAAAGATAAAGTGCTCGATTAATCGACTTGTTTTGTTATTTCGACGTCCGAGGTAAGTTCGTTTATAATACAAATTGTTTAAATTATGCTCATGTGTTATACAATTAAATATTATGTGGTTAATGAATTGGTAATGTTAAATGTGGATTAAGAGATGTGGCACTAAGTGTGCGAAATAGAATTTATACAGTAGAGAACGGCATTGTGTGTACGAAATAAAGAAAGTATCGATTATATTGATTGGCACTGTGTGTACGATACCGTGTAAATTCGGTTTAAAGCAAAGGCACTAAGTGTGCAATGATATTTAAGCTTCGACTATGAAATTGGCACTAAGTGGGCGATTGAATCGAAGGAATAATGAAGATTGATCAAAATGTGGTGTCGAGCATTGAGTAGAAAAATTTGTCGTTAACTAAGTGTTGGCAAAGGTATTTATGGAACCTATGTGGTTGATGAATTCAGAAATAGATGAATGGATAGTATGTGAGAATTAGATATGGATGAGATTGTGCATTCTTGTGAATTAATCTATGTGATGGTTTATTTTGTGTATTAATTTTGAATCATTGAGTTAATACTATTATATTACGAACTTACTAAGCTTTAAAGCTTACTGTGTGAAGTGTTTCTCTGTTTTACAGTGTATTTAAAGGTAGCTCGGATCCAGGGATCGCCAGCGACTCAATCACACTATCAGCTATCTATTTTGGTACTTTTGAAAGATGTATATATTTGGTATATGGCATGTATAGGCTAGTTATTATGGCATGTTTTGAAGTGTATAAGCTTTGCCATGTGATTTGGCTTGGTAGTTTGATGGTTTGGTATATGTTTTGAAAATGTGAAAGAATGACTTATATGTGTATGTGTATATTCTATGTGAGTGATCATTATGGTATAAATTAGCAAAATGGAAATGGTATGTTTCTTGAGAGATTTGCTTAAGATTAAATGAAGAATAGAATATGTGTTTTGGGATGTAGAAATTGATATTTCAGATGGACATTTTTGAGTTGAAATTGAGTGTGGAAATAAATGGTGAAGTTGATGGTTAAATGGTGCATATAATGGTATGTTTTGGTTGCCTTTTGAGATATAAATGCATATGGTTTGATGCTTGTAGGTGAAACCCTTAGTGTGGGTGGCAAATTGGCCTTGCAAATGGCCTATAATTGCCCACACGGTTGAGAACACGGGCGTGTGGCTCGACCGTGTCATTTAAGTTTGCAAATCGAAACAAGCCAGGCTTGCACACGGACTAGACACACGGGCGTGTGACTGGCCGTGTGGTGCAAGTCAGTGTCGACCACGGGTGAGGCACACGGGCGTGTCTCCGGCCGTGTGGACAAGTTAGTATGTATGCCCTGTTTTGCCACGGCTTGGACACATGGGCATGTCCGAGGCCGTGTGAGGCACACGACCTACCCACACGGGCGTGTGACCTCTGTAGCTTTGAAAAATGTTTGATTTTCAGAAAATTTTGTATGTGTTTGGTTTAGTCCCAACCCCTTTCTAACACGTGTTTAAGGTCTTGTAGACCTCATTAAGGGACTACATGTATATATCTTGATATGTTTGAATAATGATATACTTTGTGTTGTAAAATGATTGTAAGTGTTCTGGTTTGTTCGGTAATACTCCTTAACCTTATTCTGGCGATGGTTACGGGTTAGGGGTGTTACATTTTATTGGTATCAGAGCTACGGTTTAGTTGATTCTAGGACTAACGTAGTGCGTAGGAGTCTAGCTATACATGCCATATATATAACTACGATAGTGTGATGATTCCTGACAGTTAAAAATGTGTTTTTATATAGTAAATGGATCTCGATCAAGCAGTTGCTGATGATTTTGAGAGCAATGTACCTGCTCCCGCTCAAGGGATAGCGCCTGCCGAATCTAGGTCGATTGCTAGTAGCCAAGAAGGAAAGGCTAAGCAAGCCTTCTTTCGAATAATGAGTGACTGGTTTTCGGAGTTCGTTCGAACGAATCCGGCTGCTCAACAACCTCCACCCCCACAAGTGCCTGTAGTGCCACAAGTTTCAGATCCGATTCGATTGAGTAAGCCTCATGCGGATAAAATCTGAAAGTATGGGGCCGAAGAGTTTAGAGCTACGATTGATGATGATGCCGAGCGAGCTGAGTTTTGGCTCGAGAATACAAATCGAGTGTTTGATGACATGTCATTGACTCCTAAAGAATGCTTAAAATGTGTTGTTTCATTGTCAAGAGATACGTCATATAATTGGTGAAAAATGCTGATATCCGTGGTTTCGATAGAGAGAATCACCTGGGATTTCTGTCATGTTGAATTCTGGAAGAAATATATCAGTCAACGGTTCATAGATCAGAAACGTAAAGGGTTTATAGAGCTAAAATAGGGCCGCATGTCTGTTACTGAGTATGAATGGGAGTTTGTGAGATTGAGCCAATACGCACGGGAATGTGTTTCAATCAAAACTACTATGTGTAAACGCTTCATTGAAGGGCTGAATGAAGACATCAAATTGTTGGTTGGAATACTTGATTTGAATGAATTTGTAGTGTTAGTTGAAAGAGCCTGCAAAGCTGAAGAACTGAGCAAAGAAAAGAAAAAAGCAGAATTCAAAGCTAGAGATGAAAGAAAAAGATCGATAAGCAAGTCGTATCAACCTCCATCAAAGAGATTCTAAGATACAAGCAATCGTTCAAATGTTTCATTTGGACATTCGAGTAGAGATCGTGTGAGACAAAGTGTTGGTCCAAGAACTCAAATTCCGATTGAATCAAGTGTTGGAAGTGTCAAATGCAACAAGCCTGAGTGTAGACAGTGTGGGAGACGACATGTTGGCAAATGCTGGGGCAAGTATAATAATAGAGTTTGCTATAAATGTGGATCACGAGATTACTTCATTCGAGATTGCCCAGAGTTAGTTGAAAAAGATAATGTTCAGAGTGTGAGACCGAGTAATACGACGACTAGGGGTAGACCACCCAGAAACACCAGAAATGTGATTGGAAGTCAGAGAGGGACTACCGATACAACTGTGAGATCCAAGGTGAGAGCACCTGCCCGAGCCTATGCTATTCGCGCTCGTGAAGAAGCGTCATCTCCAGACGTCATAGCTAGTACTTTTACTCTATTTGATACTGTTGTGATTGCATTGATAGATCCAGGATCTACTCATTCATATGTGTGTGTAAATCTAGTATCTAGTAAGACTCTGCTTGTTGAGTCAGCTGAATTTGTAATTAGAGTATTGAACCCCTTAGGCAAGTGTGTTCTGGTTGATAAAGTATGCAAGAACTGTCCGTTGATGTTTCGAGATATTTGTTTTCCGGCTAATTTGATGCTGCTACCATTCGATGAATTTGATATAATTCTGGGCATGGATTGGCTCACTTTGCACAATGCTATTGTGAATTGTAAATGAAAGAGTATTGATTTGAGAAGTCAGAATGGTGAGATAGTTCGAATTGAATCTAGTGATTTGAATGGGCTACCGGCTGTTGTATCTTCGATGAAAGCTTTGAATTATGTGAAAAAGGGTTGCGAAGCCTATCTTGCGTATGTGATAGATACAAAAGTGGCAGAAAAGAAAGTTGAATATGTGCCTGTGGTTTGCGAGTTCCCATATGTGTTTCCTGAAGAACTACCGGGATTACCTTCGATATGAGAAGTTGAGTTTGGTATTGATTTAGTGCCGGGAACAACTCCTATCTCAATAGCTCCGTATAGAATGGCTTCGACTGAATTGAAAGAGTTGAAGTCTCAGTTGCAAGAGTTGACAGATAGAGGATTTGCACGACCGAGTTTCTCGCCTTAGGGTGCTCCTGTGTTGTTTGTGAAAAAGAAAGATGGCACGATGAGAATGTGTATTGATTATCGTCAGTTAAACAAAGTGACAATAAAGAACAAATACCCCCTGCCCAAAATTGATGATTTGTTTGATCAGCTGAAAGGAGCACCAGTGTTTTCAAAGATAGAGCTGAGATCAGGATATTATCAATTGCGAGTAAAAGATTTAGACATTCTGAAAACTGCTTTCAGAACGAGGTACGGGCATTATGAGTTTTTAGTTATGCTTTTCGGATTAACAAATGCTCCTGCTATTTTTATGGATTTGATGAACAGAATTTTCAGACTGTATTTAGATCGATTTGTTGTTGTATTCATTGACGACATTTTGATTTATTCGCGTGATGAAATTGAGCATGCTGAACATCTGAGAATCGTGCTACAGACTCTACGAGATAAGCAATTGTATGCAAAATTTAGCAAATGTGAATTCTGGTTGTGTGAAGTTTGTTTTTTGGGACATATTGTATCAGCTGCGGGAATACGAGTTGATCCAAGCAAGATTTCAACTATTTTAGAATGGTAGCCTCCGAGAAATGTGTCTGAAGTCTGTAGTTTTCTGGGACTAGCAGGATATTATAGACGGTTTGTGAAAAGATTCTCGATGATTGCGACTCCGTTGACGAAATTGTTACAGAAAGATGTTAAATTTGAGTGGTCAAAAAAGTGCCAGTAGAGTTTTGAACAGTTGAAAGCATTGTTGAGAGAGGCACCAGTGTTAGTGCAACCTGAATCGGGTAAAGAATTTATAGCTTATAGTGATGCATCGTTGAATGGTTTGGGCTGTGTGTTGATGCAAGAGGGCAAAGTTATAGCTTATGCTTCGAGACAGTTAAAGCCGCATGAAAAGAACTACCCGACGCATGATCTTGAATTAGCTGCGATTGTATTTGCATTGAAGATTTGGCGTCATTACCTATTTGGTGAGAAATGTCACATTTATACTGATCACAAGAGTTTGAAATATCTGATGACTCAGAAAGAATTAAATTTGAGACAACGGAGATGGTTAGAATTACTAAAAGACTATGAATTAGTAATTGATTATCATCCGGGAAAAGCTAATGTTGTTGCTGACGCTTTGAGCCAAAAGTTTTTATTTGCTTTGCGAGCAATGAGTACTCAAATAGATCTGTGTGATGATGGTTCAGTTTTGGCTGAGTTGAAAGTGAGGCCAATGTTTATACGTCAGATTTGTGATGCCCAGAAAAGTGATAATGAGATGATGACAAAATGAGCTCAATGTGGTTTGAATTCTGATTCAGAATTTCGAGTGGATAATGATGATTGTTTGAGATTCAGAGATCGGATTTGTGGTCTGAGGAATTCAGAGTTGATTCAGTTGATTTTGAACAAAGCTCACAATAGCCGTTTGGCTGTTCGTTCGGGAAGTACAAAAATGTATAATGATCTGAAATAATTTTATTGGTGGCATGGTATGAAACGGGATATCTCAGAGTTTGTTTCGAAATGTTTAATATGTCAGCAAGTTAAAGCTGAACATCAGTTTCCATCCAGTTTGTTACAACCGATTATGATTCCTGAGTGGAAATGAGAGATAATCACGATGGACTTTGTGTCAGGACTACCTTTATCTCCGAGAAAGAAAGATGCAATCTGGGTGATAGTTGATAGATTGACAAAATCAGCTCATTTTGTTCCATTGAGAACAGATTATTCACTTGATAAATTAGCTGAATTGTATATTTCTAAGATTGTGAGATTGCACGGGGTGCTACTATCTATTGTATCTGAAAGAGATCCGAGATTTACCTTGCTGTTTTGGAAGAAATTGCTAGAGGCTTTAGACACAAAGCTGCATTTTAGTATTGCATTTTATCCGCAAACGGATGGTCAATCCGAGCTGATCATTTAGATTCTTGAGGATATGTTGAGATGTTGTATTCTTGATTTTGAAAGTATGTGGGAAAAGCATTTGCCGTTGATTGAATTCGCATACAATAATAGTTTTCAATCTAGCTTCAAAATGGCACCATATGAGGCTCTTTACGGTCGAAAATGCCGAACTCCATTGTACTGGACTGAGCTTAGCGAGAATAAGATTCACAAGGTTGATTTAATCAAAAAGACCGTACAGAAAGTGAAAGTGATTCGTGACAGTTTGAAAACGACTTCAGATCATCAGAAGTCCTATGCAGATTTGAAACGGAAAGATATTGAATTTGAGATCGGTGATAAATTGTTTTTGAAAGTGTCTCCGTGGAAGAAAATACTTCGTTTTGGCAGAAAAGGCAAGTTGAGTCCGAGGTTCATCGGGCCGTATGAGATTATTGAATGAATTGGGCCGGTTGCTTATAAATTTTTGTTGCCACCTGAGTTGGAAAAGATTCATAATGTGTTTCATGTATCGATGCTTCAACAATACAAATCTAATCCGTCTCATGTGATTGCTCCTACTGAGGTCGAGATTCAATCAGATTTATCGTATAGTGAAGAACCGATCCGAATTTTGGCACGAGAGATTAAAGAGTTGAGAAACAAGAAAATTTCTTTAGTGAAAGTGTTGTGGTACAAACACGGAGTTGAAGAGGCTACATGGGAGCCTGAAGATGTTATGAGAGAGCAATATCCAAACTTATTCACTGGTAAGATTTTTAGGGACGAAAATCCCTAAGGGGGGAGAGTTGTAAAAACCCTATTTAGACCCTAGTCAGAACAGTGGTTTTGGGACCACAAATCCGAGGTCGGAAAAATATTTTAATATTATTTTTGGTGTTTACTGTAACATCCCGAAATTGGGCCTATGAGAATTGGGCCTATTGGGCCTAGAGCGTAGAAGCATTTTAAAATTTTTGGGAATATGAGAATGGCATTATTTCAAGTTGGACCTATTAGGAAGATGATTTTGGAAGGTTACGGGGTTTCTATAAAGTCCCGGGTTCAAGTTAGGCCATAGGAAAAATTTTGATTTTCGCTCTTTAGGGGAGAGGGCTGTTGGAAGCAAGACTTAAGGAAATTTGTTGGTATTTTGCTAGCACAAGTGGAGCATATGGCAAGGTGGTGTGGCGTCAAAGGGAGTGAAAGGGGGTTGGAGGTTTGAATCCCACAAGCAGCATATGGAGAGTTTTTATTTTGTGCTCAGGAAAGGAGGAAGCTGAGTGGAGACCAAACTCTGCCTTGGAGGTTGGAGACTTGGTCAAATGATTTGAATGGGTGATGGAGAGGAAGTTGGGGAGCAAAATGAGGAGTAAATCAAGGGATTAAGGGGAGAGGAGTTAGTGGCCGAATTCGGGATTATGGGGGATGAGAATTTTGGCCAGAGTTTTGGCATTTTGAGAGTGCATATTCGGTCATTTGTGGAAGAGGGTAAACCGAAATTCTTTGGGGGTTGTCTTATTTTTCCTTGCATTTTTGGGTCATATTGCTTCAATCTTTTCATACCGAAACCTCAATTCCTCTCACTGGTTTCTTCTCATTTTCTTCTCAAACATTTTCTTCACTTTGTAGTGCTTAAACAGTCTTGGCCGAATCTCTCCATTTCCACCTCTTCTTACACATTCCTTCCTACTCACCTCTCACCTTTTCTCTCTTGTGTTCACCCTAGCCGAAACTTCTCTTCTTCTTTATTGTTTTTCTACTCTTTTCTCCATCAATTGAATTCCCTCTTTTTCTCATTCGAATCGGTTCTCTTCTCTTTTGCTAATAGCCAAATTCTACTTACACCAATATTTCGGCTTGTGTTCTTTAATTGTTTTTCATTTCAATTTATACTCCATAGCCGAATTTTGATTCGTTTGGGTTCGCTGCTTGTGCCGAACCCGTTCTTCCCATTCGACTTATCTCTAATCTATGGTAATGGTTGTTTCTTTCTCTACTCTCTTTTCTTTTCTCTCTTGTTCTATTCTAAAATCGAAACTCTCTTCTTGATTTTTTTGGTTAGGCCGAATCTATTGGAGGGTTAGTATACCCTCTCATCCTTCTTCTAATATCTGGTTTTCGAGTGTTGGTTGGTAAGTAAGGTAATGGCCGAATGTAGGTGATGGGGTTTTATTATTCGGTTGGTTCTTACTCAAGCCAAATGGCTGTTTGAGTTCTGTTGTGGTCATGATTAAGGGGTTGCTAACATCTGATTTTCGTGCCAAACACTACTAGGGTCTCGACGTGCTTAATCAGAGGGCCAACTAAACACCTATCCCTTGCAGTGGATTTCTTGGATTGTTGGTATTCTGGAAATAGTGCCGAGTATCGCAAATCGTGATCAGGTGTGTAATCTCACACCTTTCTGAATGTTTGCGTGAGATGTTTTGTGAATCGGCCAAATGCCGAAAAGCTGAAAAATTGGCAATTGTGACCACTCGAGCGTGCGAACGCTTGTAGTGGTAAATCGAAATACGAATAATAACGGTAAGTCGTTGAGAGTGTCACGAGCACTCTCGCGAAACTGAGGCTGTAACGGGCTTGACCGAGCCGAAACGGGCCAAATGGGCCCAATGGGCTATTCGGCCCACTTGGGCAAATCTGTAGAAAAACTATCAAATGATAGGGTCGGTTGCGAAATCTAAAAATCTGAGACCGAAACTACGTGTAATGGGCCACACGAGCGTGTGGGCCCAAAATTGATTTTAGGCCCATTAGCTCCGTAGAGACCCAAATAGGGTCCTGTGTCGCTCGAGGCGACAGTAGGCCTTCGGAAAGGCCGTTAAATGATAAAATTATCGAAATACCCCTGGATGGTAAATTATCGAAATACCCTTGGAGGGTAAATTACTGAAATACCCTCGGTGGGTAAAATTACTGTTATACCCATAAGGGCTGGTTAGTGTGATTGTATGTATTCGATTTAACTGGTTATGATGGTAATTTATTTCATGCATCATTTTTGATATATACTTTGCATACATGACATTCTGCATGGGATTGGGATATTGATGATCGGAGGAAGTGTATTCTGGTGGCTCTGCCACATTCTGATTCTGGTGGCTCTGCCACATTCTGTATAGTGGCTATGCCACTTATATTCTGTTATTCTGGTGGCTCCGCCACAAATTCTGTGATTAGCAGCTTGTCTGCATATTGGTTTGTAGGGCTGGGTGGGTTGACTTGGTCCTCATAGGTGTGTAGGGCTGGTACGGGGGTGTGTAGCGGATGGATTATTAGGTTGGGCTGCATATATTATCTGCTTTATCATGTTTACAGGGCTAAGGCCCAGTCTGTTACCGAATAGGGCTTCGGCCCAGTCTGCTTCTGTACAGGTTCGGGCCCAATTAATGACCGATTATGGGATTACACACTGAGTTCTCGTAACTCACCCCTCTGCTTTAACATTGCAGGTGATCCCCAGCGTTAGAGGATTTAGATCTGCGGAAGACTCTGTGGTGGCCATACCTCGGGAATATTTCTCGTGAACTTAGTAAATTCAGTTTTTACCTTATTTCAAGTCTATTTATTTTGGGTTAATATTTTGTAATAAGGCCGTTGGTTTGTTTTCTTTTAAGTTTTCATTAATAACTGTTAAACTTATAAATACGTGGTTTTCTTAAAACGACAATAACTGTTTTCCAAAATATCATGTTTTGGCAATTCATTGAATCTGATTTCTGTTATAAACAAAGTTTTCAGAAATAATAACAATAACATTTTTACAAGAAAACCATAACAACAAATCTGAATTTCACAAACAACAAAGCTCGAAATTTCAAAAAGAATACGATCTTTTTAACGGTCGCTTAGCTTTTAAACAACCTTTCTATGTGATATGCTAGATCCGATTGTAACGTCTAGGCAGGGTTTGGGGTGTTACATTTACAATATGTGATTGAGCATGTGTGAAAATTCTGTGTGGAAATTTTATCGTTTGTGTGTCGAATTGAGAAAAAGGACTTAATCGCATAAAATGCAAAAGCTGTGTGCTGATTGTTAAAGTGCTTATTTGGCATGGATTTTTAAATGAGGAGTCCTTATGTGGTAATTAGACCTTTGGTAGTGGAAGTTGACATATATAGCCATTAAATGAATGAAATAATAATGTTTTAACAAAGGGTATTTTAGTAAATGATGAAATAATATGTATTAAATAAAACGAATAAGAAAGAGAAAGCCATTATCATCTTTCTTCCACCAAAATTGAAAGAAAAAGAATGAAAATAAGCTTGCAAGGTTTCGGCTAAGACTTTGGCTAAATCAAGGTATGTTTTGAGCTCGGTTTTGATAATTTCTACGTTTTTGTGATCGTTGCTTCGTGTTCTCTTAAGCCCATGCTTTAATTTTAGAATTTTATGAAGATTCTGAGATGTGCCATTGATGAATATATGAGCTTTGTGTTGATATTTGGTGAAATATGAAAGCTTAAGGTTGGGTTAACATAGTTTGTATTTGAATTTTTGATAAAATTTGGCTATTTTGGACTAAATTGTGAAAATGAGAAATTGGAGGACTAAAATGTGAAATAAATGAAATATACGGGCTTGTATGAGCATAAGGAAAATTTTTCTAGGCATCTGTGAAGTGAAATTATGTGAATTTGATGATTTTATGAAATAGGGACTTAAGTGTCAAAATGTGAAAATGTGAGGGCTATTTTGTAAAATACCCTAAATATGTGTGTTTGGATTAAATTGAATAATTTGGTGATTGAATGAGCTAAATTTGAATATGTATAGATCAAGAAAAGAGAGATTTAGATCGAGATCGAGGCAAAGATAAAGTGCTCGATTAATCGACTTGTTTTGTTATTTCGACGTCCGAGGTAAGTTCGTTTATGATACAAACTGTTTAAATTATGCTCATGTGTTATATAATTAAAGATTATGTGGTTAATGAATTGGTAATGTTAAATGTGGATTGAGAGATGTGGCACTAAGTGTGCGAAATAGAATTTATACAATAGAGAATGGCATTGTGTGTGCGAAATAAAGAAAGTATCGATTATATTGATTGGCACTGTGTGTGCGATACCGAGTTAATTTGGTTTAAAGCAAAGGCACTAAGTGTGCGATGATATTTAAGCTTCGGCTATGAAATTGGCATTAAGTGTGCGGTTGAATCGAAGGAATAATGAAGATTGATCAAAATGTGGTGTTGAGCATGGAGTAGCAAAATTTGTCGTTAACTAAGTGTTGGTAAAGGTATGTATGGAACCTATGTGGTTGATGAATTTGGAAGTAGATGAATGGATAGTTTGTGAGTATTGGATATGGATGAGATTGTGCATTCTTGTGAATTAATCTATGTGATGGTTTATTTTGCGTATTGATTTTGTATCATTGAGTTAATAGTATTATATTACGAACTTACTAAGCTTTAAAGCTTATTTTGTAAAGTGTTTCTCTGTTTTACAGTGTATTTAAAGCTAGCTCGGATCCAGGGATCGTCAGTGACTCAATCACACTATCGGCTATCTATTTTGGTACTTTTGAAAGATGTATATATTTGGTATATGGCATGTATAGGCTAGTTATTATGGCATGTTTTGAAGTGTATAAGCTTTGCCATGTGATTTGGCTTGGTAGTTTGATGGTTTGGTATATGTTTTGAACATGTGAAAGAATGACTTATATGTGTATGTTTATGTTCTATGTGAGTGATCATTATGGTATAAATTAGCAAAATGGAAATGGTATGTTTCTTGAGAGATTTGCTTAAGATTAAATGAAGAATAGAATATATGTTTTGGGATGTAGAAATTGATATTTTAGATGGACATGTTTGGGTTGAAATTGAGTATGGAAATAAATGGTGAAGTTGATGGTTAAATGGTGCATATAATGGTATGTTTTGGTTGCCTTTTGAGATATAAATGCATATGGTTTGATGCTTGTAGGTGAGACCCTTAGTGTGGGTGGCAAATTGGCCTTGCAAATGGCCTATAATTGCCCACACGGTTGAGCACACGGGCGTGTGGCTCGACCATGTCATTTAAGTATGCAAATTGAAACAAGTCAGGCTTGCACACGGGCTAGACACATGGGCGTGTGACTGGCCGTGTGGTACAAGTCACTGTCTACCACGAGTGAGGCACACGGGCGTGTCTCCGGCCGTGTGGATAAGTAAGTATGTATGCCCTGTTTTGCCACGGCTTGGACACATGGGCGTGTCTGAGACGGCCTACCCACACGGGCGTGTGACCTCTGTAGCTTTGAAAAATGTTTGATTTTCAGAAATTCTTTTTTGTGTTCGGTTTAGTCCCAACCCCTTTCTGACATGTGTTTATGGTCTTGTAGACCTCATTAAGGGACTACATGTATATATCTTGATATGTTTGAATGATGATATACTTTGTGTTGTAAAATGATTGTAAGTGTTCCGGTTTGTTCGGTAATACTCCTTAACCCTATTCCGGCGACGGTTACGGGTTAGGGGTGTTACAGTTTGGTATGTGATACGTAGCGTAAGACCATGGATGAAAGACGCCATGACAGCATGATACATGTCATAAGGTATATGGTGTAAGACCATGGATGAAAGACTCCATGGTATCAAAAGATAGTGCATCAAGATGGCGAATCAATGTAAGACCATGGATGAAAGACTCCGTGGCATCAAAAGATAATGTGCTAGGAAGGTGAATCAGTGTAAAACCATGGATGAAAGACTCCATGACATCTATAGAGATAGTCCGTTGGGGCAGTAAACACAGAATAGAGATAGTCCGTCGAGGCAATAAACATTGAACAAAGATAGTTTTCCAGGGCAGTAAACACAGAACAGAGGTAGTCCGCCGAGATAGTAAACACGAAATAGAGGTAGTCCATCGGGACAGTAAACACAAGGTGAGTTTGCAAGGATGTGAGAAATAAGGCAAGAAGGGTATAAGACCATAAATTGGTCATGACAACCCATAGAGCCCGTCAGGGAATAAATGCAGAAAGTAAGCTAGGTGATAAACCGAAATAGTAACATATTTTAGGCCCACATTTAGCATACTTTTGGATGATTTATCCCTTGATTTATGTAAAAAGGTGCTCTTAATCCTTTCTTTTCATGTCTTATACTCAGGAAAGCACCCAAGAATAAAAAGAATGAGAAACGAGCTTAAAATGGGACAAATGGGCCAAAGCATGAAATGACACGGCCTGGACTAAAGCCCACACGGCCGTGCCTCCTCAATACATTAGAACACGGCCTGATATCGATCTACACGGACGTGTCCTCATTAGAAGTCCGAACATGGCCTGGCCACGATTCACACGGGCGTGTGCCATGGCCGTGCCTCTGTCGTGGAGAAGAGCAATTTCATTCGGGAAAGGATACTTAGGGGCAAAGAAACCTATTTCAAAAGCCTATAAATACACCCTAAGTATGACCTAAAAAGGGGGGCCCAAAGCCATCGTTTAGGGCGTCTTGCTAGGCAGAGAAGGCGATTTGTGGGGATTCACTCGGGGATAGCAGTTGATCCATCTCTAGAAGCCGGAATTCTACTCAAGACAGAGGATTTCTTCTTCAATTCCTTCAGGGAGTTTTAGGGATTTCTTATGTTTTGTTTTATCTTTCCTTCTGAGATGTTTTTCTTTACTATTATGAACTAAACCCTTCAGATACCTGAGGGGGATTAAACCTAGATGAATCTTGTTATTGTTTTCTGAACTATATGATAAATACTTGATTTGTTCTTAATCCTGTGTGCTTAATTCTTGTGTTGATATTTCGCGAATATTAATTCAAGTCGAATGTGCTTAGGTGGTGAAGCAAAAGTCCATGCTTAAGAGTAGATCTAGCATAATTAAGCGGAGTTTATCGCACGCCTAGAGATAGGGTGACGAGATTTTGCTGGATTAGGGTGAAACCTAATATGGGAATCCATAGATCGATTTACTGCTATTCTAGGGGGTTATTAATGGGAAAGAGATTTCAATTAATTAACCTAGGATTAGACGTTATTCGCCTCGAGAGAGGGTTTAATATACGTTAGGGAGTCTTACGGATCAAGTCAAGTGAATACATTGTTTGGTTCAGAGTTAGATAACAAGTGAAGTCTAGGTGGATTCTTCCTTGGGTGTCGTCTTAATCAACTGAGTTTTTCCCAAGTTATTCTCCCAATTTCATTCTTCTTTGTCTTAGAATTTTTAGTTTAATAGTTAATTAATTTAGACTAGATAAACAACTCCACTTATTCTTAGGCTAAATAATAAAAAGAAGGTTAGTATTAGTACTTTTAGTTTCTTTGGGTTCGACAATCCGGTCTTGCCTAAGCTATACTACTGTTCGATAGGTGCACTTGCCTCAATCGTTGTCATAGTTAGTTTCCAGGTTCGATCATTCTTTTTATAAATTTTAAAACTCTGACTTCACAGCGATCAAGTTTTTGGCGCCGTTGCCGGGGAACTAAAATATTAAGAACACTCTATTTTTATTACTTTAGCCATTTTTTATTTTTTTCAATTTAATTTCTTATTTTATTTGCTAATTTTTCTTCTTTTATCAATTCTTCCTTCCAGGTACCTCTAGTTTATGACTAGAAGGAACCCGAGAGGACCACTAGTATACGACAGTGATATTGAAGCTACCGCTTGTAGAAACGCATAGAAATTAGGCGAGCCCTAAATTATCAAGAAGAAGAGCGAGAAAACAGATCCAATCCTACTGAAGGGATGGACAAAAATAATCCACCACCACAAGATGTGGCAGAAAATAATGCTCCGCGTACTATGTATGATTATGCTAAACCTCATTTAACGGGAGAGCGAGAATCAAGTATAGTTAGGCCTGCTATAGCTGCTAATAATTTTGAATTAAAGCCTAACACTATACAAATGATTCAACAGTTTGTTCAATTTGATGGTTTGCAGGACGAAGACCCAAATACTCATATAGCTAATTTCTTTAGAGTTCTGTGATACCTTCAAAATAAATGGCGTTTCTGATGATGCCATAAGGCTTCGGTTATTTCCCTTTTCATTAAGGAATAAAGCCAAACAGTGGTTAAACTCGTTACCACGAGGGTCAATCACTACATGGGATCAAATGACCGAAAAATTCTTATTAAAATATTTCCCACCGGCCAAAACGACCAAACTACGGAATGATATCTCTTCTTTTGTGCAGATGGATTTAGAGACATTATATGACTCATGGGAGAGATACAAGAATCTCTTGAGAAGGTGTCCGCACCATGGTTTACCCTTGTGGCTCCAAGTCTAAACTTTCTATAACGGTGTAAACCCCTCAACGAGGCAACTAATTGATTCAGCCGCCGGTGGAACCCTGAACAATAAAACTCCTAAAGCAGCTTACGAGTTTATTGAAGAGATGTCACTGAATAACTATCAGTGGCAGGTTACAAGGACCAAACCAACAAAATCCGCCGGAGTTTTCAACATGGATGCAGTAACCATGCTATCAACACAGGTAGAGATGATGAATAAAAAGCTTGATAGTTTGTGTTCTTAGCAGGTACATCCAGCAATGCAGTGCGACGTAAGTGGAACCGTGGCAAATCCTGAGTACCCACCCTACCAACCGAGCACCGAGAGCGAACAGATGAACTATATAGGGAACAATTTTAGATCTAATAATAACCCATATAGTAATAATTATAACCCAGGTTGGAGGAACCACCCGAATATTTCGTGGGGAGGTCAAGGAAATCAAGGAAATCAAAGACAACAACATCCTCAAAATTTCCAAAATCAGCCCTATCCACAGGAGAAGAAGCCGAACCTTGAAGAGATGCTGACAAGATTCATGGCATCCACAGAAAACTGTCTCCAAGACACTAAAACCACCCTTAAGACCCAACAAGCATCGATCAAAGGGATGGAGAGTCAAGTTAGGGAAGTCACTAAGTCAGTTGAGGAAGTTTCTAAGTCAGTCGGACAACTCGCAAAGCTGATGTCTGAACGATCACAAGGACGTCTACCAAGCAACACTGAGATTAATCTAAAAGAGCAAATCCAAGCCATAACAGCTCAAGAAAGTGAAAGATTAGACGAACCCAGTCCAATACAAGGAAACAATGTGGAAGAAGGTAAAGTTGAGGTAACAGAAGAAAAACCGAAACCGGTAATCAAGGAGTACCAACCTTGCATACCATATCCCAAAGCATTAACAAGAGACGACACAGAGGAACAGTTCGGTAGGTTTCTTAAACTTTTAAAGAAATTACATATTAACTTATCGTTACTTGAAGCACTTTCACAGATGCCAGATTCTAGAAAATTTTTAAGAGAACTTTTGACGAACAAGCGAAGGATAGACGAGGCATCACACGTGGAACTAAACGCAATGTGCTCAGCAATCTTGCAAAATAAACTACCACGGAAATTAAAAGATCCAGGGAGTTTTACAATTCCATGCTTAATTGGTAGTTTAAGCTGTTGATAATGCGTCGGTGATTTAGGGCAAGCATAAATGTCATGCCTTATAAATTGTTTAAACAATTAGGTCTAGGGAAACCCAAGCAAACTAGGATGAGCATTCAATTAGCGAGATAAAAGCTGTTAGAATTCCTAGGGTATTATCAAAGATGTTCTTGTAAAAATTGACAAATTCGTTTTCCCAAGAGATTTCGTTGTCTTAGACATGGATGAGGATAATTCGATTCCCTTAATTTTAGGAAGACCCTTTTTAGCAACTGCCATGACTAAAATTGATATTGATGCAGGAGAACTCATACTTCGTGTAGGTAACGAGACAGTCACTCTCAAGGCTCTCGACTCAGCCAGAGCATCGAGTAATCAAGGTGAGAACGTAAATTCTACTAATAACCATTCGGTTAACCCTTCTTTTCAAGAAAGCACCACAAAAGAATACAACTGAACCCAATCCTAGACCCAGTGTTAACAAAGAAATAACTCATGAGAAACGAGGGATTCAATTCGATGATCTAGACGAGTAGAAGATGCATTTCAATGAGAAATTAGGAATACACGAAGCAGAACCAGAACCACTCCACGAAGCAAACAAACTCAAAATAGGAGACCAGGTACTGTTAGATAAGGCAGATCCTCGAATATCTCCTCCGGACCCTAACACAAACAAAGAAATACCTTTTAGGGTAACCAGTGTTTTCCCATACGAAATAGTAAAGGTAAGTAATCCTATTTTTGGTACTTTTACTATAAACGCATCTCGACTTAAACTTTTTCACGAGGATAAAACTGATAGCATGAGGAAGGACTTTCAACTCCTCAAACCACCCTGATGATGCAAACGAGAGGAAAGTCTAGCTTAAGACTATAAACGAGTGCTTCTCGGGAGGCAACCCGAGCACTAACCCCATTAACTTTTACATTTTTATTTTTCTTATTTATTCTATTTTATCCTTTCTTTATAGTATCTAGCTTTAAACTAACCAAAAAAGTGTAGATTTCCAGGCCACACGGCCTAGTACACGGCCGTGGCCGTGGCCGAGTGAGATACCCGGATCGCCGATCGACATGGCGAGAGGTGGTACAGTCGAGAGAATCAAATCTTTGAAGTCACGAACTCCAACCATCGCCCCACGGGCGCACCGGCAGAATGCCACCGACCGGCGGTGACGCGGCGGTGGACGACACTGACTTATCATCAACGGGCGTGGCAATCTGTAAAACGGGCGTGGGTGAACCAACACACCTAGACACACGGTCGTGCGAGGCGGCCATGTGAATCGACACACCTAAGGAGCACGAGTGTGGGATGGTACCAGGTTTGAAAATCTATTTAATCCCCCCTCCCTTCCCTCTTCTCCTACTAACTTTCAACCTTCAACTTTTCATTTTCTTTCCTACCCCTTTTCTCTATACCCTTGAGCTACACCAAAACAATGCCAAAGAAGCGGAAGAAGCCAAGCACAGTCTCCCTCATGGAGACCGATACATATAAGTTTATGCCGGCCGCTTCAATCACTCGCCAAGCTAAGGGTCTTTGAGACCAATTATCTGTTCTTTTATTTTTATCTTCTCCTTTATTATCCTTCTCTTTAACACTCTTATGCTTAATTTAGTTTATTTTATCTTAGTTTCTTAATTTTAGGTTCTAAAGGCTACTAGGGAATCACGCCAATTCCACCACCACCAGCACCTCCGCAGCCTTAGAGGTCACACCCACCTCGCGAACCATCCAACAATAAGGACCCCTCGGTCCATTCATCTTTTATTTTTAATTTATTTTACTTTCTGTTTACTTTCTCTTTATCTTCCTTGTCCTTAATTATATATTTAGTTTATTTTAATTGCGTCTTAATAATCCCTGGCTAATCCTGCATGAGCTACCCAATTTCTTCATCTAGCGCAGGATCGTCACCCAGACAGACCCCTCCAACATATCGTTCATCCAACTCAAGGAATCCATCCAAAATTTAGGGAGTTTCACTTCTCTCCATATCTTATGATTTTAGTATTATTGTCTATATATCTAACTTTGTACATTGAGGTCAATGTACATCTTAAGTGTAGGGGGGTGAACAACCTAAAAAGGCGCCTAACTTTTTTCATTATTCTCAAATTTCTGAAATTAGATGCCAAACTTTTTGCATTGTTCTCAAAATCCTAAATTTAATCCCGTTTTTTAGTAAATTCCTCATATTACTAATTAGGATGAAATTTCTAATGATTTATGATTTTTATTGATATTTTTTAGATTAAGTCATTGATAATTGTGCATTGATAATCAAATTCTAAGAATACTAGAGAATCAAGCATGATAAGTCTATTTTTCAGAATTAAAAGTTTTCTAGGTTGTCTACCTGAATTTAAATATTACTTTGAAATTTGAAATTTATGAGGTTGACATCAAAATACCCATAATTTTTGTGAGATTTTCAGCCTTATAGAGCATAAATTCATTTTCTTGCTCACTTTATTGATTATGAGTATGTCAACACTGATTTGTTATTCTAGAACTTGCATCGATTATACATGTCGAGGCCACACTTTTTGATTTGATACACAGAGATGATAAAGGCACCTAGGATCTAACCCACTTTCTCCATTAAAAAGCCTACCTTCATAATTAACCCCTAGTGAACCCCGTTTAATCCTAACAACCCATTATTGACTTACCCACAAATATTAACCCAAAACCCTTTTTATTTGTTTTCACCATCCTCTTTAACTACCCTTATATCGAGAGTTGATTTTGATTAGTTGCCTAACTATGATTTTTACTTCAGTAATTTATCCTTTATTATGTATTTATTATGTACTAAAAAAAATTGAAATATATTCATTATTAGCTTTGTGATTAAACGAGCTTACACATTTAAATTCCAAATATCGAAGAAAAAGCTCGTAGTATTAGAATTATTAATTTTCAATTAATGTAATTACTTATTATTAAGTTCATTGTTTCTGGAGTAGGTAATTTGTCAATTCAGTCTCGATTTTAACCCTCTAATTCAGCCTTACTCCACACCTTTAACCCAAGCCCCGTTACAACCCTTTCAAAGACCTTTTGATTTGTGTTTCATCTCATATTTTAGTGGTGGAGATTTGATTCTCATGCAAGCCTATGGGATTAACTCTTCATGTTTGACTTTTGAGTGCCTAATTTTGAACCTTAAACACTTTGAGTGATTTGAGTGAATCTTTAAGTGAGGATGTCAGTCCTTGTCGATTTTAAATCAGAGGTAATTCTTTAGATGAAAGGAAACACCTATGTTTTGTGCTACAAATGTATGACTTAGACTGTTTGAATTTTTAGGACCCTTTGAGTTGAATTATCTATGTATGAATTATCTCTGAATTATGATGAAACATTATCAATGACTATTATGAATTATAGAAAGTTTGTTTTAATTGTAAGTTGAGAATTTTGCTTGAGGACAAGCAAAAGCTTAAGTGTGGGGGTATTTGATAAACTGAAATAGTAACATATTTTAGGCCCACATTTAGCATACTTTTGGATGATTTATCCCTTGATTTATGTAAAAAGGTGCTCTTAATCCTTTCTTTTCATGTCTTATACTCAGGAAAGCACCCAAGAATAAAAAGAACAAGAAACGGGCTTAAAACGGGACAAATGGGCCAAAGCATGAAATCAACACGGCCTGAACTAAAGCCCACACGGCCGTGCCTCCTCAATACATTAGAACACGGCCTGATATCGATCTACACGGATGTGTCCTCATTAGAAGTCCAAACACGGCCTGGCCACGATTCACACGGGCGTGTGCCATGGCCGTGCCTCTGCCGTGGAGAAGAGCAATTTCATTCGGGAAAGGATACTTAGGGGCAAAGAAACCTATTTCAAAAGCCTATAAATACACCCTAATTATGACCTAAAAAGAGGGCCCCAAAGCCATCGTTTAGGGGCGTCTTGCTAGGCCAAAGAAGGCAGATTTATGGGGATTCACTCAGGGATAGCCAGTTGATCCATCTCTAGAAGCCAAAATTCTACTCAAGACGGAGGATTTCTTCTTCAATTCCTTCAGAGAGTTGTAGGGATTTCTTGTCTTTTGTTTTATCTTTTCTTCTGAGATGTTTTTATTTACTATTATGAACTAAACCCTTTAGATACCTGAGGGGGATGAAACCTAGATGAATCTTGTTATTGTTTTCTGAACTATATGATAAATACTTGATTTGTTCTTAATTATGTGTGGTTAATTCTTGTGTTGATATTTCGTGGATATTAATTCAAGTCGAATGTGCTTAGGTGGTGGAGAAAAAGTCCCTATTTAAGAGTAGATCTAGCATAATTAAGCGGAGTTGATCGCACGCCTAGAGATAGGGTGACGAGATTTTACCGGATTAGGGTGAAACCTAATATGGGAATCCATAGATCGATTTACTGCTATTCTAGGGGGTTAATAATGGGAAAGAGATTTCAATTAATTAACCTAGGATTAGATGTTATTCGCCTCGAGAGAGGGTTTAACATACGTTAGGGAGTCTTACGGATCAAGTCAAGTGAATACATCGTCTGGTTCAGAGTTAGATAACAAGTGAAGTCTAGGTGGATTCTTCCTTGGGTGTCGTCTTAATCAACTGAGTTTTTCCCAAGTTATTCTCCCAATTTCATTCTTCTTTGTCTTAGAATTTTTAGTTTAATAGTTAATTAATTTAGACTAGATATACAACTCCACTTATTCTTAGGCTAAATAATAAAAAGAAGGTTAGTATTAGTACTTTTAGTTCCTTTGGGTTCGACAATCCGGTCTTGCCTAAGCTATACTACTGTTTGATAGGTGCACTTGCCTCAATCGTTGTCATAGTTAGTTTCCAGGTTCGATCATTCTCTTTATAAATTATAAAACTCTGACTTCACAGCGATCACTAGGACCTCAAATGAAGAGTATAGGCCTATGTGCCAAGTAAGGGAACTCACGCAGGTGGAAGAAAAGGAAAAGAAAAGTGTGAGTAGCTACAAACGGACCTTGAGGAATCCTACAAAAGTAATGGAAGTTAATAAGGCAAGGAAAAAGACCCAACAAGATTTAGAGGAAGATAGGACATGAGAGAGTTGGCCTCCTTATATAGGTTAGAGACCAACGAACATCCCGTATGTGGGTGAATGAATTGAAGAAAGGAAATATTCGTGGATCGCAAGTAAGGATACAAAATGAAGAGCTGCCAATGGGGAGCTCAATAAAGTAGTACATGAGGAACAAATCTCGTGAAAGGATGGAGAAGTGTCGTCCCAGGATAAGGATTCTGTCTAGAGGACAAAATGTCTATCAAGACCATTCCTCTTAGAGGGAAGTCTATTGCGGGTGTATTTCCACATGGATAGCTCTATAGGAAGGAAATGAGTAAGTAATAGGGTAGACTCACATAGTCGTTGTAACGGTAATCTATGGGTTCGTCAGAGGGGCGATGCTTACTGAAGGTTAGCATGATATGAAAATGCCAATAAGTCCTCCGGGTCTATGGTATGGAAAGAGTCTGCAAGGACTGGTCCAACCATAGAAGTCCGCCAAGGAGGGTATGGCTTTATGAACCTTCTTCAAGAAGACAAGAGAGTGCTAGCACTAAGGTATAAGATGGTAGACGAACATACAACCAATTAAGGTAGAGGAAAACGAATACCCTATATGAAGTGTGTATGAAAAGGATAGAAGAAGAGAAGTATGGATAGAGTTCACAGATATGGCAAAGGGTCTAGTTTGCGGGCTATAGGAGAGTCCAACCAGAGGAAGGTATAACGGTGAGCTGAGCAGCTCAAAGTTTCAGGTGGAATCCACCACCCTGATGTAGAATACTCATCTCAAGCGAGCAAGGAGTAAACTTAAGTTTATTTTATTTTACGTTTGTTACCCTCGTATAATAGGGGTTAAATTATGGTGTAGTAAAAGAACTCACTAAGTTGAATAGAACTTATAAGGGTTTGTTATATGTTCGCAGGACTTGCGGGGATGATCGGGGACTTTGAGGAGGGACCAAGCAAGATGTTGTTGAGCGCATGAACCATAGATAGTTAGAGTCATGCACATAGGAATAGGGTACCATTTGAGGCTTCACCTCAGGATCAATAATAGCAAAGCTAGATAGCCTCTCTAAAATCTTGATTTTTAGGACAGCTAGTCCTTATTAAGATTTTAATAGTGGTGTTTTAACCAAACAGTTTGGTTAGAGACAAAAACTTGATACATTAAGTGTTCAGTGGCTTAAGGCCTTAGATGTATGAGTTATTATTTTAAATTTCATTATTAGATTAGTTTTGATTTTAGTCTTCTTTTTAGCAGTTAAGTTAGTTTAATTAAGTATAGGTCCATTTATGACACTCTATGTAACACCCCTAACCGGAAACCGTCGCCGAAATTGGGTTAAGAGGCGTTACCGATCAATCAAATCATTACACGAAACTAAGTCATTCATCCATCAACTATACTCATTATCAACCATATGGTCCCTTATTGTGGTCTATAAGACCTTAAAAACATGCTAGAATAAGGTCGGGACTAAATCGAACACTTACGAAAGTTTTCAAAATTTCAAAAATTCATCAAGTCTGTTGAGGTCACACGCCCGTGTAACTAGGCCGTGTGCCCCACACGGTCACCAGACACCCCCATGTGTCTAAGCCGTGCCAAAACAGAGCAAGCATTCTGACTTCTCCACACGGCCACCAAGCACACCCGTATGCTCAGGTCGTGTTCCCTTAAGCCACATACTGACTTATTCACATGGCGACTAGGCACGCCCGTGTGCCATGGCCGTGTACAACTAGCTAGCTACTGACCTTACCCCACGGTCATTAAACACGCCCGTGTGTCATAACTGTTTAGGCAAAACATGCCATTTGCAAGGCCAATTTGCCACCCACACAAGGGTCAAACCTACAAGCACATTTAAGCATACTTCCACACACAAATTGGCAACCAATTTTCATGTCAAGTGATCAACATATCATCTCATTTCTAAACATGTCAACTTAGGAACTAAATTACACAACTTGTACACATTCAATACTAAACATGATTCATCCCCAAATTCACTAAATCATACTAGCATCATACCATCACTAAGATTACCATTCATAAGACATTTTCTTTACTCACAAGCTATACCAAAATATGCATCATATATCAAACCCATACATGTTTAAAGCCCACACACATCTAGCCACATCACAAGGCTATTTACACATCTCAAACATGTTGATAAACTGAAATAGTAACATATTCTAAGCCCACATTTAGTATGCTTTTGGATGATTTAAGCCCCGATTTATGTAAAAAGGTGCTCTTAATCCTTTCTTTTCATGTCTTATACTCAGGAAAGCACCAGGGGATGAAAAGAATGCAAAACAGGCTTAAAACGGGACAAATGGGCCAAAGCATGAAATCGACACGGCCTCGACCAAAGATCACACGGTCGTGCCTCACTGATCATCTAGAACACGGCCCAACCTCGATTCACACGGCCGTGCTTCATTAAAGAAGTCCGAACACGGCCTTTCCACGATTTACACGGGCGTGTGCCATGGTAGTGCCTCTACCGTGGAAAAGAGCAATTTCATTCAGGAAAGGATACTTAGGGAGAAAGAAACGTATTTCAAAAGCCTATAAATACACCCTAAGTATGACCTGAAAGGGGGGTCCCAAAGCCATTGTTTAGGGGCGGCGTGCTAAGCCAGAGAAGGCAGATTTGTGGGGATTCACTCAGGGATAGCCAGTTGATCCATCTCAAGAAGCCAGAGTTCTACTTAAGACGGAGGATCTCTCCTTCAATTCCTTCAGGGGGTTTTAGGGATTTCTTATGTTTTGTTTTATCTTTTCTCTTGAGATGTTTTCCTTTATTATTATGAACTAAACCCTTGGATACCGAAGGGATGAAACCTATGATGAATCTTGTTATTTGATTATTTGAATTATATGATAAATGCTTAGTTTGTTCTTAATTATGTGAGCTTAATCCAAATTTAATGTGCTTAGGTGGAGGAGGAATAGACCCTGCCTAAGAGTAGATCCAACATAATTAAGCGGAGTTGATCGCACGCCTAGAGATAGGGTGACGAGATTTTGTCGGATTAGGGTGAAACCTAATATGGGAGTCCACGGATCGATTTCATTTGCTATTCTAGGGGTTATTATAAGAGAACGAGAGTTCCACTAATTAACCTAGGGCTAGACGTTATTCGCCTCGAGAGAGGGTTTAATATACGTTAGGGAGTCTTACGGATCAAACTAAGTTAATAAAATCATATGGTTCAGTGATAGATAACAAGTGAAGTCTAGGTGGATTCTTCCTATGGTATCGTCTAAATCAACTGAGTTTTTCCCAAGTTATTTTCCAAATTCATTCTTCTTTGTCTTAGAGTCTTTAATCTAGTAGTTAATTAATTTAGATTAATAAACAACTTCACTTATTTTAGGCTAAATAATAAAAAGAAAGTTAGTATCAGTACTTTTAGTTCCTTTGGGTTCGATAATCCGGTCTTGCCTAAACTACACTCTTGTTCGATAGGTGCACTTACCTTTAATCGTTGTCGAGTTAGTTTCGTGTTCGATCATTCTTTTATAAATTTTAAAACTACGATTTACAATGATCAAGTTTTTTTGCGCGCTATGCTGGGAACTAAAATATTAAGAAAACTCTATTTTTATTACTTTAGCCATTATTTTTTATTTTTCGCAATTTATTTTTATTTTTAAATTTGCTAAATTTTCTTTCTTTCTTTTCCTAGCAGGTACCTCTAGTTTATGACTAGAAGGAACCCGAGAAGACCTTTAGAATACGACAGTGATATTGAAGCTACAGCTTGAAGAAATCGCAGAGAAATTAGGCGAGCCCTAAATTACCAAGGAGAGCGAGAAGACAGATCCAATCCTACTGAAGGGATGGACGAAAATAATCTTCCACCATAAGATGTGGGAGAAAATAATGCTCCTCGTACTATGTTTGATTATGCTAAACCGCATTTAACCGGAGCCAAATCTAGTATTGTTAAGCCTGCTATAGCTGCTAATAATTTTGAATTAAAGCCTAACACTATACAAGTGATTCAACAGTTTGTTCAATTTCATGGTTTTCTGGGACGAAGATCCAAACGCTCATATAGCTAATTTTTAGAGTTACGTGATACCTTCAAAATAAATGGCGTTTTCGATGATGCCATACGTCTTGGTTATTTCCTTTTCATTAAAAATAAAGCTAAACAGTGATTAAACTCATTACCACGAGGGTCAATCACTACATGGGAACAAATGACCGAAAATTTTTTATTAAAATATTTCCCATCGGCCAAAACGGCCAAATTACGTAATGATATCTCTTCTTTTGTGCAGATGGATTTAGAGACATTATACGATGCATGGGAGAGATATAAGGATCTCATGAGAAGGTGTCCGCACCATGGTTTACCTTTGTGGCTCCAAGTCCAGACTTTCTATAACGGTGTAAACCCCTCAACGAGACAAGTAATTGATTTAGCCGCCGGTGGAACCTTGAATAATAGAACTCCTGAGGCAGCCTACGAGTTTATTGAAGAGATGTCGCTGAGTAACTATCAGTGGCAAGTTACAAGAACAAGCCAACAAAAATAGCCAGAGTTTACAACCTCGACGCAGTAACCATGCTATCAAATCAGGTAGAGTTAATGAATAAGAAGATTGATAGTTTGTGTTCTTCGCAGGTACATCCAGTCATGCGATGCGACACAAGTGGAAGCGTGGCAAATCCCGAGTACCCACCCTACTAACCGGCAAGAGCGAATGACAGATGAACTATATAGGTAACAATTTCAGATCTAATAATAACCCATATAGTAATAATTATAATCCAGGTTGGAGAAACCACCCAAATTTTTCGCGGGGAGGACAAGGAAATCAAGGAAATCAAAGACAACAACCTCCTCAAAATTTCCAAAATCAGCCCTATCAACAGGAAAAGAAGCCAAATCTTGAAGAGACATTGAACAAATTCATAGCATCCACAGAAGCCCGTCTCCAAAAAAATGAGGTAACACTCGACACCCAACAAAAATCGAACAAAAAGATCGAGAACCAAGTTGGAGGACTTACAAAGGCAATCGGGGAAATTACCCAGCCAGTTGGAGAAATTGCAAAGCTATTATCCGAATGACCGCAAGGGCATCTACCGAGTAATACTGAAATTAATCTAAAAGAGCAAATCCAAGCCATAACAGCTCAAGAAATCGAAGAAGTAGACAAACCCAGTCCAACACAAGAAAACGAGGTAGAAAAAGGTAAAGTAGAGGTAACACAAGACAAGCCAAAACCGGTAATCAAGGAGTACCAACCTCGCGTACCTTACCCCGAGGCATTAAGAAGAGACGACACAGAAGAATAGTTCAGTAAGTTTCTTAAACTCTTAAAGAAATTACATATTAACTTACCATTACTTGAAGCTCTTTCGCAGATGCCAGATTCTAGGAAATTTTTAAAAGAGCTTCTGACAAACAAACGGAAGTTAGACGAGTCGTCACATGTGGAACTTAACGCAAAGTGCTCAGCAATTCTCCAAAATAGGCTACCACAAAAGCTAAAAGATCCAGGGAGTTTTACGATTCCATGTTTAATTGGTAGACTAACTGTTGATAATGCGTTAACTGATTTAGGGGCAAGCATAAATGTCATGCCTTATAAATTGTTTAAACAATTAGGTCTAGGGAAACCCAAACAAATTAGGATGAGCATTCACTTAGCTAATAAAACTGCTAGAATTACTAGGGGTATTATCGAAGATGTTCTTGTAAAAATTGACAGATTCGTTTTCCCAGTAGACTTTGTTGTCGTAGACATGGATGAGGATAATTCGATCCCCCTAATTTTAGGAAGACCCTTTTTAGCGACTTCCAGGACTAAAATTGATGTTGATGTAGGAGAACTCATACTTTGTGTAGGTAATGAGACAGTCACCATCAAGGCTCTCTACTCGGCTAGAACATCGAGTAATCAAGGTGAGAACGTAAATTCTACTGATAACCATTCGGTTAACCCTTATTTTCAGGAAGCACCACCAAAGAATACAACTGAACCCGATCCTAAACCCCATGCCAACAAAGAAATAACTCATGAAGATCGAAGGATTCAGTTTGATGATCTAGACGAGTGGAAGACACACTTTAAGGAGAAATTAGGGATACACGACAAACAATCGAAACCACATAAGATAAAATCGAAGAAGTCCCCAAAAGAGCTAATAAGAACAACAAACCACTTCAAAATAGGGGACCAGGTACTGTTAGATCAGGCAGATCCTCGAATATCTCCTCCGAACCCTAGCACAAACAAAGAAATATCTTTTAGGGTAACCAGTGTTTTCCCACATGGAACAGTCGAGGTAAGTAATCCTATTTTTGGTACTTTTACTATAAACACATCTCGACTTAAATTTTTTCACGAAGACGCAAATGATAGCATGAGGAAGGACTTCCAACTCCTCAAACCACCCTGACAAAGCAAACGAGAGGAGAGTCTAGCTTAAGACTATAAACGAGAGCTTCTCGGGAGGCAACCCGAGCACTAACACAATTTTTTTTTCATCTTGTTTTAAATTTATTTTTCTTTTTCTTCTCTTCTTTACGCTTAGTTATAAACTAACTAGGGGTGCAGAATTCCAAGACACACGACCTTACACACGGCCGTGGCCGTGGCCATGTGGACCATAAGAATCCCTGTACTGACATAGCAGAGGCTGTGCGAATCAATTCCAACCACTTTTCGACGTCACGGATCTAACCACTACACCACGGGCACCGACAAAGGGGCACGCCCGTGCCCCATAACCGTGTGAAGCTACTGACTTGCCACCACGGGCAGAACACGCCCGTGTCTTCTAACCGTGGTCGACTCGAAAACAAACGTAGAGAATCAACACACCCTGCGATATGGCCGTGCGATACGGCCGTGTGAATCGACACACCCTCAACCCACGGGCGTGGTAAATTGCCAGATTTGAGATTTTATTTAAATACCATGCCCCTCTCATTTCTCTCCTTACCTAATCTTCTTCTTCTTCCTTTCTTTCTTTTCTCCCTTTTTTTTTTTCTTCTCCTAATAAATCCTCAGACTCTTGAGCTACAACAAAATCATATCCATGGCAAAGAAGCGTAAAAGGCCAATCTCCTCAAAGGAGACCGATTCACCTGAGTTCATGCCGGCAACTTCATCCAAACAACAAGCCAAGGGTCTTTGAGACCAATTATCTGTTCTTTTCTTTTTATCTTCTCATTTATTTTCCTTCTCTTTAACACTCTTATGCGTAATTTAGTTTATTTTATCTTAGTTTCTTGATTTTAGGTTCTAAAGGCTGTTTGGGAATCATGCCACCACCACCACCATAACCTCAGCCTTAGAAATCAGACCCAACAATAAGGACCTCCCAGTCCATTCATCTTTTCTTTTAATTTTAGTTTTCTTCTTAGTCTCATTCTCTTTATCTTTCTTGTCTTTAATTACATTATTAGTATAGATTTAATATTACTCTAGTTGTCCTGGCTAATTCTCCATGAGACTCCCAATTTCTTCATCTAGCGCAGGTTTGTCATCCAGACGGCCCATCACCACCACCAAAGGCACAATCTCCTCTAAAGGAATCATCCGAAAATTCAGGAAGTTTTCACTTATCCCCATATCTGATGATTTTATTAAAAGGTTATCATATATTTTTGTACATTGAGGGCAATGTACATCTCAAGTGTGGGGGGGTGAACAACCTAAAAAGATACCTAACTCAAAGCCTGAATTTAGCCTTGTCTTATAGTAAATTACTCATATTACTAATTAGGATGAAATTTCTGATGATTTATGATTTTTATTGATATGGTTTAGAATAAGTCATTGATAATTGTGCATTGATAATTAAATTCTAAGAATACTAGAGAATCAAGCATGATAAGTCTATTTTTTAGAAATTAAAAATTTGCTAGGTTGTCAAACTGAGTTTAAATATTATCTTGAAGTTTGAAATTTACGAGGTTGACATCAAAATACCCATAATTTTTGTGAGTTTTTGAGCCTTATAGAGCATATATTCTTTTTCTTGCTCACTTTATTGATTATGAGTATGTCAACATTGATTTGTTATTCTAGAACTTGCATCGATTATACATGTCGAGACCACACCTATGATTTGATATACAGAGATGATGAAGGCACCTAGGTTTTAACCCACTTACTCCACTAAAAGCCTACCTTCATAAATTAAACCCTAGTGAACCCCTTTTAATCCTAACAACCCTTTTTATTGACATAACCGCTAATATTAACCCAGAACCCCTTTGTTTTTGTTATCACCATTCCTTTTGACTACCCGTATATCGAGATTGGATTTGATTAATAGCCTAACTATGTTTTTATTTCAGTAATTTATCTTTTATTATGTATTTATGATTGTTCTTAAAAAAAAAACGAAGTATATCCATTATTCATTATTAGTTATGTGATTAAATGAGCTTATACATAAATTCAAAATATCGAAGAAGAAGCTCGTATTATTAAGTACTATTAGTTTTCAATTGATGTAATTATTATTATTAGTTCATTAGTTCTTAGTTAGGTAATTTGTCAATTCAAACTCGATTCTAACCCTCTAATTCAGCCTTACTCCACACCTTAACCCTAGCCCCGTTACAACCCTAACAAAGACATTTTGATTTGTGTTTCATCTCATATTTTAGTGGTGGAGATTTGATTTTCATGCAAGCCTATGGGATTAACTCTTCATGTTCGACTTTTGAGTGCCTAAATTTTGAACTTTAAACACTTTGAGTGATTTGAGTGAAGCTTTTGTGAGGATGTCAATCCTTGTCGATTTAAAATTAAAGGTAATTATTTAGATAAGGGGAGACACCTATGTTTTCAAGCTACAAAATCTATGACTTATACTGTTTGAATTTTTAGGACACTTTGAATTGAATTATCCATGTATAAATTATCTCTGAATTATGATGAGACACTATCAATAGGAATTATGAATTACAGGAAGTTCGTTTTAATTGTAAGTTGAGAATTTTGCTTGAGGACAAGCAAAAGCTTAAGTGTGGGGGTATTTGATAAACCGAAATAGTAACATATTCTAAGCCCATATTTAGTATGCTTTTGGATGATTTAAGCCTCGATTTATGTAAAAAGGTGCTCTTAATCCTTTCTTTTCATGTCTTCTACTCAGGAAAGCACCAGGGGATGAAAAGAATGCAAAACGGGCTTAAAACGGGACAAATGGGCCAAAGCATGAAATTGACACGGCCTGGACCAAAGATCACACGGCCGTGCCTCACTAATCATCTAGAACACGGCCCAACCTTGATTCACACGGCCGTGCTTCATTAAAGAAGTCTAAACACGGCCTGTCCACAATTTACACAGGCGTGTGCCATGACAGTGCCTCTGCCGTGGAAAAGAACAATTTCATTCGGGAAAGGATACTTAAGGAGAAAGAAACGTATTTCAAAAGCCTATAAATACACCCTAAGTATGACCTGAAAGGGGGGGCCCAAAGCCATCGCTTAAGGGGCGTCGTGCTAAGCCAGAGAAGGCAGATTTGTGGGGATTCACTCAGGGATAGCCAGTTGATCCATCTCAAGAAGCCAGAGTTCTACTCAAGACGGAGGATCTCTCCTTCAATTCCTTCAGGGGGTTTTAGGGATTTCTTATGTTTTGTTTTATCTTTTCTCTTGAGATGTTTTCCTTTATTATTATGAACTAAACCCTTCGGATACCCGAAGGGGATGAAACCTATGATGAATCTTGTTATTTGATTATTTGAATTATATGATAAATGCTTAGTTTGTTCTTAATTATGTGAGCTTAATCCAAATTTAATGTGCATAGGTGGAGGAGTAATAGACCCTGCCTAAGAGTAGATCCAACATGATTAAGCGGAGTTGATCGCAAGCCTAGAGATAGGGTGACGAGATTTTGCCGGATTAGGGTGAAACCTAATATGGGAATCCACAGATCGATTTACTACTATTCTAGGGGGTTATTATAAGAGAACGAGAGTTCCACTAATTAACCTAGGGTTAAACGTTATTCGCCTTGAGAGAGGGTTTAATATACGTTAGGGAGTCTTACGGATCAAGCTAAGTAAATAAAATCATATGGTTCAGTGATAGATAACAAGTGAAGTATAGGTGGATTCTTCCTAGGGTATCGTCTAAATCAACTGAGTTTTTCCCAAGTTATTTTCCAAATTCATTCTTATTTGTCTTAGAGTCTTTAATCTAGTAGTTAATTAATTTAGATTAATAAACAACTTCACTTATTTTAGGCTAAATAATAAAAAGAAAGTTAGTATTAGTACTTTTAGTTCCTTTGGGTTCGATAATCCGGTCTTGCCTAAACTATACTACTGTTCGATAGGTGCACTTGCCTTTAATCGTTGTCAGAGTTAGTTTCCAGGTTCGATCATTCTTTTATAAATTTTAAAACTCTGATTTACAGCGATCACATGTCTTACAAAACTAGCTTATACATGCCATATTTCAACTATATACATCTCCCCCAAAAGTACCAAAATAGATTACCGATAGTGTGATAGAGAATGCTGACGATCCCTGGATCCGAGCTAGCTTTACTAACACTGCAAAGCAGAGAAACAAATCACACAGTAAGCTTTCGAAAGCTTAGTAAGTTCGTAACATAACACATTTAAATCAAACTAACCACCACATAGATTATTTCACATATACATATATGTCATGCCATCCAAAACTAAAATGCTCATTTAACCTTTCATAATCTCATTCATAGATTCATCAACCACATAGGTTCTAAGCGTACCTTAGCCGACACCTAGTAGACAATTACATTTGCTACTCAATACTCACTTTTCCTTTTCAATCAACTTCCGTCTCTTCTTTGATTCAATCGCACACTTAGTGCCCCGATATTTAATCGAAGCTTAATTCTCATCGCACACATAGTGCATTTATATCAAACCGCTCTTCAATCAGTATCGCACACACAGTGCCAACCACAAAGTCGAAGCTTATATTATTTCGCACACCCAATGCTAATCATCTTGATCACGTTTCCGAATACGCACACTTAGTGCCACATAACTCAAACTCAACTCTCACATAGCATCCACATTTCAATATCATTATAACATTCATTTCATAGCATTAAACATACCTAGATGTTCGTATTATGTCTGAACTTACCTCGGACGTTGATCTATCGCAACGGTCGATCAATCGAGCACTTTATCTTTGCCTCGATCTCGATCCAAACCTCTCCTTTCTTGGTCTATACACATTAAATTTCAATCCATTCAATTTCCAATTCATTCAATTTCATCCCAACACACATATTTAGGGCATTTTACAAAATAGCCCTCACATTTTCACATTTCAACACTTTAGTCCCTATTTCATAAAATCATCAAATTCACAAAATTTATTTTCACACATGCCTAGCCAAATTTTCCTTGTGTTCATACAAGCCCACATTTTTCATTTATTTCATATTTTAGTCCCTCAATTTGCTCTTTTCTCAACTTAGCCCAATTACTCAAATTCATCAAAAATTCAAAGACAAAATATGTTAATCTAACACATATCTTTCATAATCCATCACCAAACTTCTCAAAGCTCATGAATTCTTCCATGGCACATTTCAAATTTATCATCAATTCACAAAATTTAAGCATGGGTTTTGTGGAGCACAAAGCAACGATTACAAAAACATAGAAATTATCAAAAACCGAGCTTGAAACATACCTTAATCAAAGACTCAAATGGCCGAACCCTAAAACTCTTCTCATTTCTTTTTATTTAGCAAATTTCGGCAAGGATGAATAAAAGATGAGCAAATTTTTGGTTTTGTTTTATTTAATATTAACTTAATAGGCTTTTTACCATTTTACCCTTAATGAAAATTAATAATAACACCAAAACCATGCTATCATCTTCCACTAACTTATAAAGTGGGCTATTTGCATCATAAAACCTCCAAATTATAAAGACAACAACAATTAGGCACTTAAACAATCAGCACACAGCTTTTGCACTTTATGCAATTAAGTCCTTTTCGCAAATTAAACACACAATCAATAAAATCTTCACACGAAACTTTCACACTTGCTAAATCACATATAATTCACACCCAAACTAATATTAGAATATTATTCTGACCCCGAATTTGTGGTCTCGAAACCACTATTCTGACTAGGGTCTATTTCGGGCTGTTACAACTCTCCCTCCTTTGGGATTTTCGTCCCCGAAAATCTTACCGGTAAATAGTTGTGGATTTTGCTCTCTCATAACATCCTCAGGCTCCCACTTAGCCTCTTCAATTCCGTGCTTATGCCACAATACTTTCACTAAAGAGATTTTCTTATTTCTCAACTTTTTGGTCTCTCGTGCCAAAATTCAGATCGGTTCTTCACTATACGACAAGTCTGACTGGATCTCAACCTCAGTAGGAGCAATCACATGAGACGGGTCTGATCTATACCGTCGAAGCATTGACACATGAAACACGTTATGAATCTTTTCTAACTCAGATGGCAGCATCAATCTGTAAGCAACCGGGCCAACTCGCTCAATGATCTCATACGGTCCGATGAATCTCGGACTCAGTTTGCCTTTCCGGCCAAATTGAAGTATCTTCTTCCACGGGGATACTTTCAAAAACACTTTATCACCCACCTCAAATTCAATATCTTTTTGTTTCAAATCTGCATAAGACTTCTGACGATCTGAAGCCGCTTTCAAACTGTCACGTATCACTTTCACTTTCTGCTCAGTTTCTTTTATAAGATCAACCCCGTGAATTTTATTCTCACTTAGCTCAGTCCAATACAATGGAATTCGACATTTCCGACCGTAAAGAGCCTCATACGGTGCCATTTTAATGCTAGATTGAAAACTGTTGTTGTACGCAAACTCAATCAACGGTAAATGTTTTTCCCATGTAGTCTCGAACTCAAGTATACATCATCTCAACATATCTTCAAGAATCTAAATGATTCGTTCGGACTGACCATCCGTTTGCGGATGAAACGCAGTACTGAAATGTAATTTTGTGCCTAAAGCCCCTTGCAATTTCTTCAAAAATCGCAAGGTAAATCTTGGGTCTCTGTCAGATACAATAGATAATGGCACCCCGTGCAATCTTACAATCTCAGCAATATACAATTCAGCCAATTTATCGAGTGAATAATCTGTTCTCACCGGAACAAAATGAGCTGATTTCGTCAATCTATCAACTATCACCCAGATTGCATCTTTCTTTCCTGGTGAGAAAGGAAATCCCGACACAAAGTCCATCGTAATCCTTTCCCATTTCCACTCAGGAATCATAATTGGTTGCAACAATCCAGACGGAACCTGATGTTAAGCTTTAACTTGCTGACAAACTAAACATTTCGACACAAAGTCAGAGATGTCTCGTTTCATACCATGCCACCAATAAAACTATTTCAGATCATTATACATTTTCATACTCCCAGGATGTACAGATAATCGACTATTATGAGCCTCTTTTAAAATCGCTTGAATCAACTCTGAATTTCTCGAAATACAAATCTGATCTCTAAATCTCAAACAATCATCACTATCAACTCGAAATTCTGATTCAGCATTCGAATCACATTAAGTTCGTTTAGCCATCATTTCAACATCATTTTTCTGAGCATCACAAATCTGGTGTTCAAACATCGGCTTTATTTTTAACTCAGCCATAACCGCACTATCATCACACAGATCTTTCTGAGCATTCTTTGCTCGCAAAGCACATATAGACTTTCGGCTCAAAGCATCAGCTACAACATTAGCTTTACCCGGGTGGTAATCTATCACAAGTTCGTAATATTTCAACAACTTTAACCATCTTCTCTATCGCAAATTCAATTCTTTCTAAGTCATCAAGTACCTCAAACTCTTGTGATCTGTAAAGATATGACACTTCTCACCAAATAAATAATGACGCCATATTTTCAATGTAAACACAATCGCGACCAATTCAAGGTCGTGCGTTGGGTAGTTCTTTTCATGCGGCTTTAGCTGCCTCGAAGCATAAGCAATGACTTTACCTTCTTGCATCAGCACACAGCCCAAACCATTCAATGAAGCACCACTGTAAACTATGAATTCTTTGCCCGATTCAGGTTGAACCAACACTGGTGCTTCTGTCAACAACACTTTCAATTGTTCAAAACTCGATGGCATCTTTTCGACCACTCAAATCTAACATCTTTTCAGTAGCAACCGTCGTCAACGAGTCGCAATCATCGAGAAGCATTTCACAAACCGTCTATAATATCTGCTAGTCGAGAAAACTACGGACTTGGACACATTTCTCGGAGGCTTCCATTCTAATATAGCGAGAGATTTTACTAAGATCAACTCGTATATCAAAGGTGACACAATATGCCGAGAAAACCAACTTTACGCAACCAAAATTCACATTTACTAAACTTAGCATACAACTGTTTCTCACACAGAGTTTGTAGCACAGTTCTTAAATGCTCGGTATACTGCGTCTCATCACACGAATAGATCAAAATATCATCAATGAACACCACTACAAAGTGATCCAAATATGGTCTGAATATTCGATTCATCAGATCCATAAACACTGCAGGAGCATTTGTTAGTCCGAAAGGCATCACTAAGAATTCGTAATGTTCGTACCTCGTTCTGAAAGCAGTTTTTGGCACATTGGATTCTTTAACTCTTAACTGATAGTAACCTGATCTCAAATCTATCTTTGAAAACACTGTAGCTCCTCTCAGTTGATCAAACAAATCATCAATATGAGGCAACGGATATTTGTTCTTTATCGTTACTTTGTTCAACTATCGATAATCAATACACATTCTCATAGTTCCATCTTTCTTTTTCACAAATAACACAGGAGCTCCCCAGGGTGAGAAACTCAGTCGTGCAAATCCTCTGTCAGTCAACTCTTGCAACTGAGACTTTAATTCTTTCAATTCTGTTGGTGCCATTCTATACGGAACTATCAAAATGGGAGTGGTCCCCGGTACTAATTCAATACCAAATTCAACTTCTCGAATTGGAGGTAATCCCAGTAACTCTTCAGGAAACACATCTAGAAACTCACATACCACAGGCACAAATTCAACTTTCTTTTCTGACACTTTTGTATCAATCACGTACGCCAAATAAGCTTCACAACCCTTTTTCACATAGTTTATAGCTTTCATTACAGATACAACAGATGGTAATCCTTTCATATCATTGGATTCTATTCGAACTAGCTCACCATTCTGACTTTTTAACTCAATACTCTTTCTTTTACAATTCACGATGGCATTATGCAGAGTAAGCCAATCCATACCCAGAAATATGTCAAACTCATTGAATGGTAGTAACATCAAATTAACCGAAAAACAAGTACCCCAAAACATCAATGGACAATTCTTGCACACCTTATCCACTAAAACACACTTGCCTAAGGGATTCGATACTCTAATCATAAATTCAATAGACTCAACAGGTAGAGTCTTACTTGATACTAGATTCACACACACATATGAATGAGTAGATCCTGGATCTATCAATGCAATGACATCAGTATCAAATAAAGTGAAAGTACCGGAGATGACGTCTGGAGATGATGCTTCCTCTCATGTACGTATAGTATAAGCTTGGGCAGGTGCTCTCGCTTCTGACCTCACGGCTGTGTCAGTAGTCCCTCTTTGGCTTCCACTCACATTTCTGGTGTTTTTGGGTGGTCTACCTCTAGCCGTCACATTACTCAGTCTTTCATTCTGAACATTTTCCTCTTCGACCATCTTTGGGCAATCTCGAATAAAATGATCTCGGGATCCACATTTATAACAAACTCTATTGTTGTACTTGCCCCAGCATTCCCCACATGTCATCTTCCACACTGTCTACACTCAGGTTTGTTGCTTTTGACACTATCGACACTTGATTCCATTGAAGTTTGAGTTTTCGAACCAACATTTAGTCTTGCGCGATCTCTATTCGGATGCCCAAACGAAGCATTTGATCGGTTGCTTGCATCTCTGAATCTCTTCATCGAAGGTTGAGAAAACTTACTCATCGATCTTTTTTTTTCATCACGAGCTTCAGAATCAACTTTCTTCTTTTCTTTACTAAGCTCCTCGGCTTTACAAGCTCTTTCAACTAACACAACAAATTCATTTATATCAAGTATCCCAACCAATAACTTAATATCCTCGTTCAACCCTTCTATGAAACGTTTACACATAGTGGCTTCAGTCGAAACACATTCCCGTCCATACTGACTCAGTCTTACAAATTATCGCTCGTACTCGGTAACTGACAAATGGCCCTATTTCAGCTTTAAAAACTCTTTACGTTTCTGATCAATGAAGCATTGACTGATATACTTCTTTCTGAACTCAACTTGAAAGAAGTCCCAAGTGATTCTCTCTCTCAGAACCACAAAAATTAATGTTTTCCACCAATTATAGGTTGTATCTCTCAACAATGAAACTGCACACTTTATACATTCATCAGGAGTCAACGACATCTCTTCAAATACTCGAAGGGTATTCTCGAGCCAAAACTCAGCTCTCTCGGCATCATCATCGGCTGTGGCCCTAAACTCTTCGGCCCCGTACTTTTGAATCTTATCCACAGAAGGTTTATTCAATCTGATCGGATCTACAACTTGTGGCATAATAGGTACTTATGGGGGTAGAGGTTGTGGAGCAGCCGAATTTGTTCGAACGAACTCCGAAAACCACTCACTCAACATTCGGAAGAAGGCTTGCTTAGCCTCTCCTCCCTCACTACTATCATTCGGCCTAGATATGGCCGGCGCTGTCCCTTAAGTGGGAGCAGGCGCGTTACTCTCTACGTCGTCAGCAACTGCTCGATCGGGATCCATTACTATACGAAAACACATTTATAACTGTCAAAATTCATCACACTATCACAATTTCATATATGGCATGTATAGCTAGACTCACACGTGCTATGTTAGCCCAAGAATCGACTAAACCGTAGCTCTGATACCAATAAAATGTAACACACCTAACCCGAAACTGTCGTCAGAATTGGGTTAAGAGGCGTTACCTATCAATCGAATCATTACACAACCATTACACGACACTAAGTCATTCATCCATCAACTATACTCATTATCAACCATATGGTCCCTTATTATGGTCTATAAGACCTTAAAAACATGCTAGAATAAGGTCGGGACTAAACTGAACACTTACGAAAGTTTTCAAAATTTCAAATATTCATCAAGTCTGTTGAGGTCACACGCCCGTGTAACTAGGCCGTGTGCCCCACACGGTCACCAGACACCCTCATGTGTCTAAGCCGTGCCAAAACAGAGCAAGCATTCTGACTTCTCCACATGGCCACCAAGCACGCCCGTATGCTCAGGCCGTGTGCCCTTAAGCCACATACTGACTTATTCACACAGCGACTAGGCACGCCCGTGTGCCATGGCCGTGTACAACTAGCTAGCTACTGACCTTACCCCACGGTCATTAGACACACTTGTGTGTCATAACCGTGTAGGCAAAACAGGCCATTTGCAAGGCCAATTTGCTACCCACACAAGGGTCAAACCTACAAGCACATTTAAGCATACTTCCACACACAAATTGGCAACCAATTTTCATGTCAAGTGATCAACATATCATCCCATATAATCTCATTTCTAAACATGTCAACTTAGGAACTAAATTACACAACTTGTACACATTCAATACTAAACATGATTCATCCCTAAATTTACTAAATCATACTAGCATCATACCATCACTAAGATTACCATTCATAAGACATTTTCTTTACTCACAAGCTATACCAAAATATGCATCATATATCAAAGCCATACATGTTTAAAGCCCACACACATCTAGCCACATCACAAGGCTATTTATACATCTCAAACATGTCTTACAAAACTAGCTTATACATGCCATATTTCAACTATATACATCTCCCCCAAAAGTACCAAAATAGATTGCCGATAGTGTGATAGAGAATGCTGACGATCCCTAGATCCGAGCTAGCTTTACTGACACTGCAAAGTAGAGAAACAAATCACACAGTAAGCTTTCCAAAGCTTAGTAAGTTCGTAACATAACACATTTAAATCAAACTAACCACCACATAGATTATTTCACATATACATATATATCATGCCATCCAAAACTAAAATGCTCATTTAAACTTTCATAATCTCATTCATAGATTCATCAACCACATAGGTTCTGAGCGTACCTTAGTTGACACCTAGTAGACAATTACATTTGCTACTTAATACTCACTTTTCCTTTTCGATCAACTTCCATCTCTTCTTTGATTCAATCGCACACTTAATGCCCCGATATTTAACTGAAGCTTAATTCTCATCGCACACATAGTGCATTTATATCAAACTGCTCTTCAATCGGTATCGCACACACAGTTCCAACCACAAAGTCAAAGCTTATATTATTTCGCACACCCAGTGCTAATCATCTTGATCATGTTTCCGGATACGCACACTTAGTGCCACATAACTCAAACTCAACTCTCACATAGCATCCACATTTCAATATCATTATAACATTCATTTCATAGCATTAAACATAACTAGATGTTCGTATTATGTCTGAACTTACCTCAGACGTTGATCTATCGCAACGGTCGATCAATCGAGTACTTTATCTTTGCCTCGATCTTGATCCGAACCTCTCATTTTCTTGGTCTATACACATTCAAATTCAATCCATTCAATTTCCAATTCATTCAATTTCATCCCAACACACATATTTAGGGCATTTTATAAAATAGCCCTCACATTTTCACATTTTGACACTTTAGTCCCTATTTCATAAAATCATCAAATTCACAAAATTTCTTTTCACACATGCCTAGCCAAATTTTCCTTGTGTTTATAAAAGCCCACATTTTTCATTTATTTCATATTTTAGTCCCTCAATTTTCACTTTTCTCAACTTAGCCCAATTACTCAAATTCATCAAAAATTCAAAGATAAAATATGTTAATCTAACACATATCTTTCATAATCCATCACCAAACTTCACAAAGCTCATGAATTCATCCATGGCAGATTTCAAATTTATAATCAATTCACAAAATTTAAGCATGGGTTTTGTAGAGCACAAGGCAACGATTACAAAAACATAGAAATTATCAAAAACCGAGCTTGAAACATACATTAATCAAAGACTCAAATGGACGAACCCTAAAACTCTTCTCATTTATTTTTCTTTAGCAAATTTCGGCAAGGATGAATAAAAGATGAGCAAATTTTTGGTTTTTTTATTTAATATTAACTTAATAGGCTTTTTACCATTTTACTCTTAATGAAAATTAATAATAACACCAAAACCATGCTATCATCTTCCACTAACTTATAAAGTGGGCTAGTTGCATCATAAAACCTCCAAATTATAAAGACAACAACAATTAGGCACTTAAACAATTAGTACACAGCTTTTGCACTTTATGCAATTAAGTCCTTTTTGTAAATTAAACACACAATCAATAAAATCTTCACACGAAACTTTCACACCTTCTAAATCACATATAATTCACACCCAAACTAATATTAGAATATTATTCTGACCCCAGATTTATGGTCTCGAAACCACTATTTCGGCTAGGGTCTATTTCGGGCTGTTACACTCTATACTTGGATTCGTCGGACGGGTTGGATGTGGGGTGTTATAAATTTAGTGGTATCAAAGCATATGTTTAGTCGGTCCTCTGATGACCTATAAGATTGGAAATAAGTACCCCTATGTGTGTGGTGGTCAATTTGGCTAAGTCCCTCAAGTCCTCAATCTGGTTAAGATAAAATATGCTATATGTGGATGTATGTGCTTAGATTGGTGAACAAAGAGGTAAGTACCATTAATTGAATGTAAGAAATATACATAGAAGTATAATTGAGAAATTGTGGTGGTAAAAATTACCAATAAATACATTTTGAAAGGATACAGGAAAGTATAAGCAATCGAGTATGGAAAAAGGTATAAATAAGTACATAGAATGAAAGTACAAGCATTAGAGAAAGGAAATTTCACTAGATAAAAAATACAAAAGAAGTGTAGAGCTATTAGCCGCTAGGGTGGACAGCCACGTTGAAGATGCCTTTGCTTCTTCTTGGCTGGTCTTTAGCAAGAAGTAAGAGCGCCCTCGCAGATCCTTGGGGATGTAGAACCCAAGGATGGCATTAGCAATCCTATGGAATAGGTGTAGGATTTGTATTAGAAGAATAGCGTAGCAGTGAAGATGCTAGGCTGTAGCGCCAGAGCTTGACAAGGAAGGCCATTATGCTAGGTTTGGTAAGGGGATAGGTGAACCTCTGGTAGGAAAGACAAAGAGAGATAAGTAATGCTGATATAGTCCCTCCTCCATGCTATAGAAGGAGCCACAATGGATTGGGTACAGGGGAGAAACCTCTCCAACTCTTGAAAGGGGCTCTCTCCATATTTTAGGCTGACTGGAAGCAAAACTAGTATATAATCCCCAACAGTAGAATTTGTCCTCCAAAAGAGGATAAAATAGCTAGTGGAAGTGCATGGTCGACACTCCCCTCAATTCACGCTGAGACCACAAGGTAGGGAAAATGGACTTCCTGGGGTAATGAGCAAACCCCTCATATAATATAAGGCTGTTAGGCCAGGAAAAATAGAAGTTGGGGAAAGTAGTTCTTAAAATTTTTAGAGTTGGGATAATGAGTGGAAACTACACCCCAATGAAGAGGTAAGAGGAGAAAAATAAAGATAAGAGAAATGGCTGAAATATAAATTAAGAATGGATCAAGTAGAAGACTTGCAAGTTTATGTACTTCTCCATCATGTCTAGGTTATTTATAATCGAAAGGGGGAGCATGGAAAGTTATGAGGATTAATGAATGATAAGAAACCGTTCAAACCCACCAATGATGGTAGGGCACTTGTTAGCATCGGGAGAATGAAAAGTCTTTTGGTAGTCCCAAGACGAGAATAGATGCTAACTATTACTAATAGAAAGTAGTTTTCAATAAGGAAGAATCAGTCATAGGATTGTTCAGTAACAACCCTCCTTGAGTAAGTCAGAAAGCCTTTATTACCATTGGAGTAGGATTTCGGAGTCAAAGTAGTCGCTCTAATACTCCGCTAAGATAAGTAGTAAAGGATAAGCCACAAGCAAGCTTAGTTACCTTGTGATGTGAAAGAATCAGCCCATCAGATGGGTAATGATAGAGTATGAGTAAGCCTTAGGAATTTTGGAAATATTCTGCTAGGAATAGAATAAACGTTGGTTAAGCAATACTAGTTTTCGGGTATACATTGATTTGAGGAATGAAGAAAATGATTATGGATTAGAGTGCACAGGACAAGATTAAAAGTCACCTATAAGAACATCTTTAAGTCAAGTATCTAAATGAAACCTTATGAGGCTCTTTACGGTTGTAAGTGTCGTTCACCTTTATGTTGGACTAAGTTGGGTGAGAAGAAGTTATTGGGTCCATAGTTGGTTTCGGAGAATGAGGATAAAATTTGGTTAATTTGGGGCAGGTTAAAGGAAGCTTCAGATAGAAAGAAGTCATATGCCGACTTAAAGCGCAAGGACATCAAATTCAATGAGGAGAATTAGTTTTTCTTAAAGTCTCTCCATGGAAGAAAGTTTTGAGATTCGATCGGAATGGCAAGTTGAGCCCTAGATTCATTGGACCTTATCGGGTGCTTAAGAGGGTTGGTCCAGTGGCATAACAACTTGAATTGCCTCCTGTAGGATCACATTCATGATGTGTTCCATGTCTTGATATTGAGACGATATCGATCTGATCCCTCTCATGTTTTTCCAGTTGAGGAGATCGAGGTTAGACCGTATTTATTGTTTGAGGAAGAGCCTGTTCGGATTTTAGATCGTGAGGTTAAAGTTTTGAAGAGGAAGCATATTCTTTTGGTCAAAATGCTTTAGAGAAATCATGGCATTGAAGAGGCTACTTGGGAGCCAGAGGACTCAATTCAGTTTCATTATCCTCACCTATTTGAATCAGGTCAATTTTGAGGCTGAAATTTCTTTAAGGGGAGAGTTGTAGCATCCCAAATTTTTTGCTTAGAAGAATGAAAAATTATTTCAAATATGAGTAAGTAACCAGTGGTTAAAAGGAAAATGAGGAGGCAGTGCAAATAGATCAAGGTCTCGAGTTCAATTTCCTTCCCTTACAAAATAACTTAATTTTGATAAATTTTCTCCTTCCCCCTATTTTTGTGCTGTCCATACCTTGTAACCTTGGTATAAATACAACTTTTTCTTTTAATTTTTAGCTTTTCTATAAAATTTTCTCCTACCCTAGCTATCCTATTCTTCTCTATTTTTCTTCTTCCTCAATTTTTTTTCTTTTCCTTTTATTGTGCCGCCATCAACCTTCTCCTATTGCCGTCCATCTTTCCTTCATTGACAGAGGCTTTTTACACAATTTCATTCTCACCTTCGCTGTCATTTTCCTTAAAATTTCAGCCTCAAATCTACCATTTTTATCATTTGAAAGTAAGCCTCCAAAGTCCCCACAAAGATCACCATTGTCACTCCTTTTCTATTCTTCGAGTAAAGGACCTTTTTCTTCTGTTTTCTTATGAAAATTTTCTATAAAAAAACCATTGTTCTAGATCTAAAATTTTTATGATTTTTAATGATTTAAACGATAAATTTCTAGCCTTGAAATTGATTTGTATTAAGCTCCCAAAGCAACCCCAAAGTCGTCGCCGTTGGTGGTGGTTGGCGCCCCCCAAGTCTTTCTTTTTGTGGCTACCATTTTGAGCCCTAAAGTTTATTTAACATAATTATTTAAGCTATGATCTAATTTCATTTTAAAGACTAAAATATATCCTTTTCAACCCTAAAACAAATCTCTTTGGTGTTTTTCAAAATAGTCCCTTTCGTAGCCAATTTTAATGATGTGTCGCTCCTAGATCTACCAATAGGGGCTGCTAATTTTTATTATTATTACCACTTATTTCCAGCAAGGTTTAAATCTAGTGAACCACTTCCTAATCAACCTTTAATCATCTATGGTTTAGGAAAATTCGATCTTAATCTTTTGACAACTCAGTTCTGACGAAACGAGAAGCGTAAGTGCGGTTGTTTGTAGGTTATTGGGTAGTATCGATTTTGTTTTTAAGGGATTTGTTGGCTGGATAAATTGGGATTAATTATTGGTGTTTTAGCTACTTATTTTTAGAATTTTATTATTTTAGATGCTTATTTAAACACCCCGGACCAGCAGTGAAGCCTTTTGTCGTTCGTGCCCACGTTTCGGATTGAATCAGTGTAATTAGTCTAGTCAAATTGGATTTGAAAGTTGGTTGTTGTAACACTGATTTAATCAAAACGTGAGAGGGTTTTTAAAGATTGATTTAGTAGTGCTTTAACTCGATAAATGATGTATTTTAACTTAGGTTCAATTTAAGTCTGAAGGAGGAATCGTAGGTTTCGTAAGTAGTGCTACGGTTGTGCAAAATTAAGGTGTGGGTTCTAGCCTATAAACATGAATGTCTAACTAATATTTTTAGTGATTAAATAGATGTTTAAGCTTTCTAGTTGGGCTTAGGTAAATGGCTAAGTAAGTGATTTTAAGGTGGTTGAGTCAGCTACATTTCGTGCCTCAACTAAGTGGCATGTTTGTGAAGTTGCATAGTTGATTGATTATTTGTATGACTGGTATTGGTATGAAATAACATGAATGGTTTTAATATATAATGTGTGTTGGATGTATGTATAGCATGTATTAAAATGAAAATACAGATTGATAATGAAACTCTTCTACACATGCACTGAAAAAATTGCTTATAAAATGATAATGAAAATATGGGCTGTTGGAATGTCATCGTATTGATGGTGAAATTGAATTCTTGATAAGTGTTACTACATAATGAAAGTGAATGATATTGTTAGGGCATGTAAAACATGCTACTGAAATGTCAATGTAATGGGAACGTATTCTTGGTCATAATTTGTATGACATATCACATGTGCATGGGGTAGGTTATTGTGGATGATGGAGGAGTTCTGTGGAGTAATGGCGGCATATTAAGTTCGCATTTGTGCTGTTAGTGCACTGCACTGAGGTTTTAAGGAGAATGGCGATTATATCGCATTTTAAATGGCAGTATAATTGCATTACGTATAATGGTGGTTTAACCACATCGAGTATAGCTCGCAATGTTTGGAGTTTGGTAGACGGGTTTTGGGGAACTCGTGGTGTGTAGTGGGTGGTTGGGTAGGATTATTTATGCATTGCATTATGTCCATGATTCACACGAAAGATAATGTTATATGCTATGTGATATGTTGCATTAATTTATTGATTGATGTTTGCATGGATAACTGAATGTTCTTACTGTTTAGACTTACACTGAGCTAGTTAGCTCACCCCATAGTTTCAAACATCTTAGGTAATTCTCAAGGCTAGGTTCGGACATGACATGCAAACATACGACGAATTTCAGACTAATAATTTAATTTTATTTAAATTTATTTAGTTTTTAGACTGTAATGTTATTTGGATTGTGGTTTGGGTTTTATTCTACTTTTGAGTTTTCATGCATGCATACTTGAGACATTAATTTGATTTTATAAGCATATTTTTAAATTGGACAATACATTATACTCGGCTTAACAATAAATCTATTATATACTTAGTTTTCTGCTGCAATAAAAGATAGCAACGTTTTGTTAAGTGAAACGACGAGCAATGTGTTTTCTAAACCACACAAACACTAATAACTTGACCTAAGGATGGTTGATTTAATTAATGAAACATTTTCAAAGATAACAAAGGTAAACCACAGTTTTTCTTGAAAGGAAGAGTAACTAAGGTTTTCAGGGAACGGTAGGGTAGATTAGTCACACAAGTGGCTAATGTGATCTTCACAATTTGACCATAACATCTAAGCCGTGTTTGGGAGGTTACATTTAGTGGTATCAATGCCTAGGTTCAAAACCTCGAGCTGAATTTTGATTCTTTTCAAAAATGAGTCTGCATGCATGCGTACATTAAAAGGGGGAAATTTTGGGAAAAACAAACCGCAGTATCTTGAAAAATATTTTTTTCAGGAAAGATATAAGTTTGAAGGTCCAATGCTGTGGCCACAAAAACATTGCTGAAACTCTAGAAAAACACTGGAAACTATTGCATAGAACTTTAACAAAAGAACATAATTAAAGTGCGATTAAAGGTTGAACATAATACTAAAGATAATCTTAGTTCTAAATTGTAGATTCCATAAGACATCAAAATGAATAGTAGTGGAATGCTAACTCATGGTAGGAGGGCTCGTAGAGGGTGACCTTTGATGGCTCCGACTGAGTCTTCTGTGTCTCAAGAGCTCATATAGAATAATGAACCAAATGATACTGTTAATGAACCCATTTCTGAGGGTGGGAATATGGATAATCAGCTTCATGATAATGAACATGATCGTGATGATTCGGTAACATAAGATTTATCGAGGGCCTTACAGAGGGTTGTTGGGGCCCAGTTTAGTAGTGGTAATCGTGGGTTGATTACTAAGAGGCTTCGCTCAAATGGGGCAAATTTGTTCAGGGGTATTGCTGGAACTACCCCTAAAGTGGTCGAACATTGGATGGAGACCACTGAACACATGTTGGATGATCTGGACTGCACCCCCGAGCAGAAACTTAGGGATGCTGTATCCTTGTTGAGGGACGAGGCATACAGGTGGTGGCAATCAATGCTTAGCGGTACGATACTAGAGCACATTGATTGGGCTTATTTTTAGGATGCCTTATTGTGCATTAATTGATATAGGATCTACCCACTATTATATTGCATGTGATGTGGTTGTAAAATTAGGGATTAGGGTAGAGAAAACTGATAATATTGTTATTGTAGTTAGCCCTTTAAGGTCATATGTACTTGTAAATAAAATACATATGTGAGGCGCTTTAGAGGTTCAAGGGGAAGTCTTTCTTGCTGACTTGATGGAATTGCCCTTTAATGAATTTAACTTGATTTTTTGAATGGACTGGTTGGTTGAACACCAAGTCTGTCTGGATTGTGCATTGAAGAGTGTAACTTTGGTGAATGGGTCTGGAAAGGAAGTTGTGATGGTTGGGGAATGCCAAAACTATCTGCCCAATGTTATCTCTGTTATGGTAGCAGAGAAAATGGTTCGGATAGGGTGTGAAGCATTTCTGGCTTATGTTCGAGATGCAAGTGCAGTCGGTCCTTCTGTGGATAGTATTTGTATAGTAAGGGAATTTCTTGATTTCTTTCTCGAGGAACTATCAGGGTTACCTTTGGATCAGGAAGTGGAATTCAATATCAAGTTGTTTCCAGGAACGACACCGATATCCATGGCACCTAAAGAGCTTAAGGAGTTGAAAGTACAGTTGCAAAAATTGTTGGATAAAGGTTCTATTAGAACTAGTGTTTTGCCATGGGGCGCACAGGTATTGTTCGTAAAGAAAAAGGATGGTAAATTTTAGTTATGCATCGATTACATATAGCTGAATAATCTAACCATAAAGAATCAGTATCATTTGCCAAGAATTGATGACCTACTCAATCAATTTAGAGGCGCAGCTGTCTTCTCTAAAATTGATCTAAGATCTAGGTACTATAAACTTAAGGTGAAAGAATTTGATATACCCAAGACTGCTTTTAGGACTCGTTATTAAAATTACGAGTTTCTGGTTATGCCCTTCAGATTGACTAATGCATTAACTGCATTTATGGATCTTATGAACTGTGTCTTGTAACCTTTCTTTGATCAATTTGTCGTTGTGTTCATCGACAACATGCTAGTATACTCAAAGATAGAATCTGAGCACGATGTGCATTTGAGAGTAGTCTTATAGACACTCCATGAAAAACAACTTTTCGCTAAACTCAGTAAGTGTGAGTTTTGGTTAAATAAGGTTATGTTTTTGGGTCATGTGGTATCAGCTGAGGGTATCTGTGTGGATCCTAAAAAGGTTGAAGCTATCTTGGATTAGAAGCAACCAAAAAATGTATCAGAGATTCAGAGTTTTCTAGGTATTACTGGCTATTACTGAAGGCTTGTTGAGGTTTTATCCTTGATAGCAGCGCCATTGACTAAGCTGTTAAGGAAGAATACCCCATTAGCAGACTAGCTTTGAGAAATTAAAATCTTTGTTGGCTGAAGCTCCCATTCTAGTTTAGCTAGAATCTGGTAAAGATTATGTTGTGTTCAGCGATGCTTCACATGTTAGACTTAGATGTGTTTTAATGCAAAGAGGTAATGTAGTAACATATTCCTCGAGACAGCTTAGGCCACATGAGTGTAATTATCTCATGATTTGGATTTGGTTGCTGTCATTTTTGCTCTTAAAATCTGGAGACACTACTTATATGGTGAGAAGTGTATTATTTACGTGGATAAAAAAAGTCTGAAATATCTCCTTACCTAGAAGGAGCTTAAATTGAGGCAGTGTAGGTGGATTGAATTGTTAAAAGACTACGATTGTACGATAAAGTATAACCATGGGAAAGCTAATGTAGTGGTAGACGCTTTGAGCAGAAGGGCAATGTCTGACTTGAGGGCTATGTTTGCCCGTTTGAGTCTATTTGATGATGGAGGTATTTTGGCTTAGTGGCAAGTTAAGCCTGCTTGGGTTCAGGAAATCAGAGATAAGCAGAGTTTGGATGAATCTTTAGCACCTCGATTTGAAAAGGTTGAAGATAGGTCGACTAAGATCTTCGAGATTAATTCTGATGGCATTTTGTGTTTTAGAAGCATATACTATGTACCAAACCATTAGATTTTGAGGCAATCTATACTACAGGAAGCACGTTGTAGCCCTTATACTATGCATCCTGGTAGTAATAAGATGTATTGTGACTTAAGAGAAGTGTATTAGCGGCCGAGTTTTAAACTGGAGGTAACTAAATTGGTTTCGAAATGTGTAACTTGCCAACGAGTTAAGGCTGAGCATTAGTTTTCATCCGGGTTACTACAACCGATTTGTATTTGGCAGTGGAAGTAAGAAAGGGTAACTATGAACTTTGTTAGTGGGTTGCCTTTAACATCTTATAAGAAAGATTCTGTCTGAGTCATAGTGGATAGATTCACTAAGACCGCCAATTTTGTTCTAGTTCATACTGATTATTCTCTTTAGAAGCTAGCTAAGCTTTATATATCTGAAATAGTGAGATTGCATGGAGTACAATTGTCAATTATTTCAGATCGAGATCCCCGTTTTATGTCTCAGTTTTGGAAGAAATTACTTTGGGTAAACAGTTAGACTTCAGTATTACTTTTCATCCGCAGACTGATGGTCACTCAAAGAGGGTAATTCAAATTTTAGAGGATATGTTGAGGAGTTGTATGATAGATTTTTAGGGTAGTTGGGAGGAGCATCTATCGATGGTAGAGTTCGCCTATAATAACAACTTTCAGTCAAGTATCCAAATGGCACCTTACAAGGCACTCTACGATCGTAAGTGTCATTTGCCTTTATGTTGGATTGAGTTGGGTGAGAAGAATTTATTGGGTTTAGAGTTGGTTTCGGAGACTGAGGATAAAATTTTGTTAATTTGGGACATGTTAAAGGCAGCTTCAGATAGACATAAGTCATATGGTGAGTTAAAGCGCAAGCACATCGAATTCAATGTAGGAGATTGGGTTTTTCTTAAAGTCTCTCCATGGAAGAAGGTTTGAGATTCGGTTGGAAGGACAAGTTGAGCCCTAGATTCATTGGACCTTATCGGGTGCTTAAGAAGGTTGGTCTAGTGGCATATCATCTTGAATTGCCTCCTGAGTTGGATCGCATTCACGATGTGTTCCAATTCTCGATCTTGAGACGATATCAATTTGATCTCTATCATGTTGTTTCAGGTGAGGAGATTAAGGTTAGATTTGATTTATCGTTAGAGGAAGAGCCTGTTTGGATTTCAGGCCGTGAGGTGAAAGTGCTTTAGAGAAATCATGGCATTCAAGAGGCTACTTAGGAGCCAGAGGACTCGATTCAGCTTTAGTATCCTCATCTATTTGAATCACGTCAATTTCGAGGCTGAAATTTCTTTTGGGGGAAAAGTTGTGACATCTCAAAATTTTTGCTTAAAAAAATGTAGAATTATTTCAAAGATGAGTAAGTGACCGATGGTTAAAAGAAAAATGAGGAGTTAGTGCAAATAGATTAAGGTCTCGAGTTCAATTCCCTTCCCTTACAAAATAGCTTAATTTTGCTTAATTTTCTCCTTCCCCCTATTTTTGTGCCGCCCATACCTTGTAAACTAGGTATAAATACAACTTTTTCTTGTATTTTTTAGCTTTTCTATCAATTTTTCTCCTACCTTAGCCATCCTATTCTCCTTTGTTTTTCCTTTTCCTCAATTTTCTTTCATTTCCCTTCACTGTGCCACCATCAACCTTCTCCTATTGCCACTCATCTTTCATTCATTGAAAGAGGATTTTTACACAATTTTCTTTGAAAGTAAGCCTCTAAAGTCCCCACAAAGATCACCATTGCCGCTCCTTTGCTATCATTTGAGTAAGTGACCTTGTTCTTCCGTTTTCTTATCAAAATTTTCTATAAAAAACCATTGTTCCAGATTTGGAATTTTATGATTTTTAATGATTTAAATGATAAATTTCTATCCTTCAAATTGATTTTTATGAACCTCCCAAAGCAACCCTAAAGTCGTCGCCATTGGTGGTGGTTAACGCCCCTAAAGTCTTTCTGTTTGTGGCTGTCGTTTCAACCATAAAGTTGATTTAAAATACTGATTTAAAATTTGATTTACTTTTATTTTCAAGACTAAAATAGATCCTTTTTAGCCATAAAAAAATATCTTTGGTGTTTTTCAAAATAGTTCCCTTCGTAGCTAATTTTGGTGATGTACCGCTCTTAGATCTACCAATAGAGGCTGCCTATTTTTATTATTGCCACTTATTTCCAGCAAGGTTTAAATCAAATAAACCACTTCATAATCAATCTTTAATCATGTATGATTTAGGAAAATTTGATCTTAATCGTTCGACAACTCAGATCTGACGAATCAGGAAGCGTAAGTGCGATTGTTTGCAGGTTATTGGGTAGTATCAATTTTGTTGTTAATGGACTTGTTGGCTGGATAAATTGGGGTTAATTATTGGTGTTTTAGCTACTTATTTTTAGTATTTTATTGTGTTACGCGCTGATTTAAATTCCCCAAACTAGCACTGAAGCCATTAGTCGTTTGCGCGCATGTTTCGCATCGGATCAGTGTAATTAGTCAAGTCAATTTGGATCTGAAAGTTGGCTGTTGGAACACGGATTTAATTGAACCCTTTGAGGGTTTTTTAAGACTGATTTAATAGCACTTTAACTTGATGAATGTTTTATTTTAACTTAGGTTCAATTTATGTCTGAAGGAGGAATCGCGGGTTTTGCAAGTAGTGCTACGGTTGTGCGAAATTAAGGTGTGGGTTCTAACCTATAACCTTGAATGTCTAAATAATATTTTTAGTTATTAAATCGATGTTTAAGATTGTTGTTCAGGCTTAGTTAAGTGGCTAAGTAAGTGATTTTAAGGTGGTCGAATTAGTTACTTTGCATGTTTGCAAAGTTGCATGGTTGACTGTTTATTTGCATGACTGGTATGGGTATGAAATAACATGAATGGTTTGAATATATACTGTGTTTTGGATGTATGTATAGCATGTATTAAAATGAAAATAAAGACCAAATTCATGAAATGTATGCATGAGTGAAATGCTAGGAAATGTACTAAAAGAAAGTCTGCTACACATGCATTAGAAAAATTGCTTATAAAATGATAATGAAAATATGGCCTATTGGAATGTCACTGTATGGATGGTGAGATTGAAAGCTTGACAAGTGTTACTATAGAATGAAAGAGAATGATATTATGAGGGCATGTAAAACATGCTACTAAAATGTGAATGTAATGGGAACACATTCTTGGTTGTAATTTGTATGACATATCGCTTGTGCATGGGGTGGGTTATTGTGGATGAAAGAGGAGTTTCATAGAGTAATGACGACATATTAAGTCTGCATTTATGTTTTCAGTGCACCGCACCGGGGTATTAAGGAGAATGATGATTAGATCGCATTTTAAATGACAATTTAACTACATTACGTATAATGGTGGTGTAACCACATTGAGCATAGCTCGCAATGTTTGGAGTTTGGCAGACGGGTTTTAGGGAACCTGTGGTGTGTCGTAGGTGGTTGGGCAAGATTCTTTATGCATTTCATTATGTCCATGACACACTCTAAAGATAATGTTATATGCTAGGGGTGAGTATTCGATCAAGTCGAGTCGAATCAAGTAAAAAAAAAATTCGAGTTAGTCGAGTTGACGAATCCTATTTTAGCAACCGAACTCAATTTGATTTTTTTTGAATCAAATCGAATCAGTTCAAAAAATTTTGAGTCAAGTTGAGTCGAGTTAACAAATCCTATTATTTATACTCAATGTTACATTTAGATGGACCGATTATTTAACTAGTAGACGAAGTACAAGATTATTTAACTACATAAACAATATAATGGTGTTGACTTTTAACTTAATAGGTAAAATTTTATTAAAACAAAATAGTTTTGTCTTTTAACTTAATGGTTTTGACTTTTAACTTTAGGAAAGGTAAACATTTATCAATATGACGTAGTTTTGCCTTTTCTTATTCATATTTTCAGATAACTCGAACTGTGTAATTCATATTCGAGTTAAACTGAAAATTCTGACTTTTTATTTGAGTTGATCCGAATAACTCAATTAACTCAAGTAACTCAAACTATTTAACTCAAAATTTAAATTTTTATCGAGTTTTTCGAATTGAGTCGGATTTTGCTCACCCCAGTTATATTCTATTTGATATGTTCCATTAATTTATTGATTGATGTTTGCATGGATAACTAAATGTTCTTACTGTTTAGATTGACACTGAGCTAGTTAGCTCACCCCATAGTTTCAGACATCTCAGGTAATGTTCAAGGCTAGGTTTGGAAAAGACATGCGGACATACGACAGACTTCGGACTAATAATTTATTCTGGTTAAGTTTTTTTTAAATTTATTTTGTTTTTAGACTGTAAAGTTATTTGGACTGTGGTTTGGGTTTTATTCTACTTTGGGGTTTTCATGCATGCATACTTGAGATGTTAATTTGATTTTATAAGCATATTTTGAAATTGGACAATGCATGATACTTGGCTAACGATAAATCTTTTATAAATTGAGTTTTCCACTGCAATAAAAGATAATAAGGTTTTGTTAAGTTAAACAACGAACAATGTGTAACATCCTAGATTAGGGGTTATGCGTTTGGAGCATAACCCAAGTGCTAGTGGGTTTTAAGGGTATTTGGAGATGTTTTAAGAGTTTTTAGAACTTTAGAATGAGGGTGAAAGCTTTGGAAAAATTTTGGATTTAAGTGTAAAAAGAGGAAATTAGGCTGAGGAGGCCTTAAGAATAATTTGTGGGCGTTTTGGGTCACGAAAGGGGGCTTGGTAAAGTGGCTTAAGGACGCCACTTAAGGCACGGGAATGACGCCAACAAGGGTGCAGAGTTCGAGTAGCGTGGAAAGCAAATGGGTGTTTTAATTTTGCTTTTAGCGTTAAGAGGGGAGCAAGATAAAGAGGCTTTAAAATTAGTTGTGGCGAGTTTATGTCATAAAAAACACCACGGCTGAGTGGCTTGGAGCGCTATATGCGGCTTGCGGCAACAAGGGCCTTGGTTCGAATCCCGTTGGCGGCATGGGCGTGTTTTTATTTTGCTTTGGCGTTAGGAAAGGGGGAGCTAGGGAAATAGGTGTTAAAAGGAGTTCAGGGTGAACTATATCACAGCCAGCGCCTTGGCAAAGTGGCAGGGACGTTACCTGCAGTTGAGGGTTCCAAGAGGTCCCGGGTTCAAGGCACGGGAGCAGCAGTTGGGTGTTTTAATTTTGGCTTTTGGCGTCAAGAGAGAGAGAAGCATTGGACGACAATTAGACTTTTAATTGAAAGTGGATTAAGCTTTTTATCCTTTTGAAATTCGGCTGGAGTAAGGATAAGTGTTGGATTTATTTTATTTGTTTATTTTGAATTGGTAGAGATAATGGTTGTATTATTTATTTTAGAGGTGTTATTTTATTTAGTTTAAATGTGGATAAGAGATAAAGAGGAGATAAAGCTTTTATTTTATCTTATTTGTTTTTGAAGAGGTGATAAGAGATGATTTAGGAGTTTGATAAGGGATTAATGATGGATAATTTTTATTCTATTAATTAAGGTGGATTTATTTTAAGTTGATAAATAGAAGATTAGTATAGATTTATTTTATATATTTTGAATATGTGTTCAAGAGTTATTATAGGAGAAGGAAGTGGAATTTGAGAGGAGGTAGGAGTGCCGAAATTGAGTAGTATAAATAGGGTTGCCGAATTTAGTTTCTTTTCCCCATTAGTGCCCTTTTTCCCTTGTGCAAAGCCGCTTATGTTTCATTCCTCTTTTCTATTTTTTCTTGGCCGAATCTATATCACTTTCCCAATTCCTTTCTTTTATTTTTGTTAGCCGAATCTTCCCTTTGCCACCGTTGTCGCGTATTGCTCAACTCCTTCTTCTCTTCCTTTCTTTAAGAATTCTTTTAAAAGCCGAAATACTTTGGTGAACCATAGCCAAATCCTCTAGGCGAGAAACTCCTCTACTTTTGTGTTTTCTTCTTCACCATAAAAGAGCCGACCTATTCTCATTTAGTCTTCACAAGCAACAATAGTGCCAGCGTTAAGGAGTCTTAGAAGAGCCTCTTGGATTCGACTACTCAAGGTGAGTTAATGTGGTATTCGGCCATAGGCCATTTTATAAGTTTAGGTATGACCGAATGTGTATTATGATTTTTAGGGGCTAATCGACAAGTAACTGCAGTATCGGGATTCTAGATCGTGTTAGATTCGAGTAGTTGAATTTCGCTAGAAAGTCGTGTGTGATTAACCCACCGTTTTCCGGGTATATGATATGTATGTGAAATGTGTATGTATTACGAATGTGCTAACTAGTGCGAGAGAAATTGTGAGATGGATACCCTCGAGGGGTATGTCGATAATCCGTAAGTACCAAACCTGATGATATGTGATTATTAGTATGAATATGTGTTATGACTATGCTTGATGAACATGCTCATGCATCATTATATTATATCATTATTTATGTTACATGTGCATGGGTGGGATATGATATGAAAGAAGGACAGGGTGTACTTCGAGTACGTGGTTTGATGTTAGCCTTGAGCTACATCGTGGATTGACGTTGACTGAGGTCACGTTGTGGATTAATTGCGATTTAGTTCGCGTGGCTTGATGAATGGCTATGTGCCTCATCGTGGTTGATATCGGCTATGTGCCATATCGTGGTTGATGAGTGACTATGTGTCCCATCGTGGTTTTGGTGTTAGCTACGGCTACATCATGGATTGGCGCTGACTGAGGTCACGTTGTGGATTATTGTGCTTAATTGCACGTGGACGGCAGTGATTGCCTTTGGAGTAAAAAGGAGAGGGTGATTTGATAATCCCCTGGTGTGTGGTAGGCTGGAGACGGGGTGTGTAGAGGATGGACCCTAGGTTTGGGTTGGGTGCATTTTGCATAATTGTATATGATGTGTGGATTAATGTGATATGAGTATTTAATGTGGAAGTGGGCCAAGCCCAGTTGATATGTGGATCAGTGTGGAAATGGGCTAAGCCCAGTATGTGGAAATTTTGTGGGTAACTATCCTATTGGATGAATGTGATATGAATATGGGCCAAGCCCAGAATGTGGTAATATGTGAATATGATATTTGTTATCTGATATATGGGATAATATGTGGTTAACATGTGGGTGGAATTCAGTGGATTAATTACACACTGAGTCCGTGTGACTCACCCAAATATTTTATCAAACATCGCAGGTGATATGATGATCGGACCGGGTTGGAGTGGATACGAGGTGGCCCATGCAGAAGATAATTTAATTAATTAAGTATTTATAGTTTCCGTATTTTGATTAAGTCTTTATTGTAATAAGGCCCATTAAAGTATTTAAGGTTGTTTAAGTATTTTTCATTAAGTTTAATTATTATATTTATTATGGATTGACAATTTAAATATTGATTGCAAATGATTTTATTTTCTCAAGTGTGTATAATAAAGTTTTGAATCCGGTGTTTTCATAAGAATTTAATTTTTTTTACCTAGAATATTTTAAGTCACAAAAAGGTTTTATTAAAGGAAACAAATTTTTAACGATTTTTACTCTTAAGTAAGAATATTTTCGAACGTGTTCCGTAGTGGCATTTCAAATTCGGTCGTAGTGAATGGGCCGGGTTTGGGGTGTTACAAATTGGTATCAGAGCCAGGTTCAAAACTCGGCTTTGAGGGTTTTGGGTCCAAAATGTTTTGAAAATGGGCTTTTCAAAATATGGGCTTTTATTTGAGTTATTCGGCATGCTTCAGATCTCAATTCAAGTCCACAGGTAAGTACTTCTAATTATTGAAGTGATTATTTATGTGAACTGTTATGGGCTTATTTGGGCTCGTAGATTAGAATATTAGGGCTATCAAACCCTAGGGCTAGTCTACTCAAACACAAGTGCATAAGACTTAAGGACCATTAAAACAAACTCGTGAACTAAGTCGCCGAAGTTAAAGTGTGGCAACCATAGTACGCATGTCTCAGGATTGGTATTCGATGAAGAGCTTGGTACTTAAGCAGCCCTAGCGACTCACCTCCTCTCTACTCGAATCCTACTCAGTGCGTAGCTACGGTTCACCCTAACTAAGAGGACTTATTCACTGCTAAACCCGATAATTAAAACCCGAAAGGGACTAGCCATGCGATTTTATAAAAACCTTAGTTTTTAAATCTTTAAATTACCCTTCGATTTGTAACAAAATCTATTTTGAAAATTTCTCAAAAATTTTCCAAATTGCCAAATTACTAAAATACCCCTGGTGGAAGAATTACGAAAATGCCCTTGGTTTCTAAAAAGTACCATATTACCCTTGATTTTAAAAAAAATTCATCTATTTTGAAAAAGTGTCCAAAAACTCTATTTTGCAAAAATTCAATGTACTTTGATTTGGGAAAATTACTAAAATGCCCCTGTGTTGTAAATTACTAAAATACCCTTAGTTTTTAAGATTTTCAAAAATACCCTCGACGTTTGCTAAAATATTTCTACTTTACAGAAATACCAGAAAATTCTATTTTTTCAAAATGTTAAGATACCCAGATTTGGAAATTTACTAAAATACCCTGACTTCCGAAATTACCAAAATAACCCAGATTTTTGAAATTTCCGTAATACTTTTGATTTGGAAATTTTCAAAATACCCTTAAGTTTTGAAAATATTGAAGTAACCTTTGATTTGTAAAGATTTTGAATTGATCTTGATTTATTACCAAAATACCCCTGTAGGACAAATGACGGAAATACCCCTGGGATAGAAACGGGCAGAAATGTCCAGTGAATGTGTGTGGTGGATACCACTAAATGAATGTGTTCTTGTTGATGAATGAATGTGCCTCTATTGAGGAATGAATGTGACTCTCTGAATTAGAGTAGTGAACTTGAACTGAAACTTTGTTCGATCGAAAGAACCACTTATTGAAATTCTTTTCATAAAATTGTTCGCGGTTAAACAGTGGAACAAATACTAATGCATAAAACTTTTTAATCAGATTAAATCGCAATGTTAGAAATGAGTTATAGGGGATGTGTTAGATTTGTTAAGATCAGAGTGCGTGACATAAGCGTAAAGTGGTGAGTTAGGATGTACGATTATTCATTAGTAAGTAATTTCGAGGATGAAATTATTTTTAAGGAGGGTAGAACTGTAACATCCTAGATTAGGGGTTATGCGTTTGGAGCATAACCCAAGTGCTAGTGGGTTTTAAGGGTATTTGGAGATGTTTTAAGAGTTTTTAGAACTTTAGAATGAGGGTGAAATCTTTGGAAAAATTTTGGATTTAAGTGTAAAAAGAGGAAATTAGGCTGAGGAGGCCTTAAGAATAATTTGTGGGCATTTTGGGTCACGAAAGGGGGCTTGGTAAAGTGGCTTAAGGACGCCACTTAAGGCCTGGGAATGATGCCAACAAGGGTCTGGAGTTCGAGTAGCGTGGAAAGCAAATGGGTGTTTTAATTTTGCTTTTAGCGTTAAGAGGGGAGCAAGATAAAGAGGCTTTAAAATTAGTTGTGGCGAGTTTATGTCATAAAAAATGCCACGGCAGAGTGGCTTGGAGCGCTATATGCGGCTTGCAGCAACAAGGGCCTTGGTTCGAATCCCGTTGGCGGCATGGGCGTGTTTTTATTTTGCTTTGGCGTTAGGAAAGGGGGAGCTAGGGAAAGAGGTGTTAAAAGGAGTTCAGGGTGAACTACATCACAGTCAGCGCCTTGGCAAAGTGGCAGGGACGTTACCTGCAGTTGAGGGTTCCAAGAGGTCCCGGGTTCAAGGCACGGGAGCAGCAGTTGGGTGTTTTAATTTTGGCTTTTGGCGTCAAGAGAGAGAGAAGCATTGGACGGCAATTAGACTTTTAATTGAAAGTGGATTAAGCTTTTTATCCTTTTGAAATTCGGCTGGAGTAAGGATAAGTGTTGGATTTATTTTATTTGTTTATTTTGAATAGGTAGAGATAATGGTTGTATTATTTATTTTAGAGGTGTTATTTTATTTAGTTTAAATGTGGATAAGAGATAAAGAGGAGATAAAGCTTTTATTTTATCTTATTTGTTTTTGAAGAGGTGATAAGAGATGATTTAGGAGTTTGATAAGGGATTAATGATGGATAATTTTTATTCTATTAATTAAGGTGGATTTATTTTAAGTTGATAAATAGAAGATTAGTATAGATTTATTTTATATATTTTGAATATGTGTTCAAGAGTTATTATAGGAGAAGGAAGTGGAATTTGAGAGGAGGTAGGAGTGCCAGAATTGAGTAGTATAAATAGGGGTGCCGAATTTAGTTTCTTTTCCCCATTAGTGCCCTTTTTCCCTTGTGCAAAGCCGCTTATGTTTCATTCCTCTTTTCTATTTGTCCTTGGCCGAATCTATATCCCTTTCCCAATTCCTTTCTTTTATTTTTGTTAGCCGAATCTTCCCTTTGCCACCGTTCTTGCGTATTGCTCAACTCCTTCTTCTCTTCCTTTCTTTAAGAATTCTTTTAAAAGCCGAAATACTTTGGTGAACCATAGCCGAATCCTCTAGGCGTAAACTCCTCTACTTTTGTGTTTTCTTCTTCACCATAAAAGAGCCGACCTATTCTCATTTAGTCTTCACAAGCAATCAAAGATGAGTGCAGCGTTAAGGAGTCTTAGAAGAGCCTCTTGGATTCGACTACTCAAGGTGAGTTAATGTGGTATTCGGCCATAGGCCATTTTATAAGTTTAGGTATGACCGATTGTGTATTATGATTTTTAGGGGCTAATCGACAAGCAACCTGAGTATCGGGATTCTAGATCGTGTTAGATTCGAGTAGTTTGGAATTTCGCTAGAAAGTCGGTGTGTGATTAACCCACCGTTTTTGGGTATATGATATGTATGTGAAATGTGTATGTATTATGAATGTGCTAACTAGTGCAAAGTGGAAATTGTGAGATGGATACCCTCAAGGGGTATGTCGATAATCCGTAAGTACCGCACTGATGATATGTGATTATTAGTATGAATATGTGTTATGACTATGCTTGATGAACATGCTCATGCATCATTATATTATATCATTATTTATGTTACATGTGCATGGGTGGGATATGATATGAAAGAAGGACAGGTGTGCCGAGTACGTGGTTTGATGTTAGCCTTGAGCTACATCGTGGATTGACGTTGGATCGAGGTCACGTTGTGGATTAATTGCAATTTAGTTCGCGTGGCTTGATGAATGGCTATGTGCCTCATCGTGGTTGATATCGGCTATGTGCCATATCGTGGTTGATGAGTGACTATGTGTCCCATCGTGGTTTTGGTGTTAGCTACGGCTACATCTCGATTGGCGCCGATCGAGGTCGCGTTGTGGATTATTGTGCTTAATTGCACGTGGGGCAGATGATTGCCTTTGGAGTAAAAAAGGAGAGGGTGATTTGATAATCCCCTGGTGTGTGGTAGGCTGGATACGGGGGTGTGTAGAGGATGGACCCTAGGTTTGGGTTGGGTGCATTTTGCATAATTGTATATGATGTGTGGATTAATGTGATATGAGTATTTAATGTGGAAGTGGGCCAAGCCCAGTTGATATGTGGATCATTGTGGAAATGGGCTAAGCCCAGTATGTGGAAATTTTGTGGGTAACTACCCTATTGGATGAATGTGATATGAATATGGGCCAAGCCCAGAATGTGGTAATATGTGAATATGATATTTGTTATCTGATATATGGGATAATATGTGGTTAACATGTGGGTGGAATTCGGTGGATTAATTACACATCGAGTCGTGTGACTCACCCAAATATTTTATCAAACATTGCGGTGATATGATGATCGACCCAGGTTGGAGTGGATACGAGGTGGCCCATGCAGAAGATAATTTAATTAATTAAGTATTTATAGTTTCCATATTTTGATTAAGTCTTTATTGTAATAAGGCCCATTAAAGTATTTAAGGTTGTTTAAGTATTTTTCATTAAGTTTAATTATTATATTTATTATGGATTGACAATTTAAATATTGATTGCAAATGATTTTATTTTCTCAAGTGTGTATAATAAAGTTTTGAATCCGGTGTTTTCATAATAATTTAATTTTTTTTTACCTAGAATATTTTAAGTCACAAAAAGGTTTTATTAAAGGAAACAAATTTTTAACGATTTTTACTCTTAAGTAAGAATATTTTCGAACGTGTTCCGCAGTGGCATTTCAAATTTGGTCGTAGTGAATGGGCCGGGTTTGGGGTGTTACACAATGTGTTTTCTAAACCACGCAAATGCTAATAACTTGACCTAAGGATGGTTGATTTAATTAATGAAATGTTTTCCAAGATAACAATGGTAAAACATAGTTTTTTTCTTGAAATTGAGAGTAACTAAGGTTTTCAAGGAATGGTATGGTCGATTAGTCACACAGGTGGCTAATGTGATCTTCACAATTCAACTATAATGTCTATGCTGGGTTTGGAAGGTTACAGGTCTATTTCCGACGCTCTATACCCGAATTTGGCAGACAAGTCGGGCGTGGGGTGTTACATAAAGCTAAAGATTAAAGTCATAAAATAAAAAATTAAACTGCGAAAACAAACTTGACAAATAAAAAAAACTCTCAAATAAAAAGCAAAAGATTAACTTGCTTTCACTACAGCAAAACAGACTTTTAGCGGCGTTTTTTTTGGCCTTTCGCGGCGTTTATAAGCGCCACTAAAAGTTTTTGCGGCGCTTTTGTAAGCGCCACAAGAAACGCCGCTATTGCTATGCGCATGCAAATTTTAGCGGCGTTTATAAGCAAAAACGCCGCTAAAGACCATGACTTTTAGCGGCGCTTTCCAAAAACGCCGCTAAAGTCATGGTCTTTAGCGGCGCTTTCCCTACAAACGCCGCTAAAAGTCATGGTCTTTAGCGGCGCTTTCCAAAAACGCCGCTAAAAGTCATGGTCTTTAGCGGCGCTTACCTACAAACGCCGCTAAAAGTCATGGTCTTTAGCGGCGCTTCCCGACAAACGCCGCTAAAAGTCATGGTCTTTAGCGGCGCTTTCTCTACAAACGCCGCTAAAAGTCATGGTATTTAGCGGCGCTTCTTGACAAACGCCGCTAAAAGTCATGGTCTTTAGCGGCGCTTTCCCTAAAAACGCCGCTAAAAGTCATGGTCTTTAGCGGCGCTTTCTCGAAAAACGCCGCTAAAAGTCATGGTCTTTAGCGGCGCTTTCCCGAAAAACGCCGCTAAAAGTCATTGTCTTTAGCGGCGCTTTTTCAAAAAACGCCGCTAAAAGCGATGGCTTTTAGCGGCGCTTTGTTACAAACGCCGCTAATTTATACAGATTACGGTTACGCTTTTTCAATATAATACCCTCCCGCAGAAAAAACCAACCAATAATGATAAATATAGCATATAATTTCAATGCAAAACAAACAAATTTAGCATAAAAATCACTCCAAATACATTAATTCTAAATAATACTTGAAATTTAATAAATTAAATGAATGATGAGTGAAAATATTGTAATGATAATGTTAAATGTAATAATGTCAAAACATTCTTACAACGAAACTAAATGTGTCTAGGATGGCGGTTTTTCGCGATCGTTGAAACATCTGCATCATATCTATGTCAAGTAGTGCTTTGGAGCTCTTCGTACTTCTCGCTCGCTCTGCTAGCATCGATGTCGCCTCTGCTTCCCGCGCCGCCACGCCTCTCTCGCTTCTGCTTTGCCTCCTTTGGCTTGCTGCGCTCGCATCCGCTCTAAGCCGCATTCTGTCGAGTTCTTCATATTTTCTTTGAACATCGCAATTTTCTTGCCTCGCTCAACCGTGCTCTCTTGCATATGAGCTATATCCGGTCTTGTAGCCTCTCGAACTCAAAGACGAGATTGACTCGGAAGGCATGTATGCGGGAGCCGGATCCAAATATTGGGTCGGGGGTAACACCGGATCCTTTAGATCGAACCCGACCATACCTTTCAAGACCCAAAAACATCGGTGATAATTCTATTAAAAATATACTAAAGATTAACGTAATTATCAATCGAATCGATCGTACTTTCGGGACCCAAAACATCGATAATAATTTCGTTGTCAATCTCCTCAAGATTAGCAGAACTATCGATCAGACGGTACGCTTCATACTCCGCCTTTTTCTCCTTTAGTTTATCCTAATAAATCAATGAAAGAATTAGAAACTAAATATATAAATAAGAAAGAATGCAACATAATTTAACATTATAAATATAAAACTATAAGCGATAAATTAAACTAGTATAATTAAACATTATAAATATTTATAAAAATAAAATTTTATTAAGTAAATATACCAAAATTTCTGCAGCTTCGGATGTCATCGGAGATCCATCCTTCTTTCTATGCGTGATGTCAAAAAGCTGAACACGTCCAACTTTTTGACCAGTCGAAGTTTCCTACATTTTAGCAGTAAAAATATAATTTAATAGTATAAAGTAATTAATATTTGTGTAAATTAATAAATTATAATACCTCGGCTTCACTACACAGCAAAACTTCTAGAACCCGCTGTGTGCGTGAATTTCATTTTCTGTCACGCTTATTCCAACTCGCTCACGGTCCTACATAATGCAATTTGAATTATATATATAGTATATACTATAAACCAAATAATTTATAAGATTTTAGAAGCACGTAATACCTCTCCTTTTTTGAATTCCAAAATCTAACTTGATCTTCCCATTGGTACCTCAACATTCGGTGGAACATTTCTTAATTTTTCGTCGAGGCTTATGTCTTTCTTAAAATATTGTTTTTTGAGCGTACTTTTATTGTCTCTCCATTTTTTACCTAATGTCTTCTTGACATAGTCATCAGAGACCTCTAAAGTAAATCTAGCCTGAAGAAAAAAAGTATAAATAGTTAATATAAATGGAAATTAAATTAAAGTATTATAAATTACATTCACGTTTTGTTACCTTAATATTATCGAGCTCGATTTTTGTTGGCATCGGGCATGTGATGCCATGATTCGTAGCTAATGGGCAACATATTGGAGTTTTGTGCAATAATGCCCAAATAGCTTCCTAACAGTCGAGCTTCAGATCCAACGGCTGGCCATGATTGTTTCTCCTTACTTTAACACGATCGGTAGGCTCTAAGTCGTATAAATCTTTAAGTAGTGTACGTCCCCGAGCTCTGCGCGTCCCACCACCTTCAGCTGAAAAATGATATATTATTATATTAAAATTAAAAGATGAATCAATAATAAAATTCAACATGCATGTAAAATAAACTTAACATTACTTTCAAATTCTCGGTGCTCATCATCTATGTCCGCAGAGTAGAAGATCCAACAAATCTTTTCTGTTCACTATTTGCTTCTTCGGATTTGGAGTATCGTGAACAATATTGAAATCTCGTAATCGTCTTCTAGGCATTTTTCCCTGCAATACACGTAAATTAGTTCAAAATTTTAGTAACATATAACAACAATAATAGGACATTTAAAATAGTTAAGTTATATAACATGCCCAACATTAAAATTATAATATTACATATAAATAATAAATCGTAAAATCTCACTAAATCATATTTCGTAAATATCTTCGCCCACATCTTGACGAACCCATTGAAATTGTTGACTAGTACTAGGGATATTTTCATTTAAGTTTTGTTCTGGAAAAGGCAATGTTTCGATCTTTCGACTATGTCATCTCTACTTCCCACGCGCCAATGTCGAAGAAGTCTCTAGGGGTGTTTCAAGTACAACGTACCAACCCTCATCAATTGGATCTTTCGAGTAAAAAACTTGTGTAACTTGAGAAGAAAACACATACGGCTCGCCCATCGCTTGTTCTCCGGTGTGAATCAATCGAGAGAAATTCACCATTGTAAAGCCATATTGATCGTTTTTAATTCCGCGAGCCGTATTCACATCAGCCCAATCACCTCGAAATAAGACAACTTTGCATTTGCCGTAATAATCCAACTCAATGATGTCGATAATAAGTCCGTAATACTCTCAGATTCCCCTCGACCGGATTCATTGTCCCTAGCACTAGCATAACTTGTAATCGAAGAATTAACAACAATTCCGCAATTTTGGGTTCTCCTCAATCTCTCGCGATACTTTGTATGAAATCAGATCCGTTGATAAGGAAGCCACCATATCTTTTAACTAATCTGTTTGGACCTTGTGAAAGCCATTTAACTTCGTCATTTACTTCATTGCGACTCCAAACCTATCGAAGTCGAAAGTAAATCGATTAATTATTATGAGAAAACCTTATTACTTGTTAATGAAAACTTAAATTGCATACCATTTGGCTTAACCATTCATGGAATGATTCTGCGAACAACTTATTAATTTCTCGTCGATTTAATCTTCGAGATCGTGAACGAGCTCTCAATATTTGCTTGTACTCACTACGGTAAAAACAGTTTTACTTTGTTAGAAGACAAACAAATCATAATTGATGAGTGTTTACCAAATTGTAGAACTTACTTCCAAAATGGTTCCATTGAATCATGATGAAAAGAACGTATCGATGCGCTTGGACCCACGATCTATCGTCTAATTTCGTAATTTCGACTTTGCCAATCGGTTCTCGAAACTTTGAAATAAATAAGTTTCAGCCAAATTATGATCTCGTGAGCCCGGCATTTCTACTCGTCTGTTCATTCTTGTTTCAACATCTTCCAAATACCTCGAACGTAAAGTCATACATTCCTCTCGCCAAGTAGCCTCGGCAATTGATCCTTAGGATAACGCTTATTGCGGTAGTATGACTTCAATTTGGAAAGGAACCTAAACACGATATACAACATTATCAAAAGTTGCAACTAAAGGCATTGAGCTGAATGAAGGAATATTTTGCAAATAAAGTAAGACCTTTCAATGGGATACATCCATCGATAGAAAACGGGTCCACCAAGAAGTGCTTCACGCGGGAGATGAATTAACAAGTGCACCATAATAGTGAAGAAGGAAGGCGGGAATATCTTCTCCAAATTGCATAAAGTCAATGCGGCTCGTTCTTGTAGTCTCTCAAGTTCTTGAACATTCAAAACTTTACCACAAATGCCTTTCATTATATTTGATGGTTCAATTACGGGAGAGCCGTCACCTTTTTCGACATACAACACCGCATAGCAACTGGAAGTAAGTCTTGCATCAAAATGTGATAGTCATGCGATTTTAAGCCATATAATCTTCGATCCTTAAGACTCACACATCGCGATATATTTGATGCATACGCATCCGGGACCTTTATATCCTTCAACACCGCATGTAACACTTCTTTCTCCGTCTTCGACATTGAAAAAATAGCAAAGTGCAACCGATATTTCATATTCGGAAGTGCCGGGGATGAAGCTCATGCCGAATTCCCATGTGGACTAAATCAAGTCGACTCTGAAGATTATCTTTCGATTTTCCATCGACATTCAAAATAGTCCCAATGATGTTCTCGCAGACATTTTTCTCTATGTGCATGACATCAAGATTGTGGCGTAAAATTTGATGCTCCCAATAAGGCAACTCAAAAAAATACTTCTTTTTTCCACAAGTCCGCCTCATTTGGATCATCCTCTTCATCGATTCATCATCGATTCATCCCTAGATCTTCTATTTCTATGCGCGGGTTTGTTGGTTGATTCATCTTGCCATAAATGAAATTCATATCTTTCAACATTAAGAATATTTGAGATCCACCGGTTTTGCGAAGGAGCTGGTCCGAACTCTTCAGCACCATCGAACCGAGCACTCAAATCTAAATGTGTGATTTTCCCAGAACCACCGACGATGCCCCATGTAAGAGAACTTCTTCCCATTATATAACCATTGCGAACATGTCTGCGCAAAGACAACACGGACAAGCATAACGCCCCCGGTACTCCAACCGGATAAATTAGCATAAGTCGGGAAGTCGTTAATAGTCCACATTAAAGCCGCACGTAAATTAAAGTTCTCTTTTCTCATTGCATCAGATAATCCGAACACCAGCCCATAGTTGTTTTAACTCGTCAACAAGTGGCTGCAAATAGACGTCAATATCATTCCCTGGACCTTTCTCTCCAGGTATAATCATGGACAAGATAAAAGAAGATTGTTTCATGCAAACCCATGGAGGCAAATTGTAGGGAACAAGTACCACGTGCCAAATCAATCACGTTGTGCTCATGAGTTTGTAAGGGTTAAATCCATCGGATGCTAGCCCAAGCCTCACACTCCGAGGATCGCTTGCAAAGCTTGGAAATTTGGAGTCAAAAGATTTCCAAGCTAAAGAATCTGCAGGATGTCTTAACAACCCATCATCTGCTCGTCCATCACGGTGCCACGTCATTGATTCTTTGTCTTCGACGACATGAAAAGCCGTTGAAGCCGCGCGTATTAGCGGAAAATACCGCAAAATCTTAATGGCCGCTTCCTTGATCGTGCATCGTGTTCATCCTCGTTACCATCCTCTCGTATTTCTATTAATCCAACGGGATTGACCGCATACATGACAAAGACTTTTGGTTTATCCGGCCGCCTCAAGACAACATGCGATCATTTGGGCAACTATGGATTTTGTTGTAACCAAGGCCCAAATCCTTTATCGCTTTCTTCATGTCTTTCAAGATTGAGGATTTTCGCAAACGGAAACATTTCTTGCAAAAACTCTAACAAAGCATTGTCAACGAGTTTCCGGTCCATCCGCCCAAACATTTCAAGTGAAAAAGACGAATACGTAAAGACAATTTGGAAAATTTTGACCCCTCATACGCTTCTTCATTCATTTCACCAAGTAACATGTAGAACCTCGCCGCTTCTTCGCTTGGCTGTTCATCAGTACACTTCTTCCCCTTCGGTGAAAGTATTTCTACCAAAACTATAAGCATCGGTTGCACCCAAGTCGTGGAAACGACCGAAACATCATCACTGCGCATATTAAAAGCATCCCGCAACATGCCTTCTATATTTTAATCTCTAACATTCGATTGTAAAGCGAGATGAGGATAACCCATATTCATCGATGAAGATGCTCCACTAGATGTACACTCTCCATGGAAAATCCATTTTTGTACCCCGGACAAAACCATCAACAACTAGATGTTCAGTAGACAACTTCACGACAATGCCAATTGATATTGCAACACTTCTTGCACGGGCAAAGAATCATATTCTCTTGGCTTGCATTTTGAAATGCGAAATTCGTAAAAGTTTCTACTCCATTTCGATAGTCGTTGCTTACCCTTGACAATTTCATCCAACTCCTATCCATTTCGTAGTTGTTGAAGTCTAAAGTTGGCAATAAATTACACGGCTAAATTGTTAATTTATAATTTCGTAAGTACCGATATGATCACATATATTAATGAGTTATGTATTCTTTAAGATTCATCATACGTGGCATTGTTACACCTAGGAGGATCCATTATATCTAATGAGTGAGATATAAGGCAACCCACAAAGTTTCCAAAACCTATATACTTTGAATCTTTTTTTTTTTAATCTATACAAGTAAGTTATGTAAGTTATGAATTATGTAAGTTAAACAATTTGACGAAAGCTATGTAAGTTATGTATTATGTAAGTTAAATAATTTTATGTAAGTTATGTATTATGTATTATGTCAGTTAAATTAAAATTTCAAATCGAAAATCTAAAGGAATTATGCATTCTTTAAGATTCATCATACGTGGCATTGTTACACCTAGGGAGGATCCATTATATCTAACAGTGAGATATAAGGCAACCCGTCAGGTTTCCAGCCTATATACTTTGAATCTTGTTTTTTTTAATCTATACAAGTAAGTTATGTAAGTTATGAATTATGTAAGTTAAACAAGTAAGTTAAACATTGTAGTTTTTTTTAAAAAATTGATTGGTTTTAGTTTTTCGTTTGAGGTAGGCTGGAAAATGTTATTATATGTTTTTTATAATTGAAATTTGTTGTGATGTTGTTAAATTTAAAAAGTTTTTACCTTACTTCTTTTTAAAAAAAGAATTTATTTTCTATATTAAAACATATTTAAATAGTGATGTATATTATATTATATTGATAACAAAATATTTATAAGTTTTTAATTTTAAAAACTTTTAAATTACTTCTTCTAAAAATAATCTATTTTTAATAATAAAACATATTTAAATAATGATAATTATTATTATACGATAACAAAATATTATTACCATTTTGGAAGACATTGGAAATATTAAATATTAAAATCGCTCATTATTAATATAAAAATTGGTAATTAGTAATAAACCAAAAGCCATATAAAAATTGGTAATAAGTAATTAATATTAAACGAACAGTAAAATCTTACCAACAAATCCAATCCGGCGATTCTGAGTGTGAGGAAGCGAGAATCGAAATACAAACAACATATGAATTAACAAAAGCTATTGATTAATTACAAAAATGCTATTTACTAAAAACTAATACTCACATTCTTTGACCGAAAGAGAAATAGTCAATTCAGTAGTGGATCACAGTCCTCTTCAATTCTACTCACTTTTAAAGTACGGGTACCTTTCTCAATACAACCTATTACAAATAAATATGAAATTTATTAAAACAAAAAGTCTATTCAATTACTTTGCACTGTATAACTTATATGCTTTGGTGTATTGTAGACTAAAGTATAATAAAACTAGTAAGCAAATAAGTGAATACATGGGGTATAAAATTGATATTTTATAAATGTAATAACACTTGTCAGTGTAATAACACTGACAATTAAATGAAGAGAAGATGAGAATGGATAAACTGGTGACTAATGGGCTAGCCATGATAAGTGAGGAGTGTTGAGTTTCTTAAAGTGATAGATTCTATATATTTGAGATTTATAAGCAATATTCTCTATGTAGATTTTATAATAATGATATAAGTAATAAGATAAACTACATGAGTATGTATACACACACTTCACTCACTTTAGAAAAACTACAACAGGCCAAACAAACACTTTCACTTTAGTTGTATTCTGATAAAATGCTATTTTCAGAGTGTATACACACACACACACACAAAAAAAAGAATAAAATGCTTGACCATCCAACTTACAGTCATCGGGGGCAAATCTATTAATCATTGAGAACATAGGTAGAAGTTGTATAGGTGTAACACGGCATTCTGGACATGATAGATTCCATAACACCTAAAAAGTCAACAAAAACACTGATGACGAAACATGGCATGGAAAAGAAGCACAAAGAAACACGAAAACACAAAAATGTCAATCTATATAACAAAATTTATTAGCCTGTCAAAAACTAATAACAAAAATACCTTAAACAAGAACATACACGAATTGCCGTGCCTCATGTGAGTAAATTACTAAGAAGCTAACAAAAGCTTTTAGAACCAAAAACAATGACTGGAATTTATACATGCTTCTAGCAAAAGATTCATAATACATATGCAAAGGGATCAATTTAGTACCCAACGGGTATATTTTCCTAGTCCTACGGTTCTTTTACCACCGCCTTTACTAACATTAGTATTTCTCTGTAAGTGAAGTCAAATTAACCTTTATTTGAAAGCAAAATATTACAGAAAATTATCAAATGAAGCACTTATCGCTGTCTTATCGTCCGAGGAAAACCATCAAGAATGAACCCCGATTCACCCTTAGCTTCCTCGCTTCAAGACGTTTGGAAAGTAAATCTATTATAATTTCATCTGAAACTAATTTTCCCCTGGGTAACAATCTCCTTTAGCCGCCAAGTGTAATAGTATAAAAAAAGTAAATTTGAGTAATAAAAAAATAAAAAATAAAAAGGAAACAACAATGATGTTTCAACTCCAATTTCTTTCCTCAAACCACAAAAATATCATGACTTTCAAATTCCAATAAAAACACAAACAAATTAAAGCTAAAATCAAACAAAAAAATTACAGTCCTAACTCGTAACATTCTAAAGCATTTCCTTTATGCATTTATCATGGATCCATTTGCTTATTAATTTTACTAATTGCTTTTGGTCTCGATATAGAACTGAGTAATTTACTTCTTCTCAGATTCGATATTGGTGCAAACAAGCAAAATTGATAACAATGTTTGTGAAAAACCATCCAAATCAAACAAACACTACAACAGGCCAAACAAACACTTTCACTTTAGAAAAACTCTTCCAACAAAAGCTGCATGGTGACAAAAAATAATTCCGTGGATAAGAATGCTACACTCAAACAATGAACCTAATCCAATTTTTTGCTCATTTCCAATACATCTAGATAATCCCCGAAAGGACATAGTACATCTCACATACATGTATGTATATATATATATCAAAATGTATATAACACTGACAAGTGTTATTACATGCATCGATATTCAGATATTCGTAAATTAGGATTTGACAAAAAAACTGAAAAATAATAAATCTAAATAAAGCACAAATGTAAGAGCAGAGCATTCTTACATCGGGAATTAGGATTTGACCAAAAAAATGAAAAATAATAAATCAGAATTAGGGTTTGATTACCTATTATGCTTTCGAGCAAAGGGACGTCCTACAAAAACCCTTGCCTTTGTTAATTCGATTTTCTATATGGAAAATCAATGCCCGGTATGAAGGGTGAATTTTACGGATTTGAAATTGGGGAAAGGGGTGAACAAGAGAGCAAAACGGATGTCAATGGAGGAAAAAGGGGTTAAAATACTTCCGTTTCTAGGAGCAGCGATTGAATATCTTCCTAGGTGTCGCGAAAGCTCAGACAGACTGGTCCGTAAGAGGGATTCACAAAGACAGGTTACTCTTACGCTTCTAGTAATCTGGTAGAGGAAATGAAATGAAAAGGGGGCAAATGATCCGCAGAACGAAATGGGAAAGGGTTATCGTGTGGGTAGAGAGCAAAACGACACGCTTTTGCCAAAAGAAATTTAACCTTTATATGCGTTTTTAAACAAAACGCCACTAATGCCTTTAAAAATTAAAATTATTTAATATATAAAATAAAAACCAATATAAACTTTTTCATTTAAATAAAAACAATATTTAAAATAATATATAAAATAAAAACAATATAAAATTATTTAATAATAGTATTTTCATTTTTTCATTTAAATAAATAATTTTTTAAAATTATTATAATATTTAAAAGAATTAGATCAAATTTGAAATCTTGAATATTATTTAAAATTTGAAATTATCTAATATATAAATTAAAAACAAAGCTGTCATATACCCAAAAAACTTTAAATTTATTTTAATAATAGTATTTCAAATTGTTAACATATGTATATTTTTTTACCCTAAACCCTAACCTCTGTCCTCTTAGCCCTTAAACCCCTAACATCTAACACCTAACCCAGAAACCATAAGCCTATACCATTTAATCCCTAATCCTTAACCAATATAACTCTTAAACATGAAATCACAAACACTAAACCCTAAACCCTTAAATTTTAAAATTTAAACCCTAAACCCATAATATTTTAGAGATGTACAATCAGATTTAATTTATAGCATATATTTTTATAATTTCTTAATGATTAAATGAAATTTGATATTTTATCTTCATTCGATAAACCCTAAACCTGTGAACCTTAAACCATACACCCACAAAACCCATAAACCCAAGCCATAACCCTAAACCTGAAACCCTAAACTCTAAACCACAGACCCTAAATCCTAATTCCTAAATCTTGAAATACTGAACTCGAAACCCTAGTCAGCCCATACAAATGACTAAAGTATCCTTAATATATTATAGCCTTAAACCTTAAATTATTTAGATAAGTTTTGAATATTACATAATATTTCTTTCAATATTTTAATAAATTTAAATAACATTTTCAATTTACTAATGAATTTTGTTTCTCTACAGATGCATGGGTTACAAATTTTTTTAATTTTAATATATATAAAGCTTATCTATTATCTTTTAAATAATGTAAAATATAATTATAATTTGGTATAAGTACTCCTTATATATATTCACTGTAACACCCTGGTTTAGGGGCTGTGCATATGGGGTATAAATCAAGTGTTAGTAGGTTTTTGGGAGTGCTTGGTTGAGTTTTAGAGGCTCTAAGAATGTTGGGATGAGAAGGGAAGGCTTTGGAAAATTTAGATTTTTAGGGTAAAAAGGAATTGGGCCTAGGAGAATTGAGCCCAATGGGCCTTAGGCATAGTAGCGTTTAAATTTTTGGAGAACAAGAGACCGGCTTAAATGCTAGTTAGACCTATTGGATAAGTGATTTTGGAAGGTTAGAAGGCTTCTATGAAGTCCCGGGATCAAATATTAGCTTTGGGGAAATTTTGGTTTTAGGTGAAAAAAAAAAAAAAAAAAAAAAAAAAAAACCCTGGAAGTTGGCAGGTAGGCCTTAAGAATAAAATGTGGGGAAAAATAACACAAGTAGAGTGTGTGGTGTAGTGGCAAAGTGACGCCACATAAGAGACAAGGGGGTGACGCCACAAGGGAAGGAAGGAGGTCCAAGGTTCAAGTCTTGGCTTTTGCATTTTGGTTTCTTTTTGCTTGGACCTTAGAATTTGGCTATAGTTTATATTTAGTTGCGCATGGTTTAAGACACAAGAGGAGCTTGTGGCCAAGTGGCTACTTGGCGTGGATTATGTTGCAAGGGAGCACAGGTTCGAATCTCATGAGAAGCAAGGGAGTATTTATTTTGCGGTGCGGACGGGAAGAGTTCAGATTGAATTTAAACTCTCATGACTGAAAGGATCCCACATCGGAAAGATACAAAGAAGGAAGGTGAAGAGCTAGCTATATAAGGAGCATCCTAGGAGGAGAGAAAACACATCTTGGAGGCGTTTGGGCACAAGAGTGATCGGAGCGCCGATTAGCCCTGCAGTCCTATCGTGTGTGTAACTCTCTCTACTCTAGTTGTAGAGCGGCAAATACGGAAGTCGGTGGCCACGGCAATAGTAGCCACACGAGCGTGCGAGCGCACGTGTAGGGCTTCGACGCGATAGTTGAGGCCATAAGTAGTATTCTTGTGGGTTGGGTCGCTTGGGCGCGATGGGCGAAGTGGGCCCAATGGGCCCGTGGGCCCTTATGAGTAAATTGTGCGATTGTGTAGTATATAGTGAACTAGACTAGGTGGAACTTATATACATGGCTAGATTTATGCTAGGTGGGCCACACGAGCGTGTGGGCCCGACAATAAATTGGGCTTTAGGCCCAATAGTCCATTTCGACCGAAATGGTAGTTGGGTCGCTTCGGGCGACACGGGCCTTTGGAAAGGCCATTCCGGTACGAATTACCGATATACCCTTGGTGGGTAAATTACGAAAATGCCCTTAGTAGGTAAAATTACGATTTTACCCTTAAAGGTTGATTAGCATGATTATGTTGTTTAGTTTTGGCCGAATGGCCTAAGTGTTCATTGTTTTTATGCCAAGGCCGATTGTAGGGGAAGAGAAGCACATCATTTGGGAACCTTTTGTAAGTCCGTTTAGTTCGGGTGCGAAAGCGTAAGTAGCGTTTCGGGTTTTGGTATCATTTAGGTGCGTAATCATCGCACTATTTCTGTGGTTTGGTTTGCTAACATGTTTATATGTGTATTATGTGTAATAGCCGTTTATAATGGCATAAGTGATGAATAACTGGTGATGGTAAGTTAATCTTGATATACATTTATATATGTACAATGTGGTAGTGATAAGTGATAAATACTCATTCTATATGATATTCTTGCATGATTTATTGACACATGGGCATGGGATTGGATTGAAGAAGGAAGAAGTGTACACAGGATGTACGTGGTCTAATGATAGCTCAGGCTACATTAGCGCTTGAGGGTTAGCTTTGTGCTACCTCAAGGGAGGTGTTGGCTAGGTGCCCATCTCGGCGGTTGATTGCTATGTGCATCACCGTAGACAGATTACGATATTTGGATCACTTTGGTTGATCGGTGGCTCAGCCACGGCCTCGAGCAGCGAGAATGCCGAGGTAAGATTTATGGATCACGATGTGATCGGTGGCTCAGCCACGGCCTTGTGCAGCAGGTCTGCCGAGGTAACATATGTGGGATCACTCGGTTGTGATCGGTGGATTAGCCACGGCCTTAGGCAGGGAGTCTGCTAAGGTTGGTGTCACGGTTGGATAGTAGGTTGGGCTGAGATGCATTCTTGCATGATTTGTTTCGATGGTCGTGTGTGGGTATGGGCCAAGCCCATACGGATGGAAATATGTGTTGTGGTTATGCACCGAGTCGGTGGACTCACTCTTTTCATTAACCATTTCGGGTAGTGCATAAAGTCGACCAAGGGATCGGAGAGGACAAGGTGGCCCATGCCGAGGATGATGTTCAATTATTCCATGCTTAATTTTGATATAAGTACTTTATTTGAATTGTTGGGTTGTAATAAAGGCCATTTTATGTTTTTGGTATTACTTTAACTATGGTTTATTTAAATTAAATTGCTACGTGAAAATGATTTATGGTTTGCAACCTATTTATTCAAATTGGATATTATAAACTAAAGTTTTAAAAATGAATGAGTTTAATAGCAAAGTTTTATTCCAAAGATATGTTTTCCAAAATTCAAAGCAAACTACGATGTTTTATTTTAAGATTTTCAACCGTCTTTTCCCAGTGACATAACCAGATTTGGTCGTAGTGAATGGGCCGGGTTTGGGGATGTTACAGTTTGGTATCAGAGCCCAGTTCAAAACTCGGCTTTGAGGGTTTTGGGCCCAAAAACGCGTTTCAAAATGGGTTTTTATGAAAGGTTTTTGAGTGTTAGGTGGTATGGCACTGTACCTCAGACCCGAAGTCCACTGTAAGTACCCTTACTATTGCTTGTGAGTTATTGATGTGATCGGATGATTGCAATAGTGGATTACTTTAGAAATCGAAACTTTGATTGCTCGAAAGAACGACTTCCGAAACTTACGCTCATAAAATTTGCTCGTGGATTAAACAGTGGAACAAAATTTCTAATGCATAAAACTTTTAATCAGATTAAATCGCGACGCTAGATATGAGTTCTAGGGGGCGTGGTCGTACTTCTCGTGGGCGTGGTAGAGGCAGTTTTGGTGACTGCTTGTTTTGTTGCTCGTAAAGTATGTTAGCTCTTGGAGATCAGAGTGCGCAATGCTGATAGCGTAGTGGAGAGAATTGGGTGTTAGTTTAGACAAGTAATTTCGAGGACGAAATTATTTTAAGGAGGGTAGAATTGTAACACCCTGGTTTAGGGGCTGTGCATATGGGGTATAAATCAAGTGTTAGTAGGTTTTTGGGAGTGCTTGGTTGAGTTTTAGAGGCTCTAAGAATGTTGGGATGAGAAGGGAAGGCTTTGGAAAATTTAGATTTTTAGGGTAAAAAGGAATTGGGCCTAGGAGAATTGAGCCCAATGGGCCTTAGGCATAGTAGCGTTTAAATTTTTGGAGAACAAGAGACCGGCTTAAATGCTAGTTAGACCTATTGGATAAGTGATTTTGGAAGGTTAGAAGGCTTCTATGAAGTCCCGGGATCAAATATTAGCTTTGGGGAAATTTTGGTTTTAGGTGAAAAAAAAAAAAAAAAAAAAACCCTGGAAGTTGGCAGGTAGGCCTTAAGAATAAAATGTGGGGAAAAATAACACAAGTAGAGTGTGTGGTGTAGTGGCAAAGTGACGCCACATAAGAGACAAGGGGGTGACGCCACAAGGGAAGGAAGGAGGTCCAAGGTTCAAGTCTTGGCTTTTGCATTTTGGTTTCTTTTTGCTTGGACCTTAGAATTTGGCTATAGTTTATATTTAGTTGCGCATGGTTTAAGACACAAGAGGAGCTTGTGGCCAAGTGGCTAGCAGCGTGGATTATGTTGCAAGGGAGCCTGGGTTCGAATCTCATGAGAAGCAAGGGAGTATTTATTTTGCGGTCTGGACGGGAAGAGTTTGATTGAATTTAAACTCTCTTGTGAAGGGATCCCACATCGGAAAGATACAAAGAAGGAAGGTGAAGAGCTAGCTATATAAGGAGCATCCTAGGAGGAGAGAAAACACATCTTGGAGGGCGTTTGGGCACAAGAGTGATCGGAGCGCGGATTAGCCCCGAGTCCTATCGGTGTGTAACTCTCTACTCTAGTTGTAGAGCGGCAAATACCGGAAGTGCGGCCACGGCAATAGTAGCTACACGAGCGTGCGCGCGAACGCGTGTAGGGCTTCGACGCGATAGTTGAGGCCATAAGTAGTTTTCTTGTGGGTTGGGGTCGCTGGGCGCGATGGGCCGAAGTGGGCCCAATGGGCCCGTGGGCCCTTATGAGTAAATTGTGCGATTGTGTAGTATATAGTGAACTAGACTAGGTGGAACTTATATACATGGCTAGATTTGTGCTAGGTGGGCCACACGAGCGTGTGGGCCCGAATGGGCGAAATTGGGCTTTAGGCCCAATAGTCCATTTCGACCGAGAAATGGTAGTTGGGTCATTCGGGCGACACGGGCCTTTGGAAAGGCCATTCCAGTCACGAATTACCGATATACCCTTGGTGGGTAAATTACGAAAATGTCCCTTAGTAGGTAAAATTACGATTTTACCCTTAAAGGTTGATTAGCATGATTATGTTGTTTAGTTTTGGCCGAATGGCCTAAGTGTTCATTGTTTTTATGCCAAGGCCGATTGTAGGGGAGAAGAGCACTGTCACTGAACCTTTTGTAAGTCCGTTAGTTGGAGTGCGTAAAAAATATAGTAGCGTTTGGTTTTGGTATCATTTAGGTGCGTAATCATCGCACTATTTCTGTGGTTTGGTTTGCTAACATGTTTATATGTGTATTATGTGTAATAGCCGTTTATAATGGCATAAGTGATGAATAACTGGTGATGGTAAGTTAATCTTGATATACATTTATATATGTACAATGTGGTAGTGATAAGTGATAAATACTCATTCTATATGATATTCTTGCATGATTTATTGACACATGGGCATGGGATTGGATTGAAGAAGGAAGAAGTGTACACAGGATGTACGTGGTCTAATGATAGCTCAGTTACATTAGCGCTTGAGGGTTAGCTTTGTGCTACCTCAAGGGAGGTGTTGGCTAGGTGCCCATCTCGGCGGTTGATTGCTATGTGCATCACCGTAGGACGATTACGATATTTGGATCACTTTGGTTGATCGGTGGCTCGACCACGGCCTCGAGCGGCGAGAATGCCGAGGTAAGATTTATGGATCACGATGTGATCGGTGGCTCAACCACGGCCTTGTGCGCGGCAGTCCGCCGAGGTAACATATGTGGGATCACTCGGTTGTGATCGGTGGATTAGCCACGCCTTGGCGGAGTCCGCTAAGGTTGGTGTCACGGTTGGATAGTAGGTTAATGAGATGCATTCTTGCATGATTTGTTTCGATGGCTGTGTGGGTATGGGCCAAGCCCATACGGATGGAAATATGTGTTGTGGTTATGCACTGAGTCAGTGGACTCACTCTTTTCATTAACCATTTCAGGTAGTGCATAAAGCTGGACCGGGATCGGAGAGGACAAGGTGGCCCATGCCGAGGATGATGTTCAATTATTCCATGCTTAATTTTGATATAAGTACTTTATTTGAATTGTTGGGTTGTAATAAAGGCCATTTTATGTTTTTGGTATTACTTTAACTATGGTTTATTTAAATTAAATTGCTACGTGAAAATGATTTATGGTTTGCAACCTATTTATTCAAATTGGATATTATAAACTAAAGTTTTAAAAATGAATGAGTTTAATAGCAAAGTTTTATTCCAAAGATATGTTTTCCAAAATTCAGCAAACTACGATGTTTTATTTTAAGATTTTCAACCGTCTTTTCCCAGTGACATAACCAGATTCGGTCGTAGTGAATGGGCCGGGTTTGGGGATGTTACATTCACAAATTTGGAATTTGGTCAATATGCTTTTATTTTTAGGAGTTTAATCTCGTTGCTTTTCTTATTTGAAAATTTAGGTTCAACTATTAACACTCATGAAACCCTAACACATCCCCCTTAAACCCTAAACCGCAAATCATAAACCACATATAATCCCTAAACATTAAAATAGTAACTCCTAAACCTTACACTCTAAACTATATATATATGCTAAACCATAAACCCTAAACTATGATGATAATTAATTTAATATTTTAAAATTAAATCTTTTACGATTATATAATAAATTATTTAATATATAAATTTAAAAATCCAAAAATGGCTAAAGAAATCGCGCCGGACTTTTAGCGGCGTTTTTCAAGAAGCGCCGCTATAGGTCGGACTTTTAGCAGCGTTTTCCCGAAAAGCGCGCTATAGGTCGGACTTTTAGCGGCGTTTTCGAAAGCGCCGCTATAGGTCGGACTTTAGCGGCGTTTCCCGAAAGCGCCGCTATAGGTCGGACTTTTTAGCGCGTTTTCCCGAAGCGCCGCTAAAGGTCGGACTTTAGCGGCGTTTTCTCGAAGCGCCGCTATATATGTCGGACTTTTAGCGGCGTTTTCCTTAAAGCGCCGCTATAGGTCAGACTTTTAGCGGCGTTTTCCCAGAAGCGCCGCTATAGGTCGGACTTTTAGCGGCGTTTTCCCAGAAGCGCCGCTATAGGTCGGACTTTTAGCGGCGTTTTCCCAGAAGCGCCGCTAAAAGTCTGACTTTTAGCGGCGTTTGAGCAATAAACGCCGCTATATATCATTTTTAGTGGCGTTTTTGAAATAAACGCCGCTATTACTCATTTTTTAGCGGCGGTTTCCTTCAAACGCCGCTAATGTATAATATTTGCGGCGTTTTTCTCTAAAACGCCACTAAAAACGCCGCTAAAAGTCTATTTTGCTGTAGTGTTTAGTGGTTGTAATTAACTTCAAAACTTGGTTTTTGTTAAGGAATTAGTTATTAACTAGATAGTATTACCTTCCGGCCTCAACTACCTAGCTAATTAACCAGTACGCACTTATCTTCTGACCTCACTTTCTTGACCGGGATAAATTACGATTTACATGGCGAATTTATCTCCCAACCTCGTTTAACCTAGATTACTTCCTAAGGTCGTCAATCCTAGGGTTTAAGCACACAATAATTTATAGCAACTAATTCATAAGAAAAACCCTCGATCTTTCTTTAACTACTCCCATATTCACTCGTTAATCTCCCTAAAGGACATAGCCACTCATGAATACAATTTTCATATTCCCTTGAATCAATTCAATCATGCACAATGCACAAATAAATTAAAAATAAAGAAAGATAGAACTTGCTCCGTTTGATAATCTGGATGTGTTCTGTTCTACGAAATCCTTTAACAACTAGCGAGATATTGTCGTTAACAATCAAGAAGTGAAATAAAAATTTTAAAATACTTAAAAAAAAGTTTTGGACTCAAATTGAATCCAAGTTGAAGTATAAGAAAATAATATGTTTTGAAAAGAAAATAAAACCTAATTTAAAATCTTATTAAAACTGAATGTACTCCTAAACCCTAATTTGTGGCCTCCAAAATGTCGACCCTTTTAATTGAGCATAAGCCTCCTATTTTTAGGCAAAGGTAGTTGCTTAATTAGGTCAACTATAGGCCTTAATTACACTAAATAATGATTAGACAGATGGAAACACCCTTGATTAATTTTTGCCTACCGTCAACCATATGTCACGACACAGGCTTATGAGTGTCGCGACACACAAATTCGAATGTTAGTTCTGGAATTGGCTTGATTGTGTTGCTACCTCGGAAGCTTGTGTTTCAACTTCGGTTGTCATTCCCGATGCTTTTGGGCCTAAATATAGGCTTCCTACACACTCAATGAAGCTCATTAAAACCACTTTAAGGCCGATATTGGCCCAATGGGTCAACTAACTAGAAATATAGTGTAAAAACACTTTTTTTTTGCAATAATTTGAATCTAAACTGCAAAATACGAAAATGTAATAAAAGATACTAAAATGCCTAGAAAACAAGCTCGTTAAGTGTCGAAAAGTACTTAAATTGCCACTATAATTAGTGGCAGGTCAACCAATCACAAATCCCCAAGGAATTCCAAGAATTCTTGATTCTAAAACAAGTTTTATATATACATGATTTTAAATGTACATTATTATATTTAGAAAATATATGTAGGACAAATTTGAAACAAATTTGCTTTCAATTATCATTATAAATTAAAAAAAATTATAAATATCAATTAAAATTTAATATTAAATATTTAATCTAAACATTTTTTAATAATAAAGTTTATAATAAAAATTAAATACATGAATATTATCTTTTATTTAATAAGGCTAAGTTCGTAAATTACCATTACATTCCTAGGAAAGTACTTAGTGAACCTAAAGCGACAATGTAACTTTCTTTAGATTTTAATAAATAACTTCCGATGTATACTAAATATTGTAAAGTAGCTTTCTGGGCAATAACCTTCCCAACAATTACATTTCAAAGAATCACATTGCATTGGAATCATAACATTGGAAAGCACTAAACACTACCTTTCATTTTAAATCTTTTATCAATTACCAAGTTTCACTTATTTATGCCACTTAATAATGAGAATTTATTCCTCTTCCCTTCCCATTTATTTCATTAAATCTCAAGGGTGTTTCCACCCGTTTAAACACTTTATATTTTTAAAACTTGGTCTCCAATTATTAGTTATTTTACTCACTTGTTAAATAAACATTTAAGTCATTAATTGATTAGTCCACTAATGACTTTATTATTCATTTTTCACTAGAAATTCATAAGCCTCCTTCATCATGGGACTTTAACCATGTCACTTACACTTATTCCATTTATTAATCACTTAATATTATTGAAAAATACAAAATTGGCCATTGAGTGCCAGGGAAGTGCCCACTTCCCTAGTACTAGAGCTTTTTAGTAACAATTATCATATTTGAGTATTGGCAATTTATTGAATGATTTGAATGGGTTGTGCTAATTATTTGGAGGATATCTAGCCCAATAATGGAATTCATATTACTTGGGAAACTTATATTGAAGATTGGATCAAATTAAATCACCCAAGTCAATCCCTTGCAACATAGACATTCGAATTGGATTAAAACTCTATATGATTAGCTACCAAGAGTCCACAATTAGTTTATTCTCTAATATTATATTGTAAATAGTTTGTTTCATTACTATTTTATTGGGATTGTTATAGATCTTCTATGTTAGCAAGTCTTGAACGAAAATATATTAAAGAGAGAGACTTGTTTAGGTTTTTGTATTAAGAGTTTTTAATACCAATCTTGTTCAAATTAGAGAACTTTTCTTAGAGTGAAAATTGTTAGTAAAACCGATTGTGTTATGGTTTTACTTGCTGAGTTCAGAAGGGTGAACTTAATGGTGAGAGTATTATTCTTCAAGGTCAAAAGTGAGGAGAATCATCACAGGGTGTGTGATAGGTTAGGTTCACTTGTTGTAGCTGTTGATGTAACGCCCCAAAATTTTAATTTTTGATTTCGTGTATGTGTGACACACAATGTCTATCTGCTTCCGTGGTTATGTGTTTTGGGTGTGTGTGAGAGGTCCCAAGTTCAAACTTTACTTTGAAAAATTTTGGTATTTTTATAAATAAAGCCTTAACCTTGTGCAAAGGGCTTAAGTTTAAATGTTGGATAAATTACATCAGAATGGGCCTGCTGGTCTGGTGGTTAAGTGGTGTGTTATTATGGTGAAGGTCTTGTGTTTTAATCCCTGCGCAGGAAAATGTATTATTTTTTTTGCTCAGATTTCGGGATAGAGTTGTGTAATAGGGGGATTCTGAGTAGTGGATGTGAAGTGGGAATTAGGGGAGAAGATTAAGGGATTTTGGGGGTTATCGGGATTTTATTTTATTTTTTTCCCATAACCGAATTTTGGCTCCCTTTTCCAAAAAAAAAAATCCTGTCGTCTATTCTTCTCCCTCCCCTCTTGCCGAAATTCTATGAGTTTTTCCATCTTTCTCTTCTTTTTCTTCTTCTTGATTTTTCCCTAATCCATTTATTTTCCTTCGTTTTCGCACTCGGTTAGTGCTCGCTTAGTTTCGGTAAGTGTTTCTCTTCGTTTCTGTCATGAATCTCTTAGTGACTGAAGTGGTAATATTTTTTATCTGCGATTTGGGCGTAGGGGAAGGCTCGGATGGTGAATTCGGTGTTCTCATTTTAACGATAGTTAAACGGAGGGTTATCGTTGGCGGTAAGTTGGGTTTCGTATGCGTTCTTGGTTGTCAATTCGCTTGTAACCAAGTTAAATTGATGTTGAGTATCTTGATTTTAGGCCTTGAAGTGCTCGGGAGTGATTAGGCATCAAAACGATACCAGGTGTGTACTCGAAACGCAGAAAATGGGGTTCGGTGAAAAGCCAAAATTGCTTGCTGTCGAGAAATAAGAAAAATAAGAGAAAATGATGCGAAAAATTGTAGAGAAAGGAAATAAGGGTGTTAAAAACTAGGAAATCAACATTTTGCACTAAAACAGTTTTGGACAGCAGCAGTAGTCTAACTTTGAAAAATCATCAAAAATAGTGTAAATTGAGTTAGAGGTTGAATAAAATATGAAATTATATTTTATTGAGTCTAGTCTTTCATGGAAGAAACAGTGTAAACAATGGAATTGTAAATCATGAGTTAAAATAAATTTGGTGAGACAAGTTCAGAATGATTTTGGGTTCCCCTGTTCTGACTTTGGAAAATAATAAAAAATTTTATAAAAATAATTAGGGGGTTAAATTTATATTTTTAAATTCTTAATGAGTCTGTTTTCAAGAGAAACAAACGAAAAAATCATCTAAATTCCGTACTAAGAGATAAATAATTTTTAGTAAGGAAAGGTCGAAGCTGTCAAACAGCAGAATAGGGATAACTTTAAATATTTTACTGTACTTATTTGATAAACTATAAATTCTGAAAATTTTATAGTAGAAAGGTATTTGAGTCTAGTTTCAAAAACATCAAGCGGATCTTAATTTGGAATTTTGTAGCTCAAGATATAAATAATTTAGTGATAATGAATCAAGTAGACAGCCTTGAATGAACATATAAGTAAATAGTGAAAACATATATGAGTATTGAGCTAGCATGGGTTACTTTAAAAATGGATCACACGGCCAAGGCCAATTTGGGCCGAGTAGGCCACACGGGCGTGTGGGCCTACACGGGCAGATCACGTGGGCATGTGGGCCCATTTTTACCGAAATGTTTTTAAGGTTGCACGGGTCGCCCAAGTCGACTTTGAACCTACTTAGGGTTGGTAAGCGCTACTTAAACCCCTAAATGTGTGAAATTGATTGAATGATATCTGTACTGGGCATGTTAATATCTGAACTGAATATATGTACTGAAATTGCATAATAGCATATCATCCATTGTGTGTTGCATTGCATTGGGTTGGGGATTGTTATTCGGAGGAAGTGTACTGAAAGGCTTTAAGCCTAATTTTTGGCAACTCGGTTTTGCAACCTCAGACAGCCGCATTCGGTACTACTTGGAGTGTAGGGATGGGTGGGTTGATTATATCCCCACATGGAGTGTAGGGTTAGACGGAGATGGTGTGTAGAGGCTGGTTGGGTAGGTTTTAGCTACTGCATAATTGTTATGCTCATCGTCATCGTGATAGGCTAAGGCCCTACCGCATTTTGACATCAGATCTTGAGATGGGCTAAGGCCCAAATCATCATCGATCATCAAAAGGGCTTAGGCCCAAGATCATTCAAGCTGCGTGCAATCGTGAATACTGATTGTTTGTTTGTTTCTGCGAGATTACACACTGAGTTTACGTAAACTCACCCTTTTTGTTTAATGTGCATAGGTAATCCCCAGACTTGGCGCATCGGTGCAGCGGAGGACTCAACAGTGGCCACACGTATTTTAAACTGTTTTAATTTTAGTTTTAGTATTTATTTCTTAATTATTTTCTGGGTTATTTTTTATGTAAATTGAACTTTTTGGACTGTTTGCTTTTATTTCAGATTTTAGACTATTTTTGTGAATTTAAAAACTGCACAAACTCAACGAATAAACGGTTTTCTCTAAAACAAAAGGATTTTTCTAAGATGGACAGATTTACCTAATTAACTCAGTTTTTCATAAAATAAATGATTTCTAAAGCTTCCGCAACGAATTGTGTTTTAAAACAATCGATTAAATAAGTAAACGATTTTGGAGTCAACAAGAGTAAATAATTGAAAACGGTTTCATCGTAACAACTTAGTTTGAACACACTATTATGTGACATCGCCAGATTCGGCCATAACGTCTAGGCCGGGTTGGGGTGTTACATTTAGTGGTATCAGAGCTAGGTTACAAAACTCGACTGTGGATTTGGGTTTTATAAAAAAAGGGCTTTCAAAAAATTGATTGATTTCTAAATGATTTGAAATGTTTTTACTGAGTAAGTGGTACACCGAGTCTCCGGCGCCGATCCTGTAAGTATTCTGAACTGTGATTTGTTTAAAACTGAAACTGTTATGGATAGTATATTCTGAAACTACTATAGGTAGCAAACTGTACTGAAAACACTCTAGTTAGTGTATACTGAAAATTGTAGAGAAACTTAAAACTGTAGTGAGACTGCGATTTACGAAAACGAACTCTGAATAATCGATACTGTTTTACATAAAACATTTGTTAATAAACCCTGGAACTGTAACTGATTCATAAAACTGTTAATATAGATAAACGTTATTAGATAATGAGCGCACGATGTATCCACGGACGGGGTACTAGAGGCTGAGGTAGAGGCCGTAGAGGGGCTTGAGCTGAGTCATCTTCACTGGGTAGCATACCGAATTTGGAAACGAGTGAGACGCCAGTGTCGCCTGCTACTGAGATTGGGTTTCAAGATCGCATGGTTGGAGACGACGCATTGTCCCAGGCTATGCTAAGGATTTTGGAGAGGGTCGCTGGGCCCAATACTGGATCCAGGGGCCGAGGGTCGGTTACAGAACGACTCCGGTCCAATGGAGCTGAGCTTTTCAGAGGTGTCACTACAGTCACCCCTAATGTGGCCGAGTACTGGATTGAGGCCACAGAGAGGATCATGGATGATCTGAACTTCACCTTCGAGCAGAAATTAAAGGGTGCAGTGTCGTTGCTGCGTGATGAGGCTTATCAGTGGTGGCTCACTATTAAGGAGGGCACTCAGCCCGAACGACTAACCTGGGAGTATTTTAAGACCGCCTTCTAGGGGAAATATGTGGGGGCCAGTTACGTGGATGCCCGTAGGAGAGAGTTTCTAAATCTGACTTAGGGAGAGATGTAATAGTCCGGTTTATACCTTAGTCAGAACAGTAGTTTCGGGACCACAAATCCGAGTCAATAAATATTTTAATATTATTTCCTGTGTGTACTGTGTGTGATTAAGTATGTGATAAATTTCTGTGTGTTAATTTGTTCGTTTGTGTGCTTAGTTTGAGAAATGGGCTAAATCGCATAATTCGTAAAAGTTGTCTCCTATTTGATTTTTGGCCAAATTGATGTGGCTTTTGTTTGTAAGGGCTTTATGAGGCAATTAGCCAATTAGGAAGATAGTGGATGGTGGAAGGACAACCATGCCCATAGTTTAAATGTTTACTGATAAACCATAATTTACACATATTTTAACCCTATGCTTAGCTTACTTTTGGATGAATTTTGATTGAATTTGATGAAATCGATGCTCCTAATCTCTTAATTTCATGTTTTATACTCAGGAGAGCTTAGGAAGTCAAAAAGGACGAGAAACAGGCCAAAAAGGGGCAAAACGGGCCTACCTAGGAAATCAACACGGCCTGGACCATTGGCCACGGTCGTGTGTCACGAGCAGGATCAACCACAGCCTGGACTATCGACCACGGGCGTGTCACACGGGCGTGTCCCTACCAAAATTAGGATGAATTCTATTCGGAATAGGATACTTGTGGGTCAAGTAAGGCATCTCAAAGCCTATATAAACACCCTAGGGGGCAACCTAAAAAGAGAGCTCGACAGGATGTCAAATAGACGTTGAACAGAACACAGAAGATACTCGAAGACAGCCGTCGGAAGTAGCTCGGAGGAAGGATCTCCATCAAGACTGAAGTCTCCCATCAAGTTCGTTAGAAGTTTTTGGGTTTTCTTATGTTTTGTAGTTTTCCTTATTTTGAGATGTTTCCTTCTATCAGTATGAACAAAATCCCTTAGATACCTAAGGGGATGAAACCTAGATGAATCTTATTATTATTTGATTTATAAGATAAACACTTGTTCTTATTCTTAATTGTGAGTTCTTATTCTTGTTTTGATAATTCAGGTTATTGATCAAGTTCGAATGTGCTTATTTAGTGGAGCAAAAGTCCCTGTTTAAGAGTAGATCAACACAATTAAGCGGAGTTGATTGCAGCCCTAGACATAGGCGCACGAAAATCTACCTGGATTAGAGTCAAATCTAATAAGGAATCCATAGATCGAGTTAATGCGACAATAGAGGTTTTAATTAGAAAGAGATTTCAATTAATCAACCTAGAGTCAGTTGTTTTTAGTCTCGAGAGAGATATTAACATAAATCAGGGATTTCTACGGATTAAGACAAGTGAATAAATCATATGAATCAAAAGTAATAAGTGAAGTCTAGGTGGATTCTTCCTCAGGTATTGTCTATCTCATAAAGTTGTCTAAAAGTGTTTTCCTAATTCTTTCGTTGTCGTGTTTTTAATTAAGTTTTAGTTTAAAAGAATTCACTCCAATACTTAGGCTAAATAATAAGAAGATAGTAACTACTAGTACTCTTGGTCCTTATGGATACGATATAACTGGTCTTACCATAATTATACTATTAAACGATAGGTGCGCTTGCCTTTATTGTTGTCATAGTTAGTTTTAGACACATCAAGTTTTTGGCGCCGTTGCTGGGGACTAAGATATTAGGAACACTAAATTTTTATTACTTTAGCCATTATTTTTTATTTTATTGCAATTTAATTTCTTTTCTATTTTTCTAATTTTTTCTTTCTTTGCTTCTGGCAGGAACTTTTAGCTTATGACTAGAAGGAACCACATCAGACTATTACTTTTTTTGTGATGATATAGAAGGTACATTTTGCATAAACCAAGAGAAATAAGGCGAAGTCTACAATACATAGAAGAAGAGCAAGAAGACGAAACTAATACTACAGAAGAGATGGCTGATAATAATCTGCTACCTCCTGTGGTTGCCGCAAACCCGGTGAGTCAAAATCCTACTCCTCGTACTATGTATGATTATGCTAAACCTAATTTAACAGAACCGAATTAAGTATTGTTAGACACGCTATTGCTTTGCAAATAATTTTGAATCGAAACCTAACACTATACAGATGATTCAACAGTTTGTTGGTTTGATGGTTTGCAGGATGAGGATCCAAACAATCACTTGGCTAATTTTCTGGAATTTTACGACACTTTCAAAATTAATGGCGTTTCTGATGATGCCATTCGCCTTCGATTGTTTCCCTTTTCGTTGAGAAACAAAGCCAAACAGTGGTTGAACTTGTTGCCACGAGGATCAATCACTATATGGGATCAAATGACCGAAAAATTTTTACTTAAATATTTTTCGCCGGCTAAAATGGCTAAGTTGAGGAATGATATCTCTTCTTTTGTGCAGATGGATTTAGAGACACTTTATGATGCATCGGAGATATACAAGGATTTACTAAGAAGATGCCCTCACCATGGGTTACCTTTGTGGCTACAGGTTCAAACCTTTTACAACGGTGTGAACCCCTCAACTAGACAGTTGATTGATTCAGCTACCGGTGGAACCCTAAATAACAAGACCCCTGAAGCGACTTATGAGTTTATAGAGGAGATGGCACTAAATAACTATCAGTGGCACGTTATGAGGACAAAGCCAACAAAAGCTGCCAGTGTTTTCAACCTCGACGCAGTAACCATGCTATCAAACCAGGTAGAACTGTTAAATAAAAAGATTGATGGTTTGTGTGGTTCTTCACAGGTACATCCAGTGATGCAGTGCGATACAAATGGAGGAGGGTCGAACAATACAAAATACCCACCCTACAACCCTGGCATAGAAAACGAACAGATGAACTATATGGGTAACAATTCTAGACCTCAAAATAACCCTTATAGTAACACTTATAATCCAGGTTGGAGAAACCATCCAAATTTCTCATGGGGTGGCCAAGGAAATCAGAGACAACAACCCCCTCCAGGCTTTCAACAACAACCCTACCCACAAGAGAAGAAGTCGAACCTTGAGGAGATGCTAACGAAATTCATCGCGGTGTCAGAAACCCATTTCCAAAACACCGAAACAACACTCAAAAATCAGCAAGCATCGATTCAAGGGCTCGAGAACCAAATAGGTCAGCTTGCTAAGCTGATCTCAGAACGACCACAAGGAAACTTGCCAAGCAACACTAAAACTAACCCAAATGAGCAAATTCACGCCATTACTGCTCACGATAGTGAAGGATTAGACGAACCAGAACAGAGGCAAGAGAATGTGGTAGATAAAGGTAAGGTTGAGGTAAGCCATGATAAACCGAAATCAGTAAGTACAGAGTACAAACCTCGTGTACCATACCCCAATGCGACGAAGAAAGACTGCACAGATGAACAATTCGGTAAATTTCTTAAACTTCTAAAGAAATTACATATTAACTTACCGTTTATTGAAGCTCTTTCGCAGATACCCAATTCAGCAAAATTTTTAAAAGAGCTCTTATCAAACAAACGGAAGCTAGACGAAGCATTGCATGTGGAGCTAAATGTAGTGTGCTCAGCAATTCTACAGAATAAACTACCCCGCAAGTTAAAAGATCCAGGGAGTTTTATGATTCCTTGCCTAATTGGTGGTTTATCTGTTAATAATGCTTTAGCAAATTTAGGGGCAAGCATAAATGTTATGCCTTATAAAATGTTTAAGCAGCTAGGTCTTAGGAAACCTAAACAAACTAGGATGAGCATTCAATTGGCTGATAAAACTATTAGAGTTCCTAGGGGTATAATCGAAGATGTACTAGTAAAAATTGATAAATTCATATTCTCAGTAGACTTTGTTGTCTTAGACATGGATGAGGACAATATTGTTCCTTTCATTTTAGGAAGACCCTTTTTAGCAACTGCTAAAACTAGAATTGATGTTGGTACAGGTGAACTCACACTTCGTGTAGGTGATGAAACGATCACTCTTCAGGCTCTTGACTCGGCTAGGACATCGAGTAATAAAGGTGAGAACATAAATTCTATGAATAACCATTTGGTTCAACCTTCTTTTCAGGAAGCACCACGAAATTACACAACTGAGCCACTTCCTAGATCTCGTACCAACAATGAAACAACTCATGAGGAGCGAAGGCTTCAGATCGATGAACTAGACGAGTGTAAGCCACATGTTAAGGAGAAACCAGTAAAACACGAAGCAAAACCGAAGCAATTCCATAACGAACCTAAAGATGAAGCAAACTACTTCAAGGTTGCAGACTGAGTTCTAATGGATAATACAGATCCTCGTGTTGCCACTTCTGAACCTAATGGAATAACTCCTTTCACGGTACTTAATACTTTCCCATACAGCATGCGATCGAGGTAACTCATTCTCAATTTGGCACCTTCAAGGTAAATCGTACTCGTCTAAAACCTTATTTTAATACAATTGATAGCAAGAATGAGGAGTACCAACTCCTCAAACCACCATGATTATGCAAATGAGAGGTAAGTCTAACTTAATAATTTAAACGAGCGCTTCTCGGGAGGCAACCCGAGCACTAACCCCTTTAATTTTTCATATTTTATGATTTTTAGCACCTAACTAAAAACTAACCAAACTAATAAAGAGCAGGTTTCCCTACCACACGGCCTTACACACGGGCGTGGCCGTGGCTGTGTGGACACCACGAATACGTACCTCGGTGTAGCAGAGACCGTGCGAACCAAGGATAACACTTTTCCTAAAACACGAGCTGTAAAAAAATGCCACGGCCGTGCGATATGGCCGTGATCGACACTGAGAAAGTAACACGGGCGTGCGACACGCCTGTGCTCCTAGGCTATAGCCGACACTGATTAAAATAACATGGGCGTGGAAACCTCTACACAGGCGTGGGAGAAACAAACGAGCCACCACACGGCTGTGCGATACGACCGTGTGACCTAACACGCCCAAGGTACACGGGCGTAGGAAGCAACCAGATGCCACAATTTCTATTTAAACCCCCTTCTTCTGTTCACTTCCTTCCTCACTCTTTCTTCTCCCAAACCCCAGCCACCACACCCCTCTCCTTTTCTATTATCTTTCTCCCTCCATTTTCCTTTCCCCCTTCCCTTCATTCTTTCTTTACACCACCATCCCCATGTCGAAGAAGCAAAAGGACCCTAGCACAGTCTCCCCGTGCAAGACCGATCTACATAAGTTCATGCCGGCCGCTTCATTTACTCGACAAGACAAAGACCTTTGAGTCCATTTAATTTTTCTTTTTGTTTTCTCTTCTCCTTTATTGTCCTTCTCTTTATATTTCTTGTGCTTAATTTATATTATTATATTTTGATTTATTTAATTTAGGTTCAAAAGGCTGCTAGGGAATCACCACACCACGACCCTAGTATCCACCTCCACCTTCATCTATGCCCAACTTACCGTTTCTTTTCCTTGACTCCATCCAAAGTTCAAGAAGTTCACTTCTCTCCCTATCTTATGATTTTTATACATTCTAGATATCTATCTTTGTACATTGAGGACAATGTACGTTTTAAGTGTGGGGAGGTGTCAACAATACTGTCCTTGAATGATATCTTGTCTTAAGTAATTTTCTCATATTACTGTTAGAATGAAATTTATTTTGATTTATGATTTTCATTGATATGTTTTAGATTAAGTCATAGTTAATTGTGCATTGATGATTTAAACTTTAAGATATTAGAGAATCAAGCATGATAAGTCTATTTTCCGTAATTAAAATTTCTAGGTTGTTTTCCTAAATTTAAATATTACTTTGAAGTTTGAAATTTGCAAGGTTGACATCAAAACCCATAATTTCGGTGAGTTTTTGAGCCTTTTAGAGCATATTCTTTTCCTGCTCACTTTATTGATTATGAGCGTGTCAACATTGATTTATTATTCTAGAACTTACCTGGATTATACATGTCGAGGCCACACTTTTGATTTGATATACAGAGATGATAAAGGCACCTAGGTTTTAACCCACTTACTCCATAAAAAGCCTACCTTCATAATTAACCCTTAGTGAACCCCTTTGATCCAATTAAACCGTTTCTTTATTCACCTTTAATGTTAACCCAAGACCCATTCTTTTTGATTCATTGAGAATTTTTCTCTCTTGTTTTAACCCTCTTTGTCGAGATTTGATTTGAGCAGTTGCCTAACTATGTTCTCTAATTCAGTTGTTAAAGTTCTTTCTTATTATTGTATATTATTCTTAAAAAAAATTAATTATTCATTATTAGTTCTGTATTATTTGAGCTTAAGCAGTTAATTTCATATTTTGAGAAGAAGATCGTGTTATTAGTGATAAGTCTTCAATTGATGTCATTAATCAGCGATTAGTCCATTTTTCTAGTTAGGTGTATTGTCAATTCAATCTCGATTGTAACCCTCTAATTCAGTAACCCTCTAATTCAGCCTGTATCCACACCTTTAACCCAAGCCCCATTACAACCCTTTTAAAAGACCTTTTGATTTGTTTATCATCTCATATTATAGTGGTGGAGATTTGATTTTCATGCAAGCCTATGGTAATAACTTTTCATGTTTGATTTTTGAGTGCTTAATTTTTGAACCTTAAACACTTTGAGTGATTTGAGTGAATCCTTAGTGAGGATGTCAATCCTTGTCAGGTTTTGAATCAAAGGTAACTATTTAGATAAGGGGAAATACCTATGTTTTCGTGATACAAAAATTTGTGACTTAGATTGTTTGAATCTCTTTTAGTTAAATTATCAATGTATGAATTATCTATGAATTATGATGAAACATTATTGATGAGGATTATGAATTGAAGGAGTAAATTTTAATTGTGAGTTGAGGATTTTGCTTGAGGACAAGCAAAGGCTTAAGTGTGGGGATATTTGATAAACCATAATTTACACATATTTTAACCCCATGCTTAGCTTACTTTTGGATGAATTTTGATTGAATTTGATGAATTCGATGCTCCTAATCTCTTAATTTCATGTTTTATACTCAGGAGAGCTTAGGAAGTCGAAAAGGACGAGAAACGGGCCAAAAAGAGGCAAAACGGGCCTACCTAGGAAATCAACACGACCTGGACCATTGGCCACGGCCGTATGTCACGAGCAGCATCAACCACGGCCTGGACTATCGACCACGGGCGTGTCACACAGGCGTGTCCCTGCCGAAATCAGGATGAATTCTATTCGGAATAGGATACTTGTGGGCCAAGTAAGGCATCTCAAAGCCTATATAAACACCCTAGGGAGCAACCTAAAAGGAGAGCTCGACAGGACGTCAAAAAGACGCTGAACAGAACACAAAAGATACTCAAAGACAGCCGTTGGAAGCAGCTCAGAGGAAGGATCTCCATCAAGACTGAAGATCTCCCATCAAGTTCTTTAGAAATTTTTGGGTTTTCTTATGTTTTGAAGTTTTCCTTATTTTGAGATGTTTCCTTCTATCAGTATGAACAAAATTCCTTAGATACCTAAGGGGATGAAACCTAGATGAATCTTATTATTATTTGATTTATAAGATAAACACTTGTTCTTATTCTTAATTGTGAGTTCTTATTCTTGTTTTGATAATTCAGGTTATTGATCAAGTTCGAATGTGCTTATTTAGTGGAGCAAAAGTCCCTGTTTAAGAGTAGATCAACACAATTAAGCGGAGTTGATTGCAACCCTAGACATAGGGCGATAAAAATCTGCCGGATTAGAGTCAAATCTAATAAGGGAATCCATAAATCGAGTTAATGCGATAATAGGGGTTTTAATTAGAAAGAGATTTCAATTAATCAACCTAGAGTCAGTTGTTTTTAGTCTCGAGAGAGATATTAACATAAATCAGGGATTTCTACGGATTAAGACAAGTGAATAAATCATATGAATCAAAAGTAATAAGTGAAGTCTAGGTGGATTCTTCCTTAGGTATTGTCTATCTCATAAAGTTGTCTAAAAGTGTTTTCCTAATTCTTTCGTTGTCGTGTTTTTAATTAAGTTTTAGTTTAAAAGAATTCACTCCAATACTTAGGCTAAATAATAAGAAGATAGTAACTACTAGTACTCTTGGTCCTTGTGGATACGATATAACCGGTCTTACCATAACTATACTATTAAACGATAGGTGCGCTTGCCTTTATTATTGTCATAGTTTGTTTTAGACACATCATTTATATATTAAGGTTTTATTAAGGGAAAATTAGGAAATGAATTGTTAATATGTTAATAATAAAACAAAAAGGCTAAAAATCTATTATGTTCATCTTTGTTCCACCGAAAAACAAGAAAAAGAAAGAGGTTTTGAGCTTTGTGACATTCGGCCTTAGTGTAATCCAAAATCGGGTATGTGTTTTTGATCCGTTTTTGATAATTTCTACGTTTTTGCAATCGTTGCTTCGTATACTCTAAAACCCTTGCTTCAATTTTGAGAATTTATGATGTTTGTGAAATGAGACTTTGATGAACTCATGTGATTTATGATGTTTGATAGTGAAAAATGAAAGATATGTGTTTGATGAGTATGTTTTGTTCATGAATTTTTGATGAATTTAGCTAATTAGGGCTAAATTGTGAAAATAGCATTTTGAGGGATATATTTGTGAAATAAATGAAATATTTGGATTTATATGAGATACATAAGCATTCGGCTAAGCATGTGTAACATCCCCAAACCCGGCCCATTCACTACGACCGAATCTGGTTATGTCACTGGGAAAAGACGGTTGAAAATCTTCTTAATTTAAAATAAAACATCGTAGTTTGCTGAATTTTGGAAAACATATCTTTGGAATAAAACTTTGCTATTAAACTCATTCGTTTTTAAAACTTTAGTTTATAATATCCAATTTGAATAAATAGGTTGCAAACCATGAATCATTTTCACGTAGCAATTTAATTTAAATAAACCATAGTTAAAGTAATACCAAAAACATAAAATGGCCTCTATTACAACCCAACAATTCAAATAAAGTACTTATATCAAAATCAAGCATGGAATAAGTGAACATCATCCTCGGCATGGGCCACCTTGTCCTCTCCGATCCCGGTCCAGCTTTATGCACTACCTGAAATGGTTAATGAAAAGAGTGAGTCTACTGACTCAGTGCATAACCACAACACATATTTCCATCCGTATGGGCTTGGCCCATACCCACACAACCATCGAAACAAATCATGCAAGAATGCATCTCAGCCCAACCTACTATCCAACCGTGACACCAACCTTAGCAGACTCCCTGCCTAAGGCCGTGGCTAATCCACCGATCACAACCGAGTGATCCCACATATGTTACCTCGGCAGACCTGCTGCACAAGGCCGTGGCTGAGCCACCGATCACATCGTGATCCATAAATCTTACCTCGGCATTCTCATTTTGCTCGAGGCCGTCATTGAGCCACCGATCAACCAAAGTGATCCAAATATATCGTCTCGTCTACGGTGATGCACATAGCAATCAACCGCCGAGATGGGCACCTAGCCAACACCTCCCTTGAGGTAGCACAAAGCTAACCCTCAAGCGCTAATGTAGCCTGAGCTATCATTAGACCACGTACATCCTGTGTACACTTCTTCCTTCTTCAATCCAATCCCATGCCCATGTGTCAATAAATCATGCAAGAATATCATATAGAATGAGTATTTATCACTTATCACTACCACATTGTACATATATAAATGTATATCAAGATTAACTTACCATCACGATTACTCATCACTTATGCCATTATAAACGGCTATTACACATAATACACATATAAACATGTTAGCAAACCAAACCACAGAAATAGTGCGATGATTACGCACCTAAATGATACCAAAACCCAAAACGCTACTTCTGCTTCTGCACCCGCAGACCAACGGACTTACAAAAGGTTCCCAGCGACAGGCTCTTCTTCCCTACAATCGGCCTTGGCATAAAAACAATGAACACTTAGGCCATTCGGCCAAGACAAAAACTATAGCACAAAGAAAACTAACACGCCCTTACCTTGCTAATCAACCTTTAAGGGTAAAATCGTAATTTTACCTACTAAGGGCATTTTCGTAATTTACTCACCAAGGGCATTTCAGTAATTTCGTACCTGGAATGGCCTTTCCAAGCCAGTGATGTCGCCCGAAGCGACCCAACTACCATTCTCGGTGAAATGGACTATTGGGCCTAAAGCCCAATTTCGGCCCATTCGGGCCCACACGCTCGTGTGGCCCACCTAACACAAATCTAGCCACGTTTATGAGATTCACCTAGTCTAGTTCACTATATACTACACCATCATACATTTTACTATATTGGGCCCACGGGCCCATTGGGCCCCTTCGGCCCATCGCGGCCCAAGCAGCCACAACCCACAAGAATACTACTTATGGCCTCAACTATCGCGTCGAAGCCCCACACGTGCGCTCGCACGCTCGTGTGGCTACTATTGACGTGATCGGCACTTCGGCATTTGCCGCTCTACAGCTAGAGTAGAGAGAGTTACACACCGATAGGACTGCAGGGCTAATCGCGCTCCGATCACTCTTGTGCCCAAACGCCTCCAAGATGTGTTTACTCTCCTCCTAGGATGCTCCTTATATAGCTAGCACTTCACCTTCCTTCTTTGTATCTTTCCGATGTGGGATCCTTCACGTCGATGAGAGTTTAAATTCAACTGAAACTCTTCCCGTCTGCATCCATAAAATAAATACTCCCTTGCTTCTCATGAGATTCGAACCTGTGCTCCCTTGCAACATAATCCACGCTGCTAGCCACTTAGCCACAAGCTCCTCTTGTGTCTTAAACCATGCGCAACTAAATATAAACTATGGGCCAAATTCTAAGGTCCAAGCAAAAAGAAACCAAAATGCAAAAGCCAAGACTTGAACCTTGGACCTCCTTCCTTCCCTTGTGGCGTCACCCCCTTGTCTCTTATGTGGCGTCACTTTGCCACTACACCACACACTCCACTTATGTTATTTTCCTCCATATTTTATTCTTAAGGCCTACCTGCCAACTTCCAGGGTTTTTTTTCCACCTAAAACCAAAATTTCCCCAAAGCTAATATTTGATCCCGGGACTTCATAGAAGCCTTCTAACCTTCCAAAATCACTTATCCAATAGGTCCAACTTGCATTTAAGCCGGTCTCTTGTTCTCCAAAAATTTAAACGCTACTACGCCTAAGGCCCATTGGGCTCAATTCTCCTAGGCCCAATTCCTTTTTACCCTAAAAATCTAAATTTTCCAAAGCCTTCCCTTCTCAACCCAACATTCTTAGAGCCTCTAAAACTCAACCAAGCACTCCCAAAAACCCACTAACACTTGATTTAAAACCCAATACGCACAGCCCCTAAACCAGGGTGTTACAGCATGTATATATGATTATTTTGAATATTTGATGTTTTGAGAAAAATTGACTAAATTTGTAACACCCCAAACCCGGCCTAGACGTTACGACCGGATCTGGCATGTCACATGGAAAGGTTGTTAAAGAAACTTCGTGATCGTTTAAAAATTTTGAGTTTTGATTCCATTTTGAAAACCAGACTTGATTTTATGTTTTCTTGAAAAAGGTTATAAATAGTACTAACCAACGAAAACTTGTTTTATAATACGAGAATCGAAAACCAGCGGATTTCAGTATGTGACGTTTTTGAAAACAAGTATTGTAGTTTTAAGGAAATCCTGAATTTAATTGTCAATAGTTGGTGATCCATTCTTTAGTATTTTGGAAAACGGTTATTTAAGTTTTTAGGAAACCCCATATTAGTCAATTCATAGTGGATAATAAATGCATTAAAATAAAAACCAAATTAAAATCATAGCAGCCTTATTACAGAACATAATTCCAAAGTTAAAGTAAATTTAAAGTAATGTAAAGTAGAGTTTACTAAAGAAACAATGCATGGCCACCACAAAGTTCGCCTCGGCTCCAAATCCGTAAAGCTAGGAATTACCTGCAAAATTAAGCAGAGGGGTGAGTTACGAGAACTCAGTGTGTAATTCCCCTCAAGAACAACATTTTTGGGCTTAAGCCCACCGAAGCAAATTGGGCCTTAGCCCTCTCATAAGCAAATTAGCCGAAGCCCATACGGATCGAATTGGGCCATAGCCTTAAAACATGGCATATCAGATAATGAATGCAATGCAACCCATTTGACCTAGTATTCCATCCGCTACACACCACTCCGTATCCACCCTAACACACCTGTGGGGATTTCTACAATCAATCCTCCATCCGCTACACACCTCATTGGCAGTCATGCTGACAGTCATGCTGCTCAAAGCCGAAATTGTAACAAAGTCACCGAAATATGTGGCAGAGCCACCGAAATAATATGACAGGGTCACCGAAATATGTGGCAGAGCCACCGAAATACACTGCCCCTTTTCATCAATATCATATCCCAATCCCATGCATATATTATCATAATGTAATGAATGCAAACATATATCAGTGTACATCGGATAATCGGAGCATACATATATTCACGCAAAGTTATTTAAATGACATATTCATAAAGGTTACTAACCTGGTATCTCCAACCTTACCCTCAAGGGTATCTCAACTACCAATTCTGATTATTTGGCTTTTCAACCCATACATAATTATTACTGAACCACAAGAGAAGATGTGAGAATTAAACACCTAATTACGCGAAGGACTAAACACTCCTGATCGTCGCTACTCTCACTAGCAGGAATAACCACTATCTGCCTATCCCAAACGGATGTCGGCTCTCTACCACAACCCGATGGAAAGTCTCGAACCGCCGACATCACACGTCGTTTGAACTTGGGAGCAGAGACTACGAGTCCACTCCCCTCAGGCTCCTTTAACGCTACCCCCTTAGATTGGCTAGCACTCGCATCCATGAAGAAAATCTCGATCAGAGATCGTAATACAATGAGGATTGGTGATTATCTAACAAGGAGGCTTGGTTATGGCAGAGTAAAACGAAAGGAGAAAGAGGAATGAAATCGAATAAAAGAGAACTCCTTACCTTAATAAATGAGGAACTGCACAACCACCGATTTGTCCTCGAATCAGAGATGAGTTGAGAGAGAGACAGAGGTTTGGTCTAATATTCGAAAGAAACCCAAATAGGAGATTCGACACTTAACACAATGATGAAACGAAGGGAAAGATATGATTCGGCAACCAACAAACCCCCAAGCTTCAGTCCACCAAATGATCGGCTAATGGTCAATGGTATAGAAGAAGATGGAAAAAGAGAGAATGATGAGAAGCAAGTTTCGGCTAGAAGAATAGAACAAGAAGAAACAAAACGAAAAGAAAAGCAAGTGGGCAAGCTGAGGTTGGCTATGGAGAAAAGGGTGTAAAAGAAGAGTGATTCGCTTAGGTATAGGGAGTCAAAGAAAATGGAAGGGTGTGGAAGAAAATGGTTCGGTCAAGAGAAGAAAGAAATAGAGGTGCTAAGAAGGAAAGAAAGAAACAAAAGAAGTAGGAGAAGAGTTGAACTTCGACTATCACACAAATGAAAAGAAAAGATGGAGAGGAAAGTTTGAGAGATTCAGCACAAGCACCAAAAATGAGTAACAAACCCGAAATGCCTTAAGAGTAAAACACCACCTCGTTAAATAGAAAAGCTAAAGAAAACTATAAAATTCAGCATATTCCACTAAATGGTTCGGTTTTGCTAACACACACCAAAATGCCGAAATTCCCTAGCCAGCTACATCACATAGCCGAAATTCTCCCCCCACAACTCCCACATTCGACCAACTCTCATCCACCCTCTCCAAATCCCTTGTTTTTCTCCTCCATTCACTCTCCATCTCCCATTTCGATTTGATTGACCAATTCAAACTCCCCAAGCTCCTCTCCTCCATCCATTTGAAAACCTTTGACCCATTCAACAACCACCTAGGTAGAGTCCCAGCCGAATGCCACCTCTTCCCCTCCTTGAGCACAAAAATTAAAGCTCCACAATGCAGCAGATGGGATTCGAACTCCCCCTTGCTTTATCAGTGACGCCACCTCCACTCCACCTCATGCCCACTTTTTTTGACATCAAACACAAATAAATATCCTTAAGGCCTACTTCCACTAGCTCTCCCTCTTAAGTGCCCTAAAAACAAAATTTTTCCAAAGCTCTGACTCGAACCCGAGCCTCCCCAGGACCCCCAACCACACCTAAATAACAAGCTGAGGGAGCCAAACACATAGAGTAGCACAAAATGCAGAACCCCTAATTCTAGGATGTTACAGTTCTACCCACCTTAAAGAAATTTTGGCCTCAAAATTTACCTGATTAAAAGAGGTGAGGGTATTGCTGTCGCATCACATCTTCCGGCTCCCACGTGGCTTCCTCTGAACCGTGATTATGCCATAACACTTTAACCAATGGAACCGATTTCCTTCTCATCACCTTAACATCCTGATCCAAGATCTGCACTGGCTCCTCTTCGAAAGACAGATCGGGTCTTACTTCAATTTCTTCCACCGGCACTACGTGAGATGGATCCGAACGATAGTGCCTTAACATCGAAACATGGAATACATTATGTATCTGACTCAACTCCGGAGGTAACTCAAGCTGATAAGCCACTGGTCCTACACATTTCAACACTCGGTAAGGCCCGATAAATCTGGGGCTCAACTTGCCCTTCCGTCCAAATCTTAGAACCTTCTTCCAGGGTAAGACTTTTAAGAAGACGTGATCCCCCACTGAAAATTCTATTTCCTTACGCTTCAGTTCTGCATACGATTTCTGCCTATTGGAAGCTTCTTTCAACCGAGCCCGAATCACCTTAACCTTTTCCTCGGTCTCTGAGATCAATTCCGGACCCAACAACTGACGTTCACCCAACTCTGTCCAGCAGGTAGGGGTACGACACCTACGACCATACAATGCCTCGTAGGGTGCCATCTGGATGCTGGATTGATAGCTATTGTTGTATGCGAATTCAGCCAGCGGCAAGTAATCTTCCCAACTACCTCTGAAATCAAGCACACAGCCCCTCAACATGTCCTCCAGAATCTGAATTACCCTTTCCGACTGACCATCAGTCTGTGGATGAAACGCTGTGCTGAAATCCAGCCTTGTACCTAAGGCTTCATGCAAAGCCTTCTAGAATCGTGATGTAAACCTAGGGTCCCTGTCTGATATGATAGACACCGGTACCCCATGTAGCCTCACAATCTCTCCTACATACAGCTTGGCCAACTTCTGCAACGAATAGTCGACACGAACTGGTATGAAGTGGGCGGACTTCGTCAACCGATTGACAATCACCCACACCGAATCTTTCTTCGTAGGCGTCAGGGGTAGCCCACTAACGAAATCAATCGTTATCCTCTCCCACTTCCAAAGTGGAATCTTCACTGGTTGCAGTAACCCCGAAGGCAACTGATGTTCCGCCTTCACCTGCTGGCATGTCAAACACTTACTCACAAAATCAGTAACTTCATGCTTCAACCCAGGCCACCAAAATTGTTCCCGCAGATCTCGGTACATCTTACTTCCACCGGGATGCATAGCGTAAGGGCTACTATGCGCCTCCCATAAAATCATCTGTCTCAACTCGGAGTCCTTCGTTATACAAACCTTTCCACGAAAGCATAATACCCCTTCACTATTCAGACCAAACTCCCCTGTTTCACCATCTTCCACTTGCTGAAGTCGAGAACTTAACAATTCGTCTAATAATTGTTTCTCTTTAATCTGACTTACCCAAGTCGGCTTCACTTGAAGTTTGGCTAACAAGCTACCATCTTCATACAGACTGAGATGAGCAAACATTACCCTCAAATTCGTTATCACCTTACGACTCAACGCATCTGCCACTATGTTAGCTTTACCCGGGCGATACTCAATTGAGCAGTCATAGTCTTTCAACATTTCAATTCATCTCCGCTGCCTTAAATTCAACTCCTTCTGAGTAAGGAGATATTTCAGACTCTTGTGATCTGTATAGATAACCGACTTTTCCCCATACAGGTAATGTCTCCATATCTTTAGGGCGAACACTACTGCATGAGTAGAATAATTCACTTCATGTGGCCTTAATTGTCGAGATGCATACGTTACCACTTTCCCTTCTTGCATTAACACACAACCCAAACCTGTGTGTGATGCATCGCAATAGACGACAAATTCCTTCCCAACCTCAGGCTGAATCAATATCGGTGCCTCAGTCAGAATCTTCTTTAACTTCTCAAAACTTTCCTGTTGCTTATCGGCCCAAACAAACGGTACTCCTTTTCGCAGCAACTTGAATCAACGAAAACCGCTCAACAAACCTTCTGTAGTACCCAGCCAAACCCAGAAAACTTCAAATTTCTAATACTGATTTCGGTGGTTTCCAATCCAATACAGCTTTGATCTTTCGGGGATCAACCCTAATCCCCTCAGTAGAGACAACGTGCCCCAAAAAGGTCACTTCTTTCAACCAAAATTCACACTTGCTGAATTTGGCATACAGTTGCTTCTCTCTCAAAATCTGCAGAACTGTCCGAAGATGCGAATCATGCTCCTTCTTAGTCCTCAAATATACCAAGATATCATCTATGAATACCATGACAAACCGATCTAGGTAGGGTTGGAATACCCGGTTCATCATATCCATAAATGCAGCTGGTGCATTCGTTAACCCAAACGGCATCACTAAAAACTCGTAGTGCCCATATCGAGTCCGGAAAACAGTCTTATGAATATCCGCCTCCTTGACCTTTAGCTTATGATACCCAGATCTCAAATCTATCTTCGATAAAACTGAAGCTCCTTACAGCTGATCAAACAAATCGTCAATTCTTGGTAGCGGGTATTTGTTCTTAATAGTCAACTTGTTTAATTGCCTATAGTCAATGCACATACGGATCGACCCATCCTTTTTCTTGACAAACAATACCGGTGCTCCCCACGGTGACACACTTGGTCGGATAAATCCACGATCCAACAGTTCTTAAATCTGTGCTTTAAGTTTCACCAGCTCCTTCGACGCCATCGTATAAGGGGCGATGGACACCGGAGCCGTTCCTGGCAACAGATCGATGCCAAATTCAACCTCTCGATCCGGAGGTAATCCCGGAAGCTGTTCAGGAAAAATGTCTGGAAACTCTTTTACGGTTCTGACATCCCCAACAGTCAATTCCTTGGCCTCCAAAGCACTGATGAAAGCTAAAAATGCCTCATACCCTTTCCACACCATCCTTTCCGCCTTTAATGCCGACACCATATTGGACAGGTAATTCCTTCTTTCTCCTATCACGAGCACCTTTTTATCCTCAGAAGTCTACAATATCATACGCTTAGCAGCACAATCCAAATTCGCACGGTGCTTAACTAGCCGATCCATGCCTAAGATCAGATCAAACTCGCCGAACGGTAGTTCCATCAAGTCTGCCGGAAATACTACTCCTTGAACTTCTAAAGGCACATTCCTAAACAACTTGTTCACTACCACAGATTGTCCTAGAGGGCTAACCACAGATATTTCTCTAGCGGCAATTTCAGATCTAATACCCAGAGTCCCAGACACAGTACAGGCAACATATGAATGTGTAGACCCAATATCTATCAAAGATGTAAAAGGTACATCAAATATAAGGAATGTACCGGTTATGACGTCCGATGCGTCGCCATCCTCTCGACGTCTAGCCGCATAAACCAATCCAGGTTGTCTTGCATTTGTATTGCCAGTACCTCTGCCCAGTGCTCCACGCCCTCGACCAAAACCATTTCCTCCTCTGGTCGGACCACGACCTTTCGGTGGCTGCTGACCACCTCTTCCTGGCTGTGCAAATCCCTGACCTACCTATCGCGCCCTAGCCAACTCTTGTGGATAGTCCTTTATCAGATGATCCCTAGATCCACACTTGAAGCATCCTCCAATTCTTCTCCAACACTCCCCCGAATGTATTTTCCCACACCGAGCACACGGTCGAGATTGACCAACAGCAACAGGTATCGCAACTCGTCCCGGCCCATCAAACCTAGGCCTCTTCTGGAAACCCCCAGTAGACCTTGACGTCCCAAAACTTCTCTTATTCTTGCCCATGTCTTTATCCCGGTTCTGCCTCTCAGAACGCTTCACTTCTTCGGCTATTTTTGCCTTCTCAACCGAAGATAGCAAAATCTTTTCTCATTCATGAGCTATCAAGATACTCATGACTCGTCCCTGCACCATCCTCGAACCTAACACAACGTTCATAATCAATTGCAATGATACCGGGCGCAAGCGGCTTAGGCGCGAAACTCCGCCTCATATTCAGCCACGGACTTATTCCCCGACCTAGTTCAAAATGCCTTCCTCTCGGGCCCACATAACTCGCCCCAACATACTTTCCCAGGAACGCTGTCTTAAAGAAGTCCCTGTAATACGGTCCATTGGAGTACCTTCCTCACCGTAAGCCACCATTGGTACGCCTCATCCCGCGAAGGGACACCGCTCCTTTCAACTTCTCCTCTACGGTGCAATCCGTGTCGCCCATAACTCGCTCAACCGCTTCCGGCCCGATATTCGCCTACATTTGGGGCCACACCGTAAATGCCCCTAAACATCTCGGCCCCATTTGCCCGAAGTCGCTCAGGATAGATTTGCAGGCTACCGATCCGATGCTTGCTCCAAAGAATCCGTTCTGAACACGCAACATTGCTTGAGACAAAGCATCGTCCCCTCCAGTTCAGTCTTGAGACGCTGCTTCCGCTATTGGCGATGCTGGCACTTCGCCTTCCGGCTCATGTCCTGATTCTGAGGATCCAGCCTCAACACCCCGGCCTCTACCACGGCCGTGTGTACCACGTCCACGTCCTCTAGCGCTCATGTTTACTGAATTGACTTAACCTGATTAGAAATTTTATGAATTAGTACATCATTCCACTATTTATTAACGGATATCTTATGAAGACAGATTTAGAAGTAGTTTTCGTAATTCGTATTTCTAAAGGTCCCGATCTCTAAAATTTTATCTCTTATAACTAGTAATCACAACACAAAAAAAATCCTTTCATAAAATCAAACAGAATCAGAAGACTTACGGTACGAATTTGGTGCCAGAGACTCGGGTGCCATACTTGTAAAAAGACATATATTTTTTTAAACCATATTTCAAACCAATTTTGGAAAATGTTTTTGAACCCATTCCACAGCCGAGTTTTGCAACTTGGGCTCTGATACCACAAAATGTAACACCCCAAACCCGACCTAGACGTTACGATTGGATCTGGCATGTCACATGGAAAAGTTGTTAAAGAAACTTCGTGATCGTTTAAAAATTTTGAGTTTTGATTCCATTTTGAAAACCAGACTTGATTTTATGTTTTCTTGAAAAAGGTTATAAATAGTACTAACCAACAAAAACTTGTTTTATAATACGAGAATCAAAAACCAACAGATTTCAGTATGTGACGTTTTTGAAAACAAGTATTGTAGTTTTAAGGAAATCTTGAATTTAATTGTCAATAGTTGGTGATCCATTCTTTAGTATTTTGGAAAACGGTTATTTAAGTTTTTAGGAAACCCCATATTAGTCAATTCATAGTGGATAATAAATGCATTAAAATAAAAACCAAATTAAAATCATAGCAGCCTTATTACAGAACATGATTCCAAAGTTAAAGTATATTTAAAGTAATGTAAAGTAGAGTTTACTAAAGAAACAATGCATGGCTACCACAGAGTTCGCCTCGGCTCCAAATCTGCAAAGCTAGGAATTACCTACAAAATTAAGCAGAGGGGTGAGTTACGAGAACTCAGTGTGTAATTCCCCTCAAGAACAACATTTTTGGACCTAAGCCCACCGAAGAAAATTGGGCCTTAGCCCTCTCATAAGCAAATTGGCCGAAGCCCATACGGATCAAATTGGGCCATAACCCTAAAACATGGCATATCAGATAATGAATGCAATGCAACCCAGCCCAGCCTAGTATTCCATCTGCTACACACCACTCCGTATCCACCCTAACACACCCGTGGGGATTTCTACAATCAACCCTCCATCCGCTACACACCTCATTGGCAGTCATGCTGACAATCATGCTGCTCAAAGCTGAAATTGTGACAAAGTCACAGAAATATGTGGCAGAGCCACCGAAATAATGTGACAGGGTCACCAAAATATGTGGCAGAGCCACCGAAATACACTACCCTTTTTCATCAATATCATATCCCAATCCCATGCACATATTATCATAATGTAATGAATGGAAACATATATCAGTGTACATTGGATAATCGGAGCATACACATATTCACGCAAAGTTATTTAAATGACATATTCATAAAGGTTACTAACCTGGTATCTCCAACCTTACCCTCAAGGGTATCTCAACTACCGTTACAGTTATTTCGGCTTTTTAACCATACACATAATTATTACTGAACCACAAGAGAAGATGTGAGAATTACACACCTGATTACGCGAAGGACTAAACACTCCCGATCGTCGCTACTCTCACTAACGGGAATAACCACTATCTGCCTATCCCAAGCAAATGTCAGCTCTCTACCATAACCCGACGGAAAGTCTCAAACTGCCGACACCGCACGTTGTTTTAACTTGGGAGCAAAGACTACGAGTCCACTCCCCTCAGGCTCCTTTAACGCTACCCCTTAGATTCGTTAGCACTCGCATCCATGAAGAAAATATCGATCAGAGATCGTAATACAATGAGGATTGGTGATTATCTTACAAGGAGGCTTGGTTATGGCAGAGTAAAATGAAAGAAGAAAGAGGAATGAAATCGAATAAAAGAGAACTCCTTACCTTAATAAATGAGGAACTGCACAACCACCGATTTATCCTCGAATCAGAGATGAGTTGAGAGAGAGACAGAGGTTCGGTCTAATATTCGAAAGAAACCAAAATAGGAGATTCAACACTTAACACCAATGATGAAACGAAGGGAAAGATATGATTCGGCAACCAACGAACCCCCAAGCTTCAGTCCACCAAATGATCGGCTAATGGTGAATGGTATAGAAGAAGATGCAAAAAGAGAGAATGATGAGAATCAAGTTTCAGCTAGAAGAATAGAACAAGAAGAAACAAAATGAAAAGAAAAGCAAGTGGGCAAGCTGAGGTTCGGCTATGGAGAAAATGGTGTAAAAGAAGAGTGATTCGACTTAGGTATAGGGAGTCAAAGAAAATGGAAGGGTGTGGAAGAAAATGGTTCGGTCAAGAGAAGAAAGAAATAGAGGTGCTAAGAAGAAAGAAAGAAACAAAAGAAGTAGGAGAAGAGTTGAAATTCGGCTATCATACAAATGAAAAGAAAAGATGGAGAGGAAAGTTTGAGAGATTCAGCACAAGCACAAAAAATGAGTAACAAACCCGAAATGCCTTAAGAGTAAAGCACCACCTCGTCAAATAGAAAAGCTAAAGAAAACTATAAAATTTGGCACATTCCACTAAATGGTTCGGTGTTGCTAACACACACCAAAATGCCAAAATTCCCTAGCCAACTACATCACATAGCCGAAATTCTCCCCTCACAACTCCCACATTCGGCCAACTCCCATCCACCCTATCCAAATCCCTTGTTTTTCTCCTCCATTCACTCTCCATCTCCCATTTCAAATTGATTGACCAATTCAATCTCCCCAAGCATCTCTCCTCCATCCATTTGAAAACCTTTGACCCATTCAACAACCACCTAGGTAGAGTCCCAGCCGAATGCCACCTCTTCCCCTCCTTGAGCACAAAAATTAAAGCTCCACAATGCAGCAGATGGGATTCGAACTCCTTCCCCCTTGCTCTACCAGTGACGCAACCTCTACTCCACCTCATGCCCACTTTTTTTGACTTCAAACACAAATAAATATCCTTAAGGCCTGCTACCACTAGCTCTCCCTCTTAAGTGCCCTAAAAACAAAATTTTTCCAAAGCTCTTACTCGAACCCGAGCCTCCCCATAACCCCCAACCACACCTAAATAACAAGCTGAGCTAGCTAAACACATAGAATAGCACAAAATGCAGAACCCCTAATTCTAGGATGTTATAAAATTGATAAAATGTACAAATGTGAGGGCTAAATTATAAATTGCCCTAAATGTATGTTTTTGGATTGAATTGAGTGAATTAGTAAATAAATGGATTACATTTGAATATGTATAGATCAAGAATTGAAGAAATCAGACTTAGATCGCGGGAAAGCGAAAGTAGTCGAATAATCGAGTCGGAACGAATATCTGAATCTGAGGTAAGTTGATATACAAATAAATGTATTTGTATTGAATTATATATGTTCTTATGACTATTGTTAAGGATGAATGCATATGAGATGGTGTATATGTGAATTCTGATATAGAATCGACTAAGTGTCAGCATCCGAGAAGTCCCATTTGAACCTAGGAATAGATAGGATAGTATATGTCATGACATAGGTGTCTGTTATGTGATATCATGTAAGACCATGTCTGGGACATTGGCGTTGATTCGAGATTTCGTGTAAGACCACGTCTGGGACGTTGGCATCGATAAGAGATTTTGTGTAAGACCACGTCTGGGACATTGGCATCGATATGAGATTTACGTGTAAGACCATGTCTGGGACATCAGCATTATATTTGATTCGTGTAAGACCATGTTTGGGATAGTGGCATCGATATCTGATTACATGTAAGACCACGTCTGGGACGTTGGCATTGTACGACTATTTCGAGCATTCTGAGTATCCTATTAGATTCTGAATGGTTCAACGGGCAAGTCTGAGAAACAAATGATTATGTGATCAGTATATCCGTTTCAGGTACGTTCGATATGTACACTAAGTGTGTATGAAAGGTAAGTGTCTATATGAACTTACTATGATGAATATGTGAATTGAAATGATGAGATAATATGTGAAGATATAATTGAATAAGCCATATGTATATGTGATATTTGAGTTGAAGATTATGGTAAGATATGGCCTAGCAATTGAGCCAAAGAATATATGAGATGAATTTGCTATGAGAACCAATAATGTTATTATATCATTTTGGTTATGTACATATTATGCTAAGTTTATTTGTATATGGCTTACTAAGCTTTTTAAAGCTTCTTACTAAGCTTTTGAAAGCTTACTCTGTGTGTGTTTGCTCTGTTTCATAGATCGTCAAAGCTACTGAAGACTCGGGGACCGTCGAGCATCATCATCACACTACCTAAACTCATTTTGGTATCTTTTGGAAATGTATATAGCTAGATATGGCATATATAGGCTAGTCACTTTGGATTATCTTTGAAATGTGTATAAAGTAGCCATGAGATGTGGCTTAATAAGTGGTGGTAATATGCATGATTAATATGGTTTATGATGAAGGTTTTGGTACGTTTATATGTCCATGATATGGTAAAATTTGTGGTAAGTAACTTGATGCTATATGGGCATATAATTGTGATCAATGAAAGGATTATATATTTGGTAAGATGTGAATGTACCATGCATTGTTATACATGTGAATTGGATATGCAAAGTTGTATATAAGTGGCATGATTAGAAGTGTGATTGAATGAGATGAGATGTTGTTTATTTTTATGATTTTTGGTTGCCAAATGTGTATGAAGATAGGTTTGTTTGAGCTTATAAGGTAGACCCTATTGTGGGTGGCATATTGGCCTTGCAAAGGGCCTGTTATGCATACACGGTCATGGTACACGGGCGTGCCTAGTGACCGTGGGATTAAGTCAGTATATAGCCTAAGAGTACACGGCCATGATACACGGGCGTGCCTGGTGGCCGTGGGGATAAGTCAGTATACATGCCCTATTTTGACACGGGCAGGACACATGGGTGTGTCTAGTTGTCGTGGGAGGCACACGGCCTGACTGCACGGGCGTGTGACCTCTGCAGTGTTTAAAAAGTTTTAAATTTCTGAGAATTTCCGTATGTGTTCGGTTGAGTCCCGACCCTCCTCTAAAGCATGCTTAAGGTCTCGGTGACCTATCTAAGGGACACAGTGATTGCAATCGATGAGTTGTTTTACGAAATGTCTGTAAACATTTTCGATCTATCCGGTAATACCTTTAACCCTAATCCGGCGACAGATACGGATTAGGGGTGTTACATTTGGTTGGTATCTGATCGCTGTAAATTAGAGTTTTAAAATTTATAAAAGAATAATCGAACCTGGAAACTAACTCTGACAACGATTGAGGCAAGTGCACCTATCGAACAGTAGTATAGCTTAGGCAAGATCGGATTATCGAACCCAAAGGAACTAAAAGTACTAATACTCACCGCCTTTTTATTATTTAGCCTTAATATAAAGTGATGATTGTTTAAACTAAAAATAATCTACTTACTAAACTAAGATGCAAAGACAAAAAGAATGAATTCGAGAAATAACTTTTGGAAAAACTCAGTTGACTCAAGCGATAACCTTAGGAAAAATCCACCTAGACTTCACTTGTTATCTAACCTTGAACCATATGGTTTATTTACTTAGTTTGATCTGTGAGACTCCCTAACGTATATTAAACCCTCTCTCGAGGTGAATAACGTCTAACCCTAGGTTAATTAGTGGAACTCTCGTTCGCTTATAATAACCCCCTAGAATAGTAGAAAATCAATCTGTGGACTCCCATATTAGGTTTCACCCTAATCCGACAAAATCTCGTCACCCTATCTCTAGGCGTGCGATCAACTCCGCTTAATTATGTTGGATCTACTCTTGGCGTGGTCTATTCCTCCTCCACCTAAGCACATTAGATTTGGATTAAGTTCACACAATTAAGAACAAACTAAGTTATTATCATATAATTCAAAAATCAAATAACAAGATTCATAATAGGTTTCATCCTCTTGGGTATCAGAAGGTTTAGTTCATAACAATAAAGGAAAACATCTCAAGAGAAAAGATAACACAAAACATAAGAAATCCCTAAAACCCCTGAAGAAATTGAAGAGGAGATCCTCCGTCTTGAGTAGAATTCCGGCTTCTTGAGATGGATCAACTGGCTATCTTCGAGTGATTCCCACAAATCTGACCTTTTCGGCTTGGCTTTTTAGCCTCGCTTTTCGCCCCGCTTTCAGCTGGTACCTAGGGTGTATTTATAGGCTTTTGAAACACATTTCTTTCTCCTAAGTATCCTTTCCCGAATGGAATTTCTCTTATCCACGGTAGAGGCACGGCCATGGCATACGCCCGTGTAAATTGTGGCCGGGCCGTGTTCAAAACTGTTGAATGAGGCACGACCGTGTAAGTCGTGGTAAGACCGCGTTCTAGTAGGAATGGTGGCACGGCCGTGTGGCTTGAAGTCCAGGCCGTGCTGATTTCATGGCTTGGCCCAACTTGGTCCGTTTTAAGCCCGTTTCTTATTCTTTTCGTCATCGGGTGCTTTCCTGAGTATAAGACATGAAAAGAAAGGATTAAGAGCACCTTTTTACACAAATTAGTGCTTAAATCATCCAAAAGCATACTAAATGTGGGTTTACACTTAAGCTTTTGCTTGTCCTCAAGAAAAATTCTCAACTTACAATTAAGACGAACTTTCCTCAATTCATAATAGTCATTGATAGTGTCTCATCCTAATTCATAGATAATTTATACATGGATAATCCAATTCAAAGTGTCCTAAAAATTCAAACAGTATAAGTCATAGATTCTGTAGCACAAAACATAGGTGTTTCCCTTTATCTAAATAATTACCTATGATTTGGAATCGACAAGGATTGACATCCTCACAAAAGATTCGCTCAAATCACTCAAAGTGTTTAAGGTTCAAAATTTAGGCACTCAAAAGTCAAACATGAAGAGTTAATACCATAGGCTTGCATGAAAATCAAATCTCCACCATTGAAATATGAGATGAAACACAAATCAAAAGGTCTTTGTTAGGGTTGTAATGGGGCTAGGGTTAAGGTGTGGAGTAAGGCTGAATTAGAAGGTTAGAATCGAGATTGAATTGACAAATTTCCTAACTAAGAGCTAATGACTAATAATAATTACATCAATTGAAAACTAATAATGCTAACACTACGAGCTTCTTCTTTGATATCTGGGATTCAAGCATATAAGCTCATTTAATCACAACTAATAATGAATAATGAATATAGTTTTGATTTTTTTTAAGAACAAACTAAAAATACATAACTGAAATAGAAAACATAGTTAGGCTATTAATCAAATCAAATCTCGATATAAGGGTAGTCAAAAGGAGTGGTGATAACAAAAACAAAGGGGTTCTGGGTTAATATCAGTGGGTGAGTCAAAATAGGGTTGTTAGGATTAAAAGGGGTTCACTAGGGGTTAATTTGTAAAGGCAGGCTTTTTATGGAGTAAGTGGGTTAGATCCTAGGTGCCTTTATCATCTCTATGTTTCAAATCAAAAAATGTGGTCTCGACATGTATAATCGATGCAAGTTCTAGAATAACAAACCAGTGTTGACATACTCATAATCAATAAAGTGAGCAAGAAAAAGAATATATGCTCTATAAGGCTCAAAAACTCACAAAAATTATGGGTATTTTGATGTCAACCTCGTAACTTTCAAACTTCAAAGTAATATTTAAACTCAGTTCGACAACCTAGAAAATTTTTAATTTCTGAAAAATAGACTTATCATGCTTGATTCTCTAGTATTCTTCAAATTTAATTATCAATGCACAATTATCAATGACTTAATCTAAAACATATCAATAAAAATCATAAATCATCAGAAATTTCATCCTAATTAGTAATATGAGTAAATTACTTAAAAATAAGACTAAATTCAGGGTTTTTGTTCGGTATCTTTTTAGGTTGTTCACCCCCCACACTTAAGATGTACATTTCCCTCAATGTACAAAGATATATAATGACAATTAATATGTAAAATCAAAAGAGAGGGGAGAGAGTGACACTCCCTGAATGAATGGATGATCTCTTATATGGAAAACACGGCGAGGGGTCGGGATGGTGTTGGTGTTGGCTGATGACTTTGAGTAGTGGTTTATTGCTCGTTGAAACTGCTAAGTCATCAATTAGAATTCTTTTGGGGTGTAATTAAATAAATGTTAGGAATACTCGAAGGTTAGGAGTTAATGATAATCATGATAAAAGTTATCAAATGTATGATTAAAATGTTTAAATTTAAGATGAATCGAAATTAAATGAAAATAACTAGACAATAAAATAAAATAAAATTAAAAAAACTTAAAAGTAAAAGAAAACTAGATAAAAGGACTCAAAAGTCCTCATCCTCGGCCGGGTCTTGTGGTGGTCCTGGTTGTGAGATATGAAGGTGCTGGCATATTTGTTGAAGGGTGGCCTCTAGCCCGTCAAAGCGCCGAGTGTTTTCAGCAAAATACAGCTCGAACTGGTCAAGCCGTGCAGAGATGTCCGCTAATGATGGTTCTATACGGGACGGTCGCTGACTCGAAACCGGTACCTCCTGTGATGGTGGTGAGGCATCATCAGTAATGTCCTCGGGCTCCCTCTCGGGTGTGGCGGTCATTAATCGGTATTAAGGGGGTTCAGTCCCTCATCGGTGTTTAATCATCCTCATGTGTAGCATTGTTTGGATGCCTCGAGGAACCATGTTACCGATCAGTGTGAGGGAGGTGATCTGAGCTTCAGTGTCGAGGAGGTTGAAGTACCGAGCCAACCTCGTAATGTATGGCCCAATTGACAAAATCCCCTTCCTATGTTGCTCTGTCTGATGTTGAATCGCGCATACGATAAAATATGCTAAGTTGAAAACATGTCCTTCAGACATGTATGATAGGAAGTAAACGTCTTGCTTGTTAACGATGCCGGTGCTTTCTCTGCGACCTGTGATGGTGTGCGCAAGAATGGCGTGAAGATACCTTAGAGCTGGGGGAAGTGCCGTCGCCTTAGATCGACTGGGATCGTAGATGCTTGTAGTGGGATGTAGGTTTTGCCAGTATTCGGTTGGAGTGCAGTGGAGCTCACGGTTTAAATTGTCGAGTGGGTTTTCTTCTATGAATTTTGGTGTGTAAAGTCCTAGAGCTGTGCCGAATTGTGGTATGCTCATCGACGCATCGCACTTCTAGACGGAATCGCATCGCGCTCGGATCATCGAAATGTGCCATCACAGTTTGTAAAGTGAAGGTGGTGCAAAACTCGAGGGTAAGCTCCATGTTTGTGGGCTCGATGATGGAAAAGAACTGCTCCCACAGATCGGTTGAAATAAAGGCTCAAATATCGGTTGCGAGCCCAACGTGTTCCAATGCGGTCCAATCGATGCGCCTATCGGTACCGAGGGGTCTATCCCGGAGTGCTTTGTAACGCTCTTCCTGAGTGTTCTGAGAAAATCAGAGGAATGTATGCTTAATGTAACACCCCAAACCCGGTCAAAACGTTACGACCAGATCCAGCATGTCACATAAAAGGGTTGTTTAAAAATTGCGCGTTTGTTAAAAATTTCGAGTTTAATTATGTATTCGCTTGTTATCCTTTTGTTAACATTTTGGAAAATGGTTATTAAGGGTTTAGGAAAATCCCGTATTAAACATTTAAGAATAATAGGCAGTATCATATTAAAAGCTAAACCAGATAAAATACCAAATTTAAAGTTAAAGCAGCCTTATTACAAAATATTAACCCAAGTTAAAAATAAGTAAAATACTAAAGTCCAAAACTTCTGGTAGTGTGGCCACCTCCGAGTCCTCCAGTACGTCGAACCGCCTACTGAGGATTACCTAAGAAAATTAAAAAGAGGGGTGAGTTTACGAAAACTCAGGTGTGTAATTCCCTTACGAACAAAATCTGTAAGAACATGTATCAAAACAATTCGGGCCCAAGCCCATTAAAGTAACGGTGGCAATTGGGCATTAGCCCAAAATAGCCTCGGTTGGGCCTTAACCCAAGTCAAATGTCACATGTCATACATATAATTCGGGGCCTAAGCCCATCTCAGTAATATAATCCAGATATGCAATGCGTTAATGCCCATACCAACCCTGCACTCTGTCTCCTGTCCAACCCTACACTCCTGTGGGGATTTAATTGACCCACCCATCCCTACACTCCTTATGTAGCACCGGTTGCGACACTAACTTATCAGTGCATCATAGCTGCTCGGTGGCTAAAAAGCCTTCAGTAGCGGTATTACAATTGGCACAAAGCCATCAATGACTGTATTATATTTGGCACATAGCCATCAGCGACGGTAATATAATCGGCACATAGCCTTGGGTAAATATGATCGACACAGAGTCATCGATATATAAGTTAGGCACATAGCCACGGTAAATACGATTGGCACAAAGCCATAATATCGGCACAGAGCCTTCGGTATTGGCACAAAGCCCATAATTACGGCACGAAGCCATATTAATGGCACACAACCCTCATTAACATTATCGGTACAGCATGGCTGCTCGGTGGCTAAAAAGCCTACGGTGGCTATAAAGCCTTCGGTGGATCCACAGTCGTCAAGCGACTATGCGATCCTATTAGCACTTTCTCCGTACTAATAATCCCAACCCCATGCAATATGTCGTGTATGTCATGCTCAATCATTACACGTGTATGCAAAATGGCCATGCTCAGTAACAATTATTGAAACATGTAATAAAAGCATATCAGTCATACAACCACAGCCAAATTAGTCCACTCATAACACAAGTCGATCATTTACCTACAAGGGCAAATCAGTCATTTTACCCTATAAGGGTATTTCGGTAATTCTACCCTACAAGGGTAGTTCGGTAATTCTACTCATAATCAACCCATGTATGCAACGCATCTCAAACATAATCAATCATACAATTAACACATACAATGCTAGTACTACCACGAGGGTACAACAGTCATTTTGTCGTTTAGGGGTAAAACGGTAATTTTGCAAACCGAGGGTATTTCAGTAATTTTACAAATTGGGGGTATTTCGCTAATTTTACAATCCGGGGGTATTTTGGTAATTTTGCAAACTGGGGGTATTTTCGTAATTTCATAAATCGGGGTATTTTAGTAATTTCACAAGTCGAGGGTATTTCTGTAATTTTGTAAACTGAGGGTATTTCGATAATTTCACAAACCGGGGGTATTTTGGTAATTTTACAAACCAGGGGTATTTCGGTAATTTTGTAAACCAAGGGTATTTCAGTAATTTTGTAAACCAAGGGTATTTTAGTAATTTTGTAAACCAAAGGTATTTCAGTAATTTCGCACCTGCAATGGCCTTTCCAAAGGCCTAATGTCGCCTCGAACGACTCAACTACCATTTCCGGTCGTACCGGACTATTGGGCCTAAAACCCGATTTCGACCCATTCGGTCCCACACGCTCGTGTAGCCCACCTAACACAAATCTAACCACGTATATGAGAATCACCTAGTCTAGTTCACTATATACTACACCATCATACATTTTATTCAATTGGGCCCATGGGCCCATTGGGCCCACTTTGGCCCATCGTGGCCCAAGCAGCCTCAATCCACAAGAATACTTCTGATGGCCTCAACTATCGCGTCAAAGCCCCACACGTGCGTTCGCATGCTCGTGTGGCTACTGTTGCCGTGACCGGCACTTCGGCATTTGCCGCTCTACAACTAGAGTAGAGAGAGTTACACACCTGATAGGAATCTGGTGCTAATCCGCGCTCCGACCACTCCTGTGCCCAAATGCCCTTCAAGGTATCCTTCCTCCTATCATAGAATGCTCTAAATATAGCTAGCTTCTCACCTTCCTTCTTTGTATCTTTCCGATGTGGGATCCCTTCGTCGAGAGTTTAAATCCAACTCAAACTCTTGCCAGCCCAATTCGCAAAATAAATACTCCCTTACTTTTCATGAGATTCGAACCCAGGCTCCCTTCAATAGTTCAACATGCCATTTGCCACCAAGCCACAAGCTCCTCTTGTGTCTTAAACCATGCGCAACTAAATATAAATCTATAGCCAAATTCTAAAGTCCATTTAAAAAGAAAACCAAAATGCAAGAGCCAAGACTTGAACCTTGGACCTCCTTCCTTCCCTGTGGCGCCACTCCCTTGCCTCTAAGTGGCATCACTTTGCCACTACACCACACCTCCACTTGTGTCATTTTTCTCCACATTTTATTCTTAAAGCCTACCTACCAACTCCTGTGGTTTTTTCACCTAAAACCAAAATTTTCCTAAAGCTCAAGTTTAATCCCGGGACTTCATAGAAGCCCCCCTAACCTTCAAAAATCACTCACCTAATAGGTCCAACAAGCCGTTCTCTTGTTCTCAAAAATTTTAAACGCTACTACGCCCAAGGCCCATTGGGCCCAATTCTCCTAGGCCCAATTTTGGGATTTTACACCTAACCTCAGAAGAAGCACTCGTGGAAGACGATCTGGGCCCCTTTCTTTTCTTGCTTGGGGCGGCTGTGGATCGCTTTGGTCGTGGTGACGACATTTGTACCTGAAAAAATAATCAAATATAAAGCAAGTTCCTTAACACTAATATAGCCAAAGCATTTCGTACTAAATCAAGCCAAATGGTAATTAGTCGATATTGACAGTAATGATTCTTTCAAACAAAGAAGTATATCAAAACAAATGCAAAAGTTTATTCCTAAAATGAAACCAATCAGCAACCAATTCATCAGAGATTTTTACTAAGTATTCATGAGTTTTTGAGAGAAATCTCGAAATATAAATCATGCTTAATATTAAACCAAAGGAATAAAGCAAAATGGCATAATATTTATCAAGTTTTTAGTCAAGAAATTAAGGTAGTGAAGGGAACCAGGGGTTGTGATGGTGGGATACGATCAAGCACGGGCGGAGCACGGTGGTGGGGCGGGTTTTGCAGGACGAACACGGCGGTGGCAGGGCGTGGCGTTCGGCGGCACGACTGTGGTACGGGCGTACGAGCAATTTTTGGATGGTTTTTTGGAGAGAAAAGGCAAGGGGAGGATGTTTTGGATGGGGGAGAATGTATGTGCGGCTGGAGTTGGGAGGAAAGGGTGTTTAAAACTGATTCTAGGGTTAGGTTTTGGGGGGGGAAGATGGGTGGATTTTATATATGGGAGGTGGCACGGTCCATCGCCACGCCCGTGTTCATTTGAAAATGCCCGTGCTTTTCGTGATTTCCAAAATTTGGGCGCGTTTCAGGGTTCTTGACATGGCCGTGGGTAAACTAGCACGCCCGTGTTTTAATTAACAGTATGTTGGCACGGTGAGGTCACACGGGCGTGTGTTACCCGTGTTCGATATGTCAGTAGCCTCGCACAGTTGTAAGCCACGGGCGTGTTTAGCCAGTGGTCGATAAGTCAGTAGCCTCGCACGGTTGTAAGACACGGGCGTGTTTAGCCCGTGTTTAATAAGTCAGTAGCCTCGCACGGAAGGTTGGCACGGACGTGGTCTGATGTCGCAGCCCGTGTGGGGAAAAACGTTCGTCTTTGTTTGTGCACGACTCGCATCGCACGCTCGTGTTTTATCCTCGTCTTCCACACGCCATTAGCACGCCCGTGTCGAAAGCCGTGTGGTTTAAAACCTGCGCTTTTATTAGTCTGAATTAGTATGGAATTAGATGCTGAGTAAAAGAAATAAAAATAAAAAATTGAAAATAAAATGTTAGTGAATTAGTGCTCGGGTTGCCTCCCGAGAAGCGCTTGTTTATAGTCTTAAGCTAGACTTTCCCTGTTTTCGGTTCTAAACGAAGGCTCATGGAGCATAAGCTCCTCTCTCATATCTCCAAAATCTGCACCATTATAAATTTTAAGTCGGTGACCATTTACCTTGAATGTGACTTTAGTGGGATGAGTTACCTCGATGGTGCCATATGGAAAAATTGTTTTGATTATAAATGAGCCTGACCATCTTGATTTTAACTTTCCCGGAAATAGTTTAAGCCTTGAGTTGTATAGTAGGAGCAGGTCTCCTACTTCGAATTGCTTTGATCTCTTGAGACGAGCATCGTGGCATCGCTTTGTTGCTTCCTTGTATAGTTTTGATTTCTCGTAAGCTTCCATTCTCCACTCGTCCAGCTCGTTCATCTGCATCATTCTTCTTTTTCCTGCAATTTTGAGGTCAGAATTCAAAAATTTTATTGCCCAAAAAGCTTTGTGTTCTAATTTGAATGGTAGATGATGCTTTTCCGTATACAAGTTTGTATGGGGATGTCCCTAGGGTGTTTTAAATGCTGTTCTATAGGCCCATAAAGCATCATCTACTTTAACTGCCCAATCTTTTCTATTTGATTCAACCGTTTTTTCTAGAATGCGCTTAAGTTTTCGGTTCGCTACCTCAACTTGTCCGCTGGTTTGAGGATGATATGGGGTGGCTGTCCTGTGGTATACTCCATATTTTTTAGGACTTTTGCAAATTGAGTATTACAGAAATGAGTACCCCTATCGCTAATGATGGCTCTCGGTGTGCCAAATCGGGAAAACAGTTTCTTGAGAAACTTGACTACTACCCTAGCATCATTAGTAGGTAAAGCTTCCGCTTCTACCTATTTTGACATGTAATCAACTGCCACTAGGATGTACTTGTTTCCAAACAAACTAGGGAATGGTCCCATGAAATCAATACCCCACACATCAAATATTTCACATGATAACATATATGTTTGAGTCATTTCATCATGTTTAGAAATATTACCTATTCTTTGGCATCTATCACATGAGGTAACATACCTGTTGGCATCTTTAAATAGAGTGGGCCAATAAAAACCTGATTCGAGTATTTTGTGTGCAGTCTTAATACCACTGTAGTGTCCTCCTGATGGTCCGGAATGGCAATGCTCCAAAATTTTGCTCGCTTCTGTCTTTGTAACACATCTTCGAATAATCTGATTTGCACATATGCGAAAAAAGAAAGGGATCTTCCCAAAAATAATTTTTCACATCAGTAAAGAATCGCTTCTTTTGGTGATGTGTTAATTTCCTTGGTAAGACGTTAGCTGCTAAATAATTTGCAATATTAGCAAACCATGGTACCTCAGAATTTGTTATAGAAAAGAGTTATTCTTCGGAAAATGAATCATTTATTTCCCCTTCATCGATTTCTTTGGTATGTGGACTTTCAAGTCTAGAAAGGTGATCTGCTGCAAGATTCTCGGCTCCCTTCTTATCTTGTATTTCTAAGTCGAATTCCTGTAAGAGTAGAATCCATCGTATGAGTCTGGGTTTTGCATCAGGTTTGTTTAAAAGATAACGAAGAGCTGAATGGTCAGTGAAAACGACAACTTTAGACAATATTAGATACTGTCTAAATTTATCAAAAGTAAAAACTATGGCTAGCAATTCTTTCTCTGTGGTGGTATAATTTTCTTGTGCGGGTGTTAGTGTTCTGCTAGCATAGTAAATTGGCTGAAAATGCTTTCCTCTTCGTTGTCCCAGAACTACACCTACTGTGAAGTCACTTGCATCACACATTAGTTCAAAGGGTAGATTCCAATCAGTTGCAATTATAATTGGAGCATTTATTAGTTTATCCTTAAGGATATTGAATGCATCTAAACATTCCTGATCAAAATTGAAAGGAACATCTTTTTCTAGTAATTTTGTTAAAGGCTTAGCTATTTTAGAAAAATCCTTAATGAATCTTCTATAAAATCCTGCATGTCCTAAAAAACTTCGAATGGCCTTAACTGAACTGGGAGGAGGTAATCTTTATATGGTTTCGATCTTTGCTTTATCTACCTCGATCCCTTTACTAGAAATTTTATGTCCTAATACTATTCCCTCTTGTACCATGAAGTGACATTTCTCCCAATTTAAAACAAGGTTTGTTTCCTCACATCTCATTAGGACTCGTTCTAAATTTTTAAGGTAAAGATGGAAAGAATTACCGTAAACTGAGAAATCATCCATAAATACCTCCATGATATCTTCTATGAGTTCATCAAAGATTGCTAGCATGCAACGCTGAAAAGTAGCATGAGCATTACATAATCCAAAAGGCATTCTACGATAAGCAAACATACCGTATGGGCATGTGAACGTTGTCTTCTCTTGATCTTCAGGTGCTATTGGAATTTGGAAATAGCTGGAGAGTCCATCTAGGAAGCAATAGTACATGTGTCCTGATAACCTTTCTAGCATTTGATCAATAAAGGGTAGGGGAAAGTGATCTTTTCTAGTGGCGTCATTCAGTTTCCTGTAATCTATGCAAACTCTCCAACCTGTGACTGTCCTGGTAGGAATTAGTTCATTCTTTTCGTTAGCTACCACGGTCATGCCTCCTTTCTTTAGGACAACCTCGCATGTGACTCACCCACTTGTCGTCGTAAATAGGATAAATTATTCCAACATCTAGAAGTTTAATTACCTCGGCTTTCACGACTTCTTTTACGTTGGGATTTAGACGTCTTTGTGGTTGCACACATGGCTTGTACTCATCTTCCATTAAAATTTTGTGGGTACAAAATGTTGGGCTTATTCCTTAATGTCGAGAGATTTTCCAAGCTATGGCTTTTTATGCTCTCTCAAGCACTGTATCAACTCCTCTTTTTCCTTGGGTTCTAATTCTAAAGAGATAATTACTAGTAACATAGAATTTTCCCCAAGGAATGCGTACTCTAGGTGCTTTGGCAGTTGCTTTAATTCTAAATTGGGCGGTTCATCAACAGAGGGTTTTTGTTTGAAATCGTCATCAAATTCGATGCTTTCTTTCTCCATTTGTTTTGATGATAATTTTAGCTCAGACGCTTCATCTTCTTCCCCCTCTTCTTGAGTGAGACACAGTTCCATCATGTCATCATGCAGGATTTCCTATAAAGATTTTTGAACAAGATGGTCATTGGTATCAACAAAATAACATGAATCATCTTGTTCTCTGGAATATTTCATGCCATCATAAATTTGAAAACTAATTTCCTCATCACCTATCCTTAATGCAAGTTTACCATCACCTACATCAATAACAGCCCTAGCAGTAGCTAAAAAAGGGCGTCCTAGAATTAAGGGGACCTCCATGTCTTCATCCATGTCAAGCACAATAAAATCAACGGAAAAAATATGGTAAGTTAATATGTATTTGTTTTGTTCTCTGGTTCGACTAGCTCCTTTCCACTTCTTAGTGTAACTGCCTTTACCTGTTCAGTTTCTTTAGAGAAAACCGCTGATTGAATTTCTGAAACCATCTCAGTAAGTTGTTTAATTGACTTAATAAATTCCCCAACTTGACTCTCGATCGTTTTGATCGCTGTTTGTTGATTATCTACTGTTGTCTCAGTCTTTTAGAAGCGGGCCTCTGCTGATGCTATGAATTCGTTCAGCGTCTCTTCAAGACTCGACTTCTTTTCTTGTGGATAAGGTTGATTTTGGAAATTTTGAGGAGGTTGTTGTCTTTGATTTCCTTGATTTCCTTGTCCTCCCCACGAAGAATTTGGGTGGTTCCTCCAACCTGGATTATAATTATTACTATATAGGTTATTATTAGATCTGAAATTGCTAACTATATAGTTCATCTGTTCGCTCTTTGTGCCTGGTTGGTAGGGTGGGTACTTCGAATTCGCCACAGTTCCACTTGCGTCGCACTGCATTACTGGATTTACCTGCGAAGAACACAAACTATCAATCTTCTTATTTATCAACTCTACCTGATTTGATAGCATGGTTACTGCGTCGAGGTTGTAAACTCCAGCTGTTTTTGTTGGCCTTGTTCTTGTAACTTGCCACTGATAGATGTTCAGTGACATCTCTTCAATAAACTCGTAGGCTGCCTCAGGAGTTTTATTATTCAGGGTTCCACCGCAATTTGAATCAATTAATTGCCTCATTGAAGGATTCACACCGTTGTAAAAGTTTGGACTTGGAGCCACAATGGTAATCCGTGGTGTGGGCATCTCCTCAAGAGATCTTTGTATCTCTCCCATGCGTCGTATAATGTCTCTAAATCCATCTGCACAAAAGAAGATATATCATTATGTAACTTGGCCGTTTTGGCCGGTGGAAAATATTTTAATAGAAATTTTTTGGTCATTTGTTCCCATGTAGTGATTGACCCTCGTGGTAACGAGTTTAACCACTGTTTAGCTTTATTTCTTAGTGAAAAGGGAAATAACCGAAGACGTATGGCATCATCAGAAATGCCATTTATTTTGAAGGTATCACAAAATTCTAAAAAGTTAGCTATATGAGTGTTTGGGTCTTCGTCCTGCAAACCATCAAATTGAACAAACTATTGAATCATTTGAATAGTGTTAGGCTTTAATTCAAAATTATTAGCAGCTATAGCAGGCCTAACAATACTCGATTCTGCCCCTGTTAAATGAGTTTTAGCATAATCATACATAGGACGATGAGCATTCTGATCCGCCACATCGTTTTGTGGTGGTGGATTATTTTCGTCCATCCCTTCAGTAGGATTGGATCGGTCTTCTCGCTCTCCTTGGTAATTTAGGGCTCGCCTAATTTCTCTCGCAATTTCTTGTTTGTAGCTTCAATATCACTGTCGTATTCTAAAGGTCCTCTCGGGTTCTTTCTAGTCATAAACTAGAGGTACCTGCTAGGAAAAGAAAGAAAGAAAATTTAGCAAATTTAAAATTAAAACTAAAAATAAAAATAAATTGCGAAAAATAAAAATAGTGGCTAAAGTAATAAAAATAAAGTTTTCTTAATATTTTAGTTCCCCGGCAATGGCGCCAAAAACTTGATCGCTATAAATCAGAGTTTTAAAATTTATAAAAGAATGATTGAACCTGAAAACTAACTCTGACAACGATTAAGGCAAGTGCACCTATCGAACAGTAGTATAGCTTAGGCAAGACCGGATTATCGAACCCAAAGGAACTAAAAGTACTAATACTCACTGCCTTTTTATTATTTAGACTTAATATAAAGTGATGATTGTTTAAACTAAAAAATAATCTACTTACTAAACTAAGACGCAAAGACAAAAAGAATGAATTCGGGAAATAACTTTTGGAAAAACTCAGTTGACTCAAGCGATACCCTTAGGAAAAATCCACCTAGACTTCACTTGTTATCTAACCTTGAACCATATGATTTATTTACTTAGTTTGATCCGTGAGACTCCCTAACGTATATTAAACCCCTCTCTCGAGGCGAATAACGTCTAACCCTAGGTTAATTAGTGGAACTCGTTCGCTTATAATAACCCCCTAGAATAGCGAAGAAATCGATCTGTGGACTCCCATATTAGGTTTCACCCTAATCCGCAAAATCTCGTCACCCCTATCTCTAGGCATGTGATCAACTCCGCTTAATTATGTTGGATCTACTCTTGGCGAGGTCTATTCCTCCTCCACCTAAGCACATTAGATTTGGATTAAGTTCACACAATTAAGAACAAACTAAGTTATTATCATATAATTCAAAAATCAAATAACAAGATTCATCATAGGTTTCATCTCTTCGGTATCCAGAAGGTTTAGTTCATAACAATAAAGGAAAACATCTCAAGAGAAAAGATAACACAAAACATAAGAAATCCCTAAAACCCCCTAAAGGAATTGAAGAGGAGATCCTCTGTCTTGAGTAGAATTCCAACTTCTTGAGATGGATCAACTGGCTATCTTCGAGTGATTCCCAAAAATCTGACCTTTTCGGCTTGGCTTTTTAGCCTCGCTTTCCGCCCCGCTTTCAGCTGGTACCTAGGGTGTATTTATAGGCTTTTGAAACACGTTTCTTTCTCCCTAAGTATCCTTTCCCGAATGGAATTTCTCTTCTCCACGGTAGAGGCATGACCATGGCACACGCCCGTGTAAATCGTGGCCAGGCCGTGTTCAAAAATGTTGAATGAGGCACGGCCGTGTAAGTCGTGGTAAGGCCGTGTTCTAGTAGGAATGGTGGCACGACCGTGTGGCTTGAAGTCCAGGCCGTGCTGATTTCGTGGCTTGGCCCAACTTGGTCCGTTTTAAGCCCGTTTCTCGTTCTTTTCGTCATCGGGTGCTTTCCTGAGTATAAGACATGAAAAGAAAAGAATTAAGAGCACCTTTTTACACAAATTAAGGCTTAAATCATCCAAAAGCATACTAAATGTGGGTTTAGAATATGTTACTTTTACAGTTTATTAGAATCAGAGCTACGATTTAGTCGATTCTCGGACTAACGTAGCATGTCAGAGTCTAGCTATGCATGCCATATATCTAAACTGTGATAGTGTGATGAATCCTGACGTGAAAAATGTGATTTTTGTATAGTAATGGATCCCGAAAGAGCCGTAGCTGACGATGTAGAAAGTAATACGCCTGCTCCTGCTGAAGGGACAGTGCCCTCTGATCCGAGTCTGACTACGAGCGGTCAAGAGGGAGAAGCTAAACAAGCTTTCTTCCAGATGATGAGTGAGTGGTTCACTCAGTTTGTGAGAAATAACCCGACTGTTTCACATCCTCCGCCCTCGATTAATCCCCCTCAAACATCTGCCATGCCTCCGACTACGAATCTAAATCTGTTGAACAAGCCTCCGGTTGGCAAAATCCGTAAGTATGGGGCTGAAGAATTTAGGGCTACCAGTGATGACGATGCCGAGAAAGCCGAGTTCTGGTTAGAAAACACAATCCGGGTATTTGATGAAATGTCACTGAGTCCCGAGGAATGCATAAAGTGTGTGGTTTCTTTGCTACGAGATGCAGCCTATCAGTGGTGGAAAACTCTAATTTCTGTCGTTCCGAAAGAATGGGTGACATGGGATTTCTTTCAGATTGAGTTTCGGAAGAAATACATCGGCGAGAGATTCATTGATCAGAAACGAAAGAAATTTCTGGACTTGAAACAGGGTCATATGTCTGTTACTGAATATGAACGAGAGTTCGTGAGATTGAGTCAATTACTCGTGAATGTGTATCCACCGAGGCAATAATGTGCAAAAGATTCGAAGATGGTTTTAATGAAGACATCTGTTTACTTGTTGGGATTCTGGAAATAAAAGAGTTTGTGGTACTTGTTGATCGCGCGTGCAAAGCCGAAGCCCTCGAGAAAGATAAAAGGAAAGCTGAGTTTGAAGCTAAAGATGTGAGAAAGAGATTTCAAAGTAGATCATTTCAGTCTGCATCAAAGAAATTCAGAGATGAACAAAGCCGTTCAAGAGTTACTGTGGGACATTTGAATAAAGATCGAGCTAGATCACAAATGAGCTCCAAAACTCTGGCAACTTCAGTAGCAAGTGTTGGAAATGTTCGATCCGAATGACCCGAGTGTAAGCATTATGGTAAAAGACATTCGAGAAGTTGTAGATTGAATGATCGGGCTTACTTCAGATGTGGATCATTAGATCATTTCATTCGTGATTGCCCATAGTCTGTTGAGCCAGAGACTATTCAGAATCTGAGATCAGATAATGCTCCAGTGAGAGGTAGACCTTCGCGAAATACAAGAAATGTCAGTAGTAGTCAGAGAACTACGAGAGATACTGTTGCAAGATCTGAAGCTAGAGTGCCTGCCAGAGCGGATGCCATACGAACTCGTGAGGAAGCTTCATCTCCTGATGTTATAACTGGTACTTTTACACTTTATGATACTTCTGTGATTGCATTAATAGACCCTGGTTCTACTCATTCGTATATATGCATGAATTTGGTAACCAATAAGACTTTGCTTGTAGAGTCTATTGAGTTTGTTATAAAAGTATTGAACCCCTTAGGTAAAAGTGTTCTGGTTGACAAAATATGCAAGAACTGTCCGTTAATGTTTCGAGATATCTGTTTCCCTGCTGATCTGATGCTATTACCGTTTAATGAGTTTGATATAATTCTGGGTATGGACTGGTTGTCATTGCATGATGTTGTTGTGAATTGTAAAAGAAAGACTATTGATTTGAGCCGTCGGAATGGTGAAATAATTCGTATTGAGTCGAATGATTTAAATGGATTGCCTGCTGTGATATCTGTGTTGAAAGCTCAGAGTTATATGAAAAAGGGTTACGAAGCTTATTTTGCCTATGTGATTGATTCGAAAGTGTCTGAAAGGAAAGTTGAATCAGTGCCTGTTGTCTATGAATTCTCTAATGTATTTCCTGAAGAACTACCGGGATTGCCTCCGATACGTGAAGTTGAATTTGGTATTGATCTGTTGCCTGGTACGACACCTATTTCGATAGCCCTGTATAGAATGGCACCTACAGAGTTGAAAGAATTGAAGTCACAGCTGCAAGAATTGACTGACAGAGGGTTTGCCAAACCGAGTTTTTTGCCGTGGGGTGCTCCCGTTCTGTTTGTGAAAAAGAAAGATGGCACAATGAGAATGTGTATAGATTATCGTCAGTTGAACAAGGTAACTATAAAGAAAAAATATCCGTTGCCCAGGATTGACGATTTATTTGATCAGTTAAAAGGAGCTACTGTATTTTCAAAGATAGATCTGAGATCGGGTTACTACCAGTTGCGAGTAAAAGATTCAGACATTCCGAAAACTGCTTTCAGAACAAGGTACGGGCATTATGAAATTTAGTTATGCCTTTTGGATTAACTAATGCTCCTGATGTTTTTATGGATCTGATGAACAGAATCTTTAGACCATACTTAGATCGATTTGTTGTTGTATTCATAGACGACATTTTGATTTATTCACGGAATAAAACTAAACATGCTGAACATCTGAGAATCGTGTTGCAAACTCTGAGAGAAAAACAATTGTATGCGAAATTCAGTAAATGTGAATTCTGGTTGTGTGAAGTTAGTTTTTTGGGACATATTGTATTGCCCTCTGGAATACGAGTTGATCCGAGCAAGATTTCTGCTATTCTGGATTGGAAACCTCCGAAGAATGTGTCTGAAGTTTGCAGTTTTCTGGGACTTGCTTGTTATTACCGCAGATTCGTAAAAGGCTTTTCGATGATAGCTACTCCGTTAACTAAATTGCTTCAGAAAGATCTGAGATTTGAATGGTCCGATAAATGTCCGAAAAGCTTTGATCAGTTGAAAACTTTGTTAACTGAAGCTCCAGTGTTAGTACAACCAGAATCGGGCAAAGAGTTTGTAATATACAGTGATGCTTCGTTGAATGGTTTGGGATGTGTATTGATGCTGGAAGGCAAAGTAATAGCTTATGCCTCGAGACAACTAAAGCCTCACGAGAAGAACTCTCCGACACACGACCTCAAGTTAGCTGCGATTGTGTTCCCACTAAAGATTTGGCGACATTATCTGTTCGGCGAGAAATGTCATATGTTTTCAGATCATAAAAGTCTGAAATATCTGATGACCCAGAAATATTTGAATCTACAACAAAGAAGATGGTTAGAATTGTTGAAATATTATGAACTTGTGATAGATTATCACCCGGGTAAAGCAAATGTAGTTGCTGATGCATTGAGTCGAAAGTCACTGTGTGTATTACGTTCTATGAATGCTCAATTAGATCTGTCTGATGATAGTTTAGTGTTAGCTGAATTGAAAGCGAAACTGTTGTTTTTACAGCAGATATGTGGTGCTCATAAATTTGATAACGAATTGTTAGCGAAACGAGCTCAGTGTGATTTGAACTCTGATTCAGAATTTCGAGTTGATGTTAGTGATTGTTTGAAATTCTGAGATCGAATTTGTGTTCCGAGAAACTACGAGTTGAGTAAATTGATTTTAAATGAAGCACATAATAGTCATTGATCACTGTGAATCAGAGCTTTAAAATTTATAAAAAGAATGATCGAACCTAGAAACTAACTCTGACAACGATTGAGGCAAGTGCACCTATCGAACAGTAGTATAGCTTAGGCAAGACCGGATTATCGAACCCAAAGGAACTAAAAGTACTAATACTAACTTTCTTTTTATTATCTAGCCTAAAAATAAAGAGAGATTGTTTATCTAATATAAATTAATTAACTACTAAACTAAAGACTCTAAGACGAAGAAGAATGAATTTGGAAAATAACTTGGGAAAAACTCAGTTGATTTAGATGATACCCTAGGAAGAATCCACCTAGACTTCACTTGTTATCTAACACTGAACCATACGATTTATTCACTTAGTTTGATCCGTAAGACTCCCTAACGTATATTAAACCCTCTCTCGAGGCGAATAACGTCTAACCCTAGGTTAATTAGTGGAACTCTCGTTCTCTTATAATAACCCCCTAGAATAGCAGTAAATCGATCTATGGATTCCCATATTAGGTTTCACCCTAATCCGGCAAAATCTCGTCACCCTATCTCTAAGCATACGATCAAATCCGCTTAATTATGTTGGATCTACTCTTAGGCAGGGTCTATTCCTCCTCCACCTAAGCACATTAAATTTGGATTAAGCTCACATAATTAAGAACAAACTAAGTATTTATCATATAATTCAGAAAATAATAACAAGATTCATCATAGGTTTCATCCCCTTCGGGTATCCGAAGGGTTTAGTTCATAACAATAAAGGGAAACATCTCAAGAGAAAAGATAAAACAAAGCATAAGAAATCTCTAAAACCTCCTGAAGGAATTGAAGGAGAGATCCTCCGTCTTGAGTATAATTTTGGCTTCTTGAGATGGATCAACTGGCTATCCTTGAGTGAATCCCCACAAATCTGCCTTCTCTGCCCTAGCACGACGCCCCTAGACGATGGCTTTGGGCTCTCCCTCTTAGGTCATACTTAGGGTGTATTTATAGGCTTTTGAAATACATTTCTTTCTCCCTAAGTATCCTTTCCCGAATGAAATTGCTCTTCTCCACGGAAGAGGCACGGCCATGGCGCACGCCCGTGTGAATCGTGGCCAGGCCGTGTTCAGATTTCTTTAATGAGACACGGCCGTGTGAGTCAGGGTTAGACCGTGTTTCTAGATGATTGACTTGGCACGGCCGTGTGGGTCCAAGTCCAGGCCGTGTCGATTTCCTCTTTGGCCCGTTTTGGTCCGTTTTGAGCCCGTTTCTCATTATTTTTATCCTTGGGTGCTTTCTTGAGTATAAGACATGAAAAGAAAGGATTAAGATCACCTTTTTACATAAAATAAGGGATAATTCATCCAAAAGCATACTAAATGTGGGATTTAAATATGTTACTATTTCGGTTTATCAAATACCCCCACACTTAAGCTTTTGCTTGTCCTCAAGCAAAATTCTCAACTTACAATTAAAACGAACTTCCTATAATTCATAATAGTCATTGATAGTGTCTCATCATAATTCAGGGATAATTTATACATGGATAATTCAACTCAAAGTGTCCTAAAAATTCAAACACTATAAGCCTTATATTTTGTAGCACAAAACATAGGTGTTTCCCTTCATCTAAATAATTACCTCTGATTCGAAATTGTCAAGGATTGACATCCTTACTAAAGATTCACTCAAATCACTCAAAGTGTTTAAGGTTCAAAATTTAGGCACTCAAAAGTCAAACATGAAGAGTTAATCCCATAGGCTTGCATGAAAATCAAATCTCCACCACTGAAATATGAGATGAAACATAAATCAAAAGGTCTTTGTTAGGGTTGTAACGGGGCTAGGGTTAAGGTGTGGAATAAGGCTGAATTAGAGGGTTAGAATCGAGATTGAATTGACAAATTACCTAACTAAGAACTAATGAACTAATAATAATAATTTCATTAATTGAAAACTAATAATACTAATACTACGAGCTTCTTCTTCGATATTTGGAATTTAAATAAATGTATAAGCTCGTTTAATCACATAACTAATAATGAATATACTTCGTCGTTTTTTTTGAAGTACATAATAAATACATAATAAAGGATAAATTACTAAAATTCATAATTAGGCAACTAATCATATCAAATCTCGATATAGGGGTAGTTAGAAAGAATGGTGATAATAATTACAAAGGGCTTTGGGTTAATATTAGTGGGTGAGTCAATAAATAGGGTTGTTAGGATTAAAAGGGGTTCACTAGGGGTTAATTTTCAAGGCAGCTTTTAATGGAGTTAGTGGGTTAAAACCTAGGTGCCTTTATCATCTCTCATAATATCAAATCAAAAGTGTGGTCTCGACATGTATAATCGATGCAAGTTTTAGAATAACAAATCAGTGTTTACATACTCATAATCAATAAAGTGAGCAAGAAAAAGAATTTATGCTCTATAAAGCTCAAAAACTCACAAAAATTATGGGTATTTTTGACGTCAACCTTGTAAATATCAAATTTCAAGGTAATATTTAAATTCAGGTAGACGACCTAGAAAATTTTTAATTCAGAAAAATAGACTTATTATGCTTGATTCTCTAGTATTCTTAGAATTTAATCATCAATGCACAATTATCAATGACTTAATCTAAAACATATCAATAAACATCATAAATCATCAGAAATTTCATCCTAATTAGTAATATGAGTAAATTACTTAAAAACAAGACTAAATTCAGGGATTTTGAGAATAATGAAAAAAAAAGTTTGGTACTACGTCTAAGATTCACCCCCCCACACTTAAGATGTACATTGCCCTAAATGTACAAAGATAGATAATATAAATGTAATGTTTAGATCAGAAGATATGGGGATAAGTGAAACTCCCTGAATTATGGATGAAATCCTTGAGTTGGCAGTGGTCGTGGTGCAAGATAAGTTGGAGGGCCGGTCTGGATGACGATCCTGCGCTAGATGAAGAAATTGGGTAGCTCATGCAGGATTAGCCAGGATATACTAATAATAATTAAAATTATACTAATTCAATAATTAAAGAAAAGCAAGCTAAAGTGGAGAAAAATAAAGATGAAACGAAAACTAAAGGAAAAGAAAAATGGACTATGGAGTCCTTATTGTTGGGTGTGATTTCTAAGGCTATGGATATGGTGGTGTTCGTGGCGTGATTCCCTAGCAGCCTTTAGAACCTGACACTAAGAAGTTAAAATAAAATAATCTAATTTAAGCAGAAGAGAAGTACAGATAAGGAAATTCAAGCAAAAGAGAAAAACGAATTAAAAACTAGATAGCCTCAAATATCCTGTAACACCCCTAACCCGTGTCCGTCGCTAGATTAGGGTTACGGGTATTACCATGTAAGTTAAAACTTTAGTTCACTCGATTAAATCTTAGTTGATCATCTTTATCAAATAATTTAATTATAAACAAACAAATCACACATGTGTAACACATACTTAATACATTAATCCAAGTCATATACGATATAATCATCGATGAACATAAAATGACCATGCAATGTATATTACGACATGACATTATCACATAACAATACAGATTTCATGCACCACATTTATCAAAACGATCTTGATCTATAAAATTTATAAACAACTAAACTATTCGTAACTAATTAATTTAGTAAGTATACTTCGAATGTCAATGCATAATACTTCCTATTAAGACCAATTTCATATGGCATAAAACCTATTTCCACATAACCGAATATATGCAACTTATTACACATCACATACATTCTTATGTATTTGGCCGAATATACAAGGTCTCATTTATAACATTTCATGTTCGTTATGAGAGCACAAACCGAGTTTGGTAGTTTCATGCACTCAATTAAATTAAGCAATCTCACAAGCCAAATATATATAAATACATGTATACATCATAGTTATGCACATTTTCCATATTCGACTATGAGCTTAAACAATTAATTCTTTAAACATGTTAACTACATTTGCAACTATCACCTAGGTTTGGCCGAATACACATACACGCATTACTCAATATAATTCATACTGTAGTAAATCGACTAAAGTTGACACACATACATAAATTCCGAATGATGCTCAACTAACACATACCTACCTTGACTTATACATGCAAAGATTAACTTAAATGCCGAAACACCTGACTAATTTAACACAAACATTGGCATTACAAACAAGCAACCATATAGAACGCATAATACATAAGCTTGAAGTAAAGAAGCAACCCATAGACGAATTGTTGAAACCAAACACTTTAATCACATAGTCAAGAACAAATAAAACCAAACTTATAATGAATGTTTAAGCCATTTTCGCATGTCTATTATAAATATATAAACATAACATCATTCCAACATTTAGCTAGCCTATACATGCCTTTGATTCAAAATAACTAGCTTAATAGTACCAAAAAGGGATGATAGTGTGGTTGACTTCACCAACGATCCTTCGAGCCCGTAGCTTGACCAAAATCTATAAAATGAACAATGAACACACACAAAGTAAGCTCACTAGCTTAGTAAGTCTCAAGCAACTATAAATGTAATGATCATACACTTAAATATTTTAAATCTTCAGGCTTATAGAATTGGACATAAATATTTCAATATGTAAAAACAATGTACATAGCCGAATACTAGTAATACCCTTGATTTAAATATTATCACTATATCACCATGAACATATACATTATCGAATCTCATGAATATCATATTTAATCTTATATTCCGAGTCACATGAACACATCTTAGGTATCGATCTCCTATATCTACTTATACATATATGCAAACACTTTCAAACTCTTTCACCATTGATCTTTCCATTTGTAACTGAATCTTCAATGTAATAAGCATGTATATATCTCAATTTCACACACATATAATTTTCATACACATTAATGATAAGCTCAACATTATAAAATAAAATACTTATAGAATCATCCACTTCATCACATCGTACTTAACTAAAACGATAATAAATTAACTTACTTCATTCCTTACTAATATAGTAGGCTAACTCTTACCCGAGCTTTTAGCACATAGCACTATATATGTGTCACCTTGTTTGATTTTTGGATTCTCCGTTTATAGCATATCACCGACATTAAGCCTGCTAGACCCGAAGTCTGAAGTCCGAACACCGGCATTAAGCCTGCTAGGCAACAAGCCCGAAATAAATCACCAAGCACAAGGCTCGCTAGGCAATAAGCCGAAATAATTCACCGGCACAAGGCACGCTAGGCAATAAGCCCGAAATAATTCACCGGCACAAGGCACGCTAGGCTCAAGCCCGAATATCAACACTATTAACCATTCAATTCAGATTACTTAGTGCTAAATTCACAAACATTTCAGTATACTTCATATTTCTTTCACATATCAAACCGAACTTACTTATTCACATTACATTAAACAACATAAAGTCAATCCAATAATATACCACCACATTCGCCATCACATAGATTTATACTCAAAATTATCAAATATCATCATTTACCATGTTCATAATTAATTCTTTAACATATATTTGCTTAAGGACTTACCTCGACTATCGACGGACAACGTAGACTGGCTATTCGATAACCTTCGCCTTTCCCCTATCCAAATCCATTTTTCTTTGTTCTTGATCTAAACACATTAAAATTTAGCTCATTCAAGCACATTTCATCTCAATTTAGTCCCAAAACACATAAACGGGTAAATTACCATTTTACCCCTAATGTTTCACATTTTTTACAATTTAGTCCTATTTGCATAAAACACAAAATACACGAAATTCCACTATACCACTCAAGGGCCGAATATTCATAGGGACTATACAAGTCTATTTCTTTCATTTATTTTGCATTTTAGCCCCTCAAAATTTTATTCTTTGTAATTTAGTCCAAAATACTCAAATTCACTAAAATTTCCAACACAAAACATGCTAATCCTTAACATAACTTTAATATAGCATCATCAAACATCAAAAAATACAAGAACATGACAATGGCCGAACATCAAACATGCTCAAATTTAAAAATTCTAACATGGGTCAACTAATGTTCAAGCAACGATCTCAAAACGTAAAAATTAACAAAAATCGAAATCAAACTAACCTTGAATTTGAGCTTATATGTGCCGAAAATAAAAAGAAACCAAGTTCTTCTTCTTCCTCCAATATTCGGCCAAGAGAAATAAGATGATAATGGCCATTTCATTTGTTTTATTTTAACATATAATATGATTTTACTTAATTACTAATATAACCTTTCAAATAAAATAAAACTAATATATAACTTAAGGTTACTTATGTCATATACCACCCACTAACTTAAAAATGGGCTAATTACCTTTTTAATACCCCATATTAGAAAGCCATCATCATTTAAGCACTTTCCACTATAGTATGCAACTTTTACACTTTACGCGATTTAGTCCTTTTTGTTAAATTAAACACTCAAACGATAAAATTTTTATACGAAACTTTCACACATCATAAATCACATATAATTAGCACCAAAAATAATATTTAAAATTTTTTTGGACTCGGATTCGTGGTCCCGAAACCACCGTTCCGATTAGGGTCAAATTTAGACTGTTACAACTCTCCCCCCTTTAAGGATTTTCGTCCCCGAAAATCTTACCATTAAACAAAGTCGAATATTGTTGCCTCATTGAATCCTCAGGCTCCCACGTAGCCTCTTCAACTCCGTGCCGATTCCATAGCACTTTCACTAACGAAATTTTCTTGTTTCTCAACTCTTTCATTTCTCGAGCTAAAATACGGATCGGTTCTTCCTCATACGTCATATCGGATAGGATTTCAATTTCGGACGAAACAATCACATGTGACGGATCTGATCTATATCTACGAAGCATCGAAACGTGAAATATGTTGTGTATCTTTTCTAATTCAGAGGGCAACTTCAATCGATATGCAATAGGCCTAATACGTTTGATGATCTCATATGGTCCGATGAATCTTGGACTTAGTTTGCCTTTTCTACCAAATCGGAGTACTTTCTTCCACGGAGAAACTTTCAAGAATACCCAGTCTCCGACTTGGAACTCAATGTCTTTACATTTTAAATCAGCGTATGACTTTTGACGATCCGAGGTAGCTTTCAAACTATCTCTGATTATAGCCACTTTATGTTTCGTCTCTTTAATTAAATAAACGCCGTGTATCTTATTTTCACTAAGCTCGATCTAGTACAACGGTGTACGACACTTGCGGCCATATAGAGCTTCGTAAGGTGCCATTTTGATACTAGATTGAAAACTGTTATTATAAGTAAATTCAATCAAATGTAAGTATCTTTCCTACGTACCTTCAAACTCAAGGACGCAACATCTCAACATGTCCTCAAGTATCTGAATGGTTCGCTCGCATCGATCATGTCTGTCTGCGGATGAAAGGCTGTGCTAAAGTGGAGTTTAGTACCTAAAGCATCTTGCAACTTCTTCCAAAACCACGATGTGAATCTCAGATCTCTGTCTGAAATAATGGAACTCGGCACACCATGTAATCTCACAATTTGAGATACATACAACTCAGCAAGTTTATCGAGCGAATAGTCTGCACGAACCGGCACTAAGTGAGCTGATTTGGTTAGTCTATCCACTATAATCCAGACTGCATCTTTCTTGCTCGGTGTTGTAGGCAAACCGGATACAAAATCCATAGTGATTCTATCCCATTTCCATTCAGGTATCATGATCGGCTGAAGTAACCCAGAAGGCACTTGATGCTCAGCTTTTACTTGCTGACAAATTAAACACTTTGAAACAAATTCATATATATCCCGTTTCATGCCAGGCCACCAATATAACTGTTTCAAATTATTATACATTTTTGTGCTACCCGAATGTACCGATAGTCGACTATTATGAGCCTCATTTAAAATCATCTGAATCAAATCCACATTCCTCGGAATACATATTCGGCCTTTGAAGTTCAAACAATCATTTGCATCAATTCGAAACTCTGACTCTGCATCATTTTCACACTGAACTCGTCTAGAAATCATATCTTTGTCAATTTTCTGTGCATCACAAATTTGCTGAATAAATATCGGTCTTTCTTTCATCTCGGCTATGATCGAACCATTACCAGACATAACCATATGTGCGTTCAACGCATGGAGAGAAAATAATGATTTTCGACTTAAGGCATCCGCAACAACGTTAGCTTTCTCCGGATGGTAGTCAATCCCTAATTCATAGTCCTTCAACAGCTCTAACCATCTGCGTTGTCTCAAGTTCAAATATTTCTGAGTCATCAAGTACTTCAAACTTTTGTGATCTGAATAAACATGACATTTCTCACCGAATAAGTAATGACGCCAAATTTTCAATGCGAAAACAATGGCTGCTAATTCCAGATCATGTGTCGGATAATTTCTTTCATGAGGCTTCAATTGTCTCGAAGCATAGGCTATGACTTTGCCTTCCTGCATCAAAACGCAACCCAAACCATTCAAAGAAGCATCACTAAAAACAATAAATTCTTTACCGATTCAGTGAGCTATGCTGGAGCTTCGGTCAAAAGGGCTTTCAACTGATCGAAGCTTTTCTGACACTTTTCTGACCATTCAAATTTAACGTCTTTTTGTAATAGCTTTGTCAACGGGGTAGCTATTATAGAAAAACCTTTCACAAATCATCTGTAGTAACCCACAAGTCCTAGAAAACTTCGAATTTTAGAAACATTCTTCGGTGGTTTCCAATCAAGTATAGCCGATATTTTATTCGGATCAACCCGAATGCCCGATCTTTCAAACGACATGACCCAAAAAGCTGACTTCCTTCATCCAAAATTCACACTTACTAAACTTTGCATAGAACTATCAATCTCGCAAAGTTTGTAGCACCAATCTCAAATGCTCGGCATGCTCGGTTTCATCTCTGGAGTAGATCAGGATATCATCTATAAACACTACCACAAACCGATCCAAATACTGTCTGAAAATCCGATTCATCAAATCCATAAAAATAGCAGGTGCATTAGTAAGTCCAAAAGGCATAACCAGGAACTCAAAATGTCCGTACCTCGTCCGAAATGTAGTCTTTGACACATCAGAATCTTTGACTCGCAACTTATAATAACCCGATCTCAGATCTATCTTTGAAAACACTGAAGCCCCTTTCAACTGATCAAATAAGTCATCAATCCGAGGCAACGGGTATTTATTCTTTATTTTCACCTTATTTAACTGTCGGTAATCAATACACATTCGCATAGTCCCATCTTTCTTTTTCACAAATAGAACTGGTGCACCCCAAGGAGAAAAGCTCGGTCGTGCAAAGCCCCTATCTGTCAACTCTTGCAACTGTGTTTTCAACTCTTTTAATTCAGTAGGTGCCATCCGATATGGAGCTATCGAAATCGGAGTCGTCCCCCATACTAACTCAATACCAAACTCTATTTCTTGAACTGGCGGTAAACCCGGTAATTCTTCAGGAAACACATCTGGGTATTCACACACAAACCGTAATGTAATTCAATCTGCTTTTTAGACACTTTATTATCCAACACATAGGCCAAGTAAGCTTCACATCCTTTTCTCACATACTTACGAGCTAACATCGAGGATATTACTACCGGTAAACCAATCAGATCATTAGATTCAACCCGGATGATCTCACCGTTCTGGCATCTCAAATCAATAATCTTTCTTTTGCAATTCACCAGTGCATCATGCAAAGTTAACCAGTCCATTCCCAAAATTATGTCGAACTCGTCGAAAGGTAACAACATTAAATCAGCTGGAAAGCAGAAATCTTGAATCATCAACGGGCAACCTTTACACACTTATCAACGAGTACACATCGACCCAAGGGGTTGGACACACGAATCACAAACTCAGTAGACTCCACAGGCAGAGTCTTACTGGATACTAGAGTTTCACACACATACGAATGAGTCGAACCAGGATCAATCAATGCAATCACAGTAGTATCATAAAGTGTGAAAGTACCGGTAATGACATCTGGGAAAGAAGCATCCTCTCTGGCACGTATAGCATAAGCTCTAGCTGGTGCTCGAGCCTCTGATTGAACTGCGGTGTCCTTCGCTCCTCCTCTCGATCGCCACCTACATTCCTTGAATGTCCGGGTGGTACGCCTCGTCGGCCGACGCGTTGTTTCGGTTTAGTGTTACGAGCCGTATTTTGCTCGGCTAGCATCGGGCACTCTCTAATAAAATGGTCCGATGATCCACATTTAAAAAGGGGACCGATAACGAAATCTACAACTCCCGTAATGCCATTTTCCATAATACTTGCACTCAGCCCGGTTCTGCTGAACATTGCCAACACTAGCCATCGAAGTGGCTCGGGAACCCACTGGAGGTCGATCTCGTCTAGACAGGTCTGAAGTAGCTTTATGTCGGCCGAAGTCATCTTTTAACTTCTTAGGCGCGGTATGGAAAGTCTTACTCGATGATCTTTTACGAGTGTCTCTAGCTTCTATTTCAGCCTTTCTTTTCTCTTTTCCAAGCTCTTCAGCTTTGCAAGCTCGCTCGACAAGTACCGCGAACTCTTTGATCTCAAGAATGCCCACAAGCAACTTTATGTCTTCATTCAGACCGTCTTCAAATCTTTTGCACATAATGGCTTCAGTTGATACACACTCTCAGGCATATCGGCTCAATCTGAAAAACTTCCGCTCATATTTCATCACAGTCATACGACCCTGTTTTAGTTCCAGAAATTCTTTTCGTTTCTGATCGATGAATCTCTGACTGATATATTTCTTACGAAACTCGATCTGGAAGAAATCCCAAGTCACTTTTTCTTTCGGAACCACTGATACTAGTGTATTCCACCAGTGATATGCAGTGTCCCGAAGTAGAGATATAGCACACTTCAGGCATTCATCTAGAGTACAGGATAGCTCATCAAGTACCCAAATAGTGTTATCAAGCCACATCTCAGCTCGCTCTGCGTCATCATCATCATTAGCTTTGAATTCTTTGGCCCCATATTTCCTGATTTTATCAACGGGAGGCCTACTAGATCTCATCGGATCTATCATCGGAGGTGCAGAAGGTGCTGGAGTTGGATTATTCAGGGGTGGAGGTTGTTGTACAACCGGGTTAGTCTGAATGAACTGGGTGAACCATTCATTCATCATCTGGTAGAAGGCTTGCTTAGCCTCCCCTTTATGGCTACCCGAAACAGGTCGAGAGTCTACCGGCGCTGATCCATGTGCGCGATCAGGCGCTACACTCTCTACATCATCCGCTACGGCTCTGTTAGGATCCATTTACTATATAAAACATAGTTTGAAATGTCAGAAGTCACCACACTATCGTATATATAATAAAGGCATGTATAGCTAGACTCACACGCGCTACGGTGGTCCTAGAATTGACTAAATCGTAAGCTCTGATACTAATCAAATGTAACACCCCTAACCCGTGTCCGTCGCCGGATTAGGGTTACGGGTATTACCATGTAAGTTAAAACTTCAGTTCACTCGATTAAATCTTAGTTGATCATATTTATCAAATAATCTAATTATAAACAAACAAATCACACATGTGTAACACATACTTCTTACAATAATCCAAGTCATATACGATATAATCATCGATGAACATAAAATGCCCATGCAATGTATATTACGACATGACATTATCACATAACAATACAGATTTCATGCACCACATTTATCAAAACGATCTTGATCTATAAAATTTATAAACAACTAAACTATTCGTAACTAATTAATTTAGTAAGTATACTTCGAATGTCAATGCATAATACTTCCTATTAAGACCAATTTCATATGGCATAAAACCTATTTTCACATAACCAAATATATGCAACTTATTACACATCACATACATTCTTATGTATTTGGCCGAATATACAAGGTCTCATTTATAACATTTCATGTTCGTTACCGAGCACAAACCGAGTTTGGTAGCTTCATGCACTCAATTAATTAAGCAATCTCACAAGCCAAATATATATAAATACATGTATACATCATAGTTATGCATATTTTCCATATTCGACTATGAGCTTAAACAATTAATTCTTTAAACATGTTAACTACATTTGCAACTATCACCTAGGTTTGGCCGAATACACATACACGCATTACTCAATATAATTCATACTTCGTAAATCGACTAAAGTTGACACACATACATAAATTCCGAATGATGCTCAACTAACACATACCTACCTTGACTTATACATGCAAAGATTAACTTAAATGTCGAAACATCTGACTAATTTAACACAAACATTGGCATTACAAACAAGGAATCATATAGAATGCATAATACATAAGCTTGAAGTAAAGAAACACCCATAGACGAATTGTTGAAACCAAACACTTTAATCACATAGTCAAGAACAAATAAAACCAAACTTATAATGAATGTTTAAGCCATTTTCGCATGTCTATTATATATATATAAACATAACATCATTCCAACATTTAGCTAGCCTATACATGCCTTTGATTCAAAATAACTAGCTTAAAAGTACCAAAAAGGGATGATAGTGTAGTTGACTTCACCAACGATCCTTCGAGCCCGTAGCTTGACCAAAATCTATAAAACGAACAATGAACACACACAAAGCAAGCTCACTAGCTTAGTAAGTCTCAAGCAACTATAAATGTAATGATCATACACTTAAATATTTTAAATCTTTAGGCTTATAGAATTGAACATAAATATTTCAATATGTAAAAACAATGTACATAGCTGAATACTAGTAATACCATTGATTTAAATATTATCACTATATCACCATGAACATATACATTATCAAATCTCATGAATATCATATTTAATCGTATATTCCGAGTCACATGAACACATCTTAGGTATCGATCTCCTATATCTACTTATACATATATGCAAACACTTTCAAACTCTTTCACCATTGATCTTTCCATTTGTAACTGAATCTTCAATGTAATAAGCATGTATATATCTCAATTTCACACACATATAATGTTCATACACATTAATGATAAGCTCAACATTATAAAATAAAATACTTATAGAATCATCCACTTCATCACATCGTACTTAACTAAAATGATAATAAATTAACTTACTTCATTCCTTACTAATATAGTAGGCTAACTCTTACCTGAGCTTTTAGCACATAGCACTATATATGTGTCACCTTGTTTGATTTTTGGATTCTCCGTTTATAGTATATCACCAGCATTAAGCCTGCTAGACCCAAAGTCTGAAGTTCGAACACCGGCATTAAGCCTGCTAGGCAATAAGCCCGATATAATTCACTGGCACAAGGCCTGCTAGGCTCGAAGCCTGAATATCAACACTATTAACCATTCAATTCGCATTACTTAGTGCTAAATTCACAAACATTTCGTATACTTCATATTTCTTTCACATATCAAACCGAACTTACTTATTCACATTACATTAAACAACATAAAGTCAATCCAATAATATACCACCACATTCGGCCATCACATAGATTTATACTCAAAATTATCAAATATCATCATTTACCATGTTCATAATTAATTCTTTAACATATATTTTCTTAAGGACTTACCTCGACTATCAATGGACAACGTAGACCGGCTATTCGATAACCTTCGCCTTTCCCCGATCAAAATCCATTTTTCTTTGTGCTTGATCTAAACACATTAAAATTTAGCTCATTCAAGCACATTTCATCTCAATTTAGTCCCAAAACACATAAACGGGTAAATTACCATTTTACCCCTAATGTTTCACATTTTTACAATTTAGTCCTATTTACATAAAACACAAAATACACAAAATTCCACTATACCACTCAAGGGCCGAATATTCATAGGGACTATACAAGTCTATTTCTTTCATTTATTTTGCATTTTAGCCCCTCAAAATTTTATTCTTTGTAATTTAGTCTAAAATACTCAAATTCACTAAAATTTCCAACACAAAACATGCTAATCCTTAACATAACTTTAATATAACATCATCAAACATCAAAAACTACAAGAACATGACAATGGCCGAACATCACACATGCTCAAATTTAAAAATTCTAACATGGGTCAACTAATGTTCGAAGCAACGATCTCAAAAACGTAAAAATTAACAAAATTCGAAATCAAACTAACCTTGAATTTGAGCTTATATGTGCCGAAAATAAAAAGAAACCAAGTTCTTCTTATTCCTCTAATATTCAGCCAAGAGAAATAAGATGATAATGGCCATTTCATTTGTTTTACTTTAACATATAATATGATTTTACTTAATTACTAATATAACCTTTCAAATAAAATAAAACTAATATATAACTTAAGGTTACTTATGTAATATACCACCCACTAACTTAAAAATGAGCTAATTACCTTTTTAATACCCCATATTAGAAAGCCATCATCATTTAAGCACTTTCCACTATAGTATGCAACTTTTACACTTTACGCGATTTAGTCCTTTTTGTTAAATTAAACACTCAAACGATAAAATTTTTATACGAAACTTTCACACATCATAAATCACATATAATTAGCACCAAAAATAATATTTAAAAATTTTTTACACTCGGATTCGTGGTCCCGAAACTACCGTTCCGATTAGGGTCAAATTCAGACTGTTACATATCATTGGCTTGTCATGAGAATGAAGCAGCCGGCATGAACTTATGTAGATCGGTCTCCTTTGAGTAGATTGTGCTTGATTCCTTTCACTTCTTTGGCATGGTTCTAGCGTAGCTCAAGAGTGATAGAGGCTTTGTTTCTAAGGAAATGAGAGAGATTTTTGAAAGAAAAAGAAGATGGAAGAAGGTGGGGTGAAGGGGGAGGGCTGTGGGGTTTAAATGAAATTTTGTATCTGAGGCTCTCCCACACCCGTGGATGGAGGGTGTGTCGATTCAAACGGCCGACTCGCACGGCCGTGTTCCTAGGTGTGTTGGTTACCCCACGCTAGTGTCTAGCCTGTGTTCGACAAGTCAGTATGTTGGCACAGTTTTAAGGCACGGGCATGTTCTGCCGTGGTTGGAAACTCAGTAGCTTCACATGGTCATGGGGCATGGCCGTGCCCCTTTGTCGGTGCCCGTGGTGTAGTGGTTGGATCCGTGACGTCAAAAAGTGGTTGGAACTGATTCGCACTGCCTCTATTATGTCAGTACGGGGATTCTTATTGTCCACACGGCCACGGCCACGGCCGTGTGCAAGGCCGTGTGACTTAGAAATCTGTACTTCTGGTTAGTTTATAACTAGGTGTAAAGAAAAGAAGAAAAATAAATTTAAAGCAAAATGTAAAAATAAATTGTGTTAGTGCTCGGGTTGCCACCCGAGAAGCGCTAGTTTATAGTCTTAAGCTAGACTCTCCTCTCATTTGCATTGTCAGGGTGGTTTGAGGAGTTGGAAGTCCTTCCTCATGCCATCATTTGTATCCTCGTGAAAAGATTTAAGTCGAGATGTGTTTATAGTAAAAGTACCAAAAATAGGATTACTTACCTCGACTGTTCCGTATGGGAAAACACTGGTTACCCTAAAAGGTATTTCTTTGTTTGTGTTAGGGTCTGGAGGAGATATTCGAGGATCTTCCTGATCTAACAGTACCTGGTCCCCTATTTTGAAGTGGTTTGTTGTTCCTATTAGCTCTTTTGGGGGCTCATTCGATTTTATCTTGTGTGGTTTCGATTCTTCGTCGTGTTTCCCTAATTTCTCCTTGAAGTGTGTCTTCCACTCATCTACATCATCAATCTGAATCCCTCGTTCCCCATGAGTTATTTCTTTGTCGCCATGGGGTTTAGGATCGGGTTCAGTTGTATTCTTTGGTGGTGCTTCCTGAAAATAAGGGTTAACCGAATGGCTATCAGTAGAATTTACGTTCTCACCTTGATTACTCGATGTTCTAGCCGAGTCGAGAGCCTTGAGGGTGACCATCTCATTACCTACACAAAGTATGAGTTCTCCTGCATTAACATCAATTTTAGTCCTGGCAGTCGCTAAAAAGGTTCTTCCTAAAATTAGGGGAATCGAATTATCCTCATCCATGTCTAAGACAACAAAATCTATTGGAAAAACAAATCTATCAATTTTTACAAGAACATCTTCGATAATGCCCCTAGGAATTCTAACATTTTTATCAACTAATTGAATGCTCATCCTAGTTTGTTTGGGTTTCCCTAGACCTAATTGTTTAAACAATTTGTAAGGTATGACATTTATGCTTGCCCCTAAATCAGCTAACGCATTATCAATAGTTAGTCTACCAACTAAACATGGAATTGTAAAACTCCCTGGATCTTTTAATTTTTGTGGTAGTTTATTTTGCAAGATTGCTGAGCACATTGTGTTTAGTTCCACGTGTGATGCCTCGTCTATCCTTCACTTGTTCGTCAAAAGTTCTCCTAAAAATTTTCTAGAATCTGGTATCTGTGAAAGAGCTTCAAGTAACGGTAAGTTAATATGTAATTTCTTTAAAAGTTTAAGAAACTTACCGAACTGTTCCTCTGTGTCGTCTCTTGTTAATGCTTTGGGATATGGTATGCGAGGTTGGTACTCCTTGATTACCAGTTTTGGCTTGTCTTGTGTTACCTCAACTTTACCTTTTTCTACCTCATTTCCTTGTGTTGGACTGGGTTCGTCTACTTCTTCACTTTCTTGAGCTGTTATGGCTTGGATTTGCTTCTTTCGATTAATTTTAATATTACTCGGTAGATGCCCTTGCGGTCGTTTTGATAATAGCTTCGCAATTTATCCGACTGACTGGGTAATTTCCCCGATTGCCTTTGTAAGTCCTCCAATTTGGTTCTCGATCGTTTTGATTGATTTTTGTTGGGTGTCGAGTGTTACCTCAATTTTTTTGGAGACGGGCTTCTGTGGATGCTATGAATTTGTTCAACGTCTCTTCAAGATTCGGCTTCTTTTCCTGTGGATAGGGCTGATTTTGGAAATTTTGAGGAGGTTGTTTTCTTTGATTTCCTTGATTTCCTTGACCTCCCCACGAAAAATTTGGGTGGTTCCTCCAACCTGGATTATAATTATTACTATATGGGTTATTATTAGATCTGAAATTGTTACTTATATAGTTCATCTGTTCACTTTCTGTGCCCGGTTGGTAGGGTGGGTACTCAGGATTCGCCACAGTTTCACTTGCATCACACTGCATGACTGGATGTACCTGCGAAGAACACAAACTATCAAGCTTCTTATTCATCAACTCTACCTGATTTGATAGCATGGTTACTGCGTCGAGGTTGTAAACTCTGGCTGTTTTTGTTGGCCTTGTTCTTGTAACTTGCCACTGATAATTATTCAGCGACATCTCTTCTATAAATTTGTAGGCTGCTTCAGGAGTTTTATTATTCAGAGTTCCACCGGCGGCTGAGTCTATTAGTTGCCTCATTGAGGGGTTTACACCGTTATAGAAAGTTTGGACTTGGAGCCACAAGGGTAAACCATGGTGCGGACACCTTCTCAAGAGATCCTTATATCTCTCTCATGCATCGTATAATGTCTCTAAATCCATCTTCACAAAAGAAGAGATATCATTACGTAATTTGGCCGTTTTGGCCGGTGGGAAATATTTTAATAAAAAATTTTTGGTCATTTGATCCCATGTAGTGATTGACCCTCGTGGTAGCAAGTTTAACCACTGTTTAGCTTTATTCTTTAATGAAAAGGGAAATAACCGAAGACGTATGGCATCATCAGAAACGCCATTTATTTTGAAGGTATCACAGAACTCTAAAAATTAGCTATATGAGTGTTTGGATCTTCCGTCCTGCAAACCATCAAATTGAACAAACTGTTGAATCATTTGTATAGTGTTAGGCTTTAATTCAAAATTATTAGCAGCTATAGCAGGCCTAACAATACTTGATTCGGCTCCTGTTAAATGAGGTTTAGCATAATCAAACATAGTACGAGGAGCATTATTTTCTCCCACATCTTGTGGTGGTGGGTTATTTTCGTCCATCCCTTCAGTAGGATTGGATCTGTCTTCTCGCTCTTTTTCCGTGTAATTTAGGGCTCGACTGATTTCTCTGCGATTCCTACGAACGGTAGCGTCAATATCACTATCGTGTACTAAAGGTCCTCTCGGGTTCCTTCTAGTCATAAACTAGAGGTACCTGCTAGGAAAAGAAAGAAAAAAAATTTAGCAAAATTTTAAAAAAATAATAATAAAAATAAAAATAAATTACGGATAATAAAAAATAATTGCTAAAGTAATAAAAATAGAGCTTTCTTGATATTTTAGTCCCCGGCAACGGTGCCAAAAACTTGATCGCTGTGAATCAGAGCTTTAAAATTTATAAAAAGAATGATCGAACCTGGAAAATAACTCTGACAACGATTGAGGCAAGTGCACCTATCGAACAGTAGTATAGCTTAGGCAAGACCGGATTATCGAACCCAAAGGAACTAAAAGTACTAATACTAACTTTCTTTTTATTATTTAGCCTAAAAATAAAGAGAGATTGTTTATCTAATCTAAATTAATTAACTACTAAACTAAAGACTCTAAGACAAAGAAGAATGAATTTGGAAAATAACTTGGGAAAAACTCAGTTGATTTAGATGATACCCTAGGAAGAATCCACCTAGACTTCACTTGTTATCTAACACTGAACCATACGATTTATTCACTTAGTTTGATCTTTAAGACTCCCTAACGTATATTAAACCCTCTCTCGAGGGGAATAACGTCTAACACTAGGTTAATTAGTGGAACTCTCGTTCTCTTATAATAACCCCCTAGAATAGTAGTAAATCGATCTATGGATTCCCATATTAGGTTTCACCCTAATTCGGCAAAATCTCGTCACCCTATCTCTGGGCTCATGATCAAATCCGCTTAATTATGTTGGATCTACTCTTGGCGGTGGTCTATTCCTCCTCCACCTAAGCACATTAAATTTGGATTAAGCTCACATAATTAAGAACAAACTAAGTATTTATCATATAATTGAGAGAAAATAATAACAAGATTCATCATAGGTTTCATCTCTTCTGTATCTGAAGGGTTTAGTTCATAACAATAAAGGGAAACATCTCAAGAGAAAAGATAAAACAATACATAAGAAATCCCTAAAACCCCCTGAAGGAATTGAAGGAGAGATCCTCCGTCTTGAGTATAATTCTGGCTTCTTGAGATGGATCAACTGGCTATCCCTGAGTGAATCCCCATAAATCTGCCTTTTCTGGCCTAGCACGACGCCTCTAGACGATAGCTTTGGGCTCTCCCTCTTAGGTCAGACTTAGGGTGTATTTATAGGCTTTTGAAATACGTTTCTTTCTCCCTAAGTATCCTTTTTTGAATGAAATTGCTCTTCTCCACGGTAGAGGCACGGCCATGGCGCACGCCCGTGTGAATCGTGGCCAGGCCGTGTTCAAATTTCTTTAATGAGACACGGCCGTGTGAGTCAGGGTTAGACCGTGTTTCTAGATGATTGACTTGGCACGGCCATGTGGGTCCAAGTCCAGGCCGTGTCAATTTTCTCTTTGGCCCGTTTTGGTCCGTTCTGAGCCCGTTTCTCGTTCTTTTTATCCTTGGGTGCTTTCCTGAGTATAAGACATGAAAAGAAAGGATTAAGAGCACCTTTTTACATAAAATAAGGGATAATTCATCCAAAAGGATACTGAATGTGGGATTAAAATATGTTACTATTTTGGTTTATCAATCATTTATCTGTTCATCCGGGTAGTACAAAGATGTACCATGATTTGAAGCAACACTATTGGTGGTCTGGTATGAAATGAGATATCTCTGATTTCATATCGAAATGCTTAGTTTGTAACATCCTAGAATTAGGGGTTCTTCATTTTGTGCTATTCTATGTGTTTGGCTCGCTCAGCTTGTTATTTAGGTGCAGTTGGGGTCCTGGGGAGGCTCGGGTTTGAGTCAGAGCTTTGGAAAAATTTTGTTTTTAAGGCACTTAAGAGGGAGAGCTAGTGGAAGCAGGCCTTAAGGATATTTATTTTTGTTTGATGACAAAAAGTGGGCATGAGGTGGAGTGGAGGTGGCGTCACTGGTAGAGCAAGGGGGTAAGGAGTTCGAATCCCATCTGCTGCATTGTGGAGCTTTAATTTTTGTGCTCAAGGAAGGGAAGAGGTGGCATTCGGTTGGGACTCTACCTAGGTGGTTGTTGAATGGGTCAAAGGTTTTCAAATGGATGGAGGAGAGGAGCTTGGGGAGTTTGAATTGGTCAATCAATTCGAAATGGGAGATGGAGAGTGAATGGAGGAGAAAAATAAGGGATTTGGAGAGGGTGGATGAGAGTTGGCCGAATGTGGGAGTTGTGGGGGAAGAATTTTGGCTATGTGATGTAGTTGGCTAGGAAATTTTGGCATTTTGGTGTGTGATAGTAAAATCGAACCATTTAGAGGGATGTGCCGAATTTTATAGTTTTCTTTAGCTTTTCTATTTGGCGAGGTGTTGTTTTACTCTTAAGGCATTTCGGGTTTGTTACTCATTTTTTTTGGTGCTTGTACTGAATCTCTCAAACCTTCCTCTCCATATTTTCTTTTCATTTGTGTGATAGCCGAATTTCAACTCTTCTCCTAGTTTTTTTGTTTCTTTCTTTTCTTCTTAGCGCCTCTATTTCTTTCTTCTCTTGACCGAACCATTTTCTTCAACACCCTTCCATTTTCTTTGACTCCCTATACCTTAGCCGAATCACTCTTCTTCTACACCCTTTTCTCCATAGCCGAACCTCAGCTTGCCCACTTGCTTTTCTTTTCGTTTTGTTTCTTCTTGTTCTATTCTTCTAGCCAAAACTTGCTTCTCACCATTCTCTCTTTTTGCATCTTCTTCTATACCATTCACCATTAGCCGATCATTTGGTGGACTGAAGCTTGTGGGGTTGTTGGTTACTGAATCATATCTTTCCCTTCGATTCATCATTGGGGTTAAGTGTCGAATCTGCTATTTGGGTTTCTTTCGAGTATTAGACCGAACCTCTGTCTCTCTCTCAACTCATCTCTGATTCAAGGACGAAACGGTGGTTGTGCGGTTCCTCATTTATTAAGGTAAGGACTTCTCTTTTATTCGATTTCATTCCTCTTTCTCCTTTCATTTTACTCTGCCATAACCAAGCCTCCCTGTTAGATAATCACCAATCCTCACTGTATTACGCTCTCTGCCACATATTTTGGTGACCCTATCACATTATTTCAGTGGCTCTGCCACATATGTCAGTGACTTTGAGCAGCATGACTGTCAGCATGACTGCCAATGAGGTGTGTAGCGGATGGAGGGTTGATTGTTGAAATCCCCACATGTGTGTTAGGTTGGATATGGAGTGGTGTGTAGTGGATGGAATACTAGGCTGGGCTGGGTTGCATTGCATTCATTATCTGATATGTCATGTTTTAGGGCTACGGCCCAATTCGATCTGTCTGGGCTTCGGCCAATTTGCTTATGAGAGGGCTAAGGCCCAATTTGGTTCTGTGGGCTTAGGCCCAAAAATGTTGTTCTTGAGGGGGATTACACACTGAGTTCTCGTAACTCACCCTCTCGCTTAATTTTCTGTGTAATTCCTAGCTTTGCGGATTTGGAGCCGAGGTAAACTCTGTAGTGGCCATGCATCGTTTCTTTAGTAAACTCTACTTTACATTACTTTAAATTTGGAATTATGTTCTGTAATAAGGCCGCTATGATTTTAATTTTGTTTTTATGTTAACGCATTTATTATCCATTATGATTTGATTAATATGGGGTTTTCCTAAAAACTTAAATAACCGTTTTCCAAAATACTAAAGAATGGATCACAAATTATTGATAATTAAATTCGGGATTTCCTTAAAACTGCAATAGTTTTTTTCTGAAACGTCACATACTGAAATCCACTGGTTTTCGATTCTCGTATTATAAAACAAGTTTTCGGTGGTTAGTACTATTTATAACCTTTTTCAAGAAAACATAAAATCAAGTCTGATTTTTCAAAATGGAATCAAAACTCGAAATTTTTAAACGAACACGAAGTTTCTTTAACAACCTTTCCATGTGACACGCCAGATCTGGTCGTAACGTCTAGGCCGGGTTTGAGGTGTTACATTTAGTGGTATCAGAGCCAAGTTGCAAAACTCAGCTGTGGAATGGGTTCAAAAATGTTTTCCAAAACTAGGTTTGGAATATGGTTTAGAAAAATATATGTTTTTTTGTAGGTATGGCACCCGAGTCTCTGGCACCAAATCCGTACCGTAAAGGAGTTTCCAGACATTTTTCTTGAAGTGCTTCTGGGATTACTTCCGAATTGTGAGGTTGAATTTGGCATCGATCTGTTGCCAGGAACGGCTCTGGTGTCCATCGCCCCTTATAGGATGGCGTCGAAGGAGCTGGTGAAACTTAAAGCTAAAATTCAAGAACTGTGGGGAGCACCGGTATTGTTTGTCAAGAAAAAGGATGGGTCGATGCGTATGTGCATTGACTATAGACAATTAAACAAGTTGACTATTAAGAACAAATACCCGCTACCAAGAATTGATGATTTGTTCGATCAGCTACGAGGAGCTTCAGTTTTCTCGAAGATAGATTTGAGATCTGGGTATCATCAGCTAAAGGTCAAGGAGGCGGATATTCATAAGACTACTTTCCGGACTCGATATGGGCACTACGAGTTTTTAGTAATGCCGTTTGGGTTAACGAATGCACCAGCTGCATTTATGGATATGATGAACCGGGTATTCCCACCCTACCTAGATCGGTTTGTCGTGGTATTCATAGATGATATCTTGGTATATCCGAGGACTGGGGAGGAGCATGATTCGCATCTTCGGACAGTTCTGCAGATTTTGAGAGAGAAACAACTGTATGCCAAATTCAACAAGTGTGAATTTTGGTTGAAAGAAGTGACCTTTTTGGGGCACGTTGTCTCTGCTGAGGGGATTAGGGTTGATCCCCAAAAGATCTAAGCTGTATTGGATAGGAAACCACTGAAGTTAGTGTCAGAAATTTAAAGTTTTCTGGGTTTGCCTAGGTACTACAGAAGGTTTGTTAAGGGGTTTTCGTTGATTGCTGCACCTTTAAACAAGTTACTGCGAAAAGGAGTACCGTTTGTTTGGGTCAATAAGCAATAGAAAAGTTTTGAGAAGTTAAAGAAGATTCTGACTGAGGTGCCGGTATTGATTCAGCCTGAGGCTGGGAAGGAATTTGTCGTCTATTGTGATGCATCCCACACAGGTTTGGGTTGTGTGTTAATGCAAGAAGGGAAAGTGGTAGCATATGCATCTCGTCAATTAAGGCCACATGAAGTGAATTATCCTACTCATGACTTGGAGCTAGCTGCAGTAGTATTCGCCCTAAGGATATAGAGACATTACCTGTATGGGGAAATGTCGATTATCTGCACGGATCACAAGAGTCTGAAATATCTCCTTACTCAGAAGGAGTTGAATTTAAGGCAGCGGAGATAGATTAAATTGTTGAAAGACTATGACTACTCAATTGAGTATCACCCGGGTAAAGCTAACGTAGTGGCAGATGCGGTGAGTCGTAAGGTGATAACGGATTTGAGGGCAATATTTGCTCATCTCAGTCTGTATGAAGATGGTAGCTTGTTAGTCGAACTTCAAGTGAAGCCGACTTGGGTAAGTCAGATTAAAGAGAAGTAATTATTAGACGAATTGTTAAGTTCTCGACTTCAGCAAGTGGAAGATGGTGAAACAGGGGAGTTTGGTCTGAATAGTGAAGGGGTATTATGCTTTCATGGAAAGGTTTGTATACCGAAGGACACTGAGTTGAGACAGATGATTTTACGGGAGGCGCATAGTAGCCCTTATGCTATGCATCCCAGTGGAAGTAAGATGTATCGAGATCTGCGAGAATAATACTGGTGGCCAGGGTTGAAGCGTGAAGTTACCGATTTTGTTAGTAAGTGTTTGACATGCCAGCAGGTGAAGGCGGAACATCAGTTGCCTTCGGGGTTGCTGCAATTAGTGAAGATTCCACTTTAGAAGTGGGAGAGAATAACGATAGATTTCGTTAGTGGGCTACCCCTGACGCCTACGAAGAAAGATTCGGTGTGGGTGATTATCGATCGGTTGACGAAGTCCGCCCACTTCATACCAGTTCATGTCGACTATTCGTTGCAGAAGCAGGCCAAGCTGTATGTAGCAGAGATTGTGAGGCTACATGGGGTACCAGTGTCTATCATATCAGACAGGGACCCTAGGTTTACATCACGATTCTGGAAGGCTTTACATGAAGCCTTAGGTACAAGGCTGGATTTCAGCACAGCGTTTCATCCACAGACTGATGGTCAGTCGGAAAGGATAATTCAGATTCTGGAGGACATGTTAAGGGGCTGTGTAATCGACTTCAGAGGTAGTTGGGAAGATTACTTGCCGCTGGCTAAATTCGCGTACAACAATAGCAATCAATCCAGCATTCAGATGGCACCCTATGAGGCGTTGTATAGCCGTAGGTGTCATACCCCTACCTGTTGGACAGAGTTGGGTGAACGTCAGTTGTTGGGTCCGAAATTGATCTTAGAGACCGAGGAAAAGGTTAAGTTGATTCGGGCTCGGTTGAAGGAAGCTTCCGATAGGCAGAAATCGTATGCAGACCTGAAGCGTAAAGAAATAGAATTTTCAGTGGGGGACCACGTCTTCTTAAAAGTCTCACCCTGGAAGAAGGTTCTAAGATTTGGACGGAAGGGTAAGTTGAGCCCCAGATTCATCGGGCCTTATCGAGTGTTGAAACGTGTAGGACCAGTGGCTTATCAGCTTGAGTTACCTCCGGAGTTGAGTCAGATACATAATGTATTCCATGTTTCGATGTTAAGGCGCTATCATTCGGATCCATCTCACGTAGTGCCGGTGGAAGAAATTGAAGTAAGACCCAATCTGTCTTTTGAAGAGGAGCCGGTGCAGATCTTGGATCGAGATGTTAAGGTGTTGAGAGGGAAATCGGTTCCTTTGGTTAAAGTATTATGGCATAATCGCGGTTCAGAGGAAGCCACGTGGGAGCTGGAATTTGTGATGCAACAGCAATACCATCACCTCTTTTAATCAGGTAAAATTCGAGGCCGAAATTTCTTTAAGGGGGTAAAACTGTAACATCCTAGAATTAGGGGTTCTGCATTTTGTGCTATTCTATGTGTTTGGCTCGCTCACCTTATTATTTAGGTGTGGTTGGGGGTCCTAGGGAGGCTCGGGTTCGAGTCAGAGCTTTGGAAAAATTTTGTTTTTAGGGCACTAAAGAGGGAGAGCTAGTGGAAGCAGGCCTTAAGGATATTTATTTGTGTTTGATGACAAAAAGTGGGCATGAGGTTGAGTGGAGGTGGCGTCACTGGTAGAGCAAGGGGGTAAGGAGTTCGTATCCCATCTGCTGCATTGTAGAGCTTTAATTTTTGTGCTCAAGGAAAGGAAGAGGTGGCATTCAGCTGGGACTCTACCTAGGTGGTTGTTGAATGGGTCAAAGGTTTTCAAATGGATGGAGGAGAGGAGCTTGGGGAGTTTGAATTGGTCAATCAATTCGAAATGGGAGATGGAGAGTGAATAGAGGAGAAAAACAAGGGATTTGGAGAGGGTGGATGAGAGTTGGCCGAATGTAGGAGTTGTGGGGGGAGAATTTCGGCTATGTGATGTAGTTGGCTAGGGAATTTTGGCATTTTGGTGTGTGATAGTAAAATCGAACCATTTAGAGGGATGTGCCGAATTTTATAGTTTTCTTTAGCTTTTCTATTTGGCGAGGTGTTCTTTTACTCTTAGTTTTCTTTAGCTTTTCTATTTGGCGAGGTGTTGTTTTACTCTTAAGGCATTTAGGGTTTGTTACTCATTTTTTTTGGTGCTTGTGCTGAATCTCTCAAACTTTCCTCTCCATATTTTCTTTTCATTTGTGTGATAGCTGAATTTCAACTCTTCTCCTAGTTTTTTTGTTTCTTTCTTTTCTTTTTAGCGCCTCTATTTCTTTCTTCTCTTGACCGAACCATTTTCTTCAACACCCTTCCATTTTATTTGACTCCCTATACCTTAGCCGAATCACTCTTCTTCTACACCCTTTTCTCCATAGCCAAACCTCAGCTTGCCCACTTGCTTTTCTTTTCGTTTTGTTTCTTCTTGTTCTATTCTTCTAGCCAAAACTTGCTTCTCACCATTCTCTCTTTTTGCATCTTCTTCTATACCATTCACCATTAGCCGATCATTTGGTGGACTGAAGCTTGAGGGGTTGTTGGTTGCTGAATCATATCTTTCCCTTTGATTCATCATTGGGGTTAAGTGTCGAATCTGCTATTTGGGTTTCTTTCGAGTATTAGACCGAACCTCTGTCTCTCTCTCAACTCATCTCTGATTCGAGGATGAAACGGTGGTTGTGCGATTCATCATTTATTAAGGTAAGGACTTCTCTTTTATTCGATTTCATTCCTCTTTCTCCTTTCGTTTTACTCTGCCATAACCAAGCCTCCTTGTTAGATAATCACCAATCCTCATTGTATTACGCTCTCTGCCACATATTTTAGTGACCCTATCACATTATTTCGGTGGCTCTGCCACATATTTCAGTGACTTTGAGCAGCATGACTGTTAGCATGACTGCCAATGAGGTGTGTAGCGGATGGAGGGTTGATTGTAGAAATCCCCACATGTGTGTTAGGTTGGATATGGAGTGGTGTGTAGTGGATGGAATACTAGGCTGGGCTGGGTTGTATTGCATTCATTATCTGATTTGTAATGTTTTAGGGCTACGGCCCAATTCGATCCGTCTGGGCTTCGGCCAATTTGCTTATGAGAGGGCTAAGGCCCAATTTGGTTCTGTGGGCTTAGGCCCAAAAATGTTGTTCTTGAGGGGGATTACACACTGAGTTCTCGTAACTCACCCCTCTGCTTAATTTTACAGGTAATTCCTAGCTTTGCGAATTTGGAGCCGAGGCAAACTCTGTAGTGGCCATGCATTGTTTCTTTAGTAAACTCTACTTTACATTACTTTAAATTTACTTTAAATTTGGAATTATGTTCTGTAATAAGGCCGCTATGATTTTAATTTTGTTTTTATGTTAACACATTTATTATCCATTATGATTTGATTAATATGGGGTTTTCCTAAAAACTTAAATAACCGTTTTCCAAAATACTAAAGAATGGATCACAAATTATTGATAATTAAATTCGGGATTTCCTTAAAACTACAATAGTTGTTTTCTGAAACGTCACATACTGAAATCCACTGGTTTTCGATTCTCGTATTATAAAACAAGTTTTCGGTGGTTAGTACTATTTATAACCTTTTTCAAGAAAACATAAAATCAAGTCTGATTTTCAAAATGGAATCAAAACTCAAAATTTTTAAACGAACACGAAGTTTCTTTAACAACCTTTCCATGTGACACGCCAGATCTGGTCGTAACGTTTAGGCCGGGTTTGAGGTGTTACATTTACTGGTATCAGAGCCAAGTTGCAAAACTCAGCTGTGGAATGGGTTCAAAAACATTTTCCAAAACTAGGCTTGGAATATGGTTTAGAAAAATATATGTTTTTTTGTAAGTATGGCACCCGAGTCTCTGGCACCAAATCCGTACCGTAAAGGAGTTTCCAGACGTTTTTCTTGAAGTGCTTCCGGGATTACCTCCGGACTGCAAGGTTGAATTTGGCATCGATCTGTTTCCAGGAACGGCTCTGGTGTCCATCGCCCCTTATAGGATGGCGTCGAAGGAGCTGGTGAAACTTAAAGCTCAAATTCAAGAACTGTTGGACCGTGGATTTATCTGACAAAGTGTGTCACCGTGGGGAGCACCGGTATTGTTTGTCAAGAAAAAGGATGGGTCGATGCGTATGTGCATTGACTATAGACAATTAAACAAGTTGACTATTAAGAACAAATACCCGCTACCAAGAATTGATGATTTGTTCGATCAGCTACGAGGAGCTTCAGTTTTCTCGAAGATAGATTTGAGATCTGGGTATCATCAGCTAAAGGTCAAGGAGGTGGATATTCATAAGACTACTTTCCGGACTCGATATGGGCACTACGAGTTTTTAGTAATGCCGTTTGGGTTAACGAATGCACCAGCTGCATTTATGGATATGATGAACCGGGTATTCCCACCCTACCTAGATCGGTTTGTCGTGGTATTCATAGATGATATCTTGGTATATTCAAGGACTGGGGAGGAGCATGATTCGCATCTTCGGACAGTTCTGCAGATTTTGAGAGAGAAGCAACTGTATGCCAAATTCAACAAGTGTGAATTTTGGTTGAAAGAAGTGACCTTTTTGGGGCACGTTGTCTCTGCTGAGGGGATTAGGGTTGATCCCCAAAAGATCTAAGCTGTATTAGATTGGAAACCACTGAAGTCAGTGTCAGAAATTTGAAGTTTTCTGGGTTTGGCTGGGTACTACAGAAGGTTTGTTAAGGGGTTTTCGTTGATTGCTGCACCTTTAACCAAGTTACTGCGAAAAGGAGTACCGCTTTTTTGGGTCGATAAGCAATAGAAAAGTTTTGAGAAGTTAAAGAAGATTCTGACTGAGGTGCCGGTATTGATTCAGCCTGAGGCTGGGAAGGAATTTGTCGTCTATTGTGATGCATCCCACACAGGTTTGGGTTATGTGTTAATGCAAGAAGGGAAAGTGGTAGCATATGCATCTCGTCAATTAAGGCCACATGAAGTGAATTATCCTACTCATGACTTGGAGCTAGCTGCAGTAGTATTCGCCCTAAGGATATAGAGACATTACCTGTATGGGGAAATGTCGATTATCTGTACGGATCACAAGAGTCTGAAATATCTCCTTACTCAGAAGGAGTTGAATTTAAGGCAGCGAAGATAGATTAAATTGTTGAAAGACTATGACTACTCAATTGAGTATCACCCGAGTAAAGCTAACGTAGTGGCAGATGCGTTGAGTCGTAAGGTGATAACGGATTTGAGGGCAATGTTTGCTCATCTCAGTCTGTATGAAGATGGTAGCTTGTTAGCCGAACTTCAAGTGAAGCCGACTTGGGTAAGTCAGATTAAAGAGAAGCAATTATTAGACGAATTGTTAAGTTCTCGACTTCAGCAAGTGGAAGATGGTAAAACAGGGGAGTTTGGTCTGAATAGTGAAGGGGTATTATGCTTTCATGGAAAGGTTTGTATACCGAAGGACACTGAGTTGAGACAGATGATTTTATGGGAGGCGTATAGTAGCCCTTACGCTATGCATCCCGGTGGAAGTAAGATGTACCGAGATCTGCGGGAATAATACTGGTGGCCAAGGTTGAAGCGTGAAGTTACCAATTTTGTTAGTAAGTGTTTGACATGCCAGCAGGTGAAGGCGGAACATCAGTTGCCTTCAGGGTTGCTGCAATCAGTGAAGATTCCACTTTAGAAGTGGGAGAGAATAACGATAGATTTCATTAGTGGGCTACCCCTGACTCCTACGAAGAAAGATTCGGTGTGGGTGATTATCGATCGGTTGACGAAGTCCGCCCACTTCATACCAGTTCGTGTCGACTATTCATTGCAGAAGCAGGCCAAGCTGTATGTAGCAGAGATTGTGAGGCTACATGGGGTACCAGTGTCTATCATATCAGACAGGGACCCTAGGTTTACATCGCGATTCTGGAAGGCTTTACATGAAACCTTAGGTACAAGGCTGGATTTTAGCACAGCGTTTCATCCACAGACTGATGGTCAGTCGGAAAGGATAATTCAGATTCTGGAGGACATGTTAAGGGGCTGTGTAATCGACTTCAGAGGTAGTTGGGAAGATTACTTGCCGCTGGCTAAATTCGCGTACAACAATAGCTATCAATCCAGCATTCAGATGGCACCCTACGAGGCGTTGTATGGCCGTAGGTGTCGTACCCCTACCTGTTGGACAGAGTTGGGTGAACGTCAGTTGTTGGGTCTGAAATTGATCTTAGAGACCGAGGAAAAGGTTAAGTTGATTCGAGCTCGGTTGAAGGAAGCTTTCGATAGGCAGAAATCGTATGCAGACCTGAAGCGTAAAGAAATAGAATTTTCAGTGGGGGACCACGTCTTCTTAAAAGTCTCACCCTGGAAGAAGGTTCTAAGATTTGGACGGAAGGGCAAGTTGAGCCCCAGATTCATCGGGCCTTACCGAGTGTTGAAACGTGTAGGACCAGTGGCTTATCAGCTTGAGTTACCTCCAGAGTTGAGTCAGATACATAATGTATTCCATGTTTCGATGTTAAGGCGCTATCATTCGGATCCATCTCACGTAGTGCCGGTGGAAGAAATTTAAGTAAGACCCAATCTGTCTTTCGAAGAGGAGCCAGTGCAAATCTTGGATCGGGATGTTAAGGTGTTGAGAGGGAAATCGGTTCCTTTGGTTAAAGTATTATGGCATAATCACGGTTCAGAGGAAGCCACGTGGGAGCTGGAGTTTTTGACGCAACAGCAATACCCTCACCTCTTTTAATCAGGTAAAATTCGAGGCTAAAATTTCTTTAAGGGGGTAAAACTGTAACATCCTAGAATTAGGGGTTCTGCATTTTGTGCTATTCTATGTGTTTGGCTCGCTCAGCTTGTTATTTAGGTGTGGTTGGGGGTCCTGGGGAGGCTCGGGTTCGAGTCAGAGCTTTGGAAAAATTTTGTTTTTAGGGCACTTAAGAGGGAGAGCTAGTGGAAGCAGGCCTTAAGGATATTTATTTGTGTTTGATGACAAAAAGTGGGCATGAGGTTGAGTGGAGGTGGCGTCACTGGTAGAGCAAGGGGGTAAGGAGTTCGAATCCCATCTGCTACATTGTAGAGCTTTAATTTTTGTGCTCAAGGAAGGGAAGAGGTGGCATTCGGCTGGGACTCTACCTAGGTGGTTGTTGAATGGGTCAAAAGTTTTCAAATGGATGGAGGAGAGGAGCTTGGGGAGTTTGAATTGGTCAATCAATTCGAAATGGGAGATGGAGAGTGAATGGAGGAGAAAAACAAGGGATTTGGAGAGGGTGGATGAGAGTTGGCCGAATGTGGGAGTTGTGGGGGGAGAATTTTGGCTATGTGATGTAGTTGGCTAGGGAATTTCGGTATTTTGGTGTGTGATAGTAAAATCGAACCATTTAGAGGGATGTGCCGAATTTTATAGTTTTCTTTAGCTTTTCTATTTGACGAGGTGTTGTTTTACTCTTAAAGCATTTCGGGTTTGTTACTCATTTTTTTTGGTGCTTGTGCTGAATCTCTCAAACTTTCCTCTCCATCTTTTCTTTTCATTTGTGTGATAGCCGAATTTCAACTCTTCTCCTACTTCTTATGTTTCTTTCTTTTCTTCTTAGCGCCTCTATTTCTTTCTTCTCTTGACCGAACCATTTTCTTCCTCACCCTTCCATTTTCTTTGACTCCCTATACCTTAGCCGAATCACTCTTCTTCTACACCCTTTTCTCCATAGCCGAACCTCAGCTTGCGCACTTGCTTTTCTTTTAATTTTGTTTCTTCTTGTTCTATTCTTCTAGCCGAAACTTGCTTCTCACCATTCTCTCTTTTTGCTTCTTCTTCTATACCATTCACCATTAGCCGATCATTTGGTGGACTGAAGCTTGAGGGTTCGTTGGTTACTGAATCATATCTTTCCCTTCGATTCATTATTGGGGTTAAGTGTCGAATCTCCTATTTGGGTTTCTTTCGAGTATTAGACCGAACCTCTGTCTCTCTCTCAGCTCATCTCTGATTCGAGGACGAAACGGTGGTTGTGCGGTTCCTCATTTATGAAGGTAAGGAGTTCTCTTTTATTCGATTTCATTCCTCTTTCTCCTTTCGTTTTACTCTGCCATAACCAAGCCTCTTTTTTAGATAATCACCAATCCTCATTGTATTACGATCTCTGATCGAGATTTTCTTTATGGATGCGAGTGCTAGCCAATCTAGGGGGTAGCGTTAAAACAGCCTGAGGGGAGTGGATTCGTAGTCTCTGCTCCCAAGTTCAAATGACGTGCGGTGTCAGTGGTTCGAGACTTTCCACCGGGTTGTGGTAGAGAGCCGACATCCATTCGGGATAGGCAGATAGTGGTTATTCCCACTAGTGAGAGTAGTGACGATCAGGAGTGTTTAGTCCTTTGCGTAATCAGCTGTATAATTCTCACACCTTCTCTTGTGGTTCAGTAATAAATATGTGTATTGTTTAAAAGCCGAAATAACTATAACGGCAGTTGAGATACCCTTGAGGGTAAGATTGGAGATACCAGGTTAGTAACCTTCATGAATATGTCATTTAAATAACTTTGTGTGAATATATGTATGCTCTGATTATCCGATGTACACTGATATATGTTTGCATTCATTACATTATAATAATATATGCATGGGATTGGGATATGATATTGATGAAAAGGGACAGTGTATTTCTGTGGCTCTGCCACATATTTCGGTGACCCTGTCACATTATTTCGGTGGCTCTGCCACATATTTTGGTGACCCTGTCACATTATTTTGGTGGCTCTGCCACATATTTCGGTGACATTGTTAGAATTTCGGCTTTGAGCAGCATGACTGTCAGCATGACTACCAATGAGGTGTGTAGCGGATGGAGGGTTGATTGTAGAAATCCCCACAGGTGTGTTAGGTTGGATACAGAGTGGTGTGTAGCGGATGGAATACTAGGCTGGGCTGGGTTGCATTGCATTCATTATCTGATATGTCATGTTTTAGGGCTACGGCCCAATTCTATCCATATGGGCTTCGGCCAATTTGCTTATGAGAGGTATAAGGCCCAATTTGGTTCTGTAGGCTTAGGCCCAAAAATGTTGTTCTTGAGGGAAATTACACACTGAGTTCTCGTAACTCACCCCTCTACTTAATTTTGCAGGTAATTCCTAGCTTTGCGGATTTGGAGCCGAGGCAAACTCTGTGGTTGCCATGCATTGTTTCTTTAGTAAACTCTACTTTACATTACTTTAAATTTACTTTAAATTTGGAATAATGTTCTGTAATAAGGCCGCTATGATTTTAATTTGGTTTTTATGTTAACGCATTTATTATCCATTATGATTTGATTAATATGGGGTTTTCCTAAAAACTTAAATAACCTTTTTCCAAAATACTAAAGAATGGATCACAAACTATTGATAATTAAATTTGGGATTTCCTTAAAACTACAATAGTTATTTTCTGAAACGTCACATACTGAAATCCACTAGTTTTCGATTCTCGTATTATAAAACAAGTTTTCGGTGGTTAGTACTATTTATAAACTTTTTTAAGAAAACATAAAATCAAGTCTGATTTTCAAAATGGAATCAAAACTCGAAATTTTTAAACGAACACGAAGTTTCTTTAACAACCTTTCCATGTGACATGCTAGATCTGGTTGTAACGTCTAGGCCGGTTTTGGGGTGTTACATAGTTTGCCAGCAAGTGAAAGCAGAACATCAGGTTCCGTCTGGTTTGTTACAACCGATTCTGATTCTCGAGTGGAAATGGGATAGAGTGGCAATGGATTTTGTTTCTGGATTGCCTCTGACTCTGAGAAAGAAAGATACCATTTGGGTCGTAGTTGATCGATTAACGAAATCTGCTCATTTTATTCCTATACAATCTGATTTCTCACTTGAAAAGTTAGCAGAACTTTATATTTCTGAGATTGTGAGATTGCACGGCGTGCCACTATCCATTGTGTTTGATAGAGATCTGAGGTTTACATCTCGATTCTGGAAGAAATTGCAAGAAGCTTTAGGCACGAAACTACATTTCACTACAGCTTTTCATCCTCAAACGGATGGTCAATCCGAGCGGATCATTCAGATTCTTGAAGATATGTTGAGATGCTGCATTCTTGAATTCAATGGTAAGTGGGAACAGTACATATCACTGATTGAATTTGCATATAATAACAGTTATCAGTCGAGCATCAAAATGGCACCTTATGAAGCTTTTTATGGACGTAAATGTCGTACACCTCTGTATTGGACCGAGCTCAGTGAAAATAAGATACACGGGGTTGATCTAATAAAAGACATTGAACAGAAAGAGAAAGTAATCCGTGATAGTCTGAAAGCGACATCTGATCGTCAGAAATCCTATGCGGATTTGAAACGTAAAGATATTGAATTTAAGATCGGTGACAAAGTGTTTTTGAAAGTATCTCCGTGGAAGAAAGTACTCTGATTCGGACGTAAAGGCATATTGAGTCCAAGATTCATTGGACCGTATGAGATCATTGAGCGTGTTGGACCTGTTGCGTATAGATTGTTGTTGCCATCCGAGCTAGAAAAGATACACAATGTATTTCATGTTTCGATGATCCGTAAATACCGATCTGATCCGTCACATGTAATTGCTCCGTCTGAAATTGAAATTCGATCTGATATGACTTACGAAGAAGAACCAATCCGTATCTTAGCTCGTGAAGTGAAAGAATTGAGAAATAAGATAATACCATTAGTGAAAGTATTATGGCATTGACACGGAGTAGAAGAGGCTACATGGGAGCTTGAAGATTCAATGAGACAACAATATCCGAATCTGTTTAATGGTAAGATTTTCGGGGACGAAAATCCCTAAAGGGGGTTGAATTGTAACAGTCCGGTTTATACCTTAGTCGGAACAGTGGTTTTGGGACCACAAATCAGATTCAATAAATATTTTAATATTATTTCTTGTGTGTACTGTGTGTGATTAAGTATCTGATAAATTTCTGTGTGTTAATTTGTCCGTCTGTGTACTTAATTTGAGAAATAGGCTAAATCGCATAATTCGTAAAAGTTGTCTCCTATTGGGTTTTTGGCCAAATTGATATGGCTTTTGTTTGTAAGGGCTTTATGAGGCAATTAGCCAATTAGGAAGATAGTGGACGGTGGAAGGACAACCATGCCCATAGTTTAAATGTTTATATATTAAGGTTTTATTAAGGGCAAATTAGGAAATGAATTGTTAATATGTTAATAATAAAACAAAAAGGCTAAAAATCTATTATGTTCATCTTTGTTCCACAGAAAAACAAGAAAAAGAAAGAGGTTTTGAGCTTTGTGACATTCGGCCTTAGTGTAATCCAAAATCGGGTATGTGTTTTTAATTCGTTTTCGATAATTTATACTTTTTTGCAATCGTTGCTTTGTATACTCTAAAACCCATGCTTCAATTTTGAGAATTTATGATGTATGTGAAATGAGACTTTGATGAACTCATGTGATTTATGATGTTTGATAGTGAAAAATGAAAGATATGTGTTTGATGAGTATGTTTTGTTCTTGAATTTTTGATGAATTTAGCTAATTAGGGATAAATTGTGAAAATCGCATTTTGAGGGATTAATTTGTGAAATAAATGAAATATTTGGATTTATATGAGATACATAAGCATTCGGCTAAGCATGTATATATGACGATTTTGTATATTTGATGTTTTGAGAAAAATGGACTAAATTGATAAAATGTACAAATGTGAGGGCTAAATTGCAAATTGCCCTAAATGTATGTTTTTGGATTGAATTGAGTGAATTAGTAAATAAATGGATTACATTTGAATATGTATAGATCAAGAATTGAAGAAATCAGACTTATATCGCGGGAAAGCGAAAGTAGTCGAATAATCGAGTCTGAACGAATATCCAAATCTGAGGTAAGTCGATATACAAATAAATGTATTTGTATTGAATTATATATGTTCTTATTACTATTGTTAAGGATGTATGCATATGAGATGGTGTATATGTGAATTCTGAGATAGAATCGACTAAGTGTCAACATCCGAGAAGTCCCGTTTGAACCTAGGAATAGATAGGATAGTATATGTCATGACATAGGTGTCTGTTATGTGATATCATGTAAGACCACGTCTGGGACGTTGGCGTTGATTCGAGATTTTGTGTAAGACCACGTCTGGGACGTTGGCATCGATAAGAGATTTCATGTAAAACCATGTCTGGGACGCTGGCATCGATATGAGATTTACGTGTAAAACTATGTCTGGGACATCGGCATCGTATTTGATTCGTGTAAGACCTTGTCTGGGATAGTGGCATCGATATCTGATTACATGTAAGACCACTTCTGGGACGTTGGCATTGTACGACTATTCCGAGCATTCTGAGTATCCTATTAGATTCTGAATGGTTCAACGGGCAAGTCTGAGAAACAAACGATTATGTGATCAGTATATCCGTTTCAGGTACGTTCGATATGTACACTAAGTGTGTATGAAAGGCAAGTGTCTATATGAACTTACTATGATGAATATGTGAATTGAAATGATGAGATAATATGTGAAGATATGATTGAATAAGCCATATGTATATGTGATATTTGAGTTGAAGGTTATGGTAAGATATGGCCTAGCAATTGAGCCAAAGAATATATGAGATGAATTTGCTATGAGAACCAATAATGTTATTATATCATTTTGGTTATGTACATATTATGCTAAGTTTATTTGTATATGGCTTACTAAGCTTTTGAAAGCTTACTCTGTGTGTGTTTGCTCTGTTTTATAGATCGTCAAAGCTACTGAAGGCTCGGGGACCGTCGAGGATCATCATCACACTACCTAAACTCATTTTGGTATCTTTTGGAAATGTGTAACACCCTGGTTTAGGGGCTGTGCGTATGGGGTATAAATCAAGTGTTAGTAGGTTTTTGGGAGTGCTTGGTTGAGTTTTAGAGGCTCTAAGAATGTTGGGATGAGAAGGGAAGGCTTTGGAAAATTTAGATTCTTAGGGTAAAAAGGAATTGGGCCTAGGAGAATTGAGCCCAATGGGCCTTAGGCGTAGTAGCGTTTAAATTTTTGGAGAACAAGAGACCGGCTTAAATGCAAGTTGGACCTATTGGATAAGTGATTTTGGAAGGTTAGAAGGCTTCTATGAAGTCCTGGGATCAAATATTGGCTTTGGGGAAATTTTGATTTTAGGTGGAAAAAACCCTGGAAGTTGGCAGGTAGGCCTTAAGAATAAAATATGGAGGAAAATGACACAAGTGGAGTGTGTGGTGTAGTGGCAAAGTGACGCCACTTAAGAGACAAAGGGGTGACGCCACAAGGGAAGGAAGGAGGTCCAAGGTTCAAGACTTGGCTTTTGCATTTTGGTTTTCTTTTACTTGGACCTCGAATTTGGCTATAGTTTATATTTAGTTGCGCATGGTTTAAGACACAAGAGGAGCTTGTGGCCAAGTGGCTAGGCGTGGATTATGTTGAAGGGATCACAGGTTCGAATCTCATGACAAGCAATGGAGTATTTATTTTTAAGTGCCGGGACGGGAAGAGTTTCAGATTGAATTTAAACTCTCTGACGAAGGGATCCCACATCGGAAAGACACAAAGAATGAAGGTGAAGAGCTAGCTATATAAGGAGCATCCTAGGAGGAGAGAAAACACATCTTGGAGGGCGTTTGGGCACGGGAGTGGTCGGGCGCGGATTAACACGAGAGTCCTATCGGTGTGTAACTCTCTCTACTCTAGTTGTAGAGCGGCAAATGCCGAAGTGCCGGTCACGGCAATAGTAGTAGCACACGAGCGTGCGGCGCGCGCACGTGTGGGGCTTCGACGCGATAGTTGAGGCCATCGCAGTATTCTCGTGGGGGGTTTGCTTGGGCCTCGATGGGCCGAAGTGGGCCCAATGGGCCCGTGGGCCCATATGAGTAAATTGCATGATTGGTTAGTATATGTTGAACTAGACTAGGTGAATCTCATAAACGTGCCTAGATTTGTGCTAGGTGGGCCACACGGCGTGTGGGCCCGAATGGGCGGAATCGAGTTTTAGGCCCAATCGTCGATCACGACCAGGAAATGGTATTTGAGTCGCTCGGGGCAACATTTGGGCCTTTGGGAAAGGCCATTGTAGGTGCGAAGTTACCGATATACCCTTGGTGGGTAAATTACGAAAATGCCCTTAGTAGGTAAAATTACGATTTTACCCTTAAAGGTTGATTAGCATGATTATGTTGTTTAGTTTTGGCCGAATGGCCTGAGTGTTCATTGTTTTTATGCCAAGGCCGATTGTAGGGAAGAAAAGCCTGTCGCTGGGAACCTTTTGTAAGTCCGTTAGTCTGCGGGTGCAGAAGCAGAAGTAGCGTTTCGGGTTTTGGTATCATTTAGGTGCGTAATCATCGCACTATTTCTGTGGTTTGGTTTGCTAACATGTTTATATGTGTATTATGTGTAATAGCCGTTTATAATGGCATAAGTGATGAGTAACTGGTGATGGTAAGTTAATCTTGATATACATTTATATGATATTCTTGCATGATTTATTGACACATGGGCATGGGATTGGATTGAAGAAGGAAGAAGTGTACACAGGATGTACGTGGTCTAATGATAGCTCAGGCTACATTAGCGCTTGAGGGTTAGCTTTGTGCTACCTCAAGGGAGGTGTTGGCTAGGTGCCCATCTCGGCGGTTGATTGCTATGTGCATCACCGTAGACGATTACGATATTTGGATCACTTTGGTTGATCGGTGGCTCACCACGACCTCGGCGGCGAGAATGCCGAGGTAAGATTTATGGATCACGATGTGATCGGTGGCTCAACCACGGCCTTGTGCAGCAGTCCGCCGAGGTAACATATGTGGGATCACTCGGTTGTGATCGGTGGATTAGCCACGGCCTTAGGCAGGAGTGCGCTAAGGTTGGTGTCACGGTTGGATAGTAGGTTGGGGTGAGATGCATTCTTGCATGATTTGTTTCGATGGTTGTGTGGGTATGGGCCAAGCCCATACGGATGGAAATATGTGTTGTGGTTATGCTTTCGAGTCGGTGGACTCACTCTTTTCATTAACCATTTCGGGTAGTGCATAAAAGTGGACCAGGGATCGGAGAGGACAAGGTGGCCCATGCCGAGGATGATGTTCAATTATTCCATGCTTGATTTTGATATAAGTACTTTATTTGAATTGTTGGGTTGTAATAAAGGCCATTTTATGTTTTTGGTATTACTTTAACTATGGTTTATTTAAATTAAATTGCTACGTAAAAATGATTTATGGTTTGCAACCTATTTATTTAAATTGGATATTATAAACTAAAGTTTTAAAAATGAATGAGTTTAATAGCAAAGTTTTATTCCAAAGATATGTTTTCCAAAATTCAGCAAACTACGATGTTTTATTTTAAATTAAGAAGATTTTCAACCGTCTTTTCCAGTGACATAACCAGATTCGGTCGTAGTGAATGGGGTAGGTTTGGGGATGTTCTGATTTAATATCGAGCCCGGTTCAAAACTCGGCTTTGAGGGTTTTGGGCCCAAAAACATTTTTAAATGGGTTTTCAAAGATATGGGTTTCGTGAAATATTTTTTGAGTTTTTCTCGCATGGCACTTTGTACCTCAGACCCGAAGTCCACTGTAAGTACCCCTTACTATTGCTTGTGAGTTATTGATGTGATCGGATGATTGCAATAGTGGATTACTTTAGAAATGAAACTTTGATTGCTCGAAAGAACGACTTCCGTAAACTGTTCATAAAATTTGCTCGTGGATTAAGCGGTGGAACAAAATTTCTAATGTATAAAACTTTTAATCAGATTAAATCGCGACGCTAGATATGAGTTCTAGGGGCGTGGTCGTACTTCTCGTGGACGTGGTAGAGGCGATTTTGGTATTTGTTTATTTTGTTGCTCGTAAAGTATGTTAGCTCTTGGAGATCGAGTTGCAGCGATAGCGTAGTGAGAGAATTGGACTGTTAGTTTAGACAAGTAATTTCGAGGACGAAATTATTTTAAGGAGGGTAGAATTGTAACACCTGGTTTAGGGGTGTGCGTGTATGGGGTATAAATCAAGTGTTAGTAGGTTTTGGGAGTGCTTGGTTGAGTTTTAGAGGCTCTAAGAATGTTGGGATGAGAAGGGAAGGCTTTGGAAAATTTAGATTCTTAGGGTAAAAAGGAATTGGGCCTAGGAGAATTGAGCCCAATGGGCCTTAGGCGTAGTAGCGTTTAAATTTTGGAGAACAAGAGACCGGCTTAAATGCAAGTTGGACCTATTGGATAAGTGATTTTGGAAGGTTAGAAGGCTTCTATGAAGTCTCGGGATCAAATATTGGCTTTGGGGAAATTTTGATTTTAGGTGGAAAAAAAACCCGGAAGTTGGCGTGTGTAGGCCTTAAGAATAAAATATGGAGGAAAATGACACAAGTGGAGTGTGTGGTGTAGTGGCAAAGTGACGCCACTTAAGAGACAAAGGGTGACGCCACAAGGGAAGGAAGGAGGTCCAAGGTTCAAGACTTGGCTTTTGCATTTTGGTTTTCTTTTTACTTGGACCTCGAGAATTTGGCTATAGTTTATATTTAGTTGCGCATGGTTTAAGACACAAGAGGAGCTTGTGGCCAAGTGGCTAGCAGCGTGGATTATGTTGAAGGGATCCTGGGTTCGAATCTCATGACAAGCAATGGAGTATTTATTTTTGCAGTGCAGACGGGAAAAGTTTCAGTTGAATTTAAACTCTACGTGAAGGGATCCCACATCGGAAAGACACAAAGAATGAAGGTGAAGAGCTAGCTATATAAGGAGCATCCTAGGAGGAGAGAAAACACATCTTGGAGGGCGTTTGGGCACAGGAGTGGTCGGAGCGCGGATTAACACCAGAGTCCTATCAGGTGTGTAACTCTCTCTACTCTAGTTGTAGAGCGGCAAATGCCGGAAGTGCGAGTCCACGGCAATAGTAGCCACACGCAGCGTGCGGCGCGCGTGTGGGGGGCGACGCGATAGTTGAGGCCATCAGTAGTATTCTCGTGGGTTGGGGCTGCTTGGGCCTCGATGGGCCGAAGTGGGCCCAATGGGCCCGTGGGCCCATATGAGTAAATTGCATGATTGGTTAGTATATGTTGAACTAGACTAGGTGAATCTCATAAACGTGCCTAGATTTGTGCTAGGTGGGCCACACGAGCGTGTGGGCCCGAATGGGCCGGAATCGAGTTTTAGGCCCAATCGTCCGGTACGACCGGAAATGGTAGCTGAGTCGCTCGGGGCAACATTTGGGCCTTTGGGAAAGGCCATTGTAGGTGCGAAGTTACCGATATACCCTTGGTGGGTAAATTACGAAAATGCCCTTAGTAGGTAAAATTACGATTTTACCCTTAAAGGTTGATTAGCATGATTATGTTGTTTAGTTTTGGCCGAATGGCCTGAGTGTTCATTGTTTTTATGCCAAGGCCGATTGTAGGGAAGAAAAGCCATCGTTGGGAACCTTTTGTAAGTCCGTTAGTCTCTGCAAGTGCGAAGCGTAAGTAGCGTTTCGGGTTTTGGTATCATTTAGGTGCGTAATCATCGCACTATTTCTGTGGTTTGGTTTGCTAACATGTTTATATGTGTATTATGTGTAATAGCCGTTTATAATGGCATAAGTGATGAGTAACTGGTGATGGTAAGTTAATCTTGATATACATTTATATGATATTCTTGCATGATTTATTGACACATGGGCATGGGATTGGATTGAAGAAGGAAGAAGTGTACACAGGATGTACGTGGTCTAATGATAGCTCAAAGCTACATTAGCGCTTGAGGGTTAGCTTTGTGCTACCTCAAGGGAGGTGTTGGCTAGGTGCCCATCTCGGCGGTTGATTGCTATGTGCATCACCGTGAGACAGATTACGATATTTGGATCACTTTGGTTGATCGGTGGCTCACCACGGCCTCGGCGGCGAGAATGCCGAGGTAAGATTTATGGATCACGATGTGATCGGTGGCTCACCACGGCCTTGTGCAGCAGTCCGCCGAGGTAACATATGTGGGATCACTCGGTTGTGATCGGTGGATTAGCCACGGCCTTAGGCAGGAGTCCGCTAAGGTTGGTGTCACGGTTGGATAGTAGGTTGGTGAGATGCATTCTTGCATGATTTGTTTCGATGGCTGTGTGGGTATGGGCCAAGCCCATACGGATGGAAATATGTGTTGTGGTTATGCACTGAGTCAGTGGACTCACTCTTTTCATTAACCATTTCAGGTAGTGCATAAAGCTGGACCGGGATCGGAGAGGACAAGGTGGCCCATGCCGAGGATGATGTTCAATTATTCCATGCTTGATTTTGATATAAGTACTTTATTTGAATTGTTGGGTTGTAATAAAGGCCATTTTATGTTTTTGGTATTACTTTAACTATGGTTTATTTAAATTAAATTGCTACGTAAAAATGATTTATGGTTTGCAACCTATTTATTTAAATTGGATATTATAAACTAAAGTTTTAAAAATGAATGAGTTTAATAGCAAAGTTTTATTCCAAAGATATGTTTTCCAAAATTCAGCAAACTACGATGTTTTATTTTAAATTAAGAAGATTTTCAACCGTCTTTTCCCAGTGACATAACCAGATTCGGTCGTAGTGAATGGGCCGGGTTTGGGGATGTTACAAAATGTATATAGCTAGATATGGCATGTATAGGCTAGTCACTTTGGATTATCTTTGAAATGTGTATAAAGTAGCCATGAGATGTGGCTTAATAAGTGCTGGTAATATGCATGAGTAATATGGTTTATGATGATGGTTTTGATACGTTTATATGTCTATGATATGGTAAAATTTGTGGTAAGTAACTTGGTGCTATATGGGCATATAATTGTGATCAATGAAAGGATTATATATTTGGTAAGATGTGAATGTACCATGCATTGGTATACATGTGAATTGGATATGCAAAGTTGTATATAAGTGGCATGATTAGAAGTGTGATTGAATGAGATGAGATGTTGTTTATTTGATATGATTTTTGGTTGCCAAATGTGTATGAAAATAGTTTTGTTTGAGCTTATAAGGTAGACCCTATTGTGGGTGGCATATTGGCCTTGCAAAGGACCTATTGTGCATCCACGGTCGTGGCACACGGGCGTGCCTAGTTATCGTGGGATTAAGTTAGTATATAGCCTAAGAGTACACGGCCATGGTACACGGGCGTGCCTGGTGGCCGTGGGGATAAGTCAGTATACATGCTCTGTTTTGACACGGCCAGGACACATGGGTGTGTCTAGTTGCCGTGGGAGGCACACGGCCTGACTGCACGGGCGTGTGACCTCTGCAGTGTTCAAAAAGTTTTAAATTTTCGAGAATTTCCGTATGTGTTCGATTGAGTCTCGACCCTCCTCTAAAGTATGCTTAAGGTCTCGGTGACCTATTTAAGGGACACAGTGATTGCAATCGATGATTTGTTTTATGAAATGTCTGTAAACATTTTCGATCTGTCCGGTAATACCTTTAACCCTAATCTGGCGACAGATATGGATTAGGGGTGTTACAAGATAGATTAGTGGCCGAGTATGAGGCCGAATTTCTGCGACTAAGCCGCTATGCGCGAGGTAGGGTGGCAACTGAATATGAGAGATGTATCTACTTCGAGGATAGTCTCAGGGATAATCTGAGGGTTCTGATAGCTCCGCAGAGGGAGCGAGATTTTACTGCACTGGTGGAGAAGGCGAAGATCACCGAGGAGGATACTGAGGTAGTCATGATTGGAGAATGCTGGAATTACTTATCTAATGTGATCTCTGCACTGGTGGCAGAGAAGATGGTTCATAAGGGATGTGAGGCATTCTTGGCCTACGTAAGTGTTTCGGATTCTAGGGATTCTACAGTTAAGGATATCAGAAGGGTAAAGGATTTTCTAGACGTCTTTTTCGAGGAGCTACTGGGGTTACCTCCGAATCGCGAGTTGGAGTTTGGTATTGAGCACCTACATGGTATAGCTTCGGTGTCCATCGTTCCCTATAGAATGGAACCGAAGGAGCTTGTGGAGCTAAAGGCTCAGATTCAAGAGTTATTGGATCATGGGTTCATCCGCCCTAGTGTGTCTCTGTGGGGAGCACCGGTACTGTTTGTGAAGAAGAAGGATGGATCCATGCGGTGGTGTATCGACTACCGGCAACTGAAAAAGTTGACCATTAAGAATAAGTACCCCCTACCGAGGATAGATGATCTGCATGACCAGTTTCGAGGAGCTTCGGTATTCTCCAAGATTGACCTCCGATCTGGGTATCATCAATTGAGGGTTAAGGAGGCTGATGTATTTAAGACGACATTTAGGACTCGTTATGGATACTACGAGTTTTTAGTGATGCCTTTTGGACTGACGAATGCACCAGCAGCTTTCATGGACCTGATGAACTGAATATTCCAGCCCTATCTAGACCGGTTTGTGGTGGTGTTCATCAACGACATACTGGTTTATTCGAAGACTGAGGATGAGCATGATGAGCACCTTAGAGTTGTCCTTCAGACTTTGAGGGAAAGGCAGCTCTACGCTAAGTTTAGCAAGTGCGAGTTTTGATTTCCGTGGTAGTTGGGAGGAGTATTTGCCGTTAGCGGAGTTCGCCTATAATAACAGTTTCCAGTCTAGCATCCAGATGGCACCTTACGACTCACTGTATGGTCGTAAGTGTCGTACTCCTTTATGTTGGACTGAGTTGGACGAGCGACGTGTTCTGGGTCCTTAGTTGGTTTCTGAGACAGAGGATAAGGTTAGACTGATTCGGGATCAACTGAAAGCGGCTTCTGACAGACAGAAATCCTATGCGGACCTGAAGTGATGTGAGATTTAGTATTCAGTAAGGGTCTTTGTATTCCTTAAGGTCTCGCCATGGAAGAAGGTACTGAGGTTTGGTCGTAAGGGCAAGTTGAGCCCTAGGTTTATTGGACCTTACCGTATTTTGAAGCGAGTAGGACCATTCGCTTATCAGTTGGAGCTACCTCCAGAGTTGGATCGTATCCATGACGTGTTCCATGTCTCGGTGTTGAGGCGCTACCGCTCTGGTCCTACTCACATCGTTTCTGTTAAGAAGATTGAGGTTAGGCCAGACTTGACCTTTGAGGAGGATCCGGTTCAGATTCTGGATCGAGATGTAAAAGTACTATGGAGGAAATCTATTCCACTGGTTAAGGTTCTTTGGCGTAATCATAGCACTGAGGAGGCTACGTGGGAGCCTGAGGATATGATGCGTCAGCAATATCCTCATCTGTTCTGACCGGGTAAATTTCGAGGACAAAAATTTCTTTTAGGGGGTAGAATTGTAATGCCCCAAAATTTTAATTTTTGATTTCGTGTATGTGTGACACACAATGTCTATCTGCTTCAGTGGTTATGTGTTTTGGGTGTGTGTGAGAGGTCCCAAGCTCAAGCTTTACATGGGAAAATTTTGCTATTTTTATAAATAAAGCCTTAACCTTGTGCAAAGGGCTTAGGTTTAAATGTTGGGTAAATTACATCAGAATGGGCCTGCTGGTCTGGTGGTTAAGTGGTGTGTTATTATGGTGAAGGTCTTGTGTTCGAATCCCTGCGCAGGAAAAGGTATTATTTTTTTTTTGCTCAGATTTCAGGATAGAGTTATGTAATAGGGGGATTCTGAGTAGTGGATGTGAAGTGGGAATTAGGGGAGAAGATTAAGAGATTTTGGGGGTTATCGGGATTTTTTTTCCCATAACCGAATTTTGGCTCCCTTTTCCAAAAAAAAATTATGCCATCTATTCTTCTCCCTCTCCTCTTGCCGAAATTCTCTAAGTTTTTCCATCTTCCTCTTCTTTTTCTTCTTCTTGATTTTTCCATAATCCATTTATTTTCCTTCATTTTCGCACGCGGTTAGTGCTCGCTTAGTTTCGGTAAATGTTTCTCTTCGTTTCTGTCATGAATCTTTTAGTGACTGAAGTGGTAATATTTTTTCTCTGCGCATTGGGCGTAGGGGGAGGCTCAGACTGGTGAATTCAGTGTTCTCGTTTTAACAATAGTTAAACGGAGGGTTATCGTTGGCAGTAAGTTGGGTTTCTGTTCGTTCTTGGTTGTCAATTCGCTTTTAAATCCGTTAAATTGATGTTGAGTATCTTGATTTTAGGCCTTGAAGTGCTCGGGAGTGATTAGGCATCAAAACGATACCAGGTGTGTACTCGAAACGCAAAAAACGGGGTTCGGCGAAAAGCCAAAATTGCTTGCTGTCGAGAAATAAGAAAAATAAGAGAAAATGATGCGAAAAATTGTAGAGAAAGGAATTAAGGGTGTTAAAAACTAGGAAATCAACATTTTGCACTAAAACAGTTTTGGACAGCAGTAGTAGTCTAAGTTTGAAAAATCATCAAAAATAGTGTAAATTGAGTTAGAGGTTGAATAAAATATGAAATTAAATTTTATTGAATCTAGTCTTTCATGGAAGAAACAGTGTAAGAAATGGAATTTTAAATCATGAGTTATAATAAATTTGGTGAGACAAGGTCAGAATGATTTCGGGTTCCCCTATTCTGACTTTGGAAAATCATCAAAAATTGTAAAAAAAAATAATTAGGGGCTTAAATTTATATTTTTAAATCCTTAATGAGTCTGTTTTCAATAAACATCATCTAAATTCTGTACTAAGAGATAAATAATTTTTAGTAAGGAAAGGTCGAAGCTGTCAAACAGCAGAATAGGGATAAATTTCAAGATTTTACTGTACTTATTTGATAAACTATAAATTCTGAAAATTTTATGGTAGAAAGGTATTTGAGTCTAGTTTCAAAAACATTAAGCGGATCTTAATTTGGAATTCTGTAGCTCAAGATATAAATAATTTAGTGATAATGACTCAAGTAGATGACTTTGAATGAACATATAAGTAAATAGTGAAAACATATATGAGTATTGAGCTAGCATGGGTTACCTTAAAAATGGATCACATGGCCAAGGCCAATTTGGGCCGAGTGGGCCACACGGGCGTGTGGGCCCACACGGGCAGATCACGTGGGCATGTGGGCCCATTTTTATCGAAATGTTTTTAAGGTTGCACGGGTCGCCCAAGTCGACTGTGAACCTACTATAGGGTCGGTAAGCACTACTTAGACCCCTAAATGTGTGAAATCGACTGAATGATATCTGTACTGGGCATGTTAATATCTGAACTGAATATATGTACTAAAATTGCATAATAGCATATCATCCATTGTGTGTTGCATTGCATTGGGTTGGGGATTGTTATTCGGAGGAAGTGTACTGAAAGGCTTTAAGCCTAATTTTTTCGCGCAGCTCGGCTACAAACCATCAGACAGCCGCATTCGGTACTACTTGCAGTGTAGGGATGGGTGGGTTGATTATATCCCCACATGGAGTGTAGGGTTGGACGGAGATGGTGTGTAGAGGCTGGTTGGGTAGGTTTTTGCTACTACATAAATCAAGCATCGCGCTCGACATCTTTGTGATAGGCTAAGGCTCTCACCGCATTTTGACATCAGATCTTGAGATGGGCTAAGGCCCAAACTGTCACTGATACTGAAAAGGGCTTAGGCCCAAGACTGTTCAACTATACACTGTGAATACTGATTGTTTATTTGTTTCTGCAGGATTACACACTGAGTTTACATAAACTCACCCTTTTTGTTTAATGTGCACAGGTAATCCCCAGACTTGACGGATCGGTGCAGTGGAGGACTCGACGGTGGCCACACGTATTTTAAACTGTTTTAATTTTAGTTTTGGTATTTATTTGTTAATTATTTTATGGGTTATTTTTTATGTAAATTGAACTTTTTGAACTTTTTACTTTTATTTCGGATTTTAGACTATTTTCGTGGATTTAAAAACTGTACAAACTAAAAAAAAACGGTTTTTCTAAGATGGATGAATTTACCTAATTAACTCGGTTTTTCATAAAATAAATTATTTCTAAAGCTTCCGCAACGAATTGTGTTTTAAAACAATCGATTAAATAAGTAAGCGATTTTGGAGTCAACAAGAGTAAATAAATGAAAACGGTTTTATCGTAACAACTTAGTTTCAACACGCTATTATGTGACATCGCCAGATTCGGCCATAACGTCTAGGCTGGGTTTGGGGTGTTACAGTTGAAGAGAGTGAATATTTTTCCTTGAGCTAGTGTAACCTTGCAAACCTGACCTAAACATTATGGCTAGATTTTGAAGGTCACATTTGCCACCGAGATGGCCCAGTAAAAACATTTCAGCTTTTAGAAAATTTTATTTCCTTAAAGTAAATTGCTTATTTTACAGTAAACGAAATGGCCTTTACCTGAATATATAACATTATTAATTTATGCTGAATTTAATTAAGATCCAATTAAGCAAAATCCCTTACTAATTTTGGAAACATATTTGACTATTAATTTGTCATTCAGAGTTTCGAAAACTAGTTTTGCAGCAGAAAATCCAGAGTCAATAATTTACTAATAGAAGCCATTATTCCTAATTATTTTTAGACCAATTATTAATTCATTATTCAACTATCTAATTTAACTAGTCTTAGTAACAATGCATGCAAATATCAAAATATCCCCGTAACAATACCCATGCTACCATTCGTAAAAAAAATATTACAAACCAAAATAAAATAAAATTATAAAATTTAATGCTTATTTAGCAAAAACCAAGACGAAACCTCTGAATGCTAAGCTTAAGCCCTAGCTTTGCGAACTACTTGAAAAATTTTAAACTAATGAGATGAGCTTAAAAAGTCTAGTGTGAGTCTTAATCAAAGGTAAACAGAGTATGTTGAACATACAAATCATGCAAGAAAGTCATTTAATAATTGAGCACAAAAAAAATATTATTGGTATTTACAATAGTACAAAAAATTCACACTTTCATGGTGCTTCCAACAGTCATGCATATGCATTCTCGAGAATCACAGTGCAAAAAGGTCCTACCCATCCATTCGCTACACACCATGAGTTCCCCAAAATCGATTTATTGAATCACCAAAACAATTAGGAGTCGTAGCTCAGTGTGGATAAACCACCAATAATAGTTTGCAAACAAGCTGTCGGTAATGTGGACGAGCCACTAGAAATGTAGATAAACTGACAATAATAGTTTGCAGACAAGTTGTCGGTAGTGTGGACGAACCACCAGATATCAGATAAACTGCCAATAACAATTTGCGGACAAGCTGTTGGTATTGTGATTAAATCGGCCAATCTCCTTAGTACTCCAGTGCAGTGCACTTACAACAATATTGCAGACTTTAAATGCCGCCAAAACTCCACAAGACTCCTCCGTCACCCATCAATCCCAGTTCCCTTGCAATGAATGAAACACAATACAGTGCACGTCACAAACATACAAATAATCAACCTTAATAAACTCAAACCAATCGACAATCACATATGACGAATCTAAACACACACATGGACAAATCAAGGTTAGAATCAGCCTAAAAATCCCTTTTTAGGTTTCAGCCAATTAGTACTACATAAGCAACACTTCATATCCAACTTCGGTAAATAAATTTACACTATTTCGCTACTAAACAAAAATGCGAATTAGGTTTGTCGTCACTGCTGACCCGGGGAGTTTAAATTTGATCCTTCAACATAAAAATCATCAAAAATTAGTAAGTTAATATGGCTATGGTGCTAATGAAAATTGGCCAAAACAAAACATAATAGAGGAGAAAATGACACAAGATGTAAACAAAAAACAACACTTACGCTTCCCAAATACTAGATCCGTGATGACGATTTAAACAAAATCGAATGCACACTGAACTGACAAGGTGAAGGTTTGTTTAAACAAGGAAAAAGTGAAGAAAACACTACTTCAAGGGGCAACAAAAGAAGGGAGAAACAATAGCCAAAACAGTGGTGCTCCAAGGGCAACAACACCTCTAACAGTGACAACAAAGGGATCAATGTAGGATCAGCACAAGGAAGGCTTTTTGGCAGCAAAGGGGATGGATTTTAGAGGCTAGAAATAGTAATAAAATGGTTGTAAAAACAGCAGAAAAAATCAACAAGCAAAAGCAAAAGAATTGAGAAAGAAAATGAAACAATTGGTACACCACAAGTGAGGGGCAGCAATAGAGGTCCACAATAGAGGTTTAATGGAAGAAAGAAGAGGCTGATTATGGTGGCTTAAAGGAGATTTTTAAGGCAAAAAAGAGGCTGATTTAGTGATTAAAAATATCAATAATATGGCTGGAAAAAATAGCAACAAAAATAATATGCAAAGCGACAGCACAACAATGGTGAGAGACACAATATTTGGGAGGCACAAGAAAGAAGAAAGAAAAAGAAAATATGAGAGAAAAGAGAGTGGGAGAGAACGTGGGATGGTAAGGAAAGGAAAAGGAGTGAAAAAGAAAATAAAAAAAGAAGAAGAAGAAAACCTCAAAAACAATTTAGTTTTAATCTCTCTTTTTTTTAAAAAAAAATAGCCTTTTTGATAAATCAAATAAAATATTGAGATTTTCAGTGTTTGAGTCATATTGAAATTTGAACAAGTTGGCTAGAATATGGATGGCTCAAAGCTCAACTGAAAAAGAAATGCAAATGAGGGGAATCAAACTCAGGTCTCTAGGAACTACACTACTTAACCACTAGGACAAATCTCATTATTGTTTAAACTTTTACAACATTTATTTTAAAAATAGGGTGTTACACATACTAGGGTTTGGAGAAAAATTGCACAAAATAAGGATGATGCGAGGGAAGGGATTCAAACTTGGGTTTCAAGGGTGAACTCACTAGCTCTTAACCACTAGGCTAGTAACTCTGTTTTTCCCATAATAGCTCAAACATACCTTTAAAAGTCAGAACAAGAAAACTTCCTGTTCACTAACCTAATTTCTTCTAACCCGATTTTTAGGATGTGACAACTAGGTTTTGTAGACGTAAAGAAATCAAATTGTGTAAATAATTCTTGTGTGTCTTGTGTGTTTTTCCCATTTCTAGATTTGGTGCTAGAGAAGTGTCCACTTCCCTGTCACTCCTTCTAAGCACTTAGTTTAATCACTAGCAACAGTTTAATAATTTCAATTGGTATCAGAGCTTACCACTTAAAGTAACTAGTGGACATCTATTGTAACATCCTGAAATTTGGGGATTTTATATTTTACATTATATCATGCGTTAGGCTAGCTGAGAATGTTAATTGTGTATGTTTAGGGGTCCTAAGAAGACTTTGGGTTGAGTTGGGCCTTAGTAAAATTTTAGTGATTAAGCACTTTAAGGAGAGAAGGTAAGTGGCATCAAGACTTAAGGAATTAAGTGTGTATTTTGCTAGCACAAGTGGAGCTAGTAGCAGAGTGGTGTGGCGTCACATGAAGAGGCCTAAGGAGTGGAGTTCGAATCCCACCTAGTGCAATTTTTTTTTTGGATTAATTTTTTTTGTGCTTCTTTCCAAAGTGTCGGCCATGGCTATAAATAAGGAAAGGAAGACTTTCTAGTGATGGAAAGAAGACTAAGGAATATGGTAAGCAGGAAAGCAAGGGAAAAACAAGGAAAGAAATAAAGGAAAGGGATAAGGGAGGGGAACATGTTGGCCGATTTTGTGGAAGGTGTTTGGGAAAGAATTTTTGGTCAACCTTGATCTTTTTGGTAAAGAGATGCACGGCTTTGGTAGGGGGAATGAGAGAGCCGAATTTCATATAGCTTTTTACAAAGTTTTGGTGCGTGAGAGGCTTGTTTTCTTTTAGCATTTTGGTGTTTTCTTTTCCAATTCTTTCTCCTTTGCTTGCCGAAACTCTAAAGCCAAAATTGTTCACCTTTCTCCTTTGTTGCCGAAACACTCACCTCATTTTGCTCATTTTCCCTTTGTTAGTCGAAACTATCTAGCACTCTTTTTCCATCTCTCCTTTTCTTTTTCACTATTTCTTCAATCCTTCTCTCTTCTTCTTAAACCAATATTTTGATGGCCGAATCTTGCTTGGTCTTTTCTCTCTAAATAGCCGAAACTTTAATCACACTATTTCTTCTTCTTGCTTGCTTGCTTATTGGGCATTTCTTCCTTGATTGATTTGGTGTTTTAGTGGGTGGCCGAATATTCCATCTTTGCCGATTCATTTCTAGCCTTAAGCTCAATCGGTGGAAGTTGGATCTATTATTGTTAAGGTAAGGAATTTCTTCAAGGTTCATTTCGATATATCTCAATGCTTGGTTATTCCGTTAAAACAGATCGATGGATTTGAATAATCGGTTATATTAGGGACTAAATCGCTCGTTCTTCTCTACTTGTTGATCCTACGGAAGTAGTGGTAAGCTGAATCCTATCCCTAAACAACTACTCTCTCTCATAGTAGTATTTTACTGACCAAGACTTTTTCAATGGAGGCAAGTGGTTTGTAATTCCTACTCCTAAGTTCAAATGTATGGCGGTATCGGCAGTTCGGGATTTCCCACCGGGTTGTGGACCATCATCCGGTGAGAATAGGCAAATTCTGGTCGTTCACGATTCTAAGGGTAAGCATTTTTAGATCGTTGATTTAGATTTGGATTAAGAAAATCTCTTTGGTTGGTTAATCGAATGTTATGGTGTCATAGGTGCCGACGATCAAGAAGGTTTAGTCCTTACCGTAATCAGGTGTGTAATCTCACACTGAAATCCTGTAAATTTGTGATTCACTATTATGTTGGAAAATAGATCATTGTCGATTACAAATCTAATAACCGAGATATGGTATGAATCGAGTGACTTGCTTATTCAACACTATTTCTAAAGATCTGTCAAAATCGGTATTAATTTACTAAATTACGAAAATGCCCCTATGGGTCGATTTACCAAAATGCCCCTATGGGCCGACTTGCTAGAATGCCTTAGTGGGCCGAATTATTAAATTGCTTTAATGGGCCGATTCATCGAAATGATTCACTAGGTTAATCATGGTTATATATATATGTGGATATTTTATTTTATTATGTATGTTGCATTCTTTTACATTTTGCATGGGATGGGAAAAATTGTATGGAGAGCAGTGTAGCCTGGTGGCATAGCCACAACTTGTTCATTATTATGCTTACTTATGATTTCGGTGGCATGGCCACAATAATAATATATTATAGAAGCTCGACTGCAAATTGGTGTGAGCGGCGGGGTGGGTTGACTTGATCCCCACAAGTGTGATTGGCTGGTCGGGGGTGTGATGGATGGATGGGTTGGGTTGCATATTTTTCATTTACATAGTGCTATGTAAAATGGGCTTAGGCCCAAGGTTATGCTATGCGGGTTCAAACCTAGTGGACGATGGTAAGGGGATTATACACTAAGTTCTAGTAACTCACCCCATTCTCTTAATCCTTGCAGGTAATGATCAGTAGTGAGGACTTGGGCCCATGGATGACTCGGTGGAGGCCATACTTTGGAAATAATGTTTTCAAACATTAGTAAACTTCTTTTCTGCTTTATTTCGTTACTCTTACTATTTTGGGTTTAAAGTTGTAATAAGGCCTCTGAGATTTTTATTTTGTTTTATGTTTAACGTATTTATTATCTTCCATGAAATGATTTGAACGGGGATTTTCTAAAATCATAAACAACGGTTTTTTCTTAAAATTTATCAACAAACGGATTTCATAATAAATATGTACAAATAATTTAACTTGGATTTTTCCTACAAGTTATCAATAATATTTTCAAAAGTCACGGTTTTAAAAGATCACTAGTTCGATTATTGATTCTTCAATCAACCTTTCAAAATTAGTAGTATTTTTATCAAATATTTCTAAACAATTTTGTTTTCTTAAATGTTAACCTAATAACAACATCTTTAGTAAAAATCACAAGTTCTTACTCGTTTTCTTCATGTGACATGTCAGATCCGATCGTAACGCATGGGCCGGGTTTGGGGTGTTACATCTATGGTGTTACTAGATTCTAGCTAGGGAAGGTTATTCTACATCTCGCCTTTCTATGCTTGAAGTTCGAAATTATGGTTACTGGAAAGCACGGATAGTTGGAAAAAATTTGACTTAAAAATAATTTTCTGTCATAGTGAAAAATTAAAAATTTGAAAACTAAGTCGGTTTGTGATTTTAATAGTAATAAACTTTTCACGAAAAATAATGTGCTTTGTGCGAGACGAATCCTAGACGTTCCCAGCTTTCAACTAAATGATCTTTTCTACTATTCTCATATCAGGAATCGCTTTGAGTGTGCGCATGGACAATCATGAATCAAACACAAAACCAGAAATAATTTTCTTACTTTCAGTAGGAAAGTAAATCTCTCTCTATAGAAATCAGTAGAATTTTTATTCCCCAAAAATTGAATTTATACTTAGAAAATAAATTCTGAATATTTTTAGGCAAAATAACAATATCTCAAAGTTGTGTGTAACTTATCTTTTTAGCCCTACCAGTGCCATCTATTTATAGGGAGAGAGAAAATAATGTTTGTTCAATTTGTAGAATACAAATAACACTTACCTGATAGAAAAACAAGCCCTCTATTTTTGGGCCTCTTTTGTATTAGGTCTAATTATATGTGCTTCTTGGACTTTTAACCCAATACTTTATAATTTAATCCAACATAGTACAAATTTCTCTATTTCCAAAAATAAATATTATTTATTAAATTAATTTAAATTAATTAATTTACCAATTAAATAATTTTCTCAACCCAATTCTAATTCTGTTATAGTCAAGGCAACTTTATCGTAAAAGAAAATATGATAAAATATATTTAAGTTTCATATTCAACCGATTCTGTAACATCCCAAAATTGGGCCTAGTAGAATTGGACCTATTGGGTCCATTGGACCTTGAGCATAGAAGCGTTTTAAATTTCAAGTTGGACTTATTAGGAGGGTGATTTTGGAAAGTTAAAGGCTTCTAGGAAGTTCCGGGTTCAAGTTAGGCTATAGGTAAATTTTATGTTTTAGCACTTTAAGGAGATATAGTAAGTGACCTCAATGTTTATGGAATTAAATGAGTAATGTGCTAGCATAATTGAGCATATGGCAAAGAGGTTATGGCATTAAGTGAAGAGTATGGAGGGAAGAGGTTAAAATCCCATAATGTGCAAATTTTGACTATTATTTTTGTATTCTTTCCCTAAGTGTCGGCCAAGGTAGTAAATAAGGCAAGTTGGACTTTTTAATTTTGGCAAGGTGGCTAAGGATATTAGGAAAGGATGAAGGTAGGGAAAGAAATCAAAAGAAAAGGCAAGTATAGGGAACATGTTGGCCCAAAGAGAGAAAAATGTTTTGGAATGTTTTTGATGGCCAAAATGTTTGACCTTTTTGGTTTGGTGTACACGGTTTTGAGGGGGGTAAAGGGGAGTGCCGAAAATCCTTAGGCATTAGGTAAGTTTTAGTGCTTGAGAGGTTACTTTTCTTCTTAGCCTTTTGGTGATTTTTATTTTTTTCCAATTCCTTTCCTCTTGGCCAAAACCTCCTAGCACATTTGTGCAATTTTCTTTCTCTTTTGTTGGTCGAAGCATTCATCTCTTGCATCACCTTCCCTTGATAGCCGAACCATCTAGCATCCATCCATCACCTATTCTTTTCTTTTAACCATTTCTTCAATCTTTCCTCTTCTCTAAAATCGACATCACTTTAAGATCACATCTTCTTGTTTGATTTTCTTCCAAAGCCGAATCTAGTATCATTCCATCTCTTCACTACTTCTTTTCTTTTTGCCTTGGACAATCTCTTCCTGATCGAGTTGGTAAGTGACTTATCATCCATCTTTTCATTTCATTTTTAGCCGAATATATGAGTTCATCATTTTCGGTTACTCTACTTTGTTTCTCTATCGAAATATCTCTCTCCATCACATTCATGTTGTGATCAATATCTTCTTTTGTAACATCCTGAATTGGTGGGGCTTCGCATTTAGTGTGCTGTGATGTTTATGTTACGCTTGATGTGCTAGTTAGGGTGTTTAAGGGGTTAAGAATGGGCTCAGGGATTAGGCCGAGGCCTTAATCGATTTTTTTGCTTGGGCACAACTAGGATAGGGCTTAAAAGATATTATCTGTAAATTAAGACACACAAATGGGCTTGTGGCCCAGTAGTCAGTGGCGCTACTTAGGGGCTTTGAGGTGGCGTGATAAGCAATAAGGAGGTCCAATGTTCGAGTCGCATTACCCACTTATTTTAAATGTTTTTGGCGTCAAAAGAGAGGAGAGTTGGGGGCGGCTAGGATGCTTGGAATTAGGAGATTTATGTGTTTGGATAATGTGGATAATGTGGCGGATAAAAAGAAGAAGAGGTGGTGTTATCGGGTCACTTGTGGATGAGAGATCGTAAGGATAAGGGAGAAAGTTTAGAAATTATCTCACGATCACAAGAGTGGCGAATTTCCAACTCGGGGAAAGAGGAAATCGGTTTTGATGAGGCTAAGGGGGTGCAGAAATTTCCCTTGTTAATTAATTAGTCTTAGTTTTCAAAAAGAGGCATTCGGCTTTTGGTTAGTGTGTGTGCCGAAAATTTGATTAGAAAATAGGGTACTTCTTAATTTCGGCATTTATTCTCATTCTCTTCTCTTAGTTGTTTCTTTTCTCAAAAAGCCGAAAACTCCTAAAGTTCCATCTTCTTCTTCATTCTCTGCTAAAGTCGAAACCTCAAAGCCTTTCTCTACACCTTTTCCCGATTTCTTCTATAAGCCGAAACCCTTAAGTATTCCTTCTCTTTACTCTCTTCTACCATAGCCGAATGTCCTAGTGCCCATTCTTTTTCTTCCTGCCGATTTCTTCATTGAAAGCCGAATCTCCATAGATTTCTTTAAATCATCTTCTCTTTTTGATTTTCGTAAAAAGCTGAAATCTTCTAGGAGTTGCCGAATTCTCTGTAAAAGTGGTGCCGATTTCTTCTTATCTATTCTTTTTTCTCTTTCAGTTTTTTGGAAGGCAAAGCCGAAAGGCTAATGGATTGATGGTTTCTTGTGTTTACGTGTTGGGAGATATTCGGGAATTGAAGTAGATCGCTTAGATCTAAAAGCCAGAACCGCTAGTCTCTGAACCTCATATCTCTCTTTTTGGGTAAGGGGTTCTCTTTAGATTCTCGTTAGATTCGCTATCGTAATTGTGATCTTAACCATATGTTATGATGGTAGCAAACGATAAGGTCTTTTGATGGAATCAAATATCGATCAGGTGAAGGAGGGGATTGGATCTGTTAAACCAATCCCTAAGTTTAAGAAACGAGTGGTGTCAGCAGTTCGGGATTGGCCACCGGGTTGTGGACCGACTTCAGAACAAAACCTTAGACAGTTAGCAGTCGTATCGGCTTCTGGTAGTGTCAACATAGAAAGTCTCGTCTTGTTTGTAATCAGGTGTAGATATCTATCACACTAATTAATCTGTACTATATATGTTATGGGCTAAAAGCGGATAAAAGGGTGTATGGACGATCGTATTACCGAAAAGGGTAGGCAAGGGATGCAGTGCACGTAATCATAGAAACTTCTCTATGTGTATCGATGTATGTGATGATGTGATCTTTTAGGTAGTATATTATTTTACTTACGCATGGATGTATGCATGGGATGGGGTTGATATGATGAAGGGGAAGAACATGTTAAAAGGTCACCTAGTGATCAGAGGTTAAAACACGATATGTACACTTAGGTCACAATAGTGATCGGTGGCTCTGCCACACTTGATTATAAGGTCACACAGTGATCGGTGGCTCTACCATAGTGGATTATAAGGTCACATAGTGATCGGCATTATAACTGACAGCATGACTGTCGATATGGTGTGTAGCGGTTGGTGGGTTGATTGTAGAAATCCCAGGGTGTGATGATGGTGGTACGGGTGGTGTGTAGAGAATGGACTTTTAGGTTGGGTTGGGCCATGCTGCATGTGAATATTTTGTTGCTTTTGTGTATGGGCCAAGGCCCACAATGTGATTGTGGGCCTCAAGCCTTTTTATGTGTTTTCGAGATTTGCACACTGAGTCTTGGTGACTCACCTCTTTATTTTTCGCTGACTTTTGGATGAGCGAAGAGATCGTGGACATGGGAGCCGAGAGCGGACTCGAGGGCCATCAAGTCTTATATTTTCATAAACTATTTTCAGTTTTCCTTTAAGTTTTCAATTTTAGGACTATTTATGTAATAAGGCTCCATAGCTTAGGTTCAGATTATAATTGTTAATGTCTTTATTCTATTTTTTTTTAAATTTAATTTTATGTTCAAAGACTTATCTATAGGAAGTAAAAATATGGGAATTTCAAACACGTTCAAAGAAAAGCAAAGGTTTTCTTCAAATATCACTTATTTTACCGAATACCTAAATAAACAAACTGAATTTCCAAAAATCATCCAAGTGAAGTTTTTAACGTTAAACCCCGTAGCATACCAGATCTGGTCGTAACGTTTGGGCTGAGATCGGGGTGTTACATTTTTGGTATCAGAGCCCAATTGCAAAACACAGGCTGTGAAATGGGTCTAGTAGGGTGTTGTAAAATTGATGTGAATTTGAGAAAAATGCTTTGGGTTGAGATATGGCATTCGAGTCTACCGGCACCCGATCCATGCTGGTAAGTATTCTAACTCTTGATGTGATATGCATGTTGGGTTTGATGGGCTTTATGGACGTAGACTAGTATGATACGGTTAATGGATCTTAGGCCTAGTTTAAACAACTCTTCAATTTCATAAAACTTAATCTAATTAAACATGTCCGTAAACAAGTCGCTGGGTTAGGGTGTGGTAACAGGCATACGCATGTCTAGGATTGGATTCAGGGAGAGCTTAATACTTAAGCGGCCCTAGTGGCTCACCTCCTTTTCACTAGAATTCTACCTGGTGTGTAGTGACTGTTCACCTTAGTCGCGAGGACTTGTTGACGGGCCAAAGACCATAATTAAAACTCGAAAGGGACCAAATACCCTTAGTTTTGTAAATTACCTAAATACCCATGTTTTGAAAATTTACCCAAAAACCCCTAGATTTACAATAGCACCCGGTTTACAAAATTATCAAAAATTATGAAATTACCAAAATACCCTCGATTTGAAAAAAAATTAAATTTTCCAAAATACCCCCGCTTTACAAAAAAAATACCAAAATATTTCTATTTCGAAAAAAACACCAAGATGCTCTAATTTGGGAAATTACAAAAATACCCCTATAGGATAAAATTACGAAAAAACCCCTGGGTAGTGAAATGACGAAAATACCCTTATGTGACGAATGTGAGTTCGTAGATGCTACTTGTATGTTGATGTATGATGGTTGAATGTATGGGGTTCCTAGAACTAGGAGATACAGACTTGAGACTGAAACCCGTAGATATAATTTCGAATTCGAAAGAACTACTCTTGAAACTACTGTCCATAAGATTATTCGTGGTTAACCAGTGAAAGAAATTAATAATTCATAAAATTTTTAATCAGATAAACGCAAATCGGTAGAATGAGTACAATGGGTCGTGGACGTCCGTCGCATGGTCGTGGGAGGGGTAGGATGGCTGTGTCAGAACCAGTAGGATCTGGACATGGGTTGGGAAACGAGATGCCGGTACCACCCACTGCGGAGATGGAATTTTAGGACTAGACAGCCGGAGATGATACGGTATCTCAGGCGATGTTAAGGGTTTTAGAGAGGGTTGCTGGGGCAGGCATGGGCACAGGAGCCCGGAAATCTGTGTCGGAGCGACTTAGAGCCAATGGGGCAAAAATGTTTAGGGGAATTTCTGGTATAGCCCCGAGTACAGCTGAGTATTGGTTGGAGGCGGTTGAGCATATAATGGATGATCTGGATTTCACGGAAGATGAAAAACTGAAAGGGGTTGTATCTCTCTTGCGGGACGAAGCTTATCAATGGTGGCTTACGGTTAATGATGGTACGGTGGCTGACCGTATCACCTGGGATCTCTTCAAAACGGTGTTCCAGAGTAAATACATTAGGTCGAGTTATATGGATGCGCAGCGTAGAGTGTTTCTGAATCTGGTTCAGGGAAGTAGGTCGGTGGCTGCGTATGAAGCGGAATTCTTACGCCTTAGCCATTATGCTCGAGGGATGGTGGCCACAGACCATGAACATTGTGTTCGATTTGAAGATGGTTTGAGGGATGATCTGCGTGTATTGATAGCACCACAGCGGGAGAGGGAATTCGCTGTGCTTGTGGAAAAAGCTAAGATAGCCGAGGAGGTTAAGCGGACAGAAAAATTGAATCGGGATAGAGATAGGGGTGAAAGTAAGAGAAATTTTGGATCATCAGGGCCAACTGGGCGTACTCAGAAAAGGCCTAGGTCGGACTGGCCGAGGCGGGAGGAGAGACCTGCTGCTGTTAGTCAGACACAGAAGTGTGCTCGATGTGGTAGATTCCATATAGGTGAGTGTTGGGCGGGCAGTGGGAAGTGCTTTAGGAGTGGATCTACGGACCACCAAGTTAGAAACTGTCCGCAAGAATGGGGCAGTGAAGGGCCCACGGGTCAAGGAAATGCACAATGGGGAAGAGGTGGTCAGCGACCACGAGAGAGGTCGTGGTCCGGCCCAGGTGGTAACGGTTCGGTCGGGGCCGTGGATCACCAGGCCGAGGGGTAGGAAACACCGTGGTGAGACAGCAGGGGTTATTTTATGCTGCCAGACGTCGAGAGAAGGCTGGCCCACCGGATGTCATAACCAGTACGTTTCTAATTTATGGTTTGCCTTATACTGCCTTGATTGATATTGGTTCGACGACTCTTATGTTGCTAGTGCTATAGCGGGAACTTTGAACTTAGATTATGAGACTTCTTCTAGGAGATGATCTGTAGTGAGCCCTCTAGGACAAATCTGTAGTGGTGAGCAAAAGCGTATAAGGATGTACCCACGAAAGTTCAAGGGGTAGCTTTTCGGAGTGATTCGATGGAACCGCCGTTTGGAGAGTTCGATTTGATCTTAGGAATGGATTGGTTAGTGAAGTATCAAGCAAATTTGGACTGTGTAGCCAAGCGTATGGTGTTAAAAACTCCCGAGGGTGGCGAAGTGTTGGTGATAGGTGAAAGGGGGAACTGTTTGTCAAATGTAGTGTCTGCCTTAAGAGCAGAAAGGATGGTGAGGAAAGGATGCGAGGCAATTTTAATGTTTGTTCGGGCTCTGGAAGCCAAGGAACTAACTGTTGGGGACGTTAAGACGGTGAGGGAATTTCCTGATGTTTTCCCAGAAGAGCTTCTGGGATTACCCCCGGATCGTGAAGTGGAGTTTGGTATTGATCTTCTTTCGGGAATAGCGCCAGTATCTATCACTTCGTACAGGATGGCGCCGAAAGAGTTGGTGGAATTGAAGGCTCAGATCCAAGAGTTGCTGGATAGAGGGTTTATCCGATCGAGTGTGTTGCCTTGGGAAGCGCCGGTATTATTTGTTAAGAAGAAGGATGGATCAATGCGTATGTGCATTGACTATCGTCAGTTGAATAAATTGACAATCAAGAATAAATACCCGTTGCCGAGGATCGATGACTTATTCGATTAGCTGAAGGGGGCTTCAATTTTCTCAAAGATAGATCTGAGATCGGGGTACCATCAGCTTAAGGTCAAGGAGGCGGATATTCATAAGATGGCTTTCAGAACTCGCTATGGTCACTACGAAATCATGGTGATGCCATTTGGGTTGACCAATGCACCAACAGCATTTATGGACATGATGAACCGAGTGTTCCAACCCTACTTGGATCGGTTTGTCGTGGTATTTATAGATGACATCCTGGTCTATTTGAAATCGAAAGAGGAGCATGATTCACATCTTGGGAGGTTCTGCAGATTCTCGAGGAGAAGCGACTCACGCCAAATTCAGTAAGTGCAAATTTTGGCTGAGTGAAGTTACTTTTCTAGGCCACGTGGTGTCGGCAGAAGGGATAAGAGTCGATCCCCGGAAGATTGAAGCGGTGTTGGATTGGAAGCCGCCTAATTCGGTAGCAGAAATTTGAAGTTTTCTTGGTTTAGCCGGGTATTACAGAAGGTTTGTTGAAGGATTTTCATTGATCGTGGCACCGTTGACTAAGTTGTTGCGGAAAGGGCTTCCGTTTGTTTGGTCTGGTAAGCAGCAAGAGAGTTTCGAGAGGTTAAAGAGGATCTTGATAGAGGCTCCGGTGTTGATTCAGCCAGAGGCTGGAAAAGAGTTTGTCATTTACTGTGATGCTTCACACACGGGACTAGGATCTGTGTTGATGCAATGTGGGAAGGTTGTTGCGTATGCATCTCAGCAGCTAAGACCGCATGAATAAAATTATCCCACACATGATTTGGAATTGGCGGCGGTGGTTTTTGCCTTGAAGATTTGGAGGCATTATCTGTACGGGGAGAAATCTGTCATTTATACCGATCATAAGAGCTTAAAATACCTTTTGTCCCAAAAAGAGTTGAATCTAAGGCAAAGGAGGTGGATTGAGTTGTTAAAGGATTATGACTGCTCGATTGAGTACCATCCGGGAAAAGCCAACGTGGTGGCGGATACTCTGAGTCGTAAAGTAATCTCTGATTTGAGAGCAATGTTTGCTCACCTCAGTTTATACGATGATGGGAGTTTATTAGCTGAACTCCAGGTGAAACCCTCTTGGGTTAGCCAGGTTAAGGCGAAGCAGCAGACCGATGAGTTGCTACAGGAGAAGTTTCCGGTAGGATCAAGTGAAGGATCAACAGAATTTAGTGTGAATGAGGAAGGGCTATTATGTTTTCAAGGGAGAGTGTGTATGCCAAAAGATCCTGAGTTGAGGCATAAGATTTTGCAAGAAGCGCATGGTAGTCCATACGCTATGCACCCGGAGGAAGTAAGATGTATCGAGATTTGCGAGATCGGGCCCGTGGCCGGGTTTGAAACGAGAGGTGACCGAATTTGTGGGAAGTTTTTGACTGTCGGCACAGTAAAGCAGAGCATCGTTACCATCGAGGTTGTTGCGGCCGGTGAAGATTCCACAATGGAAGTGGGAAAGGATCGCAATGGACTTTGTTAGTGGGCTACCCTCACGCCTACTAAGAAAGATTCGACCGGGTGATTGTTGACCGCTTGACGAAGTCCGCTCATTTCATACCGAAGACGTGTAGATTACTCTGCAGAAATTGGCTGTTTATACATAGCGGAGGTAGTGAGGTTGCATGGGGTACCAAGATCAATCATATCGGACGGGGACCCTAGGTTCACCTCACGATTTTGGAAGGCATTGTATCGCTACTGGGTACGGTTGGATTTCGAGACGGCGTTTCATCCTCAGATCGATGGACAGTCTGAGCGGGTAATCCAGATCTTAGTGGACATGTTAAGAGGATGTGTCATTGACTTCAGGGGTAGTTGGAAAGAGTTCTTACCGTTGGCAGAGTTTGCGTACAACAATAGCTACCAGTCAAGTATTCAGATGGCGCCTTATGAAGCATTGTACGGGCGGAGGTGTCGTACACCTACCTGTTGGACAGAATTAGGAGAACGTCGGATTTTGGGTCCAGAATTGGTTACCGAGACAGAGGAGAAGGTAGAGTTAATTCGGGCTCGATTAAAGGAAGCGTCAGACCGGCAGAAGTCCTATGCTGACCTGAAGCGTAAGGGCATAGAAGTTGCAGTGGGTGACAAGGTGTTCTTGAAGGTGTCGCCATGGAAGAAAGTACTGAGGTTTGGACGGAAAGGTAAATTAAGTCTTAGATTTATCGGACCTTATCGGGTGTTGAAACGAGTGGGACCAGTAGCTTATAAGCTAGAGCTACCTTCTGAGCTAAGCCAGATTCACAATGTATTCCACGTCTCTATGCTAAGACGTTACCGTTCGGATCCATCCCACGTGGTGTCTGTGGAAGAAATCGAAGTAAGACCCGATTTATACTTTGAAGAGGAACCAGTGGAAATTCTGGATCGTGATGTCAAAGTATTGCGAAGGAAGACGGTTCCATTGGTTAAGGTTCTATGGCGGAATCACAGTTCTGACGAGGCTACTTGGGAACCAGAGGAAGCAATGCGGCATAGATACCGCATCTATTACGATCGATCGTAATTTCGAGGCCAAAATTTCTTTAATGGGGGTAGAACTGTAACATCCTGAATTGGTGGGGCTTCGCATTTAGTGTGCTGTGATGTTTATGTTTCGCTTGATGTGCTAGTTAGGGTGTTTAAGGGGTTGAGAATGGGCTCAGGGATTGGGCCGAGGCCTTAATCGAATTTTCTGCTTGGGCACTCTGGTGGAAAGCCAGCTAGGATAGGGCTTAAAAGATATTATCTTTAAATTAAGACACACAAATGGGCTTGTGGCCTAGTGGTCAGTGGCGCTACTTAGGGGCTTTGAGGTGGCGTGATAAGCAATAAGGAGGTACAAGGTTCGAGTCACATTACCCACTTATTTTAAATGTTTTTGGCATCAAAAGAGAGGAGAGTTGGGGGCGGCTAGGATGCTTGGAATTAGGAGATTTATGTGTTTGGATAATGTGGATAATGTGGCCGATAAAAGGAAGAAGAGGTGGTGTTATCTGGGTCACTTGTGGATGAGAGATCAGGTAAGGATAAGGGAGAAAGTTTAGAAATTATCTACTGATCACAGTAGTGGCCGAATTTCCAACTCTTGGGGAAAGAGGAAATTGGTTTTGATGAGGCTAAGGGGGGTGCCGAAATTTCCCTTGTTAATTAATTAGTCTTAGTTTTCAAAAGAGGGCAATTCCGGCTTTTGGTTAGTGTGTGTGCCGAAAATTTGATTAGAAAATAGGGTACTTCTTAATTTCGGCATTTATTCTCATTCTCTTCTCTTAGTTGTTTCTTTTCTCAAAAAGCCGAAAACTCCTAAAGTTCCATCTTCTTCTTCATTCTCTGCTAAAGCCGAAACCTCATAGCCTTTCTCTACACCTTTTCCCAATTTCTTCTATGTGAAACCCTTAAGTATTCCTTCTCTTTCCTCTCTTACCATATGCCGAATGTCCTAGTGCCCATTCTTTTTCTTCCTGTCGATTTCTTCATTAAAAGCCGAATCTCCATAGATTTCTTTGAATCATCTTCTCTTTTTGATTTTCGTAAAAAGTCGAAATCTTCTAGGAGTTGCCGAATTCTCTATAAAGGTAGGTGCTGATTTCTTCTAATCTATTCTTTTTTCTCTGTCGGTTTTTTGGAAGACAAAGCTGAAAGGCTAATGGATTGATGGTTTCTTGTATTTACGTGTTGGGCGACATTCGGGAATTGAAGTAGATCGCTTAGATCTAAAAACTGGAACTACTAGTCTCTGAACCTCATATCTCTCTTTTCGGGTAAGGGGTTCTCTTTAGATTCTCGTTAGATTCGCTATCGTAATTGTGATCTTAACCATATGTTATGATGGTAGCAGCTGATAAGGTCTTTTGATGGAATCAAATATCGATCAGGAGAAGGAGGGGATTTGATCTGTTAAACCAATCCCTAAGTTTAAGAAATGAGCGGTGTCAGCAGTTCAGGATTGGCCACCGGGTTGTGGACCGGCTTTAGAACAAAACCTTAGACAGTTAGCAGTCGTATCGGCTTCTGATAAAGTCAACATAGAAAGTCTCGTCTTGTCTGTAATCAGGTGTGTAGATCTCTATCACACTAATTAATCTGTATTATACATGTTATGGGCTAAAAGCCGGATAAAGGCTGTATGGACAGTCATATTACCCGAAAAGGGTAGGCAAGAGATGCCAGGTACGTAATCATAGAAACTTCTCTATGTGTATCGATGTATGTGACAGCCTGTGATCTTTTAGGTAGTATATTATTTTGCTTCTGCATGGATGTATGCATGGGATGGGGTTGATATGATGAAGGGGAAGAGCATGTTAAAAGGTCACCTAGTGATCGGAGGTTAAACCACGATATGTACACTTAGGTCACAATAGTGATCGGTGGCTCTGCCACACTTGATTATAAGGTCACACAGTGATCGGTGGCTCTACCACAGTGGATTATAAGGTCACATAGTGATTGGCATTATAACTGACAGCATGACTATCGATGTGGTGTGTAGTGGTTGGTGGGTTGATTGTAGAAATCCCCGAGGAGTGATGGCTGGTACGGGCTGGTGTGTAGAGGATGGACTTTTAGGTTGGGTTGGGCCATGCTGCATGTGAATATTTTGTTGCTATTGTGTATGGGCCAAGGCCCATAATGTGTTTGTGGGCCTCAAGCCTTTTTATGTGTTTTCGGGATTTGCACATCGAGTCTTGGTGACTCACCCCTTTATTTTCCCTGACTTTTCAGATGAGCAGTAGATCGTGGACATGGGAGCTGAGGCGGACTCGAGGGGCCATCAAGTCTTATATTTTCATAAACTATTTTCAGTTTTCCTTTAAGTTTTCAATTTTGGGACTATTTATGTAATAAGGCTCCATAGCTTAGGTTCAGATTATAATTGTTAATGTCTTTAATCTATTTTTTTAAAAATTTAATTTTATGTTCAAAGATTTATCTATAGGAAGTAAAAATATGGGAATTTCAAACACGTTCAAAGAAAAGCAAAGGTTTTCTTCAAATATCACTTATTTTAGCGAATACCTAAATAAACAAACCGAATTTCCAAAAAACATCCAAGTGAAGTTTTTAACGTTAAACCCCGTAGCATACCAGATCTGGTCGTAACGTTTGGGCCGGGTTTGGGGTGTTACATCTTTTGTAGTGATCTTAGTGGGTGGCTGAATATCATTCTAGTCATAAGTCAAGTGGTGGAAATCGAATCCATTATCAACAAGGTAAGGAGTTCTTTATGGATTATTTGATATCGTTTATTATTTGATTGGTTGCTAAATGGAATAATAGTTTGGACTAATCGGTCACTATTGGAACCAAATCGCCCGATCACCTATCCCTCGTAATAAGAGACTCGGATTGTTGGTAAGTGATATAGATTGTTAATCAATCGCAATACTTGGTTGAAGTTGTATTTTGGGCTTTGGACTAATTGTTGACCGATTGTACCTTTAGGTGCCGCGGAGAGTATCGTGCTACGAATTCCGAATAAGGTGTGTAATCCCGTACCCTACCGAATACATGTTTGAAATGGTGGTAATCTCATATCTCTCTGAAATTTTGTATGATATGTTCTATGATTCGGTCGAAATAACGAAGAAAACCGAAAACCGGCATCCGTGACCACTCGGGCGTGCGTATGTTCGTAGTAGTAACCATATTTTGCAATGAAACAGTTTGGTCAGCAGCAGTGACGTGATTTTGAAAAATCACGAAAAATAAGAGAAAGGGAATTAGAAAGCGAATAAGATATCGAATTAAAGATTACTGTGTCTATTTTTATATGAAAGAAATAGAGGAGGAAGAGAAATTTTATATTCTGTGATATCTTAATTTTGGTGAGACTTGTTCTGATTGATTTCGTGGTTCCCTGTTCTGTCTTGGAAAAATCATTCAAAATTGTACAAGGTGAATTAAGAGTTATAATTTATATGTATAGATTCCTTAGTGAGCCTATTTTCAATATAAACAAGTGGGAGCAACATATGATAACCGTACAAAGAGATATTTTAATTTTGGGTAAGAGAGGTCAGAACCATTGGTCAGTGAAACAAGGGAATCTTTAAAGAATAAACTGTATTAAACGGATAAACCAAAAATTCTGGAAAAATTTTAGTAAGAAGATATATGAGTCTAGTTTCAAGGAAAATTTACGGATTTAAATTTCGAGTTTTCTAACTCGAGTTATAGTCAGTTTAGTCAGTATGACGCAGATGGATAGTTTCAATTTTTATGCCTCACATTAGTAGTTAAGTCTAGGTTGCCAAATTACCAAAATACCCTTGGAGGGTAAATTACCGAAATACCCCTGGGTTGCGAGATTACCGAATTACCCTTAGTGGGTAATATTACCGATTTACCGAAATGCCCCTATGGGTCGAATTGATAGAATGCCTTAGTGGGTTGAATTACAAAGCTCAATAATGGGCCGATTCATCGTATAAATTACTAGACTAATGGTTGTTATACATGTGGGTATTTTATGTTATTATGTGTATTGCATCATCACATATTGCATGGGAGGAGAAACTTGAATGAAGAGAAGTATAGACCGGTGGCATTGCCACAAATTCTGATATGGGCTATGTGCCAATTTAAATATGGCTTTGTGCCATCGTGATTAAGGTTGTGTGTGTCGATTATGTTACCAGATATGATACTCCGTGGCTAAGCCACAAAATTATTATAAATGGCAGCTTGTCTCGCAAATTGAGAGAGACTGGCGGGGTGGGTTGACTTGATCCCCACGGGAGAGACTGGTTTAGTACGGGGGAGAGACTGGTTGGATGGGTTGGGTTGCATACATTTGCTTCATATATATATATGTTCTGTTATGATAGTGGGCTCCGGCCCAAGATGTTGCTATATGGGTTCAGGCCCAGTGGATGATGGTAAGGGATTTCACACTGAGTTCTTATAACTCACCCCCCTTTTTCTTAACCCTTGTAGGTAATGCTCCGTAATGAGGACTTGGGCCCATGGATGACTCGGTGGAGGCCATACTTCAGAAATGGTGTTATTGAACTTTAAATTTCTATTTCAGTTTATTTTACTATTTTGCTATTTTGGTTTATGTTGTAATAAGGCCTCTGGGATATGTTTTAAATTGCTTTATGTTTAGTCGTACTTATAATATTGCTTGAATTGTTTTAACGGGGATTTTCTAAAATCATAAATATGGTTTTCAAAAAAAATTGATCAACAAATGGATTTTTAAACAAACTTGTACAAATAATTTAACTTGAATTTTTCCTACAAATTATCAACGATATTTTCAAAAGTCACGGTTTCAAAGTTCACTACCTTGATTGTTGACTGATCAATCAATCTCTCAAAAATACTTGTATTTTATCTACGTTTCCGCAACGATTTCAAAATGCTTCTGCAACTCTATTTCTAAACATCACATTTTTGTAAAATGTTTATTTCAAATATGCTTTCGCCACTAAAAAGGTTTTTTTTTAAAGATAATTACGTTTTCAAGTAGTTAACAATTGCTTAAGTGTTTTGGGTTTTAACAAAGAGGCTGTAATTCTCAAACAAGTTTTTCCATGTGACACGCCAGATTCGGGCCTAACTTCTAGGCTGGGTTTGGGGTGTTACAGATTCTCAATGGCCAATTAATTTAATTTCATTTTTGAGCTTCAATTATTTAATTAAATAATAATTCGAAAAAACTTAAATTGATTCTTAGGTCATTTCCATACTTAGTGAAAAAACACTTTCATTTTTAAATGTAACCATTTTCTCTAACTTTATAATTTCTATCCATTTATGTTCATTTGATTATAAATGTAATTCATTTATGGTTTCAACGAGCTAGCAGAAGGAGCGATTGAACATATGTAATTAAGGTTCAAATGATTTATAATTAAGTTCCAACTTTTTACCTATTAATTACAAACTCATTTAGTCACGAAGTCATTCCACTATAGTATCGTGACTAAGCTCTCCCTAATTACATACCATTACGAAAGCTACTTAATCAGGGATTGTCCAAATAACCTTTTCATAAGTGTGTTACCCTCATAGGATATCTTTAATCTCTTTGGTATAAATTCGTTCTCCCAATATGATCCTATTTTATCTCATGGTAACCATGACATCTTCCTTCATGAAAAGTCAATTACTATCAAATAGTAATTAAGTCATTCATCACAAAGAAAAACGACTCGTGACCATGTTTACTTTTTCTTCTATCATGCAATGCCAATGAGAGGATACAATTTACCTATTTCTTGGACTATGAATTCCACTATTGTGAATGGTGCTCCATATTGCAAAAGTAGTATACCCAATGCATCAGCTTTCGGTTCCTCATCTATTTGAACTCAGGCTTTTATGAGTCACGCATACATTGTCTACCATTCACTCAGGATTAAGGTATGCCAGACTATGAGCGTCACAAGTGAATAAATCTATAAACAAATTCAAGATCTATTCTACTTAGGTCCTGTTCAATGTACTGCCAGTCCAATCAGTCACATCTATGTATCTACCTTTTGGTAGTTATCCACTCTAATGCTCAAGACAAATTATGTCCCCAATTGGACTTAATAGACGCCATATTAGTCTTTCAATCTGTTTGTTCATTTCTGATTAGAATTAGGACATGTTAAGGTTCATCAACTAATACAAGTTGTCTTTTCGTATTACAATCCGACCACGTAATACTGTTTAGTATTAGTTAAACATTAGATAACTAGTGAACTAATATTTGCTTCCATTTTTCTTTGCGTGCAAAAACCATTGAGGAAAATATACAAAGGATATTAATTTAATTCTTGAATAATTTTATTAGACCAATTTGTTCAAAAAAATACAAGTGTACATAGACAAAATTAATTAACTTAGGGCACCAAATCCAACAATCTCCCACTTGTCCTAGTGAAGTAGATGAGTCATGTTTCACATTCCTATGTCCTCTACATGTTTTTAAAAACTCTCTAGCTATCAAATTCTTGGTAAACAAATCTATTGGGTTTGTCCTCATATGCGATATTTTGACCACGTCCACTATCCCGTCAATCATTACCATATCCCTTATTATATTTTCTATAAATGTGTTTTGTCTTCAGGTGGTTTCTTTGGTGTTTAGCTATACATGCATTTTTATAGTGTCTTAGCTTTTTCCATACCTCATATTTGGCCTCCATAGTGCAATCAGTAGCACAACTCTGCTTGATACTTCTCCACACTATGGATCTGTCACTAATCTACCACAATTTATTGTGGCAAATTAATTCCTTTCCAACACTTAGCAAACATGTTTTCTAGTAATTTGGTATCATTGTAGTTAATTTTCTGTTTTAGTACTTAGTTAAGAAAATGAGCAATTTTGAGTGTTTTATAACCTTTTAGGCCAATCCGAGCCTAAAAAAAGAGTAACATGCTGACTAAGTGTGCAGGACATTAATTCAAGCTAAAGAGTTAGTGGACTATCCTCGATGTTGCAACACGCAGCTTGGATGTTGCAACACCAACTCTAGACCACCTAAGGAGCATTTTGCCTTCTATTCGTAGCACCAGCTATGTGATGTCATGAAACCCAACCTGAATGTTGAAAGGAGTATTTTGCCTTCGATGTCGCGACACCACTGCGACAAGGCCACTTAATCTGCCAGGGGTGTTTTTGTTCATATAGCTTCAATCATCTATGTTTAGTCAATTGTATTATGTAACACCCCTCACCCGGGTTCTACGCTGAAACCGGGCCCGAGGCATTACCAAACTCAAACCACCTGATCGTCACTTAGGCTCGTCGTAACTACTCTCTGAAGTCATCTCAACAACCTCATTCTCGACTTATGAGGCCTCACTCTTACAAACGAGGACTCTCGAGACTAAACCGGAACTTTTTCCAATCTTAAAAATTTTCTCTTTATACAGGTCTCACACGCCCATGCAAGATTAGACACGCCCGTGCATGGACACACACGCCCATGTCCCCAAACCGTGCCTAAAAACCCAGCATTCGGCCAATGCTCCACGGCCAAGGCACACGCCCGTGCTTACCACCCATGGTGCAAACTGACTACTTTAACACGACCTAGAGTCTAGACACACACCCGTGTGGCTAGCCCGTGGCCAACACTGGATAGTCCCACACGCCCTAGACACACGCCCGTGCAGCTGGTCCGTGGTCTATTCTGATTTATAATACTAACATGCGGGCGCTTGACGGCCAAAGCGCGCACGCCCGTGGTGACCGTGTGTCACACATGGCCTAGACACACGCCCATGTGTCTATCCACATGGACAAGAACAAAGCTATGTGCCAAGCTCTTTTCACCCCTCTAGCATACACAACATATACTCATCTAACACCATCATAATCAACTGAAATTGAAGTGCATTCTCACATAGAAAACTACATCTTTCTTTCATATAATGTAATAGCCAACAACCATGGCATTATACAAAATAAGCTATCCATCTAAAGGCCAACACATCTTAGCCATTTACAACAAAATCCACTAACTTGTCTAGCCCCTATACATGCCATATACAAAACATTAAGTTTCATGTACCAAAGTGTCTTTGATATGCATGGTTTGTCTTCGATGATCTTCGTGTCTCGATTCAACACTTTTAATCTATAAGACAAGGGAAAAGAAAGAGAGTAAGCTTTGAGCTTAGTAAGTTTACACATAAACAATTAAGCAACATAGTATAACCTAAGCAACCATTAGCATTATACCAACAAGTAATTCACAAATATGCTTACTCTTTCTATCCCTTACCACATTTCCAACACATCATGAGTCACATACTCATAACCATCGAAATGCACCCCTGCATTCAATGTCACACGTACACAATATACAACACATCATTATTTCTCAATAATTCATCCACAAAGCTAATTAACTTAATAATACATCCACACAGCTATTTTACTCAATAATGCAATCACATGCTAATCCACACAGTTAACCCACACAGCAAATGTCTCGGTGGTTTCGCGCTTAGCACACCACAATCGATTAATAAGGTGGTATCGCACTTAGCCTACCACAAAGATAATCATAGGGGTTTCTCACTTAGCCCACTAAACGATATACCTCACGATAGCATCGCACATAGCCAGCTCATCGTCAATATGCATTAGGATGGTACCGCACTTAGCCTACCATCTAGCATTATCACTACACATTCACATGTCTACTTACTCAATTAAACATCCATTCACAATTCTACTACATTCATTCTACTTGGACCACATAGGTTCTCAATAAATCTCGAACAAGCTACACACTAGCTATCATCAACAAATTGTAAGTATGAATGCATTGTTTATGCATAGACTTACCTCGATACTCAAAAGTATAGAAATATGCAATTTAGTCCACCACCTTGCTTTTGCCTCGGTTTTGATCCGGGCTTCGTCTTTCTTGATCTATAATGAATAAATCAGCTTATTCAATACATACATTGAATAAATTGACCCACATCTCATACTTTAGCAAAATTACTATTTTGCCCCTAAACTTTCTCATATTTACACTTTAGTCCCAAAGGCTCGTAAAGTGATTTTTATTCAACTTTCTAGTCTTTCATGCTTAGCCGAACCACTTATTCAACTAAAGCTATCATCAATTCTCACTAAACCACATATGTATGACCAAACTAAAGTTTTTCACAAACTAGTCCCTACATGCATTTTCATGGAAAATCACTTAGCAAAAGATGTTTCTACTACATCAAGCTTTCATATTCTTCCATAAAACAACAAAATACATGCATGTCATACATATGTACATTTTTTAACATCCATAATAGCTCACCAAAAAGCTAAAAATAGCTTACTCATGCTACTAGGACTTCAAAATACGAAGAATATCAAAAACCGGGCTCAGGAGCACTTACTAGCAAGCTTGAAAAATTGAAAGAGCCCTAACAATGGCTATTGAAATTTTCGGCAGCTTGGGGGAGAAGATGAGTGAATTTTTTTCATCTTTTCACCTATTTAATCACTTAATAACTAAATGACCAAAATGCCCTTTTTGATAAACTTCAAATTTTAACTCATACATGCCCATTTTTGTCCAAAAATTAGAATTTATATAAATTACTATTTAAGGACCTCTAACTAATAATCTAAAGCTATTTCACACATATAGCTTCTAGAAACACGCATTTTGGAACTCTTGCAATTTAGTCCTTTTGGACAATTCAACCACAATTTCACAAAATTGCTTCATGAAACTTTCACACTAGCATGCATACATAATATAAACCTCAAAAACTCATTCATAACCCTCGGATTTATGGTCTCGCACCACTATTCCGACTAGACCCTAAACTGGGATGTTACATATTAGGTCTTAAAGAGTCATCTAACATAACTCCTATAAATATTAATGCCCAAGACCTAATTAGGGGGCTTCTTCCCTTGATTTTAGTATACTTTTGAGATTAGGGTTTTATTTTACGATTTTTCTATAAAAAATTTGTTCCTTTCAATTTCAATTGTAATTTTAGTTTATTTCTTCAATCATTCGTGTTCTTTACATCCGATCAACAATCGTTCAACCTCTGTTACAGAATTTTACGTTTCTGCGAGCAATATATATCTCTGGATCCAAATATTCTCTTCTATATTTTAATTTTTTGAATATTTATTGTTAATATTTGAAATTAAATTAGAGATATTCACATTTAGATCCATGTGTAACTAAAACCTTAAAGAGATTAACAAGTGGATGTTTGATTAATTAACAAACATTTTAGGGTTTGTTGTAGAATTAGTTAGATTGAGTTGAGTGGAATTAAACCCTAAGCTTGACGACCTTAGGAAGTTATATAGGTAGATGAGGTCAAAAGAATAGTCTACCGAGCATCCCTTAACTTATCCCGATTTGAATTGTGAGGTCGAGAGATAAGTATTTTCTACTGACTAGTTAATGTAGTTAGAGGCCAAGAGGTAATAACTAGGTTAATTACTAGTTAATTAATTAAAACCTTAATTCAGAAGTTAATTATGAACACTGAAACGAGTTAGTCTTCAGTCTATTTAATTCAGTGATTTTCGGTTGTTTATTTTTTGTTTGTAATTTGCATGTTTTCGTTCAACATTTCTTTGTTCTTTATTTGTTGTAATATGATTTTAATTACGTACTATTTAGACTTGTTAGTGTCGGATTTAATTGCTATTTAATTGAGCCTCCCTTGGGTACGATCCTCAGAATACTTCAATGTTCCGTTGTATAAATTATATTAACTTGACCCGTATACTTGTGAACTCCGTTGTTTATTTATATCTTTCTTTTGTAGTATTTCAAATCTCGATGTTCGCACGTCAGACTACGGTCAGCTGCCTAGGACAAAGACTTAGCCCGATGTTAATTTCCTCGAATCTCGACATGTTTGGAAGTTAGAATCAATATATCCAATGGGAGTAAGATATCCTCAGGAATTTACAAGCATATAACCCCTCATTATCTATAAATAATAACTACTTGCCAATGTCTTAGACTGAGATTTGCCTGATATCAACTCACCAACCCTACCGCGAAACAAATATTTCGACGTGTGCATAACATGACATGGACTTCCTATTGCAGAAGCATAAATAACCTTTCTCATGTTTTCTCTTTCTTCCATTGTCTTAGGACAATCCTCCAAAAATATTAAGCTATTGAAACATCGAGAACGCCATGCTAATAAAAAAAAGAGTAGTAGCCAAAGAAGCTCTTATTGTAGAAGAACTTGAAAATGATGTGAAAGTCAAGAAAGAACTAGCTGAGACTAAACTAATAATTGAAAAGTTCATAGTTAGTAGTAGTAAGCTTGAGGAGATGTTAGCATCTGGTAAAAGAGATAAAGGCAAAGGGACCTTAGGCTTTATAGACAAAGGTAAATATAACACCTCATACCTGACTTGATCGTCGGGTCTGAGCTATAAGGTGTCACATTCGTTTCTGAAGCAACTACGATCAAATTTAATATGATTCACACCACAAATCATATAAACATGAAATTATAAGCAAGCAAAACAATATATAATCATTCCTGTGTTTTATACGAGCTTACGAAAGCTCATAAGTTAACCCAAGATCGAATCAAGATTGAATTGTAAAAAATCAAATTATAATGTTAATTTCGTGACGTCATTACTCCCTCATTTTGACTTTTCTAAACAGTTTTTCACTTCATGACGCCACTTACTGTTTTGGCCTCATCGAGATGATGGGGTTCCTCGTCTCGCCGTGACATTATAGGTCATTTCTTGTTCTGACGTCACATACTATTTCTGCAAAATTTCCTTTGGGTAAAACCTAGTACTTTCCAAACCAATTCTAAACATGTATGTTATGCACAACAAATTCAAATACCATTGCTAACGTTAATTTAAATCACACTAAAACCTCAATCAACAATTTAGCATTCCTTATCAACCATAAGCTAACTAGTTAATAAGATTCAATCACCTCAAACATACTTGAACTTATTATTTTTGGTCATTAACATAAAAAATGAAAAATTGATACAACCAAAATTATAAATATCTATAGGCCCCATTCAATTAGCTAAATACTTACATCTACTGTTAAATCCACAAGTATATATAGAGACATAATAAGTAACAAGCTTGACTCAACTTAGGTAGGTACATGCCAAACTATTAACAAAACCAAAAAAATACAAAAACATTGTAGAGTCAGGGTAGATTTCTGGCTACTGAGAAGACCTCACGATCTACCGGGAATCTAAATTACCTGCGCACAAAGAAAACAAAATCATACGATGAGAGAATCGCTCAATGGTAATTATACAATTAAAAACAATATAAACAATTTCATGCAAATGCATATGTTCAAGAAATAGTTTATCTCATACCTGTTCATGAAAATTTACATTCATTTTATATGTCTAAGCTCATATTCATTTTAACACTGTAATGACTCGAAAGTTAGTAGTGTCGGAAATGGTGGTTTTAGAATCTCATTTTTGATATTCGAGTTTGTAAATATTATTATTTAATATTTATGAGGTTAGTATAGAGTTTAATTAAAGTTTGGTCCAATTTTTTTTTTCGTTTGGATAGTTAATTAATGTACAAGGACTAAATTGTAAAAGTAGTAAAAATTAATCGCTATGAAGTTTTAATTAATTAAAGGACCAATTGAGTAATTGGCCCACTTTATAAAAGCTAAAAGGTGGTGATAGCCAACTATCATCCACTAATTTTTTTTAATATGTTTAATGTTAATTAATTAAGGATTAATTAATATGATTAGGATTATTTATAAGTTAATTAAGGTATATAACTAAAATTAAAAGTTGTCATCTTCCATCCTTGCTTTTCCTTCAACTGAAACTTTAAAAAAGCACTAGGGAAGCCAGTTTTTTACTTTCAACATTTAGTCTTCTAATTTGGTAAGTATAAAAGCCATTTTCTCGTAACTTTTATGTTTTTTAGGTCTTGAGAGCTTGATTTAGCTAGCCCGTGTATCAATTTGCAAAACTGTTGAAGTTTCTAAAAGTTATAATGGTTGAATACTTGATAAATTTTGTTTTAATTTGTTAGATTTTAAGCTTAGAAATGAAAAATGACTAGTTTGTAAAGTTTAATTGCTAGTTTTGAACATAAAGACTAAAGTGTAAATATTTTGAAATTGATGTTAAATCTTTGTAAATATAGATAACATAAGGTTGTAGAAGGATGTAATTGAGATCGGTTTTGAAATCGAAGCTCAAATTTGAAAGTTATAACAATTTCGATTTTAAGGACTAAATTGAATTAAACACAACTTTAGTAAATATTAAAAAATTAAAATTTAACTATCATATGCATAAAATAGAATGTTATAAAGTATTTGGAATTGATAAAATGAAATGAATTATCATATAGATTGAGAATTGAACTAACTGGGAGATAGTTGTGGAAAAGGAAAAATTACAGATTAGTCCTTGACATCTTGTTATTGCAGTTTTTGGTAGGTAAGTTCATATGGTGTGGTTATATGTAATAGTAATGTAAATATTTTTGAATTATGAATTTGTTTATGTTTAAGTGAAAATTTGAATTGGTTATGATTTAGTACAAAAAGGTGAGACATGAACTAAATTGTAAAGAAATGGTAATATGTGCTATATTTACCCGATTGAATATGATTTTTTTTATAATGGGATGATATGTATATGATAACACTACAGGGATTCAAATGTTACGAATACAATATTAATGCCCGTATGAACTTAGTAAACAATTAGGATACGATTGGCATACCAATAGGGTTATTTGTGCACTTTTACGGGTTTAGCACTTTGGTTCTCCCTGATTAGCATTTTGATGCTCTATGTTCATCATTTTAGTGCTCTTTATTTAGCATTACGGTGCTCTCTAGAGTGTAGTTAATCATGGATCCGAGTTTATTTACTAAAGTTCATCGGGCTAATTAATTAATTGAAATTGAAATGAAAATGGTATGTTACAAGCTTGATTCAACAATCAAAATATATATCGAATTCAATAAAACATAATTAACATGCAAAAAAACATTACCATATGAACTTACAGCAAAAATTGCAATGTTAGGGACTAATCAGTAATTTTCTCTTTTCCACAACTATCTATTGGCTCTTGATATAAACAATAATTTATTTTAATTATTAATCTAAATACTTTATAATAATACATTTAATGCATATGACATTTGTATTGACATTTTTCAAAACTGCCCTAAACTTTTACATTTTATTCAATTTAGTTCTTAATGCTAAAACAAGTATATTTTCAAAAAATATCCCATAAACCCATATTTCCAAATTTTTAAATATTTCCATTCTTCCCTCTAATTCTGAAATTTTACAAAGAAACCCTACCAATTTTAACATAGCAGCCCGTTTTTGAGTGGTGTCAGAAATAGTGTGTAACATCCTAAATTTGGGGTCTGGCATTTTTGCACTGTTGCATGCGTTTAGCTCACTTAGCTTGTTATTTAGGTGTGTTTGGGGGTCCCGGGGAGGCTCAGGTTCGAGCCTGGGCTCTGGTGAAATTTTGGTTTTTGGGCACTTTAGGGGGGTGAGCTAGTGGAGGCAGGACTTAGGTTTAATTGGTTGTATCTTGTTAGCACAAGTGGAGCATGTGGCATTGTGGTGTGGCGTCACAAGGGAAGCATGGAGGGGGAGAGTTCGAGTCCCACAGGTAGCATTTGGTAGCTTTTATTTTGTGCTGGGCAGGTGGAAGAAGTAGAGTTCAGCTAGAACTATGCCTTGGTGGTTGAAGACTCAGTCAAACCGTTTGAATGGGTGAGGGAGAGTGAATTGTGGATCAAATTAAGGAGAGAATTGTGGGATTGAGGTGAGAGGGGGTGGTTGGCCGAATGTGGGAGCTTATGGGAGGTGCAATTCGGCTAGGGGTTGATTTTGGCAAGGGAATTGACATTTGGTGTAGGTAGCAAACCGAAATTTTTTTTTGTCTGTGCATTCTTTTTCTTTTTGGCATTTCGGGTCTTTTCCATTCACTTGAGCTATTGCTGAAATTCTCAATTCTTTTTCCTCTCTTTCCATTTGTTTTTCTTCACAATAACTGAAACCTCAATTCCTCTCAACCGCTTCTTCTTGTTTTCTTTTCAAACGTTCTAGTCACTTGTAGTTGTTTAGACGGTGTTGGCCGAATCTCTTCTCCCCATACGACTCATCTCTGATCTAAGGTTAGTATTTCTCTTGTGCTAGATTCTTGTTTTGTTCACTTCTTGTTCGCTACTAAAAGCCAAAATTCTCACCCTGTTTCCTTTGACTAAGGCCGAATCAAGTCATTCTTTTCTACCTCAAATCGTTCTTGTTTCTCTTGGTGTGGGCCGAACTTGTTGGAGTGCTAGCATACCTCTTATCACCTTTCTAGTCTTGGTTTTCAGAGGTTGGTTGGTAAGTGGGATTAAGGTCGAATGTAGGTGGTGATGTTATGTTCTTTGGTGGATTTATTTCATTCAATCCGAAAGGCTCCCATGTTTTTAAGTTGGATGTGAGTTCTAATGGCTAAAATTTCTTCTCCATTTCAACGTTGCAAGGGCCTCGACGGGTGTAAACCAAGGAAATCATTTATTGATAAACCAAAATAGTAACATATTTTAGGCCCACATTTAGTATGCTTTTGGATGAATTATCCCTTGATTTATGTAAAAAGGTGCTATTAATCCTTTCTTTTCATGTCTTATAGTCAGGAAAGCACCCAAGGATAAAAAGAACGAGAAACGGGCTCAAAACGGACCAAAATGGGCCAAAGAGGAAATCGACACGGCCTGGACTTGGACCCACACGGCCGTGCCAAGTCAATCATCTAGAACACGGTCTAACCCCGACTCACATGGCCGTGTCTCATTAAAGAAATCCAAACACGGCCTGGCCACGATTCACATAGGTGTGCGCCATGGCCGTGCCTCTGCCGTGGAGAAGAGCAATTTCATTCGGGAAAGGATACTTAGGGAGAAAGAAACGTATTTCAAAAGCCTATAAATACACCCTAAGTATGACCTAAGAGGGGGAGCCCAAAGCCATCGTCTAGGGGCGTCGTGCTAGGCCAGAGAAGACAGATTTGTGGGGATTCACTCAGGGATAGCCAGTTGATCCATCTCAAGAAACCAGAATTACACTCAAGACGGAGGATCTCTCCTTCAATTCCTTCAGGGGGTTTTAGGGATTTCTTATGTTTTGTTTTATCTTTTCTCTTGAGATGTTTTCCTTTATTGTTATGAACTAAACCCTTCGGATACCCGAAGGGGATGAAACCCATGATGAATCTTGTTATTGTTTTCTGAATTATATGATAAATACTTAGTTTGTTATTAATTATGTGAGCTTAATCCAAACTTAATGTGCTTAGGTGGAGAAGGAATAGACCCTGCCTAAGAGTAGATCCAACATAATTAAGTGGAATTGATCGCACGCCTAGAGATAGGGTGACGAGATTTTGCCGAATTAGGGTGAAACCTAATATGGGAATCCATAGATTGATTTACTGCTATTCTAGGGGGTTATTATAAGAGAACGAGAGTTCCACTAATTAACCTAGGGTTAGATGTTATTCGCCTCGAGAGAGGGTTTAATATACGTTAGGAAGTCTTACGGATCAAACTAAGTGAATAAATCGTATTGTAACATCCCGAAATTGGGCCTAGTAGGATTGGGCCCAATGGGCCTTGATTTAAAATTTTTGAGAACGGCATTAATGCAAGTTAGACTTATTAGGTAAGTTATTTTGGAAGGTTAGAGGGCTTCTATGAAGTCCCGGGATCAAATATTAGCTTTGGGGAAATTTTGGTTTTAGGTGAAAAAAAACCCTGGAAGTTGGCAGGTAGGCCTTAAGAATAAAATGTGGGGAAAAATGACACAAGTGGAGGTGTGGTGTAGTGGCAAAGTGACGCCACTTAGAGGCAAGGGAGTGACGCCACAAGGAAGGAAGGAGGTCCAAGGTTCAAGTCTTGGCTTTTGCATTTTGGTTTTCTTTTTACTTGGACCTCAGAATTTGGCTATAGATTTATATTTAGTTGCGCATGGTTTAAGACACAAGAGGAGCTTGTGGCCAAGTGGCTAGCAGCGTGGATTATGTTGCAAGGGAGCCTGGGTTCGAATCTCATGAGAAGCAAGGGAGTATTTATTTTATTGGTCTGGACGGCAAGAGTTTCATTGAATTTAAACTCATCTGTGAAGGATCCCACATCGGGAAGATACAAAGAAGGAAGGTGAAGTGCTAGCTATATAAAGAGCATTCCAGAGGAGGGTTGACACACCTTGGAAGGCGTTTGGGCACAGGAGTGGTCGGAGCGCGGATTAACACCGAGTCCTATCGGTGTGTAACTCTCTACTCTACCGTAGAGCGGCAAATGCCGAAGCCGATCACGGCAATAGTAGCCACACGAGCGCAGCGTTGAGCGCACGTGTGGGGCTTCGACGCGATAGTTGAGGCCATCAGTAGTATTCTTGTGGGTTGGGGCTGCTTGGGCCGCGATGGGCCGAAGGGGGCCCAATGGGCCCGTGGGCCCAATATAGTAAAATGTATGATGGTGTAGTATATAGTGAACTAGACTAGGTGAATCTCATAAACGTGGCTAGATTTGTGTTAGGTGGGCCACACGAGCGGGTGGGCCCGAATGGGCCGAAATTGGGCTTTAGGCCCAATAGTCCATTTCGACCAAAAATGGTAGTTGGGTCGCTCGGGGCGACACTGGGCCTTTGGAAAGGCCATTCCAGGTACGAAATTACTGAAATACCCTTAGTGGGTAAATTACCAAAATATCCCTGAAGGGTAAATTACGAAAATGCCTTTGGTGGGTAAATTACCGAAAATGCCCTTGGTGGGTAAATTACGAAAATGCCCTTGGTGGGTAAATTACCGATATACCCTTGGTGGGTAAATTACGAAAATGCCCTTGGTGGGTAAATTACGAAAATGCCCTTGGTGGGTAAATTACCGATATACCCTTGGTGGGTAAATTACTGAAAATGCCCTTGGTAGGTAAAATTACTGTTATACCCTTAGAGGTTGATTAGGTGATTATGTTGTTTTATGTCTATCTCGATTATGATGGTAATTCATGTTATACTTATATTTGATATATGTCTAGCATACATGACATAATCGCATACACGAATTATTATGTCATATTGCATGGGTTATATGAGTGGAGGGGCGTTGATATTCGTGTCGACGGGCACCGGTGGTTTGGTACCACATTGTGACTACGATCACCAGAGGTTTGGCACCTCCGAGGTTTGGCACCTCATAGCGCCTCGCCCCAGTGGCTTAGCACCACAAAGGGTTGGGCCCACGATTTACATCATGGGATCGACGCCGATGATTTGGTATCACACGATGGGTTGGCCCCATCATTTGCTTTATGACTCGGGTCACCGGTGGTTTGGCACCACCCAGTGGTTTGGCACCACAATATGACGGATTTCGTGACTATAAGTCACGGTGGTTTGGCACCACCAGTGGTTTGGTACCACACGGGGTAGAAAAAGGAGTTGCGGATGGCTAGGTTTGGGTGCATGATATGCATATTTTCATATGAAATTGTGTAAGGGCCTGTTGGATGGGGATTTACACACTGAGTCTCGATGACTCACCCCTTAGTTAAATTTTTTGAGGTAATCATTAGATCGCTGGATTTGGGAGCCGAGGTGGACTCGTGGAGGCCATACATATGGTTACTCGTAAATTCGTTTCTTTTATTTGGACTTATTTTTATTTGAGTTTTTGTTATGTAATAAGGCCTTGGGTATTTTATTTGGTTTCAGCTTTCAATTTGTTTATTGCTTATTATTAAATGATCAATATGGGATTTTCTTAAAATGATAATAAACCATTTCTTATTCAAAATTTCTTAAACTCGATTTCTCACCACAACTATAAAGAATATGAGCTTTTTAACGAATGCACAGTTTTTAGACATTCCTTTCATGTGACATGCCAGATTCGGTCGTAACGTTTAGGCCGGGTTTGGGGTGTTACAATTATGGTATCAGAGCCTAGGTTCAAAAACTCAGCTGTGGGTTTGGGTTTAAAAAAATATTTTCAAAAGATGGTTTGGAAAATGGTTTAGAAAAATATATATCTGTTTTTTTTTTTGAAATATGGCACCTGAGTCTCTGGCACCAATCCGCACTGTAAGTTTCCTGATACTTTGCTTTGTTATATGCTGTATTTTGAATATCTATTCTGTGTGTTTGGGTTGGATGTGATGTTCGGATATAGAGTTGATTGCGTACGAAATATTTGTCTGCTTTAATGGTTAGGTTTTTTTTAGTATGTGTAGGATTTCTAAATTCTAGTTAAAAGTATATTAGGGTTATTGGAATCAGAGTGCGCAGCGTGAGCACAGCGTTGTAGGTTAGGTGGTACGAATGTTCCTGTAGTTGGAAATTTCGAGGACAAAATTTCTTTAAGGAGGGTAGATTTGTAACATCCCGAAATTGGGCCTAGTAGGATTGGGCCCAATGGGCCTTGATTTAAAATTTTTGAGAACGGCATTAATGCAAGTTAGACTTATTAGGTAAGTTATTTTGAAGGTTAGAGGGCTTCTATGAAGTCCCGGATCAAATATTAGCTTTGGGGAAATTTTGGTTTTAGGTGAAAAAAAACCTGGAAGTTGGCAGTGTAGGCCTTAAGAATAAAATGTGGGGAAAAATGACACAAGTGGAGGTGTGGTGTAGTGGCAAAGTGACGCCACTTAGAGGCAAGGAGTGACGCCACAAGGAAGGAAGGAGGTCCAAGGTTCAAGTCTTGGCTTTTGCATTTGGTTTTCTTTTTACTTGGACCTCGGAATTTGGCTATAGATTTATATTTAGTTGCGCATGGTTTAAGACAGAAGAGGAGCTTGTGGCCAAGTGGCTAGCAGCGTGGATTATGTTGCAAGGGAGCACGGGTTCGAATCTCATGAGAAGCAAGGAGTATTTATTTTATGATGCAGACGGCAAGAGTTTTGATTGAATTTAAACTCTCTCATCGTGAAGGATCCCACATCGGGAAGATACAAAGAAGGAAGGTGAAGTGCTAGCTATATAAAGAGCATTCCAGAGGAGGGTTGACACACCTTGGAAGGCGTTTAGCACAGGAGTGGTCGGAGCGCGGATTAACACGAGTCCTATCAGTGTGTAACTCTCTCTACTCTAGTCAGAGCGGCAAATGCCGAAGTGCCGATCACGGCAATAGTAGCCACACGAGCGTACAAGCGCGCACGTGGTGGGGCTTCGACGCAATAGTTGAGGCCATCGTAGTATTCTTGTGGGTTGAAATTTGCGCGATGGGCGCGATGGGCCGAAGGGCCCAATGGGCCCGTGGGCCCAATATAGTAAAATGTATGATGGTGTAGTATATAGTGAACTAGACTAGGTGAATCTCATAAACGTGGCTAGATTTGTGTTAGGTGGGCCACACACGAGCGTGTGGGCCCGAATAATGAAATTGGGCTTTAGGCCCAATAGTCCATTCGACCAAAAATGGTAGTTGGGTCGTCGGGCGACACTGGGCCTTTGGAAAGGCCATTCCAGGTACGAAATTACTGAAATACCCTTAGTGGGTAAATTACCAAAATATCCCTGAAGGGTAAATTACGAAAATGCCTTTGGTGGGTAAATTACCGAAAATGCCCTTGGTGGGTAAATTACGAAAATGCCCTTGGTGGGTAAATTACCGATATACCCTTGGTGGGTAAATTACGAAAATGCCCTTGGTGGGTAAATTACGAAAATGCCCTTGGTGGGTAAATTACCGATATACCCTTGGTGGGTAAATTACGAAAATGCCCTTGGTAGGTAAAATTACGGTTATACCCTTAGAGGTTGATTAGGGTGATTATGTTGTTTTATGTCTATCTGATTATGATGGTAATTCATGTTATACTTATATTTGATATATGTCTAGCATACATGACATACTGCATACACGAATTATTATGTCATATTGCATGGGTTATATATGAGTGGAGGGGCAAAGTGATATTCGTGTCGACGGGCACAAAGTGGTTTGGTACCACATTGTGACTACGGTCACCAGAGGTTTGGCACTGCGCAGAGGTTTGGCACCTCATAGCGTCTCGCCCCAAAGTGGCTTAGCACCACGATGGGTTGGCCCCACAGTTTACATCATGGGATCGACGCCAGTGATTTGGTATCACACGATGGGTTGGCCCCATCATTTGCTTTATGACTTCGGGTCACCAGTGGTTTGGTACCACCAGTGGTTTGGCACCACAATATGACGGATTTCGTGACTATAAGTCACCAGTGGTTTGGCACCACCAGTGGTTTGGTACCACACGGGGTAGAAAAAGGAGTTGCGGATGGCTAGGTTTGGGTGCATGATATGCATATTTTCATATGAAATTGTGTAAGGGCACATTGGATGGGGATTTACACACCGAGTCTCGATGACTCACCCCTTAGTTAAATTTTGCAGGTAATCATTAGATCGTGGATTTGGGAGCTGAGGTGGACTCGTGGAGGCCATACATAAGGTTACTCGTAAATTCGTTTCTTTTATTTGGACTTATTTTTATTTGAGTTTTTGTTATGTAATAAGGCCTTGGGTATTTTATTTGGTTTCAGCTTTCAATTTGTTTATTGCTTATTATTAAATGATCAATATGGGATTTTCTTAAAATGATAATAAACCATTTCTTATTCAAAATTTCTTAAACTCGATTTCTCACCACAACTATAAAGAATATGAGCTTTTTAACGAATGCACAGTTTTTAGACATTCCTTTCATGTGACATGCCAGATTCGGTCGTAACGTTTAGGCCGGGTTTGGGGTGTTACACGTATGGTTCAGTGTTAGATAACAAGTGAAGTCTAGGTGGATTCTTCCTAGGGTATCATCTAAATCAACTGAGTTTTTCCCAAGTTATTTTCCAAATTCATTCTTCTTTGTCTTAGAGTCTTTAGTTTAGTAGTTAATTAATTTAGATTAGATAAACAATCTCTCTTTATTTTTAGGCTAGATAATAAAAAGAAAGTTAGTATTAGTACTTTTAGTTCCTTTAGGTTCGATAATCCAGTCTTGCCTAAGCTATACTACTGTTCGATAGGTGCACTTGCCTCGATCGTTGTCAGAGTTAGTTTCCAGGTTTGATCATTCTTTTTATAAATTTTAAAGCTCTGATTCACAGCGATCAAGTTTTCGGCGCCGTTGCCGGGGAACTAAAATATTAAGAAAACTCTATTTTTATTACTTTAGCCATTTTTTTATTGCAATTTATTTTCATTATTTTTATTTTTATTTTTAATTTGCTAATTTTTCCTCTGTTTGCTTTTGGCAGATAATTTTAGTTTTTAGAGAAGATGGCACTGAATAATTATCAGTGGCAAGCGATGAGGACAATTCCTACTAAAGAAGCCAGTGCATTCAACCTCGACGTGGTCACCAGGTTATCTAATCAGTTAGAGATGATGAATAAAAAAATTAATGGTTTGAATAGTCTCTCGCAGGTACACCTAGAAATACAATATGATTCAAATTTAGGAGGCGTGGCGAATCCTGAGTACCCATTCTACGGATATGGCATGGAAAACGAGCATGCTCAATATTTGGGTAACTATTCTGAACCTCAAAATAATTTTTATAATGACACTTATAATGCAGGTTGGAGGTACCACCCAAATTTTTCATGGGGAGGTCAAGGAAATCAAAGACAACAACCTCCTAAAAATTTCCAAAATCAGCCCTATCCACAGGAAAAGAAGCCGAATCTTGAAGAGACGCTGAACAAATTCATAGCTTCCACAGAGACCCATTTCCGAAAGACTGAGACAACACTTGATGACCAACAAACATCGATCAAAGTGATAGAGAAACAAGTTGGAGAACTCACTAAGAAGTTGGACAAGTTACTGAAATGGTTTCCAAATTCAATAAGTGATTTTCTCTAAAGCAATGTAGCAGTAAAGACAAGATTTAATCGAGAAGTGGAAAGGAGTTAGTTGAACCAAAGAAAAAATACTACATGAAGATGACAAAGCAAAGGATATGAGAGTTGGGGATGTAAGTCCAATACGCAAAGAAAGTAAACCACCAATCCCATATCCAAAGATGCTTAAAGAAAGAATGATTAGACGCCCAATACGGTAAGTTTCTTGAACTCATTTAAATAGATACATATTAACTTGCCTTTTGTTGAAGCCATTTCACGAGATGCCGACGACGCAAAATTCTTAAAGGAACTCCTAACGAATAAAAGGAAGCTTGAAGAAGTATCCATGGTGGAGCTTAATGAAGAATGTTCAACCATCCTCCAAAACAAGCTACCAACCAAATTAAAAGACCTGTGAAGTTTTACTATTCCTTGTTTAATTGGTAGTTTAAATATTAAGAAAGCATTAGCTAATCTAGGTGCAGATTAATTTAATGCCTTATAAAATGTTTAAACGACTAGATCTTGGGGAACCAAAACCCACTAGGATGAGTATTCAGTTAGAATGATAGATCTATTAAATACCCTAAAGGAGTTATCGAGGATGTCTTGGTAAAAATCGATAAATTTATTTTCCCCGTTGATTTTGTTGTGCTTGACATGGATGAGGACATTGAGGTTCCCTTAATTCTAGGCGCCCTTTTTAGCTATCGCTGTGGTTATCGATGTAGGTGATGGTAAACTTGCATTAAGGATAGGCGATGAAGAAATTATTTTTCAAATTTATGATGCCATGAGATATTCTAGAGAACAAGATGATTCTGTTATTTTATTGACACCACCGATCATATCATTCAAAACTCATTACAGAAATTCTACATGATGACACGATGGAACCGTGTCACACTCAAGAAGAGGGGAAGAAGATGAAGTCCACGAGCTAAATTCAAAAATATCGTCATCAAGACAAAGCAGAAAAAGAAAGCATTGAATTCGATGACGATTTAAAACAAAACCCTCTCGTTGATGAACCACATAAATTAGAATTAAAGCAATCACAAAACATTTAGAGTATACATTCCTTGGGGAAAATTATACGTTACCAGTAATTATATCTTCAGAGTTAGAACCTCAGGAAAAAGAGGAGTTGATACAGGTACTAAGAGAACATAAAAAAGCCATAGCTTGGAAAATCTCTGACATTAAGGGAATAAGCCCAACATTTTGCACCCACAAAATTTTAATGGAAGACGAGTACAAGCCATGCGTGTAACCACAAAGACGATTAAATCCCAACGTAAAAGAAGTCGTGAAAGCCAAGGTAATTAAACTTCTAGATGCTGGAATAATTTATCCTATTTCTGACAGTAAGTGGGTGAGTCCTGTGCAGGTTGTCGCAAAGAAAGAAGGCATGACCGTGGTAGCTAACGAAAAGAATGAACTAATTCCTACCAGGACAGTCACAGGTTGGAGAGTTTGCATAGATTACAGGAAGTTGAATGACACCACTAGAAAATATCACTTCCCTCTACCCTTCATTGATCAAATGCTAGAAAGGTTATCAGGACATATGTACTATTGCTTCCTAGATGGACTCTCCGGTTATTTCCAAATCCCAATAGCACCTGAAGATCAAGAGAAGACAATGTTCACATGCCCATACGGTATGTTTGCTTATCGAAGAATGCCTTTTGGATTATGTAACGCTCCTGCTACCTTTCAACGTTGCATTTGGTAATCTTTGATGAACTTGTAGAAGATATTATGAAGGTATTCATGGACGATTTCTCAGTATACGGTAATTCTTTCCATCTTTGCCTTAAAAATTTAAAACGAGTCTTGATGAGATGTGAGGAAACAAACCTTGTTTTAAATTGGGAGAAATGTCACTTTATGGTACAAGAGGGAATTGTATTAGGACATAAAATTTCTAGTAAAGGGATTGAGGTAGATAAAGCAAAGATTGAAACCATAGAAAAATTACCTCCTCCTAGTTCAGTTAAGGCCATTAGAAGTTTTTTAGGACACGCAGGATTTTATAGAAGATTCATTAAGGATTTTTCTAAAATAGATAAGCCTTTAACAAAATTACTAGAAAAAGTTGTTCCTTTCAATTTTGATCAGGAATGTTTAGACGCATTCAATATCCTTAAGGATAAACTAATAAATGCTCCGATTATAATTGCACCTGATTGGAATCTACCCTTTGAACTAATGTGTGATGCAAGTGATTTCGCAGTAGGTGCAGTTCTGGGACAACGAAGAGGCAAGCATTTTCAGCCAATCTATTATGCTAGCAGGACTTTGACACCCGCACAGGAAAACTACACCACCATGGAGAAAGAACTGCTAGCTATAGTTTTTGCTTTTGACAAATTTAGACAGTATTTATTATTATCTAAAGTTGTCGTTTTCACTGACCACTCAGCTCTTCGTTATCTATTAACTAAACCTGATGCGAAACCATGACTCATAAGATGGATTTTACTTTTATAAGAATTTGATTTGGAAATACAGGATAAGAAAGGAGCTGAGAACCTTGCAGCTGATCACCTCTCTAGACTGGAAAACCCCCATATCGAAGAGCTAAATGAAGGAGAGATAAACGATTCATTCCCAGAAGAGCAACTCTTTTCGATAACTCATTCTGAGGTACCATGGTTTGCAGATATTGCAAATTATTTAGCCACTAACATCTTGCCAAAAAAATTAACACATCACCAAAAGAAGCTATTCTTTACTGATGCAAAAAACTATTTTGGGGAAGATCCCTTTCTTTTTCGAATATGTGCAGATCAGGTAATTCGAAGATGCGTTACAAGGATGAAGCAAGTAAGATTATAGAACATTGCCATTCGGGACCTTCGTGAGGACACTACTGGTGGCATTAAGATAGCACATAAGATACTCGAATCAGGTTTTATTGGCCCACTTATTCAAGGATGCCAACGGTATGTCGCTTCATGTGATAAATGTCAAAGAACAGTGTAATGTCTCTAAACATGATGAAATGCCTCAAACATATATGCTATCATGTGAAATATTTGATGTATGGGGTATTGATTTTATGGGGCCATTCCCTAGTTCATTTGGAAATAAATACATCCTAGTGGCAGTTGATTACATGTCAAAATGGGTGGAAGCCGACCTACTAATGATGATAGAGTAGTAGTTAAGTTCCTCAAGAAACTGTTCTCTCGATTTGGAACGCCTAGAGCTATCATTAGTGATAGGGGCACTCATTTCTGTAATACTCAATTTGACAAAGTCTTAAAAAAGTATGGAGTACACCACAGGATAGCTACCCCATATCACCCTCAAACCAGTGGGCAAGTTGAAGTAGCAAACCGAGAACTTAAGCGCATTCTAGAAAAAATGGTTGAATCAAACAGAAAAGATTGGGCATTAAAAGTAGATGATGCCTTATGGGCCTATAGAACAGCATTTAAAACCCCTCTAGGGACATCCCCATACAAACTTGTATACGGGAAAAGCTGTCATCTACCATTCGAGTTAGAACACAAAGCTTTTTGGGCCATAAAGTTTTTAAATTTTGATCTTAGCACTGCATGAAAGAAAAGAATGATGCAAATGAGCGAGCTAGACAAATGGAGAGCTGAGGCCTACGAGAACTCGAAACTATACAAAGAGGCAATTAAGCGATGCCACGACGCTCGTCTAAAGAAGTCGAAACAATTCGAAGTAGGGGACTTGGTCCTACTGTACAACTCAAGGCTTAAATTATTTCCTGGGAAGCTGAAATCGAGATGGTCAGGCCCATTCATGATCAAAACAATTTTTCCATACGGCACAATCGAGGTAACTCACCCCACTAAGGGCACATTCAAGGTAAATGGTCACCGACTCAAAATTTATAATGGTGCAGATTTTGATATAAGAGAGGAGCTTCTGCTCCATGAACCTTCATTTAGAACCGAAACCAGGGAAAGTCTAGCTTAAGACTATAAACAAGCGCTTCTCGGGAGGCAACTCGAGCACTAACTTCCCTAACATTATACTTTAACTGTTCAGCATCTAACTTCATACTAATTAATCTAATAAAGAATAGGTTTTAGACCACACGGCCTTACACACGGGCATGCCCGTGGACGTGTGGAAGCCAGGGGATAAACCATAGGCGCGCCAGCAGCCGTGCACGACAAAGAAGAATCTTTTTCCTCAACACGGGCTGCGATAATATCCCACACCCGTACCAACTACCCGTGCGAGGTTACTGACTTATTAAGCACGGACTAAACATGGCCGTGCTTACTAACTGTGTAAGGTTACTGACTTGTTAAGCACGGGAGAAACACGCCCGTGCCACCCAACCGTGTGAGGTTACTGACTTATCAATCACAGGCGTGTCATAAGCAACACGGCCGTGGCAAATCCACCTGAACGCGCCTAAAATTCGAAATTGCGAAAAACACGGGCATTTTAAAACAGAGCACGGGCGTGGCGATTCCTCATGTCCCCTCCCCTATTTAACCAAATTAAACCGTCACTTTCCCAAAAACCAACCCTAAAATCTATTTTCAGCACCCTCCTCCCAAAATCCGGCCACACCCATATTTCCGACCTTACTAAAACCTCCTCAACTCTCATTTCATCCCCCCCAAAAAAAAACCTTACAAAAACTGTCTGCACGCCCTCACCACCGCCGTGCTGCCGAAATGCCACGCCCTTGCCACCACAATGTTCGTGCTGCAAACTCGCACCACTGCCGTGCTCCGTTTGTGCTCGAAAGCTTTACACCATCAAAATCCCTGGTTCCCTTTTTCTAAAACTTGATAAACATTATGTCACTTTGCTTCATTATTCATCTTTTGTTTAGTTTTAGTATAAAAGAATGATTTCTGTTTAGGAACTTGTCTCAAAAATATTTATCGTGATGAATTGGTTGCTATTTGTCAGAGTTCATGTTCATTTTAGGAATAAATTCTTGCATCTTAGAACTAATAAGACTGATACATTTTTTGCTTGAAAATAATCACTGCTGATGATTAACATGCTTAAGATTCTAACTGTTCAAATTTTGCTCGATTTAGCGTAGAATATTCTGGATATATTATTGTTGAGAATAGATCAAAAGAACTTGCTTTATAATTGATTACTAATTTCAGGTACCATGTCATCATCGCGACCCAAACGATCCACAGCCGCCCCAACCAAGAAACGAAAGGGGCCCGGATCATCTTCAGCAAGTGCCTCTTCCGAGATACGACACCAATTCCTCCAATTTTCTCAGGAAGCTTAGAAAGAGCGTTACAACACCTTCCGACAACGACCCCTTGGCACCAGTAGGTGCATTGACTGGGACACTGTGGAACACGTTATGCTAGCAGCCGACATTCAGGCCCTCATCTCGACCGAGCCGTGGGAGTAATTTTTCTCTATCATCGAGCCCACATATTTGGAACTCACTCTCGAGTTCTGCAACACTTTTACCTTACAAACAGTGATGGCCCAATATGACGACCTAGCCACAGTCCAATTCCGGTTAGGGGGCACGATACGTCGACTGAGCGTACCACAATTCGGCACAGCACTCGGACTCTATACGGAGGATTTTATAGCAGACAATCCACTCTCCGAGTTAGCCCGTCAACTCCACTGCACCCCCCTTTACTGCTGGCGCAGCTTAGCACCCACCACGAATGTCTACGACCCTAGTCGCTTGAAGGTGACAGCCCTTAGCCCACCCCTACGGTATATTCACGCCATTCTCGCTCACACCATCACGGGACGACGTGAAAGCACGTGTGTGTGGTAAACAAGCACGATGTCTACTACCTATCGTGCATGTCGAATGGCACGTTTTCGATCCGCATACTTCATCGCTGTGCAATTCAACATCGATGAGCCGCACGGGAAGGGATTTTATCGATGGGGCCGTACATAACACGATCGCTCGACACTTTGGTCTTCTCAACACGGATGCACAAATCTATTCACTCACATTGATGGGATGATGATACCTCGGGGCATCCAGATGATGCTACACATGAGGATGATTCAATATCGTCGGGGACCGAACCCTCCTCAAGATCGATTAGTGACACCCACGCACGCGGGGAGCCCGAGGACACATCGATGATGTCCCACCACCATCACAAGAGGCACCAATTTCGAGCCAGGGGCCATCCCATGCAGCAACTTCATTGGCAGATATCTCTGCACGCCTAGACCAGTATTACGTTGACAACACTCGATGATTTGATAGGTTGGAGGCCACCCTCCAACAGATATGCCAGCACCTCTATATCTCACTGCCACCTCAACCACCCAGCAACCCAACTGATGATGAGGAACTTTGAGACCCTACATTTTTTTTTGTTTTCTTTTCTGTATTTTCAGTTCTGTTGTTTTACTTTAAACTTTTTTTACTTTTATATTTCATAACTTTATTCATGTTTTTATTGGCTATCTAACCATAGAATCCCGCTAACAAACACTTGCTTAAATTCGCCCCACGACATCTAACTGATGACTTCGCAGAATAAATAGATTTAATTTATCACTCAAGGAACGAAACATCGTTTCTACACAGTCATCTCAATAAGTCAAGTTTCCACATCATCATACAAGGATGCCATCCGAAAATTCAGGGAGTTTCACTTCTTCCCAAATCTTATGATTTTATAATGATATTATCTATCTTTGTACATTGAGGGCAATGTACATCTTAAGTGTGGGGGGTGAATCTTAGACGTAGTACCAAACTTTTTTTCATTATTCTCAAAATCCCTGAATTTAGTCATGTTCTAAAGTAATTTACTCATATTACTAATTAGGATGAAAATTCTGATGTTTTATGATTTTTATTGATATGTTTTAGATTAAGTCATTGATAATTGTGCATTGATGATTAACCTCTAAGAATACTAGAGAATCAAGCATAATAAGTCTATTTTTTTGAATTAAAAATTTTCTAGGTCATCTACCTGAATTTAAATATTATCTTGAAATTTGATATTTACAAGGTTGATGTCAAAAATACCCATAATTTTTGTGAGTTTTTGAGCCTTATAGAGCATATATTCTTTTTCTTGCTCACTTTATTAATTATGAGTATGTCAACACTGATTTGTTATTCTAGAACTTGCATCGATTATACATGTCAAGACCACACTTTTGATTTGATATACAGAGATGATAAAGGCACCTAAGTTTAAACCCACTTACTCCATAAAAAGCCTACCTTCACAATTAACCCCTAGTGAACCCCTTTTAATCCTAACAACCCTATTTATTGACTCACCCACTAATATTAACCCAAAACCCTTTGTAATTGTTATCACCATTCTTTCTAACTACCCTTATATCAAGATTTGATCTGATTAGTTGCCTAATTATGAATTTTAGTAATTTATCCTTTATTATGTATTTATTATGTACTTAAAAAAATGACGAAGTATATTCATTATTAGTTATGTGATTAAATGAGCTTATACATTTATTTAAATTCCAATTATCGAAGAAGAAGCTCGTATTATTAGTATTATTAGTTTTCAATTGATGTAATTATTATTATTGGTTCATTAGTTCTTAGTTAGGTAATTTGTCAATTCAATCTCGATTCTAACCCTCTAATTCAGCCTTACTCCACACCTTAACCCTAGCCCCGTTACAACCCTAACAAAGACCTTTTGATTTGTGTTTCAACTCATATTTCAGTAGTGGAGATTTGATTTTCATGCAAGCCTATGGGATTAACTCTTCATGTTTCACTTTTGAGTGCCTAAATTTTGAGCCTTAAACACTTTGAGTGATTTGAGTGAATCTTTAGTGAGGATGTCAATCCTTGACAATTTTGAATCAGAGGTAATTATTTAGATGAAGGGAAACACCTATGTTTTGCGCTACAAAATATAAGGCTTATAGTGTTTGAATTTTTAGGACACTTTGAGTTGAATTATCCATGTATGAATTATATCTGAATTATGATGGAACACTATTAATGACTATTATGAATTGAGGGAAGTTCGTTTTAATTGTAAGTTGAGAATTTTGCTTGAGGACAAGCAAAAGCTTAAGTGTGGGGGTATTTGATAAACCGAAAAAGTAACATATTTTAGGCCCACATTTAGTATGCTTTTGGATGAATTATCCCTTGATTTATGTAAAAATGTGCTCTTAATCCTTTCTTTTCATGTCTTATACTCAGGAAAGCACCCAAGGATAAAAAGAACGAGAAATAGGCTCAAAACGGACCAAAATGGGCCAAAGAGAAAATCGACACGGCCTGGACTTGGACCCACACGGTCGTGCCAAGTCAAGCATCTAGAACACGGTCTAACCCCGACTCACACGGCCGTGTCTCATTAAAGAAATCCGAACACGGCCTGGCCACGATTCACACGGGCATGCGCCATGGCCGTGCCTCTGCCGTGGAGAAGAGCAATTTCATTCGGGAAAGGATACTTAGGGAGAAAGAAACGTATTTCAAAAGCCTATAAATACACCCTAAGTATGACCTAAGAGGGGAGCCCAAAGCCATCGTCTAGGGGCGCGTGCTAGGCCGCAGAAGGCGATTTGTGGGGATTCACTCAGGGATAGCCAGTTGATCCATCTCAAGAAGCCAGAATTATATTCAAGACGGAGGATCTCTCCTTCAATTCCTTCAGGGGGTTTTAGGGATTTCTTATGTTTTGTTTTATCTTTTCTCTTGATATCTTTTCCTTTATTGTTATGAACTAAACCCTTCGGATACCCAAAGGGGATGAAACCCATGATGAATCTTGTTATTGTTTTATGAATTATATGATAAATACTTAGTTTGTTCTTAATTATGTGAGCTTAATCCAAATTTAATGTGCTTAGGTGGAGGAGAAATAGACCCTGCCTAAGAGTAGATTTAACATAATTACGCGAAGTTGATCGCACGCCTAGAGATAGGGTGACGATATTTTACCGGATTAGGGTGAAACCTAATATAGGAATCCATAGATCGATTTACTGCTATTCTAGGGGGTTATTATAAGAGAACGAGAGTTCCACTAATTAACCTAGGGTTAGATGTTATTCATCTCGAGAGAGGGTTTAATATATGTTAGGGAGTCTTACGGATCAAACTAAGTGAATAAATCGTATGGTTCAGTGTTAGATAACAAGTGAAGTCTGGGTGGATTCTTCCTAGGGTATCATCTAAAACAACTGAGTTTTTCCCAAGTTATTTTCCAAATTCATTCTTCTTTGTCTTAGAGTCTTTAGTTTAGTAGTTAATTAATTTAGATTAGATAAACAATCTCTCTTTATTTTTAGGCTAGATAATAAAAAGAAAGTTAGTATTAATACTTTTAGTTCCTTTGGGTTCGATAATCCGGTCTTGCCTAAGCTATACTACTGTTCGATAGGTGCACTTGCCTCAATCATTGTCAGAGTTAGTTTCCAGGTTCGATCATTCTTTTTATAAATTTTAAAGCTATGATTCACAGCGATCATTTATACAATTCTCCCTTACAGTGAACTTCTCGGATTGTTGGTAAGTGATGTAGATTGTTTATCAATCTCAATATTTGGGAATAGTTATATTAAGAATTTAGACTAACTGTTAGCCAGTATGGATCTCAGGTATTTTGGATATAGTGCCGAGTATCGCAAATCGTAATCAGGTGTGTAATCTCACACCCTTTTTGATAAAAACTTGTGATGTTCTGTGAAACATCCAAAAGTAGGAAAGCCGAAAAGCTGACAACTGTGACCACTCAAGCGTACGAGCGCTCATAGTGGTAAATCGAGATACGAATCGTGACGTTAATTCGTTTAGAGTGTCACGAACACTCTCGCGATACTGAGGCTGAAATGGGCCAAATGGGCCAAACGGGCTATCCGGCCCACTTGGACAAAACTGCTAAAAATATAGCAAATGATAGGCCCGAATGCAAAATCTGCAAATCTAAAATCAAAACCATGCAAAATGGGCCACACGAGCGTGTGGGCCCATTTGGGCCTAAAATGGATTTTAGGCCAAATAGTTTCGTAGAGACCCAAAAAGAGTTTTGTGTCGCTTGAGGCGACGGTAGGCCTTCGGAAAGGCTGTTGAATGCAAAATTACCAAAATACCCTAGAGGGTAAATTACCAAAATACCCCTAATGGGTAAATTACCGAAATACCCTCGGCGGGTAAAATTACTGTTACACCCTTAGGATTGATTAGCATGATTGTATGTATTCTGTTTATCTGTTTATAATGGTAATTCATGTCATACATCATATTTGATACATGTTTCGTATACATGACATTTTGCATGGGATTGGGATATTGATGATCAGAGGAAGTGTAATCTGGTGGCTCTGCCACATTCTGATTTTGGTGGCTCTGCCACAATTCTGTCTGGTGGCTATGCCACATATATTCTGGTGGCTTTGCCACGAATTCTGTGATGAGCAGCTTGACTGCCATCGAGGTGTGTAGCAGATGGATGGGTCGATTTGGAAATCCCCACAAGTGTGTTGGGCTGGTACGGGTGGTGTGTAGCGAATGGAATATTAAGTTGGGCTACATTCTATATTTGCATGATCATGTTTATAGGGCTGAGGCCCAGATTGTTACTGAATAGGGCTTCGACCCAGTCTGCTTCTGTATGGGCTTTGGCCCAATTTGATTCTATATGGGCTTCGGCCCAAATTGATTCTGTATGGGCTTCGGCCAGTCTGTTTCCGTATGGGTTCGGGCCTAGTTAATAATCGATTAGGGGTTTACACACTGAGTTCTCGTAACCCACCCCTCTGCTTTAATCTTACAGGTGATCCCCAGCGTTAGAGGATTTGGGGCGGCGGAGGACTCTGTGGTGGCCATACATTGGGAACATTTCCCGGGAACTTAGTAAATTTTCGTTATTGCTTTATTTTGGTTTTAACTTATTTTGGGTTAATATTTTTTTAATAAGTTCGTTGGTTTATTTTTTTTAAGTTTTCTTTAATAACAGTTAAATTTATAAATACGTGGTTTCTTAAAACGACACCAACTGTTTTCAAAATATCACATCTTCGCAATTCACAGAATTTGATTTCTATTTTAAACAAGTTTTTGGGAAATAATAATAATAATAATAAGAATAATAATAGCAATAACAACATTTTTAACAAGAAAACCTTAAGCGCGGAACTGAATTTCACAAACTACAAAGCTCGAAGTCTTCAAAAAGGAATACAGAGTTTAACGAAAACGCAGTTCTTAAACAACCCTTCTATGTGACATGCCAAATCTGGTCATAACGTCTAGGCCGGGTTTGGGGTGTTACATTTTATGGTATCAGAGCCCGGTTGCAAAACTCGGCTGTAGAATGGGTTCGAAAATGTTTTTCAAAAATTTGTTTGAAATATGATTTAGAAAATATATATCTTTATTGGAAGTATGGCACCCTGAGTCTCCGGCACCAAATCCGTAAGTCTTCTGACTTTATCTGATAATATGATGTGATAACTGTAGAGAGAAAACTACTAGAGTTAGTAGTAGTACACTGAAACTTCTAGCTGTAGGAGCTAAGACTACAGAGACTGAAACCTTAGAAAATTCGATCTGCGAGAACAACTCTTATGCCTGCTTTTCATAAAACATTTGTTAATAAACATTGAATTATAAACTGGTTCATAAAATTTCTAATCAAATTAACTCGACTCAGCGATATGAGTACAAGAGGACGTGGACGTGGTACACGCGGCCGTGGTAGAGGCCGATGTGCTAGGGCTGGATCCTCAGCATCAGGGCACATGTCTGAAATGGAAGCACCTGCATCACCAGTGACTGAAACAGGGTCTCATGACTGAACTGAAAGGGACGATGCTCTATCTCAAGCAATGCTGTGGGTCTTAGAACGGGTTACGAGAACGCAGTCTTGGGTCGGTAGCAGGAAATCCATTTTCGGAGCGCCCGATCAAAGCGGGGCGAAGTTTTTAGGGGCACTACGGTGTAGCCCGAATGCGTGATCTTGGTTAGAGGTGTGGAGCGAATTATGGATGACCCGGGACGCATGTAGAGGAAAAATTGAGAGGAGCAGTGTCTCTCCTGCGAGATGAGGCATACCAGTGGTCACTGTGAGGGAAGGTACTCAAGCGGATCGTATCACCTGGGATTTCTTTAAAGCAGCCTTCTAGGGGAAATATGTCGGGGCTAGCTATGTGGATGCCCAGAGGAAAGAATTCTTGAATCTGATTCAGGGGAGTAAATCTGTGGCGGAATACGAGGCGGAGTTTTTGCGTCTGAGCCGGTATGCCCGGGGAATAGTCCCAACCGATTATGAACGCTGCGTACAGTTTGAAGATGGGCTGCGAGATGAGTTGCGGGTACTGATAGCCCCACAGAGGGAGAGGGATTTTGCTGCGTTGGTGGAGAAGGCCAAGATTGCTGAGGAGGTAAAATGCTCTGAGCATCAGAACCGAGATAAGGAAAGGGGCAAGAATAAGAGAGGTTTTGGGTCATCAGGTTTTTTTGGGGGTTTTCAAAAGAGGCCCAGGTTGGATGGGCCATCTCGAGTTAGGGCACCAGCTACTGGGGGTCGATTGCAGCCTTGTGGGCAGTGTGGGAAAATACATCCGGGGGAGTGCTGGAAAAGAACTAGTGGGTGTTTCAAATGTGGGTCTAGGGATCATCAGATAAAGGACTGCCCACGGGAGCCTGTTAGGGTGCAGATGGTAGGTCGGAGATTTGTGCAGCCAGGGAGAGGTGGTCAGCAGCCACTGAGAGGTCGTGGTCCAGCCAGAGGAGGAAATGAGTTTGGACGAGGTCATGGAGCACCGGGCAGAGGTGCTGGTAATACAGGTGCAAGGCAGCCGGGGTTGGTTTATGCGGCTCGACGTCGAGAGGATGGCGACGCACCAGACGTCATAATCGGTACGTTTCTTATATTTGATATGCCATTTATAGCTTTGATTGATATTGGATCTACCCATTCATATGTTACCTGTACTGTGTCTGGGACTCTGGGGATACAATTTGAGGTTGTTGACAGAGATATGTCGGTAATTAGTCCCTTAGGGCAATCTGTGGTAGTGAACAAGTTGTTTAGGAATGTGCCTCTAGAAGTTCAAGGAGTAGTATTTCCGGCAGATTTGATGGAATTACCATTCGGCGAGCTTGACCTTATACTAGGCATGGACTGGCTAGTTAAACACCGTGCTAACTTGGATTGCGCTGGTAAGCGAATGGTAAGTACCACAGAGGACGAGGAAGTGATTGTGATAGGAGAAAGAAGGGATTATCTGTCTCATGTGATTCCGGCATTAAAGGCCGAGAAGTTGGTGCGTAAAGGGTGTGAGGCGTTTCTAGCTTTTGTCAGCACATCTGATGCTAAGGAATTATCTGTTGGGGATGTCAGAACTGTAAAAGAGTTCTCAGACGTATTTCCCGAAGAGTTTTCAGGATTGCCTCTAAACTACGAGGTCAAATTTGGCATTGAGCTATTACCGGGAACGGCTCCGGTGTCCATCACCCCTTATAGGATGGCACCGAAGGAGCTGGTGGAACTAAAGGCTCAGATCCAGGAGTTGTTGGATCGAGGGTTTATCAGACCAAGTGTATCTCCGTGGGGAGCGCCAGTATTGTTTGTGAAGAAGAAAGATGGGTCAATGCGTATGTGCATTGACTATCGACAGTTGAACAAGTTAACGATTAAGAATAAATATCCGCTACCAAGGATTGACGACCTGTTCGATCAGATACGGAGAGCTTCGGTCTTCTCAAAAATAAACTTGAGATTGGGATATCATCAGCTAAGGGTTAAGGAGGCCGATATATACAAGACAGCATTCCGAACTCGCTATGGGCATTACGAGTTTTTGGTTATGCCGTTCGGACTAACGAATGTACTAGCCGCTTTTATGGATATGATGAACCGAGTCTTCCAACCCTATCTAGACCGGTTCGTGGTGGTATTCATAGACGACATTTTGGTGTACTCAAGAATTGAGGAGGAGCATGATTCCCATCTTCGGGTTGTGCTGTAGATAATAAGAGAGAAGCAACTTTACGCCAAATTCAGTAAATGCAAATTTTAGCTGAGGGAAGTGACATTTTTGGGGCATGTTGTGTCTGCCGAGGGGATTAGGGTTGATCCTCGGAAAGTTGAAGCTGTATTGGATTGGAAGCCACCGAAGTCAGTGTCAGAGATCCGAAGTTTTCTCGGTTTGGCTGGGTACTACAGGCGGTTTGTCGAGGGGTTTTCCTTAATTGCTGCGCCTCTAACTAAACTGCTGCGTAAGGGGGTACCGTTTGTGTGGACGGATAATGATCGCTGTAAATCAGAGTTTTAAAATTTATAAAAGAATGATCGAACCTGGAAACTAACTCTGACAACGATTAAAGGCAAGTGCGCCCATCGAACAGTAGTATAGTTTAGGCAAGATCGGATTATCGAACCCAAAGGAACTAAAAGTACTAATACTAACTTTCTTTTTATTATTTAGCCTAAAATAAGTGAAGTTGTTTATTAATCTAAATTAATTAACTACTAAACTAAAGACTCTAAGACAAAGAAGAATGAATTTGGAAAATTACTTGGGAAAAACTCAGTTGATTTAGACGATACCCTAGGAAGAATCCACTTAGACTTCACTTGTTATCTAACACTGAACCATACGATTTATTCACTTAGTTTGATCCGTAAGACTCCCTAAAGTATATTAAACCCTCTCTCGAGGCGAATAACGTCTAACCCTAGGTTAATTAGTGGAACTCTCATTCTCTTATAGTAACCCCCTAGAATAGCAGTAAATTGATCTATGGATTCCCATATTAGGTTTCACCCTAATCCGGCAAAATCTCGTCACCCTATCTCTAGGCGTGCGATAAACTCCGCTTAATTATGTTGGATCTACTCTTAGGCAGGGTCTATTCCTCCTCCACCTAAGCACATTAAATTTGGATTAAGCTCACATAATTAAGAACAAACTAAGTTATTATCATATAATTCAAATAATCAAATAACAAGATTCATCATAGGTTTCATCCCCTTCGGGTATCCGAAGGTTTAGTTCATAACAATAAAGGAAAACATCTCAAGAGAAAAGATAAAACAAAACATAAGAAATCCCTAAAACCCCCTGAAGGAATTGAAGAGGAGATCCTCCATCTTGAGTAGAATTCCGGCTTCTCGAGATGGATCAACTGGCTATCCCTGAGTGAATCCCCACAAATCTGCCTTCTTTGGCCTAGCACGACGCCCCTAGACGATGGCTTTGGGTTCCGTTTTTCAGGTCATACTTAGGGTGTATTTATATGCTTTTGAAATACGTTTCTTTCTCCCTAAGTATCCTTTCCCGAATGAAATTGCTCTTCTCCACGGCACAGGCACGGCCATGGCACACGCCCGTGTAAATCGTGGATAGGCCATGTTCAGATTCCTTTAATGAGACACGGCCGTGTGAGTCGGGGTTAGACCGTGTTCTAGATGATCAGTGAGGCACGGCCGTGTGATCTTTGGTCCAGGCCGTGTCGATTTCATGCTTTGGCCCATTTGTCCCGTTTTAAGCCCGTTTTGCGTTCTTTTCATCCCCTAGTGCTTTCCTGAGTATATATCTTGAAAAGAAAGGATTAAGAGCACCAAATTACATAAAATAAGGGATAGTTCATCCAAAAGCATACTAAATGTGGGCCTAAAATATGTTACTTTTACGGTTTATCAAATACCCCCACACTTAAGCTTTTGCTTGTCCTCAAGCAAAATTCTCAACTTACAATTAAAACGAACTTCCCTCAATTCATAATAGTCATTAATAGTGTCTCATCATAATTCATAGATAATTTATACATGGATAATTCAATTCAAAGTGTCCTAAAAATTCAAACAGTATAAGTCATTGATTTTGTAGCTCGAAAACATAGGTGTCTCCCCTTATCTAAATAATTACCTTTAATTTGAAATCGACAAGGATTGACATCCTCACAAAAGATTCACTCAAATCACTCAAAGTGTTTAAGGTTCAAAATTTAGGCGCTCAAAAGTCAAACATGAGGAGTTAATCCCATAGGCTTGCATGAAAATCAAATCTCCACCACTGAAATATGAGATGAAACACAAATCAAAAGGTCTTTGTTAGGGTTGTAACGGGGCTAGGGTTAAGGTGTGGAACAGGCTAAATTAGAGGGTTAAAATCGAGATTGAATTGAAAAATTACCTAACTAAGAACTAATGAACTAATAATAATAATTACATCAATTGAAAACTAATAATACTAATAATACGAGCTTCTTTTTTCGATCTTCGGATTTTAAATGTATAAGCTCGTTTAATCACATAACTAATAATGAGTATACTTCATTTTTTTTAATTAGAACAATCATAAATACATAATAAAGGATAGAATACTGAAGTAAAAATCATAGTTAGGCAACTAATCAAAATGAACTCTCGGTATAAGGGTAGTTAAAGAGGATGGTGAAAACGAATAAAAAGGGTTTTGGGTTAATATTAGCGGGTAAGTCAATAAATGGGCTGTTAGGATTAAACGGGGTTCACTAGGGGTTAATTATGAAGGTAGGCTTTTTAAATGGAGTAAGTGGGTTAGATCCTAGGTGCCTTTATCATCTCTGTGTATCAAATCAAAAAAAAAATGTGGTCTCGACATGTATAATCGATGCAAGTTCTAGAATAACAAATCAGTGTTGACATACTCATAATCAATAAAGTGAGCAAGAAAAAGAATGTATGCTCTATAAGGCTCAAAATCTCACAAAAATTATGGGTATTTTGATGTCAACCTCGTAAATTTCAAACTTCAAAGTAATATTTAAACTCAGATCGACAACCTAGAAAATTTTTAATTTCTGAAAAATAGACTTATCATGCTTGATTCTCTAGTATTCTTCAAATTTAACTATAAATGCACAATTATCAATGACTTAATCTAAAACATATCAATAAAAATCATAAATCATCAAAAATTCCATCCTAATTAGTAATATGAGTAATTTACTTTCAAACAAGACTAAATTCAGAGATTTTCAAATAATACTATAGTTAACCCCCCACACTTAAGACGTACATTGTCCTCAATGTACAAAGGTAGATAATATCAAAATAATCATAAAATCATAAAATGGGGAGAGAAGGGAAACTTCCTGAATTTTGGATGAAGCCAATGAAAAGAAACCGGATAGGATTGGAGGTGAGCGTGGGGAAGCGTCTTGAACTAGTTGAGTCCTCGAAGCAGCCATCCTAATTTCTTTTGTATCCTAAGCTAAATCTAAATGGGATGAATAACAAGAAGAAAATAAAAGAAAGGAAATAAAAATAAAAATAAAAATGAAAATAAAAATGAAAATAAAAATGAAAATAAAAATAAAAGTAAATATTTAAATAGTGATATGGTCCACGCCCTTGTTCGAGTTTAATCAGTCCGTGTTTTTTGTGATTTTGAATTTTGGGCGCGTTTAGGTGTTTTACCACGGCCGTGGGTCTCATGCGCACGCCGTGTATTCTTCTACGGTCCTTTAGAACGGGCGTGTTTAACTCGTGCTCGTCAAGTCAGTAACCTCGTACGATTGTAGGGCACAACCGTGTCTCGCCCGTGCTCAATAAGTCAGTAACCTCACATGGGAAGTCGGCACGGGCATGGCTTTTTATCGCAGCCTGTGTGGGCAAAAGAAATTATTCTTTGTCATGCACGATTACTAGCACGCCCGTGGTTTGTCCTTCGGGCTTCCACATGGCCACGACCACGGCCGTGTGCAAGGCCGTGTGAGCATGGAAATCTGTACTTTAGTTAGTTTATGGTTAGGTGCTAAAATGAAAAATAAAAGTAAAATAAAAAATGTAAAAATTAATAGGGTTAGTGCTCGGGTTACCTCCCGAGAAGTGCTCGTTTATAGTCTTAAGCTAGACTTTACCTCTCATTCGTATGGTCAAGGTGGTTTGAGGAGGTGGAAGTCCTTCCTCATGCTATCATTTGTGTCTTTGTGAAATAATTTAAGTCGAGATGTGTTTATAGTAAAAGTACCAGAAATAGGATTACTTACCTCGACTGTTTCGTGTGGGAAAACACTGGTTACCCTAAAAGATATTTCTTTGTTTTTGCTAGGGTCCGGAGGATATATTCGAGGATTTTCCTAATCTAACAGTACCTGGTCCCCTATTTTGAAGTGGTTTGTTGTTCCTATTAGCTCTTTTGGGGGCTCCTTCGGTTTTATCTTGTGTGGTTCCAGTTCTTTGTCGTGTATCCCTAATTTCTCCTTGAAGTGTGTCTTCCACTCGTCTAGATCATCGAACTGAATCCCTCGATCTTCATGAGTTATTTCTTTGTTGGCATGGGGTTTAGGATCGGGTTCAGTTGTATTCTTTGGTGGTGCTTCTTGAAAATAAGGGTTAACCGAATGGTTATCAGTAGAATTTATGTTCTCACCTTGATTACTCGATGTTCTAGCCGAATCGAGGGCCTTGATGGTGACTGTCTCATTACCTACGCAAAGTATGAGTTCTCCTGCATCAACATCAATTTTAGTCCTGGCAGTCGCTAAAAATGGTCTTCCTAATATTAGGGGGATCGAATTATCCTCATCCATCTCTAAGACAACAAAGTCTACTGGGAAAATGAATCTGTTGATTTTTACAAGAACATCTTCGATAATACCCCTAGGAATTCTAACAGTTTTATCAGCTAATTGAATGCTCATCCTAGTTTGTTTGGGTTTCCCTAGACCTAATTGTTTAAACAATTTATAAGGCATGACATTTATGCTTGCCCCTAAATCAGCTAACGCATTATCAACAGTTAGTCTACCAATTCAACATGGAATTGTAAAACTCCCTGGATCTTTTAGCTTTTGTGGTAGTCTATTTTGGAGAATTGCTGAGCACTTTGCGTTAAGTTCCACATGTGACGACTCGTCTAACTTCCGTTTGTTTGTCAGAAGCTCTTTTAAAAATTTCCTAGAATCTGGCATCTACGAAAGAGCTTCAAGTAATGGTAAGTTAATATGTAATTTCTTTAAAAGTTTAAGAAACTTACCGAACTGTTCTTCTGTGTCGTCTCTTCTTAATGCCTCAGGGTAAGGTACGCGAGGTTGGTACTCCTTGATTACCGATTTTGGCTTGTCTTGTGTTACCTCAACTTTACCTTTTTCTACCTCGTTTCCTTGTGTCGGACTGGGTTCGTCTACTTCTTCGCTTTCTTGAGCTGATATGGCTTGGATTTGCTCCTTTGGATTAATTTCAGTATTACTCGGTAGACGCCCTTGTGGTCATTCGGATAATAGCTTTACAATTTCTCCGACTGACTAGGTAATTTCCTCGATTGCCTTTGTAAGTCCTCCAACTTGGTTCTCGATCGTTTTGATTGATGTTTGTTGGGTTTCGAGTGTTGCTTCAGTTTTTCAGAAACGGGCCTCTGCTGATGCCATGAATTTGTTCAGCGTCTCTTCAAGATTTGGCTTCTTTTCCTGTGGAAAGGGCTGATTTTAGAAATTCTGAGGAGGTTGTTGTCTTTGATTTCCTTGATTTCCTTGACCTCCCCATGAAAAATTTGGGTGGTTCCACCAACCTGGATTATAATTATTACTATATGGGTTATTATTAGATCTGAAATTGTTACCTATATAGTTCATGCATTCACTTTCTATGCCCGGTTGGTAGGGTGGGTACTCGAGGATTCGCCACAGTTCCACTTGCGTCGCGATCGCATGATTTGGATGTACTGCGAAGAACACAAACTATCAATCTTCTTATTCATCAACTCTACTTGATTTGATAGCATGGTTCTTTGCGTCGAGGTTGTAAACTCCATTGTTTTTGTTGGCCTTGTTCTTGTAACATGCCAGCGATAGTTATTCAAATGACATCTCTTCAATAAACTCGTAGGGTCGCCTTAGGAGTTCTATTATTCAAGGTTCCACCGTAATTTGAATCAATTAGTTGTCTCGTTGAGGGGTTTACACCATTATAGAAAGTCGGACTTGAAGCCACAAGGGTAAACCATGGTGCGGACACCTTCTCAAGAGATCCTTATATCTCTCCCATGCATCGTATAATGTCTCTAAATCCATCCGCACAAAAGAAGAGATATCATTATGTAATTTGGCCGTTTTGGCGGTGGGAAATATTTTAATAGAAATTTTTGGTCATTTGTTCCCATGTAGTGATTGACCCTCGTGGTAACGAAGTTTAACCAACTGTTTAGCTTTATTCTTTAATGAAAAGGGAATAACCAAAGTCGTATGGCATCATCGAAACGCCATTTATTTTGAAGGTATCACGTAACTCTAAAAAAAATTAGCTATATGAGCGTTTGGATCTTAAATCCCTGTAAACCATGAAATTGAACAAACTGTTGAATCATATGTATAGTGTTAGGCTTTAATTCAAAATTATTAGCAGACTATATGAGCCTAACAATACTAGATTCGACTCCTGTTAAATGAGGTTTAGCATAATCAAACATAGTACGAGGAGCATTATTTTCTCCCACATCTTGTGGTGGAAGATTATTTTCATCCATCCCTTCAGTAGGATTGGATCTGTCTTCTCGCTCTCCTTGATAATTTAGGGCTCGCCTAATTTCTCTGCGATTTCTCCGAGCGGTAGCTTCAATATCACTGTCGTATTCTAAAGGTCCTCTCGGGTTCCTTCTAGTCATAAACTAGAGGTACCTGCAAGGAAAAGAAAGAAAGAGAATTTAGCAAAAATAAAAACTAAAAATAAAATAAATTAAGAAAAATAAAAATAAAAATAATGGCTAAAGTAATAAAAATAGAGCGTTCTTAATATTTTAGTTCCCCGGCAACGGTGCCAAAAAATTGATCGCTGTAAATCAGAGTTTTAAAATTTATAAAAGAATGATCGAACCTGGAAACTAACACTGACAACGATTAAAGGCAAGTGCACCTATCGAACAGTAGTATAGTTTAGGCAAGACCGGATTATCGAACCCAAAGGAACTAAAAGTACTAATACTAACTTTCTTTTTATTATTTAGCCTAAAATAAGTGAAGTTGTTTATTAATCTAAATTAATTAACCACTAAACTAAAGACTCTAAGACAAAGAAGAATGAATTTGGAAAATAACTTGGGAAAAACTAAGTTGATTTAGACGATACCCTAGGAAGAATCCACCTAGACTTCACTTGTTATCTGACACTGAACCATACGATTTATTCACTTAGTTTGATCCGTAAGACTCTTTAACGTATATTAAACCCTCTCTCGAGGCGAATAACGTCTAACCCTAGGTTAATTAGTGGAACTCTCGTTCTCTTATAATAACCCCCTAGAATAGCAGTAAATCGATCTATGGATTCCCATATTAGGTTTCACCCTAATCTGGAAAAATCTCATCACCCTATCTCTAGGCGTGCGATCAACTCCGCTTAATTATGTTGGATCTACTCTTAGGCAGGGTCTATCCTCCTCCACCTAAGCACATTAAATTTGGATTAAGCTCGCATAATTAAGAACAAACTAAGTTATTATCATATAATTCAAATAATCAAATAACAAGATTCATCATAGGTTTCATCCCCTTCGGGTATCCGAAGGTTTAGTTCATAAAAATAAAGGAAAACATCTCAAGAGAAAAGATAAAACAAAACATAAGAAATCCCTAAAACCCTGAAGGAATTGAAGAGGAGATCCTCCGTCTTGAGTAGAATTCGGCTTCTCGAGATGAATCAACTGGCTATCCACCGAGTGAATCCCCACAACCGCGCCTTCTGCGGCCTAGCACGACGCCCCTAGACGATAGCTTTGGGCTCCCCTTTTCAGGTCATACTTAGGGTGCATTTATAGGCTTTTGAAATACGTTTCTTTCTCCCTAAGTATCCTTTCCCGAATGAAATTGCTCTTCTCTACGGCACAGGCACGGCCATGGCGCACGCCCGTGTAAATCGTGGACAGGCCGTGTTCAGATTCCTTTAATGAGACACGACCTTGTGAGTCGGGGTTAGACCGTGTTCTAGATGATCAATGAGGCACGGCCGTGTGATCTTTGGTCCAGGCCGTGTCGGTTTCATGCTTTGGCCCATTTGTCCCGTTTTAAGCCTATTTTGCGTTCTTTTCATCCCCTAGTGCTTTCCTGAGTATATATCATGAAAAGAAAGGATTAAGAGCACCAAATTACATAAAATAAGGGATAATTCATCCAAAAGCATACTAAATGTGGGCCTAAAATATGTTACTTTTATGGTTTATCAGATAAACAACAAGAGAGTTTTGAGAAACTGAAGAAGATTCTGACTGAAGCACCGGTTTTGATTCAGCCTGAGGCTGAGAAAGAATTTGTGGCTTATTGTGATGTGTCACACACAGGTTTGGGTTGTGTGCTGATGCAGGAAGGAAAGGTAGTGGGGTATGCATCTCGTCAACTAAGGCCGCATGAGGTGAATTATCCCACTCATGATTTGGAGCTAGCTGCTGTGGTATTCGCACTGAAGATATGAAGACATTACCTGTATGGAGAAAAGTCGATTATCTACACTGACCATAAGAGTCTAAAGTATCTCCTTACCCAAAAAGAGTTCAATCTCAGGCAACGGAGATGGATAGAGTTGTTGAAAGACTACGACTGCTCAATTGAGTACCACCCGGGTAAAGCCAATGTTGTAGCAGACGCATTACGTCGGAAGGTGGTATTCGATTTAAGAGCTATGTTTGCTCATCTCAGCCTTTATGAGGACGGTAGTTTATTGGCAGAACTTCAGGTGAAACCGACTTGGGTTGATCAGATTAAAGGAGAAACAGGCATTGGATGAGTCGTTAGGTTTTCATTTTCAGCAGGTGAAAAGTGGTGAGACAGAGGATTTTGGGCTGAACAGTGAAGGGATATTATGTTTCCATGGAACAATTTGTATGCCGAATGACTCGGAGTTAAGACAGAGGATTCTACGGGAGGCGCATAGTAGCCCATACGCTATGCATCCCGGTGGAAACAAAATGTATCGGGATCTACGTGAATAGTACTGGTGGCCAGGGTTGAAACGTGAGGTTACCGACTTTGTGAGCAAGTGTTTGACATGTCAGCAAGTGAAGGTGGAACATCAGCTGCCTTCGGGGTTGCTGCAACCGGTGAAGATTCCACTTTGGAAGTGGGAAAGAATAACGATGGATTTTTTTAGTGGGCTACCCCTGACGCCTACTAAGAAAGATTCAGTGTGGGTAATTTTTGACCGGTTGACTAAGTCCGCACATTTCATGCCGGTTCGCACTGACTATTCATTACAGAAATTGGCCAAGTTGTATGTGGCAGAAATTGTGAGGCTACATGGGGTACCAGTGTCTATCATATCGGACAGGGACCCTAGATTTACATCTCGATTCTGGAGGGCGTTACACGAAGCTTTGGGTACAAGGTTAGACTTTAGCACAGCATTTCATCCAAAGACTGATGGTCAGTCGGAAAGGGTAATCCAGATTTTGGAAGACATGTTAAGGGGCTATGTGATTGACTTCAGAGGTAATTGGGAAGATTATTTACCGTTAGCGGAATTTGCGTATAACAACAGCTACCAATCCAGCATTCAGATGGCACCCTACGAGGCGTTGTATGGTCGTAGGTGTCATACCCCTACCTGTTGGACAGAATTGGGTGAGCGACGGTTGTTGGGTCTGGAATTGATTTCAAAAACTGAGGAAAAGGTTAAGTTGATTCGGGGTCGGTTGAAAGAAGCTTCTGATAGACAGAAGTCGGCGGATCTGAAGCATAAGGAGATAGATTTTTCAGTAGGGGATTATGTCTTCTTAAAGGTCTCGCCATGGAAAAAGATCTTAAGATTTGGACGGAAGGGTAAGTTAAGCCCTAGGTTCATTGGACCATATCAGATAGTGAAACGTGTGGGACCGGTCGCCTATCAGCTTGAGTTGCCCCTGAAGTTAAATCAAATACATGATGTATTCCGTGTTTCGATGCTGAGGTGCTACCGTTCAAATCCATCTCATATAGTGCCGGTGGAAGAAATTGAGGTAAGACCTGATCTGTCTTTTGAAGAGGAACCAGTGCAGATTCTGGATCGGGATGTTAAAGTGTTGAGGAGGAAGTCTGTTCCGCTAGTCAAAGTTTTGTGGCGTAATCATGGTGCAGAAGAAGCCACATGGGAGCCTGAGGAGGCAATACATCAGCAATACCCTCACCTCTTTTAATCAGGTAAATTTCGAGGTCGAAATATTTCTAAAGGGGTAGAACTATAACATCCTAAAATTGGGGTCTGGCATTTTTGCACTGTTGCATGCGTTTAGCTCGCTTAGCTTGTTATTTAGGTGTGTTTGGGGGTCCCGAGGAGGCTCGGGTTCGAGCCTGGGCTCTTGTGAAATTTTGGTTTTTGGGCACTTTAGGGGGGTGAGCTAGTGGAGGCAGGACTTAGGTTTAATTGGTTGTATCTTGTTAGCACAAGTGGAGCATGTGGCATTATGGTGTGGCATCACAAGGGAAGCATGAAGGGGGAGAGTTCGAGTCCCACGGGTAGCATTTGGTAGCTTTTATTTTGTGCTAGGCAGGTGGAATAAGTAGAGTTCAGCTAGAACTCTGCCTTGGTGGTTGAAGACTCAGTCAAACCGTTTGAATGGGTGAGGGAGAGTGAATTGTGGAGCAAATTAAGGAGTGAATTGTGGGATTGAGGTAAGAGAGGATGGTTGGCCGAATGTGGGAGCTTATGGGAGGTGCAATTCGGCTATGGGTTGATTTTGGCAAGGGAATTCAACATTTGGTGTAGGTAGCAAACCGAAATTTTTTTTGTCTGTGCATTCTTTTTCTTTTTGGCATTTCGGGTCTTTTCCATTCACTTGAGCTATTACCGAAATTCTCAATTCTTTTTCCTCTCTTTCCATTTGTTTTTCTTCATAATAACTGAAACCTCAATTCTTTTCATCCGCTTCTTCTCATTTTCTTTTTAAACGTTCTCGTCACATGTAGTTGTTTAGACGGTGTTGGTTGAATCTCTTCTCCCCATACGACTCATCTCTGATCTAAGGTTAGTATTGCTCTTGTGCTAGATTCTGGTTTTGTTCACTTCTTGTTCGCTACTAAAAGCCGAAATTCTCACCCTATTTCCTTTGACTAAGGCCGAATCAAGTCATTCTTTTCTACCTCAAATCATTCTTATTTCTCTGGTGTGGGCCGAACCTGTTGGAGTGCTAGCATACCTCTTATCACCTTTCTAGTCTTGGTTTTCGGAGGTTGGTTGGTAAGTGGGATTAAGGTTGAATATAGGTGGTGAGGTTATGTTCTTTGGTGGATTTATTTCATTCAAGCCGAAAGGCTCCCATGTTTTTGAGTTGGATGTGAGTTCTAATGGCTAACATTTCTTCTCGATTTCAACGTTGCAAGGGACTCGACGGGTGTAAACCAAGGAAATCGTTTATACGATCCTCCCTTGCAGTTAACTTCTCGGATTGTTGGTAAGTGATGTAGATTGTTTATCAATCTCAATATTTGGGAATAGTTGTATTAAGAATTTAGACTAACTGTTAGCTAGTATGGATCTCAGGTATTTTGGATATAGTGCCGAGTATCGCAAATCGTAATCAGGTGTGTAATCTCACACCCTTTTTGATAAAAGCTTGTGATGTTCTGTGAAACGGCCAAAAGTCAGAAAGCCAAAAAGCCGGTAACTACAACCACTCGAGCATGCAAGCGCTCGTAGTGGTAAATCGAGATACGAATCGTAACATTAAGTCGTTGAGAGTGTCACGAACACTCTCGCGATACTGAGGCTGAAACGGGCCAAATGGGCCAAACGGGCTATCCGGCCCACTTGGGCAAAATTGTTGAAAATCTAGCAAATGATAGGCCCGAATGCGAAATCTGCAAATCTGAAACCGAAACTATACGAAATGGGCCACACGAGCGTGTGGGCCCATTTAGGCCTAAAATGGATTTTAGGCCTAATAGTTCCGTAGAGACCCGGGTTCTGTGTCGCTTGTGGCGACAGTAGGCCTTCGGAAAGGCTCTTGAATGTGAAATTACCAAAATACCCCTAGAGGGTAAATTACCAAAAAACCCCTGAAGGGTAAATTACCAAAATACCCCTAGTGGGTAAATTACCGAAATACCCTCGGCGGGTAAAATTACTGTTATACCCTTAGGGTTGATTAGCATGATTGTATGTATTCTGTTTATCTGTTTATAATGGTAATTCATGTCATACATCATATTTGATACATGTTTCGTATACATGACATTTTGCATGGGATTGGGATATTGATGATCGGAGGAAGTGTAATCTGGTGGCTCTGCCACATTTTGATTCTGGTGGCTCTGCCATAATTCTGTCTGGTGGCTATGCCACATATATTCTGATGGCTTTGCCACGAATTCTGTGATGAGCAGCTTGACTGTCATCGAGGTGTGTAGCAGATGGATGGGTCGATTTAGAAATCCCCACAAGTGTGTTGGGCTGGTACGGGTGGTGTGTAGCGGATGGAATATTAAGTTGGGCTGCATTCTATATTTGCACGATCATGTTTATAGGGCTAAGGCCCAGATTTTTACTGAATAGGGCTTCGGCCCAGTCTGCTTCTGTATGGGCTTCGGCCCAATTTGATTCTGTATGGGCTTCGACCCAATTTGATTCTGTATGGTCTTTGGCCAGTCTGTTTTCGTATGGGCTCGGGCCCAGTTAATAACCGATTAGGGGTTTACACACTGAGTTCTCGTAACCCACCCCTCTACTTTAATCTTGCAAGTGATCCCCAGCGTTAGAGGATTTGGGGCGGCGGAGGACTCTGTGGTGGCCATACATTGGGAACATTTCCCGGGAACTTAGAAAATTTTCGTTATTGCTTTATTTTGGTTTTAATTTATTTTGGGTTAATATTTTTGTAATAAGGTCGTTGGTTTATTTTCTTTTAAGTTTTCTTTAATAACTTTTAAATTTATAAATACGTGGTTTCTTAAAACGACACCATCTGTTTTCAAAAATCACATCTTCGCAATTTACAGAATTTGATTTCTGTTTTAAACAATTTCTGGGAAATAATAATAATAAGAATAATAATAGCAATAACAACGTTTTTAACAAGAAAACCTTAAGTGCGGAACTGAATTTCACAAACTATAAAGCTCGAAGTCTTCAAAAAGGAATACGGAGTTTAACGAAAACGCAGTTCTTAAACAACCCTTCTATGTGACATGCCAGATCCGGTCATAACGTCTAGGCCGAGTTTGGGGTGTTACATAGTGGTTTTAGGACCAGCAATCCAACTAGTGAGTTGGTAAATATTATTTATTTAATATTTAGAAGGTTATTAGAGTGTCGTATTAAAATTTGGTTTGGTAATTTTTACATTTGGTTAGTTAATTAAGGAAAAATGACTAAATCGTAAAAGCTGCAAAAGTTAAGTGCTATTAGTTTATATGTGCCAAATATTTATGAAAACTTAATTTGAAGGTTTAATGAGGTAAGTATCCCATGTTAGTTATAGTGGATGGTTTAAGGATGATATGTTATGAAATTTTAATTAAAGCAAAAGGGTAAAATAATAATTTAACAATGAAAACGTAAACAAAAGATGAAAATGGTTATCTTCTTCTTCTTCATTTGATAAAATTGATTCTTCCATGGATGTTTAAGCTAAGCTACAATAAAGCTTCAATTCACTTGCATGGTATGTTTTTCAAGCCCGTTTTTAGTATTTTTATGTTTTTGAGATCGCTGTAGCTTAATCTAGCTAACCCAGGGACTAATTTGTAAAAATGTTAAATGTTTTGATTTTTTCCGTTGATGTTTTTTGATGTTCTTGAAGTTAAATGATAGGTTTATAAGCTTGGTTGTTAAATATGACTAATTTGTAAAAGAATTTTGGATAGTGATCGTTGTATTTTAGAGTTTTAAATTTATAATGATCGATCTTGGAATTAACTATAACAACGATTGAGGCAAGTGCACCTATCGAACAATAGTATAGCTTAGGCAAGACCGGAATGTTCGAACCCAAAGGAACTAAAAGTACTAATACTAACTTTCTTTCTATTATTGAGCCTAAAATAAGTGAAGTTGTTTATTAATCTAAATTAATTAATTACTAAGCTAAAGATGCAAATACAAAAAGAATGAATTGGGGAAATACTTGGGAAAAACTCAGTTGATTAAGACGATACCCTTAGGAAGAATCCATCTAGACTTCACTTGTTATCTAACACTGAACCAGACGATCTATTCACTTGACTTGATCCGTAGGACTCCCTAATTTATATTAATCCCTCTCTCGAGGCGAATAACGTCTAACCCTAGGTTGATTAATTGAAATCTCTTTCTAATTAAAACACCTAGAATTGCATTAACTCGATCTATGGACTCCCATATTAGGTTTCACCCTGATCCGGCAACACCTCGTCACCCTATCTCTAGGCGCGCAATCAACTCCGCTTAACTATGCTAGATCTACTCTCAGGCAGGGACTTTTGCTCCTCCACCTAAGCACATCCAACTTGAATTAATATCCGCGAAATATCAACACAAGAATTAAGAACACATAATTAAGAACAAATCAAGTATTTATTATATAGTTCAGTAAACGATAACAAGATTCATCTAAGTTTTATCCCCCTTCAGGTATCTAAAGGGTTTAGTTCATAACAATAAAGGAAAACATCTCAGAAGAAAAGATAAAACAAAACATAAGAAATCCCTAAAACTCCCTAAAGGAATTGAATGAGAGACCCTCCGTCTTGAGTAGAATTCCGGCTTCTGGAGATGGATCAACTGGCTATCCCTTAAGAGTTTCCCACAAATCTGACCTTTTCGGCTCGGCTCCTTAGCCTAGCTAACCACCTGACAAAAGCCCTGGCAGAAGGCTTCTGCTGAACTCCCCAATTAAGTTGCCCCCTAGGGTGTTTATATAGGCTTTGAGATATGTTACTTGACCTCCAAGTATCCTAATTTGAGTGCAATTCCTAATTGAGGGTTTAGTTAGACTTTGGAGTGTGTTTCTTTGCCTCCAAGCATCCAAATCCGAGTAAAACTCCTCTTGGCCGTGACAGGGCACAGCATCTAGCACACGCCCGTGTGAATCGTGGCCAGGCCGTGTGGACTCCTTTCATGAGGCACGCCGTGTGGTCTTGGGCCCAGGTCTTGTCGATTTCGTGCTTTGGCCCATTTGGCCCGTTTTAAGCCCGTTTCTTGTTCTTTTCATCCTCCGGTGCTTCCCTGAGTATAAAACATGAAAAGAAAGGATTAAGAGCACCTTTTTACATAAATCAAGGGATAAATCATCCAAAAGTATGCTAAATGTGGGATTAAAATATGTTACTATTCCAGTTTATCAAATACCCCCACACTTAAGCTTTTGCTTGTCCTCAAGCAAAATTCTCAACTTACAATTAAAACAAACTTTCTATAATTCATAATTCCTATCAACAATGTTTCATCATAATTCATAGATAATTTATACATGGATAATTCAACTTAAAGAGTCCTAAGGATTCAAACAATCTAAGTCATAGATTTGTAGCTTGAAAAACATAGGCGTCTCCCCTTATCTAAATAATTACCTTTAATTCAAAACCGACAAGGATTGACATCCTCACAAAAGATTCACTCAAATCACTCAAAGTGTTTAAGGTTCAAAATTTAGGCACTCAAAAGTCGAACATGAAAAGTTAATCCCATAGGCTTGCCTAAAAATCAAATCTCCACCACTATAATATGAGATGATGCACAAATCAAAAGGTCTTTGTCAAGGTTGTAACGAGGCTAGGGTTAAGGTGTGGATAGAGGCTAAATTAGAAGGTTAGAATCGAGATTGAATTGATAAATTACCTAACTAGAAACAATAAACTGAATAATTACATAATGGATTGAAACTTTAAACTAATAATACGAGCTTCTTCTTCAATAAATAGACTTTAACTGTACAAGCTCGCCTTTCATCGTACTAATACTGAATTTTTTTTATATAATACATCTATTCATATACTAAGATGAAATAATTAGGTAGCTTAATAAAATCAAATCTCGATATAAGGGAAGTCAAAAAAGAATGGTGATAACAAATACAAAGGGTTTTGGGTTAATATTAGTGGTTATGCCAATAAAAAGGGTTGTTAGGATTAAAACGGGGTTCACTAGGGGTTAATTATGAAGGTAGGTTTTTAGTGGAGTAAGTGGGTTAAATCCTAGGTGCCTTTATCATTTCTGTATATCAAATCAAAAGTGTGGTCTTGACATGTATAATCGATGCAAGTTCTAGAATAATAAATCAATGTTGACACACTCATAATCAATAAAGTGAGCAAGGAAAAGATTTTATGCTCTATAAGGCTCAAAATCTCGCAAAAATTATGGGTGTTTTGATATCAACCTTGTAAATTTCAAAATTCAAAGTAACATTCAAATTCAGGTGGACAACCTAGAAAATTTTTAATTTCTGAAAAATGGACTTATCATGCTTGATTCTCTAGTATTCTTAGAATTTAATTATCAATGCACAATTATCAATGACTTAATTTAAAACATATCAATAAAAATCATAAATCATAGGAATTTCATTCTAATGATAATATGAGAAACTTACTTTAAGAAACAAGACATAATTCAGGATTTGAGAATAATGCAAAAAGTTTGGCACCCAATTTCAGGAATTTGAGAATAATGAAAAAAATTAGGCACCTGTTTAGGTTGTTCACCCCCACACTTAAGATGTACATTGACCTCAATGTACAAAGTTAGATAATAACACAATAATACTAAAATGATAAGATATGGGGAGAAGTGAAACTTCCTGAATTATGGTTGAAATTAATGAAAAGAAACCGGATAGGATTGGAGGTAAACGTGGGGAAGCGCCTCGAATCGTTTGAACTTGAATCCTCAAGGTAGCCGGTCTGATTTTATTGTATCCTAAGCTAAATCTAAATGGTATGAAGAATAAGAAGAAAATAATAAAGAAAATAAAAATAAAAATAAAAATAAAAATAAAAACAGAAGTAAATAAAAATAAGAATAAAAGTAAATAATGGAAAATGAAAGAAGAAAGACAACTGAACAAGAAAAAGGAAGAAGGGGGAGTCTAAATAGAGATTACGGATCTGGTGGTTGCCCCCGCCCTTGTACCTTCCTGTGATGGCCACACGGCCACGGCCACGACCGTGTGCAAGGCCGTGTGGTATGGAAATTTGTATCTATGTTAGTTTATGGTTAGGTTCTAAAAGGAAAAAAAAAGTAAAAATAAAAAAATGTAAAAATTAATAGGGTTAGTGCTCGGGTTGCCTCCCGAGAAGCACTCCTTTATAGTCTTAAGCTAGACTTTACCTCTCATTTGTTTGGTCATGGTGGTTTGAGGAGGTGAAAATCCTTTCTCATGCGATCAATTCGGTTATTGATATAAATTTTAAGTCGAGTAGTGTTTACCTTAGAAGTGCTAAATTTAGGATTAGTTACCTCGACTGTTCCATCTGGGAAGATTTTGAGTACCTGATCTCCTATCTTAAGCTGGGTTGTCCCATCGTTAAGTTTCTCGTGGAGTTTCCTCGTTTTTGCTTTGTGTATTTTTAGTCTCTCCTTGAAGTGTGTCTTCCATTCGTCTAGTTCATCGATCCGAAGCCTTCGTTCCTCATGAATTTCTTCTTTATCGACACAAGGTCTAGGATCTGGCATCTGCGAAAGAGCTTCTAGAGACGGCAAGTTAATAAGAAATTTCTTTGAAAGTTTAAGAGACTTACCGAGTTGTTCCTCTATGTGGTCTTTCTTTGTCGCATTGGGGTATGGCGCACGAGCTTGGTACTCTGTAATTACCGGGTTTGGTAAATCCTGGCTTACCTCAACCTTAGCTCCACTCACCACATGCTCTTGCTGGGTCGATTCCACTAACCTTTCATTGTCATGAGTCACATTATGACTTGAATTTGCTCTTTTGGGTTAGTTTCAGTGTTGCTTGGCAAGCTTTCTTGTAGTTGTTCGGAAATCAGCTTCGCAAGTTGTCCAACTGACTTAGTAATTTCCCCAACTGACTTAGTAAGTTCCCCAACTTGGTTCTTGATCCCTTCAATCGATGTTTTTTGGTTTTTAAGTGTTGTCTCAGTGTCTTAGAGACGGGTATCTGTGGCTACCATGAATTTTGTCAGCATCTCTTCAATATTCAACTCCTCTTCCTGTTGGTGAGGTGGTTATTGAAAATCTGGAGGAAGTTTCAGTCTTTGGCTATTTTGATCATCCCACGAGAAATTGGGATGGTACCTCCAACCTGCATTATAAGTGTCATTATAAAAATTATTTTGTGGTCTAGAATAGTTACCCGTATAGTGAGCTTGCTCGTTTTCCATGCCATATCCATAGAGTGGGTACTCAGGATTCGCCAGGCCTCCTAAATTCGAATCATATTGTATTTCTGGGTGTACCTGCGAGAGACTATTCAAACCATCAAATTTTTTATTCATCATCTCTAACTGATTAGATAACCTGGTGACTACGTCGAGGTTGAAGACACTGGCTGCTTTAGTAGGAATTGTCCTCATCGCTTGCCACAGATAATTATTTAGTGCCATCTTCTCTATAGACTAAAAGTATCTGCCAAAATCAAATTAGAGGAAAAATCAGCAAAGTAAAAAATAATAAAAATAAAAATAAATTGAAAAAAATAAAAAAATGGCTAAAGTAATAAAAATAGAGCTTTCTTAATATTTTAGTTCCCCGGCAACGGCGCCAAAAACTTGATCGTTGTATTTCAAAGTTTTAAATTTATAATAATCGATCTTGGAATTAACTATAACAACGATTGAGGCAAGTGCACCTATCGAACAGTAGTATAGCTTAGGCAAGACCGGATTGTCGAACCCAAAGGAACTAAAAGTACTAATACTAACTTTCTTTCTATTATTTAGCCTAAAATAAGTGAAGTTGTTTATTAATCTAAATTAACTAATTACTAAGCTAAAGACGCAAAGACAAAAGAATGAATTGGGGAAATACTTGGGAAAAACTCAGTTGATTAAGACGATACCCTTAAGAAGAATCCACCTAGACTTCACTTGTTATCTAACACTAAACCAGACGATCTATTCACTTTACTTGATCCGTAGGACTCCCTAATTTATATTAATCCCTCTCTCGAGGCGAATAACGCCTAACCCTAGGTTGATTAATTGAAATCTCTTTCTAATTAAAACACCTAGAATTGCATTAACTTGATCTATGGACTCCCATATTAGGTTTCACCCTAATCCGGCAACGCCTCATCACCCTATCTCTAGGCGCGCGATCAACTCCGCTTAACTATGCTAGATCTACTCTTAGGCAGGGACTTTTGCTCCTCCACCTAAGCACATCCAACTTGAATTAATATCCGCGAAATATCAACACAAGAATTAAGAACACATAATTAAAAACAAATCAAGTATTTCTCATATAGTTTAGTAAACGATAACAAGATTCATCTAAGTTTCATCCCCCTTCAGGTATCTGAAGGGTTTAGTTCATAACAATAAAGGAAAACATCTCATAAGAAAAGATAAAACAAAACATAAGAAATCCCTAAAACTCCCTGAAGGAATTGAAGGAGAGACCCTCCGTCTTGAGTAGAATTCCAGCTTCTGGAGATGGATCAACTGGCTATCCCTTGAGAGTTTCCCACAAATCTGACCTTTTCAGCTCGGCTCCTTGGCCTAGCTAACCACCTGACAAAAGCCCTGGCAGAAGGCTTCTTCCGAACTCCCCAATTAAGTTGCCCCCTAGGGTGTTTATATAGGCTTTGAGATGTGTTAGTTGACCTCCAAGTATCCTAATTTGAGTGCAATTCCTAATTAGGGGTTTAATTAGACTTTGGAGTATGTTTCTTTGCATCCAAGCATCCAAATCCGAGTAAAACTCCTCTTGGTCGCGGCAAGGGACGGCCTCTGGCACACGCCCGTGTGAATCGTGGCCAGGCCGTGTGGACTCCTTTAGTAAGGCACGGCCATGTAGATCGTCTTCAGGCCATGTTCTAGTATATTGATGAGGCACGGCCGTGTGGGCTTTCCTAATTGAGGGTTTAATTAGACTTTGGAGTGTTTTTCTTTGCCTCCAAGCATCCAAATCCGAGTAAAACTCCTCTTGGCCGCGGCAGGGCACGGCATCTGGCACACGCCCGTGTGAATCGTGGCCAGGCCGTGTGGACTCCTTTTATGAGGCACAGCCGTGTGGTCTTGGGCCCAGGCCGTGTCGATTTCGTACTTTGGCCCGTTTTAAGCCTGTTTCTTGTTCTTTTCATCCTCTGGTGCTTCCCTGAGTATAAAACATGAAAAGAAAGGATTAAGAACACTTTTTTACATAAATCAAGGGATAAATCATCCAAAAGTATGCTAAATGTGGGATTACAATATGTTACTATTTCGATTTATCAGATACTTTTAAGTTTAAGTATTAAAATGATAAAATAGTAAATTTAGCATGAAATTCTTGTGAAATTTCTATAATTATGGGCTATAAATGAGTAGGAGAGAATTCAAATAGCATGAATTTGGTTTGATTGTGAGAATTGTGTAAGTTTCAGTTTAAGGATTAAATTAAATAAAACATAAAACTTCAGGGTAATAATGTAAAATATTGTTAAAGGGTCAAATACATGAATTTATATATTTTAAGGTATTTGAATTGGTTAATTGATTTAAATTGTTATATAGATCAAGAAATGGATCAACTGGTCGATAATCGCGGGAAAAGAAAATTCGTCGAGTAATCCTCGATTTGGTGTTAGTAGTTGTTTTATTTAGGTAAGTTCCTATTAGGTTTATTATGCTTATTAATGGTTTGAATTCATATTAAATATGTGTACATATATGTATAGTTAGAATGGTTAATTGAGGTCAGTTTTGAAAGTGGAAATAAATGGTTGAATTATAAAATATGACAATTATATATGCTTGAATTGAATTTTGTTATCCTATGGAATGTATATGATCAAGTTGATCATGGTATAATGTTATAAACATGAAAAGATTATGGAATACGAGTTAAGACCCATGGGAACTTAGTGAATGATTAGGATACAAATGACATGTCATTAGGGTGTTTCAGGCCATATGTGCCTGTAATTATAGTTATCAGGTGCTTTGTACTGGTGTTACAGTTTTCAAGCACTTTGTGCCAGTGTCATATTATCAGGTACTATGTACCGGTGGTGGATACCATACCAATGGCTAGAATCTAGCATTTGTTGCAGATTCTCGTCAGCTTGTGTGAGCAGTATTGTGTAATGGTTAATGTCTCGATTGTCAGTTTGTGTGAGCATTATTTCCCCGTGTATCCAAATTAATTTGTTGTAGTTATCTGGGCAAAACCGTTAATAAAATCTATAGAAATGAAATATGATGGCATGAAAGCTTATGTACTTGTTGTTTGTGATTTGGTATGTGATATATGCTAGCTTGAGATTTTGATGATGTTATATGTTCATATCTAACCATTTGGTATGGTAGGAAATGTGAAACATGGCAAGGAATACTAGTTATATGTAAACTTTGAATTTTATGTTTTATTGATAGGTATGTGATGTTTATTTATACGACCTTACTAAGTTTCAAGTAAGCTTACCTCGTTTTGATTTCTTCCTTATAGATTATCGAATTCGAGCTGTCGATTGGATCGTATTTGGAGATCACACTATCTATTTACTCTTTTGGTAGTTATTTACTTATTTTGGCCCGGTTATAAGTGGAATGTGCCATTTGGTATATGAAATAATTGTATAAACATGTAATCTAATGTTTGTTTTGGTGGCTTGTGTTGGTATAAGCTTATTTGGTATCTATCATGTTATCTTGGTTATGAAATGTTGCTTATGTTTTTGGTTAGTTGGTGAACTTGGTTTGATGAATATGGTGGTGGAAAAACGAGTCTGGAAACTGTAATGGAAAATAAATTTAGGGAAAAATCAGAGTTTTAATTTTTTTTCCAAAACAATATATTGTTTGTGATATCTAAAGTAATAAACACTTAATCAAAATTTTTACCTTTTAGATTCATCTAGGATGAGCACTTCGTCTGAGTAGTCTTCTTCGCTATCCTCAAGCTCACGTCTGCCGAGTGTGGGCTCGCTTCAAATAAAAAAAATTCAAAAAAATTACCAGTGGGGTAATTTTACAATTTCTCTAAAATTTTGGGTCAAGCTGTAAATTAGAAAAATATCTCTAGAAATTTTCTGGAATAATCTCTTCAAAGAATTTTCTCTCTACAACTTTCTCTTGAATTCAAGTATGTGTAAATAATGACCCAAGGCTTTCTTTATATAGGGAGAGTTAGAGAGTTTAACTATGATTAAACTTAATCACTTTAATATTAATTAATATAATATTTATCAAGATAAATATTAGATTAAATTTAATATTAAATCTTTTTAAAATAATAGAATGTTACCTACAATATAAACATTAAATTTAATTTAATATTAAGATAATCAATTTAATATTAAATTAATAAAATACTATTAAGATAAGTATTAAATTTAATTTAATATTAAACTATTAAAATAATATTATTTTTGGAATAATTAATTTGAAATCAAATTCTCTAATATTAGTAGGAGTGTAACCCTTCCACTGATCAACCATTGATGACCAACCGCCGCCGGCCACCAGCACTACCGTGTTCGGTGATGCAATTGTGACACCCTTACGGCACCTTGAGCCGATTCGTCCGGGTCAATGACGACTTGGTCGGTCCGATCTAGCCACCGGTTGGACCGCCAACCCAGTTTCAAATACCGGGCTCAGTTCAACCAATTTTTGGGTCTTGGTCTCAGTTTTGGGCTCCCGGGCCCAATTTATGATCTGAGGTCCAATTTTCAAGTTCAATTACTAATTGGGTCAATTGTCTAACTTGAAAATTAATTTCCAAAAATATCATATTATTTTTAATTGATTTGGTTAATTTAATTTTACTTGATCAAAATTATTTTTTTCCAAAAATCACTTAAATTTTCCAGATTAATTTTTCAAAAAAAAATTTAATCAAATTCTCTAGTTGGACAATTCTCACAACAACCTAATTTAATTCCACATCGAATAAATCAACTCAATTAAATAATTTCCAAATTCGTAGAATTCTCTTCTGATTCAAATGCATTTCGATCGAGTTTTTGTTGAGCTAGCGGAGGGACCAATCAGACATATACAATTAGGCTCTAGTGATTGCAATTATGTCCAGAAGCATCGTTCCGATAATTCCTAATTACTTAACCATGGACTTAGTCTACAAGAAGTACCATGATTGGAAACTTCTTATTGTATACTCTTTACAAAAGCAATTCATCCAACTGCTTTGTCCAATGACCTCGTCATGTGTGTGTTACCCTTATATGATATCCTTGATTCCTCTGAGTTAAATCCGTTCAATCAATACAATTCTATTTTATTTATTGTCACCATTGTGTTTTTTTTAATGATTAATATGATTACCGTCAACAAATGACTATGATAAATTTCTCGCTCGAGAACGAGCAACCCTTGGCCACGTTCCATATTTATCAATCCACACAATGCCAATGAGAGGATATTATTAAATCTTTAATTGATCTATGAATTCCACTATTGCTAGTAAAGTCGTGCCATAAACAAGTCATGTACCCACCATACTGGCTATGGGCTCGATCATATTTAGAGCATAAGCCTCCACTTATATCAAAGCACATGAGTTGCATATGCATGGTTAGTGACTAACTCGGGATTTAGGTAAATCACACCATGAACGTCACAATTGAATTAATTAACAAACAGATTCAGAATTAATTCATCCTGGGTCTAGTCCAATGTATCATTCTACCCATGAATACATCTATGTCTCTACTTGTGGAGTCAACTACTCTGATAGACAAGACTAGCCATCTCCCCAATTGGAATTGTAGACGATATAATAATCCTTCTCAGTATGTGAATCAAATGCTCACTTTGATTCTTTTACAAGATTTCAAACTCATTTAGATTATCTACTGAAGTATGTTATATTTCTCGCAAATGTAAACGTTCTTTACAATACCACTTATTTTTAGTTTTAACTTTAGACAATCAATGTAACACCCCAAACCCGTCCCATTCACTACGACCGAATTTTAAATGCCACTGCGGAACACGTTCGAAAATATTCTTACTTAAGAGTAAAAATCGTTAAAAATTTGTTTCCTTTAATAAAACCTTTTCGTGACTTAAAATATTCCAGGTAAAAATTAAATTATTATGAAAACACCGGATTCAAAACTTTATTATACACACTTAAGAAAATAAAATCATTTGCAGTCAATATTTAAATTGTCAATCCATAATAAATATAATAATTAAACTTAATGAAAAATACTTAAACAACCTTAAATACTTTAATGGGCCTTATTACAATAAAGACTTAATCAAAATATTGAAACTATAAATACTTAATTAATTAAATTATCTTCTGCATGGGCCACCTCGTATCCACTCCAACCCGGTCCGATCATCATATCACCTGCGATGTTTGATAAAATATTTGGGTGAGTCACACGGACTCAGTGTGTAATTAATCCACTGAATTCCACCCACATGTTAACCACATATTAACCCATATATCAGATAACAAATATCAAATTCACATGTTAACACATTCTGGGCTTGGCCCATATTCATATCACATTCATCTAATAGGGTAGTTAACCACATAATTTCCACATACTGGGCTTAGCCCATTTCCACACTAATCCACATTCATATACTGGGCTTTGCCCATTTTTACATTAATCCACAAATCATATTAGGCTTGGCCCATTTCCACATATGTTCACATACGAAATCATGCAATTATGAAGCCCAACCCAAACCTAGGGTCCATCCGCTACACACCCCCTTATCCAAACCTACCACACACCGGGGATTATCAAATCACCCTCTCCTTTTCACTCCAAAGGCAATCACGCGCCGTCCACGTGCAATTAAGCACAATAGTCCACAACGCGACCTCAGTCAGCGCCAATCCACGATGTAGCCGTAGCTAACACCAAAACCACGATGGGACACATAGTCACTCATCAACCACGATATGGCACATAGCCGATATCAACCACGATGAGGCACATAGCTACTCATCAAACCACGCGAACTTAATCGCAAATAATCCACAATGTGACCTCAGTCAACGTCAATCCACGATGTAGCTCAAGGCTAACATCAAACCACGTACTCGAAGTGCACCCTGTCCTTCTTTCATATCATATCCCACCCATGCACATGTAACATAAATAATGATATAATATAATGATGCATGAGCATGTTCATCAAGCATAGTCATAACACATATTCATACTAATAATCACATATCATCAGGTTTGGTACTTACCGTATTATCGACATACCCCTTGAGGGTATCCATCTCACAATTTCCACTGCACTAGTTAGCACATTCATAATACATACACATTTCACATACATATCATATACCCTAAAACGGTGGGTTAATCACACACACGACTTTCTAGCGAAATTCGAACTATTCGAATCTAACACGATCTAGAATCCCGATACTCGCTTACTTGTCGATTAGCCCCTAAAAATCATAATACACAATCGGTCATACCTAAACTTATAAAATGGCCTATGGCCGAATACCACATTAACTCACCTTGAGTAGTCGAATCCAAGAGGCTCTTCTAAGACTCTTAACGCTGGCACTATTGTTGCTTGTGAAGACTAAATGAGAATAGGTCGGCTCTTTTATTGTGAAGAAGAAAACACAAAAGTAGAGGAGTTTATTGCCTAGAGGATTCTGGCTATGGTTCACCAAAGTATTTCGGCTTTTAAAAGAATTCTTAAAGAAAGGAAGAGAAGAAGGAGTTGAGCAATACGGCAACGGTGGCAAAGGGAAGATTCGGCTAACAAAAATAAAAGAAAGGAATTGGGAAATGGATATAGATTCGGCCAAGAACAAATAGAAAAGAGGAATGAAACATAAGCGGCTTTGCACAAGGGAAAAAGGGCACTAATGGGGAAAAGAAACTAAATTCGGCACCCCTATTTATACTACTCAATTTCGGCACTCCTACCTCCTCTCAAATTCCACTTCCTTCTCCTATAATAACTCTTGAACACATATTCAAAATATATAAAATAAATCTATACTAATCTTCTATTTATCAACTTAAAATAAATCCACCTTAATTAATAGAATAAAAATTATCCATCATTAATCCCTTATCAAACTCCTAAATCATCTCTTATCACCTCTTCAAAAACAAATAAGATAAAATAAAAGCTTTATCTCCTCTTTATCTCTTATCCAAATTTAAACTAAATAAAATAACACCTCTAAAATAAATAATACAACCATTATCTCTACCTATTCAAAATAAACAAATAAAATAAATCCAACACTTATCCTTACTCCAGCCGAATTTCAAAAGGATAAAAAGCTTAATCCACTTTCAATTAAAAGTCTAATTGCCGCCCAATGCTTTCTCTCTCTTGACCTTAAAAGCCAAAATTAAAACACCCAACTGTTGCTCCCGTGCCTTGAACCCGAGACCTGTTGGAACCCTCAATCGCAAGTAACGTCCACGCCACTTTGCCAAGGCGCCGATCGTGATATAGTTCACCGGAACTCCTTTTAACACCTCTTTCCCTAGCTCCCCCTTTCCTAACGCCAAAGCAAAATAAAAACACGCCCATGCCGCCAACGGATTCGAACCAAGGCCCTTGTTGCCGCAAGCGCGCATATAGCGCTCCAAGCCACTCTGCCGTGGCGTTTTTATGACATAAACTCGCCACAACTAATTTTAAAGCCTCTTTATCTTGCTCCCCTCTTAACGCTAAAAGCAAAATTAAAACACCCATTTGCTTTCCACGCTACTCGAACTCCAGACCCTTGTTGGCGTCATTCCCTGTGCCTTAAGTGGCGTCCTTAAGCCACTTTACCAAGCCCCTTTCGTGACCCAAAACGCCCACAAATTATTCTTAAGGCCTCCTCAGCCTAATTTCCTCTTTTTACATTTAAATCCAAAATTTTTCCAAAGCTTTCACCCTCATTCTAAAGTTCTAAAAACTCTTAAAACATCTCCAAATACCCTTAAAACCCACTAGCACTTGGGTTATGCTCCAAACGTATAACCCCTAATCTAGGATGTTACAATCAATGAGCTAATATTTGTTTGTCACAATTTCTCTATGCATGCAAAATATAAAAGACATAAATACAAAAGACATATTAGTGAAATTTGAAATTAACTTTATTTATTTATTCATCGTTCAACTAAATAAAAAATAGTTACATGTTTACTACAATATAGGCACATTTCCCAATAATCTCCCACTTGCCCTAGTGAAGTAAATGTGTCATGTTTTGCATTCTCATATCCTTGACGTGTTTGTTAAAACACGTAGTTACAAGAGCCTTAGTAAATGGATCCGCAAGGTTATTTTTAGAAGCTACTTTCATCACATCTACAATTCCTTTGACTACTGCCTCTTGTATCAAGTTATACTTTTGATCAATGTGTTTCGTCCTCTTGTGACTTCTCATTTCCTTGGTATTAGCTATTGTAGCACTGTTATCACAATACAGTGTTATAGCATTTTCCATACCAGTAATAAATTCTACTTCGGTTAAGAACTTTCGAAGCCATATTGCTTCTTTTGTTGCCTCAGAAGCAGCCACATACTCGGCCTCCATAGTAGAGTCAGCAATGCAAGTTTGTTTTACACTTCTCTATACTATGACTCCACGACTTAAAAAAGCATTTCCCGACATTGATTTCCTCAAATATTTACAGGTTTGGAAGTCTGAGTCTGTGTATCCAACTGGAGTAAGGTCCTCCCCTCAAATACACAAGCATATAATTCCTGGTTCTTTGAAGATACCTTAATATATGCTTTACAACTTGCCAATGTTTGAGACTTGGATTCGCCTGATATCGACTAATTATTCCTATTATGAAACAAATATCTGGACGTGTGCAAAGCATTGCATACATAAGGCTTCCAACTGCCGAAGCATATGAAACCTTACTTATATGCTCTCTTTCTTTCGCCGTCTTAAGACAGTCATCTAAAGAAAGATAAAAACCTAATGCAGTCGAATGAACGTTTGGCTTTGTATCGGCCATTGCAAAACCTTTCAGCACCTTATTGATGTGTGAAGCTTGAGATAGAGCTATCGTTTTATTCCTTTGATCCCTAAGGATTCGAATTCCAAGAAATAACTAGCTCCACCCAAGTCCTTCATGCTAAATTGTTGAGCTAACCACAGTTTAACCGATGACAATTCTCTTACATCATTTCCGATAAGTAGACTATCATCGACATAAAAAACGAGGAACACCACCTTTTTTTTTCCTTTATATGCTTATAAACAGAAGGTTCATCAATTTTTTTCTCAAATCCAAAAGTCGTGATTGTTTGATCAAATCTTTTATTTCATGTGCGAGATGCCTACTTAAGTCTATAAATGGATCTTAGCAGTTTGAAAACTTTTTGCTCCTTTCCTTTGACAACATAGCCAGTAGGTTGAGCCATGTAAATGATCTGATGAAGATAGCAATTCAAGTATGCTTTCTTGACATCCATTTGCTAGATCTTATAATCGAGAGCAGCGAAAATGGATAAGAGTATGTGGATAGACTTGAGCATGGCTACCGGAGAAAAGGTCTCATCGTAATTGATGTCTTCTTTTTATGTGTAGCCTTTCCCTACAAGTCCACCTTTGTGTGTTTCCACTTTCCCTTCCGCATTTATCTTCTTCTTGTAGATCCAATTACACCCTATGGGTTTAATCCCAACCGGTAAGTCTACAAGTTCCACACTGAATTAGATTTCATAAAATCCATCTCGACATCCGTGGTCTGTTTCCAAAGCTTGGAATCAACGTCCTGTATAGCCTCATCGTAAGTGAGTGGATCATCATCCTCATGATTGACTTCCGTATTATAAATACTATCATCATAGATGAAGAAGTTTGGTTTCTTAGAAACTCTCCCACTACGACGGATTCCCCTATGTTGTTGATCGTTTTGTAGGTTTTTCTACAACTTTCTTGAGAATTAAACTTGGTGATTGTTCTACCACTCCCGAAGTTCCTCGAGTACCACTTTACTTCGAAGCTTAATTTATCTATGTAGCTTTCTTCGAGGAAAGTAGCATAAGTAGAAACTTTAATCGTATTATCTTTTAGATTGTAGAATAATCCTCCCTTTATTCCTTTTGAATATCCTACAAACATGCACAATTCTGTCCGTGCATCCAACTTCTTTGCATTCTTATCCAGAATGTGTACTGGACAACCCCATATTCTAAAGTGATATAGAACGAGTTTCTTTCCATGCCACAGTTCATAAGGTGTATTACAAGAAGACTTGGTTGTCACATCATTCAGAATGTAGCAAGCCATTTGTATTGCATATCCCTAGAAGGAAGTAGGAAGTTGTAAATAGCTTAACATTGAATGAACCATGTCAAACAAGGTTCTATTCCTTCTCTAATCTATGACATTGTAACACCCCAAACCCGGTCAACACACCATGACCGAATCTGGCATGTCACAGAGTGAAAACGATTCGAAGAAAATAGGTTACCGGTTTATTTTCGGTGAAAACTCTTCGATTGCTTGTGTTTGGGGAAACCGATGTACGTATAGTGGAAAATGTTAAGTTGCTTTGAAATCATGTGAATTGTATTACCCGATGGTAGAGTTTAGAAAACTCGTTGCGTAGCTTACTTTGAAAACTTTGATTATCAGGTTATTAAAGCAAATCAAGTAATTACTTAGTCATATTTAAAACCAAATCCAAAGCAGATAAAATAATCCAAAACATAATTTAAAGGCCTTGTTACAAACCAAAATAAAAACCAGAATTTAAAGTAAAATACCCAAATCAAATGTCCATGTAAAACCAAGCAATTATCGCATGGTCACCTCGAGTCCACGGCTCCTCATTCGCGATCTGCGAATCACGAAAAGATAAGGAGAAGGTGAGTCACCAAGACTCGGTGCATAATCCCTCCGATTATTGCAACATGCTTACACAAATCATAATCAAGCAAACATATCATGCACCCAAACCTAGCCATCCACAACTCCTTTTTCTACCCCGTGTGGTACCAAACCACTGGTGGTGCCAAACCACTGGTGACCCAAAGTCACTGATATCAATAATAATGTGGTGCCAAACCACTGGTGACCCAAAGTCACGAATAATCCAATTGTGGGGCCAACCCACGTTGTGATACCAAATCACTGGCGACAATCCTGTTTTATCAAATGTGGGGCCAACCCACTATGGTGCTAAGCCACTGGGACGAGTCGCTATGAGGTGCCAAACCTCTGGTGACCCAAAGTCACGAAATCAAATGTGGTACCAAACCACTGGTGACCCAAAGTCACAGATATCAATCTTCCCCCTCCTCTCATATCACCCACAATAATGCAATGCACATACAATTCATGCCATCATGCTTAATCATTAGACATATATCAAACATACATAGATAATATCATCAGAAATCATGTACCGTAATCTCAACAAAACGGACTTACCCAAAATCCTTGCTCATACCCATAAAGGTATCATATCGAAATCTACACAGTTTTGGCTTTTAACATAGTTTAGGTTTTTAGCAAGTTTACAACGATTATGAAGTGTTTAAGTTACACACCTGGTTACTAATACGATTACTGAATCCCGAAGATCCTGATCTAACGCACTAGACCCCCTTTATCTTAACGCTTTTCGAATACTAGCCACAAACTGAGATATGCGAGATCTCAGCCTTCCCCATAGTCCTAACGAAACTGATTGGCAGAGAGAGTAGATGACCACGATCCACTGCCTCTAAATCTCGAAGAACCCACTCCAAAATTGACTAGAGCAGAAGACAAGAGAGATCTAAAACGCAACGAGAGAAAAGAAAAGAGAGAGATCTTCAGTGGTTGATATTCGGCCAAAGTGTTGAAATAAGAAGAGAAAATAAAGAGAGATTTCGGCAATGGTGGTGAAATAATCAAGGGAGATTCGGCTAAAATGAAATAAGGGAATGGAAGGGAAGTATTCGGTTGAATGATGGTGAGAAGAAGATGAAAGAATCAATGGAAAAGAGAGTGGCTTGAGAATGAAGAAGGTTCGGCCAACCAATAAGAATGGAGAGCAAAAAGAGATGAGATTTAGGGAGAATAGTGTTTCGGCTTCAAAGAAATAAGAGAGGAATTCAAATGGAGATTCGGCTCAATACCAAAAAAAGAAATCGGCAAGAGCCTAAAGTGCTTTCGGCTTTCGGTTTCAAAGGAGGAAAAGAAAGAAAACTCAAATGGTTCTTTTTGGGATTCGGCTAGGTGCTTCAAAAGGGAATTCGACAAGTGCCAAAAGAGGTTTCGGTTCTGCTTCTCAACCGAATGTACCAAAGCTTGACTAGCCGAAAATGTCACTAAGGAATTTCGGCACTCCTCCTAAGTCTTCCAGCCGAATACACCTCCTCACACAATTCAATTTTCGAAAAACTCTTCAAACTTCTCCTGGCCAACCATTCAAATGAGTTTGAATTGTTCAAACTCCTAAATTCTCTCTTCTCCACCCGTTCAAATCTGTTGACTTGTCCAACAGTTATTCATCAGAGTTTGAGCTGAGCACAACTGTTCCCCTCTCTGACGTCAAAAAGAATTAGCAGCAAGGGATTTCTGCAGCTCGAACCCAAGCTCTTCTTCCCCTGCTTGTGGCGTCACTGCTTAAGGCCTTAAGTGGCGCCTTCTTGCCACTTTACCAAGGTAATTCTTGTGCTAAAGTTTACCACAAAATATTCTTAACCCCTAGCTCCTTCAGTTCCCCTTAACCAAAGCTTAAAAATAAAAATTTTCCTATAGTTCGGGCCTACCCTTGGCTTCTCCCTAGACCCTAAAACACCTCACCTAATATCACAACCAAGCCATACACATGCAAACAGTTCAAACATCATAGCCCCTATTTAAGGATGTTACAGACATTCTATTTTCGAGTGCTCGGCTCAGTCAATTGGGATAAAATCTCATTCCCTATGAGGTATTCTAAGAACTCATTGGACAAATATTCCCCACCTCGGTTAGGCCGAAGATTCTTTATGGATAAACCTAATTGCTTTACCATTTTCACACGAAACACTCAAAATTTATCAAAGGTTTCACTTTTGTGGTGCATTAGATACACATATCCATATCGAGAATAGTCGTTGTTAAAAGTCACGTAATAATCGTAACTTCCTTGGGCATTGATGCTCATGGGACCACATACATCAGTGTGCACATGTTCTGAAGGTTGGTTGGCTCTTGTATCTTTCACATTAAAAAACCTCTTAGCCATTTTACCTTCCAAGTAAGATTCACATTGTGGAAGACTAACTTCCTTAAGCATACTTAAGGGACTATCTTTCACGATTCTAGTGATTCTTCCTTGGTTAATATGACCAAGTCTTAAATGCCGTATGTACCCCTCATTAGAGTGAAAAGTTTTAAGATTTTTATTCACTATTTCAGTTTGAAGCATCGAGTAGTTATTTGGTTTGATAAAGTAAAGATTGTTTTCCATCCATCCATTACAGATTAAAGAACGATTTCTATGAATATCAATCCCTTTATTGAATGTCACGGTATAACTTTCATAAAATAAACATGCTACTAAAATTAAATTCCTCTTATAATGAGATACATAAAACATGTTCTTTAAACAATATTTATAAAATTATCAAAGTGTACAATAACTTCTCCCACTGCTTCGGCTAAAACATAGCTCCCATCTCTGATCCGCAACGAGAGGCTCCTATCACGTAGACTTCTTGTTTCGCTGAGCCCTTGTAAAGAAACACACACATGGTTAGTGGCTCTAGAATCAATAACCCAGTTGTCAATTGATTCTTCCACTAAGCAAGCTTCAACCACAAAAGGTTCCATACCTTTGCCCTTTTCGGCTAGGTAATCTAAATACTCCTTGCAGTTTGATTTGAAATGTCCTTTTCTATTGCAGAAGAAACATTTGATCTTTTTAGTATCTTTTGACTTCTTAGCCTTCTTCCTATCTATATGAGGTAGAACGAAAGACTTAGCCAGTTTCTTCTTTCCCTTGGCTTTCTGTTTCCCCTTAGAGAACGAGGGGCCAACAAGTAAGTTTGCCTTAGGTTTTCCTGAACCGGCTTACCACCACTCAACATCAATTCATATGTAACATCCTGGAAAGGGCCTATGCATTTTCAGTTTAATTGTACGAAGTAACATGTTTTATGTACTAAGAATAAATTTTGAACAATTTTGGAAACCTGAAAATGTATGGAAATGTTAAGTTAAAAAAAATGGAAAGTGAACATTTTTGGAAACTTGGAAATGGATGGAAATGATTTGGAAATGATTCAAAATAGGAAAGTGCACATTTCTGGAAACTTGGAAATGTAAGAAAATGTCAAGTTTACAGAGCCGAACAAAAATTTTTGGAAACTTAGAAATAACTTAGAAATGTCGAGTTTTAAAGTTTAAAAGAGGAAATTAAGGCAAGGTGGCCTTAAAAGAAAAATTTTGTGAAATTTGACACTCAAACAGGCTTGGAAAAGTGGCCTGAAGATGCCACTTAGGGCCTCTGGAAATGGCGCCACATGCAAGGTGTTGGGCCTGGGTTCGAGTCACTTGGGAAGCAAATAAAAGAAGTTTTATTTTTGCTTCCAGAAGCTCTGAGGTGGACTGCACAAGCCTTCTAGAAAGGAGGAGTTTTATTCTCTTTAATATTCGATTAATAAGGTGATAAATAAGGGATTTAATTTGGATTATTTTTGAAGAGATAATAAAGAATTATTCTCTAATTATTTTAAATAAAGAGATAAGGAGGAAAATAAGGGAGAGTGATGGCCAAGTAAGGGAGTCTTGGCCTAGTAATTTCGGCAATAGGAGGAAAAGAGAGACCATTCTGCATTATTTTCTTTTTCTTGAGAGCCTCTGCCGAATTCTCTCTGCAACCCTTTTCTTTTTCTTTTCAATTCTCCAAAAAGCTGAGAGTAAGATCCCCTAGTCTTGCCGAAATTTCTCCATCACTCTTTTCTCTTTTTCTTTTCTGTGCTGAAGCCGAATCTTTCAAGAGATCATCAAAAGCCGAAACCAAGTTCCATTAGCCATAGCCGATTTCTTTGTGGATTCCAGTGAAGGTGCAGTCGTTTTCAATAGTGAGGGTAAGATCTCATTCGGTTTCATCCTTTTTCTTTTAAGATTTGCCAAAATCTAGGACTAACCCCATTAATATCTTGTTGCCGAAACTTTGAAGAGATTTGCTACAAGGAAGGAGAAGTTCTTTTCCCGAAGGTACACCATAGGCCGCGTGTTCCCTAGTTATTCGGTGAGTTTTGGGATTTAAAATCCACAAGGTAAGTGTCTATAGCATTCGGCCAAGGCCTATTTTGGAACCCAGATCTATTTCTTACTTCGTATAAAAGCCGAAAACTAACCCATTTGTTAATTTAATGCTTGGCCGAATACAAGAAGGAATAAAGCAAAGTTTTCGGGATTTGTTGGTGACCAAATCGGCAACAAGGTAGTTTTTGAAAGTACTAATCCTATTAGGATTTGGTCTTATAGCCGAATAGGCTCTTTGCTAACATATTAAGGTTGGCCGAATGTAGGGATTTAAGATCTAAGGCATTAGATCAAGCTTTTCGGGATTTAAGTGAACCGCTAAGTGTATCAGGTGTGTACCCCACACTACTTCATAATAAGTTTTATGGCTATGTCTAATTAAATATGTGATAATAAGAATAAGAAAGTGGCTAAGGTACCATGTTATGGTACTAAGTACTCAGGTACGTTTCCTACTCCTACTAGGAATATGAAATATGTTATTTGTAACATGAGAATAAGAATGTGATCTTTGGCATATTAATGCATATTACCAAATGGGGCATATGGGTTGTTTGAAAGGGGAAGTGAATGTGGTGACTTAAGACCACGAACACGGTGACCTAAGACCGTGATATCCGAAAGTGGTGACCTAAGACCACGATGTCTGAAAGTGGTGACCTAAGACCACGATGTCTGAACGTGGTGACCTAAGACCACAAATGCGGTGACCTAAGACCGCGATATGGAGTGTAGCGGAAGGAGGGTCGACTTAGTAGTCCCCACGGTGTACAAGGTTGGTACGGGAGTGTAGCGGATGGCTTATTAGGTTTGGGTTTGGGAATGCATCATAATTTGTATGCTATGATATGAATGCGTAACATTTGTATGCCTGATTCTATTTTGATTTAGTGTTTGTGTACAAATTGAGTCTGTTTGACTCACCCCGTTGGGGAATATTTTTCAGGTGATGATCAGTGATGGACCGGGACGGCAGAACTTGTGGTGGCCATGCTCAACATGAAGTTTTTATTTTATGAACTACTATTTCTATTTAAGTACTTGAATTACTTGGAAATTATTTGATGTAATAAGGCCATAAGGCCATAGTTGGATTGTTTTCCATTTATTTCTATTTATTATGATTATGAGTTTTACCTATTAAAGTTTAAGTAAAATTTTTAATATAAAGAATTGAATTCGTTTTCAACACAAGCCCAACCCAAAACATTTTTTTCTAAAATCGTACAAGTTTTCTCTAGGTAGCGAAAGAATTTTGAAACCGGTTTACTTGAGGAACAACCAAATCTGGGCAAATCACATGGGCCGGGTTTGGGGTGTTTCAGTTTGGTATCAGAGCCCAGTTTTAAAACTCTCGGCCTGTGGGCCAAGGCCCAAAACATTTTAAAAGCGAGCCCAAATGAGTTTTTTTTGAAAATATTTTATGAAACAAGCAGGTTTTCTAGCATGGCACCTAAAGTCTCCGACCATGATCCACTGTGGTAAGTACCCTAACTATTTGTGTGATTATGTGTAATGAATATTAGAAGGGTAGAAAAGGAATGGAGCGTAGAATAGCATGATAGGAACTTGAACCCTAGGACTAGTCTACTCAAACACAAACACATAAGACTTAAGGAACGTTAAACAAACCCATGGCTAAGTCACTAAGTTAGGGTGTGGTAACCCTGTGCGCATGTCTAGGATTGGATCGGAAGAGCACGGTATTTAAGCGAATCCTAGTGACTCACCTCCTCTTCGCAGAATCCCACCAGTGCGTAGCTTCGGTTCACCCTAACCTGCAGGGCTCGATAGGTGTGGCAACCTGCGTGCGCATGTCTAGGAATGGTTTCGGTAGGAGCTTGGTATTTAAGCGATCTGCGTGACTCACCTCCTCTCCACTCGAATCCCGCTCGGTGCGTAGCTTTGTTCACTACGACCAAGAGGACTTGGTCATAGGCTAAACACAATAACTAAAACCCGAAATGGAATTAGCCGTGTTTTTATAAAAATAACAAAACCCTAGTTTTAGAACTCTTAAAACTTTCTTCTAAATTCATGAAAACCATCTTTACAAAATTTTTGAAAGATTTCGATTTATACAAAAATGCCCCTAGTGGTAAAATTACCAAAATACCCTTGGTTTATAAAATGACCAACTACCCAATGAGCTTTTGCCAAAATTTCATTATTTTATCAATGTTCAAAACCCTAATTTGCAAATTATCAAAAATACCTTGAATTTTGGAAATTTCAAAATTGCCCTAACTTATAAAATTACCAAAATGATACGATTTCCAAAATTTTTGCAACATCACCGTTTTGAAAAGTACAATTCTCAAAAAGAACCCTCAAATTTTTGCAACCTTTGAAATATCCCCTGATTTATAAGATTTTAAAAATTTACCTGGCTTGGAAAAAATCACCAAAATACCCAGAGGTCCAAAATCAGAAATACCCTGGATTTCAAAATTTTTCAAAATACCCAGAAAATTTAAAAATACCAAAATACTTTGTGACAAAATCACCAAGGAACTTTTTCCTTTTGAAAAATTACGAAAATACCAGTAGGATGAGATCACGAAAATACCCCCAGGTAGTGGAAGGAAAAAAACAATAACAATGAAAACTACAACCTTTCTCTGAATGAACGAGAGTTCATGATTGTTTGATGGATGTATGGATGAATGAATGGAAAGACTGTGTGCATACGAAAGAACCACTCCTAAAACTCTTTTCATAAAATTTCTTCGCGGGTAATCAAGTGAAACAAAGACTAATTCATAAAACTTCTTAATCAGATCACGATGTTAGAAATGAGCTCTAGAGGACGTGGTCGTCGTGGACGAGGTAGAGAAAGGATGACGGTGTTAGAACCCGTTAGATCGGGTCAAGGGTCTGACAATGAGATACCACCGCCACCACCACCCCCAGCTGTTGGTGTTGAGCAGCAAGCTCAGACGGGGGATGATCTGTCGTGTCGCGGTGTCTTTGTGAGTTTTGGAGTTGGTGGCTGGTGTAGGAGGAAATTCGAGAACCCGTAAGTCTATGCCTGAGCGGCTCCGAGCTAATGGAGCCGAAATATTTTGTGGGGTATCGGGTGTGGCACCCAGTTCAGCTGAGTACTGGTTGGAAGCAACAGAGCGCATCATGGATGAGCTTGACTTGAACCCGGAGGAGAAGTTAAAAGGAATGGTGGCACTGTTACGCGATGAAGCGTATCAGTGGTGGTTGACTGTTCGGGATGGTGCCACGGCTGAGGATCTGACCTGGGACTATGTTAAGGAAGCATTTCAGAAGAAGTATGTGGGAACCAGGTATACTGATGAGCAAAGGAAGGCATTTCGGGGGTGGTTCAAGGAACAAGTCTATGGCGGAGTATGAGGTGAATTCTCGAGGTTGAGCCGATATGCTCTCGAGGAGTAGTGGCAACCGAGCATGAGCGCCGTGTCCGCTTTTGAGGACGGGCTAAGGGATGATCTCGAGATCGTTGATAGCACCGCATCGGGAGAGCGGGAGTTTTCTCGCTTTGGTAGAAAAGGCCAAGGTGGTGAGGAATCAAGGATTCTACAAAAGCGAGGCTATGGATAGGAATAGGCCCAAAAGAGGTTTTGGGCGTGCCGAAAGGTTCATAAGAGGCCTAGAGTTGATGGGTCGCGAGGTCGACAAGTTGGTTGGAAAGGCGCAGATCGACCTTGTGATGTGTGTGGAAAGAAGCACTTAGGAGAATCTTTGGAAGAAAACAGGAGGATGTTTTAGATGTGGGTCCAAGGACCATGTGATCAAGGATTGTCCTAAGCAATCGGATGAAAGCCGACCAACACTCGTAATGTTAGTCGACCGTAGAGGAGGACCGCGACCTCAACGAGGTCGTGGTTCGAGTAATGAGGTAATGGTGCTGGCAGAGGCCGTGGAACACAAGGTAGAGGTGTCGCTAATGCCGAGGCAAGGCAACCAGGTTTGGTTTATGCGGTTCACTGGAGGGAAGATGGAGACGTGCCGGACGTTATAACCGGTACGTTCTTTGTTTTTGACAAGCCCTATTTTTCTCTAATTTATGTGGGCTCGACCCATTCCTATGTTGCATGTAGTGTAGTGGAAACACTAGGCCTAGACTCGAACCTTACGATCGGCAGATGACTCGTAGTAAGCCCATTATGCCTAATCGTAGTGGTGGATAAGATCTTTCGGAATGTACCCCTAGAGATTCAGGAGTGAATTTTCTGGTGACTTAATGGAACTACCTTTTCGGGAGTTTGAACTTATACTTGGAATAGATCGGCTAGTAGAGCACCGAAATTTGTGTTGGATTGTGCGGCTAAGCGAATGGATCTAAGGACCCCGGAGGATGAAGTAGTAGTAATGATCGGAGAGAGAAGAAACTACACCGCCCAACGTAGTTTAGCGTTGAAGGTGAGAAAATGGTTAAGAAAGGGTGCAAGGCATTCTTAGTCTTCGTAAGTGCGTTAGGTGGAAAGGAAGAAGGTGTCGTGGAGTTAGAATGGTGAAAGACTTTGAAGATGTATTTCCGGAGGAATTACTGTGAATACCCCGAGATAGGGAGGTGGAGTTTGGAATAGACTTACTACGGAAGCAGCTCTGTGTCAATCGCTCCATACCGAATGGCGCCAAAGGAGTTAGTTGAGCTCAAGGCTCAAATCCAAGAGTTGTTGGATCGTGGGTTCATACGACCCAGTGTGTCTCCATGGGGAGCACCGATTACATTTGTAAAGAAGAAGGACGGAACTATGCGTATGTGCATAGATTACCGTCGATTGAATAAGTCGACCATCAAGAACAAGTATCCTTTGCCAAGGATCGATGACTTGTTCGATCGGTGAAGGGGGCCATGAGATTCTCAAAAGCAGACTTAAGGTCGGGATATCATCGATTGAAGGTGAAGGAGGTAGATATCCATAAGACCGCTTTTAGGACAAGATACGGCCATTTTGAGTTTGTGGTGATGCCGTTTAGATTGACAAACGCGCTCGGTACCAAGCGTTCATGGATATGATGAATCGAGTTTTTCAACCCTACTTGGATAGGTTCATCGTTGTGTTCATCGACGATATTTTGGTGTATTCTAAGTCCAAGAGGAGCATGATGAACATCTTCGAGTGGTGCTACAAGTGTTAAGGGAGAAGAAGCTCTATGCCAAATTCAGCAAGTGTGGATTTTGGCTTAAGGAGGTGGCATTCTTAGGGCATGTGGTATCCGCAGAAGGAATAAGAGTGGATCCTAGGAAGATCGAGGCAGTGTTGGATTGGAAACCACCTAGGTCTGTGGCTAAGATTCGAAGTTTCTTAGGTTTGGCAGGCTATTACAGAAGGTTCGTAGAAGGATTCTCGTCAATAGTCACGCCTTTGACAAAGTTACTAAGGAAGGAAGTACCCTTTGAATGGTCTGATAAGCAACAGAAGAGCTTTGACAACCTTAAGAAGGTGTTGACGGAGGCTCCGGTGTTAACTCAACGGAGGTCGGGAAGGATTTTGTGGTGTACTATGACGCTTCGCATAAGGGATTAGGATGTGTGCTAATGCAAGAAGGAAAAGTAGTCGCTTATGCGTCTCGGCAACTAAGGCCTCATGAGGTTAACTACCCAACTCATGACTGGGAACTGGCAGCAGTGGTTTTCGCCCTTAAGGTTTGGAGGCACTACCTCTATAGAGAAAGGTCGGTGATCTACACACGGACCACAAGAGCCTTAAGTATCTGTTGACTCGTAAGGAGTTGAACTTGAGGCAACGAAGGTGGGTGGAGTTGTTGAAGGACTACGATCATTCGATAGAATATCATCCAGGGCAAGGCGAATGTGGTAGCCGATGCCCTAAGTCGGAAGGTTGTGTCGGATCTAAGGGCTATGTTCGCTCACTTAAGTTTGTACGATGATGGAAGCTGTTGGCGAGTTGCAAGTCAAGCCCACATGGTGAAGGAGGTGAAAGAGGGACAGTTGGTTGATAAGGATCTAAGTGTTAAGTTACAACAAAGTACGGAACGGGAATTAAAGGATTATGGCGTTAATGATGAAGGAGTATTGTGTTACAAAGGAAAAGTCAGTATCTTAGAAGGACAAGGAGTTAAGACAAAGGATTCTTCGGGAGGCGCATAGTAGCCCTTATGCTATGCATCCCGGAGGCATTAAGTCGCATGCAGAGATCTAAGGGAACAATTTTGGTGGTCCGACCTTAAGCAAGAAGTGACTCGAATTTGTGGGGAAATGTTTGACGTGTCGCAAGTTAAGGTGAACACCAAGTTCCATCGAGATTGCTTCAACCAATCGAGATTCCGCAATGGAAGTGGGAGAGAATTACCATGGATTTCATTAGTGGGCTTCCCCTTACGCCTACTAAGAAGGACTCGGTATGGGTGATAGTGGACCATTTGACTAACCCGGTAAGAGTTGACTATTCTCTTCAGAAGCTGGCTAAGTTATATATGGCGAAAATTGTGAGGTTACATGGTGTACCAGTATCGATCATCTCCGACAGAGACCCAAGGTTTACGTCTCGGTTCTGGAGGGCACTTCATCAAGCTTTAGGCACTAAGTTGGACTTCACTATGGCTTTTCATCCACAATCAGACGGGCAGTCTGAACGAGTTATACAAGTGTTAGAGGATATGTTGAGAGGCTGTGTGATGGATTTCCGAGGAAGTTGGGAAGACTATTTGCCTTTAGTGAGTTCGCCTACAACAACAACGACTATCAGGCTAGCATTCGGATGGCACCATATGAAGCATTGTATGGTCGGAAGTGTAGAACTCCTACTTGTTGGGTGAGTTAGGAGAACGCCGAGTTTTGGGTCCGAGTTAGTGGCGGCAAATCAAGAGAAGGTTGAGATGATTCGAGCACGGTTAAAGGAAGCCTCTCGATAGGCGAAGTCGTCGACGCAGACCTTAAGCGAGAAGGAAATAGAGTTTGAAGTGGGAGACCAAGTGTTTCGAAAGTCTCGCCTTGGAAAAAGGTAATGAGGTTCGATCGCAGAGGAAGTTAAGCCCAAGGTTTATAGGGCCCTATCGAGTAATGAAATGAGTTGGAGCAGTTGGCATACCAATTGGAGTTGCCACCGAGTTGCGACGGATGCACGACGTATTCCATGTATCCATGCTACGTCATTACCGATCGGATCCGTCTCATGTGGTAATTGTCGAAGAAGTAGAGCTAAGGCCGACTTATCCTACGAGGAAGAGCCGATTCGGATATTGGAACGTGATGTGAAAGTGCTACGGAGGAAGTCGGTTCCTCTAGTCAAGGTGTTATGGCGCAATCATGGATCGGAAGAAGCTTCGTGGGGAACCAGAAGAGGCAATGCGACAACAATACCCTCAATTATTTTAGTTAGAAAATTTTGAGGACGAAATTATTTTAAGGGGTAGAATTGTAACATCTCGAAAGGGCCTATGCATTTCGGTTTAATTGTGCGAAGTAACATGTTTTATGTACTAAGAATAAATTTTGAACAATTTTGGAAACACGAAAATGTATGGAAATGTTAAGTTAAAAAAATGGAAAGTGAACATTTTTGGAAACTTGGAAATGGATGGAAATGATTTGGAAATGATTCAAAATAGGAAAGTGCACATTTCTCGAAACTTGGAAATGTAAGAAAATGTCAAGTTTACTGAGCCGAACGAAAATTTTTGGAAACTTAGAAATGACTTAGAAATGTCGAGTTTTAAAGTTTAAAAGAGGAAATTAAGGCAAGGTGGCCTTAAAAGAAAAAGTTTGTGAAATTTGACACACAAACAGGCTTGGAAAAGTGGCTCAAGATGCCACTTAGGGCCTCTGGAAATGGCGCCACATGCAAGGTGTTGGGCACAGGTTCGAGTCACTTGGGAAGCAAATAAAAGAAGTTTTATTTTTGCTTTCCAGAAGCTCCGAGGTGGACGGCACAAGCCTTCTAGAAAGGAGGAGTTTTATTCTCTTTAATATTCGATTAATAAGGTGATAAATAAGGGATTTAATTTGGATTATTTTTGAAGAGATAATAAAGGATTATTCTCTAATTATTTTAAATAAAGAGATAAGGAGGAAAATAAGGAGAGTGATGGCCAAGTAAGGGAGTCTTGGCCTAGTAATTTCGACAATAGGAGGAAAAGAGAGACCATTCTGCATTATTTTCTTTTTCTTGAGAGCCTCTCACGAATTCTCTCTGCAACCCTTTTCTTTTTCTTTTCAATTCTCCAAAAGTCGAGAGTAAGATCCCCTAGTCTTGCCGAAATTTCTCCATCACTCTCTTCTCTTTTTCTTTTACGTGTTTGGCTTTAATCTTTCAAGAGATCATCAAAAGCGAAACCAAGTTCCATTAGCCATAGCCGATTTCTTTGTGGATTCGGTGAAGGTGCGATCGTTTTCAATAGTGAGGTAAGATCTCATTCGGTTTCATCCTTTTCTTTTAATATTTGCCAAATCTAGGACTAACCCCATTAATATCTTGTTGCGAAACTTTGAAGAGATCTTTAGGGATTTACTAAGTGTCGGCTACAAGGAAGGAGAAGTTCTTTTCCGAAGGTACACCATAGGCCGCGTGTTCCCTAGTTATTCAGTGAGTTTCGGGATTTAAAATCCACAAGGTAAGTGTCTATAGCATTCGGCCAAGGCCTATTTTAGAACCCAGATCTATTTCTTACTTCGTATAAAAGCCGAAAACTAACCCATTTGTTAATTTAATGCTTGGCCGAATACAAGAAGGAATAAAGCAAAGTTTTCGGGATTTGTTGGTGACCAAATCGGCAACAAGGTAGGTTTTTAAAGTACTAATCCTATTAGGATTTGGTCTTATAGCCGAATAGGCTCTTTGCTAACATATTAAGGTTGGCCGAATGTAGGGATTTAAGATCTAAGGCATTAGATCAAGCTTTTCGGGATTTAAGTGAACCGCTAAGTGTATCAGGTGTGTACCCCACACTACTTCATAATAAGTTTTATGGCTATGTCTAATTAAATATGTGATAATAAGAATAAGAAAGTGGCTAAGGTACCATGTTATGGTACTAAGTACTCAGGTACATTTCCTACTCCTACTAGGATTATGAAATATGTTATATGTAACATGAGAATAAGAATGTGATCTTTGGCATATTAATGCATATTACAAAATGGGGCATATGGGTTGTTTGAAAGGGGAAGTGAATGTGGTGACTTAAGACCACGAACACGGTGACCTAAGACCGTGATATCTGAAAGTGGTGACCTAAGACCACAGTAATCTGAAAGTGGTGACCTAAGACCACAGTAATCTGAACGTGGTGACCTAAGACCACAAATGCGGTGACCTAAGACCGCGATATGGAGTGTAGCGGAAGGAGGGTCGACTTAGTAGTCCCCACGGGTGTGCAAAGTTGGTACGGGGAGTGTAGCGGATGGCTTATTAGGTTTGGGTTTGGGAATGCATCATAATTTGTATGCTATGATATGAATGCGTAACATTTGTATGCCTGATTCTATTTTGATTTAGTGTTTGTGTACACATTGAGTCTGTTTGACTCACCCCATTGGGGAATATTTTTCAGGTGATGATCAGTGATGGACCGGGACGGTAGAACTTGTGGTGGCCATGCTCAACATGAAGTTTTTATTTTATGAACTACTATTTCTATTTAAGTACTTGAATTACTTGGAAATTATTTGATGTAATAAGGCCATAAGGCCATAGTTGGATTGTTTTCCATTTATTTCTATTTATTATGATTATGAGTTTTACCTATTAAAGTTTAAGTAAAATTTTTAATATAAAGAATTGAATTCGTTTTCAACACAAGCCCAACCCAAAACAATTTTTTCTAAAATCGCACAAGTTTTCTCTAGGTAACGAAAGAATTTTGAAACAGGTTTACTTGAGGAACATACCAAATCTGGGCAAATCTCGTGGGCCGGGTTTGGGGTGTTTCATCATAGGACTGTAATTCCTTCATGAGCTGAGTCAAGTTAAGCGCATTGTTCCCCAAGTTGTAAGCAACCCTAAAACTAGTAAACTCGCTGGTTAAGGATTTGAACACTATTTCAATTTGAGTGTTCATGTCTAGTTCAGCCCTATTACCCTCCGCTTCCGCAAAGAATCCCATAAACTTAAGCATATGTTCTTTGACTGGAGTGTCGATTTTTTGTTGAGAATTCATCAAATTTTTAATAGATGATTGTCGAACCAATGCAACTTGGCCTTTGAGCAAATCCTTCGAATTCATCATGATCTATTTGGCAGTATGAAAATTCTCGTGTTGCTTTTGCAACACACTACTGGAACGATGGAAATGTACAAGTGTCACAACCGCAACAACTAATAAAGTGACAAGTAAATGTCGAGTTATCGTACCCACAGGGACTGTAAAAGAATTATTTATGAAAGTAATTTTAAACACTTTGGTGAAGGAAAAATATTTGATTTTAAAAAGAGATAATAAAAAAAAACTAAGGGTTAAAAACTAAGTGAAATATTTAAAATAAAACAAAGAAATTCTAGTGCACGATTCCGAATATGATTTAATCAAGATGATATAATTGTGTTGGATTAATTATATTTCCTTACCTTAGAATTATTAAACTTATGCTTATACTTGTTACGAATAAATCACGGCAACTCGGTAATTTGCTAACTTATGAACATATTTACAAATAAAAAATCCATTCATCTCTTGTAAATATTTCTATGTCAATTCGACCGATTAAACAGATTTATAAAGGTAAACATGTTATTGCACATACATACTTATTAAATTAAACAATCTCTCGCATATTCCTATGTCGATTCAAACGATTAACTCAACCTAATAAGCATATAAAAGACTATGTGAGGTAACAAAGTATCCTTACCTTGAAACAGTTTAATCACAATAATCTTGCAAGTTATGCAAGGCATATGTATCGCCAAATACAATGCTAATCTAATCTTCAGCTACCTTAGAAGAATTAGACATGCACTGATTAAGTACTGCATCCATTAATTACAATTTCAATGCGTTTAAATAATTAATTCTTTAGTTATCTAAACAATTATAATGCCAGAATAACTTAGGCATGATTTTACTTAATCAAGCATTTTACCGAGGCCTATAACAGCATGAACACAATTTTAATAATTTAAGAGGACGAAATGCAATCAACCCAACACGAATTAAATTCAAGCTAAGCTGATTAAATTAACCATTCCAAAAACATAAATATTCATAGATATGTTCATCATAAAAACAACAAAAATTAAAGAGATAGGGAACAAGAATCAAATCCAGTGTTTTTCCGTGGCTTGACTAGGTTGCTCCGTTCTTCCTTCTTTGTTGTCCTCGCCGATCAAGGCTGCTATGAACACTCAATTGCTGCTCCAAAATGGCTGAAGAAGACCCCTTTCCCAAGAGGAGAAATCGGCACAAGAGCAAGGAACTTTGAATGGGAAAATGAGAGAAAAAGTGAGAGAGGAGAGAAGAGTTGTGAGAGAAGAGATGTGAATGAGGGATGGTTTGAATGGGCAGCAAAGGGGGGTTTATATAGCTGAGGATGGCTGCTAAAATAGAAAATTTCAGCAGCCAAAGAGCCCCCTCATGGCCGGCCATCTTACATGGCAAAGTTGAGACTTTCAACTTTGCTAAAATTAGCCTGGGGCAAATCCGTAAAGCCTTAATTTAAGGTGGGGTTTGAATGCAATTTGGAAGTCTTCCAAGGGCCTTTTTGCAAGCTCATTTAATCAGCTAAAATGCTGATTTGGGTCAGCATTTGAATGGTTCTGGGCTGCCCAATTGGTGGCTGGTTCGGTTTGCTCAATTTGGTTCAACTGGGCCCTTTTTCCATAATTAATTAAAATTAATTTATTTAGCCCAAATTAAATTGGGAATAAATTAAAATTAATTATATTATGAATTAATACACATATTTGGACCGTCTTAGGCTGGAAATTATTTCGCCTTGTTACTTCGAATTGCTTCTCGGTTTTGTTCTTCTAACGGTGTCTATCGGGTCAATTTTCGCCCTTTGTACGAATCTGTCAAAAATAATCAAAATTCACTAAAAATAATTGTAAAATTGACTAAAAATTAATATGTTCAAATTTTTAATACAATTTAATTATTTTATAAAAATTAATTATTTTATGACAAAAATTCTATCGAAAATGAATGATTTTAAGTAAAATTAGGTATGAAAAAGTATATAAATCTTTGTGTTTCCAACTACTCATGCTCGCTACCATAAACCATAGAGCAATCGAGTTAGAATCTCTCTAGCGATTTCTCGCTTTGGGCTGAGCCACAGGAGGGCACGTTTCGTCAAGAGCGAATTTGTGTTTCTCATAACTGAGAACTATCAGCAAGTTCCATTTTCATTCTCAAAAGTTATCCCTATTTAATTTATTCTAAGTAAGAATGCTAATAAGAGGAGTAGGAGACACATTTGAACTGAAAAAAAAAAGTTCACTAATTACTATCTTTGTATTAAAAAAAAATATTTTTCATTTCAGCAACATATCTAGAATGCAGTATGATGCATGCGTCTTGTATTAAAACCTTGGAAAAAAAATTTCCATTGCTATGATCATTCTCACACCCATCAACCATGTCGCCTTTTGGTCCCATGATTAACTAGCAAGAACATGGATTACATCCGATTGTCTTGCTTAAAAATTAATTTCCAAAAATACCATATTAATTTTAATTGATTTGATTAATTTAATTTTACATGATCAAAATTAATTTTTCAAAAAATCACTTAGATTTTCCAAATTAACTTTTCAAGAAAATTCTTTAATCAAATTACCTAGTTGAAAAATTTTCACGACAACCTAATTTAATTCCACATCGAATAAATCGACTCAACTAAATTATTTCCAAAGTCATAGAATTTTCTTCTGATTGAAATGCAATCTGATCGAGCTTTTGTTGAGCTAGCAGAGGGACCAATCAGAAATATACAATTAGGCTCTAATGATTGTCATTATGTCCAGTAGCATCGTTTCGATAATTCGCAATTACTTAATCATGAAGTCAGTCCACAAGAAGTACCATGATTGAAAACTCGTTATTGTATACTCTTTACGAAAGCAATTCATCCAACTGCTTTTTCTAATGACCTCATCATGTGTGTGTTACCCTCATATGATATCCTTGATTCCTTTGAGTTAAATCCGTTTACTCAATACAATCCTATTTTATTCATTTTCACCATTGTGTCTACTTAATGATTAATATGATCACTATCAACAAATGACTGTGATAAATTGCTTGTTCGAGTATGAGGAACCCGTGGCCACGTTCCATATTTATCGATCCACACAATGCCAATGAGAGGATATCATTAACTCTTTAATTGATCTATGAATTCCACTGTTGCTAGTAAAGCCATGCCATACACAAGTCATGTACCCAACATACCGGCTATAGGCTTGATCATCTTTAGAGCATAAGCCTCTACTTATATCAAAGCACATGAGTTGCATACGCATAGTCAGTGACTAACTCAGGATTTAGGTAAATCATACCATGAACATCACAAGTTATTCAGAATTAATTCATCTTGGGTCCAGTCCAGTGTATCATTCTTCTAACGAATACATCTATGTCTCTACTTGTTGATTCAATTGCTCCGGTAACCAAGACTAGCTATCTCCCTAATTGGAAATGTAGACGACATAATATGTAACACTCCAAACCCGGCCTAGACGTTACGACCGGATCTAGCATGTCACATGGAAAGGTTGTTAAAGAAACTTCGCGATCGTTTAAAAATTTCGAATGTTGTTTCCGTTTTAAAAATCAGGTTCGTTTTAAAGGTTTTCTTACAAAATATTATAAATATTACTAAGAACGAAAATTTGTTTTATAAAACCAAAAATCAGGTTCCGTGGTTTTCGAAAATGTGCCGTTTTGAAACAATTGTTTTAGTTTTGAGAAAATCCCGAATTTATTTATCTATAGTTTGTAAACCATTCATTAGTATTTTGGAAAAACAATTATTTACGTTTTTAGGGAAAACCCCGTATTGATCATTTCATAATAGGTACTAACGGCATTAAAACAAAAACCAAAATAAAATCCCAGTGGCCTTATTACAAAACATAATCCCAAATTAAAATAGAATTTAAAGTAAAGTAAAACGGAATTTACTAAGCAACGATGTATGGCCACCACAGAGTCCGTCTCGGCTCCAAATCCTCAAAGCTAGGGATTACCTGCAAAATTAAGCAGAGGGGTGAGTTACGAGAACTCAGTGTGTAATCCCCTAAACGAACGTTAATTGGGCCCGAGCCCATTCAGATACAAATTGGGCCTTAGCCCTTACGAAATCAAACTGGACGAAGCCCATACGGAAACGAACTGGGCCTGAGCCCTTTTAACATGGTAAAACAGATAAATGCATGCAATGCAACCCAGCCCAACCTAATAATCCATCCGCTACACACCACCCGTTCCAGCCAAAACACACTAGTGGGGATTTCTACAATCAACCCTCATCCGCTACACACCATCGATGGCAGTCACGCTGCTCATCACCGAAATTGTGGCAGTGCCACCAAAATAATGTGACAGAGTCACCGAAATATGTTGCAGAGCCACCGAAATAATGTGACAGAGTCACCGAAATATGTGGCAGAGCCACCGAAATACACTTCCCCTTTCATCAATATCATATCCCCACCCCATGCAACATGTTATATCCTCATAATGTGGTGCATGCATACATATATCAATGTACATCAGATAATCAGAACACACGTACAATCATACTAATTTATCCGAATGGTATAGTCATAAAGGTTACTTACCTGGTATATCTCCAATCTTACCCACTAGGGTACCTCACTGCATTCCCATTAAGGGTATTTCGGCTTTTAGCCGACACATAGTATAACATAATCAAAACGAAATAAAGGTGTGAGGTTACACACCTGACTACGCGAAGAACTATACACTCCTGCTCGTCGTCACCCTCACTAGCGCGAACAACAGCAATTTGCCTATCCCAAACAGGTGTCGGCTCCCTTCCATGACCAATGGAAAATCCCGAACGGCCGACACCGCGACGTCGTTTGAACTTAGGAGCAGAGGCTACGAGTCCACTCCCCTCGGGCTCCTTAATTGATGCCCCCTTAGAACGGCTACCACTCGCCAAGAATACATCACTTCTTTGCTATACCCAAATGTTGGTTACTTCTTTCGATTACCAGGTTGAGTTCCGAAATGCCCCTAGTTTGGAAATTGACCCACAAAGGTTCTGACTTCCACGAAGAAATAACCACGATTCCGATTGAAGAGGAGTACTCAGATTCGGCCTTGCAACAAGCAAAACTGATTGAAGAGGGACTTTCGGCAAACCAAAAGGATCTCAGCACTTTGCTTCCTGATGTTCGGCTAACAGCAAAAGATGAGAGAGACGGATTTAGCTTGACACAAGAGGGGTTTCGGCTTGCAAGAGAAAATGAATAGGAAAGAATGAAGGAGAAAAGAAGAAGACACAAGATTCAGCTACTAGCAAAATAACAAGAATATGACCCGATTCAACTGAGTAATTTGGCTTAGGTATATAGAAGTCAAAGAAAATGGAAGGGTGTGGAAGTTGATTCGGTCAAGAGGAGAAGAAATGGAATGTTGGAGAGATTCGGTTACAGGTGTTTGGCGAAAACCAAAGGAAGATAGTATCTAAAATAAAAGAAATGAGAAGGAGAAAGAGAAAGAGTTACTAAAATGTTTAAGGTTCGGCAAGAAGAAATGGAAGCAACAAAAAAAAACTTGAAATGCTCTTAGCCAAAAGATGCAAAAAGGGTAAACTCTCTCAAATAAGCACTTGAAGAAATGACACTCTCCCTACACACTTATGACCGATTATGCTACAAATGCCTAAAAAACTAAAGGGAATTCGGCACACACACACACACCTAACCGAAAATGCCCCCTAACACCTCCCCACACCAACTCCCACGATATTCTCCTTGATTTTCTCCCCCACTCACTCTCCATCCACCACTTGAAATGGTTGACCAATTCAAACCCCCCAAACTCCTCTCCTCCATCCATTCAAACCCGTTTGACCCATTCAACTCCTCCTTGGTAGAGTCCCAGCCGAATGCCACCTCTTCTTCACCTTGAGCACAAAAATAAAGCTCCATGATGCAGCAAATGAGATTCAAACGCCTCCCCCTTTGCTCTACTAATGACGCCAACACCACTCCACCAAGAGCTCCTTTTGTGTCATCAAACACAACTAATTATCCTTAAGGCCTGCTTCCACTAGCTCTCTCCCCTTATGCCCAAAAAAGCAAAATTTTACCAAAGCTCTAGCTCAAACCCGAGCCTCTCCAGGACCCCCAAACACACCTAAATAACAAGCTAAGTGAGCTAAATGCATGCAACAACACAAAAATGCCAGACCCCTAATTTAAGGATGTTACATTTCTACCCCCTTAAAGAAATTTTAGCCACGAAATTTACCTGATTAAAAGAGGTGAGGGTATTGCTGTCGCATCGCCTCCTCCAGCTCCCACGTGGCTTCCTCTGAACCGTGATTACGCCACAATACTTTAACCAGTGGAACTAATTTCCTCCTCAATACCTTAATATCCCGGTCCAAGATCTGCACTGGTTCTTCTTCGAAAGACAGGTCAGGTCTCACCCCAATTTCTTCCACCGACACTACGTGAGATGGATCTGAACGATAATGCCTTAGCATCAAAACATGGAATACATTATGTATCTGACTCAAATTTAGGGGTAACTCAAGCTGATAAGCCACTGGTCCCACACGTTTCAACACTCGATAAGGCCCGATGAATCTAGGGCTCAACTTGCCCTTCCGTCCAAATCTCAAAACCTTCTTCCAAGGTGAGACTTTCAAGAAGACACGATCCCCCACTGAAAATTCTATCTCCCTACGCTTCAGATCCGCATACGATTTCTGTCTATCAGAAGCTTCTTTTAATCGATCTCGAATCAGCTTAACCTTTTCCTCCGTTTCTGAGATTAATTCCAGACCCAACAACCGTCGCTCACCTAACTTTATCCAACAGGTAGGGGTACGACACCTACGACCATACAACGCCTCCTAGGGTGTCATCTGAATGCTGGACTGATAGCTACTGTTGTATGCGAATTTAGCCAATGGTAGGTAATCTTCCCAACTACCACTGAAGTCAATCACGCAGCCCCTTAGCATGTCCTCCAGAATCTGAATTACCCTTTCCGACTGACTATCAGTCTGTGGGTGAAACGCTGTGCTGAAATCTAGCCTTGTACCCAAAGCTTCATGCAATGCCTTCCAGAACCGCGATGTAAACCTAGGGTCCCTTTCTGATATGATAGACACTGGTACCCCATGCAGCCTCACAATTTCTACCACATACAGCTTGGCCAACTTCTGTAGTGAATAGTCGGTACGAACCAGTATGAAGTATGCAGACTTAGTCAACCGATCAACGACTACCCACACTGAATCCTTCTTAGTAGGCGTTAGGGGTAGCCCACTAACAAAGTCCATTGTTATCCTCTCCCACTTCCAAAGTGGAATCTTCACCGGTTGCAGCAACCCCGAAGGCAACTGATGCTCCGCCTTCACTTGCTGGCATGTCACACACTTACTCACAAAGTCGGTAACTTCCCGTTTCAGACTAGGCCACCAATACAGTTCACATAGGTCCCGATACATCTTGCTTCTACTGGGATGCATAGCGTATAGGCTACTATGCGCTTCCCGCAAAATCATCTGCCTCAACTCAGAGTCCTTCGACATATAAATTCTTCCACGATAACACAATACCCCTTCACTGTTCAGACCAAAATCCCCTGTCTCTCCACTTTCCACTTGCTGAAGTCGAGAACCTAACGATTCATCCAACAATTGCTTCTCTTTAATCTGACTTATCCATAACAATTTCACTTAAAGTTCTGCTAGCAAGCTACCATCTTCATAAAGGCTGAGATGAGTAAACATTGCTCTCAAATCCGATATCACCTAACGACTTAACGCATCTGCCACCACGTTAGCTTTACCCGGGTGATACTCAATCGAGCAGTCATAGTCTTTCAGCAACTCAATCCACCTCCGTTGTCTTAAATTTAGCTCTTTCTGGGTAAGGAGATATTTCAAACTCTTATGGTCCGTATAGATAACCGACTTCTCTCCGTACAGATAGTGTCTCCATATCTTTAGGGCGAATACCACTACAGCTAACTCCAAATCATGAGTGGGATAATTCATCTCATGCAGCCTTAGTTGACGAGATGCATAGGCTACTACCTTCCCTTCTTGCATTAGCATACATCCCAAACCTGTGTGCGATGCATCATAGTAGACGACAAACTCTTTCCCTGCCTCAGGCTGAATCAAACTGGTGCCTCAGTCAGAATCTTCTTTAACTTTTCAAAACTTTCCTGTTGCTTGTCGGCCCAAACAAACGGTACTCCTTTTCGCAATAACTTGGTTAAAGGTGCAGCAATCAACGAAAACCCCTCAACGAACCTTCTGTTGTACCCAGCCAAACCCAGAAAACTTCAAATTTCTGACACAGACTTTAGTGGTTTCTAATCCAATACAGCTTCGATCTTTCGGGGATCAACCCTAATACCCTCGGCAGGAACAACATGCCCCAAAAGGGTCACTTCCTTGAACCAAAATTCACACTTGCTGAATTTGGCATACAGTTGCTTCTCTCTCAAAATCTGAAGAACTGTCCAAAGATGTGAATCATGCTCTTCCTCCGTTCTCGAATATACCAGGATGTCATCTATGAATACCACCACGAACCGGTCTAGATAGGGTTGAAAGACCCGGTTCATCATATCCATAAAAGCGGCTGGTGCATTAGTCAGTCCGAACGGCATTACTAGAAACTCGTAATGCCCATACCAAGTTCGAAAAGCAGTCTTATGAATATCCGCCTCCTTGACCTTTAACTGATGGTGCCTTGATCTCAAATCTATCTTCAAGAAAACCAAAGCTCCTCGCAGCTGATCGAACAAATCGTCAATTCTTGGTAGCGGGTACTTGTTCTTAATAGTCAACTTGTTCAATTGCCTATAGTCAATGCACATACGCATCGACCCATCCTTTTTCTTCACGAACAAAACCGGCGCTCCCCACGGAGATACACTTGGTCTGATAAATCCACGGTCCAACAGTTCTTGAATCTGAGCTTTTAGTTCTGCCAGCTCATTCGGTGCCATCCTATAAGGAGCGATGGACACCGGAGCCGTTCCTGGCAATAGCTTAATGCCAAATTCGACCTCGCGGTCCGGAGGCAATCCTGGAAGCTCTTAAGGAAAGACGTCCGAAAACTCTTTCACGGTTCTGACATCTCCAACAGATAATTCCTTGGCATCAGATGCGCTGACGAAAGCCAAGAACGCCTTATACCCTTTTCTCACCATCTTCTCTGTCTTTAATGCCAAAACCACATTGGACAGGTAATTCCTCCTTTCTCCTATCACAATTACTTCCTCATCCTGTGGAGTTCTTAAAACCATACGCTTAGCAGCGCAATACAAGTTCGCACGGTGCTTAACTAACCAATCCATGCCTAAGATCAGATCAAACTCGCCGAACGATAGTTCCATCAAGTCTGCCGAAAAAACTACTCCTTGAACTTCTAAAGGCACATTCCTAAATAACTTGTTCACTACCACAGATTGTCCTAAAGGGCTAACCACAGACATTTCTCTAGCGGCAATCTCAGATTTTATACCCAAAGTCCCAGATATAGCACAGGCAACATATGAATGTGTAGATCCAATATCTATCAAAGTAGTAAACGGTTCATCAAATATAAGAAACGTACCGGTTATGACGTCCGGTGCATCGCCATCCTCTCGACGTCTAGCTGCATAAACCAGCCCAGGCTGTCTTGCATCAGTATTACCAGCACCTCTGCCCGGTGCTCCACGACCTCGACCAAAACCATTCCCCCCTCTGGCCGGACCACGACCTCCTAGTGGCTGCTGACCACCTCTTCCTGGCTGTGCAAATCCCTGACCTATCCTCTACACCCTAGCAAGCTCTTGCGGACAATCCTTTATCAAATGATCCCTAGATCCATACTTAAAACATCCTCCCGTTCTTCTCCAACACTCCCTCGAATGTGTTTTCCCACACTGTGCACACGGTCACAACTGACCTACAGCAACAGGTATCCCCACTCGAGCTAGCCCATCAAATCTAGGCCTCTTTTGGAAACTCCCCGAAGAACCTGACGACCCAAAACTTCTCTTATTCTTGCCCCTATCTTTATCCCAGTTTTACCTCTCAGAACGTTTCACTTCTTCAGCGATTTTTGCCTTCTTAACCAGAATGGCAAAATCTCTTTCCCGCTACAGAGCTATCAGTACCCGCAGCTCATCCCGTAGACCATCCTCAAATCGAACACAACACTCATAATCGGTTGCGACGATACCCCGAGCGTAATGATTTAGGCGCAGGAATTCTGCCTCATATTCAGCCACGGATTTACTCCCCTGGACCAAGTTCAAAAATGCTATGGTCGTCCATATAACTCGCCCCAACATACTTTCCCTGGAACGCTGTCTTAAAGAAGTCCCAGGTGATACGGTCCGCTGAAGTACCCTCCCTCACTGTCAGCCACCACTGGTACGCCTCATCTCGTAGGAGGGATATTGCTCCTTTCAATTTTCCTCTCTCACATGCGATCCGGGTCATCCATAATCCGCTCAATCGCTTCCAACAAGATTCGACTACGTTTGGGGCCACACCAGAAATACCCCTGAATATCTCAGCCCCATTTGCCCGGAGTCACTCAGGAATAGATTTCCGAGCTACCGATCCTGTGCTTGCTCCAGTAACCCGTTCCAAAACTCACAGTATAGCTTGGGACAAAGCATCATCCCCCCAATTCGGTCTTAAGACCACCGTCACATTTGGTGATATCGGCACTTCGCTTCTTCCAAGACATGCCACGATTCTCGAGGATCCACCAAAGACGGCACCGGCCTCTACCACGGCCGCGTGTACCATATCCACGTCCTCTTGTGCTCATGTTAGCTGAATCGAATTAATTTGATTAGAAATTTCATGAATCGGTAAATCATTCTAATGTTTATTAACAGATATTTTATGAAGACAGATTTAAAAGTGGTTTTCGCGAATCAAATTCCTAATGTCTCAGTCTCTACAGTCTTAACTCTTATAGCTAGCAGTCATAATACACTAACTCTAATAGTTTCTTTCTAAAATCATCTCATAATATCAAACAAAGTCAGAAGACTTACGGATTTGGTGCCGGAGATTCGGGTGCCATACTTCCGAAAAGACATATATTTTTCTAAACCATATTTCAAACCAATTTTGGAAAACATTTTTGAAACCTTTTCCACAGTCGAGTTTTGTAACCTGGCTCTGATACCACAAAATATAACACCCCAAACCCGGCCTAGACGTTACGACCGGTTCTGGCATGTCACATGGAAAGGTTGTTAAAGAAACTTCGCGATAGTTTAAAAATTTTGAATGTTGTTTCTGTTTTGAAAATCAGGTTCATTTTAAAGGTTTTCTTACAAACTGTTATAAATATTACTAAGACCGAAAATTTGTTTTATAACACCAATAATCAAGTTCCATGGTTTTTAGAAATGTGCCGTTCTGAAACAATTGTTGTAGTTTTGAGAAAATCCCGAATTTATTTATCTATAGTTTGTAAACCGTTCATTAGTATTTTGGAAAAACAATTATTTACGTTTTTAGGGAAAACCTCGTATTGATCATTTCATAATAGGTACTAAAGGCATTAAAATAAAAACCAAAATAAAATCCCAGTGGCCTTATTACAAAACATAATCCCAAATTAAAATAGAATTTAAAGCAAAGTAAAACAGAATTTACTAAGCAACGATATATGGCCACCACAGAGTCCGTCTCCGGCTCCAAATCCTCAAAGCTAGGGATTACCTGTAAAACTAAGAAGAGGGGTGAGTTACGAGAACTCAGTGTCTAATCCCCTAAACGAATGTTAATAGGGCCCGAGCCTATTCAGATACAAATTGGGCCTTAGCCCTTACGAAATCAAACTGGGCGAAGCCCATACGGAAACGAACTGGGCCTGAGCCCTTTTAACATGGTAAAACAGATAAATGCATGCAATGCAACCCAGCCCAACCTAATAATCCATCCGCTACACACCACCCGTTCCAGCCAAAACACACTAGTGGGGATTTCTACAATCAACCCTCATCCGCTACACACCATCGATGGCAGTCACGCTGCTCATCGCCAAAATTGTGGCAGTGCCACCGAAATAATGTGACAGAGTCACCGAAATATGTGGCAGAGCCACCGAAATACACTTCCCCTTTCATCAATATCATATCCCCACCCCATGCAACATGTTATATCCTCATAATGTGGTGAATGCATACATATATCAATGTACATCAGATAATCAGAACACACGTACAATCATACTAATTTATCCGAATGGTATAGTCATAAAGGTTACTTACCTGGTATATCTCCAATCTTACCCACTAGGGTACCTCACTGCATTCCCATTAAGGGTATTTCGGCTTTTAGCTGACACAGTATAACATAATCAAAACGAAATAAAGGTGTGATGTTACACACCTGACTACGCGAAGAACTATACACTCCTGCTCGTCGTTGCCCTCACTAGCGCGAACAACAGCAATTTGCCTGTCCCAAACAGGTGCCGGCTCCCTTCCACAGCCCGATGGAAAATCCCGAACTGCTGACACCCTACGTCATTTGAACTTAGGAGAAGAGGCTACGAGTCCACTCCCCTCGGGCTCCTTAATCGATGCCCCCTTAGAACGACTACCACTCGTCAAGAATACGGCACTTCTTTGCTATACCAAAATGTTGGTTACTTCTTTCGATTACCAGGTTGAGTTTCGAAATGCCCCTGGTTTGAAAATTGACCCACAAAGGTTCTGACTTCCACGAAGAAATAACCACGATTCTGAGTGAAGAGGAGTACTCAGATTCGGCCTTGCAATAAGAAAAATCGATTGAAGAGGGACTTTCGGCAAACCAAAAGGATCTTAGCACTTTGCTTCCTGATGTTCAGCTAACAGAAAAAGATGAGAGAGACGGATTTAGCTTGACACAAGAGGGGTTTCGGGTTACAAAAGAAAATGAATAGGAAAGAATGAAGGAGTAAAGAAGAAGACACAAGATTCGGCTACCAGCAAAATAACAAGAATATGACCCGATTCAACTGAGTAATTCGGCTTAGGTATAGGAAAGTCAAAGAAAATGGAAGGGTGTGGAAGATGATTCAGTCAAGAGGAGAAGAAATGGAATGTTGAAGAGATTCAGCTACAGGTGTTTGGCGAAAACCAAAGGAAGATAGTGTCTAAAAAAAAAGAAATGAGAAGGAGAAAGAGTTACTAAAATGTTTAAGGTTCGGCAAGAAAAAATGGAAGCAACAAAAAAAAACTTGAAATGCTCTTAGCCAAAAGATGCAAAAAGGGTAAACTCTCTCAAATGAGCACTTGAAGAAACGGCACTCTCCCTACACACTTATGACTGATTATGTTACAAATGCCTAAAAAACTAAAGGGAATTCGGCGCACACACACACACCCAATCGAAAATGCCCCCTAACACTTCCCCACACCAACTCCCACGATATTCTCCTTGATTTTCTCCCCCACTCACTCTCCATCCACCATTTGAAATGGTTGACCAATTCAAACTCCCCAAACTCCTCTCCTCCATCCATTCAAACCCGTTTGACCCATTCAACTCCTCCTTGGTAGAGTCCCAGCCGAATGCCACCTCTTCTCCACCTTGAGCACAAAAATAAAGCTCCATGATGCAGCAGATGGGATTCAAACTCCTCCCCCTTTGCTCTACTAATGACGCCAACACCACTCCACCAAGAGCTCCTTTTGTGTCATCAAACACAATTAATTATCCTTAAGGCCTGCTTCCACTAGCTCTCTCCCCTTATGCCCAAAAAGCAAAATTTTACCAAAGCTCTGGCTCAAACCCGAGCCTCTCCAGGACCCCCAAACATACCTAAATAACAAGCTAAGTGACCTAAACGTATGCAACAGCACAAAAATGCCAGACCCCTAATTTAAGGATGTTACATAATAATCGTTCTCAGTTTTTGAATCAAATGCTCACTTTGATTCTTTTACGGGATTACAGACTCATTTAGATTATCTACTGAAGTAGGTTGTCTTTCTCGTAATGCAAACATTCTTTACAATGCCACTTATCTTCAGTTTGAACTTTAGACAATCAATAAGCTAATATTTGTTTGCCACAATTTCGCTATGAATGCAAAATATAAAATATATAAATGTAAAAGACATAATAGTGAAATGTGAAATTAACTTTATTTATTTATTCATCATTCAAATAAATAGAAATAGTTACATGTTTACTACGATACAATCACATTTCCCAACATATGGTTATGAGAAAATGATGTTGGTTTGATGATCGAATAGACATGAAATGTTAGGTTTATTTATGCTTAAGTTTTTAATGCTTAATGCTTGAACTGTGGTGCCAATGGTTGCATACTGGTTAGGCACTTAGGTTGAATGCTATATAGTGTCTTTTGGTATGTCTTTGATGCATTTTGTATAGGTTTAATAGTTGATGTTGCAAGGCTTGTGGCCTAAGTGAACATATGTTTGATTGCTTGATTTAGACGGCATGTTTAGGTGCACATGGGCTGTAACACAGTGTACCACACGACCGTGTACCATACACGGGTGCAGGGCACAACCATATGGACTGTTGAATTTAGGTGCAAGTTGATCCACACCGCCTCTGTCTATTACACAGCTTGGTGACACAAACGTGTGACCCAAGATTACATGGCATTAGTCTATTACACAGTTAGGCAACACAGCCATGTTATAGAACCACACGGTCTCAGCCTTGTCACACGATTGTATGACCCCAATTTTCATTGTTTACCTATCTTTTCATTAAAGTTTCAGATTAGTCCTGATTTGTTTCCATGTTATTTTAAGAACTTTGTAAGCTTGATTAAGGTTCGATTTTGATTGAATATTATTGAATAATTGTATTTATATTGCATTATGGATTGTTTGATTATTTATGTTGAGTTGTTGAATGATATTGATGTTTAATAGTTGTAATACCTTATAGCTCGGGTCAAGTGATCGGACCAGGTATAGGGTGTTACACAAATGGTAGATGATGATTTGATAATACTTATGGTATGGAATTGTGAATTCTATGTGAGTGGTACTAAATTGAATTTCATATTAAATGTTGAATTGTTAAGTGACTCGATTTATGATGAACTCACCTATTTGTTGTGAATATGCTATGTCAGGTATATTGTGTTACGTTATTTTTTTTATTACGATTAATTGTAACTCGAGGTAAGTTATCGTTTTAATACCTATGAACTAACTAACATTCAAAATGCTTACCTAATTGTTTCCCTATTCTGTAGATTGTTGGTTTGAAGAACTTGTCAGTCAGATCAACTTGAAGATTCACACTATCCAGCTATTGATTCGGTAGAATTTTTCTCATTTTAAGCTCAGTTATGTGACATGTACATAAGTGTTATACCTATATGATTTTACTTTGGCTAGATAGTTGTTTGAACTTGGCTAAAGTTTGATTTTGGAAAGCTAATGTCCATATATGCTATAGTGCATGTTTTGATAATGTGGTAATGATTTGAATGCGGCATTTGAAAGTGAATTTTGTTGATAAAATGGTATGATTAATTATGATATTGAAAGGCTATATGGCATGGTTAATTAGATTAAACTTGATTTAGTTGAATTGTTTGGTTTTGATGTCAAATTGTGTATTTGTTGGAATGAATGTTTAGATTTGGATAAATGATATATATTTGGCATGTAATTGAACATGATTTTATGCAGGTTGAATGTGCACAAATGCACCAATTAAATGAAATGGTTTGGTTGATCGAAATAGGTACCAAAAGGCCAATTTTGTGCCAAAAATAGAGTCTACATCACGACGTCAAGCAACAAGATCTAGGTATAGAAGCACATCATGATGAGGAACCCCGCCGTCGCAACGAGGAAAAATAGACGATCACGTTGCTACGAGAAACTCCTTACATCATGACGTCATTTTGAAATTTGGAAATGTTTTAATTTAGTCCTAATATGATTTCAGGTTAACTTCAGAGCATTCATAAGCTTGTATAAGACCCGAGAAATATTGTATAATGAACTTATGTTTTTTAATGTTTGTTTTTGCATGATTTATATTTTAATGTGAATGTTATTGTCTGTAGTTGCTGTAACAATCCGTTTTTAATGGTGTAAGAAACGGTGGTTTTGGAACCCCATTTTCTGATGATCGAGTCAATAAATATTATTTATTAATATTTATGAGTCTATTATAAGGTTCTTTTGAATTTTAGTCAGGCACTTTTATTGAACGATTAATAATTAAGGTACAAGGACTAAATCATAAATATAACACCCAAAACCCGGCCTAGAAGTTTAGACTGAATTTCGAATGTCAGATTGGTTACCGAAGTAACCGTAGTTAAATTTCACAAAATAAATTCTCAATTTAAATCGGAATATTTGACCGTTTAAAAGACAGTAAATAAAGTTACAAATAAGAAAAACACATAACCTAGTTTAAATAAACGAATAAGAATCAAACGAAGATTGTACCAAAGCTTTTAAAATAATCTTGTATTCCAAAAATCGTTTAACCAAATATCAACTAAAAATATAAATCGATAATCCTTTATTTTCTACCGAGACCTTCGCATACCGAGTCCAGCGTCAGAATTCAGAAATGGTACCTGAAAAGAAACACTAAGAGGGGGTGAGCTACTCGAGATCAGTGTGAGTTCTAAAATGGATAAAAATAGATTTCAAAAGAGAAGACCAGATGGTAGTTCAAAACAAACATAGTCACAGATGTAAGTAGATACAAATACCAGACAAGGAACTAATGTTCCAATATACCATCAGAAAAGATCACACCAAGTCACACACACAGAGATCGAATATAGTCAGGCAATAATACAGACAAATCTCATAGACAGATGTAAATGAAATGCAGTCAAAAAATATAACCCACCCATCCAGCCAACACACCTCTCCGTCCCCCGATCACACCTCATAAGAGCTGTTAAAGCTCATCCAACCAATCACACCAATTAGGACCTCAAAAGGCCCATCCAACCCTACATTCCATGCATGTGGACTAAGCCAACCAGATAATAATACGCAGCAGGGCTAGCGTATGTGCTGTACTATGAAATGCGGTAGACCGCGGTACAGGCCAGATCAGATAATGGTACGCAGCAAAGCTGGCATACGTACAGTACAGTGCAATGTGGTAATCCACTACACAGACATGTTGCAGTTAAACTGCCAGATCAGATAATGGTACGTAGCATAGCTAACGTACGTACAGTACAGTGCGATACGGTAAACCGCTATACCAGTTTTTGTAGTTAAAATGCTAGTCAGATAAAGGTACGCAGCAGAGCTGACGTACATACATTACAGTCTTCCTTCTCTTCACAACCCAACACAAAACAGTTTATGAAAATGCATGGATGCATTCAAGCTAATAGAACAGAGACACAATATCAGACAGTCTGACAGAACAGTTACGTAGCACACTCTTCAGACCAGATTCAAAATCATACATCCCACACAACCATCACAGATATAAAGTCTTGAACACCCTCACTAAACTTAGCTAAGGTTTGGAACACACAAACAAGCACATATTCATATCGGAAAGGCATACAAAATTAATACAAGTGACTTAAGACCACACGCCCGTGTGCTCTGGCCATCTGGTAACGCCTAGGCCGTGTGGGAGATCAAAAGCCCGTGTGAGGAATGGCACATGGCCGTGTGATAAAGGCACAAACCCGTGTGACTAAGGCACACGCCCGTGTTGTAACGCCCTAAAAATCCCTTATATATTTATTTTCGTGTGTTTGTGACACAATGTCTATCTGCTTCAGTGGTTATGTGTTCTGGGTGTGTGCGAAAGGTCCCAAGTTCAAGCCTTACTTGGGCAAAATTTGTATTTTTATGAATAAAGCTTTATCTCTAGTCAGTAGGCTTATAGTAAAATATTGGTAAAACATGTCAGAATGGGCCTGCTGGTCTGGTGGATAAGTGGAGTGTCATTATGCTAGAGGTCTTGGGTTCGAGCTGTTGCTGGAGTATTATTTTTACTACATGGTGTCGTGTAGTGTTTAAACTCAACTGAAATGCCGAAGTGGTAGAGGTGTAGTGGGAAGTGTGGAGAGAAAATTAAGGGATTTGGATAGTGGGAGTGGTTGCACAGTTTTAGGAGAAATTTGAGGGATGGAGTGATCAGTTTTTTCCCAAATTTCCTCAAAGTTTCTGACATTTTGCTCTCTTCCTCCCTTGTTTCATCTTTTCTTTTACATACTTTTCCACTCTTCATCTCTACCCACTACCAAAACTCTGCCTTTCCTTATCCTCTCTTCTTGTTTTTTTTCTTTGGTTTCCCTTATTTCTCCCCTTTTACTCCTGAGTGCATTTCGTTCTTCTCTTTTGTGCAAACATTAGTCACTCGTGCGGTAAGTGGTAAGTTGTTGACATTGTTTTGATTGAGTAATTTTCGGTAAACTAACTATGGAATTCTGGCAGCAGCATATCATGTGGATTGAGGCTCCCTTCGTACTATTTCTTAGCAAGTCGATTGGAAACCTTGCAGTAAGTGTTCATTGCTTTTTAGAGGAGTCCATTGGTTTTGGGATTTGTTGTTTTATTGTAAAGAAAGATTGATTGTGGTGTTGGATTGGTCAATTGTAGGTATTGAAGTGCGCATGAGGGCTTAGGTATCGAAAACACTACATGTGTGTGATTACTATACTAAAAACGGTAATTGGTGAAAAGCTGAAAAATGAGACTATCGACACCACACGGGCGTGTGGCCGTCTGCGTGGTAGGCCGTGTGACCGAACACGGGCATGTGATCGACGAGGCTAGCCGTGTGCGATACACAGGCCGGACCAAATTGGGCCGTGTGGGCCACACGGGCGTGTGCGATTATTGGGCCAGGCCGTGTGGTCTATATGGCCAAGGCCATTTTGGGTCGTGTGGGCCACATGGGTGTGTGGGCCCACACGGTAAAACATTATGGGCTTGTGGGCCCATTTTCACTGTTTGATTGCTAAGGTTGCACGGGTCACCCGAGTCGACTGTGGACCTACTGTAGGGTCGATAAGCTTACTTAGACCCCTAATTGACTAAAATGACTGTATGACTGATACGATTAAGCGTGATGATGCCCTACTGATTTGATACTGTATGTCCTGATTTTATGCATGATATTATGTCTTAGCATGTCATATATGTATATTGCATTGCATTGGGGTAGGGGTTATATTGTTCGGAGGAAGTGTACTGAAAGGTCTCGAGCCTAAATTACTGGCAGCTCAGCTCCAAACTACTGTCTAGTTCCGCATTCAGTACTTTTTGGAGTGTAGGGATAGGTGGGTTGATTATATCCCCATATGGAGTGTAGGGTTAGGTGGAGTTGGAGTGTAGAGGCTGGCTGGGTAGGATTTGATACTGTATATCTATTACTGTACTGAATATTGATACTGTAATGGGCCAGGGCCCAAATGCATGACTGCTTCTGTATTGAAATGGGCTAAGGCCCTAATCAAATCAAATCATTATCGAGATGGGCTTAGGCCCAGACTATGATTGCATTCTGTCTGTTTATTTATATGGGGATTGCACACTAGTTTTTGTAAACTCACCCTTCTGTTTTATCTGTACAGGTAATCCCCAAAATTAAACGGACCGGAGCGGCGGAGGACTCAACGGTGTCCACACGACCCTATTTCACTATTTCGTCTTTAATTAGGTTTTCAAAGTTTAATTTGGTGTATTTTGTTGTAATAAAGGCCTCTATGGATTTTTGCTTAAAATTTGGATTTTATATTTGTCTTATGTTTTATATCTACTAGAGGTAGGTAAAATACGAGTTTTTAAAAGAAATGCACGTGTTTTAGCAAAATACCCACAAAGACTGTAACACCCCCAACCTGGCCTAGATGTTACGACCGGATCTAGCATGTCACATGGAAAGGTTGTTAAAGAAACTTCGCGATCGTTTAAAAATTTCGAATGTTGTTTTCGTTTTGAAAATCACGTTTGTTTTAAAGGTTTTCTTACAAACTGTTATAAATATTACTAAGACCGAAAATTTGTTTTATAACACCAAAAATCAGGTTCCGTGGTTTTCGGAAATGTGTCGTTTTGAAACAATTTTTGTAGTTTTGAGAAAACCCCGAATTTATATATCTATAGTTTGTAAACCGTTCATTAGTATTTTGGAAAAACAGTTATTTACGTTTTTAGGGAAAACCCCGTATTGATCATTTCATAATAGGTACTAACAGCATTAAAACAAAAACCAAAATAAACTCCCAGTGGCCTTATTACAACATAATCCCAAATTAAAATAGAATTTAAAGTAAAGTAAAACGAAATTTACTAAGCAACGATGTATGGCCACCACAGAGTCCGTCTCGGCTCCAAATCCTCAAAGCTAGGGATTACCTGCAAAGTTAAGCAGAGGGGTGAGTTACGAGAACTCAGTGTGTAATCCCCTAAATGAACGTTAATTGGGCCCGAGCCCATTCAGATACAAATTGGGCCTTAGCCCTTACAAAATCAAACTGGGTGAAGCCCATACGGAAACGAACTGGGCCTGAGCCCTTTTAGCATGGTAAAATAGATAAATGCATGCAATGCAACCCAGCCCAACCAATAATCCGCTACACACCACCCGTTCCAGCCAAAACACACCAGTGGGGATTTCTACAATCAACCCTCATCCGCTACACACCATCGATGGCGATCCACGCCGCTCATCATTTGAAATTGTGGCAAAGGTGCCTCAAATAATGTGACAGAGTCACCGAAATAATGTGGCAGAGCCACCGGAATAATGTGATAGAGTCACCGACATATGTGGCAGAGCCACCGAAATACACTTCCCATTTCATCAATATCATATCCCCACCCCATGCAACATGTTATATCCTCATAATATGGTTCATGCATACATATATCAATGTACATCAGATAATCAGAACACACGTACAATCATACTAATTTATCCAAATGGTATAGTCATAAAGGTTACTTACCTGGTATATCTCCAATCTTACCCACTAGGGTACCTCACTACATTCCCATTAAGGGTATTTCGGCTTTTAGCCGACACATAGTATAACACAATCAAAATGAAATAAAGGTGTGAGGTTACACACCTGATTACGTGAAGAACTATACACTCCTGATCGTCGTTACCCTCACTATCATGAAAAACTACGATCTGTCTATTCAGATCCGATGTCGCCCCTCTCCCACAACCCGGTCAGAAATCTTGAACGGCTGACACTCTACGCCATTTGTACTTAGGAGCAGAGGCTATAAATCCACTCCCCTCAGGCTCCTTTGTTGATACCTCCTTAGAACAGCTAGCACTCGCATCCATGAAGAGAGTCTTGATCAGTACAGTACTTTCAGAGAGAAGCGATGGTTGTCTAACAAGGAGGTTTGGTTATGGAAGAGAGAAAGAAAAGAGAATAGACGAGCAGAAATCAGAGAGAACTCCTTACCTTGCCTATTCGAGAGTATCTCCTAATCACTCAACGATTGTAACTCAGACCCACATTCACGTCTCGCCTCGAATTAGGATTGATGAAACCGTAAGATGCTCAACGAATCCCCCTTGCCAAAAGCGAAATCAGAAATGGCTAATCCTAGACAATGAGGAGTATTCAGCCTTGGAACTAGCAAGAACCGAATGAAGAGGGACTTTCGATAGACAAAAGAGATACTAGCACTTTGCTTCTTGATGTTCGGCTAATAGCAAAAGATAAAAGAAATGGACTTAGTTTGACACAAGAAGAGATTCGGCTTGCAAAAGAAAATGAATAGAAATGAATGAAGAAGTAAAGAAGGAGAACACAATTCGGTTATGGTGAAACTTAAGAGAGAAATGATATGAGGATAGTTTAAATGAGATGAGATAGAGAGATATGACAAGAAGAGTTTCGGCTCACAGATGCTTAGGTGACAAACAAAGATAATGCATGAATAGAGAATCAATCATTCAAGGAAGTTTGGCCTATGGTGAAGAAGAAAAGGGAGATAAGGCTTTCGATTGTTGAGCAAAAAGAACAAGTGGGAGAAAAGACCAAAAGAGAGAAAAAGAAGAGAAGTGGGTGTAGTTTTGGTAAAGAGAATAGTAAGTGCCAAAAATGCAAAAGAAAACTAAAATGCGCCTAAAGAATTTTGGCACAAAACCTCCAAAGGCTTCAGTTATGCTCCCTTTTCCAAAATGCCAATTTTTCACCCCAACCACATCCTCTATCCGAATATTCTCCCCACCACAGCCCACATTCGGCCAAACACTACCTCTCACCCCCAAATCCCTTGATTCTCTCCTCCCCTCACTCTCCATCCACCATTTGAAATGGTTGACCCATTCAAACCATTTGACCAGTTCAAATCTTCCCTGGTAGAGTCCCACGCCAACTCTACCTCTTCTCCACCTTGGGCACAAAATAAAACTTCAATACGCTGCATGTGTGATTCGAACCCTCTCCCACCTTGCTATCATACTGACGCCACCACCACTCCACCATGTGGCCATTTGTGTCTTACAACATGCACAACAAAAGTTAAGCCTACAGCTAAAGTCTAATTCCCTTTAAAAGAAAAAATAATCTAAAAGAAAAGCAAGTACCAAGACTAGAAACTTGGATCCCTTGCCTCCCTATGGCGTCACTTCCTTGTCTCCCCTATGGCATCATTTGCCACGAGACCACAACTCCTTTTGTGTTAATAAAACGCTAACAATTTTCCTTAAGTCCAGCTTCTGCTAGCCCTCTCTCTTAAAGAGCCAAAAACTAAAAATTTTCCTATGGCCTAACTTGAACCCGGGACTTCATAGAAACCCCGTAACCTTCCAAAATCACCTTCCTAACAAGCCCAACTTGAAATAACGTCGTTCTCATATTCCCAAAAATTTTAAAATGCTCCTACGCGCGAGGCTCAATAAGCCCAATTCTCCTAGGCCCAATTTCGGGGTGTTAGAAGGACACAAACTGTTTAAAAAGCTTCTGCAACGTATAATGTTTTGAAAACTAACAACTGAATAAGAATCACGATTTTAGAATTAATAAAAGATAATGAGGAATTCTAATCGGAAAATGTTTTAAGCAAAGTTACAATTTTCCAACACAAGCTACAGTTTTCTAACACACTACCATGTGACATCGCCAGATTCGGCCATAACATCCAGGCCAAGTTTAGGGTGTTACATTTAGTGGTATCAGAGCCAGGTTACAAAACTCGGCTGTGGATTTGGGTTTTTAAGATTTGATTCTCTAAGAACTGATTTCTAAATGACGTGAAATGTTTTCACTAAATGTGTGGTACACCGAGTCTCTGGCGCCAATCATGTAAGTCCTCTGAACTGTTATCTGTTTAAAAATTGAAAATGCTATAGATAGTATGTACCGAAACTACTATAGATAGACTGTACTGAAAACACTCAAGTTAGTCTATACTGATACTATAGAAAAACCAATAGGCATTGATTGACACTACGATATACGAAAAAACCTTTACACTTCTAATATTATTTTCATAAAATACCCGTTAATAAACTCTAGAACTGTAAACTGATGCATAAAACTGTAAATACAGATTAACGTGAATAGACAATGAGCACAAGAGGTACTCACGGACGGGGCACAAGAGGCCGTGGTAGAGGCCGTAGAGGTGCTCGAGCTGGGTCCTCATCTTCTGGCAATTTGCCTAATTTGGATACAAGTGAGACACCGGCTTCACCTATGACCGAGACTGGATCTCATGATCGAGCGGCTGGGGACGACGTACTGTCCCATGCCATGTTGAGGATTTTAGAGAGGGTCGCTGGGCCCAATACTAGAGCTGGAGGCTGCGGGTCGGTTACGGAACAACTCCAGTCTAACGGAGCTGAGCTCTTTAGGGGCATTGCTGGGGTGGCCCCTAATATGGCTAAATATTGGATTGATGCCACATAGAGGATTATGGACGACTTGGACTGCATCTCTGAGCAGAAACTAAAGGGTGCAGTGTCACTACTGAGAGATGAGGCTTACCAGTGGTGGCTTACGGTTAAGGAGGGCACTCAGCCCGACCGACTGACCTGGGAGTTCTTTAATATCACCTTCCATGGGAAATATGTGGGGGCCAGTTACGTGGATGCCCGTAGGAGAGAGTTCCTGAATTTGACCCAAGGTGATAGATCAGTGGCTGAGTATGAGGCTGAATTTCTGTGACTAAGCCACTATGCGCGTGGTATGGTGGCGACTGAGTATGAGAGATGCGTTCGCTTCAAGGATGGCCTCGGGGATAACTCGAGAGAGTGTACCGATAGCTCCACAGAGGGAGCGAGACTTTCTTTGTGACCTGGTCGAGCAAGGCGAAGATCACCGAGGAAGTGAAGCGACCGAGCGCCGAAGCAGAGAGGTAGGAATAAGAGGGATTCAGAGCCCTCGAGTTCCATTCAAAGGCCTAAGAAAAAGGCCAGAGTTGATGGACCGATTAGAGTTGGGGCTCCTATTGCTCGCATCGACATGCCGCCGTCGGTAATCTTGATCGTGTGGTAGACGCCATCGTCGAGGCGAGTGTTGGAAAAGAACTGGGCTTGTTTGAGGTGCGGTTCATTAGAGCACCGTATTAGAGATTGCCCACAGAGGTCCAATTAGATGCAAGCTTCTGGCATGGGTACTGCACCACCGAGAGTAGCTCAGCAGCCACCAAGAGGTCGTGGTCAGGCCAGGGGTGGTAACGATTTGGGCCATGGTCAGAGAGCATCGGTCAGAGGTGTTAGTCACACGAGGCGAGGCAGCCGGCTCTAGTTTATGCTTCTTATCGCCGAAATGATGGTGATGCTCCGGATGTCATTACAGGTACGTTCTTTATTTATAATGTACCTTATACTGCACTGATAGATATAGGATCCACTCACTCTTATATAGCTTGTACTGTATCTGAAAACTTGGGTATACTGGTTGAGAGCACTACGAGTAAGGTCACTGTACTGAGTCCATTGGGGCAGTCAATAGGGGTTAACAAACTGTTTAGAGATGTTCCTCTAGAGGTCCAAGGAGCTATCTTCTTGGCTGATTAGATGGAATTGCCTTTTGAAAAATTTGACCTAATACTGGGAATAGACTGGTTGGTCAAGCACCGAGTGAGCTTAGATTGTGCCATAAAAAGGGTTATTTTGAGAACTGAGGAGGACTGTGAGGTATTTTTAATTGGGGAATGTCGGAACTATTTATCGAATGTTATTTCTACACTGAGGGCAGAAAAGTTGGTTTGTAAGGGATGTGAGGCGTATCTGGCCTACATCAGTGTTTCATATTCTGGAGAGTTTTCAGTTAAGGATATAAGGACGGTTAAGGACTTTTCGGACATTTTTCCTAAGGATCTACCTAGGTTACCTCCGAATTGTGAAGTAGAGTTTGGGATTGAGCTCCTTCCTAGTACAGCTCCGGTGTCCATCGCCCCTTATAGAATGGCACTAAAAGAGCTTGTGGAGCTTAAGGCCTGGATTTAAGAGCTACTGGATCGTGGGTTCATCCGCCCTAGTGTGTCTCCGTGGGGAGCATCGGTTCTGTTTGTGAAAAAGAATGATGGATCCATGCGTATGTGTATTGACTACCGTCAACTGAACAAGCTGACCATCAAGAATAAGTACCCCCCACCGAGGATAGATGATCTATTTGACTAGTTTCGAGGGGCTTCGATGTTTTCCAAGATTGATCTTCGATCAGGGTATCACCAGTTAAGAGTTAAGGAAGTTGATGTGCATAAGAAGACGTTTAGGACTCGCTATGGTCATTACGAGTTTCTAGTAATGCCATTTGGACTGACAAATGCACCAGCAGCTTTTATGGATCTGATGAACCGAGTGTTCCAGCCCTATTTAGATCGATTCGTGGTGGTATTTATTAATGACATACTGGTGTATTCGAAGACTGAGGGTGAGCATGATGAACACCTCAGAGTGGTTCTGCAGACTTTGCGAGAGAAACAACTGTACGCCAAGTTCAGTAAATATGAGTTATGGTTACGTGAAGTAACGTTTCTGAGACATGTGGTTTCTGCTGAGGGGATTAGAGTCGATCCTCGAAAGATTAAGGTTGTCTTGGATTGGAAGCAGCCTAAGACTGTAACTAAGATCTGTAGTTTTCTGGGACTGGCGGGATATTATCGACATTTTGTAGAGGGGTTTTCACTGGTCGCCGCACCCTTGACTAAGCTGCTACGTAAGGGTGTGCCGTTTAACTGGACTGACGCGCAACAAGAGAGCTTTGAGAAGCTCAAAACTGTATTGACTGAGGCTTTGTCTTGATCAGCCAGAGTCTGGAAAAGAGTTTACTGTTTACAACGATGCATCACATGTCGGCTTAGGATGTGTGTTGATGCAAGAGGGTAAGGTGGTAGCGTATGCGTCTCGTCAGCTTAAGACGCATGAGGTGAATTATCTAACGCATGACTTGGAGTGTTCCGCTATGGTATTTGCCCTAAAAATCTGGAGGCATTATCTATATGGTGAGAAGTGTATTATTTACACCGATCACAAGAGCCTCAAGTACCTCTTCACTCAGAAGAAGCTGAATCTTAGGCAGCGTAGATGGATTGAGCTACTTAAGGATTATGACTATACTATCGAATACCACCCTGGTAAGGCCAATGTGGTGGCCAATATCCTGAGCCATAGGGCTATGTCTGATCTGAGGGCAATGTTTGCTCGCCTCAGTTTATTTGATGATGGTAGTCTGTTGGCTGAACTTCAAGTGAAACCGACGTGGATAGAGTAGATTAAGGGTAAACAATTAGAGAACGAATCTTTGGGTCTTCGATTCTGACAGATTGAGAGTGGTAGCACATCAGATTTTGGACTAAATAGCGAAGGGGTACTCTGTTTCTGTGGGAGAGTCTATGTACCGAATGATACCGAGTTGAGACAGTCTATACTGCGGGAGGCGCATAGTAGCCCTTATGCTATGTATCCTGGCGGGAATAAGATGTACCGAGACCTTCGTGAGTTATATTGGTGGCCAGGTCTTAAGCGTGAGGTTACAGACTTTGTGGGTAAATGTCTGACATGCCGGCGAGTTAAGTGAGCATCGATTACCTTCCGGGTTTCTTTGCGGCCGGTCAAGATTCTACTTTGGAAGTGGGAACGTGTAACTATGGACTTCGTTAGCGGGTTACCCCTTACACCCACTAAGAATGACTCTGTATGGGTCACCGTGGATCGATTGACCAAGTCCGCCCACTTCACACCGGTTCGTACTGATTACTCTCCGCAGAAGCTGGCTAAACTATATGTGTCTGAGATAATGAGACTGCATGGGGTACCGCTTTCGATAATATCTGATAGGGATCCTCGTTTCACGTCTTGGTTCTGGAAGAAGCTACATGAAGCTCTGGGTACAAGGTTGGACTTCAGTACTGTGTTCCATCCTCAAACAGATGGTCAATCTGAGAGGGTGATTCAAATACTGGAGGACATGTTGAGAAGTTGTGTGATTGACTTCCGAGGTAATTGGGAGGATTACCTGCCACTAGTAGAGTTTGCTTGTAACAACAGCTATCATTCTAGCATTCAGATGGCACCGTACGAGGCATTATATGGTCGTAGGTGTCACACACCTTCATGTTGGACTAAGTTGGGCGAGCAGCCTGTTATGGGCCCTGAACTTGTTTCTGATACCGAGGATAAAGTTAGATTGATTCGAGACAGGCTGAAAGCAGCAGCTGATAGGCAGAAGTCCTACACAGACCTAAAGCGACGTGAAATTGAGTATTTTGTGGGGGACTTTGTTTTTCTCAAGGTCTCGCCATGGAAGAAGGTACTGAGGTTTGGACGTAAAGGCAAGTTGAGCCCTAGATTCATTGGGCCCTATCGTATTCTGAAGCGAGTAAGACCGGTTGCCTACCAGTTAGAGTTACCTCCAGAGTTAGATCGGATTCACGATGTATTCCACGTCTCAATGTTAAGGTGCTACCGTTCAGATCCCACGCATATTATTCCTATTAAGAAGATCGAGGTTAGGCCAGATTTGACCTTTGAGGAGGAGCCAGTTCAGATATTGGAGCGAGATGTAAAGGTTCTAAGAAGAAAATCCATCCCACTGGTTAAAGTTCTTTGGCGTAATCATAGCTCTGAGGATGCCACGTGGGAGTCTGAGGATGAGATGCGACAGCAGTATCCTCATCTGTTCTGATCAGGTAAAATTTTGAGGCCGAAATTTTCTTTTAGGGGGTAGAGTTGTAACGCCCCAAAAATCCCTTATATATTTATTTTCGTGTGTTTGTGACAGAATGTCTATCTACTTTAGTGGTTATGCGTTCTGGGCGTGTGTGAAAGGTCCCAAGTTCAAGCCTTACTTGGGCAAATTTTTGTATTTTTATGAATAAAGCTTTATCTCTAGTCAATAGGCTTATAGTTAAATATTGGTAAAACATATCAGAATGGGCCTGCTGGTCTGGTGGATAAGTGGAGTGTCATTATTCTAGAGGTCTTGGGTTCGAGCTGTTGCTGGAGTATTATTTTTGCTAAGTAGTGCCGTGTAGTGTTTGAACTCAACTGAAATGCCAAAGTGGTAGAGGAGTAGTGGGAAGTGTGGAGAAAAAATTAAGGGATTTGGATAGTGGGAGTGGTTACACGGTTTTAGGAGAAATTTGAGGGATGGAGTGATAAGTTTTTTTCCAAATTTCCTCAAAGTTTCTGACATTTTGCTCTCTCCCTCCCTTTCTTCATCTTTTCTTTTACATACTTTTCCATTCTTCATCTCTACCCATTGCCGAAACTCTGCCTTTCCTTATCCTCTCTTCTCGTTTTTCTTCTTTGGTTTCCCTTATTTCTCCCTTTTTGCTCTTGAGTACGTTTCGTTCTTCTCTTTTCTGCAAACGTTAGCCACTCGTGCGATAAGTGGTAAGTTATTGACATTGTTTTGATTATGTAATTTTTGGTAAACTAACTATGGGGTTCTGGAAGAAGCATATCGTGTAGATTGAGGCTCCCTTCGTACTATTTCTTAGCAAGTCAATTGGAAACCTTGCAGTAAGTGTTCATTGCTTTTTAGAGGAGTCCATTGGTTTCGGGATTTGTTGTTTTATTGTAAAGAAAGATTGATTGTGGTGTTGGATTGGTCAATTGTAGGTATTGAAGTGCTCAAGAGGGCTTAGGTATCGAAAACACTACAGGTGTGTGATTACTACACTAAAAACGGTAATCGATGAAAAGTTGAAAAATGAGACTGTCGATGCCACACGGGCGTGTGGCCATCCGCATGGTAGGCCGTGTGACCAAACACGGGCGTGTGATCGACGAGGCTAGCCGTGTGCGATACACGAGCCAGACCGAATTGGGCCGTGTGGGGTTATTGGGCCAGGCCGTGTGATCCACATGGCCAAGGCCATTTTTAGCCGTGTGGGCCACACGGGCTTGTGGGCCCACACGGTCAAACATTATGGCTTGTAGGCCCATTTTCACTGTTTGATTGCTAAGGTTGCACGGGTCACCCGAGTCGACTGTGGACCTACTGTAGGTTTGGTAAGCTTACTTAGACCCCTAATTGACTGAAATGACCATATGACTGATACGATTAAGCGTGATTATGCTCTTCTGATTTGATACTGTATGTCCTGATTTTATGCATGATATTATGTCTTAGCATGTCATATATGTATATTGCATTGCATTGGGTAGGGGTTATATTGTTCGGAGGAAGTGTACTGAAAGGCCTCGAGCCTAAATTGCTCGCTTATTTCATTTGCAAACTCTTGTCTAGTGCCGCATTCGATACTTTTTGAGTGTAGGGATGGGTGGGTTGATTATATCCCCACATGGAGTGTAGGGTTGGACAGAGTTAGAGTGTAGAGGCTGGCTGGGTAGGATTTGATACTGTATATCTATTATTGTACTGAATATTGATACTGTAATGGGCCAGGGCCCAAATGCATGACTGATTCTGTATTGAATTGGGCTAAGGCCCTAACTGAAACTGAAACTGTTACTGAGATGGGCTTAGGCCCAGACTATGATTGCATTCTGTCTGCTTGTTTATATGGGGATTACACACTAAGTTTTCTTAAACTTACCTTTCTGTTTTATCTGTACAGGTAATCCCCAGACTTAAATGGATCGGAGCGGCGGAGGACTCAACGGTGGCCACACGACCCTTTTTCACTATTTCGTCTTTAATTAGGTTTTCAAAGTTTAATTTGGGGTATTTTGCTGTAATAAAGGCCTCTATGGATTTTTGCTTAAAATTTGGATTTTATATTTGTCTTATGTTTTATATCTGCTAGAGGTAGGTAAAATACGAGTTTTTAAAAGAAATGCACGTGTTTTAGCAAAATACCCACAAGGACACAAACTGTTTAAAAAGCTTCTGCAACGTATAATGTTTTGAAAACTAACGACTGAATAAGAATAACGATTTTAGAATTAATAAAAGATGATGAGAAATTATAACCGGAAAATGTTTTATGAAAAGTTACGATTTTCCAACACAAGCTACAGTTTTCTAACACACTACCATGTGACATCGCCAGATTCGGCCATAACGTCCAGACCGAGTTTGGGGTTTTACACGTGTGGACCAGGGACATGGCCGTGGGAACAGGCCGTGTAACTCTCTGTCCATTTGCACTAAATTCGAGTACAGGGCTGACACGGTCGTGTGAGGGTCTCACATGCCCGTGTGCCCACCAGACATGGTCATGTGTCCCGAACACACGCCCGTGTGGAATCCCTAATTCCCAATTAGTCACACGGCCAAGTGGCCAGGCCGTGTGACACCAAATCACTCCAATTCCTAATCCCCAAACTCACACACCCGTGTGCTCGAGGGACACGGCCGTGTGAGAAATGATAAAATCCCCAAATCGGCCACACGGCCGTGTGGCACCCAAATCAACCCGAAAACCCTAATTCCCAAAAGCACACGACAGTGTGTACTGGCACACGCCCGTGTGGAAGCCTCAGTGGCCACGAAACCACCCTAAAAATAGCCCCGAGAACGTGCTTCCAGCCCCGAAGCACTCTCCAGCCCTCAATGATTCAAAAATATACCAAAACACACAAATTCTAAGCATAATACGATGATACAACATCGAGGTTAGCAGGTTTACAAACATCTACACCTATGATGTCGAATTTTAGTTAAGACAAAAAAGAATTTGCAACTAACGCAGAAAGGGATACAGAACCCACACCTATTTAACGACGGAGGAGCTAAATTCTTCGAAATATGCCCAACGTAAATCATTTGCAATAATCAAATAGCAAAAGCCAAAAAGCAAGAAGACAAGAAAGAAAAAGAAAAGAAGAGAAAAACGTCCAGCAAAAGCAAAAGAAAAATAGCAAAAATAAAATAAAATAAAAATGAAAAATAGTAAATAATTAAAAGAAATATTAACTTAAAACTAAAAAAATCAAACAAAATTAAAAAAGTTCCCAGAATGCGGACATAGCTACTCGAACTTAGAACCCAAAGGTTCACTAACACTCACTCAACCACCAGACCAACAGGCCCATTCTGATACTTAAACGCGCCACTAAGCACAATAGCACCACCAATTCTCTGTCCCTACCCACTAACATCAAAACTTCTAACCCCTAAAATCTGAGGTGTTACAACTCACCCCTCCTTAAAGAAATTTCGTCCTCGAAATTTCCAACTAACAGAACAGTGGCATAACCCAAGCTACACCATTACGCTCCCGCTGCGCACTCTAACTCAAGTAGAACCAAATCCACCCTAAGGGTAAAGCTTGTCAGAGACAGGCTTGAACTTGGAACCTCTCACACACACCCAGAACACTTAACCACTGAAGCAGATACACAGTTGTGTTATTACACACACAAACATTATCCAATGAGCAACCATCAATGTCATTCAAAACAACACAGAGATTTAGAACAATCTACAACCATACCTGTCTTAATGTCGTCGCAGACACTCCCTAATTCGATGCTCTGGGGACTCGCATCTAAGACACGCACCTGCCTTTTTTCAACACTTTCCTGGATTACGCTTCTTACAGTACTCGCAATACGAAACGCTTGCACCACCACTAGCATCCTTCGCAGAACCACTATTGCTACTCAAATCCATTCTAACACGCTTCACAGCATGAGGCTCTAACCTCGGAGGACTGCGATCTCTTTTCTTCCCACAATCCGCACACCTAGCTTGAAGGGTTTCACTAATCTCCCTTATCCTAGCCCCGAACACCTTCTCTAATACCTCCCTCACTACCCGAGTTAATGCCTCAGTCCCAAGCTCCAAGTTATCACCACCCAAAGTTGGTGGAATCACACTGACCTCTGGCTCCTAAACAGACACACGTCCTGAAGAAGTAGACAACTCCTCGCGATCTTGCTCACCTTCGGAACCCATATCCGCCCTGAGGCTAACTTAAGATATCTACACTTCCAAAAGACGAACACAGGTTAAACACAGAAATCTATATTTCTAATCTTACAGTTTCAGATTCATACCTGGACCAGTATCGGAGTCTCAGACAGTTCATTTTTGAATCCCAAAATACAAATCATTTTAGCTTAATGGGGTAAGGTTTTCTCAAAAATCTTTTTAAAACCTTCACGCGCGCACACAGACACGTAAAAGCACAGGCTGAGTTTTTTTGAACCTGACTTTGATTGTAACACCCCAAACCCGGTCCAAATACCACGACCGAATCTGACATGTCACAAGGAAAAAAGGGTTTGAAAGGTTGTATAAATTCTGGAAATTTTCCTTAATAAAAATCAAATTTAATGACATATTTAAAAACCCAATTAATTAAGTAAAAAGGTATTTAGCTAGTCTAGCGATTAGGTGATATTTGAGAAAACAAAACTTAGCTCTCTTTTGATTTATGAATTATTCAACAAAATCTTTAATTTCGTAGGAAATGGGTTTAAACGGGTTTGCAAAGAAACTTTTGATTATTTTTGATAAATCGTATAGTTCATAATTAATGAATGACAAAACCCAACTTTAAAGTCCAAAATTTACCAAATATGAAGTGGCCTTATTACATATAAAAAGAAATATCCCGAACGAAAATAGCAATTAATAATTCAAATAAAGTTTAATAAAAGAACCCCAGTGTGGCAACCTCGAGTCCAATCTAACCCAGTCCAAAGAATCATGAGTTACCTGCAATTTGTTAAGAAAACAGAGTGAGTCACTAGACTCAGTGTGTAATTAGTTCACAAAATTCCACAAGTGGGCTTGAACCCCAAACCATTATCAGATTTCCACATCATGCACAAGTAATCAATATGATAGCCCAGTAACCTAATATTCCATCCTCTACACACCGCTCCGTATGTCCATCCTCATACACACACGTGGGGTTTCTACAATCAACCCTCCATCCACTACACACCTCTTTGGCGGTCATCTTTGCAGACACACCGCTCAAAGTCCACATAAGTGGCCTAGCCATCGATTCCACACGTGATTAAATCACCAAATCCACAATGAGGCACCACGCCATCATTAATCGTGACAAAGTCACCAATATACACTTCCCCTTTAAATCATTTTCATCCCAATATCCCATGCACATGCCACATAATATAAAAGATAGGTTACATGATATGATATATATAGTACTTGGCATACACCCACAATCAGGTTATCCGCAAATATCAATAACACATGAGTATAATATACTGACCTGATTTTCTGGTTTACCCAACATAGGTAACTCAATCACCATTGCCGCTATTTTCGGCTTTCAAGCATAACACATACAAATATAAAAAGCTAAGGAAATAGTGTGATAATTACACACCTGTAAACATGAAGAACTAAACTATCGATCTCACTAACGTTCTCACTCGTAGGAATCACAACGATCTGCTTATCCTTTTCAGAAGCTGGCCCACACCCCGGTGGCCAATCTCGAACTACCGATACCGCTCGCTTCTTAAACTTTGGAGTCGAAACCAAAGGTTTGCTCCCTTCCCCGACTTGAACGTTTCTTGCATCCATTAAAAGTCTTGGTCAACAAGAAAAATCGCTACGAAAGAGATGATGGTATAACCACTCAACTGGGTGAAGGCGATAAACAACGGATAAATAGACCAATAGAATACTAGAGAGAATTCCCTTACCTTACAATCCCGAAAAAGATGGGGTTCAGAGATTAGTCGCTCCACAGACTTAGAACCTAAATGGTTTGGCTAACGCTAGTTCCCGGATGAAACACCCTTCACAACCAAACCAAAGAATGATCCGAAGTAGATGCCTAACACGTAGCCCCCGTAACACAGAGGATTCGAACAGCACCCAAGAGAATTCGGCACAACCACAATGGCAGAGAAGATTCGGCAATGAACAAGAGTGGAAGAGAAATAAGATGAAAGAGCCGAAAATGAAAACAAGAGAACTTCAATGAAGGCTTAAGAGTTTCGGCAACACCAGAGAAACCAAGAAGAGAAGAAAATGAAAGAAAATGAAAGATTGCAAGGGACAAGTGTGTTACTTTCGATTGTGGAGTTTTTAAAATGAATAGAGAAAAGAAGATGAGAAGAAATATGCACCAGTGGTCTCCCTAGTTTCAGTTATAAGTCATAGCAAAAGAAAATAATGGGGATTGACTAGGCACTTTCGGCAAAAGAGAGCAAGAAAAGATTTAAAAGAAGAGCACACCCCAAAATGCCAAAAAGAAAAACCCTTAACACACAAAAGCTAATAAAACCTATCAAATTTTTGGCACCAACTCCCCTTACCAAAACCGAAAGCCTCACCTCCCCTACACTACTCAACAATTCGGCTAACAACCCCTTCTCACCTCAATCCCCATGCCGTCCCTTGAAACACTCCTTAATTCCCTCTCCTCCACTTATTCAAACTAGTTTGAATAATTCAAACTCCCTTAATCACTCTCCACCCTTCATTTGAAATATTTGACCAGGTCTTGTCTCTCTCCTCCAGAGTTTGATTACCATCCAACTGCCTGCCTTGCCTGAACCAAAAATAATACTTCCTTACGCTGCTTGAGAGTTTCAAACCCTCTCCCTCTCAGCTTCTCTTTGTGACGCCATCTCCCTGCATGCTAGGTGGCGTCTCTTTTCCACTCTTCCACTGCACTTCTTGTGTCACCAAACGCAACAGAAAACCCTTAAGTCCTGTCCCCATTCAGCTTCCCTCCTAAAATGCCCAAAACTAAAAATTATACCAAGGCTTCGGGTTAACATTGAGCCTTCCCGAGGCCCCCAAACACATCCAAACAACAGGCATAACTCAACAAACGCAGAAAAACATAAAAGATACAAAGCTCCTAAATTCCGGATGTTACACTGATACCACTAAATGTAACACCCAAAACCCGGCCTAGAAGTTTAGACTAAATTTCGAATGTCACATTGGTTACCGAAGTAACCGTAGTTAAATTTCACAAAATAAATTCTAAAGTTAAATCGGAATATTTGACCTTTTATAATCCAGTAAGTAAAGTTACAACAAAGAAAAACACATAACCAAGTTTAAATAAACGAATCAAACGGAGATTGTACCAAAGATTTTAAAAAATCTTGCATTCCAAAAATTGTTTAACCAAATATAAACTGAAAATATAAACTAATAATCCTTTATTTTCCACCGAGACTGTCCGAGACCTCTGCATACCGAGTCCAGCGTCAGAATTTAAAAAAGGTACCTGAAAAGAAACACTAAGAGGGGGTGAGCTACTCGAGCTCTGTGTGAGTTCTAAAACGGATAAAAATAGATTTCAGAAGAGAACACCAGATGGTAGTTCAAAACAAACATAGTCACAGATGTAAGTAGATACAAATACCAGACAAGGAACCAATGTTCCAACACGCCATCAGAATAGATCACACCAAGTCACACACATACAAATCGAATACAGTCAGGCGATAATACAGACAAATCTCATAGACAGATGCAAATGAAATGCAGTCAGAAAATATAACCCCCATCTAGCCAACACACCTCTCCGTCCCCCGATCACACCTCATAAGAGCTGTTAAAGCTCACCCAACCAATCACACCAATTAGGACCTCAGAAGGCCCATCTAACCCTACACTCCATACATTTGGACTAAGCCAACCAGATAATACGCAGCAGGGCTAGCATATGTGTTGTACTATGCAATACGGTAGATCGCGGTACAGGCCAGATCAGATAATGGTGCGCAGCAAAGCTAACGTACATACAGTACAGTGCAATGCGGTAATCTTTTTATCTGATCATGTTGCGGTTAAATTGCGGATCGAGATAATGATATCGTAGTACGGCTAACGTCGCGACGCTGATGCAGTCGCGATGCGTAAATCGCTATACCGGTTATTCTGATTAAACTTCGATCAGATAAAGGTACGTGAAAGTAGCCGACGTACATACAAGATCTGATCTTCCTTCTCTTCACAACCCAACCCAAAACAGTGTATGCAAATGCATGGATGCATTCAAGCTAATAGAACAGAGACACAATATCAGACAGTCAGACAGAACAGTTACGTAGCACACTCTTCAGACCAGATTCAAAATCATACATTCTACACAACCTTCACAGATATCAAGTCTTGAACACCCTCACTAAACTTAGCTAAGGGTTGGAACACACACACAAGCACATATTCAGATTGGAAAGGCATACAAAATCAATACAAGTGACTTAAGACCACACACCCGTATGCTCTGGCCGTGTGGTAATGCCTAGGCCGTATGGGAGATCAAAAGCCCGTGTGAGGAGGGGCACATAGCCGTGTGACAAAGGCACACGCCCGTGTGAAGAGAGGCACACGGTCGTGTGGCTAAGGCATACGCCCGTGTGGACCAGGGACATGGCCGTGGGAACAGGCCGTCTAACTCTCTGTCCATTTACATTAAATTCAAGTACAGGGCTGACACGGCCGTATGAGGGTCTCACACGCCCGTATGCCCACTAGACACAGTCTTGTATCCTGAAACACACGACTGTGTGGAACCTCTAATTCCCAAATTAGTCACACGGCTGTGTGGCCAGGCCGTGTGAGACCAAATCACTCTAATCCCTAATCCCCAAACTCACACGCCCGTGTGCTCGAGGGACACGGCCATTTGAGAAATGATAAAATCCTCAAATCGGCCACACGACTGTGTGGCACCCAAATCAGCCCGAAAACCTTAATTCCCAAAAGCACACGGCCGTGTGAATTGGCACACGCTCGTGTGGAAGCCCCAGTGGCCACGAAACCACCCTAAATATAGCCCCAAAAATGTGCTTCCAGCCCCGAAGCACTCTCCAGCCCTCGATGATTCAAAAATATACCAAAACACAAAAATTCTAAGCATAATACGATGATACAACATCGGGGTTAGCAGGTTTACAAACATCCACACCTATGATGTCGAATTTTTGTAAAGAATTTGTAACTAACGCAGAAAGGGATACAGAACCCAGACCTGTTTGACGACAGAGGAGCGAAATTCTTTGAAATATGCCCAGCGTAAATTGTTTGCAATAATCAAATAGCAAAAGCCAAAAAGCAAGAAGACAAGAAAGAAAAAAAAGAAAAGAAAAACTTCCAGCAAAAGCAAAAGAAAAATAGCAAAAATAAAATAAAATAAAATAAAAATAAAACAACAGTAAATAATTAAAAGAAATATTAACTTAAAACTAAATAAAATAAAACACAATTAAAAAGGTTCCCAGAATGCGTACACAGCGACTCGAACCCAGAACCCAAAGGTTCACTAACACTCACTCAACCACCAGACCAACAGGCCTATTCTGATACTTAAACGCGCCACTAAGCTCAATAGCACCACTAATTCTCTGACCCTACCCACTAACATCAAAACTTCTAACCCCTAAAATTCAGTGTGTTACAATAAAAGTTGTAAAAGTTAATTGCATTTGATTTTTAAGTGCTAAAATGGTGTAACTAGTAATTCTTCAAGGATTCAAAAGACAATTAAGCCATTTTAAAATATAGTGGACGATTGTGGCCTTAAAGTGGATGAATATGTTTAATTTTATTATATTTTATTTAGTTAAAATAATATATGATTTTTAACTAAAAGAAGTTTTAAAATGTTACCATTGATGAATTTTGAAGCTTTTAGTGTTAATATGCTAGTTTATAGGCTTAGAGCTAAAATAGGGACTAATTTGTAAAGTAATATTTGTTACTTTTGAGTTTAGGGACTAATGTGAAAATTATATGGATTTGGCTTAAAATTTCTATAATTATTGAATTTGGAGGTCTGTATAAGTGTGTAATTGAAAATTTTTTGAAAAATGAAGGTTAAATGTGAAAGTTATGGTTGTTTCGGTTTTAGGGATGAAATTAAATAAACTACAAAAATTTAGGGAAATTGTGAAATATGAAATTAAGTTTTCATATGCAAGTATAAGAGGTTTTAAGGTTATTGGAACTGTTGAAATGAATTATTATATAGATCAAGAATTAAATCAACCGAAAGATAAACGTAGAAAAGGAAAAATTACGGAGTAGTCCTTGGAATCGTAGTTGTTACTGTGTTTTTTAGGTAAGTTTGTCTGAGATTTAATTTGTTAATATATGTTTATTATTGTGTTAATCATTTACTTGTTAGTTGTTGTAAAATGGTAATTTTTCGTATTAAAAGGACAAAATTGCAAAGTATGGTATATGTGCCTAGAATGAATAATTAGGCGATATGGAATGAATATGAATTGTGAATTGGATTATTTTCATGGATATGGAAATTTGATAATGATGGAAAGGATAAAAGAATTGATTTAAGGTTCGTGTGAACTTAGTAAACGATTAGGATACGAATAGCATGCAATTAAGGTCTAAAAGGTAACAGGTACCGGTTTAGAGGGATTTACTGATGGTTGAGATCTTGCATGTGTTGCAGGTTCTCCACAGCTCATGTGAGCAGCGTCATGTAAAGTGCAAGGTCCCGATTTACATCTTGTGTAAAATATATTTCGCAACTCGTGTTAGCAATTTAAGTCTTATGTATCTGAGGTTACTTTACTATAGTTCTCTGGGAAAAAATGTTAAACTAAATAGAAAGGTAATGATTAAAAAGATTAAATTAGAATTCAAGGTAAAGTTTTATGATTAGTATGTTTCAAAAGTATACGATGGAACAATAGAGTATGATGATGTATGGAATGAATTCAATGTTCATGTTTTGATACAAAACTAATTGATTGGTTTGTTGTGTGAATTTACATAAGGATGCCAAGGGAAATTTCATACTTGTATCTTTGTAATTTCAATTGCTTAATTGTTTAATGCCGAGGTAATTTAAGTTTATTTCTGTACGACTTACTAAGCATTAGTATGCTTACCGTTGTTTCATTTTTTTCTTCTATGTACATATTCGATTGTGTTCAGTTCGATCGGATCACACCAGAGCTTACACTACCCGTTCTATGATTTGGTATACTATTGTCCATTTTGGTTCGGTTATATGTGGCGTGTACTTAGGTGGTTGTATAGGTTCAACTTGAATGGCTACATGTCTTGTACATAGGTGTAGTTGTGTGTATATGTTGATTTTGAGACTTATTGCCTTAATCTCTATATAACAATTGGTAATTTTGAATGTGGATTGTATGATGCCCGTAAGTGCATCTTGAAAATGGTATTGATGTGGAAATTGTATAATGTATGTGTAAGTCATTGTTGTGAAATTGGTGCTAAACTTTGCACATTATTGGTTTTGGCAATGTTGCCATTTAGAGGTGGTTGGAATTTGGTGTTTTGATTGCATATAGTGCGTATTGGTGGATATAGTCTAAATAGGCATGAGTTTGATTAATTATATGGAGTTGATTCATGTTATGTTGATTGATTTGGGTGCCATTTTAGGCATATTGGTATAATTATTGAATGTGCTTAAAATGTGGTAAATTGGCATGTTTTCTATTGAGCTTATGCAAGTTTTGAGTAGGTTTAATTGTGCATTGGGACATCAAATGGGCTATTGATTTAGTTTGGCATGAAGTAGGCACCAAATGGCATATTTTTGTACCACACAATCGTGTGTCATACACGAATTGGTGACACGGTCATGTGTCCATTGGCAAGTAAGAAGCATTCGAATCACACGGTTCTTGTTTGTCACACAGGTTGGCCACACACCCATGTGAGTACTGTAGATTTGATCATCTAGATTTCATACGGCCTCAGTTAGTTACATGGCCCAACCACACTGTCGTGTGACTTTTGATGAAATTTTGGTGTTGTCCTACACATCTTCAGTTTCTTTCATGGTCTAGACATACAGCCGTGTGACACCTATTTTGTATAAGTGTCATTATCTTTTAAAAATGTTACAGTTTGATCTTTGTTCATTCCTGAATCAACCTGAGAGCTCACGTAAGCTCGTTCGAGACTCAAAAAAGGTTTAAAATAGTATTGAATGCTTCATATGATCAAAGTTACTATAATTTGACTATTAATTATTCGTAATGATTCTGTTTTGTATTGTAGCATTTTGTAAGTCGATCTTGGGGACGAAGATGGATGAGGGGTGTTACAGTTGTTCTGGTAAGGACTGTAGCATTTCGTAGCTCGGACCCGACACTCGGGTCGGGCGAGGGGTGCTACAAAGACAATAGTGCTTTATGCATTCATACTATCTTCTCGAATAGCATTCAATTTATTAGCATTTAGTTCATAAGTCCCTTTTCACTTGAACACTTTAATCATTTCCAAGCCTGTTAGCTCTTTCATACATATTTGGCCCTTGGGGCTTGTTTTCAACTCAATTGAATAATATCACCTTTCATATTGCCATCTCATTTCATTTCATTACCATTTAACCAATTCTTGTATTATTAACCCTATTAACCAAACACGGACTAGGTACGGATACACAAATTCATCACCTCGGGTTGCTCGACGATAATGACGCTATAACAATATATAATACCATCTTCGATTGCTCAAAAACAATGGTTTTACATAGTAATTTGACCTTACTAAATTTATTTTCCTCAACTTTAACCAATATAGCGATGTTCTGTATTTGTGTTCGTATAATGCTTCGTATGGTGCCATCTTAATACTTGATTGCTAACTGTTATTATACACAATTCAGCCAGTGGTAGAAATTTCTCCCAGTTGCCTTTGAATTCAATTATATAACATCACAACATAGCTTCTAATATCTGAATCACTCGTTTTGATTGCTTATTAGTCTAAGGATGAAAGGTTGTATTGAAATTTAATTTTGTGCCTAGATCTTCGTGTAACTTACTCCAGTATTTGGAGGAAACTCTTAGCTCTCAATTTGAAATGATAGAAAGTGGCACATCATGTAACTTGACAATCTCAAAGATGAAAAATTCAGCTAATCTCCTTTTTCATTCCTGGCCATCAGTATAACTGCTTCAAATTATTATACATTTTACTATTGCCTGGATGTATTAAATATGTATTGTTGTGAGCAAACACGGTTTCGAAGGCACCGATTCCCGTTATTATCAACACTGAACTCATAAGTCTAACCATTTTCAACCCGTTTCCATTTTGCTTGCAACTCAGAATCTTTTTTTTTTTTGAAATTCTAGAACTCTTTATAGGAATACGATTTAGCTCTCAGCTCAGCTAGAATATAATCGTCACATTGTAAAGTCAGATGAGTGTGTATTGCTTTCAAAGCAATCAAAGATTTTTGGCTTAATGCATCAGCTACCACGGTAGTTTTACTCGAATGATAGTCGTTAATCAGATCGTAATCTTTCAACAACTTGAGCCATCTGAGATGTCTCAGATTCACCTTTTCATTTGTCAGCAAATACTTTAGGATTTTAAGATCGGTGAAAATGTGACCTTTCTTTTTGTATAATTAATTTTTCCAAATATTTAGAGCAAACACTATAGTAGCTAATTCCAGATCGTGCGTCGGACAATTCTTCTCGTGTGGTTTAAGCAATCGAGAAGCACATGCTATTACATTTTTGTCTTGCATCAATACACAACCTAATCCATTAAGTGAAGCATCACTGTAAACAACGAATTATTTCTCGGATTGTAACACCCCAAACTCGGACAAGACACCACGCCCGAATCTGGTATGTTACGGGGAAAAACGTCTTTGAGTGATCAGATTTTTTTTCGTTTAGAAGTGGGGTGAAAACATAGTGAATTTGAGGAAAGTTTGAGTAGGCTTGTTTGATTAGATTTTGAAAACTTATCCAAGTATATATAGTTAAAACAGGTTAATTTCATTTAGGACTTCCAATAGTTTCTTAGTGCCATTGTGAAACATTTTAGACTTAGTGGGAAAAAATCGAGTTTGATTTGGAAATCATTTGAGTTTATTGAATAGCAAAACATAGCGAGATACCCGATGGTATAGTTTAAAACACATTGCGATATAAGTTTGAAAACATTGTTTTTCCAAGTTTTAGTAAAATTTCATGCCAAGTTATTTGTTAAGCAGGTTGAGAATCTAATTAAAACATACCCATCTTAAAACATAATTTAAAGGCCTTTTACAAATCCAAATTAAAAACCCAAATAAAAGTAATTAAACTAAAGTACCCAAATGATAGAGTTGGAGTAAAACTTTATTAAGCATGGCATGAGCACCCCGAGTCCATCCCGGCTCCATGTCGCGTCTCACGAGTCACTGAAATGTCAAAGGAGAGGGTGAGTCGAGTGACTCAAAGTGCATAAATCCCCGCTCCCGATGAAACAACATGCTAACACACATCATACATAGCAACATAATTAATGCAACCCAATCCTAACCATCCGTATCTCCTTTTCTACCCCGTGTGGTACCAAACCACCGGTGGTGCCAAACCACTTTGGTGACATATAGTCACAATGTGTTACCAAAACACTGGTGTCCCAAAGACACAATGTGCTACCTAAGCACCGGTGACCGTAGTCACGATAATCGAATGATGGGGCCAACCCATCGTGTGATACCCAATCACTAGCAGACGATCCCATATCTCATGTGGGGCCAACCCACTGGTGGTGTCAAACCACGGGGGACAAGTCGCAATGAGGTGCCCAACCTCCGGTGTCCCAAAGACACAAATGTGCTATCAGAAGCACTTGGTGACCGTAGTCACAATAATCGAATGATGGGGCCAACCCATCGTGTGTGATACCCAATCACTAGCAGACGATCCCATATCTCAAAGTGGGGCCAACCCACGGTGGTGTTAACCACAGGGACAAGTCGCAATGAGGTGCCCAACCTCCGGTGTCCCAAAGACACAAATGTGCTACCAAAGCACTTGGTGACCCAAAGTCACAAAGTGTGTTACCAAAACACTGGTGCTCACAAGACAAACCATCACCGCCCCTCCACTCATATCACCCACCAACAAACCAACTCATGTAATCATGCATATCATACAAATTATGCATATCATGCTAATATGTTTGACTCATGCCCCATATCACATACATACATAGTCATGATACCATATAGATCATCAAAGTAATCTAGTAACAATCTTGACTTACCGGATACGTACACATACCCCGTTTGGGTATCCAATAATCCATCATATTGTCATGATTTTAATAGGCAAACAGGTTTATTAATAACATTACTAGATATCGTGTGTTAGTTTACACACTGTAATACGAGTCTAGAAATCGACAAAAAGCGATCTAAGTCCCTTGATTAACTAGCTCCTACAATCGGCCAAGACATAGGGTTAGGTGCTAAAGCCATTCGGCCAAGGATTTTAAGCCAACAGAATTGCTACCAACCCTTACCTTCACTTGATTTGGTTTCCTACCAAATCCGAACCTGATGGTTCCTTCTTCAACAATCGGCACCCTATCAAAATAGTTAATCACAAATCACCTTTGACTTAATCGAAATCACGAATAAACCATGAACGATATATCACCATCACTTACCGAATTGGTTAACAAAGGGAGAAGGCTCCACCTGACTGCTTGGAACTCCCTGATTGCCCTATCACACAATCGGTTCAATCATAAGAGACCACACCTTTACCACATGCCTAGAATCGGCTAATAATCCAATCAACACCCATTAAGCACTAGAGAGGGAAGAAATGGCTATTCGGCCTAGGCACTTACCAACACCAACCAATTATTCGGCCAAGACGCCACTAGGGAAGAAGATAGGTTCGGTCCACACTTGGCACCACAATCAAACAAAAGGTACGGCTAGGGGGTTTATCACTCTTATTTTCGGCCTTGAAAGAAAAAGGAGGAAAAAATAGAGGTGGGAAGAAATGGGGGAAATCGGCAATTGAGTTGAAAGAAAAGAAGAGGAATAAAGTTGGATAAGGGAGGGTACTTTCGGCTTGTAAATGAAAGAAGAAGAAGATGTGTTCTAAGAGAATGGAGTTTCGGCTAGCAAGAAAAGAAGTGGAAAAACGGTTTTGGAGAGGTGGGGTTTCGGCTCAACACAATGAACAAAAGAAATAGGTGAGAGGGAGCATTCGACCTACACCAATGAAAGAGGGACAGAGATGATTGAAAACTTTCGGTTTGCAAAAAGTAAAGATGGAGTCACTCACTTGGATTTTTGGTTTCAAGAAGTGAAGAAAATGAGAAGAAACCTTGAAGAAAATTCGGCTACAAGTATCAAAAGGGAACTTTTGCTTTTTACCAAATGTGACCGAAAATGCCAAAATTTCCAAAAAAATTCGGCACCCCACCAACATCACACTACTATACCGTCACTCCCCCTCCCAACTCCCTAAAATTCGGCCATGATCCCCCAACTACTCCATGCCACACATTCAAATGTGTTTACCAAGTCTTCCTCCTAAAAATCCTCTCCACCCTCCATTCAAATGGGAAGACTTAGTCTTAGGCGAGTTTGAGCGCCACAAACTCCTCCTCCATGCCGTCAAAATGAGTGCCAAAAAGTGGCCACTCTCGCAGCTCGAACACTGTGCCTACACCCTTGCATTAGGCGTTACCCACACAAAGCCTTAGTGGCGTCTAGCTTGCCACTACACCAGCTCCTTTTGTGCAATAAAACATCAAAGGAAATCCTTATACCCTAGCTCCAATAGCTCCCCGACTTAACACCCAAAAATCAAAATTTTCCCATTCACTCGTGCACACTCCTAACCCACAATTAAGCCCCTAAAACATGAAATAGCAACACAAACACACTAAACACATGCAAAAACATGCAACAACAAAATAGCCCCTAACCGGGATATTACGGTTCTACCCCCTTAAAATAATTTCGACCTCGAAATTGCACGATCGAGAAGAGTTGCGGGTATTCTTTGTCTCATCATATCCTCGGGTTCCCACGTAGCTTCTTCTACGCCATGATTCCGCCAAAGTACCTTAACCAAAGGCACAGACTTCATACGCGGAACCTTCACATCTCGATCAAGAATCTGGCCAGTTCCTCCTCCATGGTCAAATCTGGATTTACCTCGATCTCTTCCATCGCTATCACATGCGACGGATCACGAACGATACCTCCAAGCATCGAAACATGAAAACGTCGTGAATCGACTAAGCTCTGCTTTGGCAACTCAAGCCGATACGCCATGGTCCAACTCGTCTCGGAACCCTATACGCCCAATAAACCTCGGACTTAGCTTGCCTTTCTTCCCGAACCTCAACACCTTCTTCCAAGGCGAGACCTTCAGAAAACTCGATCCCCAGCGAACTCTATATCTCTTCGCTTAAGATCGGCGTAAGACTTCTGCCGGTCCGAAGCTTCCTTCAATCTAGACTGAATCGACTTAACCTTGTCTTCGGTCTCTCGACCAACCAACTCGGGTCCCAACAAGCGACGTTCACCTAACTCCGTCCAACACGTAGGTGAGCGACACTTCCCGCCATACAACGCCTCATACGGTGCCATCTTAATGCTCGCTTGGTAAGCTGTTGTTGTAGGCAAACTCACTAATGGTAGAAACTCCTCCCAACTACCTCGAAATCCAAGATACAACCCCTCAAAGATATCCTCTAAGACTGAATAACCTTTACGATTGACCATCGATTTCGGGTGAAAAGCCGTCTTTGAAATCCAAACGAGTACCCGTGGGCCGATGCGGTGCTTTCCGAATCTTGACGTAAATCTAGGATCCCTATCCGAGATTATCGTAAGCGGCACACCGTGCAACCTCACTATCTCGACACACTGCCTTCGCTTAGCCAAGTGAGTAATCAACCCTCACCGGAATGAAGTGAGCCGATTTAGTCGAGCGATCCACCACTACCCAAATCGAATCCTTCTTGCTTGGCGTAAGCGGTAACCCACCGACGAAATCCATGGTTATCCTTTCCCACTTCCATCGAGGAATCTTCACAGGTGAAGCAAACCCGACGGCAAGCGATGTTCAGCCTTGACTGCCGACAAGTCGACACTTCCCAACAAACTCTGTCACCTCCTTCTTCAAGCCAGGCCACCAAAATCGCTCTCTAAGATCCCTATACATCTTACTACCTCCGGGATGCATAGCATAAGGATCGCTATGTGCGTCTGAAGAATCTTCTCGCTCACTCAACATCTTTAGGCATACAAGCCTTACCTTGAAAACACAGAACCTCATCACTAGACAAGTCAGAACCCTCCAAACCACCATCCTCGCACTTGTAACCTCCGCGCACTCGAACCTCATCCAATAATCTGTTTCTCTCACGACCGCTCAACCCAAGTAGGCTTAACACGCAACTCTCTGCGAATACTTCCATCGTCATACAAGCTCAAGTGGGCAAACAATGCTCTTAACTCCGAAACAACCTTACGACTCAATGCGTCGACCACCACGTTAGCCTTGCCCGGATGATACTCAATCGAAGCAATCGTAATCTTTCAAAGAACTCGACCCATCTGCGCGCTGCCTCAAATTCAAATCCTTCCGAGTCAAGAGATACTTCGGACTCTTGTGATCCGTGTAGACTATCGATCTCTCTCCGCACAAGTAGTGCCTCCAAATCTTTAAGGCGAAGACCACACCGCTAGCTCCAAATCGTCGTCGGATAATTGACCTCATGTGGCCTCGGTGGCCGTCGAAGCGTAAGCCACAACCTTACCTTCTTGCATCAAGACACAACCCAAGCCCGTATGTGATGCATCGCAATAGATCGTGAACTCCTTACCACCTCTCAGTTGAATTAGAACCGGAGCCTCGGTCAAAATCTTCTTTAACTTGTCGAAGCTTTCCTGCGCCGCTTCTCGGTCCATACAAACGAAACTTCTTTCCTCAAAGAACTTGGTCATCTACGCTACGCTATCAACGAAACCCTCAACAAACCTTCGGTAGTATCCGGCCAAACCAGAAAACTCGAATCTCACCCACCGACTTAGCGGCTTCCAATCCAAAATCGCCTCAATCTTACGAGGATCTACTCGAATCCTCACCGACACTACATGACCCAAGAAAGTCACTTCTCTAAGCGTAACTCACACTTATCGAACTTAGCATAGAGTCGCTTTTTCCTCAAAATCGCAACACCACTCGCAAATGCTTATCATGCTCTTCCTCCGCCCTGAGTACACTAAGATGTCGTCTATGAAAACCACCACGAACCGATCCAGATCATCGTTGAAACACCCTATTCATCATATCCATAAACGCCGCCGGTGCGTTAGTCAACCCGACGGCATTACGTAAATTCGTAGTGCCCATACCGAGTCCTAAACGCTTGTTTTATGGATATCGACCTCCTTAACTCTTAATCGGTGATACCCGGATCTCAAGTCGATCTTCAAAATACCGCAGCCCTTTGGTGATCAAACAAATCGTCTATCCGTGGCAGCGGATACTTGTTTTTAATCGCGACTTGTTCAATCAAGGTGAGTCTATACACATCCGCATCGTGCCATCTTTCTTCTTGACAAAGAGTACCGTCGCACCCACGGCGAAACACTTGGCCTAATAAAACCTCGATCCAATAACTCCCGGATCTCGAGCCTTAAGCTCCACCAATTCCTTTGGCGCCATCCTATACGAGCAATAGACTTTGGCGCGATTCCGGTAATAGATCTATTCCGAACTCTACCTCGCGATCCGGCGGCAAACCCTAAGCTCCTCGGGAAAAACATCAAGAAACTCCTTAGCAGTGCGAACCTTCTCCACAGCAGACTCCTTAGCCTCCAAGGCATACACATGAACCACATACGCTTCACACTCTTCTCGACCATCTTCTCCGCTTTGAGCGGATACCACATTTGATAAGTAATCTCTCCTATTACCTATCATAGCCACCTCTTCACCCTCGACCGTCTTAAGAACCATGCGCTTGGTCGCGCAATCCAACCTTGCCTCGGTACTTGACCAACGGTCCATCCCAAGAATCGGATCGAACTCCCCAAACGGCGGTTCCATCGGATCGAGCGACAAACACTACCCTTGAAGTTCTAAGGGTACCTCTCTAAATGGGTTTATCTACTACTACAGAGTGACCTAGAGGGCTAATCACGGTCATCCGCCTAGAAGATATCTCGAGTCTAAATCCATGGTCTCTACTATACTACACGGCAACATAAGAGTGCGTTGAACCCACATCAATCAAAGCAAAGATAAGGAGAACCAAAAATCAAAAACGCGTCGTTATGACGCCCGTCGGTGCCGCCCTCCTCTCGGCGCCTCGCAAAGATACACTAATCCGGTGTCTCTAGCATCGAGCTACTCGCACCTCTCGCCGGTGCTCCACGGCCCACGAACCATTACCACCTCTGCCATTACCACGGCCCCTCTGCGGTGGCGGTCCACTACTCTCGAAGCGACACGTACGACTCTCGGGATCGAATCCTAGCCAACCTACGCGGATAGTCCTCACACGGTGCTCTAGAGAACCACACTCGAAGCAACCTTTTCCTCCAGTCCAAAGAACCACCCCAATGAGATTTCCCACACCGATCACATCTGCGGCGGTCCCCGCCTAGCAAAGAACAAACCTAGCGGTGATTCGCCCACTCGGTCTAGTTCTCTTGCGGATTACCCGACGATCCGTAAGACCCAAAGCTCCTCTTATGCCTATTTTCGTCCATGCCTGTCTCACCGACTCCTTAACACCCTCGGCTACCTTAGCCTTCTCAACTAAGACAAAGAACTCAAGGCTCTTGTCGAGGAGCAATCGTGACCTCAAGTCATCTCGAGACCATCCTCAAACGAACACACCTCTCATGCTCGGTGGCCACAATGCCCCTGGCATACCTACTCAGCTTCAGGAACTCGGCCTCATACTCAGCAACAGATTTACTCCCCTGAACAAACCTCAGAAATGCCTTTCGTTGGGAGTCAATATAACTAGCCCCGATGTACTTCTTTTGATATGCGACCACTGAAATAATCCCATGTTAGATCCTCTCACGCCACCTTTGTCTCGAACCGTGAGCCACCACCGATATGACTCATCCGGAGAAGCGATACGATGCCCTTCGGCTTCTCTTCAGCAGTCAAGTCCAGATCGTCCATGATCCGCTCAGTTGCCTCTAGCCGCATTCGCAAAGTCTTGGAGCAACACCAGAAACACCTCGGACGAATTCGGCCCCATTGGCCCGAAGTCGCTCGAAATCGAACTTCCTAACTCTGCATTACCACCAACACCGGCTACTCTTTCCAACACTCGCGGCATCGCTCGTGACACCGCTGCGTCGTCCCCACCGATCTTGGAACTCACCACCTCCACTGGTGGCGAAACCGATATCTCATTTTTGAACCACGACCCGGATCCTACGGGCTCGAAACCGTCATCCTACCACGACCTCGTCCACGACCACGTCCACCTCTAGCGCTCATGACTAATCTTCCTACGTGATCTCGATTAAGAATTTTTATGCATCAATATTTATTCCACTTGTTTAAGAGCAAGTCTTATGAATATTTTAAGAGGATTTGTTCTCATGAGTTCACAAAATCCTATCGATTTCAATCTCTAAAGTAGTATACTATTGCTATTCATCGAATCATATCACATGCAATCAATTCACAAGCAATAGTACGGGTACTTACAGGCGAATCAGTGCCAGGAGACTCGGTGCCATGCCTTTCAAACCAAACTTTGAGAATAAAACTAACAAAACAATCTTTTGAAAACATTTTTGGGCCTCGTGCCCACAAGAAAGCTTTTGAACACGGCTCTCGATACCACAATTGTAACACCCCAAACTCGGACAAGACACCACGCCCGAATCTGGTTTGTTACGGGGAAAAACGTCTTTGAGTGATCAGATTTTTTTTCGTTTAGAAGTGGGGTGAAAACATAGTGAATTTGAGGAAAGTTTGAGTAGGCTTGTTTGATTAGATTTTGAAAACTTATCCAAGTATATATAGTTAAAACAGGTTAATTTCATTTAGGACTTCCAATAGTTTCTTAGTGCCATTGTGAAACATTTTAGACTTAGTGGGAAAAAATCGAGTTTGATTTGGAAATCATTTGAGTTTATTGAATAGCAAAACATAGCGAGATACCCGATGGTATAGTTTAAAACACATTGCGATATAAGTTTGAAAACATTGTTTTTCCAAGTTTTAGTAAAATTTCATGCCAAGTTATTTGTTAAGCAGGTTGAGAATCTAATTAAAACATACCCATCTTAAAACATAATTTAAAGGCCTTTTACAAATCCAAATTAAAAACCCAAATAAAAGTAATTAAACTAAAGTACCCAAATGATAGAGTTGGAGTAAAACTTTATTAAGCATGGCATGAGCACCCGAGTCCATCCGGCTCCATGTCCGCGTCTACGAGTCACTGAAATGTCAAAGGAGAGGGTGAGTCGAGTGACTCGATGCATAAATCCCGCTCCCGATGAAACAACATGCTAACACACATCATACATAGCAACATAATTAATGCAACCCAATCCTAACCATCCAGTATCTCCTTTTCTACCCGTGTGGTACCAAACCACCTGGTGGTGCCAAACCACTGGTGACATATAGTCACAATGTGTTACCAAAACTTTGGTGTCCCAAAGACACAATGTGCTACCAAAGCATGGTGACCGTAGTCACGATAATCGAATGATGGGGCCAACCCATCGTGTGATACCCAATCACTAGCGACGATCCCATATCTCATGTGGGGCCAACCTACGGTGGTGTCAAACCACGGGGACAAGTCGCAATGAGGTGCCCAACCTCACTGTGTCCCAAAGACACAAATGTGCTACCAAAGCACCGGTGACCGTAGTCACAATAATCGAATGATGGGGCCAACCCATCGTGTGATACCCAATCACTAGCGACGATCCCATATCTCAAAGTGGGGCCAACCCACGGTGGTGTTAACCACGGGGACAAGTCGCAATGAGGTGCCCAACCTCCGGTGTCCCAAAGACACAAATGTGCTACCAAAGCACTTTGGTGACCCAAAGTCACAAAGTGTGTTACCAAAACACTGGTGCTCGTCAAAGACAAACCATCACCGCCCCCTCCACTCATATCACCCACCAACAAACCAACTCATGTAATCATGCATATCATACAAATTATGCATATCATGCTAATATGTTTGACTCATGCCCCATATCACATACATACATAGTCATTATACCATATAGATCATGGTAATCTAGTAACAATCTCGACTTACCCGGATACGTACACATACCCCGTTTGGGTATCCAATAATCCATCATATTGTCATGATTTTAATAGGCAAACAGTTTATTAATAACATTACTAGATATCGGTGTGTTAGTTTACACACACACAGTAATCTGAGTCTAGAAATCGACAAAAGCGATCTAAGTCCCTTGATTAACTAGCTCCTACAATCGGCCAAGACATAGGGGTTAGGTGCTAAAGCCATTCGGCCAAGGATTTTAAGCCAACAGAATTGCTACCAACCCTTACCTTCACTTGATTTGGTTTCCTACCAAACCGAACCCACTGATGGTTCCTTCTTCAACAATCGGCACCCTATCAAAATAGTTAATCACAAATCACCTTTGACTTAATCGAAATCACGAATAAACCATGAACGATATATCACCATCACTTACCGAATTGGTTAACAAAGGAGAAGGCTCCACTGATCGCTTGGAACTCCCGATTGCCCTATCACACAATCGGTTCAATCATAAGAGACCACACCTTTACCACATGCCTAGAATCGGCTAATAATCCAATCAACACCCATTAAGCACTAGAGAGGGAAGAAATGGCTATTCGGCCTAGGCACTTACCAACACCAACCAATTATTCTGGCCAAGACGCCACTAGGGAATAAGATAGGTTCGGTCCACACTTGGCACCACAATCAAACAAAAGGTACGGCTAGGGGTTTATCACTCTTATTTTCGGCCTTGAAAGAAAAAGGAGGAAAAAATAGAGGTGGGAAGAAATGGGGGAAATCGGCAATTGAGTTGAAAGAAAAGAAGAGGAATAAAGTTGGATAAGGGAGGGTACTTTCGGCTTGTAAATGAAAGAAGAAGAAGATGTGTTCTAAGAGAATGGAGTTTTGGCTAGCAAGAAAAGAAGTGGAAAAACGGTTTTGGAGAGGTGGGGTTTTGGCTCAACACAATGAACAAAAGAAATAGGTGAGAGGAGCATTCGGCCTACACCAATGAAAGAGGGACAGAGATGATTGAAAACTTTCGGTTTGCAAAAAGTAAAGATGGAGTCACTCACTTGGATTTTTGGTTTCAAGAAGTGAAGAAAATGAGAAGAAACCTTGAAGAAAATTCGGCTACAAGTATCAAAAGGAACTTTTGCTTTTACCAAATGTGATGAAAATGCCAAAATTTCCAAAAATTTCAGGCACCCACCAACATCACACTACTATACCGTCACTCCCCCTCCCAACTCCCCTAAAATTCGGCCATGATCCCCCCAACTACTCCATGCCACACATTCAAATGTGTTTACCAAGTCTTCCTCCTAAAATCCCTCTCCACCCTCCATTCAAATGGGAAGACTTAGTCTTAGGCGAGTTTGAACCGCCACAAACTCCTCCCTCCATGCCGTCAAAATGAGTGCCAAAAAGTGGCCACTCATGACTCGAACACCAGGCCTACACCCTTGCATTAGGCGTTACCCACACAAAGCCTTAGTGGCGTCTAGCTTGCCACTACACCAGCTCCCTTTTTGTGCAATAAAACATCAAAGGAAATCCTTATACCCTAGCTCCAATAGCTCCCCTGACTTAACACCCAAAAATCAAAATTTTCCCATTCACTCAGGCACACTCCTAACCCACAATTAAGCCCCTAAAACACTGAAATAGCAACACAGCACACTAAACACATGCAAAAACATGCAACAACAAAATAGCCCCTAACCCGGGATATTACACGGATTCAGGCTGAGTCAATACTAGAGCTTCTGTTAACATCGATTTCAGCTGATTGAAACTTTGTTGACACTTTTCTGACCAGAAAAAACTAACATTTTTTTAATAACAGTTTCGTTAACGGTAAAGCAATCATTGAGAAACTTTTAACAAACCGTCTGTAATACTCGGCCAGTCCCAGAAAACTGCATACTTCTACAACATTCTTTGGAGGTTTTCAATTTACAACCACTGAGATTTTATTCGAATCAAAACGAATACCATCAGTTGATATTACATGTCCCAAAAATCCTACTTCTTGAATAAAAAATTCACATTTGTTGAATTTCACATATAATTATTTCTCATGTAATGTCTGCAACACAATTATCAATTGTTGATCATTTCAGTTTCATTCCTCGAGTAAATCTGAATGCCATAAATAAACATAACAATAAATATGTCTAGAATTGCTGAAATATTTTGTTTATCAATTCCATAAAAGAAGTTGGGGCATTCATTAGCCCAAATGGTATTACTAGTACCTCATATTGTTTGTATCGAGTCCAGAAAGTAGTCTTGGGTACATCTAGCTCGTAACTTTGGGCTAATAATAACCTGATCAAAGGTCGATCTTTGAAAACATGGTAGCTCCTTTCAACTAATCAAACAAGTTTCCAAAATGGGATAATGAGTACTGGTTCTTTATGGTCATATTATTCAATTGTCAGTAGTCAATGCATAATCTTAGGGTTCATTCTTTCTTTTTCACAAACAACACTGGTGTATCTCGAAGTGATACACTCAGTAGAACAAATCCATGGTCTAATAGTTATTGCAACTAAGCTTCCAGTTCTTTCAATTCAATTGGAGTCATTCTGTACAATGCAATAGAGATCGGAGTAGTTCCAGATGCTACGTCAATAAAAAATTCAATCTCTCTCTTAGGTGATAAACCTAAAAATTCTTCGGAAAATACATTAGTGAACTCATTGACTATGGAAACTTGTTCTATCTTTGATTCCGGTACTCAAATATCTAAAATGTAGACTAGATACTCTTTATAACTTTTTTTTATTAGCACTTAGGCAGATATCCCTAATATGATATTGGTAGAACAATCAAATTTGTCAATCTTAACACTAATCAATTCACCATTCTAAAATCTCCATACAATATTATTTTATGTCTATAGTCGACTATAGCATCAAGTAAGTTTAACCAATTTCTGCCGACAATAATGTCAAGCTCATCAAAGAGTAACAACATCAGTCTGGCAATAAATTCATGATCCCGAATTCTCAGTGGATAATTTTTATATATTTTAGTAAAAAAGACATACTCATCTGATAGGTTTCTTACTCTAAAATCATATTCAATTAACTCTATTGACATATTCTTTTCAGTTATTAAAGTAGTGCATGCATCAATGCATTTATCTAGAATTAATCAAAGCATGTAAAGTAACATGAAAAAGAGAAAATGTACCAACAATCATATCAGAATCTATAGTCTCCTCTCTGGCTCGTATCACGAAAAATCTGGCAAGAATACAAGCTCCAGATCTTACGGTCATGCCCCTGGTTCCGCTTCGACTAGTTCTAACATTATTACAAGTTTTTACCCTTCTGTGGAATTGGCACCGGTTTAACAATATGATCATTGGTAATACCTAAATTCGTTGGACAATCTCTCATAAAGTGTTCAATGGAACCACATCTGAAACAAGCTCTCGTTTTCATCCTACACTCTCCGAGATAATTTTTGCCACAATACTCGCAAACTAGTTTGCTTGTGCTTCGAACACTGCATGTACTAGCCACTATTGTAGCTTGAGGCCTTTGGTAACTCTATTTAGACATTTCTATTTTTAGGCATTCTCTTTTTAAAAGTTCTTTGGATCCGCATTTTAAACAAGCCCTGCTTTCAAACCTGCATTCACATATGTGATTTCTCCCACAATATTTGCAAACCGATTTATCCACATTGTGAATATTCCCTACATTAAACACAGATGTAGCCTGGAATTGCAATGTACTACATTCCAACATTTATTTCCTTAGAATACTGGAATAAGTGGAAAACTAACTTTGGAGATCTCTTGACTTTTTAGGTGGAGGTATCAAAAATAACTTAGCTATTTTGTTCTTTCCAGAATCTCGCATCTTGGACCCATCTTGTTGTTTCTCATTACTTCTATCTTCTTTTTTGCCTTTAAATTTATCTGCCCCACATTTACCTAAATTTTCCATCAGGGGCTGATGATCATTTATCATTTTAGGGTTTTGAGGATAAAGGGGTACCGCGTAAGACACGAGCAGGGGTAGAGGTTGTAATTGTGGTTGTGGAGCTGAAGGGGTATCTCCCAAGTATTGAGTAACCCACTGGTTCAACACTTAGAAGAAGGCATCTCTCGCCTCATTCCTTAGCCTTTGCGAAACGAGCACACTAGGAGCAGCTTCCTGATCAGGAGAAGGAACATTACTTTCCACTTCATCAGATACGACAGGATTTGATTCGGCTAACATGGTAATCTATAAGAAAAACATAGTCAAATAGATCAGAAGGCATCACACTATCACATGTATTGTAGCATGTATTTCTAGACTCATACGCATTACGTTTCAATCCTAGAATTGACTAAACCGTAGCTCAAATACCAATAAATGTAGCACCCTTCGCCTGACCCGATCATCAGGTCTGAGTTACAAAATGCTACAGTTGTTTTTGGAGCAACTACCATGAAATAAACCATAAATAAATCATTCAAACATTCCAGCACGTCTTAAACACAATCACATTAAGATATACAATTAAATCAGAGCCTAGATCAAGCTTACAAAAGCTCTTTTATAAACTTGAGCATGAAAAATGACTAAATTGCAATATTTTCAAAGTTTTTAGAATAGGTATCGGTACCCCATAAAGGTACCGATACCATTTTGGCCTTCGATGTTTCAAAATAATTTGAATTAAAAAAATATATCAATACTAGACATAAAGTATCGATACCCTTATCAAAGTACCAATACCATTTTTAAATTTGATGTTTGAAAATTTAAGAAAAATCACCAATGTACCAATACCCTTTTCTAAAATATCGATACCTCTGAGCCAAAATGTCAAAAATCTACATTTTGGTACCTATTTCATGCCAACTTTTCAACTCACCCAATTGGTGCCTAATTGCACACTTATACTTGCATAAAAACAAACCAAAACCATATCTTACATTTCAATTCAACGAATTCCAAGCATTCAATCTAATATAACTTCTAATTGACTACCAATATACCAAATCAACTATTATAAGTTCAATCTATTCCATATCATCTTTGGTCATTCCAAACCATCATTTACCATACCATTTCATATTTAAAATTATCATTCAAATGACATTTATAACGCTTACCACATTTCCAAAACATACACGTATATATATATAAATGAACATTCACATACTAAATTCAACATTAACCAAGGTTTACAATTTATGTATATATGAACAATCCAAATATCATCTTTTGTACCAAAACGTAAATAATCCAAATTTCAATTAAACATATATATTCTAATTTTAAATACATAAAAATTTAAACACAACAAACCATATGAATTTACCTGGCAAAAACAACAACAAACAAAACATCAAGGACTAATTCGTAATTTGCCTTTTCCTTTATTTTCCCTCATTTGATTCAATTCTTAACCTATATTATAATTCATTTCAATTTAGCAATTCTAAATACTTTATAATATCATATTACATGCATATGATGGTTCAATTTCATTTTTTGAAAGTTCTCTAAAGTTTCGCATTTTATTCAATTTAGTCCTTAAAATCAAAATTGCCATCACTTTCAAATTTTAGCCTTGATTTCAAAACTGATCTCAATTACATCATAATAAGGCTCTCTACTATCCATAATTATAGAAATTTCATAGTAATTTCAAAATATTTACACTTTAATCCCTATATTCAAAACTAACAATTTTCACTTTACAATCTAGTCATTTTTCATAACTAAGCTTAAAATCTAACCATTTAACATCAATTTCATTAAGAACTCATCAATGTCAATTTTTAAAAACTTTAACAGTTTTATAAATTAATACACGGGCTAACTAATTCATTCTCCTGAGAACTCAAAATCATAAAAATTATAAGAAAATGACTTAAAAATAATTACAACTATTGACCGAAAGTTTGGAAGGCTTCAGCCCTATTTCTTTCTTTGATATTCGGTGGAGAAGAAGAATAAAGAAGATGACTTCTTGGTTTGGTTTATATTTTACTTATATACATTATTTTAACTTTAATTAATTAGGATTATTTTAATTAAACTTTAATTAATAAAATTAATGATAATTAACTAAATTGGTGGATGCAAGATGTCATCCACCACCGTTTGGCTAAGTAATAGAGGTGTATTTACTCATTTAATCCTTCGATTAATTAAAATTTTATAGTGATTAACTTTTATCACTTTTATAATTTAGTTCTAGAATCACAATCAATTATCCAATTAACAAAATTAAGGGATCACACTTGAATTAAACTTAATACTTTAATATTTACGGATTCGAACATTAAAAATGAGATTCCAAAACTACCATTTCTGACACTATTGAAAACGAACTGTTACAACTAATACATACATTAAACAACTTATATATTTACATTGGAGAGGTTTTATCTCATAAATGAAAAAGGGATTAAAAGATGTACATCCGCATTCATAGGTGTATACAATTGGCTTACATAATTATTTTGGTACAACAACAATTTAAGCTTAAGTTATACTAAGAGAAAATCAACCTCTCACTTGTAGTCCACAACTTAAGACTCCACTTATATAATTATTTTGAATTCATTATTAAGATTAATTTTTGTTAGCATTATTTTTGTATATAATACTATATAATAAATACTTTTTTATTGAAGAAGACAGAAAATCCCACGCGAAGAGGGGAATTATACTAGTTTTAAACAAAAAGGTCTTATTTTAAAACGGTGCTGAGGGTACAAGATAAAAATTATTGTATATAATTACATTCACATAAACCAGCATAGGAAGACTTGCTATGACGGGATTTAATCAATCATATATCTCCCAACACCTTTTGTTGACTGCAAGCCACACTCCCCTGCTTTCTCTAGTATTTCAAAACAATTTCTTCATCAAAGATTTGTTTTCATATTTGAGATAATTTTATCCTAATCTGCTTCCCAACTTTCAATATATTTTTTAATAATCAAATAATAAAAGAATAAGAGGACCATGGTCTTTGAATGTACAGTCGTAACTTAAAGCTTTTTTTTCTTTTTCTTGGCTTGCCTCTTAACCGATTATTGTCAAAGCCCAAAGTAAACAACAATGATTATATATCGAGTACTGATGTGATCCTGTAATTATTATGGAGTTGAAATTAACTTAGAAAAGATATGCTCTCGTCATCCAATTTTCTTTCCCCCATTTTCGTGAAAATCGACAGATTGATTTGTTTACTTTTATTCTTAGAATTTTGTTATATTACAACAAAGTACTAATTTTAAAATGTAAAAAAGTTAACATTAAAAAAATGTGCTATCACCTTTTTAGTCGTTTGGTCTAAGAATTTGGGCTAAATTAGATGTATATTTCGTTTTTTTAAAATAAAATTTTAGGTTATTTTTTTAATTAGCAAAATAGGTCGGTTTTAGAGAGTGTATGAAAGTGTGTACGGTTGGGCACGTTTTCACACTTTCTCTCCTCGGCCTATTTTTTAAAAATTTTTGTTAGGGTTAGGGTTAGAGTTTTTTCATAGGAATTAAGGTTAGGTTTTAAGAGTGAAACCGTGAAAGTTTATAGGTAGATTTGACGTGCCGGGGATGCGATAACACGTCTAAGAACACATACATTTCATATGTCATGCCAACATAGGACCATTACCTCAGAAACCCATCCTATGAAAGTCAAGTTTTGGGGTGACAGTATTTGATACAGTCACAGGTCAAAATCTAAGTGGAGGTCTTAGTCAGCGACCGTGATGCGGTTGCAGGTTTGACGATCATTACACTAAAAATAGGCTTAAACTTGATTTGTACTTTTATTGAGGTTTCGACGTATACTCATATAACGCCCAAAATTTTAAATGGAAATACAATCAAATCAAGGAAACACCATATAATATAAAATATAATTGAAAACGAATTTTCGGTGGAAGCCTTACAAAAGACGACAGGTTTATATAAAACGTGAGGTGAGTTATTTTCCACACAAAAGTTTCAAGTGCATTACTGGCCGTTAAATATCATTTAAATCAGTTTGGCGTATACGACTAAAAGATAATCTCATAAACCATAATTCACAAAGGTTTAACCTATACTTCAAGAGTACGTAAACATTCTCTTAAAATAGTGATTTGGCGAAAGATGTAAATTATTACAAATGTTGGTTACAAAACAGAGCTACATGCCACCCACCCAAAATGAAAGTATATGCATGTTACAAAACAAACATAGGCGAGGCTTACAACAAATGTCACTTTATCTGGCTAAGTCCCTTCTACAAGCCCTTTTACGCCGAGGTACCACCTAGAATAAAGAGAGAAAAAGAGAGTAAGTTCGAAAGAACTTAATGAGCTCAAGCAATAAAAATGCTCAACCCTTTCCAAACAAATTCCATGAGCAGGAATAATTGGGTGTATATATACATATACAAGTAACAATAAGTTAACAAACTTCCCGTAGAGACAATTAGGCTTCTACCCTCTTACATACGACAATGGGGGATACCTATCCCCCACAGATAGTATCCCCTGGCGAACTCTATCATCTGTCGAATACAATAAGAAACTACTTTTCTAGAGAACAATTTTGCTAACATCAACAGAATAGATACTTCACAAAAGCTACCTTCACTTACTCTATCATCCCAGACATAACCGTTGACTGACATTTATACGCCTACTGAGTATGACTCTCATCTGGCGAATGGAATACGTCAAGCACTACAACTAATAGATACATTTCGCCCAAAACACATTAATTGAGATTAAGACTTAATATTTATCATGAAATACAACTACATAGTCAATCTTTCTGTTTGGGATCTCATAACTTACTACGAATATACATAACATGCATTACATGTGACAAATCCAGATTCACATTTTCTTACTCTTTCCCACACCCTTCCTTGTGCTAACCTCAAATCTCATATTTACAACTCATTGTGGGTGTCTTAGTCTACATTATTTCGAACATATGCGTGTTTTCCCACAAGATCAGGGCTCTTTGCCATAGTTATCTAATAACATGCCTTACCGATGGCATCACCCATAACACCAAGCTGATTAGAAACTAACATACCCTACCAGAAACCCAACACATACGCAAATCTGGTTAGCAACTAACATGCCCTACCAGACACCCAACTCATACGCCAATCTGGTTAGCAACTTGTAACACCCCTAACCTATCTTCGTCGTCTGATTAGAGTTACGGAGAATTACAATACCATTCGAAACATTTAACTACAAATAGAAACGATTATGCAAATTATCTTATATCATTCAATAAGTCATATAAATCAAAGTAACATTTATGGACCTTAAATCAAGCCTACGGGGCCTTAAAAATAATTTGAAAACAATCAGGGGTCATTTTGAAGCAAAACAGAAAAATAAGAAAAATTTTAAAATATTTTAAAACAGGGGTCACACGACCGTATGGCCAGGTTGTGTGACAGAGCCCAAATCGTGTGGCTACTCCACACGCTCCTGTAGCTATTTCATACACCCGTGTACGCAAATCGTGCAACTAACTGTACCCGTGTTAAATAAGGCCACACGGCCATGTGGCCAGGCCATGGAACTCATTATGATCGTGTAGCTCAGGGTCAAACGCCCGTGTCACCAGGCTGTATAACTCTCTGTGCTCGTGTGGACCAACCTGCACTGAAAAACAAATAAGGCACACGACCATGTGAGTAGGTCGTGTGTCGTGTGATAGCCCATGTCCCAAGCCGTGTGTACCTTAAAAAGTTTACAAAACAAGGCACATTTTCATCCAAAACTTGGGTACCAAGATGAATCAAAACTAACCAATTCTATACATTAAAACACATTTAACAAGCCTAACATATGCCAAAACATTCATCCTATGTGCCTAACCAATGTGTCCTCATTGACACCACAATTTAAACACTTAAATAAAAGCACATTCATCTATCACAAATTCACTCATCAATTCATCCATTTAACCATTAAATACCAAATCAATATGAGCTATGCCATATATAACCAAAATATCGAACTTGCAATATAGTTATTAGCACTAAACTTGTATAAGGATCTATTACAACACAAGGTGCCAAAACATGTCCATATTCTTACAAAACAAACACCCTATTTACATGCCATGATTAACCATAGATTGAGACTTCAAAAACTACCGAAAAGAGATGAAGGTAGGTGTATGCTCCGGTGATCCGACCAACACGATCCAACAGTTCAAGATCTACAGAGAAATTATATCCAAAGTAAGTACAAGAAATACTTAGTAGGCTTTCACAAAATCAACACACTACTTACTATGTTCATTAAGTAGCTATGTACCTATAATCAATTGAACTTCAACATTGTTTCAACATGGTTCAGAAATTCAAAGTCAGTAACGTTTAAACATACGGATATTAAAAATTCATAACTTATTATACTTCGTTGGAACAAATCCGTATCATATAAATATTATTATTACGATGGATCTTTGTAAAAGTACTCAATAGGTTAGTCTAGAAACATATAATGCTCAGAAGAGCTAATCAAATACAGATTAGTTACGTCAGGTTACCCTTTCGGGTTAAACCAATGACAGCACAGGTAAACTAGCTTGGCCAGAGCTAGGTAAATGTATTAAACGACAACGGATAGCTAATTCAGGCTAAATCCAAGTCTCATGTTAACCTGAGTCCACAACACATGCAGGAGCTCGATCTAGAATAAATATTCAGACAGAATTCTCACGTATGAAACTTTTACTTGATCTATCGAAATCTTTTCAGAAAATTTATTTCTACTCATTATAGATCAATTTATTCACTATAATGACAACTCAATATGTATATAGGTACAATTAATAACATTAATATAAATTATAACCAAAACATAAGTAGAAACTTACCTGGTAGATGATTCATCTATCAGGGACTAATCAGCGATTTTCCCTTTTTCTTGTACGTCCTTCACATGTTGAGATTCTTGATATGCAAGGAAAAAATAAGCTTTTTTTATTCTCCCCTAGCTCATCAATGGCAATCGGTTTGTGAAGAAGAAAGAAACATCCAAAAAGATGATGTTTCTTTAGTCTTTAATTTATTTTAATTTTTCTTTAATTTTAAAATTACTTCTTTACCCTTTTAAAATTAATATAATTTCATGTTAAAAACCACCTAAACCGTCCACCCTAATCTAAAATGGCATAATTACCAATAAAATCCATTACTTTATGATTTCATAGCATTTATCACATTTAACTAATATATATTAACTTTGGCAACTTCTACAATTTAGTCCCCTTTTTCTTAACTAACTAATTAAACATTAAAATTTCCTAACCAACTTTTAATACGACACTAATGACTTCGTAAATATTAAATAATTAATATTTACGAATTGACACGTCAAAATTGTGGTCCCGAAACCTCTGTTTCTGACACCATTGAAAAATAAGATGTTACACAACTAACATGCCCTACCAATGGCTCATCTCCGAATACTGAGTTACAAACCAATGAAGTATTGTTTATTTCTTGTCACTTACATGCACATCTAGATGGTTACATACAACAACTTACCACGTTTAAAAGAGACGGTTTTACCTAAATTCATAACCCTTAACTATTACAGCCCGAAAACTAATGGTATACAGGGACTCAAAGTAGACTCACAGAAAACCCACACAAATTGGATACTCACAGAAGATCTCCAAGTAGCTGGTTACACCACAAGTCTTTTGCTACACTCCACAACCTTTACTTGTTATTCGGACACTTGCTGGTTCTTCTCTATCGAGGTTATTCCCTCTTTTCTCAGGGTACAAGAAATAAAAACAAGGCAGAAGAAAGGAAAGAAAAAGGACCCCCACTACAATAGCCACACTGTTATTTATAGCGTACACAACTCTCTTAATAACCTTACATGTGGAAAACCATGCAAAGCTGACTCAACACCCTTTGGTGGTCGAAATAATAATTTCTAAACAAATCCTATCTTAAACATCCTTGCACTTTAGTTAATTTCCAACTAGATCTTAACAAGAAACCAACTAAACCTGAACAACATACCCACGTGCTCATAAAGAAAACTATCAGGTCCATTACCTAAAATCTACCACTGTCGGATACTAACAGAAAGGTTCGCCAACATAAGGCTTGCCAAGAGAATTCATTGATTGGCGGGTTCTCCACAATGACCATGCCAAGATGTATAGATAAATAACTTATACTTCGCCAAAAGATGAACCTTCAACCAAGTCTTTATAGGCTTACTTTATTAGTTAAACAATTCGCCAATCATGGCGCGACAACCAACACTAGCTTAACCTGGCAGATAGGGCGTAAATCAGCCTTCCTTGGCTCATACTTAGCCAAAAATCCGCTCACACAAACTATCAACTGTGACTGCGACGGGCTGGGTGTTATAGGGAGAAATGATGTTTTAGGGATGATGGGGTATGGATGGGGATCCCCCTTTTATAGGCACGGGGGAAAGGCGAGATTGTAGAGGAAAAAATCATCGTGGTCAATAACGCGTCGTAGGACCAATGTTTTCATCGAATATCTCCAAAACATGCTTTAAATCTACCAAAAAAATTCCCAGGATCAAGGTAATTTTTTTGGCAAGCTTTAGTGGAAATGTTAAGAAAACCTGTCAAACTAAGCGAGCTTCCCTGCTGACATGGGGCCTCAATGTCGCTAGCATTCATTTTTTTCAGCAACATAAAATTGATCACAATGCTTCCCTTTTTTTTTATGTACAAAATCTATTCTTTCTTTTTACCTTGCACTTCAAATGTATTTGCCACCGTCTACTAACATTTTAATAGTGGAAAAATTTCTACTTTAAGCGCTAGTTCAAGTACCAATTACAATTTCTCAGGCGATTGAACTTTTACCATTTTTACAAGTTAGTCCCTGTACCTTTATTAATCACTAGTTTGATAAAGGTACCTATCCAAAGTTACATATTTCATATCAAATATTCTATATGGAAATTTATGTATAATTTACATTAGAATTTAACAAAAACAAATATGAGTTACAATAGAAATATACAAAAAAATAATCATTTTTTATTGATATCATTTATATTTACCCCGTAATAATAAGTAAATAAAATAATACATCATCGGCGTCTTCGGATCAAATGTGTGCTACAGGACGGTGGCTAATGGGTGTGCGTAAGATTTCTACGTACAACTACTGGTGTCGGCTCCTCTTGATCGTGATCATCATCCTTATCTTCTTTGTCTTTACCTCCACCCCCGTACTCATCTTCATCTCCATCGTCATCTTCATCTTCATCTCCACATTTAGCTTCGTCTTCTTCTTCATTGCCTTCCTTGTGTTTGAGTTTAGTGCCGTCCTAGCCTTCATTCGTGTGTTCTCAAATCCACGAGAAGGTGGTTACATTGATGACCCACCTCGAAAAAACAACAACGTGGTGGGTGTTTGTGATAGTATTGGCGAATAACCGTATAATGTCGTAAAATTGGGATAAGTTGGCATTGACTCGGGCATCGATATTGGCATTGATGACAACATTGGTGTTGCCATTGATGTTGGTACATGCCTCAGTATCTATGTCAGCATTTACGTCAGCATCAATGTCGACATGTAGGCGTAGAGTGCTGGGGACAAAGGTATATCGAAAAATTTACCTAAGTGAGGTGTAGATGTAGGGTGTTGTGGTGGTGTATAGTATGGTGCTTGTGAAAAAAACACGAGGTTAGTGAAATAAAAAGGATTAAGTAGAGTGAACTGATCGTGATGTAGCGTAGACATCAGTGGTGCTTGTTGGGTCAGAGCTGGGGACAAACCCATCGCGGCACATCCTCTGGACCTACGTTCCGGATACGGTCATCGATGTCTCTTCTGACGAAATTGTCTACTCCTTTCCTCCATTAGTAGTAGATATGGCTTGCCGGCGACTCTAAACCACGGCATGTACTCCAAACAGGCCGTCGTGCTCGATGAGCAAAAAGGGTTCGTGGATGGGTAAAAACTTCATCCTACGATCCCAAATTTCGATGTACTGCTTATGGTAATGTCCCCAATTCTCGTCTGTCTTCCCCCCACATATCTAGTTTGTGTAGTGTTTCCATGTCTTGCGGTGGCGGCAGAATTTTTTGCTTTCACCCAAACTGCCGCATCGCTTTATCTTATTCGTGTATCTCAATTTTCGCGTACACTATCAATGGCACCTTTGCGCAGCACATACTTTGAATGGCCAAAAATTCTGACAGGACACATTCTATGATATCCCCGTAGATCCAACTTATGCAATGCTACCATTTCTCATGGTGGTGGCGAAATTTTTCACCTCCACCCAAGATGCCGCATCACTTGATCTTATTCGTGCATCTCCACTGTCGCGTACACTATTAATGACACCTTTGTGTTGCACATACTTTAAATGGCCAAAAATTTTGACGAGACGCATTCTATGAAATCCAAATCAGAGTATGACATCTATTCAAACTGCAGTGCACATTTGTAAATTATGTTATGTACGATATTTTAATTTCCAAATCATTACATAATTATTATAGGTTTGAAAAATTAGTAACTAACCTCGGTTTCAGAGTGTTGATCTAATAGCAGTTGGATATCTTCGAGCTACTCCAGTAGTCCCACGTAACTCGGCCCATGGTTCCACCTATTCAAGTGATATGTTAATTCAAACAGATAATAAATAAACAATATTTACTATACTAACTACATATTATTATCAAATGATTTTTACCTTGTCACTAATGGAAACGTATATGGGTCGTTCACTCAAGGACATAGAAATGGTAGCTGCCACCACGCTCATGACTGTAGTAGGAGCAAACAACCACAGATTGATATCTTATCCAGTTTCGTCGCCCGAGAAATAATTCCCGGTACAACGTGGCCAAGACGGTTGATCCCCAACTCAATCGTCTATATTTTTTGAAGTCGACTAGGTGTAGTAGCCACCTTATGGGTAACAAATTCCAAGATTTATCAGGCATAGAATGCCCCTGATTAACTTCAGGATGAATGCTCGGGCGTATTGTTCTTTAACGACATAGAGCGCATTCGGAGGAAGATCGTTGAAATTGGTTTCCAACCACTTCATATCTATCTGGCCACCTTGAAACTTGTTCTGAACCTTCCCCAAAAATGTCTCGCAAAGGTCCTCTTTATTAGGAACGACTACTGATCCCATGACGACTGGCCCATATATTGGTAAATCGAGTTGTAAAGTTACATCCTCGAGTGTGATTGTACACTTGCCACATTGAAGATGGAAAGTGTGTGTCTCAGGCCTCCATCTTTCCACTAACGCGCTAATAAGTGTAGGATTGAGTTTGTAGCCCCCAAGCATACAAGACGCACGCAAGAATCTCTTGCAAATAACCACGAATTTCAGTGTCTGGGCTCTTTGACAAGTTATGTATGAACCCCTCTAAAACACGATCATTCGCCTATTTATATCGACAAAATAGATTAATTTAAAATATTTTAAAAAAATAAACAAATTTTAAATTTAAATTAATTGAAAATAACGAAATTTAAAAATTTGTCTTACTATTATCGCTTGAGCAGTGAAATGTGCTTGTCGGCAAAACGAATTAGAAAACTTGTCATTCGTGAAAATTTAATCAAAAAGAATAATATAAAAAATACTTTAATAAAACTATAATATTTTTAAACAAGTGTATCGGAAAATTTAGAACAAAAATTTTATAAAACTAAGAGAGTTGAGAGAAATGAAAGTTTAGAGAGAATAGAGAAAGTTGGATTTAAGTGAAAAGAATGAAAAATGGTTTGGTTCTTTTTTATGAGGATTCTATATAAATTTCTATATGATATGAAACCGAGATAGTTACCTTTCAGAAGAATCTAATGAATGACAGCCCCGAAATGCCTATGCTTTATTTTTCTGAAGGTGGGATAAAAGATAAAACTTATTATTAATTTAACCCAAAATAGAGTTTGAAACTCATGTAATTAACCCCTTTTGGTTAACCCGAGACAAATCGATAAATCTATGAGAAATCTCATTCAATTGGATATATTTATAGGAAAAAGATTTTACCTGTTGGCCCTTAAAATTTTTTACCATTGCCAACGTTCAAAAAGCCGCTGCGGAAATTACCGTTGGAGGAAAGTGCACCTAGTTGGACACACTTTCACAGGCTCTCTTAAAAAACAACCTATTTCCCTAATTAAAAAAAGAGAGCCTAAAAGGCAAATTAAAAAAAAGCATATAAGCCTAATTTAGCGATTAATTTGAATAAATTTATCTTTTGTAATTGTAAAAAAATTAAAAATATAAATAATAAATAATAAATAATACTTTTAAAAGTTATGCTAAACTATATCATCAGTCGCTAAACTATATCATCAGTCACTAAATTATGGGTAAGATTTCGTTCTGGTCACTTAATTTAAAAAAAAAAGTGATAATTTGATCACTGAACTATTCGAAAGTTTTTTATTTAAGGTATTAAACTATTTAAAAGTTTTTATTTAACTCGCTAGATTGTAAAGTTTTTTCCTTTTTTAAAGTTTCACCAGTGAGCTCCAAGCAACGATTCGACGATCGATAAGGTGGATCAGTACTCATTGAAAAGTAGAAGAACATACCTTAGATCCAAGCCGATTTGACAGTCAGTGTCAAAGATCAAAGAAAAAAATTATTTGAATTTTGGTTCATAGATTTGTGACGTTCAAAGTTGTTTCATAAAAAAAACTGAAATGAAGAAGAGAAGGGTAGAGCTTTCGATTGGTACAGACAATACGAACAAAGAAAATAATATAATATCGATTTTAAAAATTTGGTAACTTAAATAAAAATTTTTAAATAGTTAAGCGATCAAATTATAATTTTTAAATTAAATAATTAAAATAAAATTTATTCATAATTTAATGATTAATAGTGTAATCAACCCTAAATCACAAGTAAAGTAATAATTATGTAAATCCCTCTACAATCTCTATTCTTACATCTTATAAAAAAAGTTACCCTATCTTGATTTTCTTATAGGGTACTATTTGTAGTTTGAATCCCAATCTACAAAAGATGAAATAATTTGAATTAGTAATTCGTTCATAAACAGCATGCAAAGAGGCAATATTTCTTGCATTGCGTCATGCATAAAGGAGAAATACATTGAAAATGAAGAGAGAGAATGGTGACAATAATACCAACACCCTTCCGCCCATAAGGCTGCATATAAACTTTTAATTATAGTATGAACAATGTCTTCGTCAATCATTTCAGCCGCTTTTTTTTTTTTTTTTTTTTTTGCCCTTTTTAATACTTGACTAAATCTTTTAATTCTTGGATACGAACTGAATTATTTATATATTAACAGAAAAGTAAACGGCTCTATTTTTCCAACTGTAGGCTTCACGTCAAAGTAATGAACAAAAAATATTTCAATTAGTATATTCTTTTTATTCATGGTTTTTATGGGATAAATTTTACTATAAATATTTTTTAATATATAAAAATAGTTAATTGTTTGACACATTTGGCATAATTTTTTAAGTTCAAATTTTTTACTCCTTCAAAATTTGAATTTTAGTTATTATATTTATATTTATAAAATTTTAATCTTTTTACTTTTCACATTTTAAAATTTAGGTTCAACTGTTAATAGTGCTAGAATTATTTCGTTAAATTTAGGTTTATTAGAGTTTCATTTTTTTAGTTACATGGTTATCAAGTGAGTTTTTTTTCTTCAAAATGTCACACAAACAAACTTAACGAATAAAAAATTAACAGTGTTAAAGTTGAACTTGAATATTGAAATTTGAAAATGTAGAAAGATTGAATTCTTGAAATAAAAATATAAGGATTGAATTTCAAATTTATAAAGAGTATAGAGACATGTAACATATTTTAACTTTTTTTATTTCCACAACTACGGTTAAAAAACCATAGCATGTTGTTAATTATTTTTTTGAGGTTACAAATATAAATAATGTGCATTCTAATTGTAATAAGCCCATTTTACTCGGGCCCATGAAAATAAAACAAAAAATAATAAAAACAAAAAAAATAAAAGTCATGTCTAGTTTTACAGTCTGTTTACAAAACTAAACAGATAACCTAGTGGCCCATTACACCCAGTGGCCCAGACCCAAACATTATGCGGCCCAAAAGGGCCCAACGCCTAAACAGAAACAGGGACATAGGGTTTCTGGGAAACCCTTGCGCCGCAGCACCCAGAAAAAAACAGACCCTGGTCGCGCCGCAGTCAGCGTGGATAGCCTTTGTCACCGCCGAGATCTGCGCTATTAACCTGCAAAAGGAAAGGCACAACAGAGGCAGTAAATAGGGCAAATAGAATCTGTACTTTTTTTTGGGGGGTTATAAAATCCCACTATAATCTGTAAACAGGGGGGAGATACACACGAATATACACAATACAATATACAAAAAATCAAAGAAACAACAGGTTTCTTTTTATCTTTTTATTTTTCTTTTCCGAATCTGTTTTTTTATTTATTTTTAGTTTTCTTTTTTTTCATATATAAGGGTTTAAAATATATTAAAAAAGAGAAAAAAAACTTGCATTTTCAGAATTTCGGCCACCATGTACGGTGGTCGGCGACGGCGGCAGACGGCGACAGGTCGCGCCGGAGCTTCGCCGGCGTTCATCCGGAAATCGCCCAAGGGGAGAGCATTTTTGAAGGCTCTCAAATTTGTTTTTGCTACTGAGGTGAAGAATGAAATTTTTTTAAAAAAAATTGGTTTATATAAGCTCCTAAAACGACGCCGTTTTGGGGCTGGCTACAATAGCCCAAAACGACGTCGTTTCCTCCTTTAACCCGCGCACTGACCCGACCCGCTACAAGGATCCGCGTGTTTTTGAGAAATGGGTTATTTGCGCATCAAGCCCTTCCGTATTTTTATTTTTTTAATTCAATTTTTTAAATTATAATTCGCCCTAGTAATTTTCTTGTTAATTCGTTTTAGTCCCCATTGATGCCGCGCGTTTTGGATTGGGGGGAATAATTTCCCAATTAGTCCCTATCTTTTTGGGGCACGTTACAATTCGGTCCCTTTGCCTCATTTTATTTCCATTTTTACCCTAAAAACTTTATTCTTGCTTTCAATTTAATCCTTTCTGTCATTATTGCTATTTTATTATTAAAATCAATTAATTTAAATTCATATTATTATTAATATCAATATTATTATTATTTTAGTATTACTATTATTTTTATTTTTATTACCACCACTACTACTATTATTATTATTTTAATATTATTATTATTATTATTATTTTCTATTATTATTATTACTATCATTATTTACATATCATTGTTTTAGTATTATTTAACTATATAATTTTATATTATCTTTATTATACTATATATTTTTTATTCACTTACATCATTTTAATTATTATTTTTATAATTGTTATTATCAGCATCATTATTATTATAATTTTCATTTTGTTTTTTTAATATTTTTTATTCTTTTCAATTATTGTTTAATCTTTTATCAATTTTCACTTACTTATTGTTTTCATTTATTATTAGCTTGTTATTTTATTCATATTGTTGATTCTTTTTGCTCTCGTTATTATTATTTGTATTATAGCAATTATTACCCAATTATGCATATTAGCCTTATAATTCATTTCATGTTTTACTAAAAATCTTACTCCATTTTATTCAAAAAAGTTCCTAAAATGAAGCAAGACTCGGTATTTGGGAGCTTTGAAAGAATTGTGCCCTAATTTACTGGGCTTCGATCTTTCTCATCGAATTTAAGCAATCGAGTACCCTTTTGAAATCAAAATTTATAAGTTTCAAATAAAAGCTTATTCTCAGAAAATCGAGATGTTGTGTCCTAACTTATTGGATATGACATTTTATTATCTCGAGGTAAGGATTTTCTACAAATAAAAACAAACTTTGTTTCGAAAACTTGAAATATTGCATCCTAACTCATTGGGTATGACATTTTATTTTTATTTTTATTATAAGAGAGTCTTAACATCCAATTTAATTTATTCAAGTTTTTCTTTCAAATAAAATGGATCGTATTTTAAAATTTTCAAATTCTCGACATAAGGACATTAATTAATCAATTAGGTACCAATTTTTGGGCGTTACGAGGGTGCTAATCCTTCCTCGTACGTAACCGACTCCCAAACCCGTTTTCTCGAATGTCGTAGACCAAAATCATTGTTTTGAAATAAAACGTTTTATAAGGTGATCCGATCACACCTAAGCAAAAAGGGATTGGTGGCGACTCTATTCGCTTTTAAAGTCGATCCCCGTTTTTTTCATAAAAACTTAAAAATGGTTTCTACAGCTTGGTGACTTCGCTGGGGACATAATAAGAGAGTCAAGCCGTAAAATTGATTATTTCCTGTCCTTTTGTCCAAATTTAAAAATCCGATTTTAAAAAAAAATATATGATCCTTTTTATTGCATGTGGTTCTAATTTTATAAAATATATTTGCATTGCACTGCATGACCGTTGTGGTCACACCCTTTTAAGTGGGAGTGAGAAGCTACTCCTTCGTGAGGTTTTCACCTCCGTGCAGGATAGTGAATCGCTTTCGGGATACATCCGTACCTATATCTTCGTAAGATTTTCATCTCCGTGCAGACCATAGGGAAATATATTCCCCTGAACTGAACTCGATCTGTATGAGCCTATAATGGGTGAAGATTGAGGAATCTGCTGGTTCAGGTACCTCAACTTTAGAGCTAAACCACATGTAGAAAACCTAAGGGCTTACCCTAGGTAGAACTATGCCAAACCCTAGTGGTCACCCAGATAGGTGCCCTATTTTGTTATTTATGTGCTAACGTGTTCTCTTTTGTTTTGATTGCATTGCATTCACATCATAGAAAAGAGGTGTTGATTCAAATTCGATTGCTAAATAGAAGAGTTTGTAATGAGAAAATGGATTTCTTGATAAAGTGGATTATAATACGGCCATCCGAATATGGTCCAAGTAAACACAATGAGAAAAGACTGATAGTCCGTCAAGGAATACAAGACTTTATTGCCCAAGGATTCAAGCTGACAAAGACTATTTGAGAATCACCACGTCTCGGCTTTCTTGAAGAGGCTAACAAGCATTACGAGGATAAGTGAGTAAGGAGTCGCGGCCCAAGCAAAAAGGAGCTAGTAGAGGCATCTATTAAAAGTTTGCAAGATTTGACCTTTGCGAAGAAGGGGATTGATGCTTTTGCTTGGAATAGGAGGGCAAGGCCGCATATGTAATCCGTTTTATGTAAAGGAATTTATTTTCTAGAAAAGTTGTTCTAATGAAATTGAATTCAGAATCAACGCCTCTCTTTCTTTTTGCATTCATTTCATGCATTTGCATTACAACGCATCATATGCATTAAAATCCATAGAAGGACCCTAATTAGTTGAAGTTATTTCAGAAAAAGAGAGGAAGAGCGAAAGTTAATTTGGAAACTAAACCTCGTTACGGTACTCGTGCTAAGACGAAAGATATGGATCAAAGACTTGAACAGTTCCAAAGAGACATGCAAGACCAGCTGCAAGAGCAGTTGGCAAAGATCCAACAAGATATGAGGGAACAAATGATGGAAGCCCAAAGGAATATGGTGGCTCAAATGATTCAGCTACTGAATGGGGCAATGGACAAGGGAAAAGGTCCCATGCTGGAAAAGATAATGAGGATTACTGTAACACCCCAAACCCGGCCCAAACATTACGGCCGAATTTGGTATGTCACAGAGAAAACCATTTTGAAAATCCCTTTAGCCGATTTGAGTTTTGATGAAAACATCTTCATTTTCAATTATCATGCTAAAACCATACTTGGTTTGTTCTAAAAATATTTATTAGGTCAAGTAGTTACAGGTTTCAAATGTACCCGATCGCACTTCCAAAACATTTTGCGTTTGATTTGAGAAAACATGTGCACCCATTTTAATATTATTAAATAGTTTAAACAAAATATTAAAAACATGTAAAGATAATAAAAATAATCCTAGGAGGCCTTATTACAACTTGATTAAAACAAAACCAACAATAAAAATAAAAATAACTAAAATCCAAGTTCATTAAATTCAAATCCCACTGCATGGCCACCTTGAGTCCATCCGGCTCCATCTCCGCGATCTACTCATCTGTAAAATGTTAAGGGAAAGGGGTGAGTCACCGAGACTCAATGTGTAAATCCCCCAACCGGAAAATACATCTCATACACAATTCATTAATAAACATGCTCATGCAACCCCACTAGCCATCCATACTCCTTTTCTACCCCGTGTGGTCAAAACCACCGATGACTTAAAGTCACAATTTAAATGATGGGCCAACCCATCGTGTGGTCAAAACCACCGATGACCATAGGTCACGTAATATCAAATGTGGTCAAAACCTTTGGTGGTACCAAACCACTTTGGGACTTAGTCGCAAATAATCAATTGTTGTGGTCAAAACCACCGATGACCATAGGTCACAATAATCTGATGGGGCCAACCCATCTTGTGGTCAAAACCACCGACGACGATCCATAGTTCATCCCCCTCCTCTCATCAATCCCACCATCACATGCTTATACAACAAATTTCATATATCATGTCATAGTATTAAACATCATGTGATGGCATGCAAACATATATCAAAAATCACAAGTTAGGGGACTTACCGGAATCCATGTTTAAGCCCACAAGCATATCATAGATCACTACCAAAATTTATACTCAAGACAATAATATAGCAAGTTTATTAATAAAGTGTGTAAAGAGTTTACACACTGTTTCTACTAGGAATTCCTAGATCCAGAAGATCCGATCTACGTCGCTAGATCTCTTGTCTTACAAATGATTTGGTTTCCTACCAAATCCCGAGCCAAGTGATGGTTCACCCCCGACAATCGGCCACACCTTCCTCCTAAACCGATTGGGGAAGAAGAGAGCACCCTTTTCTTTGATGTTAGGCCAAAACTAAAGCCAAATAGGGAGGAGTAGCTTCGGCTAAAGAGATGCTGGAATTTTGAATAATTTTGGGCGGTTTGTCTAAAGGAATTTTGGCAGACAAGATGGTAGGGGTTCGGCTAATGAAGGAAGAAAAGAAAAAGAAAATATGTAGGGAAATCAATGGTGATTTTTGGCTAAGTAAAAGAGGAAGATCTTTGGAAAATTTTGAAGGATTTCCTAGGGGAAATTCAGCAAGCAGAGAGAGGAAAAGAAGAAGAAATAGTTCTTTGGAATTTTTGGGCACTTCTTGTTGTACAAAATCAATTTTGAACAGACCCCTAGGAGTCCCAATGTGGCCAATTCCTCCCTTTTAGGTGATAAATTCCAGCTTTTATTTATCACAAAACAAAGCAGAATTATCCTACATTTAATCCTTTATTCACCTTCAACAATTAATAACAATTAGACTACTAATAATGCCCCCCTTCCAGCCGAATTTTTGCAAAAATAAAACCTTATTTTTATCAATTTAAAGAGTCCACATTCATGCCAATTTCCACCCATGCACGCCAAACAAAGAAAAGAAAAGAAATTAAAGACCAAATCGCCGCTATCTTTGGCTCGAACCAGTGACCTCAAGCGTGACCCCCCTTTTCACGCCTTAAGCCACTCTTCCCTTTGGACTGTTATGACATAAAGCCCTCACCTTTTAATTATAAGCCTTCTTCCTGGCCCTTACTCCTTCAACGCCAAAGCCCAAAAAAATAAAACTCCTTGCGTCCCTTGCGTTTCGAACCTGAGACCTTCGTGCCAACACCCTTAAGTGGCGCACCAAGCCACTTGTGCCAAGCCTATTCTTTGTGCCATAATTCGCCCAAATTTCTTTAAAGCCCTATCTCGCCTAGCTCCCTCCTTTCAGGTACTAAAAAAAAAAAATTTAATACTAAGTCAGGCCTAGCTCGGGTTTAATTCTAGACCTTAGATCATGCCAAATAAAATCATATTTATTTATTTCTTGAAGCCCACATGGAATTTATTTAAATTATAAATAACCCCTAATTCAGGGTGTTACAATTTTACCCCTTTTAAAAATAATTTCGTCCTGGAAATTACTTACTAACGAATAGTCGTACATCTTGACTCACCGTGCTACGCTTATGCTGCGCACTCTGATCTTAATAGAACTATCCTACTTCCTAGGCACAATCTCTAAGTTCACAACCAAGGTTTTTGTGCACTTCCTTAGTAAAACAAGAAAACTCTACAATAATCAAAGCAATTAAGGGTATTCGAAGTAAGGAACATACCCGTTGTCGCATCTCCGCACATCCTCCTCCTCGCGACGGCCAAGCGCATAAGCCAACCTTGGTTGCCTCGCCTCTGCACCTTCAGCACCTCGGCCACGCCCGTTACCATTTCCATTACCTCTAACTGCACCTCGACCCCTCTGTGGTTGTTGGTTATCCCTTTTGTTCGGTGCACGATCCTGACCTTCCGTTCTCAGCCTAGCTGCCTTCCTAGGACAGTCTCTAACTCGATGCTCCATAGACCCACATTCAAAGCATCCACGATTACCATTCCAACACTCCCTCTTGTGAAACTTGCCACACTTAACACACCGTGGCGGCCATTGAGGATTAGTAACAGCAGCAGGCCTAGCAGCTTGATCCGACCCATCAAACCTCGTCCTCTTCTGTTAATTACCCGAGAACCTTGAAGGTTCCGAGCTCCTCTTATTCCAATTCCGTTCTTGGTTCCGCTTAACGGACTGTCTTACTCCCTCAGCAACTTTAGACTTCTCCACAAGAACAACAAACTCTCATTCCTGTTGTGGAGCTATCATCATTCTCAGCTCATCTCTAAGCCCATCTTCGAACCTGACACAGCGCACATGCTCGGTACCCACAATACCACGAGCATACCTACTCAACCGGAGGAACTCGGCCTCATATTCCGCCATCGACTTATTCCCCGAACGAGTTCAAGAAAGCCTTTCATTTGTCGTCTACATAGCTAGTTCCAATATACTTCTTTTGATAGGCATCCTTGAAAAATTCCCAGGTGAGGTTTTCTGCCACCGTTCCATCCCTTACAGTGAGCCACCACTGATATGACTCATCCCGAAGCAAAGAAATTATACCCTTTAATTTCTCCTCAGCTGTAAAATCTATGTCATCCATGATCCTTTCAGTTGCTTCCAACCAGTACTCCGCCGCACTGGGTGCCACTCCAAAAACTACCCTAAATACTTCTGCTCCGTTAGCCCGGAGTCATTCAACCACCGATTTACAGGCTCCTGCACCCGCGCCAGCCTCAACAACTCGTTCCAATACCCGTAATACAGCTTGAGATACGACATCATCACCACCCGTCTGATCTTAAAATTCGATTTCATGCCGGCAGATCCAGCATCTCATCTCGGCATCCGTGACCGGACCTTGCTGGCTCGACAAGGTCATCCTACCCCTACCACGGCCACGCGGCGGATGTCCACGACCTCTTGAACTCATTCTAACGATTGCGCTTATCTAATTAAGAAATTTTTATGGATTAGTACGTGTTTCACTTTGGTTATCTACGACGAAATTTTATGAAAAGTTTAATAAGGATTCTTTCGATCAAACAAAGTTTTAAGTTCTCTATCCTAGTTCACACAGAGAAGAACATCCATTCCCTACTACCTTTCATACTTATTCACTCTTCGGACGTTTCTGTCCCGTTTCTATCCCAGGGGTATTTTTGTCATTTTCCTACAGGGGCAGAGAAATTCTAAAACTTTAATAATTCAGAACACTTTAAAATTTCACAAAACTGGAGGGTATTTTTGAAAATTTGACAAACTGGAGGTATAGCAGAATTTTGGAAACCAGGGGTATTTTGGTAATTTTGTCAATCAGGGGTAATTTTGTAAATTTCAAAAGTCAGGGTATTATTTTGAAATACAAATTTTGGGATACTTTTGCAAAATAAAAGAATTTATTGAAATCAGGGTAATATGGTAAATTTTAAAACCAAGGGTATTTTCGTAAATTTGCCACTAGGGGCATTTTGGTAATTTTTGTAAGTCAAGAATATTTTGAAAGTTTTCCAACATAATTTTTTTTTCTACTATTTAAAAAGAGATATTTTAGTGATTTTAAAACTAAATTTTTCCTTAAAACATGGCTAATCCCTTTCGGGTTTTATTTAGCGTGTTTAGCCTATGACCGAGTCCTCTTGGTTAGGGTGAACCGAAGCTACGCACCATGTAGGAATCCCGTAAAGAGGAGGTGAGTCACAAGGATCGCTTAAATACCAAGCTCTTCTTCGGATCCAATCCTAGACATGCGCACCAAGGTTACCACACCCTAACTCTCGCGACTTGGTCCTAGGTTTGTTTAATTAGGCTTTTAAAGTCTTATGTCTTTTGTTGGGGTAACTAGTCCTAAGGTTTAAAGCACTTATCACTATCTACGTTCCATGCTTCCTACCCTTCTACTGGACAATAAATCATACGAAGTTAGGAGTACTTACAGGCGGATAGGTCTGCAGGAGACTCGGTGCCATGCTATTCAAAACCAAAAATATTTCTCAAAGGCCTACTAAAACATTTTGGGCCTTGGGCCCCTACAGCAGAGCTTTGAACTGGGCTCTGATACCAATTTTGTAACACCCCAAACCTGGCCCAAACATTACGGCCGAATTTGGTATGTCACAGAGAAAACCATTTTGAAAATCCCTTTAGCCGATTTGAGTTTTGATGAAAACATCTTCATTTTCAATTATCATGCTAAAACCATACTTGCTTTGTTCTAAAAATATTTATTAGGTCAAGTTGTTACAGGTTTCAAATGTACCCGATCGCACTTCCAAAACATTTTGCGTTTGATTTGAGAAAACATGTGCACCCATTTTAATATTATTAAATAGTTTAAACAAAATATTAAAAACATGTAAAGATAATAAAAATAATCCTAGGAGGCCTTATTACAACTTGATTAAAACAAAACCAACAATAAAAATAAAAATAACTAAAATCCAAGTTCATTAAATTCAAATCCCACTGCATGGCCACCTTGAGTCCATCCGGCTCCATCTCCGCGATCTACTCATCTGTAAAATGTTAAGGGAAAGGGGTGAGTCACCGAGACTCAATGTGTAAATCCCCCACCCGGAAAATACATCTCATACACAATTCATTAATAAACATGCTCATGCAACCCCACTAGCCATCCATACTCCTTTTCTACCCCGTGTGGTCAAAACCACTAATGACTTAAAGTCACAATTTAAATGATGGGGCCAACCCATCGTGTGGTCAAAACCACTGATGACCATAGGTCACGTAATATCAAATGTGGTCAAAACCACTGGTGGTACCAAACCACTGGGACTTAGTCGCAAATAATCAATCGTTGTGGTCAAAACCACTGATGACCATAGGTCACAATAATCTGATGGGGCTAACCCATCTTGTGGTCAAAACCACTGACGACAGTCCATAGTTCATCCCCCCTCCTCTCATCAATCCCACCATCACATGCTTATACAACAAATTTCATATATCATGTCATAGTATTAAACATCATGTGATGGCATGCAAACATATATCAAAAATCACAAGTTAGGGGACTTACCCGGAATCCATGTTTAAGCCCACAAGCATATCATATATCACTACCAAAATTTATACTCAAGACAATAATATAGCAAGTTTATTAATAAAGTGTGTAAAGAGTTTACACACCTGTTTCTACCGGAATTCCTAGATCCTGAAGATCCGATCTACGTCGCTAGATCTCTTGTCCTTACAAATGATTTGGTTTCCTACCAAATCCCGAGCCAAGTGATGGTTCACCCCCCGACAATCGGCCACACCTTCCTCCTAAACCGATTAGGGAAGAAGAGAGCACCCTTTTCTTTGATGTTCGGCCAAAACTACAGCAAATAGGGAGGAGTAGCTTCGGCTAAAGAGATGCTGGAATTTTGAATAATTTTGGGCAGTTTGTCTAAGGGAATTTCGGCAGCAAGATGGTAGGGGTTCGGCTAATGAAGGAAGAAAAGAAAAAGAAAATATGTAGGGGAAATCAATGGTGATTTTTGGCTAAGTAAAAGAGGAAGATCTTTGGAAAATTTTGAAGGATTTCCTAGGGGAAATTCGCGTGAAGAGAGAGAAAAAGAAGAAGAAATAGTTGCTGGAATTTTTGGGCACTTCTTGTTTGTACAAAATCAATTTTGAACAGACCCCAAGGAGTCCCAATGCTGGCCAATTCCTCCTTTTAGGTGATAAATTCCAGCTTTTATTTATCACAAAACAAAGCAGAATTATCCTACATTTAATCCTTTATTCACCTTCAACAATTAATAACAATTAAACTACTAATAATGCCCCCTTCCCAATTAATTTTTGCAAAAATAAAACCTTATTTTTATCAATTTAAAGAGTCCACATTCATGCCAATTTCCACCCATGCACGCCAAAGAAGAAAAGAAAAGAAATTAAAGACCAAAGCTCACTGCTATCTTTGGCTCGAACCGATGACCTCAAGCAAAGCCCCCTTTTCACGCCTTAAGCCACTCTTCCTTTTGATGTCATGACATAAAGCCCTCACCTTTTAATTATAAGCCTTCTTCTGGCCCTTACTCCTTCAACGCCAAAGCCCAAAAAAATAAAACTCCTTGCGTCCCTTGCGTTTTCGAACTGAGACCTTCGTGCCAACACCCTTAAGTGGCGCACCAAGCCACTTGTGCCAAGCCTATTCTTTGTGCCATAATTCGCCCAAATTTCTTTAAAGCCCTATCTCGCCTAGCTCCCTCCTTTCGGGTACTAAAAAAATTTAATACTAAGTCGAGGCCTAGCTCGGGTTTAATTCTAGACCTTAGATCATGCCAAATAAAATCATATTTATTTATTTCTTGAAGCCCACATGGAATTTATTTAAATTATAAATAACCCCTAATTGAGGGGTGTTACAATTTTACCCCTTTTAAAAATAATTTCATCTCCCGAAATTACTTACTAACGAATAGTCGTACATCTTGACTCACCGTGCTACGCTTATGCTGCACTGACTGATCTTAATAGAACTATCCTACTTCCTAGGCACAATCTCTAAGTTCACAACCAAGGTTTTGTGCACTTCCTAGTAAAACAAGAAAACTCTACAATAATCAAAGCAATTAAGGGTATTCCGTAAGTAAGGAACATACCCGTTGTCGCATCCGGCACATCCTCCTCCTCGCGACGCCAACCGCATAAACCAACCTTGGTTGCCTCGCCTCTGCACTTCAAGCACCTCGGCCACGCCTGTTACCATTTCCATTACCTCTAAGCGCACCTCGACCCTCTCGTGATTGTTGGTTATCCCTTTGTTCGGTGCACGATCCCCGACCTTCCGTTCTCAGCCTAGCTGCCTTCCTAGGACAGTCTCTAACTCGATGCTCCATAGACCCACATTCAAAGCATCCACGATTACCATTCCAACACTCCCCCTTGTGAAACTTGCCACACTTAACACACCGTGGCGGCCATTGAGGATTAGTAACAGCAGCAGGCCTAGCAGCTTGATCCGACCCATCAAACCTCGTCCTCTTCTGTTAATTACCCGAGAACCTTGAAGGTTCCGAGCTCCTCTTATTCCAATTCCGTTCTTGGTTCCGCTTAACGGACTGTCTTACTCCCTCAGCAACTTTAGACTTCTCCACAAGAACAACAAACTCTCATTCTTGTTGTGGAGCTATCATCATTCTCAGCTCATCTCTAAGCCCATCTTCGAACCTGACACAACGCTCATGCTCGGTACCCACAATACCACGAGCATACCTACTCAACCGGAGGAACTCGGCCTCATATTCCGCCACTGACTTATTTCCCCCGAACGAGTTCAAGAAAGCTTCATTTGTGCGCCTACATAGCTAGTTCCAATATACTTCTTTTGATAGGCATCCTTGAAAAATTCCCGTGTGAGGTTTTACGCCACTGTTCCATCCCTTACTGGTGAGCCACCACCGATATGACTCATCCGAAGCAAAGAAATTATACCCTTTAATTTCTCCTCATTTTGTAAAATCTATGTCATCCATGATCCTTTCGATTGCTTCCAACCAAGACTCTCCGTGACGGGTGCCACTCCAAAAACTACCCTAAATATACGCTCCAGTTGGCGAGTCATTCAACCACCGATTTACTGAGTGCTTCGCACCCGCGCCGGCCTCAACAACTCGTTCCAATACCCGTAATCTGACTTGAGATACGACATCATCACCACCCGTCGATCTTGAAATTGGGTTTACGCCACCGGCAGATCAAGCATCTCATCTCCGCACGTGACCGGACTGCACCTTTGGCTTCGACAAGGTCATCCTACCCCTACCACGCCACGCGCGGCGGATGTCCACGACCTCTTGAACTCATTCTAACAATTGCGCTTATCTAATTAAGAAATTTTTATGGATTAGTACGTGTTTCACTTTGGTTATCTCATGATTTAAATTTTATGAAAAGTTTAATAAGGATTCTTTCGATCAAACAAAGTTTTAAGTTCTCTATCCTAGTTCACACAGAGAAGAACATCCATTCCCTACTACCTTTCATACTTATTCACTCTTGGACGTTTCATGTCCCGTTTCTATCCTGTGGGTATTTTTGTCATTTTCCTACTGAGGGAGAGAAATTCTAAAACTTTAATAATTCAGAACACTTTAAAATTTCACAAAACTGGAGGGTATTTTTTGAAAATTTGACAAACTGGAGGTATAGCAGAATTTTGGAAACCAGGGGTATTTTGGTAATTTTGTCAATCAGGGGTAATTTTGTAAATTTCAAAAGTCAGGGTATTATTTTGAAATACAAATTTTGGGATACTTTTGCAAAATAAAAGAATTTATTGAAATCAGGGTAATATGGTAAATTTTAAAACCAAGGGTATTTTCGTAAATTTGCCACTAGGGGCATTTTGGTAATTTTTGTAAGTCAAGAATATTTTGAAAGTTTTCCAACATAAATTTTTTTTTCTACTATTTAAAAGAGATATTTTAGTGGTTTTAAAACTAAAGTTTTCCTTAAAACATGGCTAATCCCTTTCGGGTTTTATTTAGCGTGTTTAGCCTATGACCGAGTCCTCTTGGTTAGGGTGAACCGAAGCTACGCACCAGGTAGGAATCCCGTAAAGAGGAGGTGAGTCACAAGGACTGCTTAAATACCAAGCTCTTCCGGATCCAATCCTAGACATGCGCACCAAGGTTACCACACCCTAACTCGGCGACTTGGTCCTAGGTTTGTTTAATTAGGCTTTTAAAGTCTTATGTCTTTTGTTGGGGTAACTAGTCCTAAGGTTTAAAGCACTTATCACTATCTACGTTCCATGCTTCCTACCCTTCTACAGACAATAAATCATACAGAAGTTAGGAGTACTTACCTGGGCGGATAGGTGCCGGAGACTCGGTGCCATGCTATTCAAAACCAAAAATATTTCTCAAAGGCCTACTAAAACATTTTGGGCCTTGGGCCCCTACAGCAGAGCTTTGAACTGGGCTCTGATACCAATTTTGTAACACCCCAAACCTGGCCCAAACATTACGGCCGAATTTGGTATGTCACAGAGAAAACCATTTTGAAAATCCCTTTAGCCGATTTGAGTTTTGATGAAAACATCTTCATTTTCAATTATCATGCTAAAACCATACTTGCTTTGTTCTAAAAATATTTATTAGGTCAAGTTGTTACTGAGTTTCAAATGTACCGATCGCACTTCCAAAACATTTTGCGTTTGATTTGAGAAAACATGTGCACCCATTTTAATATTATTAAATAGTTTAAACAAAATATTCAAAACATGTAAAGATAATAAAAATAATCCTAGGAGGCCTTATTACAACTTGATTAAAACAAAACAAACAATAAAAATAAAAATAACTAAAATCCAATTTCATTAAATTCAAATCCCACTGCATGGCCATCTTGAGTCCATCCGGCTCCATCTCCGCTATCTACTCATCTGCAAAATGTTAAGGGAAAGGGGTGAGTCACCGAGACTCAATGTGTAAATCCCCCACCCGGAAAATACATCTCATACACAATTCATAAATAAACATGCTCATGCAACCCCACTAGCCACCCATACTCCTTTTCTACCCCGTGTGGTCAAAACCACTGATGACTTAAAGTCACAATTTAAATGATGGGGCCAACCCATCGTGTGGTCAAAACCACTGATGACCATAGGTCACGTAATATCAAATGTGGTCAAAACCACTTTGGTGGTACCAAACCACCGGGACTTAGTCGCAAATAATCAATCGTTGTGGTCAAAACCACCGATGACCATAGGTCACAATAATCTGATGGGGCCAACCCATCTTGTGGTCAAAACCACTCGACGACTGGGTCTATAGTTCATCCCCTCCTCTCATCAATCCCACCATCACATGCTTATACAACAAATTTCATATATCATGTCATAGTATTAAACATCATGTGATGGCATGCAAACATATATCAAAAATCACAAGTTAGGGGACTTACCGGAATCCATGTTTAAGCCCACAAGCATATCATAGATCACTACCAAAATTTATACTCAAGACAATAATATAGCAAGTTTATTAATAAAGTGTGTAAAGAGTTTACACACTGTTTCTCTAGGAATTCCTAGATCCAGAAGAAGATCCGATCTACGTCGCTAGATCTCTTGTCCTTACAAATGATTTGGTTTCCTACCAAATCCCGAGCCAAGCGATGGTTCACCCTCGACAATCGGCCACACCTTCCTCCTAAATCGATTGGGGAAGAAGAGAGCACCCTTTTCTTTGATGTTCGGCCAAAACTACAGCAAATAGGGAGGAGTAGCTTCGGCTAAAGAGATGCTGGAATTTTGAATAATTTTAGGCGATTTGTCTAAGGGAATTTCTGTGACAAGATGGTAGGGGTTCGGCTAATGGAGGAAGAAAAGAAAAAGAAAATATGTAGGGAAATCAATGGTGATTTTTGGCTAAGTAAAAGAGGAAGATGGAAAATTTTGAAGGATTTCCTAGGGGAAATTAAGCAGAAAGCAGAGGAAAAAGAAGAAGAAATAGTTGCTAGAATTTTTGGGCACTTCTTGCTGTAAAAATCAATTTTGAACAAATTTCAAGGAGTCCCAATGCTGGCCAATTCCTCCTTTTAGGTGATAAATTCAGCTTTTATTTATCACAAAACAAAGCAGAATTATCCTACATTTAATCCTTTATTCACCTTCAACAATTAATAACAATTAAACTACTAATAATTCCCCCTTCCAAATGAATTTTTGCAAAAATAAAACCTTATTTTTATCAATTTAAAGAGTCCACATTCATGCCAATTTCCACCCATGCACGCCTTGAAAGAAAAGAAAAGAAATTAAAGACCAAACTCATCGCTATCTTTGGCTCGAACCAGTGACCTCAAGCAGTGAGCCCCCCTTTTCACGCCTTAAGCCACTCTTCCTTTTGGTGTCATGACATAAAGCCCTCACCTTTTAATTATAAGCCTTCTTCCCGGCCCTTACTCCTTCAACGCCAAAGCCCAAAAAAATAAAACTCCTTGCGTCCCTTGCGTTTGAACTCGAGACCTTCGTGCCAACACCCTTAAGTGGCGCACAAGCCACTTGTGCCAAGCCTATTCTTTGTGCCATAATTCGCCCAAATTTCTTTAATGCCCTATCTCGCCTAGCTCCCTCCTTTCAGGTACTAAAAAAAAAAATTTAATACTAAGTCAGGCCTAGCTCGGGTTTAATTCTAGACCTTAGATCATGCCAAATAAAATCATATTTATTTATTTCTTGAAGCCCACATGGAATTTATTTAAATTATAAATAACCCCTAATTCAGGGTGTTACAATTACCCTCCGGGTTTTACCCCACTGCATGCACAACTTGAAGCAGATCCTCAAAGGCCATCTGTTACAATTAGGCCTCAACAAGGGCAAGCTGATGCTGGGGTACCCATGAATTTCCAAGTTGGCTCAGGATCTGACCCAGGAGATAACCCTGCTGATCCTGTTATCCCTGATTTAGATATAGCGGAGATGGAACCGGGGAACGAAGTTTCCAAGACCTTTGATAAACCGAAATAGTAACACATTTTAGGCTCACATTTAGTATGCTTTTGGATGAATTATCCCTTATTTTATGTAAAAAGGTGCTCTTAATCCTTTCTTTTCATGATATATACTCAGGAAAGCACCAGGGGATGAAAAGAACGCAAAACGGGCTTAAAATGGGACAAATGGGCCAAAGCATGAAATCGACACGGCCTAGACCAAAGATCACACGGTCGTGCCTCCTTAAAGATCTCGAACACGGCCTGGACCATGATTTACACGGCCGTGCCTCATTAAAGAAGTCCGAGCACGGCCTGACCACGATCCACACGGGCGTGTGCCATGGCCGTGTCCCTGTCGCTGGAAAGAGCAATTTCACTCGGATTTGGATGCTTGGAGGCAAAGAAACACACTTCAAAGTCTAATTAAACCCCCAATTAGGAATTGCACTCAAATTAGGATACTTGGAGGCCAAGTAACACATCTCAAAGCCTATATAAACACCCTAGGGGGCAACTTAATTGGGGAGTTCAGGCAGAAACCCTCTGTCGAGGGAGCCCGAAAGCCATCGTCTAGGGGCATCGTGCTAGGCCAGAGAAGGCAGATTTGTGGGGATTCACTCAGGGATAGCCAGTTGATCCATCTCAAGAAGCCAGAGTTATACTCAAGACGGAGGATCTTCTCTTCAATTCCTTCAGTGGGTTTTAGGGATTTCTTATGTTTTGTTTTATCTTTTCTCTTGAGATGTTTTCCTTTATTGTTATGAACTAAACCCTTCGGATACCCGAAGGGGATGAAACCTATGATGAATCTTGTTATTTGATTATTTGAATTATATGATAAATACTTAGTTTGTTCTTAATTATGTGAGCTTAATCCAAATTTAATGTGCTTAGGTGGAGGAGGAATAGACCCTGCCTAAGAGTAGATCCAACATAATTAAGCGGAGTTGATCGCACGCCTAGAGATAGGGTGACGAGATTTTACCGGATTAGGGTGAAACCTAATATGGGAATCCATAGATCGATTTACTGCTATTCTAGGGGGTTATTATAAGAGAACGAGAGTTCCACTAATTAACCTAGGGTTAGACGTTATTCACCTCGAGAGAGGGTTTAATATATGTTAGGGAGTCTTACGGATCAAACTAAGTGAATAAATCGTATGGTTCAGTGTTAGATAACAAGTGAAGTCTAGGTGGATTCTTCCTAGGGTATCGTCTAAATCAACTGAGTTTTTCCCAAGTTATTTTCCAAAATTCATTCTTCTTTGTCTTAGAGTCTTTAGTTTAGTAGTTAATTAATTTAGATTAATAAACAAGCTTCACTTATTTTAGGCTAAATAATAAAAAGAAAGTTAGTATTAGTACTTTTAGTTCCTTTGGGTTCCATAATCCGGTCTTGCCTAAACTATACTACTGTTCGATAGGTGCACTTGCCTTTAATCGTTGTCAGAGTTAGTTTCCAAGTTCGATCATTCTTTTATAAATTTTAAAACTCTGATTTACAGCGATCAAGTTTTTGGCGTCATTGCCGGGGAACTAAAATATTAAGAAAGCTCTATTTTTATTACTTTAGCCATTTTTTTATTTTCTGTAATTTATTTTATTATTATTATTTTTTATTATTACTTTGCTAAATTTTATTTTATTTGATTTTGACAGATAGAGGAGATGGCACTGAATAACTATCAGTGGCAAGTTACGAGGACAAAGCCAATAAAAGCAGCCGATATATACGACCTCGACCCAGTAACCAGGCTATCAAACCAGTTAGAGATATTACATAAAAAATTTAATGGTTTATACGGTTCCTCGCAGGTACATCCAGTTATGTAGTGTGAAACAAGCGGAGGCGTGGCGAATCCTGAGTACCCACCTTACGGACATGGCATGGAAAGCGAACAAGTCCACTATATGAGTAACTATTCTAAACCTCAAAATAATTTTTATAGTGACACTTATAATGCAGGTTGGAGGTACCATCCTAATTTCTCGTGGGATGATCAAAGTAGCCAAAGACATGAACTTCCTTTAAATTTTCAACAACCACCTTACCAATAGGAAGAGGAGTCGTACCTTGAAGAGATGCTGACAAAATTCATGGCAGCCACCGATAATCGTCTCCAAGACACTGAAACCACCCTTGAGACCCAACAAGCATCGATCAAAGGGATCGAGAGCCAAGTTAGGGTAGTCACTGAGTCAGTTGGGGAACTTACTAAGTCAGTTATACAACTTGCTAAGTCGATCTCGAGAACTACCACAAGAAAGCTTGCCCGCATAATCTGAAACTAACCCGAGTGAACAAAATCAAGCCATTTACGATAGTGAAGGGTTAGACGAACCAAACCCAAGGGAAGAACATGTGGCAAGCGAAGGTAAGGTTGAAGTGTGCCATGATATATCAAAACCGGCAATTACAGAGTACCAACCTCGTGTGCCATATCCCGATGTAATAAAGAAAGACCACACAGAGGAAGAAGTCGGTGAACTCACACTTCGTGTAGACGACGAAACAATCACTCTTCAAGCTCTTGACTCAGCTAGGACATCGAGTAATAAAGGTACGAACGTTAATTCTATTGATAACCATTTGGTTCAACCTTCTTTACAGGAAGCATCACGAAATCACCTAGTTGAGCTAGATCTTAGACCTCGTACCCATAAAGAAATAATTCATGAAGGACTAAGGCTTCAGGTCGAGGAACTAGACGAGTGGAAAACACACTTTAAAGAGAAATTAGGAAAACACGAAGTGAAACCGACGGCAACCCCAGACGAGCTGATAGGAACAACAAATCACTTCAAAATAGGGGATCAGGTATTGTTGAATAAGGAAGATCCTCGAATCACCAATTTAGACCTCAAGACAAACGAAGAAATCACTTTTGAGGTACTTAATGTCTTCCTATACGGCACAGTCGAGGTAAGCAATCCTAAATTCAACACTTTTGAGGTAAACATTACTCGACTTAAGCTTTATATCCACAATCGAATTGATCGCATGAGAAAGGATTTTCACCTCCTCAACCCACCTTAACCATATGAATGAGAGGTAAAGTCTAGCTTAAGACTATAAACGAGCACTTTTCGGGAGGCAACCCGAGCACTAACCTCATTTAATTTTCATATTTTATTTTAATTTTTACTTTCATAATTTTATTTTTTTTTACTTTTAGCATTTAACTACAAACTAACCGAATAAGTGAAACACGATTCCCATACCACACGGCCGTGGCCGTGGCCGTGTGGACACCGCAGGTAGGTACATGGGCGTGGACCGTATCACAATTTACTTTTATTTTTATTTTTTTATTTTCATTTTCATTTTCATTTATTTATTTTTATTTATTTTTCATTTTTCAATTTTATTTTCTTTATTATTTTCTTCTTATTTTTTGTACCATTTAGATTTAGCTTAGGATACAATAAAATCAAGCCGGCTACTTCGAGGATTCAAATTCAAACGGTTCAAGGCGCTTCCCCACATTCACCTCCAATCCGATCCGGTTTCTTTTCATTAACTTCATCCAAAATTCAGGAAGTTTCACTTCTCTCCCTATCTTTTGATTTTCTCACTATATTGCCATTTTATCTATCTTTGTACATTGAGGGCAATGTACATCTTAAGTGTGGGGGGGTTAACTATGGTATTATTTGAAAATCCCTGAATTATGCCTTATCCTAAAGCAAGTTTCTCATATTATGATTAGAATGAAATTTCCCTTGAATTATGATTTTTATTGATATGGTTTAGATTAAGTCATTGATAATTGCGCATTGATGATTAAATTCCAAGAATACTAGAGAATCAAGCATGATAAGTCTATTTTTCAGAAATTAAAATTTTTTTAGGATGTTTACCTAAATTTAAATATTACTTTGAAGTTTGAAATTTACGAGGTGGACATCAAAATACCCATAATTTTTGTGAGATTTTGAGCCTTATAGAGCATAAATTCTTTTTCTTTCTCACTTTATTGATTATGAGTATGTCAACACTGATTTGTTATTCTAGAACTTGCATCGATTATACATGTCGAGACCACATTTTTTGATTTGATACATAGAGATGATAAAGGCACCTAGGATCTAACCCACTTACTCCATTAAAAGCCTACCTTTACAAATTAACCCCTAGTGAACCCCTTTTAATCCTAACAACCCTATTTATTGACTCACTCACTAATATTAACCCAGAACCCCTTTGTTTTTGTTATCACCATTCCTTTTGACTACCCTTATATCGAGATTTGATTTGATTAATAGCCTACTTATGTTTTTTATTTCAGTTATGTATTCATAGTTTGTTCTAAAAAAAAATCAAAAGTATATTCAATATTCATTATTAGTTATGTTATTAAACGAGCTTATACATTTAAATTGCAAATATCGAAGAAGAAGCTCGTTATATTAGTATTATTAGTTTCAATTGACATAATTATTATTATTAGTTCATTAGTTCTTAGTTAGGTAATTTGTCAATTCAAACTCAATTCTAACCTTCTAATTCAACCTTATTCCACACCTTAACCCTAGCCCCGTTACAACCCTAACAAAGACCTTTTGATTTGTGTTTCATCTCATATTTCAGTGGTGGAGATTTGATTTTCATGCAAGCCTATGGGATTAACTCTTCATGTTTGACTTTTGAGTGCCTAAATTTTGAACCTTAAACACTTTGAGTGATTTGAGTGAATCTTTAGTGAGGATGTCAATCCTTGACAATTTCAAATCAGAGGTAATTATTTAGATAAAGGGAAACACCTATGTTTTGGGCTACAAAATATAAGGCTTATAGTGTTTGAATTTTTAGGACTCTTTGAGTTGAATTATCCATGTATGAATTATCTCTAAATTATGATGAGACACTATCAATGACTATTATGAATTAGAGGAAGTTCATTTTAATTGTAAGTTGAGAATTTTGCTTGAGGACAAGCAAAAGCTTAAGTGTGGGGGTATTTGATGAACCGAAATAGTAACACATTTTAGGCCAACATTTAGTATGCTTTTTGATGAATTATCCCTTATTTTATGTAAAAAGGTGCTATTAATCCTTTCTTTTCATGATATATACTCAGGAAAGCACCAGGGGATGAAAAGAACGCAAAACGAGCTTAAAACGGGACAAATGGGCCAAAGCATGAAATCGACACGGCCTAGACCAAAGATCACACGGCCGTGCCTCCTTAAAGATCTCGAACACGGCCTGGACCACGATTTACACGGCCGTGCCTCATTAAAGAAGTCTGAGCACGGCCTGACCACGATTCACACGGGCGTGTGCCATGGCCGTGTCCCTGTCGCTGGAAAGAGCAATTTCACTCAGATTTGGATGCTTGGAGGCAAAGAAACACACTTCAAAGTCTAATTAAACCCCCAATTAGGAATTGCACTCAAATTAGGATACTTGGAGGCCAAGTAACACATCTCAAAGACTATATAAACACCCTAGGGGGTAACTTAATCGGGGGAGTTCAGGCAGAAACCCTCTGTCGAGGGAGCCCGAAAGCCATCGTCTAGGGGCGTCTTGCTAGGCCAGAGAAGGCAGATTTGTGGGGATTCACTCAGGGATAGCCAGTTGATCCATCTCAAGAAGCCAGAGTTATACTCAAGATGGAGGATCTTCTCTTCAATTCCTTTAGGGGTTTTTAGGGATTTCTTGTGTTTTGTTTTATCTTTTCTCTTGAGATGTTTTCCTTTATTGTTATGAACTAAACCTTTGGATAATTCGAAGAGGGATGAAACCTATGATGAATCTTATTATTTGATTATTTGAATTATATGATAAATACTTAGTTTGTTCCTAATTATGTGAGCTTAATCCAAATTTAATGTGCTTAGGTGGAGGAGGAATAGACCCTGCCTAAGAGTAGATCCAACATAATTAAGCGGAGTTGATCGCACGCCTAGAGATAGGGTGACGAGATTTTGCCGGATTAGGGTGAAACCCGATATGGGAATCCATAGATCGATTCTTGCTATTCTAGGGGTTATTATAAGAGAACGAGAGTTCCACTAATTAACCTAGGGTTAGACGTTATTCGCCTCTAGAGAGGGTTTAATATACGTTAGGGAGTCTTACAGATCAAACTAAGTGAATAAATCGTATGGTTCAGTGTTAGATAACAAGTGAAGTCTAGGTGGATTCTTCCTAGGGTATCGTCTAAATCAACTGAGTTTTTCCCAAGTTATTTTTCAAAATTCATTCTTCTTTGTCTTAGAGTCTTTAGTTTAGTAGTTAATTAGTTTAGATTAATAAATAAGCTTCACTTATTTTAGGCTAAATAATAAAAAGAAAGTTAGTATTAGTACTTTTAGTTCCTTTGGGTTCGATAATTCGGTCTTGCCTAAACTATACTACTGTTCGATAGGTGCACTTGCCTTTAATCGTTGTCAGAGTTAGTTTCCAGGTTCGATCATTCTTTTATAAATTTTAAAACTCTGATTTACAGCGATCAACCTTGCATACTTGGGAGTGTTTTGAATAATGGGACTGTGGAAGAGATTCCTATATTTTTAGAGCTAATCTAGAGTAATATTCAAAACACACTTGTTGCCTTAAGCCTAGAGGCAATAAGAATCCTTTTTCGAAATAGGCTTGTGTCCAGAATTTTTATTTCAATAAAATGCATCTTTTGAGCAAATATTCTTTTATTTTTACTATTTCATACTGTACAAACAATTGTTTTTTTTATTTGTTCTTTAGACTTTCTTTCAAGTATTCTTTCATTCTTTATGACCATAGAAATAATCATTCTTTGAATCATTTATTATTTTGAATCTTCCTTCGAACCTACAATAGGTCTCCAGATATCAACGATGTGAGCAATGCTGCTACTGACTCAGAGTCTCTTTTTGAGTGATATATGTGTTTAAAGGGATCTCAGGACTTGGAAGATGACAGAGATTGTAACCTATCTTCTGATTTGTTAAGGATGGTAGAACATGATGAAAAATAGATCCTACCTTACATAGGGTCAATGGACATTACGAACCTAGGAAAGGGGTGAAGATCGAAGCCCAATTCACCACAGAAATAAGGCAAGACATCATTGAGTTATTTTCAAGAATTCAAAGATGTTTTTGCATGATCATATCAAGACACGCCTGGGAAAATATTAAAAGAGGTCCATAAGAGTGTTTAAAGAACATGATAATGGTTCTACAAAAGCCAGGCTAATCATAAGGTTCGGGTACTATTGGTTCACCATAAAAGGGATATTGCTTCAGCTATGTCGTAAAGGCCAAATTGAGGAAGACAAGACTTATGTGCCTCATCTATTTCTTCACAGATTTTTTATATGTGGGGAATGGATATTATGGGGTCGATCTCGTCAAAAGCTTCTAGTCGACATCGATTTATTATCGTGGTCGTCGTTTACTTCACTAAGAGGGTGGAAGTAGCTTCATATGCTAATATTACAAGGTCGAAATCATTAAATTCTTAAAAAAAAAAGATCAGGCGCCGGCAAAGAATGCCAAAAAGGAAAAAGTCAAAAGTTTGTAGTCTGTTCAAAGATCATACGCCATATCATAGAGCAACAAAGGCAGCCAAAAAGAAAAAAACAAAAAAAAAACAAAACAAGGATTGTAGAAAAGATGACCGAGACTTGTAAATATTGGCATAAAGAAGTTACTATTTATCTTCTATGATTATCGAACGTTGGCCAAGACTTTTGCCGGAGCAACATCTTACCCATTGGTTTATGGAATGGAAGCATTTTTGCCAATTGAACCAAATCGAAGAAAAGGTTAAAAGTTATCCATCACGGTCAGATGATGCAAGCTTACGACAAAGATGTTTATCCTAGAGAATTCCATGTGGGGAACCTGATCTTTCTTTTACAAAAGGATTTCAGAGAAAAGCAGATGCCAAACTGGGAAGGACCTTATGTTGTAGAGAAGGCCTGTTCTGGAGGAGCATTGATATTGACCAAGATGGATGCCAAAGACTTGCCAATCCAGTGGATTCAGGTTCAGTCAAGAAGTATTTTACCTGAAAGGGGAAAGGCCAATGTGAAAACCCACAAAGGGTGCCTTGAGATCAAATTCAAAAAAAAAGAGAGAGAAAAAGAAAAGAAAAGAAAAAAGAAAGAAAGAGAAAAGAGGAGAGGCCAAGGCAAAAACCCGCAAAGGGCGCTTTGCAACCAAATGGGTTTTGAGCTGAAAACCCGAAAAGGGCGGCTCAAATTTTGACCAAAGATAAGGCATGTGGTAGTCTTGCTATGCCTGAATTAACAGTGAGGAAGTATGCTACGTCTTGGGGCGTTGACAAAGTACTCCGAATCCTCTAAAAACGTATTAAGCTCAAAATGGTCCTCAAAAAGTTTGTACAGAGAAGCTCAGGCTGCGATATCTGGGGCACCTAGCTTCTATCTTACTCATTTTTGAATTTGCTATCTTTGATTACTTTATTCTTTTCAAGATACACTCCAATCAATTTTCTTTTATTACCTTGGTTATCTTTGATTAACTTATTTGTTTCAAGCTATGCTCTTGATTAATTTCTTTCTCGTCCATTGTTGTGATCTTTTTCAAGCATTTTATATTGAAATAACGATTAATGGACTAATAATACTTTCATAAAAAGAGTTTCGCATATTACTCTGGAAGCTTCTAAATAATATGAGAATCTGAAGCAGGACAATTGCTTAGAACGCACCAAGCCTAAGGGTTGGAAATATTGAAAGATGATTATCTCTTCGGATTTTTATTGGATAAGACATTTCGTTGGTGATACCATTTCGACAAATGACGAGCAATGTCAACCCAAGTGTAAAAGGGGATCATTCTCAGGAAAAGAAAATGATACCCTGCATTCATACATCTGGTCATTACACCCAGGGAATGGTGTAACAGATCAAATTGATTAAAAATGATACAAATTCCATACCTCTGAGTGGTAACAGGATGGATGGAAGAAATCAAATGTTGTTCCCCTGAAGTTGCAGTGGGAGGTACAAACTTTATATCCCAAGGTTCAAGTAGAGTGAACTCAGAATTACCCTGGGGCAAATTATTTGAGCAGAATATGATTGTTTCTTTGGGTTTTCTGTCAAAGATACCAGCTGAACGAGAAAGCATGGTAACGCATCAGTGATAGAACCTTGATGAACTATGAGCAATGACAACCCAAGCATTAAAAAGGGATCATTCTCATGCATTTATATATCATTCATACACTTCCAATTAGGAGCATTTGATTTATTCTGGTTATTGTATCCTAATCGTTGTACATTAAAAAAAAAAGAAGAAGGAGATCATTCTCATAACATTCTGCATTCATGCAAATGTCATCCCTAATATCATTTAGTTAGGAGCATTAGATTCATTCTGATCATTGCATCCTAATCATTTTACAAAGGGATTATTCTCATGGCATTCTGCATTCATGCAAATGTCGTCCATAATACATTCGAGTCTACAGGACATGTTCCCTAGAGGACGGTGTAGCAACGTCGGTGAATTCATAGATCTTATCTCCCTAAGCAGTAGTGGAGTAGGTTGAAGACGGTGAATCTTATCTTCCCAAGGTAGCAGGGGAGTAGGTTTTGGCTACTAGCCTTATCTCCCTAAGGTAGCAAGGGAATAGGCTAAAGATTTGTAGTCTTATCTTCCTAAGGTAGCAAGGAAGTAGACTGAAGATTGTAGATCTTATCTCCCTAAAGCAGTAGTGGAGCAGATCAAATTTGGTGAATCTTATCTTCATGTATTGGCAATGGAGCAGATTCAAGTCGCCAACCTTATCTCCCTAAAGTAGCAAGGGAGCAGGTTAAAGATTGTAGTCTTATCTTTTTGAGGTAGCAAGGAAGTAGACTGAAGATTGTAGATCTTATCTCCCTAAAGCGGTAGTGGAGCAGATCGAATTTGGTGAATCTTATCTTTATGTATCGGCAATGGAGCAGATTCAAGCCATAGCCTTATCTTCCTGAAGTAGCAAGGGAGCAGGCTGAAGATTATAGTCTTATCTTCCTGATGTAGCAAGGGAGTAGACTAAAAATTGTAGATCTTGTCTCCTCGAGATAGCCAAAGTGGGCGGATCGAAGATGGCGAATCTTATCCTCCCGAGGAGTAGAGGAGCAGATTCAAACCAATGACCTTACCCCTAGCGGTAGTGGAGCAGTGAAAATTACAAGTCTTATCTCCATGTATCGGCAATGGAGCAGACTGAAGACACTTTTAGCCTTATCTCCTTGGAGTTACAGTGGAGTAGACTGAAGATAACAGATCTCATCTTCCTGAAGTTGCAGGAAGCAGATCGAAGACACTTTCAGCCTTGTCTCCCTGAAGTTGCAGCGGAGTAGATTGAAGACAGCAGATCTCATCTTCCTGAAGTTGCAGAAAGCAGATCGAAGACACTTTCAGTCTTGTCTCCCTGAAGTTGCAGTGGAGTAGACTAAAGATAGCAGATCTGGCATTCCTGAAGTTGCAGGAAGCAAATCAAAGACATCAAATCTTATCTCCCTGAGTTTGCAGTGGAGCAGATTAAAAATAGCAGATCTGGTCTTCCTGAAGTTACAGGAAGCAGATCGAAGACATCAGTCTTGTCTCCCTGAGTTTGGAGTGGAGCAGACAAAAGACAACAGATCTTGCCTTCCTGAGATTGCATGAAGCAGATCGAAGATACCCGTCTGGCATCCCTGAGTTTGCAGCGGGGCAGATTAAAGATAGCGGATATTGCCTTCCTGAAGTTGCAGTGAAGCAGATTGAAGCCTTCAGACTTATTTCTAAAATTGAAATCAAGATGAAGTTCCAATACCGTTGAAGTTGCAGTGGAGTTGGAAGCCATTTGAAGAAGACGAGGACCAAGAAGTCAAGGGCTTGGCAAAGGCCGGGCAAAATTGGTCCTTTTATAGTCTTTGCTCTATTCTCATTACACGACAATGAGCAAAGAGGGGCAGCTGTAATAAGCCCATTTTGCCCGGGCCCATGAAAATAAAACAAAAAATAATAAAAACAAAAAAATAAAAATCAATGTCCAGTTTTACAGTCTGTTTACAAAACTAAACAGATAACCCAGTGGCCCATTACACCTAGTGGCCCAGACCCAAACATTATGCGGCCCAAAAGGGCCCAACGCCTAAACAGAAACAGGGACCTAGGGTTTCTAGGAAACCCTTGCACCGCAAACACCGAGAAAAAATAGACCACTGTCGCGCGCCAGCGATCAGCGTGGATAGCCTTCGTCATCACCGAGATCTCGCTCTATTAACGCGCAAAGGAAAGGGCAACAGAGGCGATAAATAGGGCAAATAGAATCTGCACTTTATTTTTGGGGTTATAAAAACCCACTATAATCTGTAAAAAGGGGGGAGATACACACGAATATACACAATATAATATACAAAAAATCAAAGAAACAACAGGTTTCTTTTTATCTTTTTATTTTTCTTTTCCGAATCTGTTTTTTTTTTTATTTTTAGTTTTCTTTTTTTTCATATATAAGGGTTTAAAATATATTAAAAAAGAGAAAAAAAACTTACATTTTCAGAATTTCGGCCACCATGTACGGTGGCCGACGACGGCGGCAGATGGCGGCAGGTCGCGTCGGAGCTTCACCGGCGTTCAGCCGAAAATCGCCCAAGGGGAGAGTATTTTTGAAGGCTCTCAAATTTTTTTTTGCTGCTGAGGTGAAGAATGAAATTTTTTAAAAAAAATTTGGTTTATATAAGCTCCTAAAACGACGCCGTTTTGGGCTGGCTACAATAGCCCAAAACGACGTCGTTTCCTCCTTTAACCCGCGCACTGACCCGACCCGCTACAAGGATCCGCGTGTTTTTGAGAAATGGGTTATTTGCGCATCAAGCCCTTCCGCATTTTTATTTTTTTTAATTCAATTTTTTAAATTATAATTCGCCCTAGTAATTTTCTTGTTAATTCGTTTTAGTCCCCATTGATGCCGCGCGTTTTGGATTGGAGGGAATAATTTCCCAATTAGTCCCTATCTTTTTGGGGCGTGTTACAATTGGGTCCCTTTTCCTCATTTTATTTCCATTTTTACCCTAAAAACTTTATTCTTGCTTTCAATTTAATCCTTTCTGTCATTATTGCTATTTTATTATTAAAATCAATTAATTTAAATTCATATTATTATTAATATCAATATTATTATTATTTTAGTATTACTATTATTATTATTTTTATTACCACCACTACTATTATTATTATTATTTTAATATTATTATTATTATTATTATTATTATTATTTTCTATTATTATTATTATTACTATCATTATTTACATATCATTGTTTTAGTATTATTTAACTATATAATTTTATATTATTTTTATTATACTATATATTTTTTATTCACTTACATCATTTTAATTATTATTTTTATAATTGTTATTATCAGCATTATTATTATAATTTTCATTTTGTTTTTTTAATATTTTTTATTCTTTTCAATTATTGTTTAATCTTTTATCAATTTTCACTTACTTATTGTTTTTATTTATTATTAGCTTGTTATTTTATTCATATTGTTGATTCTTTTTGCTCTCGTTATTATTATTTGTATTATAGCAATTATTACCCAATTATGCATATTAGCCTTATAATTCATTTCATGTTTTACTAAAAATCTTACTCCATTTTATTCAAAAAAGTTCCTAAAATGAAGCAAGACTCAGTATTTGGGAGCTTTGAAAGAATTGTGCCCTAATTTACTGGGCTTCGATCTTTCTCATCGAATTTAAGCAATCGAGTACCCTTTTGAAATCAAAATTTATAAGTTTCAAATAAAAGCTTATTCTCAGAAAATCGAAATGTTGTGTCCTAACTTATTGGATATGACATTTTGTTATCTCGAGGTAAGGATTTTCTACAAATAAAAACAAACTTTGTTTCGAAAACTTGAAATTTCGCATTCTAACTCATTGGGTATGACATTTTATTTTTATTTTTATTATAAGAGAGTCTTAACATCCAATTTAATTTATTCAAGTTTTTCTTTCAAATAAAAAGGATCGTATTTTAAAATTTTCAAATTCTTGACATAAGGACATTAATTAATCAATTAGGTACCAATTTTTGGGCGTTACGAGGGTGCTAATCCTTCCTCGTACGTAACCGACTCCCGAACCCGTTTTCTCGAATTTCGTAGACCAAAATCATTGTTTTGAAATAAAAAAGTTTTATAAGGTGATCCGATCACACCTAAGCAAAAAGGGATTGGTGGCGACTCCATTCGCTTTTAAAGTCGATCCCCATTTTTTTTAATAAAAACTTTAAATGGTTTCGAAACTAATTATTTTAATCAAAATCAAGCATTTTTAAATATGATAAATTAATTTTTAAAATATTTCTAAACTTAAATAATAATAAGTTATAAATTTAGAGAGAGTTCACACATGATTTATATTGTGTGAGACTCAACTTGAGCTATCAAAATTCCTAAACTTCAACTTTACTAACATCGTCAAGGCCTCCTTTGCCCACTTGTGGAGTTAAATCTCCACTATTAATATATCATATAATAACCTATAAAATATTGATAAATAAATCAAAATAATAATAATTAACCAATATATAATGAATTAATTCTATATTTGACTATTAACAGCATAAGGAAGTAGTGAATAATCTCTTTGTTGGCATCCAAAAATTAGGGTTAAATTTACATTGTTGTCATCCCTTCTCTTATTTGTAATATGTATAAAAAAAATGACAATAGTAATTAGTGTTAAGTTTTATATTCTAGTGATTAGAATGGAACTTTGGGGTGTTTTTTTTATTATAAAATATTGAAAATTATCATTTCATTCAAAATGACATTGATTTTTTATAAATTTTAAATTAGATTAATATTGTAACATCCCAAAATTGGGCCTAGTAGGATTGGGCCCAATGGGCCTTGAGCATAGAAGCGTTTTAAAATTTTGAGAACAAGAGAACGACATTATTTCAAGTTGGACTTATTAAGAAGGTAATTTTGGAAAGTTACGAGGTTTCTATGAAGTTCCGGGTTCAAGTTGGGCCTTAGTAAAATTTTGTGTTTAAGCCTATTAAGAAGAGATAGTAAGTGGCATCAAGGCTTATGGAAATAAAAGAGTAAATTACTAGCATAAATGAGCAATTGGTAAAGAGGTTATGGCATCAAGTGATGGACTTTGAGGGAAGAGGTTCAAATCCCATTGTGTGCAAACTTTAACTATTATTTTTGCACTCTTTCCTTAAGTGTCGGCCAAGCATGTAAATAAGGCAAGGTGGACTTTTATTTTTGGCAAGATGGCTAAGGAAAATAGGAAAGGATGAATGTGAGGAAAGAAATCAAGAGAAAGGGGAAAGTAGGGGGAACATGTGGCCTTTTTCAAGGGATGTATTATGGAAAGGGTGGTTGGCAAAATTTTGACTATTAGGGACATGAATGTGGACGGTTTTGGGGCTAAAGGGGGTGATAGCCGAATTTTGCTAGGAGTTTTTGGCAAAGCTAGTGCTTGAGAGGTTGTTCTCTTTAGTTTTTTTTGTATCATTCTCATTCTCTCCAAATTTCCTCTTCTCTTTGCCGAATTTTCAAGCCTTTAGTGTGCATTTTTGTTTCTTCTTTTCTTCTTTGTTGCCGAAAGTACCTAAGCCTTGGAGATCAAATTGTTCACTCGTTTTCCTTTGGAAAAACCGAACCCTTCATCTCTTCTTTATCGTTCTTCTCATCCGTATTAACACTCACTCCTTTGATCAATCGGTAAGTGGTTCTATTCAAACATTTTTTTTATTTTTTTCTTTCTCCTAGCCGAATATATGTCTTGGCATGGGATGGTCCTTTTAACCGAGACCATCATTTTATTCTACCCTCTCAAACAAGATTATTTTCTCTTTTTCGTAGTGTTTTAAGTGGGAGACCGTGTATTGTTCTAGCTGAAGTCAAACGGTGGAAATTGGATCCAATATTGATAAGGTAAGGGGGTTCATTTTGGATTTTTCGTTATATCTCTATTTGGCTATGTTGCAAATCGGATTGAAGTTTCGACTAATCAATTATGTTTTAAGGACGAAACCACTCGATATATCCTATTTGCAAATCCTTCGGATATAGTGGGTCAACGAAGAGTGGTTCTTTAGGGAATCCTAATCAAGGTGTGTAATCCCATACCTTCCGAATACATGTTTGATATGGTGTGTAATCTCACATCTCTCTAAAAATTTGTATGATATGTTCTGTGATTTGGTCAAAATACCGAAGAAAATCGAAAACCGGCATCCGTGATCACTCGGGCGTGCGTATGATCGTAATGGTAATCGTATTTCGTAATAAAACAGTTTCGGTTAGAAACAGTGACGTGTATTTGAAAAATCACGAAAAATAGGAGAAAAGGAATTACAAAGGGAATAAGATATCAGATTAAATCTTACTGTGTCTATTTTGATAAGGAAGAAACGGAGAAGGAAAAGAAATTCTATATTCTGAGATATCTTAATTTTAGTGAGACTAGTTCTGAATGACTTTGTGGTTCCCTGATCTGTTTTGGAAAAATCATATAAAATTTTAAAAAGTGAATTAAGGGTTATAATTCATATGTATGGATTCATTAGTAAGCCTATTTTCATTAGAAACAAGTGGGAGCAGTATATGAAAACCGTATAGTGAGATATTTGAAATTAAGGTAAGAGAGGTCAGAATCGTTGGACAGTGAAACAATGGAAACTTTAAGGAATAAACCATACTAAATGGTTAAGTAAAAAATTCTGAAAAAATTATCGTAAGAAGATATATGAGTCTAGTTTCAAGGAAATTTTACGGAGTTAGATTTCGAGTTTCCTAATCCGAGTTATGGTCAGTTTAGTCAATATGATGCAGATGGACAGTTTCAATTTTCTATGCTCAAATTAGTAGTTAAGTCCGGGGTTGCCGAATTACCAAATAACCCTTGGAGGGTAAATTACCGAAATACCCCTGGGTTACGAGATTACCGAATTACCCTTAGTGGGTAAAATTACCGATTTACCGAAATGTTCTTATGGACCGATTTACCGAAATGTCCTTATGGACCGATTTACCGAAAATGCCCCTATGGGCTGATTTGATAGAATGCCTTAATGGGCCGAATTACAAAGTGTTATAATGGGCTGTTTTAACGTAACAAATCTCTGGAGTAATAATTGTTGTTTATATTTGTAAATATGATGCCTTACTATGAATGTTGCATTTACATAATTTTGCATGGGATGGGAAAATATGAATGAAGAGAAGTATAGACCGGTGGCATTGCCACAAATACCGATAAGGGCTATGTGCCAATATAAACGTGATTTGGCTTTGTGCCATCGTGATTAAGGCTATGTGCCAATATAAACGTGATTTTGGCTTTGTGCCATCGTGATTATGGCTTTGTGCTAAACGTATTTACTGGGGCTATGTGCCTAACATATGAATTAACGACTCTGTGTCGATCATTTTTACCGAGGCTGTGTGCCGATTATATTACCGTATATGATTCTGGTGGCTCAGCCACAAATAGTATAAACGGCAGCTTGACTGCAAATTGGAGAGACTGGCGGGGTGAGTTGACTTGATCCCCACAGGAGAGATTGGTTGGTACGGGTGGAGAGTTAGACGGCTGGTAGGATGGGATGGGTTGCATTCATTTCATATATTTATTATTTGTTTATGGGCTTTGGTCCAAGATGATTGTTATATGGGTTCAAGCCCAATGAATAACGGTAAGGGGATTTCACACTGAGTTCTTGTAACTCACCCCCCTTTCTCTTAACCCTTGTAGGTAATGCTTGATGATATGGACTTGGGCTATGGATGACTCGAGGGAGGCCATACTTCGGAAATGGTTTATTTGGACTTTAGACTTCTTTCTCGTTTATTTTATTACTTTACTATTTTGGGTTAAATGTTGTAATAAGGCCTCTGGACTATTTTTATTTTTGCTTTTTGGTTGGGATGTTTTTATTATTTTTCTTAAATTGTTTAAAAAGGGGAATTTTCTAAAAACTTAAACAATGGTTTCCAAAATCGATTAACAAATGGATTTCAAAATAAACTTTTACAAATATTTTTAACACGGATATTTTTTCTCGAACTATTAACGATATTTTCAAAAGACTTGGATTCTCTTTCGAATTTTCAAACGTCGTTTTCAAAAGTCACGGTTTTGTAAGATCATTAGTTTCGATTATCGATTTATCAAACAACCTCTCAAAATACTTGTATTTTATCTACGTTTCTGCAACGTTTTCAAAATGCTTCTGCAACTCTATTTATAAACGTCACATTTTCGTAAATTGTTTATTTCAAAAATGTTTCCGCAAACAAAAAGATTTTTAAAGGTTATTACGTTGTTAACAATTGCTTAAGTGTTTTTGGTTTTAACAAAGAGGCCGTATTTCTCAAGCAAGTTTTTAATAATCGCAAAGATGGTTTTTACTTCCATGTGACACACCAGATTCAGGCCTAACTTCTAGGCCGAGTTTGGGGTGTTACAAATATACATTTTCAAAAGGCTAGATTGTTTATATAAATTAGATAAATTAATTATTTATATATATAATATTAAATTAGATAAATTTGAAATTACTTTTATAATTAATTTTTGTAAATTTTAAAAGATAAAATAATTATTTATATAAATACTTCTTATAATTATTTTATATGATCATTTATTAATAATTACCTTATATAAATTTTAAATTATTTATATAAATTAAATACAATGGATAAATAAACATTTTCAAATTTTGGTCTCACTTAGTAAACTCATACATTTTTATAGAATTTAAAAGATAGAATAATTATTTTTATAAATTTTAAATTAAATAAATTAAATATTTTATAAATTTTAAATTATTTATATAAAATAATAAAATGGATAAATAAAAATTTTCAAATTTTTATTTCACTTATTAAGCTCATAATTTTTTAAATAAAATATAATAATTATCAATTAAAAATATTTTAATTCATACTAAACTAACAAAAGAGCTTTTACTGTCCCCACAAAATATTTTAACGCGTGCATATATTTTCTAATTGTATTTTTTTTTCTTTTCTATTTGTATAATTTTGTAATCATATTCGGTATGAGTTCTGTCGAAACCATTTTTAAAGTTGATTTTAAAAACGGGGGTCGACTTTTGAAACAAAAATAGAGTCGTCACCAATCCCTTTTTGCTTAGGTGTGATCGGATCACCTTATAAAACATTTTATTTTAAAACATTGATTTTGGCCTACGAAATTCAAGAAAACGGGTTCGGGAGTCGGTTACGTACGAGGAAGGATTAGCACCCTCGTAACGCCCAAAAATTGGTACCTAATTGATTAATTAATGTCCGAATGTCAAAAATTTGAATATATTTTAAAACACGATCCTTTTGATTTTTAAAACTTATGTCCTTTAATTTTAAATGGACATTCAATTATTTGGATTTTAAAAGAAAAATCAAAACTCAGTAAGTTAGAGCATGATCTTTCGAATTTTCCAAACACCGAATATCCTTTGCTTTTTAGAAATCATTGCCTCGATATGACAAAACGTCGCATCCAGTGAGTTAGGACACAACATCTTAAATTCCCGAGAATAGGTTTTTTATTTAAAAATTCATATGTTTTAATTTCAAAAAGGGTACTCAATCATTTGGACTTAATGAGAAAAATCGAAACCCAGAAAGTTAGGGCACGATTTTCTCAAAACTCCCAAATATCGAATATTGCCTTTTTTTTAATTTGAAAAATCATGGATTTTGAAATATGAAGGTATATTTGGCCACATTAATAAATAACGATTAATGAATTTAAAAAAAAAATCTAAAAAACAAAAAAAAAAACAAAATGTACCAAGCTTTCAAATAATAATGGACAATGTTAAAACAAATAATGTGAAAGAAAAGGATTTTGAAATCAAAAATAAAAAGCAACTTAAAAATAAAATCATGTATAAAAAATTTAAAGTAGGTAATATATGTAAAAGTTTGAAATAAATCCAAAATAAATAAATAAATAAATAATATATGAAATAATAATATATAAATGAATTTTAAAATAAATATTATATAAGAAGTAAGTTTAAATAAGTAATATATAAAACAATTTATATATCAATCTAAATAAATAATATACAAAATGACTTAAAGAAAATGATATGTGACAAATCCTAAAAAGATACGTATAAGTTTAAAATAAACAATATACGAAAACTTAAAATAGATAATATAAAACAATTTAAAATGATATAAAATAAAACCACTTTAAAATAATCGTTATATAAAACAATAAGAAAAATGAATGATATATAAGATAATTTAAAGTAATAATATAAAAAAAACTTAATCAAAATAAAACTATTTGAAATAATTAATATCTAAAATAATAAAATAAAACAACTTGAAATAAATACCACGTAAAAATTTGGAATAAATAAATAAAATACAAATTTGCAAAAGTGTGAAAATAAAATAAATCTCTATACAGAAATAATAAATAAACGAATAAAATAAAAGAATAACTAATAATTAAATAATTAAATAGATAAATAAAAAAGATTGAAAAAACGAAGATGAATGAAGAATAAAATAAGAACAAACCATAAAAAATAAGAACGCAAGAAGGAGAGAAATTTGAGTGAATGTGTAACATCCCAAATGTGGGGTTATTGGGAAATAAATTATTTTTCTTATGTATGAACTGCTGTGTCATTATTTATGGAATAATAATGATCAATTTAAGGCTTTGAGTTGGCTCGGTTTAATGGAAAATTCAGTTTTTAATTTAAAAGGTAAGGAGCCTTAGCAGAAGGGTGTTAAAAGAATAAGTGGGGATAAGTTGACACTAAATAAGCCTTGGAAAAGTGGAAAAAGGGGAGGCCACTTAAGTGCTTGGAGTTGACGCCACAATGCACAAGGGAGAGCTTGTGTTCGAGGCGCGAAGTTCTCTTTTTGCACTATATATGGGACGGCACAAGGGGAGAGAATTTCTCTCCTTAAATTCTTTTTATTTTGGATAATAAGGGTGTAATTTATTATCATGAGATAATCAAGTATTTTAAAGGGATATTATTTGGATATTAAGGATATTGCATGGATTAATAAGAGATTATTATGATTTAATTCAAAATTATTTGAATTAAAATGAATGAGTGGTCAGGAGCAATTGGGGAAGTTTGATGAATTTTGAACTCCTCATGAGAAGGAGTGGACGGCAAGCTTGATAGGGGGGGCCGAATGCCTATAAAAGCATCAGTTGGCCCCATTGCTTCTTTTTTTTGTCATTCTTGCTGCTTGCCGAAATTCCTAGCCCTCATTCTTCATTCTCTTTTATTTTTTTTCCATCCCCTCAAACTCTCTAGCCGAACCCCTCTTCCACCTTCACCATCTTTTCTTCTTCTTCCACACTAGCCGAACCTATACTTTAACCTTTGCCAAAATCCCTTTTCTTCTTGTTAAACTCTCCTAGCCGAATACACTTCATATCCTTGTGCCGAAACCTCTTCTCGATCTCCGATTACTTCTTTAATAGCTTTGGCCGAATATCAAAGTGGTTAGATCCCATCAAGGTAGTATCGACAGTTGATTTGGAAAAGCCGATATCACTTAAGGACTTGGGATCGGGAAGTAGTCGACTCAAACTCTTCCTCTCTAGTAAACGGTTTGGTAAGTGTTAGTAAGATCTATTTTAGTAAGTTATTAAGTGGTGATTAAAAGCCGAAGGCTATTAATCTATGTCGATTAACCAATTACTTGGTAAAGCGGATCGTGCCTCGAGTGCCGTGGTTCGTAACAAAAAGCAAAGGTAAGGATTCGGGACCATAACTAACCCTCTGGATTTGTTTTGGTTGGCGAATAGGCCATAATACTAATCCTAAAAGTTGGCCGAATATAGGTCTTTGATAGATCTAGGTGGCCGACTCCTCTTTTGGGATTTAGATTATTCGTGGTGACAGGTGTGTACATACACACTTATAATAGTTAATAAAGTGTATTAAGTGTATGTTATGTGTAAATCGCTCTATGTAGATATGGCATTAGTACCTTAATGGTACAAGCGAGGATCCCTGTAAGTCTCTATTTGTATGAGATTGATAATAATGCTTTTGGGAAGCATGGATTATTTGATACATGTGATATATGTATGTTCTCGTTATTAAGCGCTTGACATGGGTTGATGAGAGAGAGAGGCGGTGATATCGCGGTCGACGAGCACCGGTGCTTTGGTAGCACATCGTGACTATATGTCACAGAGGTTTGGTACCTCCGGAGGTTTGGTACCTCATAGCGACTTGTCCTCGTGGTTAACACCACCGTGGGTTGGCCCCACTTGAGATATGGGATCGCGCCGGTGATTTGGTATCACACGATGGGTTGGCCCCATCACCCGATTTGTGTCTCACGGACACCGGTGCTTTGGTAGCACATTGTGACTATACGTCACCGGTGGTTTGGCACCACCGGTGTTTTGGTAACACATCGTGACTACGGTCACCAGTGGTTTGGTACCACATGGGGTAGACAAAGGCGTTTGGTTGGCTAGGTTGGGTACACGATACTCTGTATAATTAATCGTTATATGTTGTGTATGAAATGTTGTATTAACCAGGGGAAGGGTTACATCGAGTCTTGGTGACTCACCTTCTCCTTTAACATTTTTCAGTGACTCGTAGAGAGGCGGTTGAGGAGCCGATTGGACTCGAGGTGGCCATGCAATGGATTCAAATTTTTAGAACTTTTTATTTGATTATTTTTACTTTGGTTGTAATAAGGCCTCCATAAACTTTATTTTCGTTCTTTACGATATGTTGGATATTTTATTTAAGCTATGTTATTTAAATTGGACTAAGATCACATGTTTCTTAAATTAACACGAAAATGCTTTTTCGTGCCATCGGGCACACTTAAAACTTGTATAATAACCGGACTTAATTAAATTTCCGAATTAAATCTAAGGGTAGCTTTGACAAGACAACCGAAAACGAGGAGTTTTCAATGGAAATTAAATGTTTTTTAATGGTGTTCACAAGGTTTTACTTCGTAGTAACTCAGATTCGGTCGTAATGTTTGGGCCGGGTTTGGGTTATTACTGAACTGGTATCGAGCCGAGTTCAAAGCTGGTGTGTGGGGCCCAAGGCCCAAAAATGTTTTAGTAGGCCTTTCGAATTGTTTTTGGGTTTAAGCAAAGCATGGCCCGAGTCTCAAAGCACCGATCCGCCCAAGTAAGTATATCTAAACCTTTTTGTGAATTATATTCTGTAGAAGGGTAGGAAGCATGGAACGTAGATAGACTTATAGGACTTGGACCCTAGGTTTAGACTACTCAAACACACAAACAAGACATAAGACTTAAAGAACTAAACCAACCTATGACTTAGTGAATGAGCTAGGGTGTGGTAACCCCCTGACGCATGTCTAGGATTGGATCGGGAAGAGCACTGGTATTTAAGCGATCCTCGTGACTCACCTCCTCTTCGCAGTATCCTGCAGTGCGTAGCCGGTTCACCCTAACTCGTAAGGCTCGGTGGTGTGGTAACCTGCTGTGCGCATGTCTAGAAAGGTTCAGTGAGAGCTTGGTATTTAAGCGGTCCGCGTGACCCACCTCCTCTTCACTCGAATTCTGCCTGGTGCGTAGCTTTGGTTCACCACGACCGGGAGGGCTCGGTCATGGGATAAACACAATGATTAAAACCCGAGAAGGGAATTAGCCTTGTTTTTCGAATGGAATAGAATGAAGCAAGCCCTAATGTTTCCAAAACTTGTCCAATAACCCTCTTAAACCCTAGAACATTACTTTTACAACGTTTTTCTCGGAAAACTTGACTTGTGAAAAATTACGTAAATACCCTTAGGAGTAAAATTACCAAAATGCCACGACCCATAAAATATTAACTCAATGGTTTTGCCCCAAAAATTCCAATGATTTTATAAAACATTCAATAACTTAGCTTTGGAAATCATCAAGCAAAATATTTTGGTTCGGAAAATTACCAAAATACCCAGTAGGAAAAACGAAAATACCCCTGGGTTAGAAATGGGCGAAATGTCCGATGAGTGAATAGGTATGGAAAGTATTAAGGAATGGATGCATGGACTTCTTTGTGTGAACTAGGATAGGAAACTGAAACATTGTTTGCTCGAAAGAATCTCTGATTAAACCTCATCCATAAAACTTCTTCGCGAGTAATAAAGTGAAACAAATGCTAACGCATAAAATTTTTCTTAATCAGATTAAAAGCGCGGTAGATAGAATGAGTTCTAGAGGACGTGGACGCCGTGGACGTGGTAGGGGTAGGATGACGGTGTCTGAACCCGTCAGGTCAGGACAAGGTTCGGAAAATGAGGTACCACTGCCACCACCACCTCCTACTTTTAGAGCTGAGGAGCCGGAGCAGACTGGTGGCGAATCGGTATCGCAAGCTGTGTTGCGAGTCTTGGAGATGGTGGCTGGGGCGGGTGGAAATGTTGGAGCTCGGAAATCTGTTCCCGAGCGACTCCGATCTAACGGAGCGGAGGTATTCCGAGGCGTGTCAGGAGTGGCACCTAGTGCAGCAGAATACTGGCTAGAGTCAACTGAAAGGATCATGGATGATCTTGACCTGACTGAGGAAGAGAAGCTGAAAGGGGCAGTGTCGCTTCTAAAGGATGAAGCGTATCAGTGGTGGCTAACGGTTCGAGATGGGGCTACAGCAGATGATTTGACTTGGGAGTATTTCAGAACCGCCTATCAGAAAAAGTATGTGGGCATTAGCTACACTGACGCGCAGAGAAAGGCTTTTCTGGGATTAGTTCAAGGAACTAAGTCCGTGTCGGAATATGAGGCGGAATTTCTAAGGCTGAGTAGATATGCGAGAGGCATCGTGGCTACTGAACATGAGCGCTGTGTCCGCTTTGAGGACGGACTCGAGATGACTTAAGGTTCTTGATTGCCCCACAGAAGAGTTCGTGAGTTCTCATCTCTAGTGGAGAAGGCTAAGGTAGCCGGAAGGAATCAAGGAGGTCGTGAGGCGAGCTATAGTAAGAACAATCGTAAGAGAAGTTTTGGGTCACTGGGTCAAGCGGTAGTGCTCGAGAAAAAGGCTAGGCCAAGTGGGCCCAATCGGGCGACAAGGCCCACAATCGCTAATCGAGGCCGACTCGGTGCAATCATTTGTGGAAAGACCCATTGGGGAGGATGTTGGACCTGGTGACAAAGGATGCTTTGAGTGTGGATCTTTGGAGCATCGCGTCGAGATTGTCCCCAAAACTAGCTAAGAAACAAACGGAGGGTCGAACCGTGCTCAAGATAGAAATGTAGGACCACGGAAGGGTCGTGGTAATGGTAGAGGAAACAACGGTCCTAACCGAGGCCGTGGAACTCAAGGCGCAGGTTCGGGCAACACGCAGGCTAGGCGGCTGGCTTAGTCTCACGCAGCAAGGTGTCGCGAAGAAGGTGACGCACGGATGTCATAACCGCATGCGTTTCTAATTTTCGGTTTCCCTTATGTTGCATTGATTGATGTGGGCTCGACGCACTCGCACATTGCTAGTAGTGTGGTAGGAACTATGGACCTAAACTCAAAGCGCTTCTAGGAGATGACCGTAGTTAGCCCCTTAGGTCACTCCGTAGTCGTAGATAGACTTTATAGAGGCGTACCCTAGAACTTCAAGGGGTAGTATTTGTAGTCGATCTAATGGAACTACCGTTTGGGGAGTTCGATTTGATCCTCGGTATGGATTGGTTGGTTAAGTACCAAGCAAGGTTGAATGGCGCGACCAGCGCATGGTTCTTAAGGCGGCGGAAGGTGATGAAGTGGTTATGATAGGAGATAGGAGGAATTACCTATCCAACGTAGTGACCGCCTTGAAGGTTGAAAGGATGGTCAAGAAGGGTTGTGAGGCGTATTTGGTTCAAATCGTGCTTTGGAAACTAAGAAATTAGTAATTGAAAAGGTCCGAACGGTTGGGGAATTTGTTGATGTATTCCCGGAAGAACTTAGGGTTTGCCTCCGGATCGAGAAGTCGAGTCGGTATAGACTTGCTACCGGCGGCACTGTGTCTATAGCACCATACCGAATGGCACCAAAGGAATTGGTGGAGCTAAAGGCTCAAATTCGTGAGCTCTTGGATAGAGGGTTTATACGACCAAGTATATCTCCGTAGGGCGCGCTGTGTTGTTTGTCAAGAAGAAGGACGGTTCTATGCGGATGTGCATCGACTCACCGTCGATTAAATAAGTTAACGATCAAGAACAAGTATCCGTTGCCTCGGATTGACGACTTGTTCGATCAAGCGAAAGGGTGCCTCGGTGTTTCGAAGATAGACCTTAGGTCGATATCATCAACTTAAGGTAAAAGAGGTTGATGTTCACAAACGGCATTCGAACTCGGTATGGGCATTTTGAGTTCTTGGTAATGCCATTCGGGTTGACTAATGCGCGGCGGCATTTATGGACTTGATGAATAGAGTATTCCAAACAGATACTTGGACCGGTTCGTCGTGGTGTTCATAGACGACATATTGGTTTATTCAAAGACGGAAGAGGAGCATGACAAGCATCCCGAACGGTTGGGGAATTTGCTGATGTATTCCCGAGAAGAACTTCGGGTTTGCCTCCGGATCGAGAAGTCGAATCGGTATAGACTTGCTACCGAGGCGGCACCGTGTCTATAGCACCATACCGAATGGCACCAAAGGAATTGGTGGAGCTAAAGGCTCAAATTCAGGAGCTCTTGGATAGAGGGTTTATACGACCAAGTATATCTCCGTGGGGAGCGCCTGTGTTGTTTGTCAAGAAGAAGGACGGTTCTATGCGGATGTGCATCGACTACCGTCAGTTAAATAAGTTAACGATCAAGAACAAGTATCCGTTGCCTCGGATTGACGACTTGTTCGATCAACTGAAGGGTGCCTCGGTGTTTTCGAAGATAGACCTTAGGTCAGGATATCATCAACTTAAGGTAAAAGAGGTTGATGTTCACAAAACGGCATTCCGAACTTGGTATGGGCATTTTGAGTTCTTGGTAATGCCATTCGGGTTGACTAATGCGCCGGCGGCATTTATGGACTTGATGAATAGAGTATTCCAGCAGTACTTGGACCAGTTCGTCGTGGTGTTCATAGACGACATATTGGTTTATTCAAAGACGGAAGAGGAGCATGACAAGCATCTACGGATAGTTCTGCAAGTATTGAGGGGGAATCAGTTGTATGCCAAATTCAGCAAATGTGAATTTTGGCTTAGGGAAGTGGCTTTCTTAGGTCATGTAGTATCGGTGAAGGAATTAGGGTAGACCCCGCAAGATTGAAGCGATGATTGGAGTGGAAACCACCTAGGACGGTGGTGAAATACGGAGTTTTTTACAGGTCTAGCAGGTACTATCGGAGATTCAGAGAAGGATTCTCTCTAATAGCAGCGCCGTTGACTAAGTTGCTAAGGAAAGGTGTCCCATTTGTATGGACGGAAAAGCAAAGCAAGAAAGCTTTGATAAGTTAAGGAAGATTTTGACTAAGCTCTCGGTTTTGGTACACCTGAGCAGGAAAGTTATTCACGTTTATTGTGATGCATCTCACACCGGTTTGGGATGTGTGTTGATGCAGATGGGAAGGTAGTAGCCTATGCATCCCGTCAATTAAGACCGCATGAGGTTAACTACCCAACTCACGATTTAGAGTTAGCGGCGGTCGTCTTCGCTCTGCGAAGATATGGAGACATTACCGTATGGAGAGAAGTCGATGGTCTACACGGATCACAAAAGCTTGAGGTATCTTTCGACTCAAAAGGATGCGAATCGGAGACGGCGTCGATGGATTGAACTACTAAAGGACTATGATTGTTCAATCGAGTACCATCCGGGTAAGGCTAATGTGGTAGCCGACGCATTGAGCCGGAAGGTGGTGACGGACTTAAGAGCAATGTTCGCTCGGTTAAGTCTCGTATGATGATGGGAGTCTTTTGGCGAGAACTTCAAGTAAAGCCGACTTGGATTGAGGAGATTAAAGAAAAGCAATTAGTGGATGAAGGCTTGAGCTCTAAGAGGGTACAAGTTCAAGACGGTGGATTGAAGGGTACATCTGTCTATTGATGGAGTGCTTTGTTTTCAAGGACGCAGTATGTATGCCAAAAATACAGATTTAAGGCAGAAAATTCTCCAAGATGCACATAGCAGCCCATACGCTATGCATCTGGAGGAAGCAAGATGTATGGAGATTTGCGGAAGCAGATTCGTGGCACAGGTTGAAGCGTGAGATAACGGAGTTCAGAGGGAAGTGTCCGACGTGTCGCCAGGTTAAGGTCGAACATCAGTCACCATCGGGACTACTTCAACCGATAAAGATTCCTCAATGGAAATGGGAGAGGATCACCATGGATTTTGTTAGTGGGCTACCCCTTACGCCCACCAAGAAGGATGCAGTTTGGGTAATTGTGGATCGCCTGACTAAATCAGCTCACTTCATGCCGGTGAGAATGGATTACTCACTCCAGAAGCTAGCGAAGCTATATGTGGGTGAAATAGTGAGGTTGCATGGCGTGCCAGTGTCGATTATCTCGGATAGGGACCCCAGATTCACGTCAAGGTTTTGGAAAGCGTTGCATCAAGCTTTGGGTACACGGTTAGATTTCAGTACGGCTTTCCACCCACAGTCTGACGGACAGTCGGAAAGGGTGATACAGATTTTGGAAGACATGTTAAGAGGCTGTGTCTTGGATTTTAGTGGTAGTTGGGAGGAGTACCTACCACTAGCGGAATTCGCCTATAACAATAGTTATCAAGCGAGTATCCAAATGGCTCCATATGAGGCCCTATATGGACGAAAGTGTCGTACTCCTACATGTTGGACGGAGTTGGGAGAAAGACAAGTTCAGGTCCGAGTTGGTAAAGGAGACGGAAGACAAAGTCAAGGTGATTCGGTCTCGTCTCAAGGAAGCATCGGATAGGCGTAAGTCTTATGCCAATCTCAAACGCAAGGAAGTGGAGTATCTTTGTGGGAGACAAAGTCTTTCTCGAAAGTGTCGCCTTGGAAAAAGGTGTTGAGGTTTGGACGAGAGAGGAAGTTAAGCCCAAGGTTCATTGGGCCATATCTTTGTTGTGAAGCGAATAGGACCCGTGGCTTATCGGCTAGAGTTGCCGCGCAGAACCGAGTCGATTCATGACGTATTCCATGTATCAATCTTTGAGGCGGTATCGGTCAGATCCTTCGCACGTTGTGCCGATGCTTGAGAGATTGAGGTGAACACGGATTTATCTTTTGAGGAAGAACCGGTTCAGATTATAGACCGAGATGTGAAAGTTCTACGTAGGAAGGCGGTGCCTTTAGTGAAAGTGTTATGGCGGAACCACGGAGTGGAAGAAGCTACGTGGGAGCCCGAGGAGGTGATGCGGCGGCAATACCCCCATCTCTTTTGATCAAGAAATTTCGAGGACGAAATTTATTTTAAAGGGGTAGAAGCTGTAACATCCCAAATGTGGGGTTATTGGGAAATAAATTATTTTTCTTATGTATGAGCTAGCTTTGTGTCATTATTTATGGAATAATAATGATCAATTTAAGGCTTTGAGTTGGCTCGGTTTAATGGAAAATTCAGTTTTTAATTTAAAAGGTAAGGAGCCTTAGCAGAAGGGTGTTAAAAGAATAAGTGGGGATAAGTTGACACTAAATAAGCCTTGGAAAAGTGGAAAAGGGAGGCCACTTAAGTGCTTGGAGTTGACGCCACAATGCACAAGGGAGAGCTTGTGTTCGAGGCGCCAAGTTCTCTTTTGCACTATATATGGGACGGCACAAGGGGAGAGAATTTCTCTCCTTAAATTCTTTTTATTTTGGATAATAAGGGTGTAATTTATTATCATGAGATAATCAAGTATTTTAAAGGGATATTATTTGGATATTAAGGATATTGCATGGATTAATAAGAGATTATTATGATTTAATTCAAAATTATTTGAATTAAAATGAATGAGTGGTCAGGAGCAATTGGGGAAGTTTGATGAATTTTGAACTCCTCATGAGAAGGAGTGGACGGCAAGCTTGATAGGGGGGGCCGAATGCCTATAAAAGCATCAGTTGGCCCCCTTGCTTCTTTTTTTTGTCATTCTTGCTGCTTGCCGAAATTCCTAGCCCTCATTCTTCATTCTCTTTTATTTTTTTCCATCCCCTCAAACTCTCTAGCCGAACCCCTCTTCCACCTTCACCATCTTTTCTTCTTCTTCCACACTAGCCGAACCTATACTTTAACCTTTGCCAAAATCCCTTTTCTTCTTGTTAAACTCTCCCTAGCCGAATACACTTCATATCCTTGTGCCGAAACCTCTTCTCTGGATCTCCGATTACTTCTTTAATAGCTTTGGCCGAATATCAAAGTGGTTAGATCCCATCAAGGTAGTATCGACAGTTGATTTGGAAAAGCCGATATCACTTAAGGACTTCGGGATCGGGAAGTAGTCGACTCAAACTCTTCCTCTCTAGTAAACGGTTTGGTAAGTGTTAGTAAGATCTATTTTAGTAAGTTATTAAGTGGTGATTAAAAGCCGAAGGCTATTAACTGTATCGATTAACCAATTACTTGGTAAAGCAGATCTGTGCCTCGAGTGCCGTGGTTCGTAACAAAAAGCAAAGGTAAGGATTCAGGACCATAACTAACCCCTCTGGATTTGTTTTGGTTGGCCGAATAGGCCATAATACTAATCCTAAAAGTTGGCCGAATATAGGTGCTGATAGATCTAGGTGGCCGACTCCTCTTTTGGGATTTAGATTATTCGTGGTGACAGGTGTGTACATACACACTTATAATAGTTAATAAAGTGTATTAAGTGTATGTTATGTGTAAATCTGCTCTATGTAGATATGGCATTAGTACCTTAATGGTACAAGCGAGGATCCCGGTAAGTCTCTATTTGTATGAGATTGATAATAATGCTTTTGGGAAGCATGGATTATTTGATACATGTGATATATGTATGTTCTGTTATTAAGCGCTTGACATGGGTTGATGAGAGGAGGGGGCGGTGATATCGTCTTGACGAGCACCGGTGCTTTGGTAGCACTGCGTGACTATATGTCACGGAGGTTTGGTACCTCCGGAGGTTTGGTACCTCATAGCGACTTGTCCCCGTGGTTAACACCACCGTGGGTTGGCCCCACTTGAGATATGGGATAAATGCGCGGTGATTTGGTATCACACGATGGGTTGGCCCCATCACCCGATTTGTGTCTACGGACACCGGTGCTTTGGTAGCACATTGTGACTATATCGTCACAGTGGTTTGGCACCACCAGTGTTTTGGTAACACATCGTGACTACGGTCACCAGTGGTTTGGTACCACATGGGGTAGACAAAGGCGTTTGGTTGGCTAGGTTGGGTACACGATACTCTGTATAATTAACTGTTATATGTTGTGTATGAAATGTTGTATTAACCGGGGGAAGGGTTACATACTGAGTCTTGGTGACTCACCTTCTCCTTTAACATTTTTCAGGTGACTCGTAGAGGGCGGTTGAGGAGCCGATTGGACTCGAGGTGGCCATGCAGTGGATTCAAATTTTTAGAACTTTTTATTTGATTATTTTTACTTTGGTTGTAATAAGGCCTCCATAAACTTTATTTTCGTTCTTTCTGATATGTTGGATATTTTATTTAAGCTATGTTATTTAAATTGGACTAAGATCACATGTTTCTTAAATTAACACGAAAATGCTTTTTCGTGCCATCGGGCACACTTAAAACTTGTATAATAACCGGACTTAATTAAATTTCCGAATTAAATCTAAGGGTAGCTTTGACAAGACAACCGAAAACGAGGAGTTTTCAATGGAAATTAAATGTTTTTTAATGGTGTTCACAAGGTTTTACTTCGTAGTAACTCAGATTCGGTCGTAATGTTTGGGCCGGGTTTGGGTTGTTACAGAATGCTCTCAAGAATTTTTATTGCTTCCCCTCAAGTGTCTTTACAATGAAGGGAGAGGCCTCTATTTATAGTTGAGCCTCCCCAAATCCAACGGTACATATCAATTACATCAACGGCTAAGATTAAAATGTATCTACAAATTAAATCTCTAATATTACAAAATCATATCTTCTAAAATTGCATACCATATCTTCTAAGATTGCATATCATATCTAAGATTTGCATATCATATCTAAGATTGTATATCATATCTTCTAAGATTACATACCATATCTTCTAGGATTGCATATCATATCTAAGATTTGCATATCATATCTAAGATTGCATATCCTTGAAGATTGTGTTCCCATATACGTCAAGCTTGTAGATGGACCTTCAATCTTTTCAAGTAATGGGCCATTCCGATCGGGCCAAATGATATATTTTGGATTAGACTTGGACTTTGTTTTATTATTTTGGGTTTATTATTTTTTGTATGGGCCTGGGCTAAATTGGCCTATTACAGCTGCCCCTCTTTGCTCATTGTCGTGTAATGAGAATGGAGCAAAGACTATAAAAGGACCAATTTTGCCCGGTCATGCCGAGCCTTAACCTCTTGATCCTCATCTTCTTCAAGTAGTCTCTAACCCAACTGCAACTTCAAGGAGACAAGATCTGCTATCTTCAATTTGCTCCACTGCAAACTCAGGGAGACAAGATCTGATGTCTTCGATCTGCTTCACTGCAATCTCAGGAAAGCCAGATCTGCTATTTTTAATCTGCTCCACTGCAAACTCAGGGATGCCAGATTAGTATCTTCGATCTGTTTCACTGCAATCTCAGGAAGACAAGATCTACAATTTTTAGTCTGCTCCCTTGCTACATCAGGAAGATGAGGCTAGTGGCTAAAAATCTGCTCCCTTGCTACATCAGGAAGATATGATTCGCCATCTTCGATCTGCCCCACTGCTATCTCGAGGAGACAAGATTTACAATTTTATTTAGTCTGCTCCCTTACTACATCAGGAAGATAAGACTATAATCTTCAGCCTGCCCCACTACTATCTCGAGGGGACAAGATCTGAACTTTTCAGTCTGCTTCCTTATTAACTCAGGAAGACTTCAATCTTTAGTCTGCTCCACTATCATCTCGAGGGAACAAAATCTGAACTTTTTAGTTTGCTTCCTTACTATCTCATGAAGACTTCAATCTTCATTCTGCTCCACTACCATCTCTAGGGAACAAAATCTGAACTTTCCAATTTGCTTCCTTACTATCTCAGGAAGACTTCAATCTTCAGTCTGCTCCACTACCATCTCTAGGGAACAAAATCTGAACTTTCCAATTTGCTTCCTTACTGTCTCAGGAAGACTTCAATCTTCAGTCTGCTCTACTACCATCTCTAGGGAACAAAATCTGAACTTTCCAATTTGCTTCCTTACTATCTCAGGAAAATCTTCAGTCTGCTCCACTACCATCTCGAGGGAACAAAATCTGAACTTTTTAATTTGCTTCCTTACTATCTCAGGAATACTTCAATCTTTAGTCTGCTCCACTACCATCTCTAGGGAACAAAATCTGAACTTTCCAATTTGCTTCCTTACTATCTCAGGAAGACTTCAATCTTCAGTCTGCTCCACTACCATCTCTAGGGAACAAAATCTGAACTTTCCAATTTGCTTCCTTACTATCTCAGGAAGACTTCAATCTTCAGTCTGCTCCACTACCATCTCTAGGGAACAAAATCTGAACTTTCCAATTTGCTTCCTTACTATCTCAGGAAGACTTCAATCTTCAGTCTGCTCCACTACCATCTCTAGGGAACAAAATCTGAACTTTCCAATTTGCTTCCTTACTATCTCAGGAAGACTTCAATCTTCAGTCTGCTCCACTACCATCTCTAGGGAACAAAATCTGAACTTTCCAATTTGCTTCCTTACTATCTCAGGAAGACTTTAATCTTCAGTCTGCTCCACTACCATCTTGGGGGAACAAAATCTAAACTTTTTAGTCTGCTCCCTTGCTACATCAAGGAGATTAGACCAATGGCTAAAATCTACTCCATTGTCGATATATGGAGATAGGATTTGCCAAGTTTGATATGCTCCACTACTGCTTAGGGAGATAAGATCTGCGAATTCACTGATGTTGCTACACTGTCCTCTGAGGGACATGTCCTGTAGACTCAGTTCCATATGCATATGTTTATGCCGAATGATCAGGATGCTATGATCAAAATAAATCAAATGCTCCTAGCCACATATGTTATGAACGCAACATGTCATGAAAATGATTCCTGATTAGGATGCAATGATCGGAATGAATCTAATGCTCCTAACTAAATGATATTAGGGATGACATTTGCATGAATGCAAAATGTCATGAGAATGATCTTCTTCTTTTTTTTTATGTACAACGATTAGGATACAGTGATCGGAATGAATCAAATGCTCCTAATTGAAAGTGTATGCATGAGAATGATCCCTTTTTAATGCTTGGGTTGTCATTGCTCATAGTTCATCAAGGTTCTATCACTGATGCGTTACCCTACTTTCTCGTTCATTTGGTATCTTTGACAGAAACCCAAAGAAACGATCATATTCTCGCTTTCGATAAGCTTACCCATTGTAATTTGAGTCCCTTCCACTGTACCACAGGGACATAAAATTTTTACCATCTTTAAATCATCCTACTGCGACTTATGGCTATAGGATCTGTATCAAATTCACCCCATCCCACTGCAACTCAAGGGTATAGGATTTGTAACTTGTTCAATCAACTGATCACTCCCAAGGTGACCTAACCAAATGTGTATGCATGATATCTGCATGGATGCAAAATATCATTTTTAGAGAATGATTCCCCTTTTACACTTGATTTAACATTGCCCATTTTCGTCAAGATTGCAATATCTTGTCATTTTGTTCAATCCCCTTTCTTTGACAAAAATCCGGAGATAGTCTCAGTTTAGACTCTTCCTCCACCAATATTTTCATCCTTTAAACTTGGTGAGTTTTAAACAATAGTCCTGTTTCAAGCTCTTGTATTATTTAGAAGTTTCCAGAGTAATATGCGAAACCCTTTTTATAAAGTATTATTAGTCCACTAATCGTTATTTCAATGCAAAATGCTTGAAAAAGATCATAACAATGGACAAGAAGGAAATTAGAAGCATAGCTCGGAACAAATAAGTTAAGCAAAGATAACAAATGCAATCTAGAAGGAAATTTATTGGTAGTGTATTTTGAAACGAATAATTAAAGATAACAAATTCAGAATGGGTAAGATGGGAAACTAGGTGCCCCAGATATCACAACCTGAGCTTCTCTGTTCAAACTTCTTGAGGACCATTTTAATCTCAATATGTGTTTAGGGGATCCGGAGTACTTCGTCGATGCCCCAAGACGTAACATACTTCCTCATTGTTAATTCAAACATAGCAAGACTACTGTATGCCCCACTTTTGATCAAAATTTGAGCCGCCCTTTTCGGGTTTTCGGCTCAAAACCCTTTTTGTCTCAAAACGCCCTTTGCGGGTTTTCGCCTTGGCCTCTCTTCTTTTTTCTTTCTTTTTTTTAAGGTCTCAAGGTGCCCTTTGCGGGTTTTCACCTTGGCCTCTCCTTTTAGATGAAATCTGAATTCACCAACATGAGCATGTCCTTACCATACATCTTGGTCAAGGTTAATGATATTCCAGAACAAGCCTTCTTCACCACATAAGGTTTTTCCAAATTTTGGAATTTATTTTCCTCTGAAGTCCTTTTGTATGAGAAGAATCCTTCTTAATGCCAGGTCCCCATCATGAAATTCTCTTGGGCAAACCTTTTGTCATAAGCTTGTACCATCCTACCGTGATGGATAACTTTTAACCTTTTCTTCGATTAGGTTCAATTGACAAAATTGTTTCTATTCCAATAAGAAAGGTGTTGCCCCAGCGAAGGTTCTAGCTGACGTTCGATAAGACAGAGGGTAAATGATAACTTCTTTATGTCAATATTTACAAGTCTCGGTCATCTTCCCTACAATCCTTGTTTTGTTTTTTTGTTTTTTCTTTTTGGCTGCCTTTGTTGCTCTATGATGTGGCGTCTGATCTTTGAACAGACTACAAACTTTGGACATTGTCCTTTTTGGCATTCTTTGTTGGCGTCTGATCTTTTTTTTGTGAGAATTCAATGACTATCGACTTTGTAACATTGGCATATGAAGCAACATTCCCCCTTTTAGTGAAGTAACCGATGACCACAAAGATAATTCAATGTCAACTAGAAGCTTTTGACGAGATCGATCCCATAACATCCATGCCCCCCATATAGAAAAGTCTGTGAAGAAAGTGGAAGAGTCACATAAATCTCGTCTTCTTCAGTTCGGTATTTGCGGTATAACTGATGCAATCCCCTTCCACGGTAGACCAACAGTGCCCGATCCTCATGTTTAGCCCGCGTCTTATTAGCCCAGGCATGTCCTGATATGATCGTGCGAAAACATCTTTGAATTCTTGAAAATAACTCAATGATGTCTCGCCTTAGTTCTGTGATGAGCTAGGCTACAATCTTCACCTCTTTTCTAGGCTCATGATATCCACTGACCCTTTGTAGAGTGAGATCTTGTTCTACCGTTCTTAACAAAATCAGAAGATAGGTTACAATCTCCGTCATCTTCAAAGTCCTTAGATCCCCTAGACCCATACCTCATTCAAAAAGGGAGTCAGTAACAACATCGCTCATGTCGTTGATATCTGGGTACCTAGGTATGAAGGCAAAAAATCCAAAGAATAAATGATTCTAAGGATTATTATTTGTATGGTATGGTCATGAATAAAGAATATTGTAAAAAAATCAAAAGAATGTACAGTATGAAATGTAAAGAATAAAAAAAAATTGCTTAAAAAGATGCATTTTATTGAAATAAAAATTCTGGACATAAGCCTATTTCACAAAAGGATTCTTATTGTCTCCAGGCTTAAGGCAACAAGCATGTTTTGAATATTACTCTAGATTAATCTTAAAAATATATGGATTCCTTCCACAGTTCCATTGTTTAAAATCTTCCCAAGTATGTAAGGGCTTGGAAACTTTTATTCTCCAATTCTCTCTTTGAATATGTCGTTAATGCTTAGATTCCCTAACATTCCCGTCGGATCTTTGATCTATTTTCTTTGTCTTGGCATGTGTACCGTAACAGTGTTCAGTTTCCAGATTTTTTCCTCTCTCTTTCCCGCTTCTGTGATAATTTCAACTAATTAGGCTCTCTCTATGGACTTAAATGCATATGATGTGATGTAATGAAAATGCATGAATGCAAGGAGGCATCGATTCAGATTCAACTTCATTTTAGAAAAATTTATTAGAAAACAAAATCCTTTACATAAAACAGACTACAAATATGCTTTCGCCCTAAGGCTTAAAGTTTTGATTTTCCAAAACAACAAGGCTAACTCTTGACCACGATCTGACTGTAGCTCATACTTCGTGCTCAATGTATCAGCCTGTACTGCTAAAGTCTGTAGGTGATCAGCTACCTCTCGAATCTGAACTATTACTTCACCCATGAGATAATCCCGATTTCTAACTTGATTATGAGAATGATGGAGCTCTTCCTTCCAATGCCCTTCTCTTACTTCAAGATGCTTGATCTGGAGTTCACAATTCTGCAATGCCGATTCTAATTTTTTGATCTTGCCCTTTGTAACACCCCAAACCCGGCCCAAACACCACGACCGGATCTGGTATGTCACTAAGAAAATTTTGGAAGAACATGTCGTATTTTCAGAAAAATATTTTTCTAAAGTTTATCTTCTTATTCGAGAGAAATTTAATAGTTGATAGTTTAAATAAAATATGCCTTTATAAATTAAAAACCCAAATTTAAATAGATACATTAGTTCAATAAGAATTTAAATAACTAAAAGTAATTAAAGCCCAAAGTAAAACAAAACATAAACTAGTGGCCCATAGCCTTATTACAACGAGATTTAAAATCCATTAATTAAAAATATAAAGTATTAACTTGAGACTTTTTTTGGATCCAGATGGTCTTTTGCATGGCCACCTTGCGTTCCTCTCCACTCCCGGTCGAAGCACTAGGTATCACCTAAAAGGTTAATTAATAGGGTGAGTCGCGAGACTCAGTGTGCAACCCTCATGCACCACTAGATTTTGGCCTTAGGCCTATAAAATAGATTAATAATTCCATTTATAAAAAAAAAAAAACAAATAATATGCAAGGCCCAACCCATTTGCCTAGGTTTCCATCCGCTACACGCCCCCGTACCAGCCATTCACACCATTGGGGATTTCTACAATTGACCCACACCGCTACACGCCAAGATGGCAGTCATGCTGCTCATCAACATATTATGGCCGAAGCCCTTATAACAGATCACGGTATTAGCCGCTACAACATATAACAGATCACAGTATAAACTGCTACACATATAACGTATAACTTCCTCCTTTCATCAACCCAACCCATGCAGTCATAAAATCAATATGCTTTTATCATATAAAGTCAAACATTCACTGACCTGGTGATTTGCTTAACCCTTTTCGGGTTTCCAACATTAAACTGAGATATCGGTATTTATCACAACATATAAACTTATGAGCATACATTAATAATCAGATCTAGATGGTGGGGAAGTATTACACACCTGTTATCGCGAAGTACTAAACTCTTAGTCGGTATCCTTGCTATCTAGATTTATAACTTGGTTCAACCAAAAGCCGGAAAATCACGAAAATTGACCTCCTCTATAATCGGCCAAAGGTTAGTAAATCTTGAATTTTCACACTAAAATCAATAGATCTCCTTACCTTGAAATCCTGAAATTAGAGACTAACGATTTTCGGCTTTTAGATCTAGACGACCAAGTTTCCTTCAAATCCCGGAATGCCGCCCAACATAGAACCATTAAACTATTAGCTTTTCGACTTTTGCCTTTTAAAAACCGAAATAGAACGTGAGAGCTTAACAGACTTACCTTAACATGGGGATTCGGCTAGCACTAGAGAGAAGATTCGGCAATGCCAAAGGAAAAGATTAAATGTAGGAAGAATAGAACTATTCTCACAAACGGGATGAGTAGAGAAAAACTATGGAGATTTTGGCTTTTAGAGAAATCACTCAAGAGAAAAAATGGAGAAGAGAGTGAATGGAGAGGTTTTGGCTTTTGAAGAAATTGAAGAAAAGAAATTGTAGAGGAAAGACTAAGAATTTTGGCACAAAGAATGATGAGGAAATTAGGGTTTAAATGCGAGAATCAATGAGATATCCCCTATTTATAGAAATTTGGCACTTACCTAACCTTTGAGATAAATCCTATCTTTTCTCCTTTATCTTAATCTACTAGCTCATCTAAAAGAGACTTAATTATCTCTAACTTCTCCCTCCTTTATCAGCATATTATCCACATATTTTAATCATTAAAATCCCTAAATTTTAGCCTTTATCTGCTTATTATCTACATAAAATAAATTCCTAAATAATATCCTTTATCTGCTTATTATCTACATATTTTAAACATAGATACTACCTTTTAAACCCTATAATGCCCAAACAGATAGTTTTAATCAAGGCCTCTACCTAAGCCTGAGCCCAATTTGGACCCATAACACTTAAATTAACACATTAAACATATCCACCCATTAAATGCATAGGCCCAAAAATTCAAGATGTTACACCCTTCATTTCCTCAATCTTATTCAGACTTGACTTCAACTCAACCGTAGAATTACGGCTTCGATGGTGATGAAGAGACCGTCCCAATTCAGCCATTCTAGCTTTTAATCCACTCTTTTCCTTTTGGCTTTCTACTAAACTCTTTTCTAGGGCCTTGTTTCGCATCTGCATCTCTAGGAACTTCCTCTCCCAATGGTCAGCTTTGGCATTTTCCTCTTGAACCTCCTGTTTCCACTGTTCACTCATCCCCGTGATATTCATTAGCTTCTTCACAAAAGTTGGGACATTAGCAGCCCTAGAATAAGCTTTGTCGACTTGGATCCTTGAACAGCGAAGCAAGGTTGTATATTCCTCCACCGTGAGTACTAAATCTACTTTCCCGAAAGTGAAACAGCTATAAGAAGAGTTCCAAAACTAAGTCATAGCCTAGAGCATATGTTTATCTACCTTGATGTCGAGCAAGTAGGGTAGATCACCATAATTACGATAGAACGGCTGCTTTGCCTCATCATCCCACTGGGTCCATATTCCTTTCAACTCTTGAAGCTCATTTTACGTGACACTGATACGAGCAAAATCCCGTAGAAACTGACCATGAATCGATACCTCTTAAAATATGAAATGACATGCACAAAGAATAAAACACAACAAGTTAGTACCACAGAATAAAATGTAAAGCAAGTAAAATAAACAAACACCTATCAGGTAACTACTAAAGTTTGACATAGTTCTACTTAGGGTGGGCCCTTAGGTTGTCTATATGTGGTTCGACTCTAAAGTTGAGGTACTGAACCACAGATTCCTCGATCCTCACCCATTATAGGCTCATATGGTGAGTTCAGATTCGGGAATACATTTCCCTATGGCCATGCGGAAGTGAAAACTTCACGAAGACATAGGTACAGATGTATCCTGGAAGCAATCTACTAGCCCATACGGAGGTGAAAATGTCACGAAGGCATAGCTTCTCGCTCCTACTTAAAGGCGCGGCCACAACGGTCATGTAATGCAATGCAGAGATATATATTAAAATTAGAACCACATGCAATAAAAGGATCATGGTTTTTTTAAATCAGAATTTTAAATTCGGACAAAAAGACATGAAATTATCGATTTTACGGCTTGACTCTCTTATTGTCCCCAATGGAGTCGCCCAAGCTGTCGAAACCATTTTTAAAGTTGATTTTAAAAATGGGGGTCGACTTTAAAAACAAAAATGGAGTCGCCACCAATCCCTTTTTACTTAAGTGTGATCGGATCACATTATAAAACATTTTATTTCAAAACATTGATTTTGGCCTACGAAATTCAAGAAAACGGGTTCGGGAGTCGGTTACGTACGAGGAAGGATTAGCACCCTCGTAACACCCAAAAATTGGTACCTAATTGATTAATTAATGTCCTAATGTCAAAAATTTGAATATATTTTAAAACACGATCCTTTTGATTTTTAAAACTTATGTCCTTTAATTTTAAATGGAAATTCAATTATTTGGATTTTAAAAGAAAAATCAAAACTCAGTAAGTTAGAGCACGATCTTTCGAATTTTCCAAACACCGAATATCCTTTGCTTTTTAGAAATCCTTACCTCGAGATGACAAAACGTCGCATCCAGTGAGTTAGGACACAACATCTTAAATTTCGAGAATAGGTTTTTATTTAAAAATTCATATGTTTTAATTTCAAAAGGGTACTCAATCATTTGGACTTAATGAGAAAAATCGAAACCCAGTAAGTTAGGGTACGATTTTCTCAAAACTCCCAAATATCGAATATTGCCTTATTTTTTAATTTGAAAAATCATGGATTTTGAAATCGACAATAAAAAGCAACTTAAAAATAAATTCATGTATAAAAATTTTAAAGTAGGTAATATATGTAAAAGTTAGAAATAAATCCAAAATAAATAAATAAATAAATAATATATGAAATAATAATATATAAATAAATTTTAAAATAAATATTATATAAGAAGTAAGTTTAAATAAGTAATATATAAAACAATTTATATATCAATCTAAATAAATAATATACAAAATGACTTAAAGAAAATGATATGTGACAAATCCTAAAAAGATACGTATAAATTTAAAATAAACAATATACGAAAATTTAAAATAGATAATATAAAACAGTTTAAAATGATATAAAATAAAACCACTTTAAAATAATCGTTATATAAAACAATAAGAAAAATGAATGATATAAAAGATAATTTAAAGTAATAATATAAAAAAAACTTAATCAAAATAAAACTATTTGAAATAATTAATATCTAAAATAATAAAATAAAACAGCTTGAAATAAATACCACGTAAAAATTTGGAATAAATAAATAAAATACAAATTTGCAAAAGTGTGAAAATAAAATAAATCTCTATACAGAAATAATAAATAAACGAATAAAATAAAAGAATAACTAATAATTAAAAAATTAAATGGATAAATAAAAAAAGATTGAAAAAACGAAGATGAATAAAGAATAAAATAAGAACAAACCATAGAAAATAAGAACGCAAGAAGGAGAGAAATTTGAGTGAATGCTCTCAAGAATTCTTATTGCTTCCCCCAAAACTCAAGTGTCTTTACAATGAAGGGAGAGGCCTCTATTTATAGTTGAGCCTCCCCAAATCCAACGGTACAGATCAATTACATCAACGGCTAAGATTAAAAGGTATCTACAAATTAAATCTCTAAGATTACAAAATCATATCTTCTAAGATTGCATACCATATCTTCTAAGATTGTATATCATATCTAAGATTTGCATATCATATCTAAGATTGCATATCATATCTTCTAAGATTACATACCATATCTTCTAGGATTGCATATCATATCTAAGATTTACATATCATATCTAAGATTGCATATCCTTGAAGATTGTGTTCCCATATACGTCAAGCTTGTAGATGGACCTTCAATCTTTTCAAGCAATGAGCCATTTCGATCGGGCCAAATGATATATTTTGGACTGGACTTGGACTTTGTTTTATTATTTTGGGTTTATTATTTTTTGTATGGGCCCGGGCTAAATTGGCCTATTACAAGTTCAACATGCTAAATAATTAATATATTTTAATTTTAAGATTATTTTATTTTTTAAAACGAAAATAGTCATTTTATCTTTTAAAATCACTTTTTATAAAATAAATTTAAGATAAATTTATTTGTTTTGGACAATTGAATTTCATTTATACAAGAAGCAGTCAACTACTACAGTCAAACAACATTACAACAAAACTGTCAACAATAACAAATCAAATTGTCAAAACAATACAAAAGAAGCAACCAGAACAAACCAAAAACAAAATCAGGCGAAACCCCAATTAGAACTAATTAAAAGGTTAGCTAAATCAACTCTGTTAAACAACTTCCCTCTCATACAAATTTGAATCATACTCTTAATTCTCAAAACAATAGCATCAACAGACGAGGAAGCACGACCAAACACCTGAGCATTATGCTCACACCAACTTGTGTGCAATAAGACAGTTCATGCAAGCTTCAAGACCCCAACAAGCAAGGATTGCCCTCTAATGTCACGTCCCAAAATATAGGGGTTAACTGGAATAATTAACCAAGAAATGACCTAAACTTAATCATTAAGTAGTTAGTACAATCCCTAGAGATCCTAGGTTCAAACCACTCCTCTCCCATTTTTTTTTCTTTTTATTTTTAGCAAACTAAGATGAAAACTACACTAAAATAAATATTATTTGAAGTAGAAACTAAATAATAAATGGGAAACAACCCAATGGTCAACATGCCACTTCTTCTAGCATACCCGAATTCAAGCTACTCCATCCTCCAAAATCGTTCCTTTTATTTTCCCTTTTAAAATTTCAGCCCAAAACTTTGAGAAAATTGCTCTTGCCCTCCTATGGTTCCCAAACCCTAGATATTTAATCCAAATTTCCCCAATAGAACTAGGATTTTGATTTCTCTTCAAAACTAAATAGGATTTTCTTATTTTTCCCTATTTCTTCTATTTTTTCTTTTCTTTCCTCTCTTTTACACCAAATTTTTCATCTTTGCTGTTGAACATATTTGCTTTCCTAAATCAAATCATTTTCCATTCGATTCTATTTCTATCGATATAGCAAATCACTATCAATTACATCTCTAAATTTGCCAAGAATCGGTAAGTACCTTTATTTCATCAATCGAATTTTGTATTTCGTAATATAATTGTCCCGACACTAATCTTTGATCCGATTAATTAATCTTTTATGGTTTCTTACTGAATTCTTGAAAATCCCGACAAGTCTTGATTCAATTGTTAATGCGAACGTATTTTCCGTTGAAGGACCGAATCTAAGTGAATTAGACCAAGATTGTAACAGCCCGTTTTCAGTAGAATCGGAACAGTGTTTTCGAGACCACAAATCTGAGTCCGGAAGAAAATTTATTTTAATATTATTTCATGGTCTGCATTATGATAGAAATGTTGTATGAAAATTTCGTAAAGAAATTTTTACCGATTATATGATTAATTTGATGAAAAGGACTAAATTGCATAGAATGCAAAAGTTGAATTCTAGTAGCTAAAGGGATCAAATAGCTATGAAATTCAAAATTTGAGCTCCTTATATGGCAAATAGACCATTAAGAGGAGTTAGTAGATAAGTATGATGATTCATCATTGGAAAATTAAATAAATAAAAGGACTAAATTGGAAAGATGAAATAATAAAAGATGATAAACTAGTTAAATAAGAAATATCATCATTTATCATCATCTTTCCCAAATTAAAGACATGGAAACCCTAGCAATGAGAGCTTGAGCTCTAGCAAACTTACTTGGCTTAATTAGGTATATATTCTTGTCTCGTTTTTAGTAATTTCTATATTTCTGAGATCGTAATAACTTAATCTAGCTATCTCGGGGATTAATTTGCAAAGGTATCAAAGTACTACGGTTTTGCCATGGATAAAATTTACAAGAATTGCCCTTTAATGATACGGGGTTACTATTTCCCGGCTAATTTGATGTTATTATCATTTGATGAATTTGATATGATTCTGGGTATGGATTGGTTAACTCAGCATTGTAACATCCTAAAAATTTGAGTATCGATATGTTGCATGTTTTTGGTACTTAGCTTGTGAATGATTCAATTTGTGTGTTTAATATAGTCTTGAGAAGGCTCGGGATTTATTCAGAATTAGAATAAATTTTAGTAATGAGTATTTTATTGAAGTGGAACAAGTGACCTTGATGTTTAAGGAAATTAAGTGTGTAGTAAAGTGGAGTTGGCGTCATATGTGTTGCTTGAGGGGAGAGGTTCGAATTCCATGGATTGCATTTTGGTGACTTTAATTTTTGTACCTTTATGGCATGTGTCGATCAAGCCTTATTTATGGTAAGGTTGGACTATTTCTTTTATGGTAAGGTGGCTAATGGTTAAGGTAAGCTTGAACTTGGGGAAAGAAATCCTAAACTTATGGAATGTAGGGGGAACACAAGGCACGAATCAAGGATGTTGTCTTGGAAACTCTTGGGTGGCTAAAACTTTGACTTTTGGCCATTGTACTTGGACGATTTTGTGGCTATGGGGGAATGGCCGAATGTTGTTAGTAGTTTGGCTAGGATTAGGAGTTAGTTTTGGTTAATTCTTAGCATTTTGTGTGAAATTTTCTTTTCTCTCCAAACTCTTTCTCTTAGCCGAATTTGAGCATTAGGTAAGCTTTGTTTCTTTTGGCCATTTCAATTCATTTTTACCATTTGGTCATATTTTTGTCTTACATCTCAAGACACTCTCTCCATTGTGCCGAAATACCAAAGCATAAAGGCCATTTTTCTTTTCTTTTCCTCTTCACCATTGCCGAATGCTTCCTTGTCCTAAATCTCACTCTTTGCTCCTTTCTCACATTTGAAAAACCCAAAACACATTGTCTCCCATCTCTTTCTCCCCATGGCCGAATGGTGCTAACACCATTCTTTCTAATTTTTCTTCAAAGCCGAATCTTCTCTTCACTTATATTGTTTTGTTGATTATTCTTTCAACCTTCGTTTTAATCAATCGGTAAGAACCCTTTTCGAATCTTTATTCTCTTCTTTTTCTTAGCCGAATATATATTAGTTTGGGAGGGTCTTTTGACCAAAAATAGCATCCTTTATACATTTCTCTTAGACGATCCTTTCATTTTTTATAGTGTTATAAAGAAGGCCGAACTCGGAGTATTCATAATCATCGTGACACGCTAGAAATCGAGTCGAAGTGTTAAGGTAAGGGTTCCTATCAAGGATTTCTATATTACTCGTCATATTGTTATAGATGGACTACTAATCGATTTCGTTTTAGGAGGCACTATCGCTCGATTATCATTTCCGTGAACGTAAGATATTGTGGCAAACAAGATAGGTTCGAAAATAGTAGTGAATAGTGTTCGGAAGAGGGGCGGTTCTGCTATTCCCTCTAAATTCAAACGAAGGACTGTTTCAGCAATCCGAGATTTTCCACCGGGTTGTGGACCCCCATCCGGCGAAAATCAATTATTTGAAGTCATTCGTACTCCTGAGCCTTTGACTGTTCGTGGTTCTTCATCGGGTCATGAACTATCGATTGAGGAGAAATCACAAATAGCTGTTGATTCGAGATTCCGAGGGTAAAGATCTAGATCGTTCATCATTAGAATAACTTTATATTAAATATTAGTGTTCTAATTAAGCGCGATAAATATTTAGGTATCGACGAGCGGGAAAGTATAGTACTCACCATAATCAGGTGTGTAACTTCACACTTATCTCATGGGTTATACTATACTGTAAGTATTCGATTAAAAATCATAAATTCGGTAAAATTGGAAAATACGGTTTATTAGCACTTTTGGTGTGAAAGCATGAAAACGATATTAAAGTTGTGAAAATTATGAATTTGCCCTTAATAAGCTATATTGTTAAAATGTGATATTTTGGGCCATATGAATTATTTTTGATAAATTGGCCAAGTGAGAAAATTGTAAAAAGAGCCTCATGTGTATATATGGGCCAAAACTGCTAGATCGATATATGGGCCAAAACTGCTAGATCGATATAAGGGCCAAAATTGCTAGATCGTTAAATGGGTTAAATTGTTATTTTGACTAATGGGCCAAGTTGATAACTTGTAATACGGGCTTTTTGTTGAAATTTACCTTATGAATATATTGTGATGCATTCTATATATACATGACTGCATGGGTTGGGATAATTGATGAAGAGAAGAAAGGCCTGTTGCCAAAATCTAGTTCGGTGACACTGTCACAATCTAGTTCGGTGACTCTGTCACAATCTAGTTCGGTGGCTCTGCCACAAATATTTTAAATGGCTTAATGCCTGTGATTGGTGTGTTGGCGGGGTGGGTTGACTTGATCCCCACAGGTGTGATGGTTGGTACGGGTGGTGTGTAGCGGATGGAAATTAGGCTTGGTTGGGAATTGCATATCACATGCATTTTTTTTATATTTGATTTATATATTGTATTTTTGTAAATGGGCTCAAGCCCAATTTAATGCTTAAATGGATTTGGCCCAGTGGACACGGTAAGTGGGTTACACATTGAGTTCTAAGTAACTCACCCTATTTTTCTTACCCTTCTCAGGTAATAATAATTGATGGAGGCTTGGGCCGGGGATGACTTCGTGTGGAGGCCATACTACGAATGATGGGTTTTTATAAACTTGAACTTCTTTTTAATATTTTTATTTTTATTTAAGTACTATTTTGATTGCGATGTAATAAGGCCTCTGGCATTATTTTATGGATTTTTATTCGTGGATGGAATTTTAATTTGTTTTAGTTACTTAAATTGGGCTGTTTAAATTTTATAAATGATTTCTTAAACTTGCGTATAAAGAAAAATAGAAAAAAGGAATTTTCTTAAATATCACTAAATCCAAAATATTTTGTGAAAACTCTTTTATAATTTTAAGATTTCCACCAATTATTTCTCTGAAAATCAAATTGTAAATTCTTATGTTTTAAAATTATGGTTTTCAAATAAATCTCGGGTTATGATAAATTCTATTTTTTTCAAAATCGTTTTGAAGAATTGTTTTCATTAAAAGCAATGATGACTAGATGTAAGTTCGAATTGTCTGGCATGCCAAGTCTGGTCTTAACGCATAGGCCAGCTTTGGGGTGTTACATTTTTGGTATCAGAGCCAGTTTCAAAACTCGGCTGTGGTTTGGGTTCAAGAAAATTTTTTGTTTAAAACTATTTTAATTTCTAGACTTTATGTTTTAAATGTAGTATGGCACCACGAGCATCCGGCACCAAGCCAAGTAAGTATTTGTATATTAAATGTTTATTATTGTGATATGAACATAGGAACACTCTAGAACTTCTAGTTTTAGGTGTCGAAAATGGTAGAGATTGAGACTATAGGACGTGATTGCGAAAACAACTTTACCTCTTATATCTCATAAAATATCGTTAAGAAACACTGAAATGGTATTCTGATTCATAAAACTTGTAATCAGATTAAATCGAATTAGTCATTATGAGTACTAGAGGACATGGTCGTGGACGTGGTAGACGTGGCCGTGGTAGAGGACGAAGTGCTAGAGATGTAACTGAAGCACCGGGTCATATGCCGAAAATAGATGCACCTGCTTCACCCGGGAGTGAGACTGGATCACATGACCATTCGAGAGAGGACAATGCTTTGACTCAAGCGAGTCCTTGAAAGGGTTGCTGGGACTAGAACTGGTCCAGTAGTTCGTGGATCAATTTCGGAACGACTTAAATCAAGTGGTGCTGAGGTTTTTAGAGGTGTCTCCAGTGTAGCTCCGAATGTTGCGAAATATTGGCTCGAGGCTGCAGAGCGGATTATGGATGATTTGGAGTGCACCGCCGAGCAGAAACTAAGAGGAGCTGTGTCCTTGTTAAGGGACGAGGCGTATCAATGGTGGCTTACTGTTCGAGAAGGCACCGAGGCTGCATTGGTTACTTGGGATTTCTTCAAAGCCACTTTTCAAGGGAAATACGTCAGGACAAGTTATGTAGATGCCCGGAGGAAGGAATTCCTGAATTTGGTTCAAGGAAATAAGACAGTGGCAGCTTACGAGGCAGAATTTCTTCGTTTGAGCCGATATACTTGCACAATAGTGCCGACAGATCATGAGCGTTGTGTACGCTTTGAAGATGGGCTCAATGATGAGTTACGGGTATTGATAGCCCCACAACAAGTACGGATTTTTGCCTCGCTTTTGGAGAAAGCCAAGATAGCCAAAGAGGCTAAGAGCTCAGAATGCAAGAGTCGGGAAAGAGTCAGAGGCAAGAGGGATTTTAAGTACTCGGGTTCTTCTAAAAGGTTCCAGAAGAGGCCTCGAAATGATGAGCCAGCTCAAGCTAGAACGCCTGTGGTTACCAATCAGAGTAGAGATTGTGCTGACTGTGGGAAGCGACACCCCGGGGAATGTTGGAGGAAAACTGGTGCCTGTTATAAATGTGGTTCCAAGGATCATCAGTATAAGAATTGCCCTCGACGGACTGATCCGACTCAAGAAGCTCGTAACCATGATGTTTAGCCAGCTAGAGGTACTCAGCAGCCACCAAGAGGCCGTAGACCAGGTCGTGGTGGTAATGGTGATGGACGTGGTCAAGGTACACCGGGTCGAAGTAATGGCTTCAGAGGTAACGCGAAGGCAAGACAGCCAGGGTTGGTCTATGCGGTTAGGCGTCGTGAAGATGGCGATGCACCTGATGTGATAACTGGTACGTTCTTCATCTTTGATGTACCGGTTACTGCTTTGATAGATATCGGGTCTACCCACTCGTATGTTGCTAGTGCCATATCTAGAAACCTGAATATTAGATCTGAGATTACCGATAGAGAGATGACCGTAATTAGTCCTTTAGGACAGTCGGTAATCGTGAATAAATTATTTAGAGACGTGCCCTTGGAAATTCAATGAGAAATATTTTTGGCGAATTTGATGGAATTGCCTTTCGGCGAGTTTGATCTTATTTTGGGCATGGATTGGTTGGTAAAGCACCGGGCGCAATTGGATTATGCCGAAAAGTGGATGTCAATAAGGACTGTGGATGATGAGGAGGTAGTAATGATAGGCGAGCGAAGGAAATTTTTGGCAAATGTGGTATCTGCTTTGAAGGCAGAGAAGTTGGTGCGGAAAGGGTATGTAGCATTCCTAGCCTTCATTAGTGCTTTGCATGCCAAGGAACTATCGGTGGAAGGTGTGAGAACGGTGAAAGAATTTTCAGACGTCTTTCCCGAAGAACTTCTGGGTCTACCTCCAGATCGGGAAGTAGAATTTGGCATTGAGCTTTTGCCCAGAATGGCTCCAGTGTCTATTGCTCCTTATAGAATGGCGCCGAAGGAGTTAGCGGAGATTAAAGTTCAAATTCAAGAATTGTTAGATCGGGGATTTATTCGGTCGAGTGTGTCCCCGTGGGGAGCACCGATTTTGTTCGTCAAGAAGAAGGATGGGTCTATGCGTTTGTGCATTGATTATAGGCAGTTGAATAAATTGACGATCAAGAATAGGTATCCATTGCCGAGAATTGATGACCTGTTTGATCAATTGAGAGGAACTTCAGTTTTCTCCAAGATTGATTTAAGATCGGGTTATCATCAACTCAAGGTGAAAGAGGATGATATTCATAAGACGGCATTCCGAACTCGTTATGGACATTATGAGTTTTTGGTTATGCCGTTTGGTTTGACCAATGCACCAGCTGCATTTATGGACATGATGAATCGAGTCTTTCAACCTTATCTAGACCAGTTCGTAGTGGTGTTCATAGATGATATCTTGGTATATTCGAGGAATGAAGAAGAGCATGACTCACATTTGCGCATTGTGTTGGTAATTTTGCGAGATAAGCAACTTTATGCCAAATTCAGTAAATGCGAATTTTGGTTGAAGGAAGTGACTTTCTTGGGTCATGTGGTGTCAGCCGAAGGAATAAGAGTTGATCCTCAGAAGGTTGAGGCAGTGTTGGATTAGAAACCGCCGAAGTCAGTGGCTGAGATCCGAAGTTTCTTGGGTTTGGCTGGTTACTATAGACGCTTTGTTGAGGGGTTTTCGTTGATTGCTACACCTCTAACCAAGCTGTTGCAAAAGGGGGTACCGTTTGTGTGGACCGATAATCAGCAAGAAAGTTTCGAGAAACTGAAGAAGATTTTGACTAAGCGCCAAGATCTTGATTCACTGAGGTCGGAAAAGAGTTTATCGTTTACTGTAATGCGTCACACACGGGTTTAGGATGTGTGTTGATGCAAGGTGGAAAAGTGGTGGCTTATGCTTCTCGTCAGTTGAGGCCGCACGAAGTCAACTACCCTACTCATGACTTGGAGTTGGCTGCAGTGGTGTTTGCTTTAAAGATTTGGAGGCACTATCTCTACGGTGAGAAGTTGATCATTTATACGGACCATAAGAGTCTTAAGTACCTCCTTACCCAAAATGAGTTGAACTTGAGACAACGGAGATGGGTGGAGTTGTTAAAGGATTATGACTTCTCAATCGAGTACTATCCTGGAAAGGCTAACGTGGTGGTAGACGCGTTGAGTCGTAAGGTAGTATCGAAGTTAAGAGCAATGTTTGCTCATCTCAGTTTGTATGAGGATGGCAGTCTGCTAGCGGAACTTCAGGTGAAGCCATTGTGGTTAGAACAGATAAAGGAAAAACAATTATTAGATGAAAAGTTGGGTCCTTTAATGCAACAAGTTGAAAGTGGTATAATAGGGGATTTTGGATTAAACAAGGATGGCGTGCTGTGTTTTCGTGGAAGAGTTTGTATGCCCATGGATTTGGATTTGAGACAAATGATTCTACGAGAGGTGCATAGTAGCCCTTATGCTATGCACCCCAGAGGAAATAAGATGTATCGGGATCTCCGTGAGTAGTATTGGTGGCCAAGGTTAAAGCGGGAGGTTACTGATTTTGTAGGAAAGTGTTTGACGTGTCAACAAGTGAAGGCGGAACATCAATTACCATCGGGTTTATTGCAACCGATAAAGATTCCTCTATGGAAATGGGAGCGGATAACGATGGATTTTGTTAGTGGGTTACCCTTAACACCTACTAAGAAAGATTTCGTTTGGGTGGTAGTTGATCGATTGACGAAGACTGCTCATTTTCTACTGTTAAATGCGGATTACACACTGCGCAGGTTGGCTAAGCTGTATGTATCTGATATTGTGAGGTTGCATGGGGTACCAGTGTCTATCATATCGGACAGGGATCCTAGGTTTAAATCGTGGTTTCGGAAAACTTTGCATGAGGCTTTGGGAACAAAGTTAAACTTCAGTACGGCTTTTCATCCTCAGTTAGATGGTCAGTCAGAAAGAGTAATTCAGATTTTGGAAGACATGTTAAGAGGTTGTGTGATTGACTTCAGAGGTAGTTGGGAGGATTTTCTATCGTTGGCAGAGTTCGCGTATAATAATAGTTACCAATCCAGTATTCAAATGGTGCCCTATGAAGCGTTATACGGTCGTAAGTGTCGTACCCCTACTTGTTGGACTGAATTGGGGGAACGACAGTTGTTGGGTCCTGAATTGATATCTGAGACGGAAGAAAAGAAAAGGGTGATTCGAGCGCGGTTAAAGGAAGCTTCGGATAGACAAAAGTCGCATGCGGATCTGAAGCGTAAGGATATTGAGTTTGCGGTGGGAGATCAGGTCTTTCTGAAAGTCTCACCTTTGAAGAAAATTTTCAGATTTGGAAGGAAGGGCAAGTTGAGCCCTAGGTTCATTGGACCGTACCGTGTGTTAAAGCGTGTAGGACCAGTGGCCTATCAGCTTGAATTACCTCCGGAGTTGAGTCAGATTCATAGTGTTTTCCATGTATCTATGCTGAGGCGTTATAGATCGGATCCATCTCACATAGTACCGGTAGAAGAAGTGGAGTTAAGGCCATACTTGTCTTTCGAGGAGGAACCAGTGAAAATCTTAGACCGTGATGTTAAGGTGCTAAGAAAGAAGACTGTGCCATTGGTTAAGGTTCTATGGCGTAACCACGGAGCGGAGGAAACTACGTGGGAGCCTGAGGACGTAATTCGGCAACAATATCCTCATCTCTTCTAATCAGGTAAATTTCGAGGACGAAATTTTTTTAAGGAGGGTAGAATTGTAACATCCTAAAAATTTGAGTATCGATATGTTGCATGTTTTTGGTGCTTAGCTTGTGAATGATTCAATTTGTGTGTTTAATATAGTCTTGAGAAGGCTCAGGATTTATTCGGAATTAGAATAAATTTTAGTAATGAGTATTTTATTGAAGTGGAACAAGTGACCTTGATGTTTAAGGAAATTAAGTGTCAAAAACTAGCATAAGATGAGCTAGTAGTAAAGTGGAGTTGGCGTCATATGTGTTGCTTGAGGGGAGAGGTTCGAATTCCATGGATTGCATTTTGGTGACTTTAATTTTTGCACCTTTATGGCATGTGTCAGTCAAGCCTTATTTATGGTAAGGTTGGATTATTTCTTTTATGGTAAGGTGGCTAATGGTTAAGGTAAGCTTGAACTTGGGGAAAGAAATCCTAAACTTATGGAATGTAGGGGGAACACAAGGCACGAATCAAGGATGTTGTCTTGGAAACTCTTGGGTGGCTAAAACTTTGACTTTTGGCCATTGTACATGGACGGTTTTGTGGCTATGGGGGAATGGCCGAATGTTGTTAGTAGTTTGGCTAGGATTAGGAGTTAGTTTTGGTTAATTCTTAGCATTTTGTGTGAAATTTTCTTTTCTCTCCAAACTTTTTCTCTTAGCCGAATTTGAGCATTAGGTAAGCTTTGTTTCTTTTGGCCATTTCATTTCATTTTTACCATTTGGTCATATTTTTGTCTTACATCTCAAGACACTTTCTCCCTTGTGCCGAAATACCAAAGCATAAAGGCCATTTTTCTTTTCTTCTCCTCTTCACCATTGCCGAATGCTTCCTTGTCCCAAATCTCACTCTTTGCTCCCTTCTCACATTTGAAAAACCCAAAACACATTCTCTCCCATCTCTTTCTCCCCATGGCCGAATGGTGCTAACACCATTCTCTCCAATTTTCCTTCAAAGCCGAATCTTCTCTTCACTTATATTGTTTTGTTGATTATTCTTTCAACCTTCATTTTAATCAATCGGTAAGAACCCTTTTCGAATCTTTATTCTCTTCTTTTTTTTAGCCGAATATATATTAGTTTGGGAGGGTCTTTTGACCGAAAATAGCATCCTTTATCCTTTTCTCTTAGACGATCCTTTCATTTTTTATAGTGTTATAAAGAAGGCCGAACTCGGAGTATTCATAATCATCGTGACACGCTAGAAATCGAGTCAAAGTGTTAAGGTAAGGGTTCCTATCAAGGATTTCTATATTACTCGTCATATTGTTATAGATGGACTACTAATCGATTTCGTTTTAGGGGACACTATCGCTCGATTATCATTTCCGTGAACGTAAGATTTTGTGGCAAACAAGATAGGTTCAAAAAGAGTAGTGAATAGTGTTCGGAAGAGGGGCGGTTCTGCTATTCCCTCTAAATTCAAACGAAGGACTGTTTCAGCAATCCGAGATTTTCCACAGGGTTGTGGACCCTCATCCGGTGAAAATCAATTATTTGAAGTCATTCGTACTCCTGAGCCTTTGACTGTTCGTGGTTCTTCATCGGGTTATGAATTATCGATCGAGGAGAAATCACAAATAGCTGTTGATTCGAGATTCCGAGGGTAAAGATTTAGATCGTTCATCATTAGAATAGCTTTATATTAAATATTAGTGTTCTAATTAAGCGTGATAAATATTTAGGTATCGACAAGCGGGAAAGTATAGTACTCACCGTAATCAGGTGTGTCACTTCACACTTATCTCATGGGTTATACTATGCCGTAAGTATTCGATTAAAAATCGTAAAGTCGGTAAAATTGGAAAAAACAATTTATTAGCACTTTTGGTGTGAAAGCATGAAAACGATATTAAAGTTGTGAAAATTACGAATTTGCCCTTAATAAGCTATATTGTTAAAATGTGATATTTTGGGCCATATGAATTATTTTTGATAAATTGGCCAAGTGAGAAAATTTTAAAAAGGGCCTTATGTGTATATATGGGCCAAAACTGCTAGATCGATATATGGGCCAAAACTGCTAGATCGATATAAGGGCCAAAATTGCTAGATCGTTAAATGGGTTAAATTTTTATATTGACTAATGGGCCAAGTTGATAACTTGCAATACGAGCTTTTTGTTGAAATTTACCTTATGAATATATTGTGATGCATTCTATATATACATGACTGCATGGGTTGGGATAATTGACGAAGAGAAGAAAGGCCTGTTGCCAAAATCTAGTTCGGTGACACAGTCTAATCTAGTTCGGTGACTCTGTCACAATCTAGTTCGGTGGCTCTGCCACAAATATTTTAAATGGCTTAATGCCCGTGATTGGTGTGTTGGCGGGGTGGGTTGACTTGATCCCCCTTTGGTGTGATGGTTGGTACGGGTGGTGTGTAGCGGATGGAAATTAGGCTTGGTTGGGAATTGCATATCACATGCATTTTTTTATATATTTGATTTATATATTGTATTTTTGTAAATGGGCTCAAGCCCAATTTAATGCTTAAATGGATTTGGCCCGATGGACACGGTAAGTGGGTTACACATTGAGTTCTAAGTAACTCACCTGCTTTTTCTTACCCTTCTCAGGTAATAATAATTGATGGAGGCTTGGGCGGGGATGACTTCGTGTGGAGGCCATACTACGAATGATGGGTTTTTATAAACTTGAACTTCTTTTTAATATTTTTATTTTTATTTAAGTACTATTTTGATTGCGATGTAATAAGGCCTCTGGCATTATTTTATGGATTTTTATTCGTGGATAGAATTTTAATATGTTTTAGTTACTTAAATGGGGCTGTTTAAATTTTACAAATGATTTCTTAAACTTGCGTATAAAGAAAAATAGAAAAAAGGAATTTTCTTAAATATCACTAAATCCAAAATATTTTGTGAAAACTCTTTTATAAGTTTAAGATTTCCACCAATTATTTCTCTGAAAATCAAATTGTAAATTCTTATGTTTTAAAATTATGGTTTTCAAATAAATCTCGGGTTATGATAAATTCCATTTTTTTTCAAAATCATTTTGAAGAATTGTTTTCATTAAAAGCAGTGATGACTAGATGTAAGTTCGAATTGTGTGGCATGCCAAGTCTGGTCTTAACGCATAGGCTGGGTTTGGGGTGTTACAAGCATGATGCCGTGGTAAATTGTAAAGAGAAGCATGTTGTGTTGACATGTAAGAATGGTGAAATGCTTTGTATTGAATCAGATAAAATGGATGGGTTGTCTAATGTGATATCAGCCATGTCAGCACGAAAATATGTCAGAAAAGGGTATGATGCTTATCTTGCTTATGTATTGGATACTAAAGTGTATGAATCAAAGATTAAATCGGTGCTAGTGGTCTGTGAATATCTTGATGTGTTTCCAGAAGAATTACTCGGATTACCGCCGGTCAGAGAGGTTGAATACTTGTTCATATGGGGTGTATTGACATGTATTGATCTTGAGTTTGGCTTGAATTGAAGATTTTATTGTGACTTGTGATTGTGCAAATTGTGTGTTTAGGTTGATACCAAAATGGGGTGAGAAATAAGGCTTGAAAATGACCTATTTTGTCCACATGAGTAGAGACACGGGCGTGAGTCTCAGCCGTGTGTGTCACACAGCCTAGCACATAGGCGTATGGTTTGGCTGTGTGTCCCTTGAATCTTTAAAATTTCAAAACAGAATGTTCAGGTATTTTTACACGGCCTAGCACACGGGCGTGTGACTTGGCCGTGTAACCCCTGCACCTATTTAATGCAAGTTAGTATGCTCCCACGGCCTAGCACACGGGCATGTGGCTTGGCCGTGTGACCCAAGTCAGTGAGCACCCTAATTTGGACACGAGCGGAAGTCCCCTGCACCTTTGAAAAATTTTGAAATTTTGCGAAAAATTCTCTGAGTACTCGGTTTAGTCCCGACTTGTTTCTAGTACATACTTTGGGCCTCAAAGGCTCGTATAAAGGACAATATGATTGAATATGATTGATTTCTGATATAAATTTTAATTGATAATAAATATATGTTTTTTATCTGTAAATTTTGGTAATGCTTTTTAACTCTATTTCGGCGACGGATATGGGTTAGGGGTGCTACAAAGATCGAGTGTAAGGAATGTATTTTCCCAATAAAAGGTGTGTGTTCTTTTACAAGTGAATCGGGACAAACCGTGTCTAGGAATAAGGCCACACGGTCTACCACACAGTCGTGTGGACCACATGGATGGACCACACGACCATGGACCCTGGAAACCCTATTGTAGTTCGTAAACCACATGGCCTGCCACACGACCGTGTCCTCATGTTGGTTAATTATACAATTTTCATGTGGCCACAGTCTGTTACATGACCCTTCCACACCACCATGTAACCTTTCCACATGGCCTATAGCACCTCACACGGCCTGGCCACATGGCCGTGTGACCTCTATTTTACAATTTTGCTTAGAACTTTATGTTATGTTTAGTTTAGTCCCTATTTGATCCTTGAATTGTTCCTAGAAGTTTTTATGCACTTAATTGATCCTTGAATTAGCGTTTATACAGAAATCTATGATTTATATGCTGTAATTGATACTATTATAACATGTTTATTGATTGATTAATTGAATTGTTACGGTGCTATAAATAAACATGTGATATTATTCATGCCTACTGATAAAGTGTTATTGATAAATTGTGAGTGCTAATACTATTATTGCCCTACTGAATACATGACAAACATGTTTATTGCTAGTGTTGAATGGATTTTTGTGTTATTATATTATAAAGTATGCCATATTTCATTGCATGGGGCGGGATAATTTGTACGAAGGAAAAGTGACAGTTTACTAATATGCAAACAAGTGGTAGTTTGCCTAATCTGCAAATATGTTGTGCACCCACAGCAAGTGATAGTAACTACAAATATGTGGTTCGATCTTGAATCAAGTGGCAGCTTGTCTGCAAATGTTTTTATCTAAAAATACTGGTGGTTTACCCATAATTTTTACAAACCCAATGACAGCTTTTATTTGCAATTATGTTGTGTACCCACAACAAGTGGTAGGTTATTTGCAAATCAACGGTGGTTCATCCACAACCCGGAGTGATATGGTAGATGAGTTCTGGGGAACTCATAAGTGAGATGCGTAGTAGAGTTGGATAGGACCCTTTTCTAAATTGAAATTGTATTTCCATTCATTAGCATTTGCATATAAAAACTATGATTTCTGAGATAGTGTAATGAAATAATGATATGAAAAATTGTTAATGCTTTATGATTGTGATTATTCTCAAAATTGTTAACCCATGTGCTTTGCCTACTATTTTGTTTTGGTTTTCTTTTGATCGAACTCACACTTGTCTGCAAATGTTTTTATCTAAAAATAATAGTGGTTTACCTACATTTTTTTACAAACCCAATGACAACTTTTATCTGCAATTATGTTGTGTACCCACAACAAGTGGTAGGTTATTTGCAAATCAGCGATGGTTCATCCACAACCTGGAGTGACATGGTAGATGAGTTCTGAGGAACTCATAAGTAAGATGTGTAGCAGAGTTGAATAGGCCATTTTCTGATAAATTGAAATTGCATTGTTATTCATTAGCATGTGCATATAAAACTATGATTTCTGAGATAGTGTAGTGAAGTAATGATATGAAAAACTGTTAATCTAAAGTGCTTTATAATTGTGATTATTCTCAAAATTGTTAACCCATGTGTTTCACCTACTGTTTTGTTTCGACTTTCTTGTGATTGAACTCACACTGGGCTTCATATCTCACCCCCTTTAATTTACATCTTTACAGATAATCCACCAGGTTAGGAAGCGAAATCGGCAAATCAGAGGGCTCAGCTCGGATTAAAGATATATAAATATTTATTTCAACTATTACTATTTATAATTCCTATTATTTGAGAACTGTAACGCCATATTTAAACTATGACTCGAGACTTAGTTTCGAGTTTATTTAGGGCATGCATGGTATTTTTAAGTTATTAAAACATGAGTTTTCATTTTATGTTACCATGCATGAAACATGGTTTTCATTAAAACTTTGTTATTATCACTTTTTCACTGCATTATTAAAATGAGTTTTTAAATGAGTAGATAATTTATAAAATAACCGGTTTTGGATTAACTGTATTATTTTGCAAGGGAGGTAAAACACTAAGTTTGTCTGAAAAAAAATTAAGTTTCCTCTAAAGATAATTTTTTTTAAATGACTATTCTATAAACTCTGCTAGCTTATTGGGCCATTTCGGTGGCCAATGTAATCTTTTGAATTCGGGTCTAACGTCTAGGCCGAGTTGGGGAGGTTATATTTGGTGGTATCAGAGCCAGGTTTTCTAAACTCAGACTATGAAATTTGAGTGAGTCTGCATGCATAAAAAGGGTATTTTTGGGAAATTTGTGCCACTAACTTTTGAAAATTTGATTTTCTGTAGGAAATTAAATCCGAGACTCCAATGTCGATCCTAACTTAGTTACTATTATTATTGGAAATTGTAGACCTTAGACCATGAACATTTAGATAGCTAACACTTGAAATCTTTGTGTAAAAACTGTAGATATACTTTAAACTTTAGACTTCAACAAGCAATATGAACACTCAAGGTAGATGTTGTAGGGATAGATCGTGTAGGGATGCACCCATTGAGCCTTCCACTATTCAAGGAGAGAACCCAATCCCTGAAGAGGAGTATGTAGAGAACTCTACCACCAATGGCGTCGGAGGTTACGAGAACAGGGACAATGCAGTAATGCAAGTGATGTTGAGGGTTCTGCAAAGGGTTGTAAGAGCCCAAATTGGATCAGGGAGCCATAGATTTGTCGTGAAGATACTCTTATTGAATGGAGCAAAAAATTTTAAAGGTATTGCTTGAACGACTCCTACCATAGCTGAGTACTAGATGGAGTTGACGGAGAGGATTTTGGAGGATCTAGACTGTACTCCGTAGCAAAAATTGAAGAGTATTGTGTCCTTACTAAGGGAAAAGGAATATAGTTGGTGGCAATTTATTGTAAGGGGTACACAGGTTGAACAGATAACCTGGAAATATTACCAGGAAGCTTTTCAAAAGAAATATGTAAGCACTAGGAATGTGGAAGCTCACAGACTCGAATTTATCGAGCTAAAGCAAGGAGATAAGAATGTGGTGGAATATGAGGCTAAATTCCTAAGACTCAGTCCAAGGTATGGTCACAACAGAATAGGGAAAATGTGTGAGGTTCAAAAATGGGCTGTGTTTCGACCTCAGGATTGAAGATGCTCCACACCAAGAATGGGTGTTTGAGACCCTAGTGGAGAAGACTAAAATCATGGAGGAGATTAAACTTACAGAACACGAAAAATGAGAGAAGATTAAGGCTACAGTTAAAAGAGATTCTGGTTTCGTTGGTTCAAATTCCCGTCCTCCGAAACGGGCTAGAGAGGGTAGACCGCAAGGGGTTGATGTGGCTAATTTTGGGGATAGGGTTTGCAAATATACTTATTGCAATAAGCACCACCCGGGCGAATGTCGGAGGAAATTGGGTGCTTGTCTAAAGTGTGGGTCAACATAGCACTTGGTAAAGGATTGTCCTCGACGGACCGAACTGACACAAGTTCAAGCCTAAAATCAACGAACATGTAAGTTACCTTCGAGGGGCCGAGGTTATAACAGAGCCAAAAATACTGTTACAATGAGTGCGAACCAAACTAGGGCTAGACAATTTTCCCTCATTTACGCTGTTAGAGGATGTGAGGATGGGGATATGTCCGATGTCATAACAAGTACTTTCACCATCCACTATGTGTCGTACCTTGCATTGATAGATATATGATCTACCTACTCTTATGTATCTTATAATATGATTGATAAACTAGGTATTGGGGTAGAGAAAATCTCTACTGATGTTACTGTAGTAAGCCCATTAGCATAGTTTTTTGTGGTAAATAAAATCTATAGGAGATGTCCATTGGAAGTGCAAGGGGTAGTGTTTCCAGCTGACCTTATAGAGTTGTTTTTTATTGAGTTTAACCTAATTCTGGAAATGGATTGGTTAGTTTAACATCATGTTAGCTTATATTGTGCCTCTAAAAGGGTAACCTTGAAAACGCCAAGGGTAGCGAGATTGTTGTGGTTGGTGAACAACGTAATTATTTGTCAAATGTGATCTTTGCTATGGCAGCCAAGAAGTTAGTCCAAAAATGTTGTGAGGCTTATCTAACTTGCATGTTGGATATGAATGCAAATGGTTCTGCCATAGATAGTATTCCAATTGTTAGGGAATTCCCAGATGTGTTTCCCAAGGAGTTGTTAGGGTTACCTCCAGATTATGAGGTAAAATTTTGAATCGAACTGCTACCAGAAACTACTCTAGTGTCCATTTCTCCCTACCACATGACACCTAAGGAGCTACAAGAATTAAAAATCCAACTTTAAGAACTCTTGGATCGTGGGTTTATTAGACTTAGTGTTTCTTCCTAGGGAGCTCCTATCCTATTTGTCAAGAAAGATGGTTCCCTAAAACTGTGTGTAGATTATCAACAGTTAAATAAGCTAACCATTAAGAATAAATATCTCTTTCCTAGAATCGACAATCTATTTAACCAATTTAGTGGTGTAACTGTGCTTTCCTAAATAGATCTAAGATCGGGGTACTATCAACTAAAATTTAAGGAGGTGAATGTGCCTAAAATCGTATTTATGACTCGATATGGTCATTACAAGTTCCTTATGATGCCTTTAGGTTTAACCAATGCTCCAGCCACCTTCATGGACCTAATGAATTGTGTGTTCCAACCCTTCCTTAATTAGTTTGTCATTGTTTTCATCGATGACATCTTAGTATACTCAAAAACTAAAATTGAGTATGATGATCACCCTAGGAAAATCCTGCAAATCCTTCGAGAAAAGAAACTTTATGCCAAACCGAGTAAATGCAAATTCTGGCCTAAGGAGGCCATGTTTCTAGGTCATGTGGTATCTGTAAAGGGTATCTGAGTAGATCCGAAAAAGGTAGAAGCTATCATAGAATAGAAACAACCCAAAAATGTTTATGAAAATATGAAGTTTCCTCGGTTTAATTGGATACTATCGTAGGTTTGTTGAAGCGTTCTCTTTGATTGCTGCTCTTTTAACCAAGTTGTTAAGAAAGAATGCTCCATTTAAATGGACGGATGAGCAACCATCTGGCTTTGAAAAGCTAAAGGTTGTGTGAACCCAAGCTCCTGTATTAATTCAGCCTGAGTCAGGAAAATAGTACGTGGTGTATAGTGATGTGTCTTATGCGAGCCTTGGTTGTATGTTAATGTAAGGTAGGAAAGTAGTTGCTTATGCATCGAGGTAGTTGAAGCAACATGAGTGCAACTACTCGACTCATGACTTGGAATTTACAGCCATGGTGTTTGCTTAAAAAAATTGGAGACACTACTTGTATGGTGAGAACTGCTACATTTACACAAATCATAAAAGTCTCAAGTATCTTCTCATCGAAAAAGAGTTAAACTTGAGACAACGGAGATGGATAGAATTGTTAAAAGACTATGACTGTGTAATTGAATATCATCCTAGAAAGGCTAATGTTGTGGTGGATGCCTTAAGTAGGAAGGAAATGACTGAACTAAAAGCAATGTTTGCTAGGTTAAGTCTAGTTGATGATGTAAGTTTGTTATTCGAACTACAAGTGAAATCCATCTTGGTTAGCGAAATTAGAGATAAACAACCCCTAGACTTGTCCTTGTTACCTTAGATTAAACAAGTTGAGGAGAGTAAGACCGAAGATTTTGGGTTCAAGACCGATGGTATCCTATGTTTCCAATGGAGGTATTATATGCCAAACGATAAGGAGTTAAGATAGTCCGTTCTTCTAGAAGTGCATAGTAGTCCTTATGCTATGCATCCCAGAGAAATTCAATGTATCGGGACTTGAGGGAACTTTACTGGTGGCCTGGGCTGAAATGTGATGTAATATAATTTATAGCTAAGTGCTTAACGTGCTAGCAAGTGAAAGCAGAACACCAGTTTCCTTTTGGGTTGTTGTGGCCAATCAAGATTCTTGAGTGGAAGTGGGAAAAATTGACAATGGACTTTGTTATTGGGTTACCTTTAAAACCCACTAAGAAAGATTCAATCTGGGTGATAGTAGACCGATTAACCAAGTTAGCTCATTTCTTACCTATCCACATGGACTATTCCTTAACAAAGCTTGCTAAGTTATATATTTGGAGATTGTAAGGTTGCATGGGGTACCCATATCAATCATTTCAGATCGGGATCCCCGTTTTACATCTCAATTCTGGAAGAAACTGCAAGAGTCACTAAGTACTTGTTTGGACTTTAGCACTGCCTTCCATCCGTAGACTAACGGACGGCCCGAACGGGTTATAAAAATATTGGAAGATATGTTAATGGGCTGCATTATCGAACTCTAAGGTAGATGGGAAGAACATTTTCCTCTAGCTTAATTTTCCTACAATAATAGTTTCCAATCGAGTATCCAAATGGCACCTTATGAGGCCTTGTATGGTTGTAAATGTCGAACACCTTTGTGTTGGACCGAACTGGGTGAAAGGAAAGTTTTGGGTCTCAAGTTAGTGTAAGAGTTTGAGGGGAAAATTAGACTAAGAGATAATAGGTTGAAAATGGCTTCGGATAGACAAAATTCATACGCGGATTTAAAGAGGAAGAGCATTGAGTATGGTGTCAGCGATCAAGTCTTCCTGAAAGTATCCACATGGAGGAAAGTGTTGAGCTTTTGTCGAAAGGGTAAGTTAAATCTGAGGTTCATAGGACCCTACTGAATTCTTAAAAGATTTGGTCCAATGGCATACTAACTAGAATTACCTCCTGAACTGGATTGAATTCATAATGTTTTTCATGCCTCCATGTTGATACTACCGATCCAACCCTTCCCACATTGTTCCGATCGAAGAGATTGAGATGCAACTGGACCTATTCTTTGAGGAAGAACCTGTGTAAAATTTAGATCGTGAGGTAGGTTCTAAGAAGGAAACATATCCTACTGGTTAAGATTCTGTGACGGAACCATGGCACTGAGGAAGCCACGTGGGAACCAGAAGTAGCAATTTGTTAACAATATCTTCATCTATTCGAACCAGGTAAATTTCGAGGACGAAATTTCTTTAAGGAGGTGAGAGTTGTCATACCCAAAAATATAGGGTTTAATTGAAATAATTAACAAACAAATGGCCTAGGCTTAATGATTAAGTAGTTATTACACTCCCTAGAGATCCTAAGTTTAAACCACTCCTCTCCCACTTTTTTTCTTTTTATTTTCAGCAAACTGATCGTGTCTGAGAGTTTTAATATTTATATAATGAATGATCGAGCCTAGAAACTAACTATCACCACGATTGAGGCAAGCGCACCTATCGAACAGTAGTATCACTTAGTGGCAAGACCGGAATGTCAAACCCAAAGGAACCAAGAGTACAAGTAGTTACTATCTTTTTATTATTTAGCCTAAGTATTAAGAGAATCGATGTTTATCTAACTAATTACTAAACTAAGGATGCTAAGACAAAGAGAGTGAATTGGGAAAATACTTTTGGGAAAAACCAGTTGATTAAGACAATACCCGAGGAAGAATCCACCTAGATTTCACTTGTTATTTAACTCTGAACCAGACGATTTATTCACTTGACTTGATCCATAGGATTCCCTAATTTATATTAATACCTCTTTCGAGGATACTAACGTCTAACCCTAGGTTGATTAATTGAAATCTCTTTCTAATGAAAACCCCTAGTGTTGCATTAACTCGATCTATGGACTCCCATATTAGGTTTGACCCTAATCCGACAAATTTTCGTCATCCTATCTCTAGGGTTGCGATCAACTCCGCTTAATTATGCTAGATCTACTATTAAACAGGGACTTTTGCTCTACTGCCTAAGCGCATCAATACTTGAATCAATATCCTAAAATATTAAAACAAGAATTAAGAACACATAATTAAGAAAAAATCAAGTATTTATCATATAGTTCAGAAAACAATAACAAGATCCATCTTAGGTTTCATCCCCCTCAGGTATTTGAGGGGTTTAGTTCATAATTATAAAAGAATACATCTCAGAAGAAATTAAATAACAAAACATAAGAAAAACCCTAAAACCCCCTGAAGGAAATTGAAGGGAAGATCTTCCGTCTTGAATGTGATTCCGGCTTCTGAGATGGATCAATTGGCTTTCTTGGAGTAATTCCACGAGTTCAAACCCTCTCAAGCCGCCCCGATCAAAGACCACTTTTTAGGTTATACTTAGGGCATTTATATAGGCTTCGGAATGTCTTTCTTTGCCTATAAGTATCCCATTCCGAATGAAACTCATCTTGGTTAAAGCAGGGACACACCCGTGTGACACACCCGTGGTCGACTCCCTTGGCCGTGGTCGATCCTGTTTGCCACACATGGCCGTGTAATCTGGCCGTGTCTCGATGTTCTAGGTCGTGTCTCGGTTGTTACTCAAAACGCACGGCCGTGGGTGATAGTCCAAGCCGTGTGAGTCTCTAAGGTAAGCCCATTTGCTTCGTTTTTGGCCCGTTTCTCGTTCTTTTCATCCTCTGATGCTCTCTTAAGTATAAAACATGAAATTAAAGGATTAGGAGCATAAAATTCCACAATTCAAGGGATAAATCATCCAAAAAGTATGCTAAATGTGGGATTAAAATATGTATATATTACAGTTTATCAAATACCCCCACACTTAAGCATTTGCTTGTCCTCAAGCAAAATTCTCAACTCACAATTAAAGTAGAATTTTTTCAATTCATAACCTTCATCAATAATGTTTCATCATAATTCATAGGTAATTCATACATTGATAATTTAACCAGAAGGTTCCTAAAGATTCAAACAATCAAAGTCACAGTTTTTATAGTACGAAAAATAGGTGTTTCCCCTTACCTAAATAATCACCTTTAATTCAAAATCGAAAAAAATTGACATCCTCACTAAAGGTTCACTCAAATCACTCAAAGTGTTTAAGGTTTAAAAAATAAGCACTCAAGAGTCGAACATGAAAAGTTAATCCCATAGGCTTACAAGAAAATCAAATCTCCACCACTGCAAAATGATATGATACACAAATCAAAAGGTCTTTAAAAAGGGTTGTAACGGGGCTTGGGTTTAAGGTGTGGATAAAGGCTGAATTAGAGGGTTAAAAATCGAGATTGAATTGACAAATTATCTAACTAGAAAATAAACTAAAACTTGAGTAATTACATCAATTGAAACTTATCAATAATATCGAGCTTCTTTTCCAAATAAGAGATTCTCCACTTAAGCTCAGATAACATGGAACTAATAGTAACATATATTTCAAATTTTTTTTTTTTTAAGGATAAGTACATCCAAATAATAATAAAGAACTTTTAACAACTAAAATAGAGAACATAGTTAGGCAACTACTCAAATCAAATCTCGATAAAAAGGGTTAAAACAAGAAGGAAAAATTCTCAATGAATCAAAAAGAATGGGTCTTGGGAATATTAATGGGTGAGTCAATAAACGGTTTATTAGTCTCAGAGGGGTTCACTAAGGGTTAATTATGAAGGTAGGCTTTTTATGGAGGAAGTGGGTTAGATCCTAGGTGCCTTTATCATCTCTGTATATTAAATCAAAAGTGTGGTCTCGACATGTATAATCGAAGCAAGTTCTAGAATAACAAATCAATGTTGACATACTCATAATCAATAAAGTGAGCAAGAAAAGAATGTATGCTCTAAAAGGCTCAAGATCTCACAAAAATTATGGGCTTTTGATGTCAACCTTGTAAATTTCAAACTTCAAGGTAATAATTAGATTCAGGTAGACAACCTAACAAATTTTTAATTCTGAAAATAGACTCATCATGCTTGATTCTCTAGTCTCCTAAAGTTTAAATCATCACTGCACAATTAACTATGACTTAATCCAAAACATATAAATGAAAATCATAAATCAAAAGAAATTTCATTTAACAGTAATATGAGAACATTTACTTAAGAACAAGATATAATTTAGGGATTTGAGAATAATGCAAAAAGTTAGGCACTTTTCTAAATAAACTTCACCCCCCCACACTTAAGATGTACATTGCCCTCAATGTACAAAGAAATATAATAACCATGTAGTAATAGATCATAAGAGAGGGAGAGAGGTGAAACTTCCTGGATTTCAGATGGATTTCTTGAGTTGGGAGTGTGGAAACTGATTCAGAGGTGAAAGATAAGTTGGAGGAGGCGTTTCTGGTGGTGGTATAGTGGCCGCCAACAATCACTGCGCTAGATGAAGAAATTGGGGAACTTGTGAAGAAATAGCCAGGAAAAAATAAGAATAATTCAAAATATACTAAATATGTATTTAAGGACAATGAAGATAAAGAGAAGGGAAATAAAGGAAAAGAGAAAAGACATAGGTAAAATAAATGGACTCAAATGTCCTTGGCTTGTTGGGTCGATGAAGCGGCCGGCATGAACTTATGTAGATCGGTCTCACACGGGGAGACTGTGCTAGGGTCCTTCCGCTTCTTCGGCATGGGGATGGTGGTGAGGATGGTGAAAGAAAAGAAATAAGGGGAAGGGGAACGGAAAGTGAATGGAGAGGATAGAAAGGGGTGTGGTGGCTAGGGGTTGGTTGAAGAAGAATTTGGGGAGAAAGTGAGAAGAAGGGGGCCTTAAATAAGAAACAAGGACCTGGTGCTGCCCACGCCCGTGTGCTGTGGGCGTGTTCGGTCACACGGCCGTATCGCACGGCTGTGTGGTGGCTCATTCATTTCTCCCACGCCTGTGTAGAGGTCTCCACGCCCATGTCTCTTTCTCAGTGTTGGTCACGGCCTCAAAGCATGGGCGTGTCTCATACCCGTGTGACTTCCTCGGTGTCAACCACAGCCATATCGCACGGCCGTGGCAATTTATAGCCGTCCGTGATCTGGGGATTTTTTGTCCTTGGCTCGTACGACCTCTGCCATGCCAGTGTATAAATCTGTGATGCCCACACGGCCACGGCCACGCCCGCGTGCAAGGCCGTGTGGAACGGAAACCTATGCTTTATTTAACTTGGTTAGTCTTTAGTTAGGTACTAAAAATCAAAGATATGAAAATAAAGGGGGTTAGTGCTCGGGTTGCTTCCCGAGAAGCGCTTGTTTAAAGTCCTAAGCTAGACGTACCTTTCATTCGCACGATCATGGTGGTTTGAGGAGTTGAAGCTCCTCTTTCCTACTATCATTTCTAACAATGTATGGTTTGAGTCGAGTAGTGTTTACCTTAAAAGTTCCGAATTCAGGATTAGTTACCTCGACTGTTCCGTATGGGAAGACATTCAGTACCGTAAAAAGGATTTCTTCATTTGTATTACTGTCTGAGATGGCGATTCGAGGGTCTTTCTCATCCAACAATACCTGATCTCCTATTTTGAAGTGATTTGCTGTTCCTATAAGCTCGTTTGGGGGTTCCCTCGGTTTTGCTTCGTGTGTTCCTAGTTTCTCCTTGAAATGTGTCTTCCACTCGTCTAGTTCCTCGACTTGAAGCCTTTGTTCCTCACGAATTACTTCCTTGTTTGCATGGGATCTAGGATCTGGCTCAGATGTGTACTTCCGAAGTGCTTCCTGAAAAGAAGGTTGAACCGAATGGTCATTAATAGAATTTATGATCTCACCTTTTTCACTTGATGTCCTAGCCGAGTCAAGAGCCTGAAGAGTGATCGTTTCGTCACCTACACGGAGTGTGAGTTCACCTGTACCAACATCAATTTTAGTTTTAGCAGTTGCTAAAAAGGGTCTTCCTAAAATTAAAGGAATATTATTGTTCTCATCCATGTCTAAAAAGACAAAGTCTACTGGGAATATAAATTTATCAACTTTTACTGGCACATCTTCGATTATACCCCTAGGAACTCTAATGGTTTTATCTAATTGAATGCTCATCCTAGTTTGTTTGGGTTTCCCTAGACCTAGTTGTTTAAACAGTTTATAAGGCATGACATTGATGCTTGCCCTAGATCTGCTAAAGCATTATCTATAGATAAACTACCAATTAAACAAGGAATCGTAAAACTCCCTGGATCTTTTAATTTCCGTGGTAGTTTGTTTTGTAGAATTGCTGAGCACACTGCATTCAGCTCCACATGCGACGCCTCACCTAACCTCCGTTTGTTTGTTAGAAACTCTTTTAAAAATTTCCTTGAATCTGGCATCTGCGAGAGAGCTTCAAGAAACGGTAAGTTAATATGTAATTTCTTTAAAAGTTTAAGAAATTTACCAAATTGTTCCTCTTTGTGGTCTTTCTTCATCGCATTGGGATATGGCACTCGAGGTGTATACTCTTTAATGACAGGTTTCTGTGTATCGTGGCTCACCTCAACCTTACCTGTATTTACCACGGGTTCTTGCCTTGGCTCAGATTCAGATTCTACTAACCCTTCACTATTGTGATCAGTAATGGCATGAATTTGCTCCTTAAGGTTAGTTCCAGTGCTGCTTGGCAAGCACCCTTGTGGTCGTTCTGAGATTAGCTTGGCTAGCTGACCTAACTTTTTCTCGATCCCTTGAATCGATGCCTACTAATTTTTGAGCATTGTCTCATTGTTTTGAAAACGGGTTTCTGACACCGAGATAAATTTTGTCAGCATCTCCTCTAGGTTTAGCTTTTTCTCTTGTGGATAGGGTTGCTGTTGAAAGCCTGGAGGGGGTTGTTGTCTTTGATTTCCTTGACCTCCCCATGAGAAATTCGGATGGTTCCTCCACCCAGGATTATAAGTGTTACTATAAGGGTTATTTTGAAGTCTAAAATTATTACCCATATAGTTCATCTGCTCGCTTTCTACGCCAGGGTTGTAGGGTGGGTATTCTGTATTGTTCGTCCCTCCTCCATTTGTATCGTACTGCATCACTGGATGTACCTGCGAAGAACCACATAAACCATCAATTTTTTTACTTAAAAGTTCTACCTGGTTTGATAGCATTGTCACTGTGTCGAGGTTGAAAACTCCGACGGATTTTGTTGGCTTTGTTCTCATAACTTGCCACTGATAATTATTTACTGACATTTCTTCAATGAATTCATAAGCCGCTTCAGGGGTTTTGTAATTTAGGGTTCCACCGGTGGCTGCATCAGTAAGCTGCCTAGTTGAGGGGTTCACACCGTTATAGAAGGTTTGAACCTGTAGCTGATCGTCATGTCAGAGTCTTAAAATTTATATAATGAATGATCTAGCCTAGAAACTAACTGTGACAACGGTTAAGGCAAGCGCACCTATCGAACAGTAGTATAGTTTAGTGGCAAGACCGGAATGTCGAACCCAAAGGAACCAAAAGTACTAACACTAACTTTCTTTCAATTATTTAGCCTAATAATTGAAGTGAATTATTATTTAATCTAAAATTAACTAACTACTAAGCTAAAGACGCTAAGACAAAGAGAATGAATTGGGGAAATACTTGTGGAAAAACCAATTGATTAAGACAATACCCAAGGAGGAATCCACCTAGACTTCACTTGTTATTTAACTCTGAACCAGACGATTTATTCACTTGACCTGATCCGTAGGATTCCCTAATTTATATTAATACCTCTCTCGAGGCTACTAACGTCTAACCCTAGGTTGATTAATTGAAATCTCTTTCTAATTAAAACCCCTAGAATTGCATTAACTCGATCTATGGACTCCCATATTAGGTTTGACCCTAATCCGGCAAATTTTCATCATCCTATCTCTAGGGTTGCGATCAACTCTGCTTAATTATGCTAGATCTACTCTTAGGTAGGGTCTATTCCTCCTCTTCCTAAGCACATCAATACTTGAATCAATATCCTGAAATATCAAAACAAGAATTAAGAACACATAATTAAGAACAAATCAAGTATTTATCATATAGCTCGAGAGAAAACAATAACAAGATCCGTCTTAGGTTTCATCCCCTCGTGTATCTGAGGGTTTAGTTCATAATCATAAAAATATACATCTCAGAAGAAAAGATAAAACAAAACATAAGAAAAACCCTAAAACCCCCTGAAGGAATTGAAGAGAAGATCTTTCCGTCTTGAGTATGACTCAGCTTCTTGAGATGAATCAAGCGGCTTTCTTCGAGTAAATCCCATGATTCGACCTCTCTCGGCTTGGCTCCTTGGCCTATTTGGACGCCCCAAAGGTTGGCCTTTAGGGTGTTTATATAGGCTTTTGGAATGTGTTTGTTTGCCTCTAAGTACCCTAATCCAAATAAAATTATTCTTTTCCATGGCAGGACACGCCAATGGCACACGCACGTGTAAGTCAAGTTGTAGGCCGTGTTCGAGCGAGCTAAAAAAGCACTGGCTAGGTGTGGTGAAACCCCAGGCCATGTCGATTTCTCTCTTTGGCCCATTTGGCCTGTTTTAAGCCCGTTTCTCTTTCTTTTTATCCTCCTATGCTCTCCTGAGTATAAAACATGAAATTAAATGATTAAGAGCACCAAATTCCATAATTCAAGGGATAAACCATCCAAAAGCATGCTAAATGTGGGATTAAAATATGTTACTATTACGGTTTATCAAATACCCCCACACTTAAGCTTTTGCTTGTCCTCAAGCAAAATTCTCAACTCAAAATTAAAACGAGCTTCCTCAATTCATGATATTCATCAATAGTGTTTCATCATAATTCATAGATAATTCGTACATGGATAATTTAACCAAAAAGGTTCTTAAAGATTCAAACAATCAAAGTCATATATTTTTGTAGCATGAAAACATAGGTGTTTCCCCTCATCTAATTACTTCTGATTCAAAATCAACAAAAATTGACATCCTCACTAAAGATTCACTCAAATCACTCGAAGTGTTTAAGGTTCAAAAATAAGCACTCAGAAGTCGAACATGAAAAGTTAATCCCATAGGCTTGCATGAAAATCAAATCTCCACCACTATAATATGAGACGATACACAAATCGAAAGGTCTTTAAAAAAAGTTGTAACGGGGCTTTGGTTAAAAGTGTGGATAAAGGCTTGAATTAGAGGGTTAGTATCGAGACTGAATTGACAAATTACCTAACTAAAAAGTTGTACTAATACTAAATAATTACATCACGGAAACTTAATACTAATAACACGAGCTTCTTCTAAAGATAATGAAATTAACAGTTTGAGCTCAAATAACATAGAACTAATAATGAATATACTTCGTTTTTTTAAGAACAAATCAAGTACAATAATAATAAGATAGAATTTAATAATTGGAATAAAGAAAATAGTTAAGTAACCGATCAAATCAAATCTCGATATAGGGGCAGTCAAGAGAAATGGTGATAACAAATACAAAGTTGGTTTTGGGTTAATATTAATGGGTGAGTCAATAAGAGGGTTGTTAGGATAAAAGGGGTTCACTAAGGGTTAATTGTGAGGGTAGGCTTTTTATGGAGTAAGTGGGTTAAATCCTAGGTGCCTTTATCATCTTAGTATATCAAATCAAAGGTGTGGTCTCAACATGTATAATCGATGCAAGTTATAGAATAACAGATCAATGTTGACACACTCATAATCAATAAAGTGAGCACGAAAAGGAATGTATGCTCTAAAAGGCTCAAAATCTCACAAAAATTATGGGCTTTTTGTTATCAACCTTGTAAATTTCAACCTTCAAAGTAATAATTAGATTCAGGTAGACAACCTAATTTTTTTTTAATTTTTGGAAATAGACTCATCATGCTTGATTCTCTAGTATCTTAAAAATTTAATCATCAATGCACAATTATCTATAAATTAATCCAAAACATATCAATCAAAATCATAAATCAGAGGAAATTCTATTTTAATAGTGATATGAGAAAATTATTTAAGAAACAAGATATAATTCAGGATTTGAGAATAATGAAAAAACTTAGGCATTTTTAAGATTCACCCCCTACACTTAAGATGTACATTGCCCTCAATGTATAAAGATATATAAAAACAATATGGTAGAAAATCAAAAGATAGGGTTAGGGGTGAAACTCCCTGAATTTTGGATGAAATCCTTGGAGGATGATTAATGATGATGACTTAAGCATAGGTGAATGTGGCGGTGATTACTCTAGTGATATGTTCGTTCTTGGAGTGGCAAATTGAACCTACTTAAACTGCGAAGTCATCAGTTAAACGTTTAGGGAGTACTAGTTAATGGATGTTGTTAGAGATACTCGAGAGTTAGGCAGCCAGTGATAAAATAAATTAAACTTTACTAATAAGAGTTTTAAACAAGAAAGGCAAAAAGTTTTAATTAAATGAATATAAACTAGAAATAAAGATGAAAAATAAATATTAAAAATGAAGAATAAAGAAAATATAAGGACTCAAAGGTCCTCGTCATCGGCAGGGTTGCGAGGTGGTGGCGGCGATGAAATGTGCAGGTGCTGACATATCCGGTGGAGGGTGGTGTCGATACGATCGAAGCGCTGGAAACATTGCTGCTCAAACCGTGTTAGGCACTCAGATATGTCTGCCAGAGAGGCTGCCGCATGAACTGGGCGATGGCTCGGTGGTGGTACCTCGTGTGGTGGGGGAACATCATCAGTAATGTTCTCAGGATCCTCCTCATCGATGGGAGGTGCTAGTCGATATTGGGGAGGATCGGTCCTACGTTGACGTTGGATCATCCTCATGTGCAGCATCGTCTGGATGCCCTGTGGGGACATCTGACCTATCAGTGTGAGTGAGGAGATCTGAGCGGCGGTGTTGAGGAGCCCGAAATATCGAGCCAAGCGTGTGATGTATGGACCCATAGATATGGCCCCTCTCCTATGTTGCTCCGTCTGATGTTGAATGGCACGAGCTATGAAATAGGCTAGGTCGAAAACGTGCCCGTTTGCCATGCACCATATGAAGTAGGCGTCGTGAGTGTTGACGACGCCAAAGGTTCTCTCGCCTAACCGCCGGTGTATGAGCTAAAATAGCATGTACGTACCTCAGGGATGGGGCGAGAGCCGTCGCCTTGGAGCGACTGGGGTCATAAGTGGCGTTGTTAGGGGCTATGTTGTACCAGCATCTCGTGGGGGTGTTATGGATATGGCGATGAAGCTCCGAGAGATCATTATTCTCCATGAATTCGTCAGTATAGAGTCCCAATGCGGCCCCAAATTGCGGTACATTCAGTTCTCGTATAATGCCTCCGAGATGGAATTGGATCGTACTGGGGTCATCGTGGTGCGCCATCACCGTCTGAAGGTGGAACATGGAACAGAGCTCCAAAGTGAGCTCTAGATATGTGGGCTCGACGATATTGAAGAATTGGTCCCAAGGATCGGTAGTCAGGAGAGCCCGTATGTCGTTGGCTAGTTGGACCTGTTCTAAAGCGGTCCAATCAATACATATCCCTATGCCGAGTGGTCGCACGCGAAGTATCTTTTAAAGGTCCTCTTGGGCCCCTGGAGGAAATTGTAAGAATGGGTGGCGCACTTCGGCGGATGCGCTGGCTGATGACGAACTGGGTCTCTTTCATTTTTTGGAGCTAGGGACTACGGTTTTCTTACCTCGGGACGATGACATTGTAGTCCTGAAAATATCAGATATTCAATGATTCAAGTAATATTTCAGCCAAAACATATTGCATAACTTTCAAGGATTTCAACAATATCAGAAATATAACAAGGGCAACAATCATAATAAGAATAAACTAATGTTAATCGTTATTATTTAAGCAAAGATTATATGAATAAATCAATCTAATATGACTAATATTAAACAATAAGAATAAACTAACTAAATAAAATTCTAGTAAAAAAAAGGTAAAAATGAGGGGTGGCCGGTAGAGTTTTTAGAGAGGAGGGGCGCGGTTGAGGTGGTGGGTGGAGCACGGGCGTTGAGGGGTGATACACGGGCGTGTGCTGCGAATAGATGGGGGAACACAGCTGTGTCGCGTTTACGGATGGGCGTGTATTCTGTCGGCACGGGTGTGGTCTGTTTTTTTTCTATGTGTATATGGAAGAGAGAAAGAGCTAAGGGGTATGGAGAGTTAAGGGAGGAGAGGGATTCGCTGGTGTCTGGAATGGGATGGTGTTTTTAGAGAGAAAATAGCTAGGGTTTTGGCAGTTTGGGGGAAATTTTGGGGAAGACAGGTGTTGGTTGCTTTAAATAGGGGTGGGGGACACGGGCAGGGTGTAACACCCCATACCCAAGTCATAGACTGAGACTGGATGCGAGACATTACCATACTTGAACTTAAGTAAACATGTACTTACGGGCTGTAAAATTTTGTTTCGAAACAGAAACTTCTCTTTCTTAATCAAAACATACGTTTCATGGGCCTACGAGGCCTTAAACACCTATCTGGAAACTTTTGGAACTCAATCGGGAACTTTTCCTCGAAATAGGGGTCACACGCCCATGTGACTTAGGACACGCCCGTGTACCCCTAAGACATGCCCGTGTCTTCCACCTGTGGTCGACACTGACTAATTTCACACGGCCTTGACACGTCCGTGGCTTTGGCCCATGTGCTAAACTTTGGCATTCTGACTTATCCACACGGTCCATACACACGCCCGTGTACTTCAGCCGTGTAGCAATTCAAATTACAAGTGCAAGGTGCAGACTTCACACGGCCAGGGCACACGTCCATGTGCTAACCGTGTGTCACACACGGCCTAAACATACGGCCGTATGATTAGCCCGTGGTCTATTCTGACTTAAAACACTAATGTGCAGGGGACACACGGCCTAGACACATGCCCGTGTGTCTATCCGTGTGGGCACCTAGAGGCTATTTTCCAAGCCAATTGCCACCCTGAGATCAAGATCAATCCAATACTCAATTCAATAACTCAAGTATTACATCTAACATGAACAAGGATGCATACTTCATTGATAAATAAAACCATACATACTTAATCATTCATGACCCATCTCTTTGGCCATATACAAAAAGAATACTAAGCTTGATTGCCAACACTTTGGCTAATTCTAAAACATAACTCAAAATGAAATTCTTCCTATACATGCCATACTTAATATAAACAACTTGGCTATACCAAAATAGCGATTGATAGTGTGCTCCGAGCTCCGATAACGATGATCCACGAGATTAGCTTGGCGGGACTACATGGAAAGAAAGAATTAAAGAAGTAAGCATTTTGCTTAGTAAGTTTGCATGTAATGCATATAACAACGCATATATATATATATATGCTTAACATACTCATTCATCATAAGCAAAGGCATTGCTAAGTTCACATGCTTGAGCTTACTTACTCTAAATGATTCTTACACTTATCATGATACTTACTAGTCTCGTGCTTGTAAGGTAAACAAGGTACCTGTATCACTTAATCATATAGATTAGCATACTTTGTTAAGGTAAGCATAATCTTAACTTCATCATTCACAACATGAATAATACTCTTAGTTAACTTTGACTAGCATACTTTGATGATAGCTTTACTTGCTTAACTTTCTTGCTTTCTCATTTATTCTTTACTCTTTTTCCCGATGAATAACTATGAATAACTGAGGATACTGAATCTCATCTCACATATATCTCAATGCCAAAGCCATATCCTAGATATGGTCTTACATGGGATCTCTCAACTTGGTATCGATGCCATGTCTTGACATGGACTTACACGAAGTCTTCCATGTGTGTTCCATTGGGAACTTACCATTGCCATGTCTTGATGTGGTCTTACTTGGTATCCTTACTCATGAACGGGTCGATGCCGAGCCTTGGCTTGGACTTACATGAAATCTTCCTTGTTACTCACCAATGCCATGCCTTGGCTTGGACTTACATGGGATCTCTATCTCATGATAGCTTTTCAATGCCAAGACTTGTCTTGGACTTACATGACATCTTTACTTGGAGACTCACCAATGCCATACCTTGGCTTGGGCTTATATGGGTCTTCATCTCATAATAACTCTTCAATGCCAAGACTTGTCTTGGTCTTACATGATAACTTGCTTGACTGCCGATGCCATGCCTTGGCTTGGTCTTATACGGACTTCCTTGTCTCATGTGATAGATCGAGTATCCTAAGTAATTCAACTTCAATCGAGACTTTCTCATGCTTAATCTCATTGATTTCTTTGTTTAACATAGCATCAAAAATCTCATGGAATTAAGATATATTCTACATCATACTAAGCAATTCAATGATATTAATCATAAAGCTTAGAAATCATACAAACTTACCTCAATGTACAAAATGTATGTAGAAATGCAATTTAGTCCTCGACTTTGTTCTTGCCTCGGTTTTGATCTGGGCTTCATTTTTCTTGATCTATAATAATAATTTAGCTCATTTAATACACCCATTGACTAAATTGACTCTTAACTCATACTTTGACAAAATTACCATTTTGCCCCTAAACTTTCTCATAATTACACTTTTTCCCTAAGGCTCGTAAAGTGATTTTTATTCAACTTTAGTGAACTTCATGCTTAGCTGATTCACTCCCTCAACTATATCAACAATCAATTCTCACTATTTCTATCATGTATGACAAATTTCACAACTTTTACAAACTAGTCCTTACTAGCATTTTTCATGAAATTCATTTAGGAAAAGATGTTTATCTAACATCAAACTCTCATAATCTTTCATAAAACATCATTTTACAAGAATGTCATACATGGGTAGATTTATGAACATGAATTCTAGCTCAACTTATAGTTATAAATAGCTAATTCATAATACGAGGACTCCAAAAATATGAAGAATATTAAAAACGGGGCTAGGATGCACTTACTAGCAAGCTTCAAAAATTGAAGAACCCTAGCTATGGAGTCTCTCAAATTTTCGGCACAAGGAAGAAGAAGATGAATAAGATTTTTATCATCTTTTCCCATTTTAATCATTTAATTGATAAATGACCAAAATGCCCTTCTCTTTAAAAATTCACAATTTACTAACTCATGTCCATTTTTGTCCAAAAATTATAATTTGGGCAATTTGCTATTTAAGGACTTCTAATTTATATTCCAAAGCTATTTCATAAAAAAAAAGCTTCTAGAATCTCATATTTTGCAACTTTTGCAATTTAGTCCTAATGAACCCTTTAATAGAAATTTTCACAAAATTTCTACATAGAACTTCCATACTATCATGCAAACATCTCTTAAACCTTAAAAACTCAATTTTACTAACTCAGATTTGTGGTCTCGTACCACTATTCCTGCTAGGCCCTAAATCAGGCTGTTACAATTCTCCCCCTCTTAGGGATTTTCGTCCTCAAAAATCTTACCAGCAAATAGATTTGGGTACTGGTTTCTCATGCTCTCTTCTGGTTCCCACGTAGCTTCCTCTATCCCATGTCTTTGCCACAATACTTTCACTAGGGAAATACTTTTATTTCTTAGCTTTTTGACTTCCCGAGCTAAAATCTTAACTGGTTCTTCACCATAAGTCATATCGGGATGAATCTCTATCTCTGACGGGGAAATTATATGTGAAGGGTCTGATCGGTAGCGTCGCAACATGGACACGTGAAACACATCATGTATCTTTTGTAACTCTGATGGCAAAGCCAATCGATAAGCTACTAGCCCAACTCTCTTAGTAATCTCGTATGGTCCGTTAAAACGTGGACTCAACTTGCCTTTACGGCCAAATCCGAGAACCTTTCTCCATGGTGACACTTTCAAGAAAACTTTATCCCCGACTTGATACTCTATCTCTTTTCTTCGTAAATTCGAGTAGGATTTCTGTCTGTCTGAGGCAGCTTTTAAACATTCTCGGATCACTTTCACTTTCTCTTCAGTTTCTCTAACCAAATCAACCCCGTGAATTCGGTTTTCCTTGAGTTCAGTCCAATACAAAGGCGTTCGGCACTTACGCCCGTATAAAGCCTCATAAGGTGCCATCTTTAAGCTCGACTGAAAGCTATTATTGTAGGCAAATTCTACTAATGGGAAAAACTTTTCCCAACAGCCTTGGAATTCAAGAATACAACACCGGAGCATATCTTCGAGTACTTGTATTAACCTCTCCGATTGACCATCGGTTTGAGGATGAAAAGATGTACTAAAGTTAAACTTTGTACCCAAGGCCTCTTGTAACTTCTTCCAAAATCTGGAGGTGAATCTCGGATCTCTATCCGATATGATTGACAAAGGAACTCCATGTAGCCTTACTATTTCTGAAACATACAAGTTTGCCAACTTGTCGAGTGAGTAATCCACTGCATGCGGGTATAAAATGGGCCGACTTTGTAAGTCCACAACCACAACCCATATAGCATCTTTCTTGCTTGGTGACAACGGTAAACCCGTTACAAAATCCATGGTGATACGGTCTCATTTCCACTTGGGAACCGAAATGGGTTGAAGCAAACCCGAAGGTACTTGGTGTTCAGCCTTTACTTGCTGACAAATCATGCATTTGGAAACAAACTCTGAAATATCTTTCTTCATTCTTGGCCACCAATACTGTTGCTTCAAGTCATTATACATCTTGGTACTACTCGGATGTACAGATAAACATCCGTTATGTGCCTCAAGCAAAATTCTCTAAATAAGCTCCTCCTTTCTCGGTACACAAGTTCTATCTTTGAACGTCAAACTTCCATTGGGACTAATCTAAAAATCGGACTCAACACCTGTCTCGCACTGAGCTCCCTTGGCTTGCAATTCACTATCTTCTTTTTGAGCTTCAATGATCTCTTGGAGAAACATTGGTCTAGCTCTGAACTCAGCTAGAATAGAACTATCATCGGATAAAGTCATCCGCGAATTCATTGCCCTTAATGCAAATAGGGACTTTCTACTCAAAGCGTCGGTGACCACATTCGCCTTCCCGGGATGGTAGTCAATGACCAACTCATAGTCTTTTATCAACTCTAACCATCTCCGCTGCCTTAAGTTCAACTCTTTCTGCGTCATCAAGTACTTCAAACTTTTGTGATCGGTGAAAATCCGACATCTTTCACCATATAAATGGTGTCTCCAAATCTTCAATGCGAAGACTATGGCAGCCAACTATAAATCGTGCGTTGGATAATTCTTTTCATGGGGCTTTAGCTGTCTTGAGGCATAAGCAATCACTTTGCCTTCTTGCATAAGTACACACCTAATCCGCTTAAGGATGCATCATCAGATACCACGAACTCTTTCCCCTGTCTCGGATTGTATGCAAACCGAGCTTCATCAATAATACCTTTAGTTTCTCAAAATTTTGTTGGCATCTTTCTGTCCACTCAAACTTCACATTTTTCTGTAATAATTTCGTCATCGGAGTTGCAATCATGGAAAACCCCTTGACGAATCATCTATAATAGCCAGCTAGGCCTAGAAAACTTCTAATCTCAGAGATATTCCTCGGTGGATTCCAGTCCATTATGGCTTAAATCTTACTTGGATCTACTCGGACTCCATCTCCCTAGACAATATGTCCCAGAAATCCTACTTCATTGAGCCAAAATTCACTTTTACTGAACTTGGCATAAAGCTGATTTTCTCGTAGAGTCTGCAAGATCGTTCGTAGATGCTCAGCATGCTTATTCTGATCTCGGGAATAAATCAATATGTCGTCGATAAAAATGACTACAAACTTGTCGAGGTACTACTTGAAGATGCAGTTCATTAAGTCCATGAATACCGCAGGAGCATTGGTCAATCCAAAGGGCATGACTAAAAATTCATAATGCCCATACCTCGTTTGAAAAGTGGTCTTGGATACATCTGAATCCTTTACTCTCAACTTGTAGTACCCAGATCTCAAGTCTATTTTAGAGAACACAGTGGCCCCCTTCAATTGATCAAACAAATCATCGATCCTTGGCAATGGGTACTTGTTCTTTACTGTCACTTTATTAAGCTGACGGTAATCTATGCACAATCTCATGGTGCCATCTTTCTTTTTCACAAATAAAACTGGAGCACCCCATGGAGAACAACTTGATCTTGCAAAACCTTTATCTGCCATGTCTTGCAACTGTGACTTCAACTCTCTCAACTCCGTTGGAGCCATTCTGTAAGGAGTAATAGATATTGGTACAGTACCAGGAGCTAGCTCAATGCTGAACTCAACCTCTCTAACTGTTGGTAGTCCTGGTAATTCCTCGGGAAAAACATCCAAGTACTCATATACTATTGGTACTGACTCAATTTTTAACTCTATTTCTCTATCATTCATCATAAAGGCCAGATATGCCTCATACCCTTTTCTTATGTATTTCTGTGCCGTCATATGAGAAATCACACCAAGCAATCTACCTTGTTCGTTCGATTCTACATGGAGAGTGTCCCCATTCTCACATCTCATCTTAATGTATTTCTTCCCACAATTTACTATTACATCATGGGTAGTCAACCAATCCATACCAAGAATAAGGTCAAACTCATCAAATGGTAACAACATAAGGTTTGCTTTAAAACAGTGACCTCTAATCATCAATGGACAGTCTTTACATACTTCATTAACTAAAACACTCTTACCTAAGGGATTAGACACCTTAATCACAAATTCTGTAGAATCTATAGGCATAATCATACCAGATACTAGTTTCATACAAATGTAAGAGTGTGTGGATCCGGGATCTATTAAAGCAATAACTTTAATATCATGAAGGGAAAAGGTACCCGTAATAACATCTGGAGAAGATGCCTCTTCACGAGCGTGAATGGCATAAGTCCTCGCAGGCGCCCTACCCTCGGGTCTCGTGGCCTGCTCTCTAGGGTTACCTCTCCCACTCGCCCCACTTCCTGGGTTCCTCTGCTGTCTTCCTCTGACCATACTCCTAGATCTCGGGTTTTGAGCTCTCTCTTCTTTCATCATCTCAGGGCAATCTTTTATAAAGTGGTCTTGGGAACCACATCTGATACAAGCATTTTCGTGTGCTCGGCATTCTCTAAGATGACGTCTGCCGCACTGTGGGCATTCAAGTCTATCTGATCGAACGTTCCCCACACTACCAACTAAATTAGTCTATGCCTTATTTCTCGAATACTGCTTATTCTTGTCTTTCCTCGAAAACCCAGTGGAAGTAGCCGATCTAGTGGAAAAATCTCTTGACTTCTTGGATGAGGATTGGAATGACTTACCCCACTATCTCTTTCTAGATTCACGAGACTCCATTTCAGATTTTCTTTTCTCTTTTACTAGTTCTTCAGCTTTACAAGCGTGCTCTACTAGTACAACAAATTCTTTTAATTCTAGGACATCAACAAACAACTTAATATCCTCATTTAGTCCATCTTCGAATCTCTTACTCATGATAGCCTCGGTGGATACACATTCTCGAGCGTATTTACTGAGTCGTACAAACTCACGCTCATAATCAGTCACAGACATCTTGCCTTGCTTCAGTTCTAGAAATTCCTTTCTCTTCTGATCGACAAATCTTTGACTGATATACTTCTTTCTGAACTCTTCTTGAAAGAACTCCCACGTGATCTTTTCTCGTGGTACCACTGACACTAAGGTGCTCTGCCATTGGTAAGCAGAATCTCTTAAAAGAGAGACTACACACTTCATGCATTCCTCAGACGTGCATGACAACTCATTGAATACCCTAATGGTATTCTCTAACCAGAACTCGGCCTTTTTTGGATCATCATCCTTTTTAGCCCGAAATTCTTCTACCCCATATTTCTTGATTCTATCAACCGGAGGCTTCTCTTCTCTTACCACCTCCACTACTTGAGGGGCTACTGGGAAAGGTTGAAGATTAGGCGGGGGTGAAGGTGTTTGAGCATTCGGGTTCGTACGAACGAACTCCGTATACCACGTGTTCATCATATGAAGGAAGGCTTCTCTAGCCTCTTCTCCTCCTCTCTGACTCACCGTAGTGGGTCTATTCTCATTCTCGTTAGGCACCGTCCCTTCAACGGGAGCCGGCGCGTTACTTTCTACGTCATCCGCTACAGTTCTTTTGGGATCCATTTACTATATGTATAAACATAATTTAAGTCATCAGGAGTCGTCACACTATCATTATAAAAACATTCTTACGTATGGCATGTATAGCTAAACTCGTGCTCGTGCTACGTTAGTCCTAGAACCGGCTAAACCGTAGCTCTGATACCACTAAATGTAACACCCCATACCCAAGTCATTGACTGAGACTGGAGTTCTCCCAAAAATAGTTCTTCGCATCAGCAAAGAATCGCTTCTTTTGATGATGTGTTAACCTTTTTGGTAGGATGTTAGCGGCTAAATAATTCGCAATATCTGCAAACCAGGGTACCTCGGAGTCGGTTATAGAAAACAGTTTGTAACACCCCAAACCCGGTCAATACACCACGACCGAATCTGGCATGTTACGGGGAAAATCGCGTTTGAAGGGTTAGGTTTCTGGTTAAAGATTCGATGAAAAACTCCTTGTCATATTTTATACTTTTCGAAATCTTGGCATGATTGCTTTGTCATATTTTAATGTTTTAGAGTGATACCCGATGGTAAAGTTTAAAACACATTGCGTTATAGTTTTGAAACCGTTGACCTTCCAAGTTTTTAGCAATTTTAACTCAATTAATTTGTTAAAGCATATTAGAAAGCTACTTTAAGCATAAACATAGTAAAACCTAATTTAAAGGCCATTTACAACCCAAAATAAAACCAAATAGTAATAAATAAGCTAAAGTACCCAATTTTGTAAAGTCTCGAGCAAATCTTTATTAAAGCATGGCATGAGCACCTCGAGTCCATCCCGGCCCATGTCCGTCTAAGTGTCACCTGAAATGTCAAAGGAGAGGGTGAGTCGCAAGACTCGGTGCATAAATCCCACTCCCGATAGAACAACATGCTAACACACATCATTTCATAGCAACATAATCAATGCACCCCGATCCTAACCATCCATATCACCTTTCTACCCGTGTGGTACCAAACCACCGGTGGTGCCAAACCACCGTGACCCAAAGTCACGATATCCATAAGTGTGGTGCCAAACCCTTTGGTGACCCAAAGTCACGAATAATCCAATGATGGGGCCAACCCATCGCGTGATACCAAATCACTAGCAACAATCCCGTATCTCATAAGTGGGGCCAACCCACGGTGGTGTAAACCACAGGGGACGAGTCGCAATGAGGTGCCAAACCTCCGTGTCCCAAAGACACAAGTGTGATACCAAATCCTTTGGTGACCGCAGCCACAAATCCGATGATGGGGCCAACCCATCGTGTGATACCAAATCACCTTGGCGCCAATCCCGTATAATCAATCGTAGGCCAACCCACTGTGGTGCTAAGCCACTTTGGGACGAGACGCTATAAGGTGCCAAACCTCGGTGTCCCAAAGACACAAATGTGATACCAAATCCTTTGGTGACCGAAGTCACAAAATCAATCTGTGGTACCAAACCTTTGGAGGTGCCAAACCTCGGTGTCCCAAAGACACAGTGTCCCAAAGACACGGATATCATATTCCCCTCCTCTCATATCACCCACACATGTCATACTAATGCAAATGATATAAAACATGCAATCATGCTAACATGCTCAAATGACATCTCATGGTATTTACATCATAAAACATGTTATCACATATATCACTACAGATCTCAGAATGAAACGGACTTACCCGTATCCGTGCTTATACCCCATCGGGTACCAAGTCCATCAATCATATTGTTTCACTTTAATAAGTAATTAGGTTATTAATCATATTACTAAAATGAAGTGTGTTAGTTTACACACCTGAAATAGCTAAGGTTTTAATCCTAAGAACCGGTCTAAGACCTCGATCCTTTTGCTCCTAAAAACAATCGACCAACCATGGGTTAATCACTTAAACCATTCGCCATAACCATATAAACCAAAGGGTATATCGATTAACCCTTACCTTGCAAACGTTTGGTTTCCTACCAAACCCGAACCAACAATGGTTCCTCTTTTAACAATCGGCACACCCTATTAAAAAGAACGCTTAATCCCTTGTCACCCTTGACTTAATCGAAACCAAAAGATTGAACTAATAAAATAATACCAATCACTTACCCCTTACTTACCAATCGGTCACTCGCAGTCAAGGCTTCAATTGACTGCTTCACCTGATCACCACCACAATCCAAGGCCCTAGCAGGAAAACGGTTCAACACAAAAGATCAACCCCCCTTCAACACATGCCCAAAATCGGCTATTAACCAACCCACAATCAATAGAGACAAGAGAGGGGAAAATGGCCATTCGGCCACCCACTTACCTTGTTCAATGATTGAACAACCAACCAAGATCAACCCTTCACTGATATTCGGCCAAGAGAGAGCTACTAGGAGAGAGGGGAGATTCGGCCTAAGCCAAGAAAGAAAGCGCAAGAAAAAGATGAGAAAGGGAGGGGTTGATATTCGGCTAAAATGAGAACAAATGAAAGGAGGAAATTTCTGGCAAAGACAAGGGTGGGATTCGGCTAGATGTTTAACACTCCTATTATCGGCTTTGAATGGAAAAAGAAAAGAGAATGTGAAATGAGAAAGAAGTTTCGGCAAAGGGTAATTGGGAAGAAGAGAGGTGGATGGGATGAAGGTACTTTCGGTTTTGATAAGGTGTTTTGGAGAATATAATTTCAGCTACCAATGCTTTTAATGGAAGAAAGAAATTATGAGGAGAAAGGGTAATAGTTTCGGCTCAACACAAATGAAAAGAAAGTGGGAGAGAAGAGAACATTTGGCTACTCACACAAAGTCAAGGAATCAAAGCACATTTGGCGCCTAGGTGATGAACTTTCGGTTTCCGCAGAGAAAAATGAAAGAAAACTCTTTTAGAATTTCGGCTTTGGTATGAAAAAAGGAGGAATTTGGCTTGCCAAGATGTTGACCGAAAACACCAAAATGCCCAAAAGAATTTGGCAAACCTCTCCTACTCCCTACCAAAACCGGCCACTCACTCCCCACACACCCCAATATTCGGCCACTACCTCCAATCACTCACAACCACCCAATTCAAACTAGTTTGAACTAGTCTTCTCCTAAATTCACTCTCCACCCCTCCTTTGAATAAGTTGACAAAGTCCATGGTAGAGTTTGAACTACCAACAACTCCTCCTCCTCCATGCCGTCAAAATGGAAGCCAAAATGGGGATTTTCGCAGCTTGAACACAGGACCTCTCCCCCCTGCAGATGACGCCACACTCAAGCCCCAAGTGACGCATGCCTTGCCACTATGCTAGCTCCTCTTTTGTGCAACAAAACACCAAATAAAACCCTTAAACCCCAGCTCCTTGACTCCTCACACCTAAAGCTCAAAACTAAAATTTTCCCACCTACTCGTGCATACCCCTAGCCTACAAGTAAGCCCCTAAGACACCAAAACAAAGAACATAGCAAGCTCCTAACATGCAAATTATGCCATAACAAAAATAGCCCCTAACCAGGGATATTACGGTTCTACCTCTTAAAATAATTTCGACTCGAAATTACCTCAGTCGAAAAAAAGTTGAGGGTATTCTTTGTCTCATCATATCCTCGGGTTCCCACGTAGCTTCTTCTACGCCATGATTCCGCCAAAGTACCTTAACCAAAGGCACAGACTTCTTACGCAGAACCTTCACCTCCCAATCTAGAATCGCATGTGTTCTTCCTCCGTGGTCAAATCGGGTTTACTCCTCGATCTCTCCATCGCTACCACATGTGACGGATCTCGAACGATAACGCCAAGCATCGAAACATGGAAAACGTCGTGGATCGACTTAGCTTAGCTCACTGCAACTCAAGCCGATACGCCATGGTCCAACTCATCTCAATACCTTATACGCCCAATAAACCTAGGACTTAGCTTGCCTTTCTTTCCGAACCTCAAAACCTTCTTCCATGGCGAGACCTTCGTAAAAACTTGATCCCCCACGTAAAACTCTATGTCTCTCCGCTTAAGATCGGGCATAAGACTTGCGCGGTCCGAAGCTTCCTTCAACCGAGCTCGAATCAACTTAACCTTGTTTTCGGTCTCAAAGAACCAACTCGGGTCCTAACAATCATGGCGTTCACCTAACTCCGCCCAACACGTAGGTGATCGACACTTCCTACCATACAACGCCTCATATGGTGCCATCTTGATGCTCGCTTGGTAATCTGTTGTTGTAGGCAAACTCACTAATGGTAGAAACTCCTCCCAACTACCTCTAAAATCCGAACACAACCCTCAAAGATATCCTCCAAGATCCGAATAACCCTTTCCAATTTGTCCGCTGATCGCGGGTGAAAAGCCGTCTTTGAAATCCAACCGCGCACTCCAGAGCCCGATGCAACGCTTTCGAACCTTGACGTAAATCGGGATCCCTATCCGAGATGATCGATCATCGCACACCGTGCAACCTCACTATCTCTCGAACATACAAACCGCCAACCTCTCAAGTGAGTAGTCAACTCTCACAGGAATGAAATGAGTGATTTAGTCGGTCGATCCACAATTACCCAAATCGAATCCTTCTTGCTTGGCGAAGCGTAACCCACCGACGAAATCCATGGTTATCCTTTCCCACTTCCATCGAGGAATCTTCACAGTGAAGCAACCGACGGCAATCGATGTTCACCTTGACTCACGACATGTCGACACTTCCCAACACACTCTGTCACTTCTTTCTTCAAACCAGGCCACCAAAATCGCTCTCTCGAGATCCCTATACATCTTACTACCTCCGGGATGCATAGCATAAGGGCTGCTATGTGCGTCTGAAGAATCCTCTGCCTCACTCAACATCCTTAGGCATACAAGCTTTACCTTGAAAACACAAAGACACCCCATCACTAGACAAACTATAACCTCCAAACCACCATCCTGTGCACTGCAACCTCTCGCGCACTCGTAACCTCATCCTCTAACTGCTTTTTCTCTCGACCGCTCAACCCCAAGTAGGCTTAATCGCAACTCTGCGAGAATACTCCCGTCGCCATACAAACTCAAATGGGCAAACATCGCTCTTAAGTCCGGAAACAACCTTGCGGCTCAACGCGTCGCCACCACGTTAGCCTTGCCGGATGATACTCAATCGAGCGATCGTAGTCTTTCGCCAGATTCAACCCATCTACGCCGCCTCAAATTCAAATCCTTCCGAGTCAAGAGGTACTTGGACTCTTATGATCGGTGTAGACTATTGATCTCTCTCCGCACAAGTAGTGCCTCCAAATCTTCAATGCAAAGACTACGACCGCTAACTCCGGATCGTAAGGCGTCGGATAGTTGACCTCATGTGGCCTCAATGCCGAGATGCGTAAGCCACAACCTTACCTTCTGCATCAAGACACAACCCAACCCCGTATGTGATGCATCGCATGAGACCGTGAATTCCTTACCACCTCAAAGTTGAATCAAACGGAGCTTCGTTAGAATCTTCTTAAGCTTGTCGAAACTCTGCTGCTTGTTTCTCACCCAAACAAACGGAACCTCTTTCCTTAACAACTTGGTCATTGGTGCTGCAATCAACGAGAAACCCTCACAAACCTTGGTAGTATCCTACCAAACCAGAAAACTCCGAATCTCAAATGCATCGACTTAGGCGGTTTCCAATCCAAAATCGCCTCAATTTTCCGAGGATCCACTCTAATCCCCTCGGTGACACTACATGTCCCAAGAAAGTCACTTTCTAAGCCGTAACTCGCACTTACCGAACTTAGCGTAAAGTCGCTTCTCCTCAAAATCTGCATTATTCACACGCAAATGCGCATCATGCTCTTCTTCATTCTCGAATACACCGGGATGTCGTCAATAAAAACTACCACGAATCTGGTCCAGATCATCGCTAAAACACCCTATTCATCATATCCATGAATGCGCGTAGCGTTAGTCAACCCGAACGGCATTACGTAAATTCGTAGTGCCCATACCGAAGTCCGAAAACATTTGTCTTGTGAATATCCGCTTCTTTCACCTTTAATCGGTGATACCTGCACTCGTGTCAATCTTAGAAAATACCATTGCATTCTTCTTGGTGATCAAACAAGTCATCTATCCGTGGCAACGGATACTTGTTTTTGATCGTCGATTTATTCACCGGTAATCTATGCACATCCGCATTGTACCATCTTTCTTCTTAACAAAGAGTACCACAAGCACACCCACGGTGAAACACTTGGCCCGATAAAACCTCGGTCCAACAACTCTTGGATCCGAGCCTTAAGCTCCACCAATTCCTTTGGCGCCATCCTATATGGAGCAATAGACACTGGCGCAATTCCGGGTAACAGATCTATCCCAAACTCTACCTCACGATCCGGCGACAAGCCCGGAAGTTCTTCTCGAAACACATCAGCAAATTCCTTAACTGTTTCGGACTTTTTCTACAAGCAGACTCTTTAGCCTCCAAGGCATACACATGAACCACATACGCTTCACTGCCCTTTCTCACAATCTTCTCGCGCTTTAGAGCAGATACCACATTAGATAAGCAATCTCTCCTATTACCTATCATAGCCACTTCATCACCCTCGGTCGTCTTTAGAACCATGCGCTTAGCGCGCAATCCAACTTCGCTGGTACTTAACCAACGGTCCATCCCAAGAATCAAATCGAACTCCCCAAATGGCACTTCCATCGGATCAAGACAAACACTACCCCTTGGAGTTCTAGGGGTACATCTCTAAAAATGACTTATCTACTACCACAGAGTGACCTAAAGGGCTAATTACGCTCATCCGCCTAGAAGATATCTCGAGTCTAAGTCCATGGTCTCTACTATATACACGGCCATGTAAGAATGCGTCGAACCCACATCAATCAAAGCAAGTAAAGGGAGAACCAAAGATCAAGAACGCACGGTTATGGACGTCCGGTGCGTCGCCTCCTCGGCGCGCTTTGTCGCATACACTAACCCAGCCGTCTAGCGTCCGAACTACGCGCACCTCGCCCGGTGCTCTCACGGCCCGACCAGATCCATTACTACTCGCCATTACCACGCCCCTCTGCGGTGGCGGTACATTATTCCGAACCGAGTATGACCACGACTCTCGGGACCGAATCTCGCCAACTTACGCGGGACAGTCCCTCACGCGATGATCCAGAGAACCACACTCAAAACAACCTTTTCCACCGGTCCAAAGGCCTCCCCAATGATATCTCCCACAATGGTTACACCGCGGCGGTCCCGGACTAGCAAAGAACAACCCTACCAGATCGATTCGGCCCACTCTCGCCTAGCCCTTTTCTCGAGGATTACCCGACAATCCGAGAAGACCCAAAGCTCCTCTTATGCCTGTTCTGTCCATGCCTGCCTCTCACGGACTCCTTAACACCCTCGGCTACCTTAGCCTTCTCAACCAGACAAAGCAAACTCACGCCCCGCCGAGGAGCAATCAGCGACCTCAACTCGCCTCTCGGACCATCCTCGAAACGAACACACCTCTCGTGTTCGGTGAGCCACAATACCCCTAGCATACCGGCTCGACTTCAAGAACTCACCTCATACTCGGAAAGCAGACTTACTCCCTTGGACTAGCCTCAAAAATGCTTACATTTGGCGTCGATGTAGCTAGCTCCAATGTACTTTTTCTCAAATGCGCCTTGAAATAATCCCATGTCGATCTCTCTCACGCCACATCGTCCCGAACCGTGAGCCACCACCGGTATGACTCATCCCAAAGAAGCGATACTATGCCCTTCGCCTTCTCCTCAAGAAATCAAGTCCGGATCATCCATGATCCGCTCCGTTGCCTCCGGCCAATACTCAAGCAGATCTTTGGGAGCAACACCGTAAACACCTCGAAAGAATTCGCCCCGTTTGCTCGGAGTCGCTCAGAATGATTTCCTAACTCCGCACCACCACCTACACGGCTACCCTTTCCAACACTCGCAAAGATCGCTGTGACACTCACGTCATCCCGCCCGATCTTGAAACTCACCACCTCCGGTGGTGGCAAAGACTTCTATATCTCATTTTTCGACTTCGACTGGACCCTACGGGTTCGTAAACCGTCATCCTACCACGACCTCGCCCACGACCACGTCCACCTCTAGCGCTCATGACTAAATTCTCACGTGATTCGATTTAGGAGTTTTATGCATCGAGATCTATTCCACTCGTTTTAAAGCAAAGTCTTATGAATAGTAAAGAAGCTTTGTTTTCGCGAGTTCTGGAGAATCCTATCGGTTTGGTTTCTAAAGTAATCCACTATTGCAATCATCCAATCACATCAATAAATCACAAGCAATAGTAAGGGTACTTACAGGCGGATCAGGTGCAGGAGACTCGGTGTCATGCCCTTCAAACCATTTATTTCAAACAAAACACTTAAAACAGACTTTTGAAAGCATTTTGGGCCTCGGGCCCACAAATGAGCCTTTGAACTTGGCTCGATACCACAATTGTAACACCCCAAACCCGGTCAATACACCACGACCGAAACGGCGTATGTTACGGGAAAATCGCGTTTGAAGGGTTAGGTTTCGTTAAAGATTCGATGAAAAACTCCTTGTCATATTTTATACTTTTCAAATCTTGGCATGATTGCTTTGTCATATTTTAATGTTTTAGAGTGATACCCGATGGTAAAGTTTAAAACACATTGCGTTATAGTTTTGAAACCGTTGACCTTCCAAGTTTTTAGCAATTTTAACTCAATTAATTTGTTAAAGCATATTAGAAAGCTACTTTAAGCATAAACATAGTAAAACCTAATTTAAAGGCCATTTACAACCCAAAATAAAACCAAATAGTAATAAATAAGCTAAAGTACCCAATTTTGTAAAGTCTGAGCAAATCTTTATTAAAGCATGGCATGAGCACCTCGAGTCCATCCCGGCTCCATGTCGCGTCTAAGTGTCACCTGAAATGTCAAAGGAGAGGGTGAGTCGCAAGACTCAGTGCATAAATCCCACTCCCGATAAAACAACATGCTAACACACATCATTTCATAGCAACATAATCAATGCACCCCGATCCTAACCATCCATATCACCTTTCTACCCCGTGTGGTACCAAACCACTGGTGGTGCCAAACCACGGTGACCCAAAGTCACGATATCCATAAGTGTGGTGCCAAACCACCTTTGGTGACCCAAAGTCACGAATAATCCAATGATGGGGCCAACCCATCGCGTGATACCAAATCACTAGCAACAATCCCGTATCTCATAAGTGGGGCCAACCCACGGTGGTGTTAACCACGAGGGACGAGTCGCAATGAGGTGCCAAACCTCCGTGTCCCAAAGACACAGTGCAGATACCAAATCACTGGTGACCGCAGATCACAAATCCGATGATGGGGCCAACCCATCGTGTGATACCAAATCACTGGCGTCAATCCCAGTATAATCAATCGTGGGGCCAACCCATCGTGGTGCTAAGCCACCGGGACGAGACGCTATAAGGTGCCAAACCTCTCGTGTCCCAAAGACACAAATGTGATACCAAATCACTTTGGTGACCAAGTCACAAAATCAAGCGTGGTACCAAACCACTGGAGGTGCCAAACCTCGGTGTCCCTAAAGACACAAAGTGTCCCAAAGACACGGATATCATATTCCCCTCCTCTCATATCACCCACACATGTCATACTAATGCAAATGATATAAAACATGCAATCATGCTAACATGCTCAAATGACATCTCATGGTATTTACATCATAAAACATGTTATCACATATATCACTACAGATCTCGTAATGAAACGGACTTACCCGTATCCGTGCTTATACCCCATCGGGTACCAAGTCCATCAATCATATTGTTTCACTTTAATAAGTAATTAGGTTATTAATCATATTACTAAACAGAAGTGTGTTAGTTTACACACCGAAATAGCGAAGGTTTTAATCCTAAGAACCAGGTCTAAGACCCTCGATCCTTTTGCTCCTAAAAACAATCGACCAACCATGGGTTAATCACTTAAACCATTCGGCCATAACCATATAAACCAAAGGGTATATCGATTAACCCTTACCTTGCAAACGTTTGGTTTCCTACCAAACCCGAACCAACAATGGTTCCTCTTTTAACAATCGGCACACCTATTAAAAAGAACGCTTAATCCCTTGTCACCCTTGACTTAATCGAAACCAAAAGATTGAACTAATAAAATAATACCAATCACTTACCCTTACTTACCAATCGGTCACTCGCGATCAAGGCTTCAATTGATCGCTTTCACACCGATCACCACCACAATCCAAGGCCCTAGCAGAAAGCGGTTCAACACAAAAGATCAACCCCCCTTCAACACATGCCCAAAATCGGCTATTAACCAACCCACAATCAATAGAGACAAGAGAGGGGAAAATGGCCATTCGGCCACCCACTTACCTTGTTCAATGATTGAACAACCAACCAAGATCAACCCTTCACTGATATTCGGCCAAGAGAGAGCTACTAGGAGAGAGGGGAGATTCGGCCTAAGCCAAGAAAGAAAGCGCAAGAAAAAGATGAGAAAGGGAGGGGTTGATATTCGGCTAAAATGAGAACAAATGAAAGGAGGAAATTTCGGCAGCACAAGGGTGGGATTCGGCTAGATGTTTAACACTCCTATTATCGGCTTTGAATGGAAAAAAGAAAAGAGAATGTGAAATGAGAAAGAAGTTTCGGCAAAGGGTAATTGGGAAGAAGAGAGGTGGATGGGATGAAGGTACTTTCGGTTTTGATAAGGTGTTTTGGAGAATATAATTTCAGCTACCAATGCTTTTAATGGAAGAAAGAAATTATGAGGAGAAAGGGTAATAGTTTCGGCTCAACACAAATGAAAAGAAAGTGGGAGAGAAGAGAACATTCGGCTACTCACACAAAGTCAAGGAATCAAAGCACATTTGGCAGCTAGGTGACTGAACTTTCGGTTTCAGAGAAAATGAAAGAAAACTCTTTTAGAATTTCGGCTTTGGTATGAAAAAGGAGGAATTTGGCTTGCCAAGATGTTGACCGAAAACACCAAAATGCCCAAAAGAATTCAAGCAAACCTCTCCTACTCCCTACCAAACCGCCACTCACTCCCCACACACCCCAATATTCGGCCACTACCTCTAATCACTCACAACCACCCAATTCAAACTAGTTTGAACTAGTCTTCTCCTAAATTCACTCTCCACCCCTCCTTTGAATAAGTTGACAAAGTCCATGGTAGAGTTTGAACTACCAACAACTCCTCCTCCTCCATGCCGTCAAAATGGAAGCCAAAATTGGGATTTTCGCAGCTTGAACACAGGACCTCTCCCCCCTGCAGATGACGCCACACTCAAGCCCCAAGTGACGCATGCCTTGCTACTATGCTAGCTCCTCTTTTGTGCAACAAAACACCAAATAAAACCCTTAAACCCCACTCCTTGACTCCTCACACCTAAAGCTCAAAAACTAAAATTTTCCCACCTACTCGGGCATACCCCTAGCCTACAAGTAAGCCCCTAAGACACCAAAACAAAGCAACATAGCAAGCTCCTAACATGCAAATTATGCCATAACAAAAATAGCCCCTAACAGGGATATTACAGCTTCTACCCCCTTAAAATAATTTCGACCTCAAATTACACGGTCGAAAAAGTTGAGGTATTCTTTGTCTCATCATATCCTCGGGTTCCCACGTAGCTTCTTCTACGCCATGATTCCGCCAAAGTACCTTAACCAAAGGCACAGGACTTCTTACGCAGTAACCTTCACCTCCCAATCTAGAATCGCATGTGTTCTTCCTCCGTGGTCAAATCTGGTTTACCTCGATCTCCTCCATCGCTACCACATGTGACGGATCTCGAACGATAACGCCAAGCATCGAAACATGGAAAACATCGTGGATCTGACTTAGCTCTGCTGGCAACTCAAGCTGATACGCCACTGGTCCCACTCGTCTCAATACCTTATACGGCCCAATAAACCTCGGACTTAGCTTGCCTTTCTTTCCGAACCTCAAAACCTTCTTCCATGGCGAGACCTTCAGAAAAACTTGATCCTCCACAGAAAACTCTATGTCTCTCCGCTTAAGATCGGCATAAGACTTTTGCCGGTCCGAAGCTTCCTTCAACCGAGCCTGAATCAACTTAACCTTGTTTTCGGTCTCAAAGAACCAACTCGGGTCCTAACAATCTGGCGTTCACCTAACTCCGCCCAACACGTAGGTGATCGACACTTCCTACCATACAACGCCTCATATGGTGCCATCTTGATGCTCGCTTGGTAATCGTTGTTGTAGGCAAACTCGCTAATGGTAGAAACTCCTCCCAACTACCTCTAAAATCAGAACACAACCCCTCAAAGATATCCTCCAAGATCTCGAATAACCCTTTCCGATTTGTCCGTCGATTTGCGGGTGAAAAGCCGTCTTTGAAATCCAATCGCGCACTCCAGAGCCTGATGCAACGCTTTCGTAACCTTGACGTAAATCGGGATCCCTATCCGAGATGATCGATCATCGCACACCGTGCAACCTCACTATCTCTCGAAACATACAACTTCGCCAACCTCAAGTGAGTAGTCAACTCTCACCGGAATGAAATGATGATTTAGTTAGTCGATCCACAATTACCCAGCCCTGAATCCTTCTTGCTTGGCGAAGCGGTAACCCACCGACGAAATCCATGGTTATCCTTTCCCACTTCCATCGAGGAATCTTCACAGTCAAGCAACCCCGACGGCAATCGATGTTCGCCTTTGACTGCTACGACATGTCGACACTTCCCAACACACTCTGTCACTTCTTTCTTCAAACAAGCCACCAAAATCGCTCTCGAGATCCCTATACCTCTTACTACCTCCGGGATGCATAGCATAAGGGCTGCTATGTAAGCGCGTCTGAAGAATCCTCTGCCTCGACTCAACATCCTTGGGCATACAAGCTTTACCTTGAAAACACAAAGACACCCCATCACTAGACAAACTATAACCCTCCAAACCACCATCCTGCACTGCGCAACCTCTGCGCGCACTCGTAACCTCATCCTCTAACCTGTTTTTCTCGATCCGCTCAACCCAAGTAGGCTTAATCGCAACTCGCGAGAATACTCCGTGCGTCATACAAACTCAAATGGGCAAACATCGCTCTTAAGTCCGAAACAACCTTGCGGCTCAACGCGTCGCCACCACGTTAGCCTTGCCGGATGATACTCAATCGAGCGATCGTAGTCTTTCAGCCATTCAACCCATCTACGCCTCAAATTCAAATCCTTACGAGTCAAGAGGTACTTCGGACTCTTATGATCGGTGTAGACTATTGATCTCTCTCGCACAAGTAGTGCCTCCAAATCTTCAACGCAAAGACTACACCGCTAACTCCAGATCGTGCGTCGGATAGTTGACCTCATGTGGCCTCAATTGCCGAGATGCGTAAGCCACAACCTTACCTTCTCGCATCAAAGACACAACCCAACCCCGTATGTGATGCATCGTAGTAGACCGTGAATTCCTTACCAGCCTCAAAGTTGAATCAAACCGAGCTTCGTTAGAATCTTCTTAAGCTTGTCGAAACTCTCCTGCTTTGCTTCTCACCCAAACAAACAGAACCTCTTTCCTTAACAACTTGGTCATTGGTGCTGCAATCAACGAAACCCTCTACAAACCTTCGGTAGTATCCTACCAAACCCGTAAAACTCCGAATCTCACCACCGACTTAGGCGGTTTCCAATCCAAAATCGCCTCAATTTTCCGAGGATCCACTCTAATCCTCGGTGACACTACATGTCCCAAGAAAGTCACTTTCTAAGCCGTAACTCGACTTCATCGAACTTAGCGTAAAGTCGCTTCTCCTCAAAATCATAGTACCACACGCAAATGCGCATCATGCTCTTCTTTTGTTCCCGAATACACCAGGATGTCGTCAATAAAACTACCACGAACTGGTCCAGATATCGCTAAAACACCCTATTCATCATATCCATGAATGCTGCCGCGCGTTAGTCAACCCGACGGCATTACGTAAATTCGTAGTGCCCATACAAGAGTCTCAAACGCTTGTCTTGTGAATATCCGCTTCTTTCACCTTTAATCGGTGATACCTGCACCTCGAGTCAATCTTAGAAAATACCATTGCACCCTTGGTGATCAAACAAGTCATCTATCCGTGGCAACGGATACTTGTTTTTGATCGTCGATTTATTCGGTGGCGGTAATCTATGCACATCCGCATTGTACCATCTTTCTTCTTAACAAAGAGTACCGGCGCACTTACGGTGAAACACTTGGCCTGATAAAACCTCGGTCCAACAACTCTTGGATCTGAGCCTTAAGCTCCACCAATTCCTTTGGCGCCATCCTATACGGAGCAATAGACACCGCGCAGCTCAGAAGGTAACAGATCTATCCCAAACTCTACCTCACGATTCGCGGCAAGCCCTAAGTTCTTCCGGAAACACATCAACCAAATTCCTTAACTGTTTCGGACTTTTTCTGTTGCACTCTTTAGCCTCCAAGGCATACACATGAACCACATACGCTTCACAGCCCTTTCTCACCATCTTCTCTGCCTTTAGAGCAGATACCACATTAGATAAGCAATCTCTCCTATTACCTATCATAGCCACTTCATCACCCTAAGTCGTCTTTAGAACCATGCACTTAGCGCGCAATCCAACTTCGCTGGTACTTAACCAACCAGTCCATCCCAAGAATCAAATCGAACTCCCAAATGGCGGTTCCATCGGATCAGTGACAAACACTACCCCTTGGAATTCTAGGGTACATCTCTAAATGACTTATCTACTACCACAGAGTGACCTAAAGGGCTAATTACGGTCATCCGCCTAGAAGATATCTCGAGTCTAAGTCCATGGTCTCTACTATACTCACGGCCATGTAAGAATGCATCGAACCCACATCAATCAAAGCAAAGAAAAGGAGAACCAAAGATCAAGAACGTCACGGTTATGACGTCCCGCGTCGCCTCCTCTCGGCGCCTTTGCGCATATCTAACCCAGCCGTCTAGCGCCGAACTACCCGCACCCCTACCCGGTGCTCCACGGCCCGACCAAATCCATTACTACCTCTCGCCATTACCACGGCCCCTCTGCGGTGGCGGTACATTATTCTGAACCGAGTACGGCCCGACTCTCGGATCGAATCTCGCCAACTTACGCGGACGTCCCCTCACGCGATGATCCAGAGAACCACACTCAAAACAACCTTTTCCACCGGTCCAAAGGCCTCCCCAATGATATCTCCCACAATGGTTACACCGCGGCGGTCCCCGACTAGCAAAGAACAACCCTACAGATCGATTTCGCCCACTCTGTCTAGCCCTTTTCTCGAGGATTACCCGATGATCCGTAAGACCCAAAGCTCCTCTTATGCCTGCTCTGCCCATGCCCCGCCTCACGGACTCCTTAACACCCTCGGCTACCTTAGCCTTCTCAACCAGACAGCAAACTCACGCTCCTGGCGAGGAGCAATCGCGACCTCAACTCGTCTCTCGACCATCCTCGAAACGAACACACCTCTCGTGTTCGGTAGCCACAATACCCCTAGCATACCGCTCACTTCAAGAACTTCGGCCTCATACTGGAAACAGACTTACTCCCTTGGACTAGCCTCAAAATGCTTTTACACATTTGGCGTCGATGTAGCTAGCTCCAATGTACTTTTTCTCAAATGCACTGAAATAATCCCATGTCGAGATCTCACGCCACACTCGTCCCGAACCGTGAGCCACCACTGGTATGACTCATCCCAAGAAGCGATACTATGCCCTTCACCTTCTCTCAAGCAGATCAAGTCCAGATCATCCATGATCCGCTCCGTTGCCTCCAGCCAATACTCAGCAGATCTTTGGAGCAACACGTAAACACCTCGAAAGAATTCGGCCCCGCTTGCCCCGAGTCGCTCGAAATGCAATTCCTAACTCCCGCACCACCACCTACACCGGCTACCCTTTCCAACACTCGCAAAGATCGCTCGTGACATCGCTGCGTCATCCCCGGCCCGATCTTGAAACTCACCACCTCCCGGTGGTGGCGATACAGATCTCATTTTTCGACTTCGACTGGACTCCTACGGGTTCGTAAACCGTCATCCTACCACGACCTGCGTCCACGACCACGTCCACCTCTAGCGCTCATGACTAAATTCTCTACGATCTCGATTTAGGAGTTTTATGCATCAAGATCTATTCCACTATTTTAAAGCAAAGTCTTATGAATAGTAAAGAAGCTTTGTTTTCGCGAGTTCACGAGAATCCTATCGATTTGATTTCTAAAGTAATCCACTATTGCAATCATCCAATCACATCAATAAATCACAAGCAATAGTAAGGGTACTTACAGAAGCGGACTGGTGCCGGAGATTCGGTGTCATGCCCTTCAAACCATTTATTTCAAACAAAACACTTAAAACAGACTTTTGAAAGCATTTTGGGCCTCAGGCCCACAGCCGAGCCTTTGAACTTGGCTCTGATACCACAATTGTAACACCCCAAACCCGGTCAATACACCACGACCGAACGGCATGTTACGGGAAAATCGCGTTTGAAGGGGTTAGGTTTCGTTAAAGATTCGATGAAAAACTCCTTGTCATATTTTATACTTTTCAAGATCTTGGCATGATTGCTTTGTCATATTTTAATGTTTTAGAGTGATACCCGATGGTAAAGTTTAAAACACATTGCGTTATAGTTTTGAAACCGTTGACCTTCCAAGTTTTTAGCAATTTTAACTCAATTAATTTGTTAAAGCATATTAGAAAGCTACTTTAAGCATAAACATAGTAAAACCTAATTTAAAGGCCATTTACAACCCAAAATAAAACCAAATAGTAATAAATAAGCTAAAGTACCCAATTTTGTAAAGTCCGAGCAAATCTTTATTAAAGCATGGCATGAGCACCTCGAGTCCATCCCGGCTCCATGTCCGCGTCTAAGTGTCACTGAAATGTCAAAGGAGAGGGTGAGTCGCAAGACTCAATGCATAAATCCCACTCCCGATAAAACAACATGCTAACACACATCATTTCATAGCAACATAATCAATGCACCCGATCCTAACCATCCATATCACCTTTCTACCCGTGTGGTACCAAACCACTTTGGTGGTGCCAAACCACCGGTGACCCAAAGTCACGATATCCATAAATGTGGTGCCAAAACCTTTGGTGACCCAAAGTCACGAATAATCCAATGATGGGGCCAACCCATCGCGTGATACCAAATCACTAGCGACAATCCCGTATCTCATAAGTGGGGCCAACCCACGGTGGTGTTAACCACGAGGGACGAGTCGCAATGAGGTGCCAAACCTGCGTGTCCCAAAGACACGAGTGTGATACCAAATCACTTTGGTGACCGCATCACAAATCCGGATGATGGGGCCAACCCATCGTGTGATACCAAATCACTTGGCGTCAATCAGTATAATCAATCGTGGGGCCAACCCCATCGTGGTGCTAAGCCACTGGGACGAGACGCTATGAGGTGCCAAACCTCGGTGTCCCAAAGACACAAATGTGATACCAAATCACCGTGACCGAAGTCACAAAATCAATCTGTGGTACCAAACCACCGGAGGTGCCAAACCTCGTGTCCCAAAGACACACAGTGTCCCAAAGACACGGATATCATATTCCCCCTCTCTCATATCACCCACACATGTCATACTAATGCAAATGATATAAAACATGCAATCATGCTAACATGCTCAAATGACATCTCATGGTATTTACATCATAAAACATGTTATCACATATATCACTACAGATCTCGTAATGAAACGGACTTACCCGTATCCGTGCTTATACCCCATCGGGTACCAAATCCATCAATCATATTGTTTCACTTTAATAAGTAATTAGGTTATTAATCATATTACTAAATGTAGTGTGTTAGTTTACACACACTGAAATAGCGAAGGTTTTAATCCTAAGAACCGGTCTAAGACCCTCGATCCTTTTGCTCCTAAAAACAATCGACCAACCATGGGTTAATCACTTAAACCATTCGCCATAACCATATAAACCAAAGGGTATATCGATTAACCCTTACCTTGCAAACGTTTGGTTTCCTACCAAACCCGAACCAACAATGGTTCCTCTTTTAACAATCGGCACACCCTATTAAAAAGAACAGTTAATCCCTTGTCACCCTTGACTTAATCGAAACCAAAAGATTGAACTAATAAAATAATACCAATCACTTACCCCTTACTTACCAATCGGTCACTCATGATCAAGGCTTCAATTGATCGCTTCACCGATCACCACCACAATCCAAGGCCCTAGCAGGAAAACGGTTTAACACAAAAGATCAACCCCCCTTCAACACATGCCCAAAATCGGCTATTAACCAACCCACAATCAATAGAGACAAGAGAGGGGAAAATGGCCATTCGGCCACCCACTTACCTTGTTCAATGATTGAACAACCAACCAAGATCAACCCTTCACTGATATTCGGCCAAGAGAGAGCTACTAGGAGAGAGGGGAGATTCGGCCTAAGCCAAGAAAGAAAGCGCAAGAAAAAGATGAGAAAGGAGGGGTTGATATTCGGCTAAAATGAGAACAAATGAAAGGAGGAAATTTCGGCAGCACAAGGGTGGGATTCGGCTAGATGTTTAACACTCCTATTATCGGCTTTGAATGGAAAAAGAAAAGAGAATGTGAAATGAGAAAGAAGTTTCGGCAAAGGGTAATTGGGAAGAAGAGAGGTGGATGGGATGAAGGTACTTTCGGTTTTGATAAGGTGTTTTAGAGAATATAATTTCAGCTACCAATGCTTTTAATGGAAGAAAGAAATTATGAGGAGAAAGGGTAATAGTTTCGGCTCAACACAAATGAAAAGAAAGTGGGAGAGAAGAGAACATTCGGCTACTCACACAAAGTCAAGGAATCAAAGCACATTTGGCAGCTAGGTGACTGAACTTTCGGTTTCCACAGAGAAAAATGAAAGAAAACTCTTTTAGAATTTCGGCTTTGGTATGACAAAAGGAGGAATTTGGCTTGCCAAGATGTTGCAAGAAAACACCAAAATGCCCAAAAGAATTTCGCAAACCTCTCCTACTCCCTACCAAACCGGCCACTCACTCCCACACACCCCAATATTCGGCCACTACCTCCAATCACTCACAACCACCCAATTCAAACTAGTTTGAACTAGTCTTCTCCTAAATTCACTCTCCACCCCTCCTTTGAATAAGTTGACAAAGTCCATGGTAGAGTTTGAACTACCAACAACTTCTCCTCCTCCATGCCGTCAAAATGGAAGCCAAAATGGGGATTTTCGCAGCTTGAACAGGACCTCTCCCCGCGCATGATGCCACACTCAAGCCCCAAGTGACGCATGCCTTGCCACTATGCTAGCTCCTCTTTTGTGCAACAAAACACCAAATAAAACCCTTAAACCCAACTCCTTCAGCTCCTCACACCTAAAGCTCAAAAACTAAAATTTTCCCACCTACTCGTGCATACCCCTAGCCTACAAGTAAGCCCCTAAGACACAAAAAAAAGCAACATAGCAAGCTCCTAATATGCAAATTATGCCATAACAAAAATAGCCCCTAACCCGGGATATTACAGAGTTGTTCTTCAGGAAAGGAGTCGTTTATCTCACTCTCATCGAGTTCTCTGATATGTGGATTTTTAAGCCTAGAAAGATGATCTGCTGCAAGATTTTTAGCTCCTTTCTTATCCTGAATTTCCAAATCAAATTCCTGCAAGAGTAGAATCCATCTTATGAGTCGAGGTTTTGCATCGGATTTAGTTAAAAGATAACGAAGAGCTGAATGGTCAGTGTAAACAATAACTTTAGATAGTATAAAATATTCTCTAAATTTATCGAATGCAAAAACCACTGCTAGCAATTCTTTTTCTATGGTGGTGTAATTTTTATGTGCAGCCGTTAATGTCTTGCTAGCGTAATAGATCGGCTGGAAGTGCTTGTCTCTTCGTTGTCCCAAAACTGCACCTACTGCAAAATTACTCGCATCACACATTAGTTCAAAGGGTAGATTCCAATCAGGTGCAATTATAATTGGAGCATTTATGAATTTATTTTTGAGGATATTAAATGCATCTAAACATTCCTGATCAAAATTGAAAGGTACATCTTTTTCTAGTAATTTTGTTAAAGGCTTAGATATTTTAGAAAAATATTTAATGAATCTTCTATAAAATCCAGCATGTCCTAAAAAACTTCTAATAGCCTTGACTGAACTAGGAAGGGGTAATTTTTCTATGGTTTCAACTTTTGCTTTGTCTACCTCAATCTCTTTACTAGAAATTTTATGTCCTAACACAATCCCTTCTCGAACCATAAAGTGACATTTTTCCTAATTTAAAACAAGGTTCGTTTCCTCACATCTCATTAGAACTCGTTTTAATTTTTTTAGGCAAAGATGGAAAGAATTATCAAATACCAAAAAGTCGTCCATAAATACCAGCATAATGTCTTCCACAAGTTCGTCAAAGATGGCTAGCATGCAGCGCTAAAAAGTAGCAGAGCATTACATAATCCAAAAGGCATTCTACGATAAGCAAATGTACCGTATAGACATGTAAATGTTGTCTTTTCTTGATCCTCGGGGGCTATTGGGATTTGGAAATAGCCGAAGAGTTCGTCTAGGAAGCAGTTGTACATATGCCCAGATAATCTCTCTAACATCTGATCAATAAAGGGCAACGGGAAGTGATCTTTTCGGGTGACATCATTCAACTTTCTACAGTCGATACAGACTCTCCAACCCATGACTGTTCTAGTAGGAATCAATTCATTCTTTTTGTTAGCTACAACTGTCATGCCCCCTTTCTTTGGAACGACCTGCAAAGGACTTACCCAAGAACTATCAGAAATAGGATAGATTATTCCAGCATCAAGAAGTTTAATTACCTCAGCTTTAACAACTTCTTTCACTTTGGGATTCAATTGTCTTTGAGGTTGTACACATGGTTTATACTCATCTTCCATTAAAATTTTGTGGGTGCAAAACGATGGGCTTATTCCTTTAATGTCAGAAATTTTCAAAGCTATAGCTCTTTTATGTTCCCTTAGTACCTGTAGCAACTCGTCTTTCTCTCTTGGTTCCAGTTCTGAAGAGATAATTACTGGTAGCGTAGAGTTATCCCCTAGGAATGCATATTCTAAGTGTTTTGGCAGCTGTTTTAATTCTAATTTGGGCGGCTCATCAATAGAGGGTTTTTGTTTTAGTTCATCGTTGATTTCAATACCCTATTCTTTCATCTGTCTAGAAGAAGATGTATTAGAATTCAATTCATCGATATCATCATCTACCCCCTCACCTTGTGTAAGACACAGTTCCATCGTGTCGTTATGTATGACTTCCTGCAAAGAATCTTGAATAATGTGATCAGTGGCATCAATAAATTAACAGGAATCATATTGTTCTCTAGAATATCGGATAGCATCGTAAATTTGAAAAATAATTTCCTCGTCACCTACCCTTAGCGCAATAATGGGCCCAGCAGTAGCTAAAAAGGGACGCCCCAGAATTAAAGGTACATCAACGTCCACATCCATGTCAGGTACAAAAAAATCAATAGGGAATATAAATTTATCAACTTTTACTAGAATATCTTCAATAATTCCCCTGGGATATTTAATAGATCTGTCAGCGAACTGAATACTCATCCTAGTGGGTTTTGGTTCCTCAAGACTAAGTTGCTTAAACATTTTATAAGGCATTAAATTAATACTGGCACCTAAATCAGCTAGTGCTTTCTCAATGTTTAAACTACCAATTAAACAGGGAATGGTGAAACTTCCTGGATCTTTCAATTTGGTTGGCAGCTTGTTTTGGATGATGGCTGAACATTCTTCATTAAGTTCCACTGTTGATATCTCTTCAAACTTCCTTTTATTTGTGAGAAGCTCTTTTAGGAATTTTGCGTACGTCGGCATCTGTGAAATAGCTTCAACAAAAGGTAAATTAATATGTAACTGTTTAAAAAGTTCAAAAAATTTACCGTATTGTGCGTCTAAGCGATCTTTCTTCAACTTTGTCGGATATGGGATCGATGGCTTAAATTCTTCACGTGCAGGTGTTACTTTCTCGATTTCCTCATTTTTTTCTTTATTAGTTTCTTGTGGCATCTTCTTTTCTGTTTCAACCAATTCCTTCCCACTCCTTAATGTTACTGCATTCACTTGCTCTTGTGGTTGTTCTGATATGATCTTGGCAAGTTTTTCTAACTGGTTCTTGGTTCCTTGAATTGATGCTTGTTGATTTTTAAGTATTGTCTCGATGTTTTGAAAGCGGGTTTCTAACACTGCTATGAATTTAGTCAGCATCTCCTCAAGGTTCGGCTTCTTTTCCTGTGGGTAAGGCTGTTGTTGGAAGTTTGGAGGGGGTTGTTGTCTCTGGTTTCCTTGACCATCCCATGATAAATGGGGATGGCTCCTCCAACCTGGATTATAAGTATTGCTATAAGGGTTAGTCTGAAGTCTAGAATTATTACCCATATAGTTTAGCTGTCCGTTTTCCATGCCATGGTTGTAGGATGGATATTCTGTATTGCTCATTCCTCCTCCATTCATATTGCACTGCATAACTGAATGTACCTGCAAAGAATTACACAAACCATCAATCTTTTTATTTAACATCTCTACCTGATTTGATAGCATGGTTACTGCGTCGAGGTTGAAAACACTAGCGGCTATTTTTGTTGGCCTTGTCCTTGTGACTTACCACTGATAGTTATTCAGTGACATGTCTTCTATAAACTCGTAGGCCGCTTCAGGAGTTTTGTTGTGAAGCATTCCGCCGGCGGCTGAATCAATTAACTGCCTGGTTGAAGGGTTTACACCATTGTAAAAGGTTTGGACCTGTAGCCACAAGGGTAATCCATGGTGTGGGCACCTTCTCAATAGATCTTTGTATCTCTCCCATGCATCATAAAGTGTCTCTAAATCCATCTGGACAAAAGAAGAGATATCATTCCTTAACTTAGCCGTTTTAGCCAGCGGAAAATATTTTAATAAAAATTTTTCGGTCATTTGCTCCCATGTAGTGATTGACCATCGTGGAAGAGAATTCAACCACTGTTTGGCTTTATTCCTCAAAGAAAAGGGAAATAACCGAAGACGAATGGCATCATCAGAAACGTCATTTATTTTGAAGGTATCATAGAATTCAAGAAAATTCACTAAGTGTGTGTTAGGATCCTCATCCTACAAACCATCAAACTGAACAAACTGTTGTATCATCTGTATAGTTGATAAACCGTAAAAGTAACATATTTTAATCCCATATTTAGCATACTTTTGGATTATTTATCCCTTGATTTATGTAAAAAGGTGCTCTTAATCCTTTCTTTTCATGTTTTATACTCAGGAAAGCACCAGAGGATGGAAAGAATGAGAAACGGGCTTAAAACGGGCCAAATGGGCCACATAACAAAATCGACACGGCCTGAGTGATAAACCAAAATAGTAACATATTTTAATCCCACATTTAGCATACTTTTGGATGATTTATACCTTGATTTATGTAAAAAGGTGCTCTTAATCCTTTCTTTTCATGTCTTATACTCAGGAAAGCACCCAAGAATAAAAAGGACGAGAAACGGGCTCAAAACGGACCAAAATGGGCTAAAGAAGAAATCGACACGGCCTGGACTAAATCCCACACGGCCGTGCCTCCTCAAATATACTAGAACACGGCCTGAAGTTGATCTACACGGTCGTGCCTCATTAACGGAATCCAACACGGCCTGGCCACGATTCACACGGGCGTGTGCCATGGCTGTGCCCCTGCCATGGAGGAGAGTAATTTCATTCGGAAAAGGATACTTAGGGGCAAAGAAACCTATTTCAAAAGTCTATATAAAGACCCTAGGTATAACCTAAAGGAGGGCGGTTAGCTAGGCCAAGGAGCCGAGCCGAAAAGGTCAGATTTGTGGGAAACTCTCAAGGGATAGCCAGTTGATCCATCTCCAGAAGCCGGAATTCTACTCAAGACGGAGGATCTCTCCTTCAATTCCTTCAGGGAGTTTTAGGGATTTCTTATGTTTTGTTTTATCTTTTCTTCTGAGATGTTTTTCTTTATTATTATGAACTAAACCCTTGAGATACACAAGGGGATGAAACCTAGATGAATCTTGTTATTGTTTTCTGAACTATATGATAAATACTTGATTTGTTCTTAATTATGTGTGCTTAATTCTTGTGTTGATATTTCACAGATATTAATTCAAGTTGAATGTGCTTAGGTGGTGGACCAAAGTCCCTGCTTAAGAGTAGATCTAGCAAAATTAAGCGGAGTTGATCGCGCGCCTAGAGATAGGGTGACGAGATTTTGCCGGATTAGGGTGAAACCTAATATGGGAGTCCATAGATCGATTTACTGCTATTCTAGGGGTTTTAATTAGAAAGAGATTTCAATTAATCAACCTAGGGTTAGACGTTATTCGCCTCGAGAGAGGGTTTAATATAAATTAGGGAGTCCTACGGATCAAGTCAAGTGAATAAATCGTCTGGTTTAGTGTTAGATAACAAGTGAAGTCTAGGTGGACTCTTCCTAAGGGTATCGTCTTAATCAACTGAGTTTTTCCCAAGTATTTCCCCGATTCATTCTTTTTGTCTTTGTGTCTTTAGCTTAGTAATTAGTTAATTTTGATTAGTAAAAAACTTCACTTATTTTAGGCTAAATAATAGAAAGAAAGTTAGTTTTAGTACTTTTAGTTCCTTTGGGTTCGACAATCCGGTCTTGCCTAAGCTATACTACTTTCCGATAGGTGCACTTGCCTCAATCGCTGTTATAGTTAGTTCCAAGATCGATCATTATAAATTTAAAACTCTAAAATACAACGATCAAGTTTTTGGCACCGTTGCCGGGGAACTAAAATATTAAGAAAGCTATATTTTTATTACTTTAGCCATTATTTTTTTATTTATTTTCTGAAATTTACTTTTATTTTTTTAAGTTTAAATTTTAACTTTGCTAAATTTTCTTTCTTTCTTTTCCTATCATGTACCTCTATTTTATGACTAGAAGGAACCCGAGAGGACCACTAGTATACGACAGTGATATTGAAGCTACCGCTCATAGAAATCGCAGAGAAATTAGGCGAGCCCTAAATTACACAGAAGAAGAGCGAGAAGACAGATCCAATCCTACTGAAGGGATGGACGAAAACAATCCTTAACCACAAGATGTGGGAGAGAATAATGCTCCGCGTACTATGTATGATTATGCTAAACCTCATTTAACAGGAGCAGAATCAAGTATTGTTAGGCCTGCTATAGCCGCTAATAATTTTGAATTAAAGCCTAACACTATACAAATGATTCAATAATTTGTTCAATTTGATGGTTTATGGATTTAAGACCCAAATACTCATATAGCTAATTTTTTAGAGTTCGTGATACCTTCAAAATAAATGGCGTTTTCGATGATGCCATACGTCTTCGGTTATTTCCCTTTTCATTAAGAAATAAAGCCAAACAGTGGTTAAACTCGTTACCACGAGGGTCAATCACTACATGGGATCAAATGACCGAAAATTTTTATTAAAATATTTCCCACCGGCCAAAACGCGACCAAATTACGAAATGATATCTCTTCTTTTGTGCAGATGGATTTAGAGACATTATATGACGCATGGGAGAGATATAATGATCTCTTGAAAAGGTGTCCGCACCATGGTTTACGCTTGTGGCTCCAAGTCCAAACTTTCTATAACAGTGTAAACCCCTCGACGAGGCAACTAATTGATTCAGCCACCGGTGGAACCCTGAACAATAAAACTCCTGAAGCAGCCTACGAGTTTATTGAAGAGATGTCACTGAATAACTATCAGTGGTAGGTTACAAGGACCAAACCAACAAAATCAGCCAGAGTTTTCAACATCGATGCAGTAACCATGCTATCAACACAGGTAGAGATGATGAATAAAAAGCTTGATAGTTTGTGTTCTTTGCGGTACATCCAAAGAATGCGGTCTGCACGTAAGTGGAACCGTGGATAATCCACGAGTACCCATACTACCAACCGGGCACAGAGAGCGAATAGATGAACTATATAGGTAACAATTTCAGATCTAATAATCCTTATAGTAATAATTATAACCCAGGTTGGAGGAACCACCCAAATTTTTCGTGGGGAGGTCAAGGAAATCAAGGAAATCAAAGACAACAACCTCCTCAAAATTTCCAAAATCAGCCCTATCCACAGGAGAAGAAGCCGAACCTTGAAGAGATGCTGACAAGATTCATGGCATCAACAGAAAACCGTCTCCAAGACACTGAAACCACCCTTAAGACCCAACAAGAATCGATCAAAGGGATCGAGAGCCAAGTTAGGGAAGTCGCTAAGTCAGTTGAGGAAGTTTCTAAGTCAGTTGGACAACTCTCGAAGCTGATGTCTGAACGATCGCAAGGGCGTCTACCAAGCAACACTGAGATTAATCCAAAGGAGCAAATCCAAGCCATAACAGCTCAAGAAAGTGAAGGAATAGACGAACCCAGTCCAATACAAGGAAACGAGGTAGAAAAAGGTAAAGTTGAGGAAACACAAGACAAGCCAAAACCGGTAGTCAAGGAGTATCAACCTCGCATACCATATCCCGAAACGTTAACGAGAGACGACACAGAGGTACAGTTCGGTAAGTTTCTTAAACTTTTAAAGAAATTACATATTAACTTATCGCTACTTGAAGCTCTTTCACAGATGCCAGATTCGAGGAAATTTTTAAAACATCTCTTGACGAACAAACGCAAATTAGACGAGGATCCACATGTGGAATTAAACGCAATATGCTCAGCAATGTTACAGAATAGACTACCACAAAAGGTAAAAGATCCAGGGAGTTTTACAATTCCATGTTTAATTGGTAGACTAACTGTTGATAATGCGTTAGCTGATTTAGGGGCAAGCATAAATGTCATGCCTTATAAATTGTTTAAACAATTAGGTCTAGGGAAACCCAAACAAACTAGGATAAGTATTCAATTAGCTGATAAAACTGTTAGAATTCCTAGGGGTTTTATCAAAGATGTTCTTGTAAAAATTGACAAATTTGTTTTCCCAGTAGATTTTGTTGTCTTAGACATGGATGAGGATAATTCGATTCCCTTAATTTTAGGAAGACCCTTTTTAGCAACAGCCAGGACTAAAATTGATGTTGATGCAGGAGAACTCATACTTCGTGTAGGTAATGAGATGGTCACCCTCAAGGCTCTCGACTCGGCTAGAACATCGAGTAATCAAGGTGAGAATGTAAATTCTAATAATAACCATTCGGTTAACCCTTATTTTCAGGAAGCACCACAAAAGAATACAACTGAACCCGATCCTAAACCCCATGCCAACAAGGAAGTAGTTCATGAAGATCGAAGGATTCAGATCGATGATCTAGACGAGTGGAAGACACACTTCAAGGAAAAATTAGGGATACATGACAAAGAACCGAAACCACACAAGGTAAAACCGAAGGAGCCCCCAGAAGAGCTCATAGGAACAACAAACCACTTCAAAATAGGAGACCAGGTACTGTTAGATAAGGTAGATCCTCGAATATCTCATTCGGACCCTAACACAAACAAAAAAAAATACCTTTTAGGGTAACCAGTGTTTTCCCATATGGAACAGTCGAGGTAAGTAATCATATTTTTGGTACTTTTACTATAAACGCATCTCGACTCAAACATTTTCACGAGGATAAAACTGATAGCATGAGGAAGGACTTCCAACTCCTCAAACCACCCTGATGATGCAAACGAGAGGAAAGTCTAGCTTAAGACTATAAACGAGCGCTTCTCAAGAGGCAACTCGAGCACTAACCCCATTAAATTTTACATTTTTATTTTTTCTTATTTATTCTATTTTATCCTTTCTTTATAGTATCTAGCTTTAAACTAACCAAAAGTGCAGATTTCCAGGCCACACGGCCTAGCACACGGCCGTGGCCATGGCCGTGTGGATGCCCTAGATCACCGTTCTGACATGGCAGAGGTGGTACGAGTCAGAGAGAATCAAATCTTCGAGTCACGGACTCCAACCACCACCCCACGGGCACCGACAGAATGCCATGGCCGTGCGACGCGGCCATGGACAACACTGACTTATCACCAACGGGCGTGGCAATCTGTAAAACGGGCGTGGGCACATAGACACACGATCGTGTGAATCGACACGCCTAAGGCACACGGGCGTGGGGTTGTACCAGGTTTGAAATTCTATTTAAACCCCCTCCCTTCTCTCTTCTCCTATTAACTTTCAACTATTCATTTCTTCCTACTTCCCTTCTCCAATACATCCCCAAAACCCTTGAGCTATATCAAATGCTGAAGAAGCGGAAGGAATCAAGCATAGTCTCCTTGAAGGAGACCAATCTACATAAGTTCATGCCGGCCGCTTCAATCACTCGACAAGCCAAGGGTCTTTGAGACCATTTAATTCTTCTTCTTCTTTACTCTTCTCCTTTATTTTCCTTCTCTTTAACACTCTTATGATTAATTTAGTTTATTTTATCTTAGTTTCTTAATTTTAGGTTCTAAAGGCTGCTAGGGAATCACACCACGACCACCACCATATCCCCAGCCTTAGAAATCACACATAACAATAAGGACTCTACGGTCTATTTATCTCTTCTTTTAATTTTAGTTTCATCTTTATTTTTCTTCACTTTAGCTTGCTTTTCTTTAATTATTTATTTAGTATAGTTTTAATTAATACTATTATATACTGGTTAATCCTCCATGAGCTACCCAATTTCTTCATCTAGCGTAGGATCGTCAACCAGACCGACCCCTCCAACTTATCTTTCACCTACAATTCAAGGAATTCATCCAAAATTCAGGAAGTTTCACCTCTCTCCATATCTTTTGAATTTATACTTAATTGTCTATATATATATCTTTGTACATTGAGGACAATGTACATCTTAAGTGTGGGGGGTGAACAACCTAAAAAGGTGCCTAACTTTTTTCATTATTCTCAAATTCCTGAAATTAGTTGCCTAACTTTTTTGCATTATTCTCAATTCCTGAATTATGTCTTGTTTCTTAAAGTAAATTTCTCATATTATCATTAGAATGAAATTCCCATGATTTATGATTTTTATTGATATGTCTTAGATTAAGTCATTGATAATTGTGCATTGATAATTAAATTTTAAGATACTAAAGAATCAAGCATGATAAGTCCATTTTTTTTAAATTAAAATTTGCTAAGTTGTTGAACTGAATTTAAATATTACTTTGAAGTTTGAAATTTACGAGGTTGTTGTCAAAAATACCCATAATTTTTGTGAGTTTTTGAGCCTTATAGAGCATATATTCTTTTTCATGCTCACTTTATTGATTATGAGTATGTCAACATTGATTTGTTATTCTAGAACTTGCCTCGTTTATACATATCGAGACCACGCCCATGATTTGATATACAGAGATGATTAAGGCACCTAGGTTTTAACCCACTAACTCCATTAAAAGCCTACCTTCGCAATTAACCCCTAGTGAACCCCTTTTAATCCTAACAACCCTTTTTATTGACATAACCACTAATATTAACCCAAAACCCTTTGTATTTGTTATCACCATTCTTTTTCGACTTCCCTTATATCGAGATTTGATTTGATTAAGCTACCTAATTATTTCATCTTGGCATATAAATAGATGTATTATATATATATATATATAAAACGAAGTATATTCATTATTAGTTTTATTAGTTATGTGATTAAGTGAGCTTATACGTTTGAATTCCAAATATTGAAGAAAAAACTCGTATTGTTAGTATTATTAGCTTTCAGTTGATGTAATTACTTTTATTTAGTTCATTGTTTCTGGTTAGGTAATTTTTCAGGTCGATCTCGATTCTAACCCTCTAATTCAGCCTTTATCCACACCTTTAACCCAAGCCCCGTTACAACCCTGTTAAAGACCTTTTGATCTGTACATCATTTCATATTACAGTGGTGGAGAATTGATTTTCATGCAAGCCTATGGGATTAACATTTCAGGTTTGACATTTGAGTGATTAATTCTGAACCTTGAACACTTCGAGTGATTTGAGTGAATCTTTTGTGAGGATGTCAATCCTTGTAAGTTTTGGATAAGAGGTAATTATTTAGATGAAGGGAAAACACCTATGTTTTGTGCTACAAATGTATGACTTAGATTGTTTGAATCTTTAGGACTCTTTGAGTTAAATTATCCATGTATAAATTATCTATGAATTATGATAAGACATTGTTGATAGAAATATTGAATCATGGAAAGTTCGTTTTAATTGTAAGTTGAGAATTTTGCTTGAGGACAAGCAAAAGCTTAAGTGTGGGGGTATTTGATAAACCGAAATAGTAACATATTTTAATCCCACATTTAGCATACTTTTGGATGATTTATCCCTTGATTTATGTAAAAAGGTGCTCTTAATCCTTTCTTTTCATGTTTTATACTCAGGAAAGCACCCAAGAATAAAAAGAACGAGAAACGGGCTCAAAACGGACCAAAATAGGCCAAAGAAGAAATCGACACGGCCTGGACTAAATCCCACACGGCCGTGCCTCCTCAAATATACTAGAACACGGCCTGAAGTCGATCTACATGGTCGTGCCCCATTAACAGAGTCCAACACGGCCTGGCCACGATTCACACGGGCGTGTGCCATGGCCGTGCCCCTGCCGTGGAGGAGAGTAATTTCACTCGGAAAAGGATACTTAGGGGAAAAGAAACCTATTTCAAAAGCCTATATAAAGACCCTAGGTATAACCTAAAGGAGGGCGGTTAGCTAGGTATAACCAAGGAGCAGAGCCGAAAATGTCAGATTTGTGGGAAACTCTCAAGGGATAGCCAGTTGATCCATCTCCAGAAGCCGAAATTCTACTCAAGACGGAGGATCTCTCCTTCAATTCCTTCAGGGAGTTTTAGGGATTTTTTATGTTTTGTTTTATCTTTTCTTCTAAGATTTTTTCTTTATTATTATGAACTAAACCCTTCAGATACCTGAAGGGGGATGAAACCTAGATGAATCTTGTTTTTGTTTTCTGAACTACATGATAAATACTTGATTTGTTCTTGATTATGTGTGCTTAGTTCTTGTGTTGATATTTCGTAGATATTAATTCAAGTTGAATGTGCTTAGGTGGTGGAGCAAAAGTCCCTGCTTAAGAGTAGATCTAGCATAATTAAGCGGAGTTGATCGTGCGCCTAGAGATAGGGTGACGAGATTTTGCCAGATTAGGGTGAAACCTAATATGGGAGTCCATAGATCGATTTCCTGCTATTCTAGGGGTTTTAATTAGAAAGAGATTTCAATTAATCAACCTAGGGTTAGACGTTATTCACCTCGAGAGAGGGTTTAATATAAATTATGGAGTCCTACGGATCAAGTCAAGTGAATTAATCGTCTGGTTCAGTGTTAGATAACAAGTGATGTTTAGGTGGATTCTTCCTAAGGGTATCGTCTTAATCAACTGAGTGTTTCCCAAGTATTTCCCTAATTCATTCTTTTTGTCTTTGCGTCTTTAGCTTAGTAATTAGTTAATTTATATTAATAAACAACTTCACTTATTTTAGGCTAAATAATAGAAAGAAAGTTAGTATTAGTACTTTTAGTTCCTTTGGGTTCGACAATCCGGTCTTGCCTAAGCTATACTACTGTTTGATAGGTGCAGTTGCCTCAATCATTGTTATAGTTAGTTCCAGGATCGATCATTATAAATTTAAAACTCTGAAATACAACGATCACTGAGCCCAAGACCACACGGCCGTACCTCATTAGTCGACCCAACACGGCCTGGCCACGATTCACATGTTCGTGTACCATGGCCGTGCCCCGCCGCGGCCAAGAGGAGTTTTACTCGGATTTGGATACTTGGAGGCAAAGAAACACATTCAAAAGTCTAATTAAACACCCAAATAGGAACTTCACTCAGATTTGGATACTTGGAGGCCAAGTAAGGCATCTCCAAGCCTATATAAACATCCCTGGGGCAACTTAAGGGGGAGTTCGGCAGGTTTGAGCCCAAAGCACCTTTGACAGAGGGCGGTGAGCTAGGCCAAGGAGCCGAGCCGAAAAGGTCAGATTTGTGGGAAACACTCGAAGATAGCCAGTTGATCCATCTCAAGAAGCTAGAATTCTACTCAAGACGGCGGATCTCTCCTTCAATTCCTTTAGGGGGTTTTAGGGATTTCTTATGTTTTGTTTTATCTTTTCTTCTAAGATGTTTTCTTTTATCATTATGAACTAAACCCTTCAGATACCTGAAGGGGATGAAACTTAGATGAATCTTGTTATCGTTTGTTGAACTATATGATAAATACTTGATTTCTTCTTAATTATGTGTTCTTAATTCTTGTGTTGATATTTCCGGGATATTGATTTAAGTTTGATGTGCTTAGGTGGAGGAGCAAAAGTCCCTGCTTAAGAGTAGATCTAGCATAATTAAGCGGACTTGATCGCGCGCCTAGAGATAGGGTGATGAGATTTTGCCGGGTTAGGGTGAAACCTAATATGGGAGTCCATAGATCGAGTTAATGCAATTCTAAGGGTTTTAATTGGAAAGAGATTTCAATTAATCAACCTAGGGTTAGACGTTATTCGCTTCGAGAGAGGGTTTAATATACATTAGGGAGTCTTACGGATCAAGTCAAGTGAATTAATCGTCTGGTTCAGTGTTAGATAACAAGTGAAGTCTAGGTGGATTCTTCCTAAGGGTATCGTCTTAATGAACTGAGTTTTTTCAACAGTATTTCCCCAATTCATTCTTTTTGTCTTTGCGTCTTTAGCTTAGTAGTTAGTTAAATTTAGATTAAATAACAACTTCACTTATTTTAGGCTAGATAATAAAAAGAAAGTTAGTATTAGTACTTTTGGTTCCTTTGGGTTCCACAATCCGGTCTTGCCTAAGCTATACTATTGTTCGATAGGTGCACTTGCCTCAATCGTTGTTATAGTTAGTTCCAGGTTCGATCATTATAAATTTAAAACTCTGAAATCACAGCGATCAAGTTTTTGGTGCCGTTGCCGGGGAACTAAAATATTAAGAAAACTCTATTTTTATTACTTTAGACATTATTATTATTATTATTATTATTTTTGTTTTTTTTACATTGCTAAATTTTCTTTTATTTGATTTTGGCAGATAGAGGAGATGACACTTAATAACTATCAGTGGCAAGTTATGAGGGCAAAGCCAACAAAAGCAGTCGATATCTACAACCTCGACCCAATAACCAGGCTATCAAAACAGTTAGAGATGTTAAATAAAAAGTTTGATGATTTGTGTTCTTTGCAGATACATCCAGTTATGCTATACGAAACAAACGGAGGCGTGGCGAATCTTAAGTACCCACCCTACGGATATGGCATAGAGAAGGAACAAGTCCACTATATGGGTAACTATTCAAGACCTCAAAATAATTTTTATAGTGACACTTATAATGCAGGTTGGAGGTACCATCCTAATTTCTCGTGGGATGATCAAAGTAGCCAAGGATCGGAACTTCCTCCAAATTTTCAATAACCACCTTACCAACAGGAAGAGGAGTCGAACCTTGAGGAGATGCTGACAAAATTCATGGCAGCCACAGATACCCGTCTCCAAAAAACTGAGACAACGCTTAATAATCAACAAGCATCGATCAAAGGGATCGAGAACCAGGTTGGGGAACTTACTAAGTCAGTTTGACAACTTGCAAAGTTAATTTCCGAATGACCGCAAGGGCGTCTACCAAGCAACACTGAAACTAACCCAAAAGAGCAAATTCAAGCCGTAATAGCTCATGACAGTGAAAGGTTAGTGGAATCTGACCCAAGGCAAGAGCCTGTAGTAAGTGAAGGTAAGGTTGAGGTAAGCCATGATTTACCAAACCCGGTAATTACAGTGTACCAAGCTCATATGCCATACCCCAATGCGATAAAGAAAGACCACACAGAGGAACAATTCGGTAAATTTTTTAAACCTCCAAAGAAGTTTCTTATTAACTTGCCGTTTCTTGAAGCTCTTTCGCAGATGCCAGATCCTAGACCTCGTGTCAATAAAGAAGAAATGCATGAGGAACAAAGGCTTCGGACCGAAGGGCTAGACGAGTGGAAGACACACTTCAAAGAGAAATTAAAAATACACGAAGCAAAAACGAAGCAACTCCACGACAAACTTGACGATGGGACAACCCAGCTTAAGATAGGAGATCAGGTACTCAAAATCTTCCCAGATGGAACAGTCGAGGTAACTAATCCTAAATTTAGCACTTCTAAGGTAAACACTACTCCACTTAAACTCTATATCCACAACCGAATTGATCGCATGAGAAAGGATTTTCACCTCCTCAAACCACCATGACCATACGAATGAGAGGTAAAGTCTAGCTTAAGACTATAAACGAGCGCTTCTCGGGAGGCAACCCGAGCACTAACTCTACTAATTAGTTTCGTTTTATTTCTTTTCGTATTTAGGCATAGGTTTCCACACCCACACGGCCTTGCACACGGCCGTGGCCGTGTGGACACCACGGGTAAGCACATGGGTGTGGACCGTATCTCTATTTAATTTACTTTTATTCCTCTTTTTATTTTTATTTTTATTTTTATTTTTACTTCCTTTATTATTTTTCTTTTTCTCAATGGCATTTAGATTGAGCTTAGGATACAATAAAATCAGACCGGCTACTTTGAGGATTCAAGTTCAAACGGTTCGAGGCGCTTCCCCACGTTCACCTCCAATCTTATCTGATTTCTTTTCATTAACTCCACCCGAAATTCAGGAAGTTTCACTTCTCTCCCTATCTTATGATTTTATTATTTCGCTATCATCTATCTTTGTACATTGAGGGCAATGTACATCTTAAGTGTGGGGGGGTTAACTATAGTATTATTTGAAAATCCCTGAATTATATCTTGTTTCTTTAAGTAAGTTTCTCATATTATGATTAGAATGAAATTTCCATGATTTATGATTTTTATTGATATGTTTTAGATTAAGTCATTGATAATGGTGCATTGATAATTAAATTCTAAGATACTAGAGAATCAAGCATGATAAGTCTATTTTTCAGAAATTAAATTTTTTTTTTCTAGGTTGTCTACCTGAATTTAAATATTACTTTGAAGTATAAAATTTACGAGGCTGATATCAAAGTACACATAATTTTTGTGAGATTTTGAGCCTTAAAGAGCATATATCCTTTTTCATGCTCACTTTTTGATTATGAGTGTGTCAACGTTGAACTGTTATTCTAGAACTTGCCTCGATTATACATGTTGAGACCACATCTTTAATTTGATATACAGAAATGATAAAGGCACCTAGGATTTAACCCACTTACTCCACTAAAAGCCTACCTTCATAATTAACCCCTAGTGAACCCCTTTGATCCTAACAACCCTTTTTATTGACTCGCCCACTAATATTAACCCAAAACCCTTTGTATTTGTTATCACCATCCTTTTTGACTACCCTCTTTGTCGAGATTTGATTTTGAGCAGTTGCCTAACTATGTTCTATATTTCAGTTGTTAAAGTACTTTCTTATTATTATTATTACTTGACTTGTTCTTAAAAAAAATCGAAGTATATTCATTATTAGGTTTGAGATTAGGTGAGCTTATACATTTGATAAACCGTAAAAGTAACATATTTTAAGCCCACATTTAGCATGCTTTTGGATGAATTATCCCTTATTTTATGTAAAAAGGTGCTCTTCATCCTTTCTTTTCATGTTATATACTCAGGAAAGCACCGGAGGATGAAAAGAATAAGAAACGGGCTTAAAACGGGCCAAATGGGCCAAAGCACGAAATCGACACGGCCTGGGCCCAAGACCACACGGCCGTGCCTTCTCAATAATCTCGAACACGGTCTAGCCATGAGATACACGGGCGTGTAACCTCATTAAAAGTCCAAACACGGCCTAAAGACGATTCACACGGGCCTATGCCATAGCCGTGCCCCTGCCGCGGCCAAGAGGAGTTTTACTCGGATTTGGATACTTGGAGGCAAAGAAACACATTCAAAAGTCTATTTAAACACCCAAATAGGAATTTAATTCAGATTAGGATACTTGGAGGCCAAGTAAGGCATCTCAAAGCTTTTATAAACACCCTAGGGGGCAACTTATTCGGGGAGTTTGACAGAAACCCTCTGTCGAGGGGGGCCCAAAACTATCGTTTAGGGGCATCTTGCTAGGCTAGAGAGGGCAGATTTGTGGGGATTTGCTCAGGGATAGCCAGTTGATCCATCTCAAGAAGCCGGAATTATACTCAAGACGGAGGATCTCCTCTTCAATTCCTTCAGAGGGTTTTAGGGATTTCTTATGTTTTGTTTTATCTTTTCTTCTGAGTTGTTTTCTTTTATTGTTATGAAGTAAACCCTCAGATACCTGAGGGGGATGAAACTTAGATAAATCTTGTTATCGTTTGCTGAACTATATGATAAATATTTGATTTGTTCTTAATTATGTGTTCTTAATTCTTGTGTCGATATTTCACGGATATCGATTCAAGTTTTATGTGCTTAGGTGGAGGAGCAAAAGTCCCTGCCTAAGAGTAGATCTAGCATAGTTAAGCGGAGTTGATCGCGCGCCTAGAGATAGGGTGACGAGGCGTTGCCAGATTAGGGTGAAACCTAATATGGGAGTCCATAGATCGAGTTAATGCAATTCTAGGGGTTTTAATTAGAAATAGATTTCAATTAATAAACCTAGGGTTAGATGTTATTCGCCTCGAGAGAGGGTTTAATATAAATTAGGGAATCCTACGGATCAAGTCAAGTGAATACATCGTCTGGTTCAGAGCTAGATAACAAGTGAAGTCTAGGTGGATTCTTTCTTGGGTGTCGTCTTAATCAATTGGTTTTTCCTCAAGTATTCTCCCAAATTCATTCTTCTTTGTCTTAGAGTCTTTAATTTAGTAGTTAATTAATTTAGATTTAAAACAACAAATTCCCTTTATTTTAGGCTAAATAATAGAAAGACAGTTAGTATTAGTACTTTTAGTTCCTTTGGGTTTGACAATCCGGTCTTGCCTAAGCTATACTACTGTTCGAGAGGTGCACTTGCCTCAATAGTTGTCAGAGTTAGTTTCCAGGTTCTATCATTCTTTTTTATAAATTTTAAAACTCTGACACACGATCAAGTTTTTGGCGCCGTTGCCGGGGAACTAAAATATTAAGAACACTCTATTTTTATTACTTTAGCCATTTTTGTTTTTTGCAATTTAATTTTATTTCTTATTTTATTTGCTAATTTTTCTTCTTCTTCCCTCCAGGTACCTCTAGTTTATGACTAGAAGGAACCCGAGTGGACCTTTAGTATACGACAGTGATATTGAAGCTACCGCTCACAAGAATCGTAGAGAAATTAGGGGAGCCCTAAATTACACAGAAAAAGAGTGAGAGGGTGAATCCAATCCTACTGAAGGGATGGACGAGAGTAATCCACCACCCCAAGATGTGGCAGAAAATAATGCTCCACGTACTATGTATGATTATGCTAAACCTCATTTAACAGGAGCCAAATATATTATTGTTAGGCCTGCTATAGCTGCTAATAATTTTGAATTAAAGCCTAACACTATACAAATGATTCAACAATTTGTTCAATTTGATGGTTTGCAGGACGAAGACCCAAACACTCATATAGCTAATTTTTTAGAGTTCTGTGATACCTTAAAAATAAATGGCGTTTCTGATGATGCCATACGGCTTCGGTTATTTCCCTTTTCATTAAGGAATAAAGCCAAAAAATGGTTAAACTCGTTACCACGAGGGTCAATCACTACATGGGATCAAATAACTGAAAAAATTTATTAAAATATTTCCCATCGGCCAAAATGGCTAAATTACGGAATGATATCTCTTCTTTTGTGCAGATGGATTTAGAGACATTATATGATGCATGGGAGAGATATAAGGATCTCTTGAGGAGGTGCCCACACCATGGTTTACCTTTGTGGCTTCAAGTCCAAACTTTCTATAACGGTGTAAACCCCTCAACGAGGCAACTAATTGATTCAAACCCCTCAACGAGGCAACTAATTGATTTAGCCGCCAGTGGAACCCTGAACAACAGAACTCCTGAAGCAGCCTACGAATTCATAGAGGAGATGTCACTGAATAACTATCAGTGGCAGGTTACAAGGACAAAACCAACAAAATCAGCTAGAGTTTTCAACATCGATGTAGTAACCATGCTATCAACACAGGTAGAGATGATGAATAAAAAGCTTGATAGTTTGTGTTCTTCGCAGGTACATCCAGTAATGCAATGCGACGCAAGTGGAACTATGGCAAATCCTGAGTACCCACCCTACCAACCGGGCACAGAAAGCGAACAGATGAACTATATAGGTAATAATTTCAAATCTAATAATAACCCTTATAGTAATAATTATAATCCAGGTTGGAGGAACCACCCAAATTTTTCATGGGGAGGACAAGGAAATCAAGGAAATCAAAGACAACAACCTCCTCAAAATCTCCAAAATCAGCCCTATCCACAGGAGAAGAAGCAGGACCTTGAAGAGATACTGACAAAATTCATGGCAGCTACAGATAACCGTCTCCAAGACACTGAGACCACCCTTAAGAATCAACAGGCATCAATCAAAGGGATCGAGAGCCAAGTTGGGGAACTCACTAAGTCAGTTGGACAACTTGCTAACACAGTTGGACAACTTACTGAGATAGTTTTTGAAATTCGACCAGAGATTTTTTCTAAAGGAACCGAACAGGTAAAGGCGATTACACTGAGAAGTGGAAAGGAGTTAGTCGAGCCAAAGAAAAAAATACCACATGAAGATGACAAAGCAAAGGATGAGGGAGTTGAGGATGTAACTCCAGTGCACAAAGAAAGTAAAACACCAATCCCATATCAGGCAAAGTTGAAGAAAGACCGATTAGATGCCCAATACGGTAAATTTCTTGAACTTTTTAAACAAATACATATTAACTTACCCTTTGTTGAAGCCATTTCATAGATGCCGACGTACGCAAAATTCTTAAAAGAACTCCTGACAAATAAAAGAAAGCTCAAAGAAATATCAACAGTAAAGCTTAATGAAGAATGTTCAACCATCCTCCAAAACAAATTACCAACCAAATTAAAAGACCCAGGAAGTTTTACTATTCCCTGTTTAATTGGTAGTTTAAATATTAAGAAAGCATTAGCTGATCTAGGTGCCAGTATTAATTTAATGCCTTATAAAATCTTTAAACAGCTAAATCTTGGGGAACCAAAACCCACTAGGATGAGTATTCAGTTAGTCGATAGATCTATTAAATATCCTAGAGGAGTTATCGAAGATGTCTTGGTAAAAATTGATAAATTTATTTTCCCTGTTGATTTTGTTGTGCTTGACATGGATGAGGATATTGAAGTTCCTTTAATTTTAGGGCGCCCTTTCTTAGCTACTGCTAGGGCTATTATAGATGTAGGTGATGGTAAAATTGCATTAAGGATAGGCGAGGAGGAAATTATTTTTCAAATTTATGATGCTATGCAATATTCTAGAGAACAAGATGATTCCTGTTATTTTTTTGATACCACTAATCATATTATTTAAAACTCATTACAGGAAATCATACATGATGACACGATGGAACTGTGTCTTACTCAAGAAGAGGGGGAAGAAGATGAAGTCGATGAGCTAAATTTAAAAACATCTTCATCTAGACAAACAGAAAAAGAGATCATTGAAGTCAATGACGAACTAAAACAAAAACCCTCCATTGATGAACCACCCAAATTAGAATTAAAACAGTTACCGAAACATTTAGAGTACACATTCCTTGGGGACAATTCTACGCTACCGGTAATTATCTCTTTAGAATTAGAACCCAAGGAAAAAGAGGAGTTAATACAGGTACTAAAGGAACATAAGAAAGCTATAGCTTGGAAAATCTCTGACATTAAGGGAATAAGCCCATCATTTTGCACCTACGAAATTTTAATGGAAGAGGAATACAAGCCATGTGTGCAACCTCAAAGACGATTGAATCCCAACGTAAAAGAAGTTGTGAAAGCTGAGGTAATTAAACTTCTAGATGCTGGAATAATTTATCCTATTTCTGATAGCAATTGGGTAAGTCCTGTGAAGGTTGTTCCAAAGAAAGGGGGCATGGCGGTGGTAGCCAACGAAAAGAATGAACTAATTCCCACCATACCAGTCACATGTTGGAGAGTTTGCATTGATAATAGGAAGCTGAATGACGCCACTAGAAAAGACCACTTCCCTCTGCCCTTCATTGATCAAATGTTAGAAAGGTTATCTGGGCATATGTACTATTGCTTCCTAGATGTACTCTCCGGCTATTTCCAAATCCCAATAGCACCTGAAGATCAAGAGAAGACAACATTCACATGCCCATACGGTACGTTTGCTTATCATAGAATGCCTTTTGGATTATGTAATGCCCCTGCTACTTTTCAGCGCTGCATATTGGCAATCTTTGACGAACTTGTAAAAGACATTATGGAGGTATTTATGGATGATTTCTCGGTATTCGGTAATTCTTTCCATCTTTGCCTTAAAAATTTAAAACGAGTTCTAATGAGATGTGAGGAAACAAACCTTGTTTTAAATTGGGAAAAATGCCACTTTATGGTACAAGAAGGGATTGTGCTAGGAGATAAAATTTCTAGTAAAGGGATCGAGGTAGATAAAGCAAAAATCGAAACCATAGAGAAATTACCACCCCCTAGTTCAGTAAAGGCTATTAGAAGCTTCCTAGGGCATGCTGGATTTTATAAAATATTCATTAAAGACTTCTCTAAAATAGCTAAACCTTTAACAAGATTACTAGAAAAAGAAGTTCACTTCAATTTTGATCAGGAATGTTTAGATGCATTTAATATCCTTAAAGACAAACTAATAAATGCTCCGATTATAATTGCACCTGATTGGAATCTACCCGTTGAACTAATGTGTGATGCGAGTGATTTTGCAGTAGGTACAGTTTTGGGACAGCGAAGAAACAAGCATTTTCAGCCAATTTATTATGCCAGCAGAACATTGACTCCTGCACAAGAAAACTACACTACTACAGAGAAAGAATTGCTAGCTGTAGTTTTTGCATTTGACAAATTTAGGCAATATCTAATATTATCTAAAGTTGTCGTTTACACTGACCATTCAGCTCTTCGCTATCTTTTAAATAAGCCTGATGCAAAACCCCGACTCATACAATAGATCTTACTCTTACAGGAATTCGATTTGGAAATTCAGGATAAGAAGGGAGCTGAGAATCTTGCAGCAGATCACCTCTCTAGGCTTGAGAACCCGCACATCGAAGTACTTGATGAAAGAGAGATAAACGAATCATTCCCTGAGGAACAACTCTTTTCTATAACCTGCTCTGAGGTACCATGGTTTGCAGATATTGCGAATTATTTAGCCGCTAACGTCCTACCGAAAAAGCTAACACATCATCAAAAGAAGCGATTCTTTTCTGATGTGAAGAACTATTTCTGGGAGGATCCCTTTCTTTTCCGTATATGTGCAGATCAGGTAATTTGAAGATGCGTTACAAAGGAAGAAGTAAGCAAGATCCTAGAACATTACCATTCGGGACCTTCAGGAGGACATTACAGCGGCATTAAGACAGCACATAAAATACTCGAATCAGGTTTTTATTGGCCTACTCTATTTAAAGATGCCAACAAGTACGTCACTTCGTGTGATAAATGCCAAAGAATAGGTAATATTTCTAAACGCGATGAAATGCCTCAAACATACATGCTATCATATGAAGTATTCGACATATAGGGTATTGATTTTATGGGTCCATTCCCTAGTTCATTCAGAAATAAGTACATCCTAGTAGCAGTTGATTACATGTCAAAATGGGTAGAAGCCGAAGCCTTACCTACCAATGATGCTAGAGTAGTAGTTAAGTTTCTCAAGAAATTGTTCTCTCAATTTGGAACACCTAGAGCCATCATTAGTGATAGGGGTACTCATTTTTGTAATACCCAATTTGATAAAGTCTTAAAATATATGGAGTACACCACAGGATAGCTACCCCATATCACCCTCAAACCAGTGGGCAAGTTGAAGTAGCAAACCGAGAACTTAAGCATATTCTCGAAAAAATGGTTGAATCAAACAGAAAAGATTGGGCATTAAAAGTAGATGATGCCCTATGGGCCTATATAACAACATTTAAAACCATTCTAGGGACATCCCCACACAAACTTGTCTACGGGAAAAGTTGTCATTTGCCATTCGAGTTAGAACATAAAGCCTTTTGGGCCATAAAATTCTTAAATTATGATCTTAAAACTGCAGGAGAGAAAAGAATGATGCAGATGAACGAGCTAGATGAATAGAGAGCTGATGCCTACGAGAACTCAAAACTATACAAGGAGCAACAAAGCGACGGCATGATGCTCGTCTAAAGAAATCAAAACAATTCGAAGTAGGGGACTTGGTCCTGCTATACAACTCAAAGCTTAAACTGTTTCCTGGGAAACTGAAATCAAGATGGTCAGGTCCATTCGTGATCAAAACAATTTTCCCCTATGGCACAATCGAGGTAACTCATCCAACTCAGGGCACATTTAAGGTAAATGGTCACCGACTCAAAATCTATAATGGTGAAGATTTTAGGAATATGAGAGGGGAGCTTCAGCTTCGTGAACCTTCTTTTAGAAATGAAAGCAGGGTAAGTCTAGCTTAAGACTTTAAACGAGCGGTTCTCGGGAGGCAACCCAAGCACTAACTCTACTAGTTAGTTTCGTTTTATTTCTTTTCGTATTTAGGCATAGATTTCCACACCCACACGGCCTTGCATACGGCCGTGGCCGTGGCCGTGTGGACACCACGGGTAGGCACATGGGCGTGGACCGTATCTCTATTTAATTTTATTCCTATTTTTATTTTTATTTTTATTTTCACTTCCTTTATTATTTTTCTTTTTCTCAATGGCATTTAGATTTAGCTTAGGATACAATAAAATCAGACCGGCTACTTTGAGGATTCAAGTTCAAACGGTTCGAGGCGCTTCCCCACGTTCACCTCCCATCCTATCCGGTTTCTTTTCATTGACTCCATCCAAAATTCAGGAAGTATCACTTCTCTCCATATCTTTTAAGTTTATACTTAATTGTCTATATATATATCTTTGTACATTGAGGGCAATGTACATCTTAAGTGTGGGGGGGTTAACTATAGTATCATTTGAAAATCCCTGAATTATGTATTGTCTTAAAGTAAGTTTCTCATATTACGATTAGAATGAAAATTTCCCTGATTTATGATTTTTGTTAATGTGTCTTGGATTAAGTCATTGATAATTATGCATTGATGATTAAATTTGAAGGATACTAGAGAATCAAGCATGATAAGTCTATTTTTCAGAATTTAAATTTTTTGCTAGGTTGTCTACCTGAATTTGAATATTACTTTGAAGTTTGAAATTTACGAGGTTGAAATCAAAATACCCATAATTATTTGTGAGATTTTGAGCCTTATAAGAGCATATATCCTTTTTCATGCTCACTTTTTGATTATGAGTGTGTCAACATTGATTTGTTATTCTAGAACTTGCATCGATTATACATGTTGAGACCACATCTTTGATTTGATATACAAAAATGATAAAGGCACCTAGGATTTAACCCACTTACTCCACTAAAAGCCTACCTTCATAATTAACCCCTAGTGAACCCCTTTGATCCTAAAAACCCTTTTTATTGACTCACCCACTAATATTAACCCAAAACCCTTTGTATTTGTTATCACCATTCTTCTTGACTACCTTTTTTGTCGAGATTTGATTTTGAGCAGTTGCCTAACTATGTTCTATATTTTAGTTGTTAAAGTACTTTCTTATTATTGTAAATATTTGATGACTTGTTCTTAAAAAAAAAATCAAAGTATATTCAGTATTAGTATGATGAAAAGCGAGCTTGTACAGTTAAAAGTCTATTTATTAAAGAAGAAGCTCGTATTATTAGTTTCAAAGTTTCAATGCATGTAATTATTTATTTTTCAATTTATTGTTTCTAGTTAGGTAATTTTTCAAGTCGATCTCGATTCTAACCCTCTAATTCAGCGTTTAACCACACCTTTAACCCAAGCCACGTTACAACCCTGATAAAAGACCTTTTGATTTGTGCATCATTTCATATTACAGTGGTGGAGATTTGATTTTCATGCAAGCCTATGGGATTAACTTTTCAGGTTTGACATTTGAGTGCTTAATTCTGAAGCTTAAACACTTCAAGTGATTTGAGTGAATCTTTTGTAAGGATGTCAATCCTTGTAGGTTTTGGATCAGAGGTAATTATTTAAATGAGGGGAAACACCTATGTTTTGTGCTACAAATGTATGACTTATATTGTTTGAATCTTTAGGACTCTTTGAGTTAAATTATCCATGTATAAATTATCTATGAATTATGATGAGACATTGTTGATAGGAATATTGAATCATGGAAAGTTCGTTTTAATTCTAAGTTGAGAATTTTGCTTGAGGACAAGCAAAAGCTTAAGTGTGGGGGTATTTGATAAACCGTAAAAGTAACATATTTTAAGCCCACATTTAGCATGCTTTTGGATGAATTATCCCTTATTTTATGTAAAAAGGTGCTCTTAATCCTTTCTTTTCATATTATATACTCAGGAAAGCACCGGAGGATGAAAAGAACAAGAAACAGGCTTAAAACGGGCTAAATGGGCCAAAGCACGAAATCGACACGGCCTGGGCCCAAGACCACACAGTCGTTCCTCCTCAATAATCTCAAACACGGTCTAGCCATGAGATACACGGGCATGTCACCTCATTAAAAGTCTAAACACAACCTAAAGACGATTCACATGGGCGTGTGCCATGGCCGTGCCCCTACCGCAGCCAAGAGGAGTTTTACTCGGATTTGGATACTTGGAGGCAAAGAAACATATTCAAAAGTCTATTTAAACACCCAAATAGGAATTTAATTCAGATTAGGATACTTGGAGGCCAAGTAAGGCATCTCAAAGCTTATATAAACACCCTAGGGGGCAACTTATTCGGGGAGTTTGACAGAAACCCTCTGTCGAGGGGGCCTAAAGCTATCGTTTAGGGGCGTCTTGCTAGGCCAGAGAGGGCAGATTTGTGGGGATTTGCTCAGGGATAGCCAGTTGATCCATCTCAAGAAGCCGGAATTATACTCAAGACAGAAGATCTCCTCTTCAATTCCTTCAGAGGGTTTTAGGGATTTCTTATGTTTTGTTTTATCTTTTCTTCTGAGATGTTTTCTTTTATTGTTATGAACTAAACCCTCAGATACCTGAGGGGGATGAAACTTAGATGAATCTTGTTATCGTTTGCTAAACTATATGATAAATATTTGATTTGTTCTTAATTATGTGTTCTTAATTCTTGCGTTGATATTTCGCGGATATCGATTCATGTTTGATGTGCTTAGGTGGAGGAGCAAAAGTCTTTACCTAAGAGTAGATCTAGCATAGTTAAGCGGAGTTGATCGCGTGCCTAGAGATAGGGTGACGAGGCATTGCCGGATTAGGGTGAAACCTAATATGGGAGTCCATAGATCGAGTTAATGCAATTCTAGGGGTTTTAATTAGAAAGAGATTTCAATTAATCAACCTAGGGTTAGGCGTTATTAAGCCTCGAGAGAGGGTTTAATATAAATTAGGGAATCCTACGGATCAAGTCAAGTGAATACATAAATGCAGTTTGAGCTAGATAACAAGTGAAGTCTAGGTGGATTCTTCCATGGGTGTCGTCTTAATCAATTGGTTTTTCCTCAAGTATTCTCCCAAATTCATTCTTCTTTGTCTTAGAGTCTTTAATTTAGTAGTTAATTAATTTAGATTTAAAACAACAAATTCCCTTTATTTTAGGCTAAATAATAGAAAGAAAGTTATTATTAGTACTTTTAGTTCTTTTGGGTTCGACAATCCGGTCTTGCCTAAGCTGTACTACTATTCGATAGGTGCACTTGTATCAATCGTTGTCAGAGTTAGTTTCCGGGTTCGATCATTCTTTTTTATAAATTTTAAAACTCTGACACACGATCAACGTTAAATTCCAATTATTGAAGAAGAAGCTCGTATTATTAGTTTTCAATTGATGTAATTACTTTTATTCAGTTCGTTGTTTCTAGTTAGGTAATTTGTCAATTCAATCTCAATTTTAACCCTCTAATTCAGCCTTTATCCACACCTTAACCCAAGCCCCGTTACAACCCTGTTAAAGACCTTTTGATTTGTGCATCATTTCATATTACAGTGCTGGAGATTTGATTTTCTTGCAAGCCTATGGGATTAACTCTTCATGTTTGACTTTTGAGTACTTAATTCTGAACCTTAAACACTTCGAGTGATTTGGGTGAATCTTTAGTGAGGATGTCAATCCTTGTCAGTTTTGAACCAGAGGTAATTATTTAGATGAGGGGAAACACCTATGTTTTGTGCTACAAATGTATGACTTATATTGTTTGAATCTTTAGGACTCTTTGAGTTAAATTATCCATGTGTAAATTATCTATGAATTATGATGAGACATTGTTGATAGGAATATTGAATCATGGAAAGTTCGTTTTAATTGTAAATTGAGAATTTTGCTTGAGGACAAGCAAAAGCTTAAGTGTGGGGGTATGTGATAAACCGTAAAAGTAACATATTTTAATCCCACACTTAGCATACTTTTGGATGATTTATCCCTTGATTTATGTAAAAAGGTTCTCTTAATCCTTTCTTTTCATGTTTTATACTCAGGAAAGCACCAGAGGATGGAAAGAACGAGAAACAGACTTAAAACGGGCCAAACGGGCCACATCACGAAATTGACACGGCCTGAGCCCAAGACCACACGGCCGTGCCTCATTAGTTGATCAAACACGGCCTGGCCACGATTCACACGGGCGTGTGCCATGGCCGTGCCCCTGCCGCGGCCAAGAGGAGTTTTACTCGGATTTGGATATTTGGAGGCAAAGAAACACATTCCAAAGTCTAATTAAACACCCAAATAGGAACTTCACTCAGATTTGGATACTTAGAGGCCAAGTAAGGCATCTCCAAGCCTATAAAAACATCCTAGGGGGCAACTTAAGGGGAAGTTCGGCAGGCGGAGCCCAGTACCTTTGACAGAGAGGGCGAGTGAGCTAGGCCAAGAGCCGAGCCGAAAAGGTCGATTTGTGGGAAACACTCGAAGATAGCCAGTTGATCCATCTCAAGAAGCCGAAATTCTACTCAAGGCGGCGGATCTCTCCTTCAATTCCTCAGGGGTTTAGGGATTTCTTATGTTTTGTTTTATCTTTTCTTACGAGATGTTTTCTTTTATCATTATGAACTAAACCCTTCAGATACCTGAAGGGGATGAAACTTAGATGAATCTTGTTATCATTTGTTGAACTATATGATAAATACTTGATTTGTTCTTAATTATGTGTTCTTAATTCTTGTGTTGATATTTTTGGGATATTGATTCAAGTTTGACGTGCTTAGGTGGAGGAGGAAAAGTCCCTACTTAAGAGTAGATCTAGCATAATTAAGCGGAGTTGATCGCGCGCCTAGAGATAGGGTGACGAGATTTTGCCAGATTAGGGTGAAACCTAATATGGGAGTCCATAGATCGAGTTAATGCAATTCTAAGGGTTTTAATTAGAAAGAGATTTCAATTAATCAACCTAGGGTTAGACGTTATTCGCTTCGAGAGAGGGTTTAATATACATTAAGGAGTTTTATTGATCAAGTCAAGTGAATAAATCATCTGGTTCAGAGTTAGATAACAAGTGAAGTCTAGGTGGATTCTTCCTAAGGGTATCGTCTTAATCAACTGAGTTTTTTCAACAGTATTTCCCCAATTCATTCTTTTTGTCTTTGCGTCTTTAGCTTAGTAGTTAGTTAAATTTAGATTAAATAACAACTTCACTTATTTTAGGCTAGATAATAAAAAGAAAGTGTAACATCCCGAAATTGGGCCTAGTAGAATTGGGCCCAATGGGCCTTGAGCGTAGAAGCGTTTTAAAATTTTGAGAACAAGAGAACGGCATTATTTCAAGTTGGACTTATTAAGAAGGTAATTTTGGAAAGTTACGAGGTTTCTATGAAGTTCTGGGTTCAAGTTGGGCCTTAGTAAAATTTTGTGTTTAAGCCTATTAAGGAGAGATAGTAAGTGGCATCAAGGCTTATGGAAATAAAAGAGTAAATTGCTAGCATAAATGAGCAATTTGTAAAAGGGTTATGGCGCCATATGTAGTACCTTGAGGGAAGAGGTTCGAATCCCTTTGTGTGCAATTTTGACTTTTATTTTTGCATTCCTTCCTTAGTGTCGGCCAAGGTATATATATGGCAAGGTTGACTTCTTTATTTTTGGTATGGTGGCTAAGGGAATTAAGGAAAGGTTGAGGTTGGGGAAAGGAATCAAAAGGAAAAGGCAAGTAAGGGGAACAAGTGGCTTATTTCATGGAGACTGTTATAGAAAGTATGGTTGGCAAAATTTTGACCCTTATGGCTATGCATGTGGACGGTTTTGGGGGTAGATAGGTAGCTGAAATTTTACTTTGGCTTTTGGTAAGGTTTTGGTATTGTTTTGGCCAAAAATCCCATTTGCAACTTTGTGTCATTTTCTCCCAAAATGCTACTCTCTTTGCCGAAATCTTCTAGCACAATAGTGCATTTTTTTCTTCACTTTGGATTGGTCACATATTCATCTTTTGTCCATCTTCCTTGATAGCCGAAACTTCAAGTTGATATTAAACAAATTCTTCTTCTTTCTTCTTGATTGCCGAAACTCTAAAGCCATTAGTAAGTACTTTTCTTTCTTTGTTTTGCCGAAACCACCTAGCCTAATTGATCATCTTCTCCATCTTCCAAGGTGGGTTTTTCTTTCTTGATTAAACCGGGTAAGTGTTTTTATTCAAATCTTTTCATTCTTTATCTCTTTAGCCGAATGAGAGTCCCTCATTATTTGGTTGTTTCATCTTGATTCTAAAACCGAAATGGTGTTCTCCCTTACTCCCTCACATCTTGATAATCTTTTATTTGTAGTATTCTAGTGGTTACGGAGAAAATCGTATTTGAGAGGTTAGGTTTCCGGTGAAAGGTTTAACGAAAACTCTTTGATGTATCCGTACTTGTAAAAAAAAAAACCTTGGGCATGATTGTTTTAAAACCGGTGAGTGCATTTTGAAGACCAGGAATTTGAAAGCTTAGTTGAAAAGTAAGTTTTTATCATTTAGAAAGGCCGAGAAATTCCTTTTAGTTACTTAAAAACATTTTGAACTTAGTGTGGAAGATCACAAGTTTAGAAAATATTTGAGTTGCGTTCATTTAAAGATTTTAATGTGATACCCGTTGGTAAAGTTTAAAACATATCGCTTTGTAGTCTTGAAAACCGTTTCATTCCAAGTTTTATCCATTATTAACCCAAGATAATTTATTAAGGCTAAATTGAAATCAAATTTTAAGCATATAAATAATCAAAGCATAATTTTAAAAGGCCATTTACAATCCCAACAAAACCAAATGAAAATAAATGAAATAAAGTACCAAGTGCTTAAATCGGTGCAAAACCGACTTTATTCATGGCATGGTCACCTCGAGTCCACCGGCTCCATCTCGCGATCTAAGTGTCACTGAAATGATAAGGAGAAGGTGAGTCGCAAGACTCAGTGCATAAATCCCCTCCCGATTAATACAACATACTAACACACACAATACAGAGCAATGTCATTAATGCACCCAATCCTAGCCATCCACAACACCTTTTCTACCCCGTGTGGTGCCAAACCACTGGTGACCCAAAGTCACAAAGAATCCAATGATGGGGCCAACCCATCGTGTGATACCAAATCACTGGCGACGATCCCATATCTCAAAAGTGGGGCCAACCCACGGTGGTGTTAACCACGAGGGGGACGAGTCGCTATGAGGTGCCAAACCTCCGGTGTCCCAAAGACACGAAAGTGATACCAAATCTTTGGTGACCGAAGTCACGAATCAAGTGATGGGGCCAACCCATCGTGTGATACCAAATCACCATCGTCAATCCCGTATTATCAATCTGTGGGGCCAACCTTCGTGGTGCTAAGCCACCGACGCGAGACGCTATGAGGTGCCAAACCTCACGTGACCCAAAGTCACAAAATAATCTGTGGTACCAAACCACTTTGGAGGTGCCAAAACCTCGGTGTCCCAAAGACACGGATATCATATTCCCCCTCCTCTCATATCACCCATTATCATACCGACTCATGTAAAGTATGCAAATCATACAAATCATGCTACATGTTTAATGTTGCATCTCATAACACATACATCATAGGTCATGATCTCAAGTATATCAACAATAGAACTCGTAATGAAACGGACTTACCCGAATCGTTGCACATACCCAATCGGGTATCATATCAATCAACCATACTCTTTCGGCTTTATTAAACAATCGATTATTAAGCATATTACTAAGCAAAGAGTGTGTTAGTTTACACACTGTTAAAGCGCAAGCCTTAATCCCAAGGAGGCGATCTAAGACCCTCGATTATCTTGCTCCTATAATCGGCCACATATGAGATTAGCACCTAGGCCATTCGACCAAAACCATTAAACCAAAGGGGTTAACGTTTGAACCCTTACCTTACACTTGATTTAGTTTCCTACCAAATCCCGAACCAAACGATGGTTCTTCTTTATGCACACGGCACACCCTATTAAGAGGAAAGATTAATCCTTTGAAACTTTGACTTAACGAAACTAAAAGAGTGGACTAAAAGAACCAACCCTTACCACCACTTACCAATCGATTAACGAGAGGAAGACGGCTCCTCTTGCTTGCTTCCAAAATCTGGATGCCCTATGATAAAATCGATTCCAACACAAAAGATTAACTCCTATCAACAAAGGCCAAAATCGGCTCTTAACCAAACCAAAATCGACAAAGAACAAGGGAGAAGAGAAATGAACATTCGGCCAACCACTTACCTTGCTCTAAACCCGATTGGACACCACACACAAGAGAGATCACACCACACCAATATTAGGCCAAGACTTAAACAAAAGGAGAAGAAGATTCGGCCTTACACAAAGAAGGAGAACACAAGAGAAAGATGAAAAGAAAGGGGTTGATATTCGGCCAATAATGAGAAATGGGAAAAAGAAGAAGAAGAAGGAAAGTACTTTCGGTTTTGAAAAAAGAAGAAGGAATGGAGAAAATGTTTTGGGAATAACTTTTGGCTATCAAGGTTTCAAGAGAAGAAAGGAAGAAAGTATGAGAAGAATAGGGTACTAATTTCGGTTTACACAAATGAAAAAGAAAGAAAGATGGAAGAGAACATTCGACTATCAAAGAATATCAAGAGAAACAAGCAATTTTCGGCAAGTATGTGCTTGGACTTTCGGTTTCAAGAAGAAAATGCAGAAACTCACTTGAAATTTCGGCTTGCTTTTGACAAAAGAAGGATTTTGGCTCACACAAATTTGACCAAAAATGCTCCAAAATGCCAAAAAGAATTTCGGCCCTCTCCACTCACCCACTTACCAAAACCGGCCACTCCCCCCATGAAGCACCCAACATTCGGCCACTACCTCCAAACACTCCCAACCACTAATTCAAACTAGTTTGAACTAGTCAACCTCCACAATTTACTCTCCACCCACCATTTGAACAATTTGACTTGGTCTATGGCAGAGTTTGAACTGCCCACAACTTCTTATTCTCCCTGCCGTCAAAATGGAAGCAAAAATGTGAGACTTCTGCAGCTTGAACACAGGACCTCCTTCCCTACAAGTGATGCCAAACCCAAGCTCCAAGTGGCGCCTAACTTGCCACTCTACTAGCTCAATTCTTGTGCTAACATTCTCCTAAAAATATTTATAAACCCCAGCTCATTCAGCTCCCCTCACCTAAAGCTTAAAACTAAAGTTTCCCCAACCACTCAGGCTTACACCAAGCTTACAACTAAGCCCCAAAACAATTGAAACACAACATTGCAGGCCAAATACATGCAAACAATGCAATAATCAAAATAGCCCCTAACCTGAGATATTACAGTTCTACCCCCTTAAAAATAATTTCGGCCTCGAAATTCCCTAGTCAAAAGAGTTGAGGGTATTGCTGCCTCATCATATCCTCTGGTTCCCACGTAGCTTCTTCTATGCCATGATTCCGCCATAGCACCTTTACGAAAGGAACTGACTTTCTACGCAGAACCTTCACATCTCGGTCTAGAATCTGCACTGGTTCTTCTTCCATGGTCAAATCCGGATTTACCTCGATCTCCTCCACGGCTACGACATGCGATGGATCTAAACGATAGCGCCTAAGCATCGAAGCGTGAAATACGTCGTGAATCGACTTAGCTCTGCTTTGGTAACTCAAGGCGATAAGCTCACTTTGGTCCCACTCGTCTCGTACCTTATCGACCCAATAAACCTCGGACTTAACTTGCCCTTCTTTGGAACCTCAACACTTTCTTCCATGGCGAGACCTTGAGAAAAACTTGATCTCCCACGGCAAATTCTATATCTCTCCACTTTGAGATCGGCATAAGACTTACGCTGTCAAGCTTCCTTCAACCGAGCACTGAATCAACTTAACCTTGTCTTCAGTCCTCGCAACCAACTCTGGTCCCAACAAGCGGCGTTCACCCAACTCAGTCCAACATGTAGGTGAGCGACACTTCCTACCATACAACGCCTCATATGGTGCCATCTTGATACTTGCTTGATAACTATTGTTGTAGGCGAACTCATCTAATGGCGAAACTCCTCCCAACTACCTCTGAAGTCCAAAACACGACCTCTCGGCCATATCCTCTAAGATCGTATAACCCTCTCCCATTGCCGTCGGTGATCAGGTGAAATGTCGTCTTGAAATCCAACCGCGCACCCAGAGCACGATGCAGCGCTTTCCGAACCTTGATGTAAAACGGGATCCCTATCCGAGATGATCGATCACGCGCACACCGTGCGGCCTCACTATCTTTGACACATACGAAACCGCCAACCTCGAAGGGAGTAATCGACCCTCCTTTGGAATAAAATGAGCTGATTTAGTCGGACGATCCACAATTACCCAAAGCGAGTCCTTCTTGCTCGGCGTAAGAGGTAATCCAGCGACAAAATCCATAGTTATCCTTTCCCACTTCCATCGGGAATCTTCACCGGTTGAAGCAACCACCGACGGCAAGCGATGTTTAGCCTTGACTGTGACATGTCGGACACTTTCCAACAAACTCTGTCACCTCTCTCTTGGACACTGGCCACCAAAATTGCTCTCTTAGATCCCTATACATCTTGCTACCTCCAGGATGCATAGCGTACGGGCTGCTATGGGCGTCCTGAAGAATCCTCTACCTTAACTCGATATCCTTCGGCATACAAGCTCTCCCTTGAAAAAACGGCACCCCATCACTAGACATCTGTAACCCTCCAAACCACCATCCTCGCACTTGCAACCTCCGTGCATTGAACCTCATCCACTAACTGTTTCCCCCTGATCTGCACAACCCAAGTAGGCTTAACCTGCAGCTCTGCCAGAATACTTCCGTTGTCATACAAACTCAAATGGGCAAACATCGCTCTTAAGTCCGATACAACCTTACGGCTCAATGCGTCTGCCACCACGTTAGCCTTGCCCGGATGATATTCAATCGAATAGTCGTAGTCCTTGAGCAACTCAATCCATCTGCATACGCCTCAAATTCAAATCTTTCTAAGTCAAAAGGTACTTGGACTCTTAAGATGCGTGTGTAGACTATCGATCTCTCTCCGTACAAGTAGTGCCTCCAAATTTTCAAGGCAAAGACTCATCTTTGCTAACTCCAAGTCGTGCGTCGGATAATTGACCTCATGTGGCCTCGTTTGCCTAGATGCATACGCCACAACCTTCCCTTCTGCATCAACACACAACCCAATCCCGTATGTGATGCATCGCAATACACCGCGAATTCCTTTCTGCCTCAGTTGAATCGAGCAGAGCCTCGGTCAAAATCTTCTTTAACTTGTCGAAACTCTCCTGCTTTGTTTCTCGGTCCAAACAAGCGGAACTCCTTTCCTTAATGACTTATTCATCGGTCTTTGCAATCAGCGAAAATCCATCTACAAATCTTTGGTAGTATCTGCCAAACCTAGAAAACTTTGAATCTCATTGCGACTTAGGCGGCTTCCAATCCAAAAGCGCCTCAATCTTCCGAGGATCCACCTAATCCCTCGGCCGACACTACATGACCCAAGAAAGTCACCTCCTAAGCGAACTCGCACTTACTAAACTTAGCATAAAGTCGCTTCTCCTCAAAATCTGCGGCACCACTCGCAAATGCGTATCATGCTCCTCTTACGACCTTGAGTACACGGGATGTCATCGATAAAAACCACAACGAACTGATCCAAATACTCTTTGGAACACCCTATTCATCATATCCATGAATGCTTTCGGCGCGTTAGTCAACCCAAACGGCATTACCAAAAATTCGTAGTGCCCATACCAAGTGCACTAATTTGTCTTGTGGATATCCGCCTCCTTTACCTTTAATTGGTGATACCGGACCTTAAATCGATCTTTGAGAATATCGAAGCACCCTTCTGGTGATCAAACAAGTCATCTATTCGTGGCAACGGATACTTGTTTTTGATCGTCGACTTATTCAATTGGCGGTAATCTATGCACATTCGCATCGCATCCGTCTTTCTTCTTGACAAAGAAAATCTTGGCGCTCCCCAAGGTGAAACACTTGGCACGATAAAGCCTCGATCCAACAACTCCACGGATCCGAGCCTTTAATTCCACTAATTCCTTTGGCGCCATCCTATACGGAGCAATAGACACTTGCGCAGTTTCGGGTAGCAGATCTATCCCGAACTCCACCTCGCGATTCGGTGGCAAACCCGGAAGCTCCTCTGGAAACACATCAAAAAATTCCCTAACCGTTCGGACCTCCTCTATGAGACTCCTTAGCCTCCAAGGCATACACATGAACCACATATGCTTCATGACCCTTCACGACCATCTTCTCACCCTTTAGAGCGGATACCATGTTGGATAAGTAATCTCTTCTATTACCTATCATGACCACCTCATCACCCTCACCGTCTTTAGAACCATGCGCTTAGCGCGAGCCCAACCTCGCTTTGGTGCTTAACCAACGGTCCATCCCGAATCGGATCGAACTCCCCCAAGCGGCGGTTCCATCAGATCACCACAAACACTACCCCTTGGAGTTCTAGGGGTGCGTCTCTATATAGCTTATCTACAACTACTGAGTGACCTAGAGGGCTAATTCTCATCACACCGCCTAGAAGTAGTCTCGAGTCTAAATCCATGGTCTCTACTATGCTCACGGCAACGTATGAATGCGTTGAACCCATATCAATCAAAGCGGTATAAGGAGAACCAAAGATCAAAACGCGTGCGAGCTTATGATGTCCGGTGCGTCGCCTCCTCTCGGCGCCTCATTGCATACACCAACCCAGTGTCTTGCCTCGGAACTACCCGCACCTCTACCCGGTGCTCGCGGCCTGACGAGAACCATTGCCTCCTCTGCCATTACCACGACCCTTTGCGGTGGCGGTCCATTATTCTGAACCGAGTACGGCCACGACCTCGGATGAATCCTAGCCAACTTACGCGGGACGGTCTCTCACACGGTGATCCAATGAGCCACACTCAAAACATCCTTTTCCACCGGTCCGGCATCCTCCCAATGAGATTTCCCACAATGGTTGCACTGCATGCGGGTCCACGATTAGCGCAGCAGACCTACTGGATCGATTTGGCCCACTCTGTCTAGCCTTTTTCGAGGATTACCCGATGACCCGGAAGATCCAAAACTCCTCTTATGTGTCTGTTCCTATCCATGTTTTGCCTCACTGGACTCCTTCACTCCTTCCGGCTACCTTAGCCTTCTCAACTAGGACGGCAAACTCACGCTCCTGGCTTTGTGGAGCAATCAGTAGTCTTAATTCATCTCTCGAGACCATCCTCAAATCGAACACACCTCTCGTGTTCGGTAGCCACAATGCCCCTAGCATACCGGCTCGGTCTCAAGAATTACGCCTCGTACTCGACACGGACTTGCTCCCCTGAACCACCTCGTAAATGCTTTTCGTTGCTCATCAATGTAGCTAGATCCAATGTACTTTTTCGATATGCGACCTTGAAATAATCCCAAGTAAGATCCTCTACTACAAAGACTATCCCGAACCGTGAGCCACCACTTTGGTATGACTCATCCCGAAGAAGCGATACTACCCGCTCGGCTTCTCCTCGGCGATCAAGTCCAAATCATCCATGATCCGCTCCGTCGCCTCCGGCCAATACTCGGCCGTCTTTGAGCAACACCGAAACACCTCGAAATACTTCGCCCCATTTGCTCGGAGTCGCTCGGCCACGCGATTTCCGAACACTGCGCCTCCACCTATTCCGGCTACCCTTTCCAAAGACTCGCAAAGATCGCTGCGACACACGTGTCATCCTCATCGATCACGAAACTCACCACCTCCGGTGGTGGTGGTACGATATCTCATTCTCGACCACGACCGGACCCTACGAGGTTCGAAACCGTCATCCTACCCCGATCGCGTCCACGTGTATTACGACCCGACCTCGAGTGCTCATGACTAAAATCTCGACTTATCTCGATTTAGAAGTTTTATGCATCAAGTACCTTTTCCACTTTGTCTTTTAAAGCAAAGTATTATGAATATTTCTTATTAAAGAAGTTTTGTTTCGCAAGTCCACTGAGCCCTATCGGTTTGATTTCTAAAGTAATCCACTATTGCTAGTCTTTCAATCATATCACACCCATCAATCACATGAAATAGTAAGAGGTACCTACCAGGCGATTGGTGCAGGAGACTCGGTGCCATGCCTTTCAAACCATATACTTTAAAACAAAACACTTAAAAACCAATATTTAACACATTTTGGGCCTCGAGCCACAGTAGAGCTTTTGAACTTAGCTCTGATACCACAAATGTAACACCCCAAACCCAGTTAGTACACCACGACCGAATCTGGTATGTTACGGAGAAAATCGTATTTGAGAGGTTAGGTTTCCGGTGAAAGGTTTAACGAAAACTCTTTGATGTATCCGTACTTGTAAAAAAAAACCTTGGGCATGATTGTTTTAAAACCAGGTAGTGCAATTTGAAGACCGGGAATTTGAAAGCTTAGTTGAAAAGTAAGTTTTTATCATTTAGAAGGCCGAGAAATTCCTTTTAGTTACTTAAAAACATTTTGAACTTAGTGTGGAAGATCACAAGTTTAGAAAATATTTGAGTTTGCGTTCATTTAAAGATTTTAATGTGATACCCGTTGGTAAAGTTTAAAACATATCGCTTTGTAGTCTTGAAAACCGTTTCATTCCAAGTTTTATCCATTATTAACTTGATAATTTATTAAGGCTAAATTGAAATCAAATTTTAAGCATATAAATAATCAAAGCATAATTTTAAAAGGCCATTTACAATCCCAACAAAACCAAATGAAAATAAATGAAATAAAGTACCAAGTGCTTAAATCGATTGCAAAACCGAGCTTTATTCATGGCATGGTCACCTCGAGTCCACCGGCTCCATGTCCACGATCTAAGTGTCACTGAAATGATAAGGGAGAAGGTGAGTCGCAAGACTCGGTGCATAAATCCCCCTCCCGATTAATACAACATACTAACACACACAATACAGAGCAATGTCATTAATGCACCCAATCCTAGCCATCCACAACACCTTTTCTACCCCGTGTGGTGCCAAACCACCTTTGGTGACCCAAAGTCACAAAGAATCCAATGATGGGGCCAACCCATCGTGTGATACCAAATCACCGCGACGATCCCATATCTCAAAAGTGGGGCCAACCCCACGGTGGTGTTAACCACGTGAGACGCAGTCGCTATGAGGTGCCAAACCTCGGTGTCCCAAAGACACGAATGTGATACCAAATCACTTTGGTGACCGAAGTCACGAATCAAGTGATGGGGCCAACCCATCGTGTGATACCAAATCACCGTCGTCAATCCCGTATTATCAAGCTGTGGGGCCAACCCCTTTGTGGTGCTAAGCCACCTGGGACGAGACGCTATGAGGTGCCAAACCTCACGGTGACCCAAAGTCACAAAATAATCGTGGTACCAAACCACCTGGAGGTGCCAAACCTACGGTGTCCCAAAGACACGGATATCATATTCCCCCTCCTCTCATATCACCCATTATCATACCGACTCATGTAAAGTATGCAAATCATACAAATCATGCTACATGTTTAATGTTGCATCTCATAACACATACATCATAGGTCATGATCTCAAGTATATCAACAATAGAACTCGTAATGAAACAGACTTACCCGAATCCGTGCACATACCCAATCGGGTATCATATCAATCAACCATCTTTGTTTGGCTTTATTAAACAATCAGATTATTAAGCATATTACTAAGCAAAGAGTGTGTTAGTTTACACACCTATTAAAACGCAAGCCTTAATCCCAAGGAACCGATCTAAGACCCTCGATTATCTTGCTCCTATAATCGGCCACATATGAGATTAGCACCTAGGCCATTCGGCCAAAACCATTAAACCAAAGGGGTTAATGTTTGAACCCTTACCTTACACTTGATTTGGTTTCCTACCAAATCCCGAACCAAATGATGGTTCTTCTTTATGCACACGGCACACCTTATTAAGAGGAAAGATTAATCCTTTGAAACTTTGACTTAACGAAACTAAAAGAGTGGACTAAAAGAACCAACCCTTACCACCACTTACCAATCGATTAACAAAGGAAGGCGGCTCCTCTTGCTTGCTTCCAAAATCTGGATGCCCTATGATAAAATCGATTCCAACACAAAAGATTAACTCCTATCAACAAAGGCCAAAATCGGCTCTTAACCAAACCAAAATCGACAAAGAACAAGGGAGAAGAGAAATGAACATTCGGCCAACCACTTACCTTGCTCTAAACCCGATTGGACACCACACACAAGAGAGATCACACCACACCAATATTCGGCCAAGACTTAAACAAAAGGAGAAGAAGATTCGGCCTTACACAAAGAAGGAGAACACAAGAGAAAGATGAAAAGAAAGGGGTTGATATTCGACCAATAATGAGAAATGGGAAAAAGAAGAAGAAGGAAAGTACTTTCGGTTTTGAAAAGAAGAAGGAATGGAGAAAATGTTTTGGGAATAACTTTCGGCTATCAAGGTTTCAAGAGAAGAAAGGAAGAAAGTATGAGAAGAATAGGGTACTAATTTCGGTTTACACAAATGAAAAAGAAAGAAAGATGGAAGAGAACATTCGGCTATCAAAGAATATCAAGAGAAACAAGCAATTTTTAAGTAAGTATGTGCTTGGACTTTCGGTTTCAAGAAGAAAATGCGAGAAACTCACTTGAAATTTCCGGCTTGCTTTTGACAAAAGAAGGATTTTGGCTTACACAAATTTGACCGAAAATGCTCCAAAATGCCAAAAGAATTTCGCCCTCTCCACTCACCCACTTACCAAACCGGCCACTCCCCATGAAGCACCCAACATTCGGCCACTACCTCCAAACACTCCCAACCACTAATTCAAACTAGTTTGAACTAGTCAACCTCCACAATTTACTCTCTACCCACCATTTGAACAATTTGACTTGGTCTATGGCAGAGTTTGAAGCGCCCACAACTTCTTCTTCTCCCCGTAGTCAAAATGGAAGCAAAAATATGAGACTTCGCAGCCTTGAACACGGGACCTCCTTCCCGCAAGTGACGCCAAACCCAAGCTCCAAGTGGCGCCTAACTTGCCACTCTACTAGCTCAATTCTTGTGCTAACATTCTCCTAAAAATATTTATAAACCCCAGCTCATTCAGCTCCCCTCACCCAAAGCTTAAAACTAAAGTTTTCCCAACCACTCAGGCTTACACCAAGCTTACAACTAAGCCCCAAAACAATTGAAACACAACATTGCAGGCCAAATACATGCAAACAATGCAATAATCAAAATAGCCCCTAACCCGAGATATTACAGTTTGTATGATATGTTCTGTGATTTGGTCAAAATACTGAAGAAAATCGAAAATCGGCATCCGTGATCACTCGGGCGTGCGCATGATCGTAGTGGTAATCGTATGTTGTAATAAAATAGTTTCGGTCAGAAACAGTGTCGTGTATTTGAAAAATCACGAAAAATAGGAGAAAAGAAATTACAAAGTGAATAAGATATCAGATTAAAGCTTACTGTGTCTATTTTGATATGGAAGAAACGGAGAAGGAAAAGGAATTTTATATTTTGAGATATCTTAATTTTAGTGAGACTGGTTCTGAATGACTTCGTAGTTCCCTGATTTGTCTTGGAAATATCTTATAAAATTGTACAAAGTGAATTATGAGTTATGGTTTATATGTACAGATTCCTTAGTGAGTCTATTTTCAATAAAAACAAGTGGGAGCAACATATGAAAACTGTATAGTGAGATATTTGAATTTTGGGTAAGAGAGATCAGAATCATTGGTCAGTGAAACAAGGGAATATTTAAGGAATAAACTGTACTAAATGGCTAAGTCAAAAATTCTGGAAACATTATAGTAAGAAGATATATGAATCTAGTCTCAAGGAAAATTTACGGAGTTACATTTCGAGATTCCTAACTCAAGTTATAGTCAATTTGGTTAGTACGACGCAGATGGATAGTTTCGATTTTTATGCTCCACATTAGTAGTTAAGTCTAGGTTGCGAAATTTCCAAAATACCCTTAGGTTGTGAAATTACTGAATTACCCTTAGTGGGTAAATTATCGAAATTACAAAAATGCCCCTAAAGGGCCGAATTACGAAATTGTTTAATGGGCCGATCTGATATTTTGCTAAATGTGCCGATCTGGTATTTTGCTATATGGGCCAATCTGATATTTTGATAAATGGGCCAATCTGATATTTTGATAAATGGGCCAATCTGATATTTTGATAAATGGGCGATCGATATTTTGCTATATGGGCCAATCGATATTTTGCTAAATGGGCCAAATCTGATATTTTGCTTAATGGGCCTTTTTGATTAATTGAGATCATGGGCCATAATTTTGTAATAAATATCCGAATAAATTACTGTTGATATATTGTGATTTTGTTATGCATTATATACATGATTTGCATGGGATGGGATAATGATGAAGAGAAGTTCTGGTAGCTCTGCTACATAAATTTGGTGGCTCTGCCACAAATCTAAAAAATGGTAATGCCATGTAAATTATGTTAATCTGGTGGCTTGTCCACAAATCTGATATAAATGGCTTAATGCCTACGTTTGGTGTGTTGGCGGGGTGAGTTGACTAAAGATCACCCACAGGTGTGTTGGTTGGTACGGGTGGTGTGTAGCGGATGGAAAACTAGGTTTGGTTTGGGAATTGCATATCATATGCATATTATATTCGATACATTATTATTGTTGTAAATGGGCTTAGGCCCAAAATATTGCTAATTGGGTTCCGGCCCAATGAATAACGGTAAGGGAATTTCACACTGAGTTCTTGTAACTCACCCCCCTTTCTCTCAACCCTTGTAGGTAATGCTTGATGATATGGCCTTGGGCTATGGATGACTCGAGGGAGGCCATACTTCGGAAATGGTTTATTTGGACTTTAGACTTCTTTCTCGTTTATTTTATTACTTTACTATTTTGGGTTAAATGTTGTAATAAGGCCTCTGGACTATTTTTATTTTTGCTTTTTGGTTGGGATGTTTTTATTATTTTTCTTAAATTGTTTAAAAAGGGAATTTTTAAAAACTTAAACAATGGTTTCCAAAATCGATTAACAAATGGATTTCAAAATAAACTTTTACAAATATTTTTAACACGGATATTTTCTCTCGAACTATTAACGATATTTTCAAAAGACTTGGATTCTCTTTCGAATTTTCAACGTCATTTTCAAAAGTCACGGTTTTGTAAGATCATTAGTTCAAATTTATCGATTTATCAATCAAATCTTTGAGGTTAGTAGTATTTTATCAAATCAAACTTGTTTTCTTGATTTTTAACAAAGCAATATTTTAGTACGAACAAAAAGGGTTTAACATGTTTTGCTTGTGTGACATACCAAATCCGCTTATAACGCATGGGCCGGGTTTGGGGTGTTATAGAAAGTTAGTATTAGTACTTTTGGTTCCTTTGGGTTCGATAATCCGGTCTTGCCTAAGCTATACTACTATTCGATAGGTGCACTTGCCTCAATCGTTGTTATAGTTAGTTCCAGGTTCGATCATTATAAATTTAAAACTCTAAAATCACAGCGATCAATAGTGTTAGGTTTCAATTCGAAATTATTTGCAGCAATAGTAGGTCTAACAATACTTGATTCAGTACCAACTAAACTAGGCTTAGCATAATCATACATAGTACGAGGAGCATGAGTTTCGGCCACCTCTGGAGGTAGCGGATTATTCTCAGCCATCTCTTCGGTAGTATTGTTCTCGTCTTCTTGCTCTTCTTCTATGTAAGTTAAGCTTCGCCTTATTTCTCTACGATTTCTGCGAACGATTCCTTCAATATCACTGTCGTAAATTAAGGGTCCTGTCGGGTTCCTTCTAGTCATAAACTAGAGGTACCTGCTAAGAACAAAATAAAAGAAAGAAAATTAGCAATGTTAAAAACAGAATAAAAGTAAATTGCAAAAATAAAAAAAATGGCTAAAGTAATAAAAATTGAGCGTTCTTAATTTTTTGGTTCCTCGGCAACGGCACCAAAAACTTGATCGTTATGTCAGAGTCTTAAAATTTATATAATGAATGATCTAGCCTAGAAACTAACTGTGACAACGATTGAGGCAAGTGCACCTATCGAACAGTAGTATAGTTTAGTGGCAAGACCAGAATGTCGAACCCAAAGGTACCAAAAGTACTAATACTAACTTTCTTTCTATTATTTAGCCTAAGAATTGAAGTGAATTATTATTTAATCTAAAATTAACTGACTACTAAGCTAAAGATGCTAAGACAAAGAGAATGAATTGGGGAAATACTTGTGGAAAAACCAATTGATTAAGACAATACCCAATGAGGAATCCACCTAGACTTCACTTGTTATTTAACTCGAACTGCACGATTTATTCACTTGACTCGATCCGTAGGATTCCCTAATTTATATTAATACCTCTCTCGAGGCTACTAACGTCTAACCCTAGGTTGATTAATTGAAATCTCTTTCTAATTAAAACCCTAGAATTGCATTAACTCGATCTATGGACTCCCATATTAGGTTTGACCTAATCCAGTGATTTTCGTCATCCTATCTCTAGGGTTGCGATCAACTCGCTTAATTATGCTAGATCTACTATTAGGTAGGGTCTATTCCTCCTCTTCCTAAGCACATCAATACTTGAATCAATATCCTGAAATATCAAAACAAGAATTAAGAACACATGATTAAGAACAAATCAAGTATTTATCATATAGCTCAGAAAACAATAACAAGATCCGTCTTAGGTTTCATCCCCTCGTGTATCCGAGGGTTTAGTTCATAATCATAAAAATATACATCTCGTAAGAAGAAAAGATAAAACAAAACATAAGAAAAACCTAAAACCCCTGAAGGAATTGAAGAGAAGATCTTTCGTCTTGAGTATGACTCCGGCTTCTTGAGATGAATCAACTGGCTTTCTTCGAGTAAATCCCACGATTCTGACCTCTCTGGCTTGGCTCCTTGGCCTAGCTGGACTCCCCCTAAAGGTTGGCCTTTAGGGTGTTTATATAAGCTTTTGAAATGTGTTTCTTTGCCTCTAAGTACCCTAATCCGAATAAAATTCTTCTTTTCCAAGGCAGGGACACGCCCATGGTACACGCCCGTGTAAGTCGAGTTGTAGGCCGTGTTCGAGCCTGCTAAAGGGGCACGGCCGTGTGGTGAAACCCCAGGCCGTGTCGATTTCTCTCTTTGGCCCATTTTAAGCCTGTTTCTCGTTCTTTTCATCCTCCTATGCTCTCCTGAGTATAAAACATGAAATTAAAGGATTAAGAGCACCAAATTCCATAATTCAAGGGATAAACAATCCAAAAGCATGCTAAATGTGGGATTAAAATATGTTACTATTACGGTTTATCAGTAGCCATAATGGTAACCCATGATGAGGGCACCTTCTCAATAAATCCTTGTATCTCTCCCATGCATCGTAAAGTGTCTCTAAATCCATCTGCACAAAAGAAGAGATATCATTCCTTAATTTAGTCGTTTTAGCCGGCAGAAAATATTTTAATAAAAATTTTCGATCATTTGTTCCCATGTAGTGATTGATCCTCGTGGAAGAGAATTCAACCACTGTCTGGCTTTATTCCTTAAAGAGAAGGGAAACAACAAAAGGCGAATGGCATCATCAGAAACGCCATTAATTTTAAATGTATCGCATAATTCCAAAAAGTTTGCTAAGTGTGTGTTAGGATCCTCGTCCTGCAAACCATCAAACTGAACAAACTGTTGCATCATCTGTATAGTGTTAGGTTTCAGTTCAAAATTATTTGCAGCGACAGCAGGCCTAACAATACTTGATTCAGTTCCTGTTAAATTAGGTTTAGCCTAATCATACATAGTTCGAGGAGCATTGATCGCTGTAAATTAGAGTTTTAAAATTTATAAAAGAATGATCGAACCTGGAAACTAACTCTGACAATGATTAAAGGAAGTGCACCTATCGAACAGTAGTATAGCTTAGGCAAGACCGGATTATCGAACCCAAAGGAACTAAAAGTACCAATACTAACTTTCTTTTTATTATTTAGCCTAAAATAAGTGAAGTTGTTTATTAATCTAAATTAATTAACTACTAAACTAAAGACTCTAAGACAAAGAAGAGTGAATTTGGAAAATAACTTGGGAAAAACTCAGTTGATTTAGACGATACCCTAGGAAGAATCCACCTAGACTTCACTTGTTTTCTAACACTGAACCATACGATTTATTCACTTAGTTTGATCCGTGAGACTCCCTAACGTATATTAAACCCTCTCTCGAGGCGAATAACGTCTAACCCTAGGTTAATTAGTGGAACTCTCGTTCTCTTATAATAACCCCCTAGAATAGTAGTAAATCGATCTATGGATTCCCATATTATGTTTCACCCTAATTCGACAAAATCTCGTCACCCTATCTCTAGGCGTGCGATCAATTCTGCTTAATTATGTTGGATCTACTCTTAGGCAGGGTCTATTCTTCCTCCACCTAAGCACATTAAATTTGGATTAAGCTCACATAATTAAGAACAAACTAAGTTATTATCATATAATTCAAATAATCAAATAACAATATTCATCATAGGTTTCATCCCCTTCGGGTATCCGAAGGGTTTAGTTCATAACAATAAAGGAAAACATCTCAAGAGAAAAGATAAAACAAAACATAAGAAATCCCTGAAACCCCCTGAAGGAATTGAAGAGGAGATCCTCCATCTTGAGTATAACTCTGGCTTCTTGAGATGGATCAACTGGCTATCCCTGAGTGACTCCCCACAAATCTGCCTTCTCTGGCCTAGCACGACGCCCCTAGACGATGGCTTTGGGCTCCCCTCGACAGAGGGTTTCTGTCGAACTCCCTTGACAAGTTCCCCCTTGGGTGTTTATATAGACTTTGAGATGCCTTACTTGGCCCCATTGTATCCTAATTCAAGTAGAGTTCCTACTAGGGTGTTTGAATAGGCTTTGGAATATGTTTCTTTACCTCCAAGTATCCAAATCCGAGTAAAACTTCTCTTGGCCACGGCAGGGACACGCCCATGGCACACGCCCGTGTAAATCGTGGTCCAGGCTGTGTTCGAGATCTTTAAGGAGGCACGGCCGTGTGATCTTTGGTCCAGGCCGTGTCGATTTCATGCTTTGGCCCATTTGTCCCGTTTTAAGCCTGTTTTGTGTTCTTTTCATCCCCTGGTGCTTTCCTGAGTATATAACATGAAAAGAAAGGATTAAGAGCACCTTTTTACATAAATGAAGGGATAATTCATCCAAAAGCATACTAAATGTGGGATTAAAATATGTTACTATTTCGGTTTATCAAATACCCCCACACTTAAGCTTTTGCTTGTCCTCAAGCAAAATTCTCAACTTACAATTAAAACGAACTTTCTATAATTCATAATAGTCATTGATAGTGTTTCATCATAATTCAGAGATAATTCATACATGGATAATTCGACTCAAAGAGTCCTAAAGATTCAAACAATCTAAGTCATACATTTGTGGCACAAAACGTAGGTGTTTTCCCTTCATCTAAATAATTACCTCTGATTCAAAACCGACAAGAGTTGACATCCTCACAAAAGATTCACTCAAATCACTCAAGTGTTTAAGGTTGAATTAAGCACTCAAATGTCAAACACGAAAAGTTAATCCCATAGGCTTGCATGAAAATCAAATCTCCACCACTGTAATATGAGATGAAACACAAATCAAAAGGTCTTTAACAGGGTTGTAATGGGGCTTAGGTTAAGGGTATGGATATAGGCTGAATTAGAAGGTTAGAATCGAGATTAACCTGACAAATTACCTAACTAAGAACTAATGAACTAATAATAATAATTACATCAATTGAAAACTAATAATACTAATAATACGAGCTTCTTCTTCGATGTTTGGGATTTAAATAAATGTATAAGCTCGTTTAATCACATAACTAATAATGAATATACTTCATCATTTTTTTAGTACATAATAAAGGATAAATTACTAAAATTCATAATTAGGCAACTAATCAGATCAAATCTCGATATAGGGGTAGTTAGAAAGAATGGTGATAACAATTACAAAGGTTTTTTTGGGAGGTTAATATTAGTGGGTGAGTCAATAAATAGGGTTGTTAGGATTAAAAGGGGTTCACTAGGGGTTAATTTGTGAAGGTAGGCTTTTAATGGAGTTAGTGGGTTAAAACCTAGGTGCCTTTATCATCTTTGTATCTCAAATCAAAAGTGTGGTCTTGACATGTATAATCGATACAAGTTCTAGAATAACAAATCAGTGTTGACACACTCATAATCAATAAAGTGAGCAAGAAAAAGAATTTATGCTCTATAAGGCTCAAAATCTCACAAAAATTATGGGTATTTTTGACATCAACCTTGTAAATTTCAAACTTCAAAGTAATATTTAAATTTAGGTAGACGACCTAGAAAATTTTTAATTTCTGAAAAATAGACTTATCATGCTTGATTCTCTAGTATTCTTAGAATTTAATTATCAATGCACAATTATCAATGACTTAATTTAAAACATATCAATAAAAATCATAAATCATCAGAAATTTCATTCTAAACATAATATGAGAAACTTACTTTAAGACAAGGCATAATTCAGGGATTTTCAAATAATACTATAGTTAACCCCCCCACACTTAAGATGTACATTGCCCTCAATGTACAAAGATAGATAAAATGGCAATATTGTGAGAAAATCAAAACATGGGGAGAGAAGTGAAACTTCCTGAATTTTGAATGAAGTTAATGAAAAGAAACCGGATCAGATTGGAGGTGAACGTGGGGAAGCGTCTCGAACTGGTTGAGTCCTCGAAGCAGCCATCCTAAGTTTTTTTTTTGTATCCTAAGCTAAATCTAAATGGAATGTATAATAAGAAGAAAATAAAAGAAAGGAAATAAAAATAAAAATAAAAATGAAAATGAAAATAAAAAAATAAAAAATAAAAAATGAAAATAAAAGTAAATATTTAAATAGTGATACGGTCCACGCCCTTGTTCGAGTTTAATCAGCCCGTATTTTTCGTGATTTTGAATTTTGGGCGCGTTTAGGTGTTTTACCACGATCGTGGGTCTCGTAGCACACCCGTGCATTCTTCACACAGTCTTTTAGAACGGGCGTGTTTAACCCGTGCTCGTCAAGTCGATAACCTCAAGACGGCGGTTGTAAAGGCATGGCCGTGTCTCGCCCGTGCTCAATAAGTCAGTAACCTCACACAAGTAGTCGGCACGGGCGTGGCTTTTTATCGCAGCCCGTGTTGGGAAAAGAAATCATTCTTTGTCATGCACGGTTACTAGCACGTCCGTGTTTTGTCCTTCTGGCTTCCACACAGCCACGGCCACGGCCGTGTGCAAGGCCGTGTGAGCATGGAAATCTGTACTTTGGTTAGTTTATGGTTAGGTGCTAAAATGAAAAATAAAAGTAAAATAAAAAATGTAAAAATTAATAGGGTTAGTGCTCGGGTTGCCTCCCGAGAAGCGCTCATTTATAGTCTTAAGCTAGACTTTACCTCTCATTCGTATGGTCAAGGTGGTTTGAGGAGGTGAAAATCCTTTCTCATGCGATCAATTTGGTTGTGGATATAAAGTTTAAGTCGAGTAATGTTTACATCAAAAGTGTTGAATTTAGGATTGTTTACCTCGACTGTGCCGTATAGGAAGACATTAATTACCTCAAAAGTGATTTCTTCGTTTGTCTTGAGGTCTGAATTGGTGATTCGAGGGTCTCCCTTATTCAACAATACCTGATCCCCTATTTTGAAGTGATTTGTTGCTCCTATCAGCTCATCTGGGGTTTCCTTCGGTTTCACTTCGTGTATTCCTAGTTTCTCTTTAAAGTGTGTTTTCCACTTGTCTAGTTCCTCGACCTGAAGCTTTAGTCCTTCATGAATTATTTCTTTATGGGTACGAGGTCTAAGATCTAGCTCAGCTAGGTGATTTCGTGATGCTTCCTGTAAAAAAAGTTGAACTAAATGCTTATCAATAGAATTAACGTTCGTACCTTTATTACTCGATGTCCTAGCTGAGTCAAGAGCTTGAAGACTGATTGTTTCATCGTCTACACGAAGTGTGAGTTCACCGACTTCTTCCTCTGTGTGGTCTTTATTTATTGCATCGGGATATGGCACACGAGGTTGGTACTCTATAATTGCCGGTTTTGATATATCATGCCACACTTCAACCTTACCTTCGCTTACCACATGTTCTTCCTTTGGGTTTGGTTCGTCTAACCCTTCACTATCGTAAATGGCTTGATTTTGCTCACTCGGGTTAGTTTCGATGTGCGTGGCTAGCTTTCTTGTGGTAGTTACGAGATCGACTTAGCAAGTTGTATAACTGACTTAGTAAGTTCCCCAACTGACTCAGTGACTTCCTTAACTTGCCTCTCGATCCCTTTGATCGATGCTTGTTGGGTCTCAAGGGTTGTTTCAGTGTCTTGGAGACGGTTATCGATAGCTGCCATGAATTTTGTCAGCATCTCTTCAAGGTTCGACTCCTCTTTCTGGTGGTAAGGTGGTTGTTGAAAATTTAAAGGAAGTTACTGTCTTTGGCTACTTTGATCATCCCACGAGAAATTAGGATGGTACCTCCAACCTGCATTATAAGTGTCACTATAAAAATTATTTTGTGGTCTAGAATAGTTACCCGTATAGTGAGCTTGCTCATTTTCCATGCCATATTCGTAGAGTGGGTACTCAGGATTCGCCACGCCTCCTAAATTCGAATCATATTGTATTTCTGGGTGTACCTGCGAGAGACTATTCAAACCATCAAATTTTTTTATTCATCATCTCTAACTGATTAGATATCCTGGTGACCACGTCGAGGTTGAAGACACCTGGTCGCTTTAGTAGGAATTGTCCTCATCGCTTGCCAGCGATAATTATTCGATTGCCATCTTCTCTATAGACTAAAATTATCTGCCAAAAGCAAAATAGAGGAAAAATTAGCAAAGTAAAAAAAATAAAAATATATTGCAAAAAAAATTAAAAAATGGCTAAAGTAATAAAAATAGAGCGTTCTTAATATTTTAGTTCCCAAGAATGGCGCCAAAAACTTGATCATTTGTAAATCGAGTTTTAAAATTTATAAAATAATGATCAAACACGAAACTAACTCGACAACGATTAAAGGCAAGTGCACCTATCGAACAGTAGTATAGCTTAGGCAAGACCGGATTATCGAACCCAAAGGAACTAAAAGTACCAATACTAACTTTCTTTTTATTATTTAGCCTAAAATAAGTGAAGTTGTTTATTAATCTAAATTAATTAACTACTAAACTAAAGACTCTAAGACAAAGAAGAATGAATTTGGAAAATAACTTGGGAAAAACTCAGTTGATTTAAACGATACCCTAGGAAGAATCCACCTAGACTTCACTTGTTATCTAACCTTTGAACCATACGATTTATTCACTTAGTTTGATCCGTAAGACTCCCTAACGTATATTAAACCCTCTCTCGAGGCGAATAACGTCTAACCCTAGGTTAATTAGTGGAACTCTCGTTCTCTTATAATAACCCCCTAGAATAGCAGTAAATCGATCTATGGATTCCCATATTAGGTTTCACCCTAATCCGACAAAATCTCGTCACCCTATCTCTAGGCGTGCGATCAACTCCGCTTAATTATGTTCGATCTACTCTTAGGCAGGGTCTATTCCTCCTCCACCTAAGCACATTAAATTTGGATTAAGCTCACATAATTAATAACAAAATAAGTTATTATCATATAATTCAAATAATCAAATAACAAGATTCATCATAGATTTCATCCCCTTCGGGTATCCGAAGGGTTTAGTTCATAACAATAAAGGAAAACATCTCAAGAGAAAAGATAAAACAAAACATAAGAAATCCCTAAAACCCCCTGAAGGAATTGAAGAGGAGATCCTCCGTCTTGAGTATAACTCTAGCTTCTTGAGATGGATCAACTGGCTATCCCTGAGTGACTCCCCACAAATCTGCCTTCTCTGGCCTAGCACGACGCCCCTAGACGATGGCTTTGGGCTCCTCCTCGTGCAGAGGTTTTCATCAAACTCCCTTGACAAGTTGCCCCCTTGGGTGTTTATATAGACTTTGAGATGCCTTACTTGGCCCCAAACTATCCTAATTCAAGTAGAGTTCCTACTAGGGTGTTTGAATAGGCTTTGGAATATGTTTCTTTGCCTCCAAGTATCCAAATCCGAGTAAAACTTCTCTTGGCCGCGGCAGGGACACGCCCATGGCACACGCCTGTGTAAATCGTGGTCCAGGCCATGTTCGAGATCTTTAAGGAGGCACGGCCGTGTGATCTTTGGTCCAGGCCGTGTCGATTTCATGCTTTGGCCCATTTGTCCCATTTTAAGCTCGTTTTGCGTTCTTTTCATCCCCTGGTGCTTTCCTGAGTATATAAAATGAAAAGAAAGGATTAAGAGCACCTTTTTACATAAATCAAGGGATAATTCATCCAAAAGCATACTAAATGTGGGATTAAAATATGTTACTATTTCGATTTATCAAGCATGATTTTCGGCAACCACAAGAGGGAGTGGATTATTCTGGTGATCAGCCATCTCTTCTGTGTTATTAGTATCGTCCTCTTGCTCTTCTTGTGTGTATTGTAGGCTTCGCCTACTTTCTTTTCGGTTTCTGTAAATGGTTCCTTCGATATCACTATCATAGAGTAGGGGTCCTATCGGGTTTGTTCTAGTCATAAACTAGAATACCTGCCAGAAGCAAGGAAAAAGAAAAATTAGCAAAGTAGAAATAAAATATAAGTTTATTGCAAAAAAAAAATGGTTAAAGTAATAAAAATCAGGTGTTTCTAATATCTTAGTTCCCCAGCAACGGCGCCAAAAACTTAATCGTGTCTGAGAGTTTTAATATTTATATAATGAATGATCGAGCCTAGAAACTAACTATCACCACGATTGAGGCAAGCGCACCTATCGAATAGTAGTATAGCTTAGTGGCAAGATCGGAATGTCGAACCCAAAGGAACCAAGAGTACTTGTAGTTACTATCTTTTTATTATTTAGCCTAAGTATTAAGAGAATTGATGTTTATCTAACTAATTACTAAACTAAGGATGCTAAGACAAAGAGAGTGATTTGGGAAAATACTTTTGGGAAAAACCAGTTGATTAAAACAATACCCGAGGAAGAATCCACCTAGACTTCACTTGTTATTTAACTCTGAACTAGACGATTTATTCACTTGACTTGATCCGTAGGATTCCCTAATTTATATTAATACCTCTTTCGAGGCTACTAACGTCTAACCCTAGGTTGATTAATTGAAATCTCTTTCTAATTAAAACCACTAGTGTTGCATTAACTCGATCTATGAACTCCCATATTAGGTTTGACCCTAATCCGACAAATTTTCGTCATCCTATCTCTAGGGTTGCGATCAACTTCGCTTAATTATGCTAGATCTACTCTTAAACAGGGAGTTTTGCTCCACTGCCTAAGCACATCAATACTTGAATCAATATCCTGAAATATTAAAACAAGAATTAAGAACACATAATTAAGAACAAATCAAGTATTTATCATATAGTTCAGAAAACAATAACAAGATCCGTCTTAGGTTTCATCCCCCTAGGTATTTGAGGGGTTTAGTTCATAATTATAAAAGAATACATCTCAGAAGAAAGTAAATAACAAAACATAAGAAAAACCCTAAAACCCCCTGAAGGAAATTGAAGGGAAGATCTTCCGTCTTGAATGTGATTCCGCTTCGAGATGGATCAACTGGCTTTCTTGGAGTAATTCTCGAGTTCACTTCTCTCTCAAGCCGCCTCGATCAAAGACCACTTTTTAGGTTATACTTAGGGCGTTTATATAGGCTTCGGAATGTCTTTCTTGGCCCAAAAGTATCCCATTCCGAATGAAACTCATCTTGGTTAAAACAGGGACACGCCCGTGTGACACACCCGTGGTCGACTCCCTTGGCCGTGGTCGATCCTATTTGCCACACATGGCCGTGTGATCTGCCCGTGTCTCGATGTTCTAGGCCGTGTCTCGGTTGTTACTCGAAATGCACGGTCGTGGGTGATAGTCCAGGCCGTGTGAGTCTCTAAGGTAAGCCCATTTGCTCTGTTTTTCGCCCGTTTCTCGTTCTTTTCATCCTCCGATGCTCTCCTAAGTATAAAACATGAAATTAAAGGATTAGGAGCATCAAATTCCACAATTCAAGGGATAAATCATCCAAAAAGTATGCTAAATGTGGGATTAAAATATGTATATATTACGGTTTATCACAAACTAAGATGAAAACCACACTAAAATAAATATTATTTGGAGTAGCCCAATGGTCAACACGCCACTCCTCCTTCTAGCATACCCGGGTTCGAGCCACTCCATCCCCCAAAATTATTCCTTTTATTTTCCCTTTTAAAATTTTGGCCCAAAACTTTTAATCGTTTTTGAACCCAATTATGTGGCATGTATATAGGAAATGTTATGTACACATGTGTACTTAAGTGATGATTTTTGGAATCATGATGATAGTTTAAATTTTGAACTGGTCAAATATTACATACTTATATGTTAATGTTGGCAATGTTCTAAGAAAAGAAGGAAGTGTTGAATAACAAGGATTAAATGACATGTCTAAGTGCATAATGAGTGTTTTGAGTATTATTCAGTGTATAATATCATATGAATATGATAGTTTTAAATCTTAGATAATACTTGCATTTTTATGGTTTTAGATAGTGAGTTTGAATATGCATTATGGTATGGTGTCAAGACATATGTTAAGTCATTGAATGCTATAATTTAAATGTGATCCGTGTTGAATTTGGAGTGTGAAACATGAATGGTAAGCTATACTTGAGATGATGATGATTTCATAGATTAAAAGCTTAGCAAGATGTCTATTTCATTTGGGATAGCTTGATTGGTTTTATTGTTGGTTAAATGGATACGTTAGCATGTATTTAAATTGTTTTTGTACAGGTTTGAATGGCCAAATATGCATCATTTGATCATATGGTTTGGCTTGGCACGAAATAGGTACCAAATGTTCTTATTTTCACAAAAACAGAGTTCTCGTCGCAACGTAGGCCAACAGCCTGTGATATCCCGACGTCAAGTGGTCCGACATTGAGACGTGACTCATCGTCAGGTAATGTCACGATGTGGGAAATGGCTCGTTACAATGTGGGAAATGGCTTGTCACAACGTGGAACCCAACTTTTAATAACTTTGCGATTTGGTCCTAATTCTTGTCGGATCATCAATAGATCTTTCGTAAGCTCGATTTTAGTCTCGATTTCTATTTCAATAACATTATATAATCATGATTGAGATATGAATGATTATTTTAATGTTTTTGGTTCTGAATACAATAATAACATCTCGTAACTCAGTTCGAAGGCTAGACTAAGTAAGAGGTGTTACAATTCTATGTTTTGATGTTCATTTGATTTAGTCCAATTTGACGATTTAGTCCCTAAATCCTAGAATCAACTACCCAACATTTCCATCAACCAACTGCCTAGAGTTTAGCTACCCATTTTCATATTAAAGCTAATAAGCATGAAAGAAACAACCATGGAAGCCATTAACATGAACTTGAACAAAAAAATGAAAGATTTGGTTTTTAACTTAATAAACTTAAATGAAAAGCAACTAACCCCAAAGATAAATGAACAAGAACAATAAAGATGAGATCTTTAACAAATAACAAGAAAGAAAACTTAAATACATTAACACAAAAATGAAAGTGTCATTACAAGCAAAGTAAATGTCCTAAACATGAAAATAAACCCTAGCTATAGTGATAACTAAATTAACTAACTACCATTAATACTAAGAAAACAAGAAAATGTGCATGAAAAGTAAACCCTAAACTATGAAGAAGAAAACTACTCTACTACTAAGCTAAAAGATGAAAGAAAACCTAAACTAAAAAGCTTTTTAACCTTAAAACTATAGCCTCATTTTCTTCATCCAATTTTTTGGCTTTTTAAAGCTGAATTTCACCCCAAAATATTGCCTAAAATGCCCCTCTTCATCTTTTATTTGATTGGTACTTTGGGTGGACAAAGACTACCCCTAATGTCATTTTTTGTCCTCATACGAAAGGGGTATCGCGATACCCAAGGGAGGGTATTGAGATATCCCCATCAGTCTACTTAAGGGGTGTCCTTGGGGTGGATAATACGATGCCTAAGGGTGGCTATCCCAATACCACTATAGATGGCTCATTCTCTTCTTTATTTCGGGTCTGACAGAGGTGTTGCGATATCCAAGCTCCGATGTCATGATACCTCTGCTTGTGGCATGGTTTCCACTCAACTTTGGGCCACCAACATTCTCCTACAACACTCAATCACTTATTAGGGTCCAAATGGCACCCTTGGTCAATTTGGGTCTTAAAATAGCACAAAATAAACATAAAAAGCATGAAGAGCTTATTAAAGCTAAAGAACAAAAATTAAACGAACACTATGAACAAACATTAAAATTTCTAGAGAACAAGCTCATTAAGTACGACGGGGAGCTTAATTTGACACATCTAATTATGGCAGATGAAACTCTCCCACACTTAATACTTTGCTTGTCCTCAAGCAAACACCAAACAAGCAATAAAAGACGATCCTTAGACAATGAATTCATTTGACAATTGGTGAATGGGCACGCACTATATACCAAGTCCTTTTTATTATACAACTCAAAATTGATGCGTTGAAAATTCATAGTTCTGAGAGCAAATCGTTTTAGTTCGAAAAGTTATAGAGCAAACAGGAGTATAGGTAGTTTATGCAAATAAAATTTTATAGCTTATTCCATCACAATAAGACATGAATATATGATGTATCTATGCACAAAAAAAAATTGAATTATTCATTTACCATAAGCTTCTACAAGTTTCAATTTATACACGGAGACGTTAAGATCACATAAGGCTTAGTGGCTTGTGACGTTCTGAGGCTTAGGTTGGTACGGATGAACAAAAGGTAGGCTCAAAATGGTTCAAGCACTATGAATAGTATAGCACATGATATTTTTCCCAATTCCCCCTTAAATGTGATCGTTCGATCTCATCACCTTATTTCTCCTTCTCTTACCTTCCTTATCTATCCAATATTTTCGAGGAGATGGGTTGATATTAGCTCATTTTTTGTGCACTCTGATTTTGAGACATTAATGTTATGCTATTTTCTTTTTCTTATTTTGAGAAAATTTTTCATTTGTTTGTTCTTTTCTCTCACAATGCTTTTGATCCTCGTTATATTTTCTTTCTTTCACATTTTTCTTTCTTTTCATGCATAATTTTTAGTAAGAGTCGAATACGAGATAAATCAACCTCTCTTCGCTAGTCACTCAAGTACATTTTTTTAATAAAATTCTGCAATGCTCCTACCTAACCCCCAATGTCCATGGTCTGACGTCTATTTGATATTGCAATTCAAAGTTCAGGGACTGTGAAGGGTTAAGTTTTGAACTCAATTTCGGTTCAAGGTTTCAAACATAAAGGCTCATCAAGAAAGGATAATGAAAGGCTCAAATTCGGGCACTAGGGATAATGTAGCAGCTAAGAATGGACCTTTAGGATTTAGGCTACACAAATAATACCTTAGTTCATCCATTAGCGTTTCAATGAATACAAACCGAAACATGTTTCTACTTATCTCAATGAATAATATCAATTTCTAAAACATGCATGTATACACCTATCTTCATTCTTATTGATCATTTGGATAAAACAAAGAATTTTTCAACCACCTCTATCCTATTGTACAGTGTAATTAATCGAACTAAACAATTTATTCACAAAGCAAAGAATTCATCAAACATCAATTAAAATTTATACGTCCAAAGGACTTAATTCATAATATCATGCCACAATTCGTCGAATTCAATCACTTCAAGTTCAGGAAACATGCAATCAAAAAAAAAATTAAAAGAATAAAAGAAAAATATTTTTGAAATGTTTTTAAAAATTTTGAAAAAAAAACGTAAAAACTAAAATAAACACACAAACAAGACAAAACAAAACAAATCACCTAAAACTATGTGCACCCCGCAAACTTAAACTACACATTGTCCCCAATGTGTGCACAAAATAAAAGATAAAAGGTTATTGTGGATCCCTAGAATGAGTGTCAGACTAGCTCAAGTCGTCCACCTTTTCGTTGAAGCTTGAAATTGTTGTGTAGCTTTCGGGATGAATGGCTGCACAAAAAACCGAAAAACAAACAAACAAAAATAAAACAAAAGTAGATAATAACAAAATAACATAAATAAAAGACATGAAAAACAAATCCAAAAGTAGTTCAGTAGTTTAAATAGTTTACATGCCGCATAAATAAAAATAAGAATAATGCATAAACATGTAACTAGTTTTCATCATTGGAGTACGGCTCCGATCCAACCACTCCTTCCCCTTGCCTTTAACGACCTTCATCTTATAAGACGTCTCGTCGATTGCTAGGGTCTTGGATGACGAAACTTGCTATGGCGGGGTGTGCGGGCACGAAGACCTCCTAAAAGTTGTCATGGTATGGCTCAACATCATCCTCCATGGTCTCATCATACTCATCAGCTTGCTTTTCCTCGGTCTCTTCTTTTCTTTCTTTCTCATCGGCTCTGCTTATGGATGATTCATTCGATTCTTCGAGCCACTGCAAGCCCTCTATCCCTTGGCTCATTGCCAATTGATCCAAGAATGGTTTCATTGCTTGGAGCATTCGAGTGTTGCGACGCATCTGTTTGAACAGCTTCCATTGCCACTGTGTGTCTTAGTCGTCTTTGTTTGACTTAAGTTTATTTATCGATGCGAGAGCCATTTCCATCCTATGTTTGCACCTCTAATTCCATTCTCGAATCTTCTTTCAATGCAGTACTTGAAATTGTTTGAACATGGAATCAGTGCAATGGCTTTGCTCATTTTGTTGCATTTCCACACCCGCTCTACGACTAAAATCAGTGACTAGGTGTGGGAAATAAATCCCCCTTTTACCTCCAGCAATGCAGTGCCTCATTTGTTGGGAAATCCATCGACCTATACAAATTCATTTGTGCTTCAAGATAGAAAATAACAATGCCCCTAGAAAAAAAATTAACATTATTTGTGTCAAGTACAGGGCAAATTCGTTGCATCCAAAGCTTAGTGATGGGAAACATAATTGCCTATTTAAAAGAGAGGGGGTGCTCTATTACTACTTCTCATTTCCACTCACCTCTAACTTCTATTAGGAAGTTCAAAATGACATCCATATCTACATAAGTAAAGCGATTTAAATCGAGTGACGAAAGATCGTCCTCCTCATAGAATGGGATGCCATAATAACCGCAAAAGGCAGAGGCAAAAAGGTCAACATTAGCATGCCTGACGTACACCTGGTCTCGGCGAGCAATGTCTAAATTAGAGTAAAACTCCAAAACAACTGGTATTAGGACAGGCACATGAGGTAATTGACAAAAATTGTCCCATCTGTGAAAACGAATTAGATCCCAAACTTGATCATCAAATGAAGAAATCGAGTCAAAACCATGTTCAGGGATAAACATTCATCCCTGAATCGTTTGGTAAAAGTTTGTGGCCTTTTTTTGTGCAAATTTATTACTGTCAAACCCCAACGATAGGGCAAACGTGGCTTAGGATTGAGACCATTTTTGTTGTCTGAGGGGCATTTTTGTCAATTTCCCTAGTAAATAAGACAATAGCATAATACAACCCAAGTCTAAGCAATTAGCCAACAACAACAATAACAATGCGATACTATTGAATAACTAGTTCTCATTTATCCCAAAAAAGTGCACTAACAATTTTGCAACAACCAAAATTTGAAAAATAAAAAAAAAAGAAAGTTGGAACTTTTAACCAGTGTTGGTGTCGCAGATAAATCGACTTGTGTCGATGTAACAAGGTTGTTCTAAAGTAAGGACAAATGAAACTTGAAAGTAAGAAAGAAAAAAAACAAAAAAAAAAACACCAAATAGCAAAAATGTAGGAAAAGGTTAGAAAGAAACTTGAAAGAAAAATTAGAGGGAGAATGAAAATTGATGAATGTTTGGGGTGACTTGGTTGTAGAATGGAGTGATTTGGGGGTTTAAGGGTGAAAATGTGCGGATCGCGATAGCCAAACATGGTGTTTTGCATGACCCGACATCGATATCGTGATACCGAGGGTGGGTATCGTGATGCCCTACAATTTTTGGACCCCTAACTTTTGAAACTATTGATGGTATTACGATATCGAGGGATCGATATGACGATACCACTACTTGTTTGGCCAAATTTTATTTTTTGAAATTTCAGGGATATTGTGATTCAAGATATCGGTATCGTAATATCCACCTAATTTTTGGCCTCCCCTCTAAACTATTTGTGATATCGCGATACTAACTCATGGGTATTGCGATACCACTGTAATATACCCCAAAATTCATAATTTTTCAACCTAAACTCCTAACTATACAAAAATTAAATCTATAATACCCTAAATTTAACATGCACAAATTTAAAACCTAAACTAAACAAAATTAAATCGAGCCTCAATTCAATTAGTTTAGTTATTTACAAATCAAAACTAAACTAGACTAGCTCTCCAATGATACGTCATGCCCCCAAAGTGGAACTTTCGTGAGGTTCTATATACTTTGGCCTTTCGCTTGTTCATCATCGGGTTGATTAGGGCCTCCTTCAGAAAATGAACATATCGAACCCACCTTGACTTAGGCCGATTCGATATGTACATTTCAAGACAATTCTCACTGAAACAGAATCCAGTCCAATGCACTTTTCGAGGGATCATCAATTTCAAGATCACAAACTCAACTTGTTCTGAGCTCTCCACATCCATTTGAACATACCTCTGTTAGAGCACTTCTTCGACCGGTTCAGTTGTAGGGTTTCTTCTAAAACGTCCGAGAAGTGTGGCAACTCCTCCACAATTACCTCACTAGGGTTAGATATTTCCTCGATAACGCTCAACACTTCACTTAATTCTCTGTCCTCTATTCCTTGTTGACAATCGATGTTCAGGTCTTATTATTCAACAATTATATCGGGGGCCTTAGTCTCAACTTCTATAAAGTCTAGCTCTACACACTTGATAAACCGTAAAAGTAACATATTCTAAGCCCACATTTAGTATGCTTTTGGATGATTTAAGCCCTAATTTATGTAAAAAAGGTGCTCTTAATCCTTTCTTTTCATGTCTTATACTCAGGAAGCACCCGATGACGAAAAGAACGAGAAACGGGCTTAAAATGGACCAAGTTGGGCCAAGCCACGAAATCAACACGGCCTGGACTTCAAGCCACACGGCCGTGCCACCATTCCTACTAGAACACGGCCTTACCACGACTTACACGGTCGTGCCTCATTCAACAGTCTCAAACATGGCCTGGCCGCGATTTACACGGGCGTGTGCCATGGCCGTGCCTCTGCCATGGAGAAAAGCAATTCCATTCAGGAAAGGATACTTAGGGAGAAAGAAACGTGTTTCAAAAGCCTATAAATACACCCTAGGTACCCGGTGAAGGGAAAGGAAAGCTAGGCTAAAAAGCCAAGTCGAAAGGTCGATTTGTGGGAATCACTCGAGGATAGCCAGTTGATCCATCTTAAGAAGTCGAATTCTACTCAAGACGGAGGATCTCCTCTTCAAATTTCTGTGGGGTTTTAGGGATTTCTTATGTTTTGTGTTATCTTTTCTCTTGAGATGTTTTCCTTTATTGTTATGAACTAAACCTTCGGATACCCGAAGGGGATGAAACCTATGATGAATCTTGTTATTTGATTTTTGAATTATATAATAATAACTTAGTTTGTTCTTAATTGTGTGAACTTAATCCAAATCTAATGTGCTTAGGTGGAGGAGGAAGACCCTGCCTAAGAGTAGATCCAACATCATTAAGCGGAGTTGATCGCACGCCTAGAGATAGGGTGACGAGATTTTGCCGGATTAGGGTGAAACCTAATATGCGAGTCCACAGATCGATTTACTGCTATTCTAGGGGGTTATTATAAGTGAACAAGGGCTCCACTAATTAACCTAGGGTTAGACGTTATTCGCCTCGAGAGAGGGTTTAATATACGTTAGGGAGTTTCAGGGATCAAACTAAGTAAATAAATCATATGGTTCAAGGTTAGATAACAAGTGAAGTCTAGGTGGATTTTTCCTAAGGGTATCGCTTGAGTCAACTGAGTTTTTCCAAAAGTTATTTCTCGAATTCATTCTTTTTGTCTTTTTGTCTTAGCTTAGTAAGTAGATTAGTTTTAGTTTAACAACCATCACTTTATATTAAGGCTAAATAATAAAAAGACGGTGAGTATTGGTACTTTTAGTTCCTTTGGGTTTGATAATCCAGTCTTGCCTAAACTATACTACTGTTCGATAGGTGCACTTGCCTTTAATCGTTGTCAGAGTTGGTTTCCAGGTTCGATCAGTCTTTTATAAATTTTAAAACTCTGATTTACAGCGATCAAGTTGTTGGCGCCGTTGCCGGGGAACTAAAATATTAAGAAAACTTTATTTTTATTACATTAGCCACTATTTTTATTTTTCGCAATTTATTTTTATTTTTAGTTTTAATTTTAAATTTGCTAAATTTTCTTTCTTTCTTTTCCTAGCAGGTACCTCTAGTTTATGACTAGAAGGAACCCGAGAGGACCTTTAGAATACGACAGTGATATTGAAGCTACCGCTCAAAGAAATCGCAGAGAAATTAGGCGAGCCCTAAATTACCAAGGAGAGCGAGAAGACCGATCCAATCCTACTGAAGGGATGGACGAAAATAATCCACCACCACAAAACGATGTGGCAGATCAGAATGCTCCTCGTACTATGTATGATTATGCGAAACCTTATTTAACAGGGGCAGAATCGAGTATTGTTAGGCCTGCTATAGCTGCTAATAATTTTGAATTAAAGCCTAACACTATTCAAATAATTCAATAGTTTTGTTCAATTTGATGGTTTGCAGGACGAAAACCCAAACACTCATATAGCTAACTTTTTAGAATTCTGCGATACCTTCAAAATAAATGGCGTTTCTGATGATGCCATACGTCTTCGGTTATTTCCCTTTTCACTAAGAAATAAAGCTAAATAGTGGTTAAACTCGTTACACACGGTCAATCACTACATGGGAACAAATGACCAGAAAAATTTCTATTAAAATATTTTCCACCCGCCAAACGGCCAAGTTACGTAATGATATATCTTCTTTTGTGCAGATGGATTTAGAGACATTATACGATGCATGGGAGAGATACAAAGATCTCTTGAGGAGATGCCCACACCACAGATTACCATTGTGGCTCCAAGTCCAAACTTTTTACAACGGTGTGAATCCTTCAACGAGGCAATTAATTGATTCACCACGGTGGAACCCTGAATAATAAAACTCACGAGGCAAAGATACGAGTTTATTGAAGAGATGTCACTGAACAACTATCAGTGGCAAGTTACAAGAACAAGGCCAACAAAAATAGCTGGAGTTTACAACCTCGATGCAGTAACCATGCTATCAAATCAGGTAAAGTTGATGAATAAAAAGATTGATAGTTTGTGTTCTTCGCAGGTAAATCAAGTAATGTAGTGCAACGTAAGTGGAAATGTGGCAAATTCTGAGTACCCACCCTACCAACCAGGCATAGAGAGCGAATAGATGAACTATATAGGAAACAATTTCAGATCCAATAATAACCCATATAGTAATAATTATAATCCAGGTTGGAGGAACCACCCAAATTTTTCATGGGGAGGACAAGGAAATCAGAGACAACAACCTCCTCAAAATTTCCAAAATCAACCCTATCCATAGGAAAAGAAGCCGAGTCTTGAAGAGACGCTGAACAAATTCATAGCATCAGCAGAGGCCCGCTTCCAAAGGACTGAGACAACAGTAGATAATCAACAAACAACGATCAAAACGATCGAGAGTCAAGTTGGGGAATTTATTAAGTCAATTAAACAACTTACTGAGATGGTTTTCGAAATTCGATCAACAATTTTCTCTAAAAAAAATAGAACAGGTAAAGGCAGTTACACTAAGAAGCGAAAAGGAGCTAGTCGAACCAGAAAAAAGAATGCCACCCGTAAATGACAAAACACAGGATATGGAAATTGAGGATGTAATTCCAGTACATAAAGAAAGTAAACCACCGATCCCATATCCAGCAAGGTTGAAGAAAGAACGATTAGACTCCCAATATGGTAAGTTTCTCGAGCATTTTAAACAAATACATATTAACTTACCTTTTGTTGAAGCTATTTCACAGATGCCGACGTACGCGAAATTCTTGAAAGAACTCCTGACGAATAAAAAGAAGCTTGAAGAAATATCAATGGTGGAGCTTAGTGAAGAATGTTCGACCATCCTCCAAAACAAGTTACCAACCAAATTAAAAGACCCAGGAAGTTTTACTATCCCTTGTTTAATTGGCAGTTTAAATGTTAAGAAAGCATTAGCTGATCTGGGTGCCAGTATTAATTTAATGCCTTATAAGATGTTTAAACGACTAGATATTTGGGAACCAAAACCCACTAGGATGAGTATTCAGTTAGCCTATAGATCTATTAAATATCCTAGGGGAGTTATCGAAGACGTCTTGGTAAAAATTGATAAATTTATTTTTCCCGTTGATTTTGTTGTGCTTGACATGGATGAAGACATTGAGGTCCCCTTAATTCTAGGACGCCCTTTTTAGCTCTTTGCTAGGGTGTGTTATTGATGTAGGTGATGGTAAACTTGCATTAAGGATAGGTGATGAGGAAATTAGTTTTCAAATTTATGATGCCATGAAATATTCCAGAGAACAAGATGATTCATGTTATTTTGTTGATACCAATGACCATCTTGTTCAAAACTCTTTACAGAAATCCGCACGATAACACGATGGAACCGTGTCTCACTCAAGAAGAGGGGAAGAAGATGAAGCTTACGAGCTAAAATTATCATCAAAAAACAAGCAGAGAAAGAGAGCATCGAATTTGATGACGATTTCAAACAAAAACCCTCTGTTGATGAACCACCTAATTTAGAATTAAAACAAGCGCCAAAGCACCTAGAGTACGCATTCCTTGGGGAAAATTCTCGTTACCTGTAATTATCTCTTGTAATTAGAACCCAAGGAAAACAGAGTTGATACTGTAATTGAGAGGGCATAAAAAGCCATAGCTTGGAAAATCTCGACATTAAGGAATAAGCCCAACATTTTGTACCCACAAAATTTTAATGGAAGATGAGTACAAGCCATGTGTGCAACCACAAAGACGTCTAAATCCCAACGTAAAAGAAGTCGTGAAAGCCGAGGTAATTAAACTTCTAGATCTTTGGAATAATTTATCCTATTTCGATGATGAAGTGGGTGAGTCCTGTGCGAGTTGTTCCAAAGAAAGGAGGCATGACCATGGTAGCTAACTAAAAGAATGAACTAATTCCTACCAGGACAGTGATCCACAGTTGGAGAGTTTGCATAGATTATAGGAAACTGAATGACGCCACTAGAAAAGATCACTTTCCCCTACCCTTTATTGATCAAATGCTAGAAAGGTTATCAGGACACATGTACTATTGCTTCCTAGATGGACTCTCCGGCTATTTCCAAATCCCAATAGCTCCTGAAGATCAAGAGAAGACAACGTTCACATGCCCATACGATACGTTTGCTTATCGTAGAATGCCTTTTGGATTATGTAATGCTCCTGCTACTTTTCAGCGTTGCATGCTAGCAATCTTTGATGAACTCGTGGAAGATATCATGGAGGTATTTATGGATTATTTCTCAGTTTATGGTAATTCTTTCCATCTTTGCCTTAAAAATTTAAAACGAGTCCTAATGAGATGTGAGGAAACAAATCTTGTTTTAAATTGGGAAAAATGTCACTTCATGGTACAAGAGGGAATAGTATTAGGACATAAAATTTCTAGTAAAGGGATCAAGGTAGATAAAGCAAAGATTGAAACCATAGAAAGATTACCTCCTCCCAGTTCACTTAAGGCCATTAGAAGCTTTTTAGGACATGCAGGATTTTATAGAAGATTCATTAAGGATTTTTCTAAAATAGCTAAGCCTTTAATAAAATTATTAGAAAAAGATGTTCCTTTCAATTTTGATCAGGAATGTTTAGATGCATTCAATATCCTTAAGGATAAACTAATAAATGCTCCAATTATAATTGCACCTGATTGGAATCTACCCTTTGAACTAATGTGTGATGCAAGTGACTTCGCAGTAGGTACAGTTCTGGGACAACGAAGAGGCAAGCATTTTCAGCCAATTTACTACGCTAGCAGAACACTAACACCCGCACAAGAAAATTATACCACCACAGAGAAAGAATTGCTAGTCGTAGTTTTTGCTTTTGATAAATTTAGACAGTATCTAATATTGTCTAAAGTTGTCGTATTCACTGACCATTCAACTCTTCGTTATCTTTTAAACAAACCTGATGCAAAACCCAGACTCATATGATGGATTCTACTCTTACAGGAATTCGACTTAGAAATACAAGATAAGAAAGGAGCCGAGAATCTTGCAGCAGATCACCTTTCTAGACTAGAAAATCCACACACCAAAGAAATCGATGAAGATGAAATAAATGATTCGTTTCCCGAAGAACAACTCTTCTCTATAACACATTCTGAGGTACCATGGTTTGCTAATATTGTGAATTATTTAGCAGCTAACGTCTTGCCAAGGAAATTAACACATCACCAAAAGAAGCGATTCTTTTTTGATGATGAAAAATTATTACAGGAAGATCCCTTTCTTTTCGCATATGTGCGCATCGAGATAATTCAAGATGTTTTACAAAGACGAGCGAGCAAAATTTTGGAGCATTGCCATTTAGGACCATCAAGAGGATACTACAGATGGTATTAAGACAAAGACACAAAATACTCGAATCGCTTTTTTATTGGCCCACTCTATTTAAAGATGCCAATGGTATGTTACCTCGTGTGATAGATGCCAAAGAATAGGTAATATTTCTAAACGTGATGAAATGCCTCAAACATATATGTTATCATGTGAAATATTTGATGTGTGGGGTATTGATTTCATGGGACCATTCCTAGTTCGTTTGGAAACAAGTACATCCTAGTGGCGATTGATTACATGTCAAAATGGGTAGAAGCGGAAGCTTTACCTACCAATGATGCTAGGGTAGTAGTCAAGTTTCTCAAGAAATTGTTTTCCCGATTTGGCACACCGAGAGCCATCATTAGAGATAGGGGTACTCATTTATATAATACTCAATTTGTAAAAGTCCTAAAAAATATGGAGTATACCACAGACATGACCACCCCATATCATCCTCAAACCAGCGGGCAAGTTGAGGTAGCGAACCGAGAACTTAAGCGCGTTCTAGAAAAAACAGTTGAATCAAATAGAAAAGATTGGGCAGTTAAACTAGATGATGCTTTATGGGCCTATAGAACAGCATTTAAAACACCTCTAGGGACATCCCCATACAAACTTGTATACGGGAAAAGCTGTCATCTACCATTCGAATTAGAACACAAAGCTTTTTGGGCAATAAAATTTTTGAATTCTGACCTCAAAATTGTAGGAAAAAGAAGAATGATGCAGATGAACGAGCTGGACGAGTGGAGAACGGAAGCTTATGAGAACTTAAAACTGTACAAGGAAGCAACAAAGCGACGCCACGATGCTCGTCTCAAGAGATCAAAACAATTTGAAGTAGGAGACCTGGTCCTACTATACAACTCAAGGCTTAAATTATTTCTGGGAAAGTTAAAATCAAGATGGTCAGGCCCATTTATGATCAAAACAATTTTTCCATATGGCACCATCGAGGTAACTCATCCCACTAAACGCACATTCAAGGTAAACGGTCACCGACTTAAAATTTATAATGGTGCAGATTTTGGAGATATGAAAGAGGAGCTTATGCTCCATGAGCCTTCTTTTAGAACCGAAAACAGGGAAAGTCTAGCTTAAGACTATAAACAAGCGCTTCTCGGGAGGCAACCCGAGCACTAATTCACTAACATTTTATTTTTAAATTTTTATTTTTATTTCTTTTACTTAGCATCTAACTCCATACTAACTCAGACTAATAAAAGCCCAGGTTTTAAACCATACGGCTTTTGACACGGGCGTGCTAATGGCCGTGTGGAAGACAGGGGATAAAACACGAGCGTGCCAATAACCGTGCACAAACAGGGACGAATGATTTTTCCCACACGGGCTGCGACATCAGACCACGCCCGTGCCAACCTTCCGTCTGAGGCTACTGACTTATTAAGCACGGGCTGAACACGTCCGTGGCTTACAACCGTGCGAGGCTACTGACTTATCGAGCACGGGCTAAACACGCCCGTGTCTTACAACCGTCCGAGGCTACTGACTTATCGAACAGGGGTAACACACGCCCGTGCGACCTCACTGTGCCAACATACTATCAAATAAAACATGGGCGTGCTAGTTTACCCACGGCCATGTCAAGAACCCTGAAACGCGCCCAAATTTTGGAAATCACAAAAAGCACGGGCATTTTCAAATGAACACGGGCGTGGCGATGGACCGTGCCACCTCCCCTATATAAAATCCAACCGTCTTCCTCCCTAAAACCTAACCCTAGAATCAATTTTAAACACCCTTTTCTCCCAAATCCGGCTGCACATACATTCTCTCCCATCCAAAACATCCTCCCCTTGCCTTTTCTCTCCAAAAACCATCCAAAAACCGCTCGCACGCCCGCACCACAGCCGTGCCGCCGAACTCCATGCCCCTGCCACCGTCGTGTTAGTCCTGCAAAAACTCGCACCAACGCCGTGCTCCGCCCGTGCTTGATCGTCTCCCACCATCACAACCCCTGGTTCCCTTCACTACCTTAATTTCTTGACTAAAAACTAGATAAATATTATGCCATTTTACTTTATTCCTTTTGTTTAATATTAAGCATGAATTATATTTAGAGATTTCTCTCAAAAACTCATGAATAATTAGTAAAAATCTCTGATGAATTGGTTGCTGATTGGTTTCATTTTAGGAATAAACTTTTGCATTTGTTTTGATATACTTCTTTGGTTGAAAGAATCATTACTGTCAATATCCACTAATTACCATTTGGCTTGATTTAGTACGAAATACTTTGGCTATATTATTGTTAAGGAACTTGCTTTATATTTGATTATTTTTTCAGGTACAAATGTCGTCACCACGACCAAAGCGATCCACAGCTGCCCCAAGCAAGAAAAAAAGGGGCTCGGATCGTCTTCCACGAGTGCTTCTTCCGAGTTCAGGCATCCATTCCTCCAATTTTCTCAGAACACTCAGGAAGAGCGTTACAAAGCACTCTGGGATAGACCCATCGGCACCGGTAGGCGCATCGATTGGGATGCATTGGAACACGTCGGGCTTGCAATCGATATTCGAGCCTTTATTTCAACCGATCTGTGGGAGCAGTTCTTTTCCATCATCGAGCCCACATACATGGAGCTTACCCTCAAGTTTTGCACCACCTTCACTTTACAAACTGTGATAGCACAGTTTGATGATCTCGGCACGGTACAGTTCCGTCTAGGGGGTACGGTATGTCGACTGAACATACCATAATTCGGCACAGCTCTAGGACTTTACACACCAGAATTCATAGAAGAAAACCCACTTGACGATTTAAACCGTGAGCTCCACTGCACTCTGATCAAATGCTGGCAAAACCTACACCGCACTACAAGCACTTACGATCCAAGCCGCTCCAAGGCGACAGCGCTTCTCCCACCCCTAAGGTATATTCACGCCATTCTAGCTCACACCATCACAGGACGACGTGAGAGCACCGGCGTGGTTAACAAGCACGATGTATACTAATTATCGTGCATGGCATAAGGGCATGTTTTTGACCTAGCATATTTCATCGCATGCGCAATCCAGCATCAAACGGAGGCAGACAGGAAGGGAATTCTATCGATGGGCCCATATATAACAAGGCTAGCTCGACACTTTAACCTTCTCAACACCGATGACCAGAGGTCCTCCCTCACACTGATAGGTAATATGGCACCTCAGGGCATCCAGACGATGCTACACATGAGGATGATCAAACATCATCGAGGGATCGATCCCCCTCAATACCGATTAATGACAACCACAGACGAGAGGGAAGGCGAGGACACATCGATGATGTCCTACCACCAAAGACAGAGGTACCGATTCCGAGTCAGCGACCGTCCCGTACAGAACCATCATTAGCAGACATCTCTACACGGATTGACCAGTTCGAGCTGTATTTTACTGAAAACACTCGGTGTTTTGACGGGTTAGAGGCCACCCTTCAACAAATATGCCAGCACATTCATATCTCACCACCAGAACCACCACAGGACCCTGCCGAGGATGAGGACTTTTGAGTCATTTTATCTAGTTTTATTTTACTTTTAAGTTTTTTAATTTTAATTTTATTTCATTTTATTTTCTAGTTATTTTAATTTAATTTCGATTCATCTTGAGTTTGAACATTTTAATCATGCATTTGATAACTTTTATCATGATTATCATCAACTCCTTACCTTCGAGTGTTCCTAACATTTATTACACCCCAAAAGATTTCTAACTGATGACTTAGAAGTTTCAACGAGCAATAAACCACTACTCAAGTCATCAGCCAACACCAACACCATCTAGACGGACCATTACCACCACCAAAGACACAATCTCCTCTCAAGGAGTCCATCCATAATTCAGGAAGTTTCACTTTTCCCCATATCTTATGATTTTAATATTATTGTGCTATTATCTAACTTTGTACATTGAGGTCAATGTACATCTTAAGTGTGGGGGGGTGAACAACCTAAAAAGGCACCTAACAAAAACCCTGAATTTAGTCTTGTTTTTAAGTAATTTACTTATATTACTAATTAGGATGAAATTTCTGATGATTTATGATTTTTATTGATATGTTCTAGATTAAGTCATTGATAATTGTGCATTGATAATTAAATTTGAAGAATACTAGAGAATCAAGCATGATAAGTCTATTTTTTAGAAATTAAAAATTTTCTAGGTTGTCAAACTGAGTTTAAATATTACCTTGAAGTTTGAAATTTACAAGGTTGACATCAAAATACCCATAATTTTTGTGAGATTTTGAGCCTTATAGAGCATACATTCTTTTTCTTGCTCACTTTATTGATTATGAGTATGTCAACACTAATTTGTTATTCTAGAACTTGCATCGATTATACATGTCGAGACCACATTTTTTGATTTGAAACACAGAGATGATAAAGGCACCTAGGATCTAACCCACTTACTCCATAAAAAGCCTACCTTCACAAATTAACCCCTAGTGAACCCCCTTTAATCCTAACAACCCTAATTATTGACTCACCCACTTATATTAACCCAGAACCCCTTTGTTTTTGTTATCACCACTCCTTTTGACTACCCTTATATCGAGATTTGATTTGATTAATAACCTAACTATGTTTTCTATTTCAGTTATGTATTTTTAGTTTGTTCTTAAAAAAATCAAAAGTATATTCATTATTCATTATTAGTTGTGATTAAATGAGCTTATATGCTTGAATCCCAGATATCTAAGAAGAAGCTCGTAGTGTTAGCATTATTAGTTTTCAATTGATGTAATTATTATTAATCATTAGTTCTTAGTTAGGAACTTTGTCAATTCAATCTCGATTCTAACCCTCTAATTCAGCCTTACTCCACACCTTAACCCTAGCCCCATTACAACCCTAACAAAGACCTTTTGATTTGTGTTTCATCTCATATTTCAGTGGTGGAGATTTGATTTTCATGCAAGCCTATGGGATTAACTATTCATGTTTGACTTTTGAGTGCCTAAATTTTGAACCTTAAACACTTTGAGTGATTTGAGCGAATCTTTTGTGAGGATGTCAATCCTTGTCGATTCCGAATCAGAGGTAATTATTTAGATAAAGGGAAACACCTAAATTTTGTGCTACAGAATCTATGACTTATACTGTTTGAATTTTTAGGACACTTTGAATTGGATTATCCATGTATAAATTATCTATGAATTAGGATGAGACACTATCAATGACTATTATGAATTGAGGAAAGTTCGTTTTAATTGTAAGTTGAGAATTTTTCTTGAGGACAAGCAAAAGCTTAAGTGTGGGGGTATTTCATAAACCGTAAAAGTAACATATTCTAAGCCCACATTTAGTATGCTTTTGGATGATTTAAGCCCTAATTTATGTAAAAAGGTGCTCTTAATCCTTTGTTTTCATGTCTTATACTCAGGAAGCACCCGATGACAAAAAGAACGAGAAACAGGCTTAAAACGGACCAAGTTGGGCCAAGCCATGAAATAACACGGCCTGGACTTCAAGCCACACGGTCGTGCCACCATTCCTACTAGAACACGGCCTTACCACGACTTACACAGTCGTGCCTCATTCAATAGTCTCGAACACGGCCTGGTCGCGATTTACACGGGCGTGTACCATGGTTGTGCCTCTGCCGTGGAGAAGAGCAATTCCATTCGGGAAAGGATACTTAGGGAGAAAGAAACGTGTTTCAAAAGCCTATAAATACACCCTAGGTACCAGCTGAAAGGGGGGTGGAAAGCTAGGCTAAAAAGCCAAGCCGAAAAGGTCAGATTTGTTGGAATCACTCGAAGATAGCCAGTTGATCCATCTCAAGAAGCCAGAATTCTACTCAAGACGGAGGATCTCCTCTTCAATTCCTTCAGGGGGTTTTAGGGATTTCTTATGTTTTGTGTTATCTTTTCTCTTAAGATGTTTTCCTTTATTGTTATGAACTAAACCTTCGGATACCCGAAGGGGATGAAACCTATGATGAATCTTGTTATTTGATTTTTGAATTATATGATAATAACTTAGTTTGTTCTTAATTGTGTGAACTTAATCCAAATCTAATGTGCTTAGGTGGAGGAGGAATAGACCCTGCCTAAGAGTAGATCCAACATAATTAAGCGGAGTTGATCGTACGCCTAGAGATAGGGTGACGAGATTTTGCCGGATTAGGGTGAAACCTAATATGGGAGTCCACAGATCAATTTACTACTATTCTAGGGGGTTATTATAAGCGAACGAGGGTTCCACTAATTAACCGAGGGTTAGACGTTATTCGCCTCGAGAGAGGGTTTAATATACGTTAGGGAGTCTCACGGATCAAACTAAGTAAATAAATCATATGGTTCAAGGTTAGATAACAAATGAAGTCTAGGTGGATTTTTCCTAAGGGTATCGCTTGAGTCAACTGAGTTTTTCCAAAAGTTATTTCCCGAATTCATTCTTTTTGTCTTTGCGTCTTAGCTTAGTGAGTAGATTAGTTTTAGTTTAACAACCATCACTTTATATTAAGGCTAAATAATAAAAAGACGGTGAGTATTGGTACTTTTAGTTCCTTTGGGTTTGATAATCCGGTCTTGCCTAAACTATACTACTATTCGATAGGTGCACTTGCCTTTAATCGTTGTCAGAGTTGGTTTCCAGGTTCGATCAGTCTTTTATAAATTTTAAAACTCTGATTTACAGCGATCAACACTCTTCCATCGGAACATTCTCTCTAGATCGAAATTGGAGGAGTTCAAATAATTGGTCCAACCAATTCTTAATAGCTTTCACGTTATCTTGCAACTCAGGCATGGCATCCTCAAATGCGCTACCCCGAATGGTTAGGTAGGAATCTTCCTTAGGATCCTCCCAAAAAGCACCTCCATCCTTATAAGAATAAGAAGAATATGGGTCATACGAGCCATATGTTGGGTCACTACCTTTCCATCCTTGGTTGTAACTATCCACTCCACATACATAACCATAAAAATCATACAAAGGATCAAATCCTTGCCTCTCATGGTAGCCCTCATAATCCAAGCTGAACGTTGAACTACCATCTGTATCAGACACGAATGGACATTTGGGCCACCTAAAGTCGTCTTTAAACATAACTACTAGTCAATTATCAACAGGACAAAAACAAGAAAACCATTAAAATAAAGTACCGTATCTATAAACTTAACTATCACTAATTATATCCATAATAAGCATGCAACAATCACATAAAAATCACTAAATCTTACACCGAATCCCCGACAATGGCACCAACAACTTGACTACCTCTCCCCTACTCTTGTGAACGGGGGAGAGAAATCAACACTAAAACAAATATAACTATCATGACTTACTGCAAGTGTGACAGTTCATTTGTATTATTTGTAGTGTTACAATAGAACACTAGAGTATTCCAAGGATCAAACCTAAGAAAGTCAACAATTTAGTTGTTTCTATTCAAAAGTGCATGCAAGAAAGGAGTCTAGCTAGCTACTCACTAATTGCTATAGTACGAAAAATCATTATTTTGAGAGAAATTAAACTAGTGAATAACTTAAAACAAAAAAGACCTAAATTGTAAATAATGCAAAATATAAAACTACCAAATACGATAACAGATAGCGGTTGGTTGATTTCCATGTTAATTAACTCTCGAAATAGGGATTTAAATCGTTAACACTCCTAAATTGGCTCCATTTTACCTCTTAATCTTGACTTTACCAAATTAGAAAAATTAGTCTAGTTTATCTCTCAATCTTATCGGCTAACACGGGACTAATGAATTGCTGCCCAATAAGGTTACCTCTCAGTCTCACTTATCTTAATGTTCCCTTAGAGCCGCCAATCTTAAGTTTTGATGTTTATTTGATTTACTCCAATTTTATGATTTACTCCTTAAATCCTAGAATTAACTACCCAACATTTACATCAACCAACCACCTAGGGTTTAGCTACCTATTACCATATTAAAGCTAACAAGCATGAAAGAAACAACCATGAAAGCCATTAACATAAACTTGAACAAAAAGATGAAAGCTTTGGTTTTTAACTTAATAAACTTAAATAAAAAGAAACTAACAAAAAGATAAAGAAACAAGAAAAATAAAGATGACATCTTTAACAGATAATAAGAAAGAAACTGAAATCCATTAACCCAAATATGAAATTGTCATTACAAGCAAAGTAAAGGTCCTAAACATGAAAATAAACCTAGCTACAGTGATAAATAAATTAACTAACTACTATTAATACTAAAAAAAATAAGAAAATGTGCAGGAAAAGTAAACCCTAAACTATGGAAAAGAAATATACTCAACTCTTAAGCTAAAAGATGAAAGAAGACCTAAATTAAAAGGCTTTTTAACCCTAAAACTACAACCTCCTTTTCTTCAGCCAATTTTTGGCTTTTTAAAGCTGATTCTGACCTCAAAATGTTGCCTAAAATGCACCTCTTCATGTTTTATTTTATTGGTGCTTCGGGTGGACAAAGACTACCCCTGATGTCATTTTTTATCCTCATACGACTGGGATATCGCGATACCTAAGGTATGGTATCGCAATACCCAGGGGATGGTATCGCGATATCCCTATAAGTCTACTCAAAGGGTGTCTTTGGGGTGGATATCACGATACCCAAGGGTGGGTATGGCGATACCACTGTAGATGACTCATTTTCTTCTTCATTCCGGGTCTGACAAAGGTTTTACGATATCCAAGATCTGATATCGCGATACCTTTTCTTGTGGCATGGTTTCCACTCAATTTTGGGACACCAATATGCTCTTACGACACTCAATCACTCGTCGAGGTCCAAAAAACACCCTTGGCCAATTTGGGTCTCAAAATAGCACAAAATAATCATAAAAGGCATGAATAGCTAATTAAAGCTAAAGAACGAAAATTAAAATAACACCATGAAAAAAACATTAAAAGTGCTTGAGAACAAGCTCATTAAGTACAACGAGGAGCCTAATTAGACATATCTAATTACGGAAGATCAAACAACCTCACCATTAGATCATCAGCAACCACCTGTTGCCAAGACTACTCAACAGTGGACAAAAAATCCTTATGCCTACACCAAAAATTAAAAAACTTAAAAGGCTTTGGAGGAGAAAAGCAATCCTTATCCAACCAGACAAGGGAGAGACAATGGTCAGAAACACCCGGGGCAATGAACTCATCCCTCGAATTGGGAAAACACACCAACCGAGCAGGACTTACCAAGACTCTGTCAAGTCTCTTAGCAAGGGGAGAAGCAATCTGATGGTTAGACAGAGTAAACCTAGGCCAAGAAACAACATGATCAATAATCCCCAAACTATCAATTGCCTCTTGAAAGTCTCTCATATCAGTAGAAGCACATTGTGTACCATTAAACACAAAAATCTCTTCAAGAAAACGTATGACATTAAAATCTCCCCGAAGTAGCCAATGAGAGACATTAACCAAGGATTTCACCACACTTAAGTGAGTCTGATCGTTGTGTTTATGCGATCTCAAAGTCTTAAAATTTATAATGAGAATGATCGAACCTAGAAACTAACTATGACAACGATTTGAGGCAAGCGCACCTATCGAACAGTAGTATAGTTAAGGCAAGACCGAAATGTAAAACCCAAAGGAACTAAAAGTACTAATACTAACTTTCTTTTTATTATCTAACCTAAAATAAAGGGAATTTGTTGTTTAATCTAAATTAACTAATTATTAAACTAAAGACTCTAAGACAAAGAAGAATGAATTTGGGGAAAATACTAGTGGGAAAAGCCAATTGATAAAGACAATACCCAATGAAGAATCCACCTAGACTTCACTTGTTATCTAACTTTGAACCAGACGATTTATTCATTTGACTTGATCCATAAGATTCCCTAATGTATATTAAACCCTCTCTCAAAGCGAATAACGTCTAACCCTAGGTTGATTAATTGAAATCTCTTTCTAATTAAAACCCCTAGAATTGCATTAACTCGATCTATGGAATCCCATATTAGGTTTCACCCTAATCCAGCAAAATCTCGTCACCCTATCTCTAGGGACGCGATCAACTCCGCTTAACTATGCTAGATCTGCTCTTAGGCAGGGACTTTTGCTCCTCCACCTAAGCACATCAAACTTGAATCAATATCCCAGAAATATCGACACAAGAATTAAGAACACATAATTAAGAACAAGTCAAATATTTATCATATAGTTCAGCAAACGATAACAAGATTCATCTTAGGTTTCATCCCCTTCAGGTATCTGAGGGTTTAGTTCATAACAATAAAAGAAAACATCTCAAAAGAAAAGATAAAACAAAACATAAGAAATCCCTAAAACCCCCTGAAGGAATTGAAGGAGAGATCCTCTGTCTTGAGTATGATTCCGGCTTCTTGAGATGAATCAACTGGCTGTCTTCGAGTGAATCCCCAAATCTGCCTCTTTCGGCCTAGCTGGACGCCCCGACAGAAGGCTTCTGTCGACTCCCCTTTTAGGTTGCCCCCTAGGGTGTTTATATAGGCTTTGAGATGTGTTACTTGGCCTCCAAGTATCCTAATTTGAGTGAAATTCCTATTTGGGGGTTTAAATAGACTTTGGAATGTGTTTCTTTGCCTCTAAGTATCCTAATCCGAATAAAACTCATCTTGGCCGCGGCAGGGACATGGCCATGGCACACGCCCATGTGAATCGTGGCCAGGCCGTGTTGGAGTCCATAATGAGGCACGGCCGTGTGGTCTTGGGCCCAGGCCGTGTCGATTTTGTGATATGGCCCATTTAGTCTGTTTTAAGCCAGTTTCTTGTTCTTTTCATCCTCCGGTGCTTTCCTGAGTATAAAACATGAAAACAAAGGATTAAGAGCACCAAATTACATAAAATAAAGGATAATTCATCCAAAAGCATGCTAAATGTGAGCTTAAAATATGTTACTATTTTGGTTTATCAAATACCCCCACATTTAAGCTTTTGCTTGTCCTCAAGCAAAATTTTCAACTCATAATTAAAACAAACTTCCTCAATTCATGATATTCATCAATAATGTTTCATCATAATTCAAAGATAATTCATACATGGATAATTCAACTCAAAGAGTCCTAAAGATTCAACCAATCTAAGTCATACATTTTGTAGCATGAAAACATAGGTGTTTCCCCTTATCTAAATAATTACCTCTGATTCAAAATCGACAAGGATTGACATCCTCACTAAAGATTCACTCAAATCACTCGAGGTGTTTAAGGTTCAAGAAAAAGCACTCATAAGTCAAACATGAAAACTTAATCCCATAGGCTTGCATGAAAATCAAATCTCCACCACTATAATATGAGATGATACACAAATCAAAAGGTCTTTAACAGGGTTGTAACGGGGCTTGGTTAAAGGTGTGGATAAAGGCTGAATTAGAAGGTTAGAATCGAGACTGATCTGACAAATTACCTAACTAAAAACAATGAACTGAATATAAATAATTACATCAATTGAAAATTTGTACTAATAATACTCTAATACGAGCTTTTTCTAAAGATGTGAATATAGCTGTTTAGAGCTCATAGAAATAGAACTAATAATGAATGTACTTCATTTTTTTAAAACAAATCAAATACATAATAAAGGATGAATTTAACTACCGAAATAAAGATCATAGTTAGGCAACTGATCAAATCAAATCTCGATATAAGGGTAGTCAAAAGGAATGGTGATAACAACGACAAAGGGTTTCGGGTTAAAATTAGTGGGTGAGTCAACAAAAAGGGTTGTTAGGATTAAAAGGGGTTCACTAGGGGTTATGAAGGTAGGTTGTTAGTGGAGTAAGTGGGTTAAAACCTAGGTGCCTTTATCATCTCTATATATCAAATCAAAGGTGTGGTTTCGACATGTATAATCGATGCAAGTTATAGAATAACAACTCAATGTTGACACACTCATAATCAATTAAGTGAGCAAGAAAAAGAATATATGTTCTAAAGGCTCAAAATCTCACAAAAAATTATGGGTATTCGATGTCAACCTCGTAAATTTCAAACTTCAAAATAATATTCAAATTTAGGTAGAAAACCTAAAAAAAATTTTAATTTTGAAAAATAGACTTATCATGCTTGACTCTCTAGTATCTTAAAGTTTAATCATCAATGCACAATTATCAATGACTTAATCTAAAACATATCAATAAAAATCATAAATCATAGTAAATTTCATTATAATCATAATATGAGAAACTTACTTATAGAAACAAGATATAATTCAGGGATTTTCAAATAATACTATAGTTAACCCCCCACACTTAAGATGTACATTGCCCTCAATGTACAAATATAGATGATAGCAAAATTATAAAATCATAAGATAGGGAGAGAAGTGAAACTTCCTGAATTTTGGATGGAGTTAATGAAAAGAAACTGAATAGGATTGGCAGAGGTGAACGTGGGGGATCTCCTTGAGCCGTTTGAATTTGAATCCTCGAAGCAACCGGCTTGATTTTATTGTATCCTAAGCTAAATCTAAATGGCATGAAGAAAAAAGAAGAAAATAATAAATAAAATAAAAATAAAAGTAAATAATGGAAAATGAAAGAAGAAATACAACTGGAAAAGAAAAAGGAAGGAGGGGGTTTAAATAGAGATGCAGCCCGTGTTTTGGGAAAAATTGTAATATCCCGGGTTAGGGGCTATTTTGTTGTTGCATGATATTGCATGTGTTGGTGTGCTGTGTTGCTGTTTGTGTAGTGTCGGGGCTTAATTGTAGGCTAGGAGTGTGCCTGAGTAGGTAGGAAAATTTTAGTTTTTAGGCTTTATAGGAGGGGAGCCGATGGAGCCGAGGGATATGTATTTTAGTTGGAGTTTTATTGCACAAAAGAGAAGTCGGCAAGGTGGCAAGGCATGCGCTACTTGGGAGCTAGGTGTGGCGTCAATCGCATGAGGTGGAGATCTTGAGTTCAAGTCGCAGAGTTCCCCATTTTGGCTTCATTTTGGACGGCATGGAGGAAGAGGTAGAAGACAAGTAGAATTCTTCCTTGACTTGGTCTCCACATTCAAATGGAAGGTGGAGAGCAAATAGTGGAGGGAGACTTGGTAAACTCATTTGAAATGGGTGGCTTGGAGTGATTGCGGGGATGTGGCCGAATATTGAGGAGTGTTGGGGGTGTTGGCTCAGAAACTTGGATGCTTGTGGGAGAGGTTGGCCGGTTTTGGTAAGGGGGTAGGAGGGTGTGCCGAATGCATTTTGGCATTTTGTTTCTTTTGGTTGTTCGGTCACACTTGGTAAAAGAGAAAGTCTCTTTTTGGTCTTGGGTTAGCCGATTGTCAAGAGAGCTTCATCACATTTTCTTTTCTCAAACCGAAAGCTTCAAACAAAAATTTACTTTGCCTCTTCTTAATTTCCGTGCTTGTGGCCGAATATTCTCCTCCATTCTTCTTCTTTTGTCTTTTGGGGTAAACCGAAAGTGGTGTTCTCTCTTTCCACATTTTCCTTCTTTTGTTGAATAATTGGTAGCCAAAATTGCTTTGCTTTCTTTTACTTTGTGTTTAATACTCTCTTCTCTCCCTCTCATAATTTCTTTATTTTCATAAGAGCCGAAACTTACCATTTTCTTCCCAACCGATTTCTCCATTCATCTTTTCATCTCTTGTCGAAACCCTACTCACATTTCGCAATCTTTTCTTTCTCTCATTGCTATCCAAGTTGAATTATTTTTCTTGTGAAGAGTAGGCCGAATCTCCTCTCTCCCTTGTAGCTCTCTTGGCCGAATATCGTTGAAGGGTGGATCTTGGTTGGTTGTTCAACCCTTGAACAAGGTAAGTGGGATGGCCGAATGGCCATTTGTCCCTCTCTTGTCTTTTCTTTGGTTATGGTTTGGTTAAGGGTCGAATATGGTTATTTTGGAAGGGTATTAACCTCTTCGTTATAGGGTCATTGGAGTGTGGAAGCAAGCAAGAGGAGCCGTTTTTCTATTAACCGATTGTTAAGTGGTGGTAAGAGGATTATTTGTTAGACTATTCTTTTGGATTTCAATAAGATAAGGCTTCAAGTGTTTTAACTCGTTTCTTTTAGGGGTGGCCGATTGTTAAAGGAGAACCACTGCTTGGTTCAGGTTTGGTAGGAAACCAAATCATCTTTAAGGTAAGGGATTGATATTAACCCCTTTGGGTTTGATAGTAACCTCTTTGGTTAATTGATGTTGGCCGAATGGTATAGATGCCTAACTCCTATTTGACCGATTGTAGGAGCAAGTAATCAAGGAGCCTAGACCGTTTCTTTTGGTATTGGAGATTGTGCTTTAACAGGTGTGTAAACTAACACACTTCTGTTTTGTAATATGATTGATAACCTGTGTTGTAATTAGTGAAACAGTGATGATTGATATGATACCCTATTGGGTATGATCTTGGACTCGGGTAAGTCAGTATTATTATGAGCTTACTAATGATCTATATAGTATCATGATTATGGATGTATGTGATATGGGATATGATGTTAAACATATTAGCATGATATGCATGACTTGTATGATATACATGATCACATGAGTATGGCATGATGATGGGAGATATGAGTGGAGGGAGAATGATGATATCCGTGTCTTTGGGACATTGTGTCTTTGGGACACCAGAGGTTTGGCACCTCCAGTGGTTTGGTACCACAGTTGATTTTGTGACTTCGGTCACCAGTGATTTGGTATCACATTTGTGTCTTTGGGACACCAGAGGTTTGGCACCTCATTGCGACTCGTCCCTGTGGTTAACACCACCGTGGGTTGGCCCCACTTTGAGATATGGGATCGCTCGCTAGTGATTTGGTATCACGCGATGGGTTGGCCCCATCATCGGATTTGTGGATCGCGGTCACCGGTGATTTGGTATCTGCTTGTGTCTTTGGGACACCAGAGGTTTGGCACCTCATTGCGACTCGCCCCCGTGGTTAACACCACCGTGGGTTGGCCCCACTTTGAGATATGGGATCGTCTCGCTAGTGATTTGGTATCACACGATGGGTTGGCCCCATCATTGGATTATTCGTGACTTTGGGTCACCAAAGTGGTTTGGCACCACACTTATGGATATCGTGACTTGGGTCACCGGTGGTTTGGCACCACCAAAGTGGTTTGGTACCACACGGGGTAGAAAGGTGATATGGATGGTTAGGATCGGGGTGCATTGATTATGTTGCTATGATATGATGTGTGTTAGCATGTTGTATTATCGGGAGTGGGATTTATGCACTGAGTCTTGCGACTCACCCTCTCCTTTGACTTTTCAGGTGACGCTTAGACGCGGACATGGAGCCGGGATGGACTCGAGGTGCTCATGCCATGCTTCAATAAAGATTTGCTCAGACTTTACAAAATTTGGTACTTGGGTTTATTTATTACTATTTGGTTTTATTTTGGGTTGTAAATGGCCTTTAAATTTGGTTTTACTGTGTTTATGCTTAAAGTAGCTTTCTAATATGCCTTAACAAATTAATTGAGTTAAAATTGCTAAAAACTTGGAAGGTCAACGATTTCAAAACTATAACGCAATGTGTTTTAAACTTTACCATTGGGTATCACTCTAAAACATTAAAATATGACAAAGCAATCATGCCAAGATTTCGAAAAGTATAAAATATGACAAGGAGTTTCTCATCGAATCTTTAACCAGAAACCTAACCCTTCAAATGCGTTTTTCCCCGTAACATGCCAGATTCGGTCGTGGTGTATTGACCGGGTTTGGGGTGTTACAAAAATTTTGTCCTGTTGCCACACGTCTATAGCCACACCCCTTTTACCTACCTATGGTACCCACACGGCCATGGCCACGGCCGCGTGCAAGGCCGTGTGAGTATGGAAAACCTACACCTAAACATGGAAATAAATAAAACTAAACTAATTAGTAGGGTTAGTGCTCGGGTTGCCTTCCGAGAAGCGCTTGTTTAAAGTCTTATGCTAGACTTACCTCTCATTCGCATAATCAGGGTGGTTTGAGGAGGTGAAAGTCCTTTCTCATGCTATCTATTCGGTTATTGATGTAAAGTTTAAGTCGAGTAGTGTTTACCTTAAAGGTGCTAATTTTAGGACTAGTTACCTCGACTGTTCCATCTAGGAAGATTTTGAGTACCTGATCTCCTATCTTAAGCTGGGTTGTCCCATCGTTAAGTTTCTCGTGGATTTGCCTCATTTTTTCTTCGTGTATTTCTTTGAAGTGTATCTTCCACTCATCTAGTTCATCGATCTGAAGCTTTCATTCCTCATGAATTTCTTCTTTATTGACACGAGGTCTAGGATCTGGCATCTGCGAAAGAGCTTCAAGAAACGGCAAGTTAATATGTAACTTCTTTGGAGGGTTAAGAGATTTACCGAATTGCTCCTCTGTACGGTCTTTCTTTATCGCATTGGGGTATGGCACACGAGCTTGGTACTCTGTATTCACCAGGTTCGGTACATCATGGCTTACCTCATCCTTACCTTCACTTACCACAGGCTCTTGCCTCGGGTCAGATTCCACTAACCTTTCACTGTCATAAGCTGTTACGACTTGAATTTGATCTTTTGGGTTAGTTTCAGTGTTGCTTGGCAAGCTTTCTTGTGGTTGTTCTGAGATCAGCTTAGCAAGTTGCCCGATTTGATCCTTGAGCTCCTATGTCGATTTTTCAAGTTGATGTTTAAAGGATGTCTCCGTATTCTGAAAACGTGTTTCTGTGGCTGTTATGAATTTTGTCAGCATCTCCTCAAGGTTCGGCTTCTTTTCCTGTGGGTAGGGCTGTTATTGGAAGTCTGGAGGAAGTTGCGGTCCTTGACTACCTTGATCATCCCACGAGAAATTGGGATGGTACCTCCAACCTGCATTATAAGTGTTACTATAAAAAATGTTTTGAGGTCTAGAATAGTTACCCATATAGTTAACTTGCTCGCTCTCCATGCTCTGTCTGTAGAGTGGGTACTCAGGATTTGCTACGCCTCCGCTTGTTTCGTACTGCATAGCTGGATGTACCTGCGAAGAACCGTATACACCATAAAATTTTTTATGTAACATCTCTACCTGATTTGATAGCATGGTTACTGCGTCAAGGTTGTAAACTCCGGCTGCTTTTGTTGGCCTTGTCCTCATAACTTGCCACTAAAAATTATTCAGTGCCATCTCCTTTATAAACTAAAATTACCAGTCAAAAGCAAATAAAAGAAAAAATTAGCAAAATAAAAATAAAATTTAATTGCAAAAATAAAATATGGCTAGAGTAATAAAAATTGAGCTTTCTTAATATTTTAGTTCCCCGGCAACGGCGCCAAAAACTTGATCGTTGTGTTTATGCGATGTCAAAGTCTTAAAATTTATAATGAGAATGATCGAACCTGGAAACTAATTATGACAACGATTTGAGGCAAGCGCACCTATCAAACAGTAGTATAGTTAAGGCAAGATCGGAATGTCGAACCCAAAGGAACTAAAAGTACTAATACTAACTTTCTTTTTATTATCTAGCCTAAAATAAAGGGAATTTGTTGTTTAATATAAATTAACTAATTATTAAAGTAAAGACTCTAAGACAAAGAATAATGAATTTGAGGAAAATACTTGTGGGAAAAGCCAATTGATAAAGACAATACCCAAGGAAGAATCCACCTAGACTTCACTTGTTATCTAACTCTGAACCAGACGATTTATTCATTTGACTTGATCCGTAAGATTTCATAATGTATATTAAACCCTCTCTCGAAGCGAATAACGTCTAACCCTAGGTTGATTAATTGAAATCTCTTTCTAATTAAAACCCCTAAAATTGCATTAACTCGATCTATAGAATCCCATATTCGGTTTCACCCTAATCCGGAAAAATCTCGTCATCCTATCTCTAGACGCGCGATCAACTCTGCTTAACTATACTAGATCTACTCTTAGGCAGGGACTTTTGCTCCTCCACCTAAGCACATCAAACTTGAATCAATATCCCGGAAATATCAACACAAGAATTAAGAACACATAATTAAGAACAAGTCAAATATTTATCATATAGTTCAGCAAACGATAACAAGATTCATCTTAGGTTTCATCCCTCTCAGGTATCTGAGGGTTTAGTTCATAACAATAAAAGAAAACATCTCAAAAGAAAAGATAAAACAAAACATAAGAAATTCCTAAAACCCCCTGAAGGAATTGAAGAAGAGATCCTCCGTCTTGAGTATGATTCTGGCTTCTTGAGATGAATCAACTGGCTATCTTCGAGTGAATCCCCAAATCTGCCTCTTTCAGCCTAGCTGGACGCCCCGACAGAAGGCTTCTGTCGACTCCCCTTTTAGGTTGCCCCCTAGGGTGTTTATATAGGCTTTGAGATGTGTTACTTGGCCTCCAAGTATCCTAATTTGAGTGAAATTCCTATTTGGGGGTTTAAATAGACTTTGGAATGTGTTTCTTTGCCTCCAAGTATCCTAATCCGAGTAAAACTTCTCTTGGCCGCGGCAGGGACACGGCCATGGCACACGCCCGTGTGAGTGGTGGTCAGGCCGTGTTGGAGTCCATAATGAGGCACGGTCATGTGGTCTTGGGCCCAGGCCGTGTCGATTTTGTGATATGGCCCATTTAGTCTATTTTAAGCCCGTTTCTTGTTCTTTTCATCCTCCGATGCTTTCCTGAGTATAAAACATGAAAACAAAGGATTAAGAGCACCAAATTACATAAAATAAAGGATAATTCATCCAAAAGCATGCTAAATGTAAGCTTAAAATATGTTACTATTTCGGTTTATCAGAGTCCATAATCATTTTTTTTCCATAGGATCATTATTAGTATATATAGCTGTTAGGAAAACAGAACACCCTTGATAGACAACCTTACATGTAATTGTAACAGCCCGGTTTAGACCCTAGTCGAAACAGTGGTTTTGGGACCACAAATCCAAGTTAGAAAAATATTTTAATATTATTTTCCGAGTCTACAGCATGTGAATTGGTATGTGTAAAATTTCCGTGATTTAATTTGATCGTTTATGTGCTTAATTTGCAAAAAGGACTAAATCGCAGAAAATGCAAAATTGTCCTTCTATTTGAATAATGGCCGAATTGATGTGTCTTTATAAAGAGGAGGTCCTTATGTTGTTATTTAACCATTGAATGCATTAAATGACAAAGTTGAACATTACTTAGTGGATTTTAAATGATATTATAAAGGTTAAAAATGGAAATTGATAATTAAATGATGTAATAATAAAACAAAAGTATGAAAATAGGCCATTATGTTTATCTTTGGCCGATAATAACAAGAAAAGAGAAGAAAAAGACTAAGCTAGGGTTTGGATTTGATATTTGGTGATTAAGGTATGTGTTTTGATCCATTTTTGACAATTTATATGTTTTTTTTTATTGTTGCTTAGCATTTTATTAAGCCCATGCCTCAATTTCTGATTTTGATGAAGATTGTGAGTTAAGCCATTTATGAATTAGTGAGTTTAATTGTAACACCCCTAACCTGTATCCGTCGCCAAATTAGGGTTACAGGCATTACCGGACAGATCAGAAACTTTTACAGACAATTCATAATATAAATCATCAATCACAATCAACGTGTCCCTTCTATAGGTCAATGAGACCTTAATCATTCTTTAGAATAGGGTCGGGACTAAATTGAACACTTATTAAAATTCTCAAAAATTTAAAACTTTTTCTAAGTCACAGAGGTCACACGCCCGTGTGGGTAGGCCGTGTGCCTCCCATGATTACTAGACACACCCATGTGTCCTGGCTGTGTCAAAATAGAGCATGTATATTGACTTATCCACACGGCCACTAGACATGCCCGTGTACCCTAGCCGTGTGCTCATAGGCTAGATACTGACTTATTAACACGGCTACAAGGCATGTCTGTGTGCCAAGGCCGTGCACACTTAGACTAGCTACTGACTTAATCCCACGGCCACTAGGCACGCCTGTGTGCCACGACCGTGTAGGCAAAACAGGCCATTTGCAAGGCCAAAATGCCGCCCTTACTTGGGTCAAACCTTCAAGCAATGTACCAATCCATTTTATGTACAATTAACAACCAAAGACATGTCAAATTATCAACAATTCTCCACATCCAATCTCATATCTAATCATGCCAATTTGTAAAACTAAATCATATATATATACATTAGCATGGTTTAACCACATTTACCCTTCATAGAAACATTCTTTTGATCAAACATGCATACTCATAATGCATTCATATGCTTACCATAACTTTGACTAATTCATTGGCTATCAAACCATACCAAACTATGCATTATATAACACATTTACTCATACATAATACCAACACTTATTAAACCACATCTCATGGCTACTTTATACACATTTCAAAGATAATCCAAGGTGACTAGCCTATACATGCCATATCTAGCTATATACATTTCCAAAAGATGCCAAAATAAGCTTAGGTAGTGTCATGACGATCCTCGATGGTCCCGAGCCTTCAGTAGCTTTGACGATCTATAAAATAGAGCAAACACACACACAGAGTAAGCTTTCAAAAGCTTAGTAAGCCATATACAAATAAACTTAGCATAATATGCACATAACCAAAATAACATAATAACATTATTGGTTCTCATAGCAAATTCATCTCATATATTCTTTGGCTCAATTGCTAGGCCATATCTTACCATAATCTTCAACTCAAATATAACTCAAATATCACATATACATATGGCTCATTCAAACATATCTTCACATATTATCTCATCATTTCAAAACACATATTCATCATAGTAAGTTCATATAGACACTTACCTTTCATACTCACTTAGTGTACATGTCAAACGTACCTGAAACGAATATACAAATCACATAGTCGTTCGTATCTCGAATTTTCCAGTTGAACCATTCAAAATCTAATAGGATACTCAGAATGCTCGGAATAGTCGTACAATGGCAACGTCCCAGACATGGTCTTACATGTAATCAGATATTGATACCACTGTCCCAGACAGTGTCTTACACAAATCAAATACGATGCCAATGTCCCGGACATGGTCTTACACGTAAATCTCATATCGATGCCAACATCCCAGACGTGGTCTTACACGAAATCTCGAATCAATGCCAATGTCCCAGAAGTGGTCTTACATGATATCACATAACAGACACCTATGCCATGACATAGTTAATCCTATCTATTCCTAGGTTCTTACGGGACTTCTCGGATGTTAACAATATGTCAATCTTATTTCAAATTTCATATATACAACATCTCATATGCATTCATCATCATCAATAGTCATATGAACATTCATAATTCAATACAAACACATTTATTTGTATATCGACTTACATTGGATTCGGATATTCGTTCAGACTCGGTTATTCGACTACTTCCGCTTTCCCGCGATCTAAGTCCGTTTTCTTCGGTTCTTGATCTATACATATTCAAATTTAACCCTTTTATTCATCAACTTATTCAAATCAATCCAACAACACATATTTAAGATAATTTACAAATTAACCCCCACATTTTCACATTTAGACATTTTAGTCCCTATTTCAAAAAATCATCAAATACACAAAATCACCATATACCCATGCTTAGAAAAATATTCATATATCTCATACAAGTCCATACATTTCATTTATTTCACAATTTAGTCCCTCAAAATGCTATTTTCACAATTTAGACCTAATTAGCTAAATTCATCAAAAAAATCAAGAACAAAATATGTTCATTAAACACATATGTTTCATTTAACACCTAAACTCATCACAAAACTCACCATTTCATCAATGGCACATTTCATAAACAACATCAATTCTCAAAATTACAACATGGGTTTTATAGTATACGAAGCAACGATTGCGAAAATGTAGAAATTATCGAAAATGAATCAAAAACTAACCTTGAATCAAACCTAAACCGTGGTCGAAACCCTTGCTCAATCTTTTATTTCTTTTCTTTTAATATCCGGTTAGAAAGAATGAATAATAGATGAACACTTTCATCTTTTTGTTTTATTATTATCATAATATTAATCTAATCACTAAATTAACCTTATATTAAAAATTTGTACATGTAAAATCAAAGGCATTTATGACCTTTATCCATCCACTATCTAAATATTGGTACAATTGCCTCATATGGCCACCACTTTAAAAACCACATCACATAGATGCTTTAACAAATAGCAAAAAAATTTTGCATTTAATGTAATTTAATCATTTTATCAAATTAAACACACAGACATACAAATTAACTTACGAAACTTTAACACATACTAAATCACACATCAACAGCACAGAAAATAATATTAAAATATTTTACTGATTCGGATTTGTGGTCTCGAAACCACTGTTCTGACTAGGGTCTAAACTGGACTATTACATTAATTATGTTAATTGATGAATTATGAAATATATGAGTTGGATTAATATGTTTTGTATTGAGATTTTTTGATAAATTTGAGTATTTTGGGCTAAATTGTGAAAATGAGAAATTGATGGGCTAAAATGTGAAATAAATAAAATATATGGGCTTATATGAACTAAAGGAATATTCGGCCAACCTATGATATTGTTAAATTATGAGTATTTTGTGATTTTATGAAATAGGGACTAAAATGTCAAAATGTGAAAATGTGAGGGCTAATTTGTAAAATTCCCTAAATATGTGTATATGGATTGAATTGAATGATTTGGTAAATGAATAAGCTAAATTTGAATGTGTATAGATCAAGAACCAAAGAAAACGGAATTAGATCGGGGAAAATCTAAAGTGGTCGAGTAATCATTTATTTCCATCCGAATCCATACGAGGTAAGTCTATATACAAATAAATGTGTTTGAATTGAATTATTATTGCTTATATGTTAATGAATGTGATGAATGGCTAATGGAGCTGAATATGTGAAATCCGAGAAAATTTCGATAATGTGATAACATCCGAAAAGCCCCGTAGAACCATAGGAATAGTTAGGATACATATGTCATGACATAGGATTTCGATATGAGTTATTGTGTAAGACCACGTCTGGGACGTTGGCATTGATTTGTGATTTACATGTAAGACCATGTCTTGGACATCGGCATCGTATTTGATTTCGTGTAAGACCCTGTCTGGGACAGTGGCATCGATATTGATTAAATGTAAGACCACGTCTGGGACGTTGGCATTGTACGAGCTTTTCGAGCTATCCGAGTATCCTGTTTGATTTCAAACGGTTCAACGGGCATTCCGAGAAATGAATGAGTATACAAATGTGCATCCGATTTCCGGTAAGTATGTATGTATATGAAATTTGAAAATGAAAGGTATGTATGTATATGATCATTTAATATGTGAGCTACATTACATGATATGTGATTATGAGCAAGTGAACATGATCAAATGAGATATAAGAGAAATATGACTTGTGGTTGTGTTATACCATGAACTATATGTATGAAATGGTTTATAATTGTCCTATGTGATAAGTTTATTTGTATATGGCTTACTAAGCTTTTGAAGCTTACTTTTTGTGTGTTTGCATTATTTTATAGATTATCGAAGCTACTGGGAGCTCGGGGATCGTCAAGGATCATCACCACACTATCCAACTCTATTTTGGTACCTTTTGGAAGTGTAAATGTTAAAAGTATGGCATGTATAGGCTAGGACTAGTGTGATATGTTTTGAGATATGCATTTTATAGTCATGTGATATGGCTTGCTTGTGGAAGAAAATATGGTTTGGATGTGGTACATGATTTGTGTTAAGTAATGGTATGTTTTGATGTTTACAAAATGACCAAAAGAAATGGTCAATTTTGGTAAGTTTCATGGTTGATTTGGGAAATTGATATGATGAGAAATGCTATGAATTGAAATGGATTAATATGATGTATGAATTACATGTTTTTGATGTGATGTTGGTACTTTGAATTTGTATGTTTGATTTGGATTTGTATATGGAAATGAATGATATTGTTACAGGTCAAATTGTACATGATTTGGTATGTTTTTGGCTGCCTTTGGGACATGAATCGATGCTTGTTTGATGCTTGTAGGTATGACCAATTTTGGGTGGCAAATTGGCCTTGTAAATGGCCTATATTTTCCCATACGGTTGAATACACGAGTGTGTGTCTCGATCGTGTCTCTCAAGGTTGTAATTCGAAGCAAGCCAGGATGCCACATTGGCGAGAAGCATGAGCGTTTGCCAGACCGTGTGACCTAAGTCAGTGTTGCACACGGGCTGAGACATGGTCCAAGGCACGGCCGTGTGAGGCACACGGCTTAGCCACATGGGCGTGAGTCCTATTTTGAAAGAAAAATTTTCTAAGTTCCACAAAGTTTCCGTATAAGATTGGTTTAGTCCCGAACCTTCTCTAAAGCATGTTTTAAGGTCTCGTAGACCTTCTAAAGGAACTATATGAGTATGAATTATTATGAAATGATGTTGTATGATTGATGTTGTGAAATGAGCGTAAAATATTTCGATATATTCGGTAATGCCTCTTAACCCTAGTCCGGTGATGGATACGAGTTAAGGGTGTTACAATTTGTTGGTATCAGAGCTACAATTTAGTCGATTCTAGGACTAACGTAGCGTGTGAGAGTCTAGCTATACATGCCATATATACGAACTATGATAGTGTGATGAATCCTGACAGATAAAATGTGTTTTCCGTATAGTAAATGGATCCCGAACGAGCCGTAGCTGACGATGTTGAAAGTAATGCGCCTGCTCCCGCTCAAGGGACAGCGCCGTCTAATTCTAGACTAGTTACTAGCGGTCAGGAAAGAGAGGTTAAACAAGCCTTCTTCCAAATAATGAATAAGTGGTTCACTCAGTATGTTAGAGCAAATCCGGCTGTTCCTCATCCTCTTCCCCTGCAAGTTCCCGTAGGTCCCCAAGTTAAAGATTCGATTTGTCTGAATAAACCTCCAATTGATAAGATTAGAAAATATGGGGCTGAAGAATTTCGTGCTACTACTGATGATGATTCTGAGAGAGCCGAGTTCTGGCTTGAGAATACGATTCGGGTATTTGATGAGTTGTCATGTACCCCTGATGAATGTGTTAAATATGTCGTTTCTTTGTTGAGAGATACAACTTACCAATGGTGGAAAATTCTGACTTCTGTTGTTCTGAGAGAACGAATTACCTGGGATTTCTTCCAGACTGAATTCCAAAAGAAATAAATCGGTGAGAGATTTATAGATCGTAAACGGAAAGAGTTTCTTGAATTGAAATAGGCCGTATGTCCATGTATCACGAGAGTAGCGAGAATTTGTGAAATCGAGCCAAGATACACGAGAATGTGTCTCGACCGAGGTAATAATGTGTAAACGGTTCAAGACAATTTTGAATGAAGATATCTCGCTTGTTAGTCGTAATTCGGAAATAAAAGAATTCGTTGTGCTTGTTGACCGAGCGTGTAAAGCTGAAAAACTCAGGAAAGAGAAAAGAAAAGCTGATTCGGAAGCTAGAGAGGTGCGCAAATGAACAACGAGTAAGTCATATCAGTCGGCATCAAAGAAATTCCGAGATGATTATACCTGTTCAAAGGCTAATGTGGGACATTTGAGTAGAGATCGTGCAAGATCATATTTGAGCTTCCGAGCTCCAGCTACTTCGATTGCAAGTGTTGGAAATGTCAGATCTGAGCGACCCGAGTGTAGACATTATGGTAAAAGACATCCGGGCAATTGTCGATTAAATGATCGAGCTTGTTTCAAATGTGGATCTTTAGATCACTTTATCCGAGACTGTCCCAAGTCTGTTGAGCAAGAGATTGTACAGAATTCAAAGTCGAATAACGCTTCAGCTAGGGGTAGACCTCCCAGAAACACGATAAATGTGAGTGGTAGCCAGAGAGCTACGAAAGATACAGCTACGAGATCTGAGGCAAGAGCACTTTCCAGAGCTTATGCTATTTGCGCTCGCGAAGAAGCTTCATCTCCAGACGTCATTACCGATACTTTTATTCTTTATGATACTTCTGTGATTGCATTGATAGATCCAGGGTCTACTCATTCATATATATGCATGAACCTAGTACCCAGTAAGACTTTGCCTATAGAGTCTACTGAATTTGTAATTAGAGTATCGAACCCCTCGTGCAAGTGTGTTCTGGTTGACAAAGTGTGCAAGAATTGTCCGTTGATGTTTCAAGATATATGTTTCCCGACTGATATAATTTTATTACCCTTCGATGAGTTTGATATAATTCTGGGTATGGATTGGCTAACATTGCATGATGCTGTTGTGAATTGCAAATGGAAGACTATTGATTTGAGATGTCAGAATGATGTACGGATTGAGTCCAGTGATTTAAATGGGTTCCCGGCTGTAATATCTTCGATGAAAGCTCTGAATTATGTGAAAAAGGGATGTGAAGATTATTTTGTGTATTTTATTGATACGATAGTGACAGAAAAGAAAGTTGAATCTGTGCCAGTTGTTTGTGAGTTCCCTGACGTATTTCCTAAAGAATTACCGGGATTACCTCTGATACGAGAAGTTGAGTTTGGCATTGAGTTAGTGCCGGGGACGAACCTTATCTCAATAGCTCTGTATAGAATGGCTCGGCTGTAACTGAAAGAATTGAAGTCTCGGTTGCAAGAATTGATGATGAGGTTTCAGACGATCGAGCTTTTCTCCTTGGGGCGCTCCTGTTCTGTTTGTGAAAAAGAAAGATGGCACAATGAGAATGTGCATTGATTACCGTCAATTAAACAAAGTGACTATTAAGAACAAATATCCTCTGCCCAGAATCGATGCTTTGTTCGATCAGCTGAAAGGAGCTACTGTGTTTTCAAATATAGATCTGAGATCGGGATACTATCAGTTGCGAGTAAAAGATTCAGACATTCCAAAAACTATTTTCAGAACGAGGTACGGGCATTATGAATTTTTAGTTATGCCTTTCAGACTAACAAATGCTCATGCTGTCTTTATGGACTTGATGAATAGAATTTTCAAACCGTATTTAGGTCGATTTGTTGTTGTATTCATTGACGACATTTTGATTTATTCGCGTGATGAAATTGAGCATGCCGAACATTTGAGAATTGTGCTACAAACTCTGCGTGATAAGCAATTGTATGCAAAGTTTAGTAAATGTGAGTCCTGGTTGCGCAAAGTTGGCTTTTTGGGGCATATTGTGTCAGCATCTGGTATACGTGTTGATCCGAGCAAGATTTCAGCTATTTTAGAGTGGAAGCCTCCGAAAATGTGTCTGAAGTCCGTAGTTTTTTGGGACTTGCTGGTTATTACCGACGGTTTGTAAAAGCTTTTCAATGATTGCAACTCCGTTGACGAGATTGCTTCAGAAAGATGTGAAATACGAATGGTCTGAAAAGTGTCAGAAAAGCTTTGATCACTTGAAAGCCCTTTTGATTGAAGCTCCAGTTTTGGTACAGCCAGAATCGGGTAAAGAGTTCGTGATTTTTAGTGATGCTTCGTTAAACAGTCTGGGTTGCGTCTTGATGCAGGAAGGCAAAGTTATAGCTTATGCCTCGAGACAATTGAAACCGCATGAAAAGAATTATTTGACGCACGACCTTGAGTTAGCTGCGATCGTGTTTGCTCTAAAAATTTGGCGCCACTATCTTTTCGGTGAGAAATGTAATGCCCCAAATTTGGGCCTAGTAGAATTGGGCCCATTGGGCCTTGGGAATGTGAGTGTTTAAAATTTTTGGGAATAAGAGAACGGCACTAGTACAAGTTTGACCTATTAGGTGAGTGATTTTGGAAGGTTAGGGGGCTTCCATGAAGCCTCGGGTTCAAACCTGGGCTTTAGGAAAAATTTTGGTTTTAGCTGAATAAAGCCCTGGGGGAAGTAAGTAGGCTTTAAGAATAAATTGTGGGAAAAAATGACACAAAAGGAGTTGTGGTCTAGTGGCAAATGGCGCCACATGGGAGACAAGGAAGTGACGCCATAGAGGAAGCATGGGGTCCAAGGTTCAAGTCTTGGCGCTTGCAATTCATTTTGTTTTTCTTTTAAATGAACTTAGACTTTGGCCCATAGGCTTATATTTAGTTGCGCATGTTCTAAGTCACAAAAGGAGCTTGTGTTGTGGTGGCATGTAGCGTCTGGAGCATAGGAGAGGGCAAGGGTTCGAATCTCATGTCAAGCAAGGGAGTGTTTATTTTGCGGATTGGACGGCCAAAGTTTGTGTTGGATTTAAACTCTGCTGAAGGTGGGATTCCACATCGGGAAGCTAGCATGAGGATAGGCAAGAAGCTGGCTTTAAATAGAGAAAACCATGAGGAGAGTAAGCATACCTTTCTTGGCTTATCCCTTTCGCTTTGTGGCGTGCTCGTTTGGGTTAGGCGTTTGATCATTCGTTGATCTGTATACCGTTGGGTCGCGGTGGTGGTGACCGAAGTTGATCGACACACCTTTTGGGGGTCAAGGGTGCGATAATTGTTGGCTTCTGCGCAGAACAGTGTTCAGAGCGCGGATTAACTTCAGATTCCTATCGGGTGTGTATTTTGCACTACTCTAGCTGTAGAGCGGTAAATACCGAAATGCCAGTCACACGGCGATGGTAGCCACCCGAGCGTGCGAGCGCACGTGTGGGAGCTTCGACGCGATAGTTGAGGCCATCATGAGTGTTCTTGTAGGTTTAGGCTGTTTGGGCCCGTGGGCCCATATGAATAAATTGTATGATTGTGTAGTAGATATTAGACTGGACTATGTGAATCTCATATCTGTGGCTAGGTTTGGGCTAAATGGGCCACACAAGCATGTGGGCCCATTTGGGCCGGGAATGGGCCCTAGGCCCATTCGCATAGTTATCTCTGTTTAGAATACCCTTGGTTTACAGAATTACTGAAATACCCTTGGTTTACAAAATTACTGAAATACCATTGATTTATAGAATTACTGAAATACCCTTGGTTTATAAAATTACTGAAATACCCTTGGTTTACAGAATTACTAAAATACCCTTGGTTTACAAAATTACTGAAATACCCTTGGTTTACAAAATTACTAAAACACCCTCGACTTGTAAAATTACCGAAGTACCCCCAGTTTGTATAATTACCAAAATACCCTCATTTTGTGAAATTACCAAAGTACCCCTGATTTGCAAAATTATCGGAACACCCCCGATTTGTAAAATTACCAAAATACCCCTGATTTGTGAAATACCCCTGTAGGGTAGAATTACTGTAATACCCCTGTAGGGTAGAATTACCAAAATACCCCTGTAAGGTAAAATTACCGAAATACCCCTATAGGGTAGAATTACCGTAATACCCCTGTAGGGTAGAATTACTGAAATACCTCTGTAGGGTAGAATTACCGAATACCCTTTATAGGTAAAATGACTATTTTGCCCTTATGCAGTAAATCGATCGATTAGGACTATGATTGATCTAATCGTGAATGTATGATCGTGTTTTAACCGATTTGGATCGGGATTATATGGCTGATATGTTTTCAATATGTGTGCAAATGACTATTTCTGAGCATGGCCATTTTGCATACACGTGTAATGATTGAGCATGACATACACGACATATTGCATGGGGTCGGGACTTTGATACGGAGGAAGTTCGATAGGGTCGCACGAGTCGCATGACGCATCGTGAATCCAAAGATTGATATGTTAAGGTCGCACGGTCGCATGACGATCGTGGACCGACGGCCGCTTAAAGCCGCGAATCCGATTATGGCTCGTGGCAACCTAAATATGGCTCTGTGCCATCTTGATTATGGCTTTGTGCCAATCAGATTTACCCGTGGCTATGTGCCTAACATATATATTGATGAATTTGTGTCGATCATATTTACCCGTGGCTGTGTGCCGGTTATATTATCGTAGCTGATGGCTATGTGCCGATCTTATTACGCTATTCGATGGCTATGTGCCAATTATGAGACCATTATTGAAGGCTTAAAGTCAGATAAATACTAGCAGCTAGGCCGCATTATTGAGAGATTACCGGGTGGGTCGACGTGGCCCCCACATGGAGAGATGGTTGGTACGGGTGGAGAGTTAGTGGGATGGGGTTGGGGTACATGCATGTTTTGCATTGATATGATTTAGGGCTTAGGCCTAGATTGTCACCGAATAGGGCTTGGGCCCAGATCATGATCGTAATAGGAGATTGCACACTGAGTTTTCGTAAACTCACCCCATTTTTAATTGTGCAGTAATCCCCACTTTAGGAGGATCGGTCTTTGTGAGGGACTTGAGATGGCCACATGTCTACGCTTTATACTTTGGACTATATTTTTGAGAATCTAGTTTGGGTTTTAATTTTTGTAATAAGGCCTTGTAAGTGAAGTTGTGGGTTTTTTTGTTATGGTTTTATAATTGCTAGAAGTAGAACATGGTTTTCCAAATTAACTACTGTTTTTCAAAATTTCATGCTTCCGCAACTACTTTAAATTAAGTTTCCGCAACTGCTTTAAATTAAGTTTCTGCAACAAGCAAGGTTTTAAAGATAATAATGTTTTACAAGAGAATGACTTTTAATAAACCATGTTTTGAAACTAAGCAAACGAAATCTGAGGTTTTAAAGGCAGAAAGTTTTAAATTGTAAGAAGGGTTTTCAATGAACGCGTAGTTTTCAAAAAGACTCTTCAATGTGACACGCCAGATTTGGGCCTAACTTCTAGGCTGGGTTTGGGGTGTTACAAGAAATGTCATGTGTTTTTAGATCATAAAAGTCTGAAATATTTGATGACTCAGAAAGCTTTGAATCTGCGACAGGGATGATGGTTAAAACTGTTAAAAGACTACGAGCTTGTGATTGATTATCATCCGGGAAAAGTAAATGTTGTTGCTGATGCTTTGAGTCAGAAATCGTTGTTTGCCTTACTTGCGATGAATGCTCATTTAGTTCTGTCTGATGATGGTTCGGTTTTAGCCGAATTGAAAGCGAGACCATTGTTCTTACAGCAGATTTGTGATGCCCAAAAAGTTGACAATGAAATACTAATGAAACGAGCTTAGTGTGATTTGAACTCTGATTCAGAATTTCAAGTTGATGTTGATGATTGTCTGAGATTCTGAGATCGGATTTATGTTCCGAGAAATCAGAGTTGATTCAGATGATTATGAAAGAAGCTCATAACAGTCGCTTATTTGTTCATCCGGGAAGTATAAAAATGTATAATAATTTGAAGCAGCTATACTGGTGGCATGGAATGAAAAGAGATATCTCTGATTTTGTTTCGAAATGTTTGATCTCATCACCCGATTAAAATTTGAACATCAGGTGCCTTCCGGTTTATTACAACTGATTATGATTCCCGAGTGGAAATAGGATAGAGTGACGATGGATTTTGTTTCAGGTTTGCCTTTAACTCCGAGGAAGAAAGATGCAATCTGGGTTATAGTTGATAGATTGACAAAATCAGCTTATTTTATTCCGGTGAGAACAGATTATTCGCTTGATAAGTTAGCTGAGTTATACATTTCTGATATTGTGAGATTGCACGGGGTGCCACTATCTATTATGTCTGACAGAGATTCGAGGTTTACTTTGTAGTTTTGGAAGAAACTGCAAGAGGCTTTAGATACGAAATTGCACTTTAATACTACTTTTCACCAGCAGACGGATGGTCAATCCGAGCGGATTATTTAGATACTCGAGGATATGTTGAGATGTTGTATTCTTGAGTTTGAAGGTACGTGGGAACAGTATTTGCCATTGATTGAATTCGCGTATAATAATAGTTTTCAATCAAGCATTAAAATGGCACCGTACAAAGCATTGTATGGTAGGAAATGCCGAACACCTCTGTACTGGTCTGAACTTAGTGAAAATAAAATTCACGGGGTTGATTTGATTAAAGAGACTGAACAAAAAGTAAAAGTGATACAAAATAGTTCAAAGCAAATATTCGATCGATGTAAATCATACGCAGATTTGAAACGAAAAGATATTGAATTTGAGATTGATGATAAAATATTTTTGAAAGTGTCTCACTGGAAGAAAATTCTCCGATTCGGCAGAAAAGGCAAATTGAGTCCGAGATTCATCGGTCCGTATGAGATTATCGAGCGTATTGGGCCGGTTGCTTATAGATTGTTGCTACCATCTGAGTTAGAAAGGATCCATAATGTGTTTCATGTATCGATGCTTCAATGATACAGATCTGATCCTTCGCATGTGATTTCTCCGTCTGAGATAGAGATTCAGTCTGATATGACTTATGAAGAAGAACTGATCCGTATCTTAACTCGCGAGGTTAAAAAATTGAAAAATAAGAAAATTCTGTTAGTAAAAGTATTATGGCATCGACACGGGGTCAAAGAAGCTACGTGGGAACCCGAAGATGCTATGAGACAGCAATATCTGAATCTGTTCAACGGTAAGATTTTCGGGGACGAAAATCCCAAAGGGGGAGAGTTGTAACAGCCCAGTTTAGACCCTAGTCAGAACAGTGATTTCGGGACCACAAATTCAAGTCAAAAAATATTTTAATATTATTTTTCGAGTCTACAGCATGTGAATTGGTATGTGTAAAATTTACGTGATTTAATTTGATCGTTTGCGTGCTTAATTTGCAAAAAGGACTAAATCATAAAAAATGCAAAATTGTCCTTCTATTTGAATAATGGCCGAATTAATGTGTCTTTATAAAGAGGAGGTCCTTATGTGGTTATTTAACCATTGAATGCATTAAATGACAAAGTTGGACATTACTTAGTGGATTTTAAATGATATTATAAAGGTTAAAAATGGAAATTGATAATTAAATGATGTAATAATAAAACAAAAGTACAAAAATAGGCCATTATGTTCATCTTTGGCCGATAATAACAAGAAAAGAGAAGAAAAAGACTAAGCTAGGGTTCAGCTTTGATATTTGGTGATTAATGTATTTGTTTTGATCCATTTTTGACAATTTCTATGTTTTTGTTATTGTTGCTTAGCATTTTATTAAGCCCATGCCTCAATTTCTGATTTTGATGAAGATTGTGAGTTAAGCCATTGATGAATTTGTGAGTTTAATGATGTTAATTGATGAATTATGAAAGATATGTGTTGGATTAATATGTTTTGTATTGAGATTTTTTGATGAATTTGAGTATTTTGGGCTAAATTGTGAAAATGAGAAATTGAGGTGCTAAAATGTGAAATAAATGAAATATGTGGGCTTATATGAACTAAAGGAATATTCGGCCAAGCTATGATATTGTTAAATTATGAGTATTTTGTAATTTTATGAAACAGGGACTAAAATGTCAAAATGTGAAAATGTGAGGGCTAATTTGTAAAATTCCCTAAATATGTGTATATGGATTGAATTGAATGACTTGGTGAATGAATAAGCTAAATTTGAATGTGTATAGATCAAGAACCAAAGAAAACAGAATTAGATCGGGGAAAATCTAAAGTGGTCGAGTAATCATTTATTTCCATCTGAATCCGTACGAGGTAAGTCTATATACAAATAAATGTGTTTGAATTGAATTATTATTGCTTATATGTTAATGAAATGTGATGAATGGCTGTTGGAGCTGAATATGTGAAATCCGAGAAAATTTCGATAATGTGATGACGTCTGAAAAGCCCCGTATGAACCATAGGAATAGTTAGGATACATATGTCATGACATAGGATTCCGATATGAGTTATCATTTAAGACCACGTTTGGGACGTTGGCATTGATTTTTGATTTACGTGTAAGACCATGTCTGGGACATCAGCATCGTATTTGATTTCGTGTAAGACCCTGTCTGGGACAGTGGCATCGATATTGATTAAATGTAAGACCACGTCTGGGACGTTGGCATTGTACAAGCTTTCCGAGCTATCTGAGTATCCTGTTTGATTCCGAACGGTTCAACGGGCATTCCGAGAAATGAATGAGTATACCAATGTGCATCCGGTTTCTAGTACGTATGTATGCATATGAAATTTGGCAATGAAAGGTATGTATGTATATGATCATTTGATATGTGAGCTACATTACATGATATGTGATTATGAGCAAGTGAACATGATCAATTGAGATATAAGAGAAACATGACTTGTGGTTGTGTTATGCCATGAACCATATGTATGAAATGGTTTATAATTGTCCTATGTGATAAGTTTATTTGTATATGGCTTACTAAGCTTTTGAAGCTTACTTTTTGTGTGTTTGCATTGTTTTATAGATTATTGAAGCTACTGGGAGCTTGGGGATCATCGAGGATCATCACCACACTATCGAACTATATTTTGGTACCTTTTGGAAGTGTAAATGTTAAAAGTATGGCATGTATAGGCTAGGACTAGTGTGATATGTTTTGAGATATGCATTTTATAGCCATGTGATATGGCTTGCTTGTGTAAGAAAATATGGTTTGGATGTGGTACATGATTTGTGTTAAGTAATGGTATGTTTTTATGTTTATAAATGACCAAAAGAAATGGTCAATTTTGGTAAGTTTCATAGTTAATTTGGGAAATTGATATGATAAGAAATGCTATGAATTGAAATGGATTAATATGATGTATGAATTACATGTTTTTGATGTGAAGTTGGTACTTTGAATTGGTATGTTTGAGTTGGATTTGTATATGGAAATGAATGATGTTGTTACGGGTCAAATTGTGCATGATTTGGTATGTTTTTGGCTGCCTTTGGGACATGAATCGATGCCTGTTAGATGCTTGTAGGTATGACCCAATTTTGGGTGGAAAATTGGCCTTGTAAATGGCCTATATTTGCCCACACGGTTGAATACACGGGCGTGTGTCTCGATAGTGTCTCTCAAGGTTGTAATTCGAAACAAGTCATGATGCCACACGGGCAAGAAGCACGGGCGTGTGCTAGACCGTGTGACCCAAGTCAGTGTTGCACACAGGTTGAGACATGGTCCAAGGCACGGCCGTGTGAGGCACACGGCCTAGCCACACAGGCCTGTGTCCTGTGTTGAAAGAAAAATTTTCTAAGTTCCGTAAAGTTTCCGTATGAGATCGATTTAGTCCCGAACCTTCTCTAAAGCATGTTTAAGGTCTCGTAGACCTTCTAAAGGAACTATATGAGTATGAATTATTATGAATTGATGTTGTATGATTGATGTTGTGAAATGAGTGTAAAATGTTTCGATATGTCCGGTAATGCCTCTTAACCCTAGTCCGGCGACGGATACGGGATAGGGGTATTACAGTAATACTCTAATCTAAAACCAAAATAGTCTTAATAGACAAAAAGTCCTTCCAAATAAATCACATCCTACCATTCAAAGCTTCCACGTAATTGTAACAAAAATTCCAACCAATAAAGAATTTTCTAAGAATAGAAAAAGAGTTATTCACCTTTACCCTAGTCTCAAGTAAATAGAGAACATCTACCATCAACTTCTGCATCCTGGCAATCACTTGCCTCTGTTTAAGAGGATTATTCAACCTTTTGACATTCCAAAAGGAAAGGATCATCCCTTCCTGGAAGAAGAATCTCCCAAGGTAGGGGACTTTGCCAAAACTTTCTTTTTATATTAATCAATATAAAAAGCAATAACATCTACTTGCAACTGTTCGAACATCAATAACAACTTCTTTGGAAGCCACTCGAGGCTTTTTAGGAAAAGGAATTATTTACTTAGATGCCTCATCCAAAGCAGGAACATCATCAAATCTATTACTCGATCCAAAAAAGCTAAACTATTTTGGCATTATAAATATAGGAGATTTATCAATGACAACCCCCTTGCCCTTATCCAAAGCACTAACCTTCTCAACTACCTCAACAACATCTGAGACAAGACCAGGATCAACCATATAAGCACCAGCAACCGACGTACCCAATTCAATAGATAAAGACTTAGGAGCCTTACTTATAGGAACATTAGGTCCTATTTACATAGGCTTCCATACCTTCCCCTTATCCTTATGAGGGCAGCCTTTATCGGGATGCCTAAAGGAATTAAAAAAGGAGCAAAAAGGAGGCATCCATGAGACATCCACTTCCACAGAAGCAACAGATCTATCATTCAACTCAACATCAATAGACTTAGGAATCATAAATCCAACAACAATTTCTACACATACCCTGGCGAAAGCAAGACGTTGCTAAGATGCAGTGATTCCATCCATGTAGAGAGGTTTGCCAAGCGCACTAACAGCATAACTAAGACCCTTCCGAGTGAAAAAAATCTAATGAAACTTGAGAAACTTGAATCCAAACAGGCATCTGATCCATACAAAACTCAAGTTTCTTCAAATTCGGCTCTCATCGGCTAATTCTGAATGTGCCAAGGGCCATGCTCTAAGACCCAGTCCCCTACAACAGTTATGGTAAATTGAAATATGTACAGGTTCTCACCACCCAACTTAACATCGACCTCTCCCTATTTGCTCCAAAGGATATTTACAAGCTTATGCAATGAGCCAAAAATGGGAGGTCGAACTAGAAATTGCGCCACCAAAGAAAATGACCATTTTCGTACCCCCTCTTTAATAACATCAACAGAAGGTTTAACAATGACCAATCCGTCATGGATTTGAGGTGGAAATAATTCAAGAACTTGATCCTCATTCGAAGCAAACAAAGATCGCCAATCCATGGACAAAGAATGAGGAAAACACGGGAAACAAACAAGATCAAATCAGAAGAAGAAGGATCAACAAAAAAAGGCAGAAAACAGGAAAATCAAACCAAGATCTGAAAGAAACAAAATAAAATTAAGAAGAAAGTAGCAAAAACGGAAGAAAACAAAGCAAAAGGGCAAGAAAATCCTCGGCGACTAAAGTCCCACCAAAATGCACCATGAGTATTTTCTCCTCCCCCCACATAGTACCATTTTCTTCTTTTAAAATTACTTCTTATAAGATAAACTAAATTTTTTTAAAAATATCCAAACAATTATCCTTGATTTAGGGTTTGTATATCAATTATAAATATTGACTTACATACTTCCATGCATTATTATTTTTTAACCAATCTGACATTCTTTCTTTAGTCTACATTATTATTGCAAAAAAAGATAGACTCTTTTGATTGGTTGTACAACGATGAAATATCGACAAACTACAACTTAATATTTTGTGGTTTGATCCTAATGTTTTACGTTGGGTTTGCGAGAGCATCTCATGAAAAGATATAGAGGAAGCTTTCCGGTTTGCTATAAAGCATGCGAAGTCGATAGGATAATGCTAGCAAAAGGATTCAATTGTTGCTTTGCATTAGATTGGTACCATATCTGTAATCAAGATCTTGGCTACCTAATGAAGTTAACTGTGATTCAATTTTGAATTATTATATATTCTTCATTTATTTTACTTTTTTGGGAAATTTTTAAGAATGTATATTAGACTTTTTTTTTGTTTCGTGTAATTTTGAATGGTGGTTTCATTTTGATTCCAAAATAATTTTTATATAATTATTTGAGTTTATTATTTTAAAATTTTTTAGGATTTTTTTAAATATATGTTGACGGGTATGCTATATTAATATACTTATTAATGTGGCATGCAACTGTCAGTTTTTTATTTTTTATTTTGTTTGCTTCCATCAGCCACATAAACAATTATTTTTTGTTCAAATGCATAAATGATTGTTACAAGCCAAATCCATAAACGTTGATTTTTGTTAATGAATTGACCTAATTGGTTTTTTGTGGTCGAAGGATTAATTTAGTGCATTTTTTCACCCAAATTAATTGATTTTATAAACTGAACTTTTTTTACCCTAAAGCCTACAATTTATTAAAAACAAATTAATTTATCAAATAGTTAAAATAATTATTAAAGAAATCATATATATATAATATAACTAGGTACGTGACACGTAATGCAACTATATTTATTTTATATTATTTTATTTAAATAAAAATGTACTCATTTAATTTAACTTAAATAAAAAAATCATTTAATTATATATTATCTATAATTAATTTTTAAGTTAATTTTATGTTTAAAGTAAATATTTAATTAGATAAATATAAAATTTAAGTTAATAATTTAAATGAAATAAATTTTTATTTACTAAATTATATACTATTTATATTATATATATAGTATTTATTTATTTTAATTATTAGCATATATTAAACTTTAAACCCTATAACTATTTTTAATTTGATATTTTTAGATTTTATATTTAAAATAAAAATTTAACTAGATAAATAAATTTTAAAAAATTCTTATATCTGGATGGTGATAATGGATTTAACAATTTTTTTTTTTTATTTCAAACTTTGGAATCTAATGTCATTTATTACATAAAAGAGAACATCTTGCAATGGTAAATAAATAGGTAAAAGTGATTAAATAAATTATTTCAAATCATGATTTATAATTATTTAATTTATTTACACAAATGTAAATTATTTAAACACAATAATAAATCATTAGTAATATTTTCCATGATTGGACTTATAATTTCATCTTGAAACAACTTTCATGGCAGACATTTAAAATATGAAATGTTGAAAAGTTTATTTTTTTAATTTAATTTTTTTATTTTATATTGGTCATAATATCAAACATCTATAATATTGTTTCTTTATTTTCTTACTAATATTATTTCTAAAATTTTATAAAAAATTTAAATAAATATAAAAAATAAATTAATATATTTTAATTGATACTAATTGATACATAACATTAACCTGTGCATCGAAAGGGTATACAAATTAATATATATATATATATATAATATAACAAGGTACAAAAACATCTAATAATGACGAGTGGCGATCTCTTTTTTTATCTAATTTCTATAATTTTTTAATTTTTTATTATCTATTAGATTAAAATTTTTTAATTTTTTATCAATGTTATTTATTGCGCCACAAAAGAGTATAATGTGGAATTATTTAAATTTATATAAATTAATTTTGTATTTAAATTTTCATTATCTATTAAATTATATAGCTCTCAAAAAATATAGATTAGATTTAACATTTATTATCTTTTAAGTTTTCAAATTTCTTTTTTGAAATCATTATTATCTGTTAATATTTCAATATTTAAACCTAGTTATTTTTAAATTTAATTACCCATCACTAATTCTATAAATATTACAACTATCGAAACCATTTTTAATTTTGAAAAACGGGGATCGACTTTAAAAACGAAAATGGAGTCGCCACCAATCTTTTTTTTTTATTTAGGTGTGATCGGATCACCTTATAAAATGTTTTATTTCAAAACATTGATTTTGGCCTACGAAATTCAAGAAAACAGATTCGGGAGTCGATTACATACGAGGAAGGATTAGCACCCTCGTAACGCCCAAAATTGGCACCGGATTGATTAGTTATTATCCTAATGTCGAAAATTTGAAAGATTTTAAAGTACGGTTCTCTTTTTGTTAAAAACTTAAATGAATTAAACTAGATGCCGAGACCTGCTTATTTCGAAGGAATAAAATATCATACCTAGTGAGTTAGGATGCGACATTTCGAATCCTCAAAACTAAGCTTGTCTTTTGCCATTTGAAATTCATGTATTAGAGTTTAAGAAGGATATTCGGTTATTTGGGGTCAAATGAAAAATCAGAACCTAGTAAGTTAGGGCGCAATTCCTCAAAATTCCAAATACAGAATATTGCCTTTGTTTTTGAAAATCCTTATCTCGAGATAACGAAACGTCACATCCAGTGAGTTAGGACACAACATTTTGAATTTCCGAGGATGAGTTTTTATTTAGCCCATGTGTTTTGATTTTAAAAGGAAAATAATAGGTGCTTTAGACTCGATAAGGAAAATTGAAACCCAGTAAGTTAGGGTACGATTTCTTTCGATCCTTAGAACGCAGAGTATTCGCTTATTTTAAAAATCGGATAAAAGGTAATATGATTTTGTAAATAAATGTAAAGTAAATTATGATATTAATTTGTATGACAAAATAATGGTGATAAAAATACAAATAACAATAACAAAGGTAAAAATACAATACAATAAAATAAAAGCGGAATAAACAAATAAAATAAGAGAAAATAAAAGAAAACAATAGCAAAAATAGTGGCTAATGGTAGATTAATAAATAAATAAATACTATATAGAATAATTTAATAATAATAATAGTCAGAAAAATGCAATAATAATTATAATAATAAGATATATTAATAAACAAATAATAATAAAAATAAAAATAATATTAGTGATAATAAAAATAATAGAAATAATGAAAATGGCAATAATAATGTTGATAATAAAAATAATAAAAATAAATAGTGTATTAATATTAATAACAATAATAGTAGAATAAAAAAATATATCAAAAATCACAAAAAAAAAACTAAAAGAGGACAAAATTGTATTTAAAACCAAAATCTGGGGCAAATCCAAAAACAAATAAAAGAGGAAAGGACCGAATTGAATGCATGGATGACAAGGAGGGACCAAAAAGGAAAAATCCCCGCCCTCCAAAATGCAACACTTGGCTCAGGACTAAAATGAACTCGGGACAAAATTTGCGTGAAAAATTAAAAATAAAAGAAAAATCAATTGTAAAACAATAAAAAAGCGGAAGGGCTAAAGCAGTAAATAACCCATTTTACAAAAACACGCGGATCCTCCCCGGGTCGGGTCAACGCGCGGGTTAAGAGGGGTGAAACGACGTCGTTTTGGGCTATAGTAACCAGCCCCAAAATGGCACCGTTTTAGGTGCCTATATAAACAATTTTTTTTTTTTAAAATTTCATTCTTCACTTCAGCAGGAAAAAAAAATTGAGAGCCTTCAAAATGCTCTCCCCTTGGGCGATTTCCGGCAGAACTCCGGCGAAGCTCCGGCACGAGGGTTTGTGTCAAGTGCTTGCGGCGCAGTGGAAACCTAGGGTTTCCTGCGGCTGCAAACTATTTGGGTCACTAGGCCGGCATAGTTTATTGGGTTAGGTTAAGTTTGGGCCATGGGTTTCGGGTATTAGTCTGGGTTGTAAAAGATTGGGTTTGGGTAATCTGTTTTGGGTCTGAGGGTCTAATTGGGCTTTGGGTTGTCTGTTTGGGCTTTGTAAACTGACTGTAAAAATAAAAACTGGACATTTTATTTTTTGTTTTTATTATTTTTGGTTTGTTTTCAAGCCCGGGCATAAATGGGCTACTACAGCTGCCCCTCTTTGCTCATTGTTGTGTAACGAGAATAGAGCAAAGACGATAAAAGGTCCCATTTTGCCCGGTCTTGTCAAATGGCTGTATCTTTAGGGAGATAAGCTAGTATCTTCAATTTGCTTCACTGCAACTTCAGGAAGACGAGATTTACTATCTTTAGTCTGCTCCACTGCAAACTCAGGGATGCCAAACTAATATCTTTGATCTGCTTCATTGTAACTTCAAGAATGCTAGATCTGCTATCTTTGGTCTACTCCACTGCAAACTCAGGGACGCCAGACTAGTATCTTCGATTTGCTTCCTGCAACTTCAGGAATGCCAAATCTACTATCTTCAATCTTATCCACTGCAAACTCAGGGACACAAGATCTGATGTCTTCGATCTGCTTCCTGCAACTTCAGGAATGCCAAAACTGCTATCTTCAATTTGCTCCACTGCAAACCCAGGGAGACAAGATCTGAAGTCTTCGATCTGCTTCCTACAACTTCAGGAATGCCAAATCGCTATCTTCAAATCGCTCCATCGCAAACTCGTGGAGACAAGATCGATGTCTTCGATCCGCTTCAACTGCAACTTCGAGAATGCCAAATCGCTATCTTCAATCTCGCTCCATCGCAAACTCGGAGAGACAAGATCGATGTCTTCGACCGCTTCCTCAGAACTTCAGGAATACCAAATCTGCTATTTTCAATCTGCTCCACTGCAAACTCAGGGAGACAATATCTGATGTCTTCGATCTGCTTCCCTGCAAACTCAAGAAGGCAGGATCTACTATCTTCAGCCTGCTCCGCTGCAAACTCAGGGAGACAAGGCTAACGTCTTTGATCTTCTTCCTGCAACTTCAGGAAAGTAATATCTGTTGTCTTCTGTCTATTCCGCTGCAACTTCAGGGAGACAAGGCTGAATGTGTCAATTTACCCTACTACATTTTCCTATAGAGGACATATCCTGCAGAATGGGTATATGCTTATGTCGAATGATTAGGATGCCCTGATCGATATGGGATAAATGCTCCTAATTAGACGCGCTATGAATGCAAAAATGTTATGAGTATGATTCCTACTCAAGGTGTTATCACTCATTTATTCGTCAAGGTTTTATCTTCGTTCCTCTTGAAGTATCCATCATATTCTGCTCAAATAATTTGCCCCATGGTAGTTCTGAGTCCACTCCACTTGAACCTTGGGACATAAAGTTTGTACCTCCCACTGCAACTTTAGGGGAATAACATTTGGTTTCTTCCATCCATCCTGTTACCACTCAGAGGTATGAAATTTGTATCATCTTCAATCAATTTGATCTGTTACACCATTCCCTGGGTATAATGACCAGATGTATGTGCCTGAAATTTGCATGAATGCAGGGTATCATTTTCCTTTTCCCGAGAATGATCCCCTTTTACACTTGGGTTGACATTGCTCGTCATTTGTCGAGATGGTATCACTGACAAAATGTCTTATTCAATAAAAATCCGAAGAGATAATCATCTTTCAATATTTCCAACCCTTAGGCTTGGTGAGTTCTAAACAATAGTCCTATTTCAGATTCTCATATTATTTAGAAGCTTCCAGAGTAATATGCGAAACTCCTTTTATGAAAGTATTATTAGTCCATTAATCATTATTTTAATATAAAATGCCTGAAAAAGATCACAACAATGGACGAGAAAGAAATTAATCAGAAGCATAGCTCGAACCAAATAAGTTAATCAAAGCTAACCAAGCCAAAAAAAAAAATTTTGATTGAGGTGCATCTTGAAAAGAATAAAGTAAAGATAGCAAATTTAAAATGGGTAAGATAGAAGCAAGGTGCCCCAGATATCGCAGCCTGAGCTTCTCTATACAAACTTCTTGAGGACCATTTTGAGCTCAATACGTGTTTAGAGGATCCGGAGTTGTAACACCCCTTAACCCATCTTCGTCGCCAGACAAAGGTTATGAGGCATTACTCACAAAAAAAAAAAAACTGAGAACTAATATTTCATAGGCTAAATATCAAATATATCACTTTTGTACACACGCATTTAAAAACCAAAACATATATGGATATAAAGAACAATTCATATCATACCAAGTTCGCTTGCTTTATAATCAATCTAAAATACCTATACCAAACTTGAACACATATAACAATTAATAATTCACTTGTTATGAATGATCTAATAACATAGTTAAAATATGCACATTCAACCCATAAATTAATTACTAATTCGGTCACATGAAACATTATTTCATTATACTTATCCAATTATGCTATCTACCACATCATATCCATTAACAAACCAAAATACATATGCACTTGGAAAACCGAAACAGATGATCAATACCATAGCCGAAACATACATATATGGCTTATACCCATTTCTCATTTTGTGTTTTCACCAAACCGTACCTTAAAAGAAATTCCCAAATAATTTATTTATAAAGTTGAATAACTTCAACAATTTCATTACTTAAAAAAAATTTATCTAGACCAACTACCTCAAGAATACAACCATGAAGCATGCTTTACAACAATTCGAATTGTGATTCAATACATATAAAGATTAATCTTCAAATGATATTCAACCATTAACCTAATGCCGAAATACATAACTAAATTAACTCAGCCATTAATATCATAATCAAGCAATTATGTCGAATGCATATCACATATACTTGACTAAAAGAAATAAGTCACAAATTTAATCATTGAAATCAAACACACCATACACATAGCCAAAACAATTAAAACCAACTTAAACAAAATGATCAAGCCATTTTCGCATGGCTATATATATATATATATATATATATATATATATAAATAGAACATCATTCAAACGTTTATCTAGCCTATACATGCCTTTAATTCGAAATCAACAAGCTGGAAGGTACCAAAAAGAGATGATAGTGTAGTTGACTTCGCCAACGACCCTTCGAGCCCGTAGCTAACCAAAATCTATAAAATGAACAGCAAATATACACAAAGTAAGCTCACTAGCTTAGTAAGTTTCAAGCAAATATAAATGTAATGAACATACATATAAACATTTTAGTCTCCAAGCTTATGATATTGAGCATAAATAGTTCAATATGTAAAATGCACATAGCCAAATACTAGTGACACACTTGATTAAAATATTATCACTATGTCATCATGAACATGTACATTATCAAATCACATGAACATCTTATTATATCGCATATTCTGAATCACATGAACCAACCTTAGGTATCGATCTCCTATATCTACTTATACACATATCCAAAACACTTCCGACTCTTTCATCATTGACCTTTCTATTTTATAACCGAGTTTACTACGATATACATGTATATAACCCGATTTCTCATATAAGTAACATACATCCACATTAATGATAAGCTCAACATTATAAAATAAAGTACTTATGGAATTGTCCATTTCATCACATCGTATTTATCTAAAATGATAAGAAATTAGCTCACTTCATTCCTTACTAACATAGTAGGCTAAACCCGAGCTTTTAGCACATAGCATTATATGAGACTCGCCTTGTTTGATTCTCGGATTTTTCGTTTATAGCAATTCACCCAAGATTAAGCCCGCTAGGCAAATAGCTCGATATAACTCACCAAAGACAAGGCCTGCTAGGCTCGAAGCCCGATATAACTCACCGGCACAAGGCCTGCTAGGTTCAAAGCCCGATATAACTCACCGGCACAAGGCCTGCTAGGCTCAAAGCCCGAATATCAACACTATTAACCATTCATTTCACATTACTTAGTGCTAAATTCATGAACATTTCGTATACTTCGTATTTCTTTCACATATCAAAACGAACTTACTTATTCACATTTCTTTTAAACAAAAATAAAGTCAATCCAACAATACCTACTACTCCATTCGGCCATCAAATGAAATTATACTCAAAATTTGCAAATATTATCAGTTTATATGTTCATAAATAATTCTTTAACATATACTTGCTTAGGGACTTACCTCGACTATCGACGGACGACTTAAACTGGCTATTCGATAACCTTCACCTTTCCCCGATCCAAATCCATTTTTCTTTGCTCTTGATCTAAACATATTAAAATTTTAGCTCATTCAAGCACAATTCATCTCAATTTAGTCCCAAAACACATAAACAGGCAAATTACCATTTTACCCCTAATGTTTCACATTTTTACAATTTAGTCCTATTTGCATAAAACACAAAATACACAAAATTTCACTAAACTATACAAGGGCCGAATGTTCACAGGGACCTCACTAGTCTATTTATTTCATTTATTTTGCATTTTAGCCCCCTCAAAAATTTATTTTTGCAATTTAGCCCAAAAATACTCAAATTCACCAAAATTTCCAATACAAAATATACTAATCTTTAACATATCTTTAAAATAAAATCATCAAACATCAAAAACTACATGAACACATCAATGGCCAAATATCAAGCATGCTTATATTCAAAAATTTCAACATGGTTAAGCTACCGTTCGAAGCAACGATCTCAAAAACGTCAAAATTAACAAAAGCTGAGCTAGAATTCATACCTAATTAAGCCAAATACTTGCCGAAATTCAAAGCTTCTCTAACCCCCCTTCTATAGCTAACATTCGGCCATGAGAGAAGTGAAGATGATAATGCTTTTGTTTTAGTAAATTATGACATATATTATTTATTTATTCAAATTACCATACTAACCTTTTAATAATAATATTCATAACATATATCACAAGGTTATTCTTGACATATGCCACCCACTACTCTTAAAAATGGGTGAATTACCCTTTTAATGCCTCATATTAAAAAGCCATTATCATTCTAGCACTTTTCACTTTAGTATGCAACTTTTACACTTTACGCGATTTAATCCTTTTTATTAAATTGAACACACAAACGATTAAATTTTTCTACGAAACTTTCACACACATTAATTCACATATAATAAGCACAAAATATAATATTTAAAAATATTTCAGACTCGGATTCGTGGTCCCGAAACCACCGTTCCGATTAGGGTCAAATTCGGACTGTTACAACTCTCCCCCCTTAGGGATTTTCGTCCCCGAAAATCTTACCGTTAAACAAAGTCGGATATTGTTGCCTCATTGAATCCTTAGGCTCCCACGTAGCCTCTTCAACTCCGTGCCGATTCCATAGTACTTTCACTAATGGAATTCTCTTGTTTCTCAACTCTTTCATTTCTCTAGCTAAAATACGGATCGGTTCTTCCTCATACGTCATATCGGATCGGATTTCAATCTCAGACGGAGTGATCACATGTGACGGATCTGATCTATATCTACGAAGCATCGAAACGTGAAATACATTGTGTATCTTTTCTAATTCAGAGGGCAACTTCAATCTATAAGCAACAGGCCCAATATGTTCGATGATCTCGTACGGTCCGATGAATCTCGGACTTAGTTTGCCTTTCCGACCAAATCGGAGTACCTTTTTCCACGGAGAAACTTTCAAGAATACCCGGTCTCCGACCTGAAACTCAATGTCTTTATGTTTCAAATCAGCGTAGGACTTTTGACGATCCGAGGCAGCTTTCAAACTATCTCTAATTATAGCCACTTTCTGTTCCGTTTCTTTGATCAAATCAACCCAGTGTAACTTATTTTCACTGAGCTCGGTCCAGTACAACGGTGTACGACACTTGCGGCCATATAGAGCTTCGTAAGGTGCCATTTTGATACTAGATTGAAAAGTGTTATTATAAGCAAATTCAACCAATGGTAAGTATCTTTCCCACGTACCTTCAAACTCGAGGACGCAACATCTCAGCATGTCCTCAAGTATCTGAATGGTTCGTTCAGACTGACCGTCTGTCTGCGGATGAAAGGCTGTAATAAAGTGGAGTTTAGTACCTAAAGCATCTTGCAGCTTCTTCCAAAACTGTGATGTGAATCTCGGGTCTCTATCTGAAATAATGGAACTCGGCACACCATGTAATCTTACAATTTGAGATACATACAACTCAGCAATTTTATTGAGCGAATAGTCCGCATTTAACCGGTACAAAGTGAGTCGATTTGGTCGATCTATCCACTATAACCTGCATCGCGTCTTTCTTGCTCTGTCGTAGGCAACCCGGATACAAAATCCATAGTGACTCAATCCCATTTCCATTCAGGTATCATGATCGGTCAAGTAACCTGAAGGCACTTGATGCTCGCTTTTACTTGTCGACAAATTAAGCACTTTGAAACAAATTCGGATATATATCCCGCTTCATGCCCGCCACCAATCTGATTGTTTCAAATCATTATACATTTTTGTGCTACCCGGATGTATCAATAACCGACTATTATGAGCCTCGTTCAAAATCATCTGAATCAAGTCCACCTTCTTTGGAACACAAATTCGGCCTTTGAAGTTCAAACAATCATTTGCATCAATTTGAAACTCTGACTCTGCATCATTTTCACACTGAACTCGTCTAGCAATCATATCTTTGTCAATTTTCTGTGCATCACAAATTTGCTGAATAAACATCGGTCTTGATTTTAACTCGGCAAAGATCGAACCGTCACCAGACATAACCATATGTGCGTTTAATGTACGGAAGGCAAACAATGATTTTCGACTTAATACATCTGCGACAACGTTAGCTTTTACCGGATGGTAGTCAATCACCAATTCATAGTCTTTCAACAGCTCTAACCATCTGCGTTGTATCAAGTTCAGATCTTTCTAAGTCATCAAATACTTCAGACTTTTGTGATCCGAGTAAACATGACATTTCTCACCAAATAAGTAATGACGCCAAATTTTCAATGCGAAAATGATGGCTGCTAATTCCATATCGTGAGTCGGATAATTTCTTTGTTGAGGCTTCAATTGTCTCGAAGCGTAGGCTATGACTTTGCCTTCCTGCATCAAAACGCAACCCAAACCATTCAAAGAAGCATCACTATAAACAATAAATTCTTTACCCGATTCAGGCTGAGCTAACACTGGAGCTTCGGTCAAAAGGGCTTTCAACTGATCGAAGCTTTTCTGACACTTTTTCGACCACTCGAACTTGACATCTTTCTGTAGTAGCTTTGACAAAGGTGTAGCTATCATGGAAAAACCTTTGACAAATCGTCTGTAGTATCCCGCAAGTCCCAGAAAGCTTTGAATTTCGAAAACATTCTTTGGTGGCTTCAAATCAAGTATAGCTGATATTTTGTTCGGATCAACCCGAATACCTGATGCTGAAACGACGTGACCCAAAAAGCTAACTTCCTTTATACAAAATTCACACTTACTAAACTTTGCATACAACTGTTGATCTCGCAAAGTTTATAGCACCATTCTAAAATGCTCGGCATGCTCGGTTTCATCTCTGGAGTAGATTAGGATATCATCTATAAACACTACCACAAACCGATCCAAATACCGTCTGAAAACCCGATTCATCATATCCATAAAAACAACAGGTGCATTAGTAAGTCCAAAAGGCATGACTAGGAACTCAAAATGTCCGTACCTCGTTCGGAATGCAGTCTTTGGCACATCTAAATCTCTAACTCGCAACTGATAGTAACCCGATCTCAGATCTATCTTTGAGAACACTGAAGCCCCTTTTAACTGGTCAAACAAGTCATCAATTCGAGGTAACGGGTATTTATTCTTTATAGTCACCTTATTCAGCTGCCGATAATCAATACACATTCGCATCGTACCATCTTTCTTTTTCACAAATAGAACTGGTGCACCCCAAGGAGAGAAACTCGGTCGTGCAAAGCCCCTATCTGTCAACTCTTGCAACTGTGCTTTCAACTCTTTCAGCTCAGTAGTTGCCATCCGATATGGAGCTATTGAAATCGGAGTCGTCCCCGGTACTAATTCAATGCCAAACTCAATTTCTCGTACTGGTGGTAAACCCGGTAATTCTTCAGGAAACACATCTGGGTATTCACACACAATCGGTACATATTCAATATGTTTTTCAGACACTTTATTATCCAATACATAGGCCAAATATGCTTCGCATCCTTTTCTCACATACTTTCGGGCTAGCATCGAGGATATTACTGTAGGTAACCCATTTAAATCACTAGATTCAACTCGGATGATCTCGCCGTTCTGACATCTCAAATCAATAATCTTTCTTTTGCAATTCACCACTGCATCATGCAAAGCTAACCAGTCCATTCCCAAAATTATATCGAACTCGTCGAAGGGCAACAAAATTAAATCGGCTGGAAAGCAGGAATCCCGAATCATCAACGGGCAACCTTTACACACTTTATCAACGAGAACACATTTACCCAAAGGGTTGGACACACGGATCACAAACTCAGTAGACTCAACTGGCAGAGTCTTATTGGATACTAGAGTTTCACACACATATGAATGAGTCAAACCAGGATCAATCAATGCAATCACAGTAGTATCATAAAGTGTGAAAGTACCGGTAATAACATCCGGGAAGAAGCATCTTCTCGCTCAGTATAGCATAAGCTCTAGTGGAGCTCTAGCCTCGATCGAATCGCAGGTGTCCTTCGTCCCTCTCTGACTGCCACCTACATTGCCTGAATGTCTGGGTGGTCTGCCCCGTGCTGGCGCGTTGCTCGGTTTAGTGTTCTGAGCCGTATTTTACTCGGCTAGCATCGGACATTCTCGAATGAAATGGTCTGACGATCCACATTTAAAGCAGGACCGATCATGAAATCTACAACTCCCAGCGTGCCACTTCCCACAATGTTTGCACTCAGCCCGGTTCTGCGGAACATTACCAACACTAGCCATCGAAGTGGCTCGGGAACTCACTGGAGGTCGATCACGTCTAGGCAAGTCTGAAGTAGCTTTATGTCGGCTGAAGTCATCTCTAAAATTCTTATGCACTGAATGGAAAGTCTTACTCGATGATCTTTTACGAGTGTCTCTAGCTTCTATTTCAGCCTTTCTTTTCTCTTTTCCGAGCTCTTCAGCTTTGTAAGCTCGCTCGACTAGTACCACGAACTCTTTGATTTCAAGAATGCCAACAAGCAACTTTATGTCTTCATTCAGACCGTCTTCAAATCTTTTACACATAATGGCTTCAGTTGATATACACTCTCGGGCATAACGGCTCAATCTAACAAACTTTCGCTCATATTCCGTCACAGTCATACGACCCTGTTTTAATTCCAGAAATTCTTTTCGTTTCTGATAAATGAATCTCTGACTGATATATTTCTTACGGAACTCGATCTGGAAGAAGTCCCAAGTCACTTTTTCTTTCGGAACCACTGATACTAGTGTATTCCACGGTGATATGCAAGTGTCCCAAGTAGAGATATAGCACACTTTAGGCATTCATCTAGAGTACAGGATAGCTCATCAAGTACCCGAATAGTGTTATCAAGCCACATCTCGGCTCGCTCTGCGTCATCATCATCATTGGATTTGAATTCTTCGGCCCTATATTTCCTGATTTTATCAACGGGAGGCCTAATAGATCTCATCGGATCTACCATCGGGGGTGCTGAAGGTACCAGAGTTAGATTATTAGGGGGTGGGGGTGGGTGTACAGCCCGGTTATTTTGAACAAACTGGGTAAACCATTCATTCATCATCTGGTAGAAGGCTTGTTTAGCCTCCCCCTCATGGCTACCCGTAACTGGTCGAGAGTATACTGGCACTGATCCGCGTGCACGATCAGGCGCTACACTCTCTACATCATCTGCTACAGCTCTGTCAGGATCGAAATCCATTTACTATATAAACCACAGTTGGAAATGTCAGAAGTCACCACACTATCGTATATACTATAAAGGCATGTATAGCTAGACTCTCACGCGCTACGGTAGTCCTAGAATCGGCTAAACCGAAAGCTCTGATACCAATCAAATGTAACACCCCTTAACCCATCTTCATCGCCAGACTAAGGTTATGAGGCATTACTCACAAAAAAACAACAACTGAGAACTAATATTTCATAGGTGAATATCAAATATATCACTTTTGTACACACGCATTTAAAAACCAAAACATATATGGATATAAAGAACAATTCATAGCATACCAAGTTCGCTTGCTTTATAATCAATCTAAAATACCTATACCAAACTTGAACACATATAACAATTATTAATTCACTTGTTATGAATGATCTAATAACATAGTTAAAATATGCACATTCAACCCATAAATTAATTACTAATTCGGTCACATGAAACATTATTTCATTATACTTATGCAATTATGCTATCTACCACATCATATCCATTAACAAACCAAAATACATATGCACTTGGAAAACCGAAACAGATGATCAATACCATAGCCGAAACATACATATATGGCTTATACCCATTTCTCATTTTATGTTTTCACCAAACCGTACCTTAAAAGAAATTCCCAAATAATTTATTTATAAAGTTGAATAACTTCAACAATTTCATTACTTAAAAAAATTTATCTAGACCAACTACCTCAAGAATACAACCATGAAGCATGCTTTACAACAATTCAAATCGTGATTCAATACATATAAAGATTAATCTTCAAATGATATTCAACCATTAACCTAATGCCAAAATACATAACTAAATTAACTCAGCCATTAATATCATAAGCAAGCAATTATGTCGAATGCATATCACATATACTTGACTAAAAGAAATAAGTCACAGCCGAATCATTAAAATCAAACACACCATACACATAGCCAAAACAATTAAAACCAACTTAAACAAAATGATCAAGCCATTTTCGCATGGCTATATATATATATATAAATAGAACATCATTCAAACGTTTATCTAGCCTATACATGCCTTTAATTCAAATCAACAAGTTGGAAGGTACCAAAAGAGATGATAGTGTAGTTGACTTCATAACGACCCTTCGAGCCCGTAGCTAACCAAAATCTATAAAATGAACAGCAAATATACACAAAGTAAGCTCACTAGCTTAGTAAGTTTCAAGCAAATATAAATGTAATGAACATACATATAAACATTTTAGTCTCCAAGCTTATGATATTGAGCATAAATAGTTCAATATGTAAAATGCACATAGCCAAATACTAGTGACACACTTGATTAAAATATTATCACTATGTCATCATGAACATGTACATTATCAAATCACATGAACATCTTATTATATCGCATATTCCGAATCACATGAACCAACCTTAGGTATCGATCTCCTATATCTACTTATACACATATCCAAAACACTTCCGACTCTTTCATCATTGACCTTTCTATTTTATAACCGAGTTTACTATGATATACATGTATATAACCCGATTTCTCATATAAGTAACATACATCCACATTAATGATAAGCTCAACATTATAAAATAAAGTACTTATGGAATTGTCCATTTCATCACATCGTGTTTATCTAAAACGATAAGAAATTAGCTCACTTCATTCCTTACTAACATAGTAGGCTAAACCCGAGCTTTTAGCACATAGCATTATATGAGACTCGCCTTGTTTGATTCTCGGATTTTTCGTTTATAGCAATTCACCGGCATTAAGCCTGCTAGGCAAATAGCCTGATATAACTCACCAGCACAAGGCCTGCTAGGCTCGAAGCCCGATATAACTCACCGGCAGAAGGCCTGCTAGGTTCAAAGCCCGATATAACTCACCGGCACAAGGCCTGCTAGGCTCAAAGCCCGAATATCAACACTATTAACCATTCATTTCACATTACTTAGTGCTAAATTCATGAACATTTCGTATACTTCGTATTTCTTTCACATATCAAAACGAACTTACTTATTCACATTTCTTTTAAACAAAAATAAAGTCAATCCAACAATACCTACTACTCCATTCGGCCATCAAATGAAATTATACTCAAAATTTGCAAATATTATCAGTTTATATGTTCATAAATAATTCTTTAACATATACTTGCTTAGGGACTTACCTCGACTATCGACAGACGACTTAAAGCGGCTATTCGATAACCTTCACCTTTCCCCGATCCAAATCCATTTTTCTTTGCTCTTGATCTAAACATATTAAAATTTTAGCTCATTCAAGCACAATTCATCTCAATTTAGTCCCAAAACACATAAACAGGCAAATTACCATTTTACCCCTAATGTTTCACATTTTTACAATTTAGTCCTATTTGCATAAAACACAAAATACACAAAATTTCACTAAACTATACAAGGGCCGAATGTTCACAGGGACCTCACTAGTCTATTTATTTTATTTATTTTGCATTTTAGCCCCCTCAAAAATTTATTTTTGCAATTTAGCCCAAAAATACTCAAATTCACCAAAATTTCCAATACAAAATATACTAATCTTTAACATATCTTTAAAATAAAATCATCAAACATCAAAAACTACATGAAAACATCAATGGCCAAATATCAAGCATGCTTAGATTCAAAAATTTCAACATGGTTAAGCTACCGTTTGAAGCAACGATCTCAAAAACGTCAAAATTAACAAAAGCCGAGCTAGAATTCATACCTAATTAAGCCAAATACTTGCCGAAATTCAAAGCTTCTCTAGCCCCCCTTCTATAGCTAACATTCGGCCATGAGAGAAGTGAAGATGATAATGCTTTTGTTTTAGTAAATTATGACATATATTATTTATTTATTCAAATTACCATACTAACCTTTTAATAATAATATTCATAACATATATCACAAGGTTATTCTTGACATATGCCGCCCACTACTCTTAAAAATGGGTTAATTACCCTTTTAATGCCTCATATTAAAAAGCCATTATCATTCTAGCACTTTTCACTTTAGTATGCAACTTTTACACTTTACGCGATTTAATCCTTTTTATTAAATTGAACACACAAACGATTAAATTTTTCTACGAAACTTTCACACACATTAATTCACATATAATAAGCACAAAATATAATATTTAAAAAATATTTCAGACTCGGATTCGTGGTCCCGAAACCACCGTTCCGATTAGGGTCAAATTCAGACTGTTACAACTCTCCCCCCTTAGGGATTTTCGTCCCCGAAAATCTTACCGTTAAACAAAGTCGGATATTGTTGCCTCATTGAATCCTCAGGCTCCCACGTAGCCTCTTCAACTTCGTGCCGATTCCATAGTACTTTCACTAATGGAATTCTCTTATTTCTCAACTCTTTCATTTCTCTAGCTAAAATACGGATCGGTTCTTCCTCATACGTCATATCGGATCGGATTTCAATCTCGCACGGGAGTGATCACATGTGACGGATCTCGATCTATATCTACGAAGCATCAAACGTGAAATACATTGTGTATCTTTTCTAATTCAGAGGGCAACTTCAATCTATAAGCAATGGGCCCAATATGTTCGATGATCTCAAATGCGGTCCGATGAATCTCGGACCTAGTTTGCCTTTCCGACCAAATCGAGTACCTTTTCCACGGAGAAACTTTCAAGAATACTCCGTCTCTCGACTGAAACTCAATGTCTTTATGTTTCAAATCAGCGTAGGACTTTTGACGATCCGAGGCGACTTTCAAACTATCTCTAATTATAGCCACTTTCTGTTCCGTTTCTTTGATCAAATCAACCCCGTGTAACTTATTTTCACTGAGCTCGATCCAAGACAACGTGTACGACACTTGCGCCATATAGAGCTTCGTAAGGTGCCATTTTGATACTAGATTGAAAAGTGTTATTATAAGCAAATTCAACCAAAGGTAAGTATCTTTCCCACGTGACTTCAAACTCGAGGACGCAACATCTCAAAGCATGTCCTCAAGTATCCGAATGGTTCGCTCAGATCGACCGCCTGTCTCATGGATGAAAGGTTTGTAATAAAGTGGAGTTTAGTACCTAAAGCATCTTGCAGCTTCTTCCAAAACTGTGATGTGAATCTCGGGTCTCTATCTGAAATAATGGAACTCGGCACACCATGTAATCTTACAATTTGAGATACATAAAACTCAGCAATTTTATTGAGCGAATAGTCCGTACGAACCGGTACAAAGTGAGCTGATTTGGTCAGTCTATCCACTATAACCCAGGCTGCGTCTTTCTTGCTAGGTGTCGTAGGCAACCCGGATACAAAATCCATAGTGACTCAATCCCATTTCCATTCAGGTATCATGATCGGCTGAAGTAACCCAGAAGGCACTTGATGCTCTGCTTTTACTTGCTGACAAATTAAGCACTTTGAAACAAATTCAGATATATCCCGTTTCATGCCTGGCCACCAATACGACTGTTTCAAATCATTATACATTTTTGTGCTACCCGGATGTATCGATAACCGACTATTATGAGCCTCGTTCAAAATCATCTGAATCAAGTCCACCTTCTTTGGAACACAAATTCGGCCTTTGAAGTTCAAACAATCATTTGCATCAATTTGAAACTCTGACTCTACATCATTTTCACACTGAACTCGTCTAGCAATCATATCTTTGTCAATTTTCTGTGCATCACAAATTTGCTGAATAAACATCGGTCTTGATTTTAACTCGGCAAAGATCGAACCGTCACCAGACATAACCATATGTGCATTTAACGTACGGAAGGCAAACAATGATTTTCGACTTAATACATCTGCGACAATGTTAGCTTTTACCGGATGGTAGTCAATCACCAATTCATAGTCTTTCAACAGCTCTAACCATCTGCGTTGTATCAAGTTCAGATCTTTCTAAGTCATCAAATACTTCAGACTTTTGTGATCCGAGTAAACATGACATTTCTCACCAAATAAGTAATGACGCCAAATTTTCAATGCGAAAATGATGGCTGCTAATTCCATATCGTGAGTCGGATAATTTCTTTGTTGAGGCTTCAATTGTCTCGAAGCGTAGGCTATGACTTTGCCTTCCTGCATCAAAACGCAACCCAAACCATTCAAAGAAGCATCACTTTAACAATAAATTCTTTACCCGATTCAGGCTGAGCTAACACTGGAGCTTCGGTCAAAAGGGCTTTCAACTGATCGAAGCTTTTCTGACACTTTTTCGACCACTCGAACTTGACATCTTTCTGTAGTAGCTTTGACAAAGGTGTAGCTATCATGGAAAAACCTTTGACAAATCGTCTGTAGTATCCCGCAAGTCCCAGAAAGCTTTGAATTTCGAAAACATTCTTTGGTGGCTTCAAATCAAGTATAGCTGATATTTTGTTGGATCAACCCGAATACTGATCTTTCAAACGACGTGACCCAAAAAGCTAACTTCCTTTATACAAAATTCACACTTACTAAACTTTGCATACAACTGTTGATCTCGCAAAGTTTATAGCACCATTCTCAAATGCTCGGCATGCTCGGTTTCATCTCTGGAGTAGATTAGGATATCATCTATAAACACTACCACAAACCGATCCAAATACCGTCTCAAAACCCGATTCATCATATCCATAAAACAACAGTGCATTAGTAAGTCCAAAAGGCATGACTAGGAACTCAAAATGTCCGTATTCTCGCTCGAATGCGCTTTTGGCACATCCGAATCTCTAACTCAAGAATCGATAGTAACCCGATCTCGATCTATCTTTGAGAACATCAAGCCCCTTTTAACCTGGTCAAACAAGTCATCAATTCGAGGTAACGGGTATTTATTCTTTATAGTCACCTTATTCACCGCCGATAATCAATACACATTCGCATCGTACCATCTTTCTTTTTCACAAATAGAACCGGTGCACCCCAAGGAGAGAAACTCTGGTCGTGCAAAGCCCCTATCTGTCAACTCTTGCAATCGTGCTTTCAACTCTTTCATTTCAAGAGGTGCCATCCGATATGGAGCTATCGAAATCGGAGTCGTCCCCGATACTAATTCAATGCCAAACTCAATTTCTCGTACTGGTGGTAAACCCGGTAATTCTTCAGGAAACACATCTGGGTATTCACACACAATCGGTACATATTCAATATGTTTTTCAGACACTTTATTATCTAATACATAGGCCAAATATGCTTCGCATCCTTTTCTCACATACTTTCGGGCTAGCATCGAGGATATTATCGTAGGTAACCCATTTAAATCACTAGATTCAACTCGGATGATCTCGCTGCTCGACATCTCAAATCAATAATCTTTCTTTTGCAATTCACCATCGCATCATGCAAAGCTAACTATCCATTCCCAAAATTATATCGAACTCGTCGAAGGGTAACAAAATTAAATCGGCTGGAAAGCAGGAATCCCGAATCATCAACGGGCAACCTTTACACACTTTATCAACGAGAACACATTTACCCAAAGGGTTGGACACACGGATCACAAACTCGTGAGACTCAATCGCGAGTCTTATTGGATACTAGAGTTTCACACACATATGAATGAGTCAAACCAGGATCAATCAATGCAATCACGTGAGTATCATAAAGTGTGAAAGTACCGTAATAACATCCGGGAAGAAGCATCTTCTCCGCTCAGTATAGCATAAGCTCTAGCTGGAGCTCTAGCCTCGATCGAATCTGCAGTGTCCTTCGTCCCTCTCGATCGCCACCTACATTGCCCAGAATGTCCGGGTGGTCCGCCGTCGGGCCGGCGGCGCCGCTTCGGTTTAGTGTTCTGAGCCGTATTTTACTCGGCTAGCATCGGACATTCTCGAATGAAGTGGTCCGACGATCCACATTTAAAGCAGGACCGATCATGAAATCTACAACTCCCAGCGTGCCACTTCCCACAATGTTTGCACTCAGCCCGGTTCTGCGGAACATTACCAACACTAGCCATCGAAGTGGCTCGGGAACTCACTGGAGGTCGATCACGTCTAGGCAAGTCTGAATTAGCTTTATGTCGGCTGAAGTCATCTCTAAAATTCTTATGCACTGAATGGAAAGTCTTACTCGATGATCTTTTACGAGTGTCTCTAGCTTCTATTTCAGCCTTTCTTTTCTCTTTTCCGAGCTCTTCAGCTTTGTAAGCTCGCTCGACTAGTACCACGAACTCTTTGATTTCAAGAATGCCAACAAGCAACTTTATGTCTTCATTCAGACCGTCTTCAAATCTTTTACACATAATGGCTTCAGTTGATATACACTCTCGGGCATAACGGCTCAATCTAACAAACTTTCGCTCATATTCCGTCATCACGATCATACGACCTGCTTTTAATTCCGTAAATTCTTTTCGTTTCTGATAAATGAATCTCTGACTGATATATTTCTTACGGAACTCGATCTAGAAGAAGTCCCAAGTCACTTTTTCTTTCGGAACCACTGATACTAGTGTATTCCACCAGTGATATGCAGTGTCCCGAAGTAGAGATATAGCACACTTTAGGCATTCATCTAGAGTACAGGATAGCTCATCAAGTACCCGAATAGTGTTATCAAGCCACATCTCGGCTCGCTCTGCGTCATCATCATCATTGGATTTGAATTCTTCGGCCCCATATTTCCTGATTTTATCAACGGGAGGCCTAATAGATCTCATCGGATCTACCATCGGGGGTGCTGAAGGTACCAGAGTTAGATTATTCATGTAACATCCCAAATGTGGGGTTATTGGGAAATAAATTATTTTTCTTATGTATGAACTGCTGTGTCATTATTTATGGAATAATAATGATCAATTTAAGGCTTTGAGTTGGCTCGGTTTAATGGAAAATTCAGTTTTTAATTTAAAAGGTAAGGAGCCTTAGCAGAAAGGGTGTTAAAAGAATAAGTGGGGATAAGTTGACACTAAATAAGCCTTGGAAAAGTGGAAAAAGGGGAGGCCACTTAAGTGCTTGGAGTTGACGCCACAATGCACAAGGGAGAGCTTGTGTTCGAGGCGCGAAGTTCTCTTTTTGCACTATATATGGGACGGCACAAGGGGAGAGAATTTCTCTCCTTAAATTCTTTTTATTTTGGATAATAAGGGTGTAATTTATTATCATGAGATAATCAAGTATTTTAAAGGGATATTATTTGGATATTAAGGATATTGCATGGATTAATAAGAGATTATTATGATTTAATTCAAAATTATTTGAATTAAAATGAATGAGTGGTCAGGAGCAATTGGGGAAGTTTGATGAATTTTGAACTCCTCATGAGAAGGAGTGGACGGCAAGCTTGATAGGGGGGGCCGAATGCCTATAAAAGCATCAGTTGGCCCCCTTGCTTTTTTTTTTGTCATTCTTGCTGCTGCTGTCAAATTCCTAGCCCTCATTCTTCATTCTCTTTTATTTTTTCCATCCCCTCAAACTCTCTAGCCGAACCCCTCTTCCACCTTCACCATCTTTTCTTCTTCTTCCACACTAGCCGAACCTATACTTTAACCTTTGCCAAAATCCCTTTTCTTCTTGTTAAACTCTCCCTAGCCGAATACACTTCATATCCTTGTGCGAAACCTCTTCTCCGATCTCACGATTACTTTTTTAATAGCTTTGGCCGAATATCAAAGTGGTTAGATCCCATCAAGGTATTATCGACAGATTGATTTGGAAAAGCCGATATCACTTAAGGACTTGGGATCGGGAAGTAGTCGACTCAAACTCTTCCTCTCTAGTAAACGGTTTGGTAAGTGTTAGTAAGATCTATTTTAGTAAGTTATTAAGTGGTGATTAAAAGCCGAAGGCTATTAACTGTATCGATTAACCAATTACTTGGTAAAGCAGATCTGTGCCTCGAGTGCCGTGGTTCGTAAACAAAAAGCAAAGGTAAGGATTCGGGACCATAACTAACCCCTCTGGATTTGTTTTGGTTGGCGAATAGGCCATAATACTAATCCTAAAAGTTGGCCGAATATAGGTGCTGATAGATCTAGGTGGCCGACTCCTCTTTTGGGACTTAGATTACCGTGGGTGACAGGTGTGTACATACATACCATTTAACTTATTAAATTATGCTAAGTAATGTGATTGCTAACTTGATGTATGTAGCAATGGCTTGAATACCATAACGGTATATGGGGTAACTGTAAGTACTGTGCATATGATTGCTATTTTATGCTTTTGGGAAGCATGTTGTGATAATACATATGATAAATCTATATGTGACCGCATTGACTATGTGGGTTGATTGAGTGGAGGGGCGTGAATATCGTGTTTGACGAGCACCGGTGCTTTGGTAGCACACCGTGACTATACGTCACCGTGAGGTTTGGTACCTCCGGAGGTTTGGCACCTCAATAGCGACTTGTCCTCGTGGTTAACACCACCGTGGGTTGGCCCCACTTGAGATATGGGATCGCGCGGTGATTTGGTATCACACGACGGGTTGGCCCCATCACCCGATTTGTGTCTACGGACACCGATGCTTTGGTAGCACATTGTGACTATATCGTCACCGGTGGTTTGGCACCACCGGTGTTTTGGTAACACATCGTGACTACGGTCACCGGTGGTTTGGTACCACATGGGGTAGACAAAGGCGTTTGGTTGGCTAGGTTGGGTACACGATACTCTGTATAATTAATCGTTATATGTTGTGTATGAAATGTTGTATTAACCTGGGAAGGGTTACATATCGAGTCTTGGTGACTCACCTTCTCCTTTAACATTTTTCAGGTGACTCGTAGAGGCGGTTGAGGAGCCGATTGGACTCGAGGTGGCCATGCAAAGGATTCAAATTTTTAGAACTTTTTATTTGATTATTTTTACTTTGGTTGTAATAAGGCCTCCATAAACTTTATTTTCGTTCTTTTCGATATGTTGGATATTTTATTTAAGCTATGTTATTTAAATTGGACTAAGATCACATGTTTCTTAAATTAACACGAAAATGCTTTTTCGTGCCATCTAGCACACTTAAAACTTGTATAATAACCTGACTTAATTAAATTTCCGAATTAAATCTAAGGGTAGCTTTAACAAGACAACCGAAAACAAGGAGTTTTTGGAAATTAAATGTTTTTTTAATGGTGTTCACAAGGTTTTACTTCGTAATAACTCAGATTCGGTCGTAATGTTTGGGCCGGGTTTGGGTTGTTACAGAATTGGTATCAGAGCCCAGTTCAAAGCTCTACTGTGGGCCCAAGGCCCAAAAATGTTTTAATAGGCTGTTGAATGATTTTTGGTTTTGAACAAAGATGGCCCGAGTCTCCAGACCGATCCGCCGAGGTAAGTACATCTAAACATTTTCGTGAATTATATTCGTAGAAGGGTAGGAAGCATGGAACGTAGATAGACTTATAGGACTTGGACCCTAAGGTTAGATTACTCAAACACAACGAAGCATAAGACTTAAGGAACTAAACCAACCTATGACTTAGTCAATGAGCTAGGGTGTGGTAAACCTGCACGCATGTCTCAGGATTGGATCCGGAAGAGCTTGGTATTTAAGCGATCCTCGTGACTCACCTCCTCTTCGCGGGTATCCTGCAGTGCGTAGCTTCAGTTCACCCTAACTCGGAGGGTTCAGTGGTGTGGTAAACCTGTGCGCATGTCTAGAAAGGTTCGGTGAGAGCTTGGTATTTAAGCGGTCCGTGTGACCCACCTCCTCTTCACTTGAATTCCGCCTGGTGCGTAGCTTTGGTTCACCACGACGGGAAGGCTCGGTCATAGGCTAAAAACAATGATTAAAACCCGAGAAGGGAATTAGCCTTGTTTTTGAAAGGAATGAATAAACATTCTAACGTTTTCAAAACTTATCCAATAACCCTCTCAAACCCTAGAACACTTAGTATACAATGTTTTCTCGGAAAACTTGACTTGTGGAAAATTACGAAATACCCTTAGGAGTAAAATTACCAAAATGCCCTCGACCCATAAAATATTAATTCGACGGTTTTGCTTAAAAATTCAACTATTTTATCAAATATCAAGTAGCTTAGCTTTGGAAATCATCAGTAAAATATTTTGGTTCTGGAAAATTACGAAAATACCCCTGTAGGGAAAAAGACGAAAATACCCCTGGGTTAGAAATGGGCAGAAATGTCCGATGAGTGAATAGGTATGGAAAGTATTAAGGAATGGATGCATGGACTTCTTTGTGTGAACTAGGATAGGAAACTGAAACATTGTTTGCTCGAAAGAATCTCTGATTAAACCTCATCCATAAAACTTCTTCGCGAGTAATAAAGTGAAACAAATGCTAACGCATAAAATTTTTCTTAATCAGATTAAAAGCGGTAGATAGAATGAGTTCTAGAGGACGTGGACGCCGTGGACGTGGTAGGGGTAGGATGACGTGTCCAACCCGTCAGTCGTGACAAGGTTCGGAAAATGAGGTACCATCGCCACCACCACCTCCTACTTTTAGAGTCGAGGAGCCGAGCGGCATGGTGGCGATCCCAGACGCAAGTCGTGTTGCGAGTCTTGGAGATGGTGGGTGGGGCGGGTGGAAATGTTGGAGCTCGAAATCGTTTTCCCGGCGACTCGATCTAACGGAGCGGAGGTATTCCGAGGCGTGTCGAGTGGCACCTAGTGCGTGAGAATCATCGCTAGAGTCAACCGAAAGGATCATGGATGATCTTGACCTTTGACCGAGGAAGAGAAGTCGAAAGGGGGTGTCGCTTCTAAAGGATGAAGCGATCGATGGTGGCTAACGGTTCGAGATGGGGCTACAAAGCAGATGATTTGACTTGGGAGTATTTTTGAACCGCCATCGAAAAAGTATGTGGGCACTAGCTACACCGACGCCACAGCAGAGAAAGGCTTTTTCGGGATTAGTTCAAGGAACTAAGTCCGTGTCGGAATATGAGGCGGAATTTCTAAATTTGAGTAGATATGCGAGAGGCATCGTGGCTACCGAACATGAGCGCTGTGTCCGCTTTGAGGACGGACTCGAGATGACTTAAGGTTACCGATTGCCCCACAAAGAGTTCGTGAGTTCTCATCTCTAGTGGAGAAGGCTAAGGTAGCCGAGAAGGAATCAAGGAGGTCGTGAGGCGAGCTATAGTAAGAACAATCAAGAGAAGTTTTGGGTCAGGTGGGTCAAGCGGTAGTGCTCGAGAAAAGGCTAGGCCAAGTGGGCCCAATCAGCAAACAAGGCCCACAACCGCTAATCGAGGCCGACTCAAGTGCAATCGTTGTGGAAAGACCCATTGGGGAGGATGTTGGGTGGTGACAAAGGATGCTTTGAGTGTGGATCTTTGGAGCATCGTGGTCGAGATTGTCCCCAAAAACTAGCTAAGAAACAAACCAGAGGGTCAGAACCGTGCTCAAGATAGAAATGTAGGACCACAGAGGGGTCGTGGTAATGGTAGAGGAAACAACGGTCCTAACCGAGGCCGTGGAACTCAAGGCAGAGGTTCAGGCAACACAGAGGCTAGGCACCGGCTTAGTCCACGCGCAGCAAGGTGTCGCGAAGAAGGTGACGCACCGGATGTCATAACCGTGACGCGTTTCTAATTTTCGGTTTCCTTATGTTGCATTGATTGATGTGGGCTCGACGCACTCGCACATTGCTAGTAGTGTGGTAGGAACTATGGACCTAAACTCAAAGCGCTTCTAGGGAGATGACCGTAGTTAGCCCCTTAGGTCACTCCGTAGTCGTAGATAGACTTTATAGAGGCGCACCCCTAGAACTCAAGGGGTAGTATTTGTAGGTGATCTAATGGAACTACCGTTTGGGAGTTCGATTTGATCCTCGGTATGGATTGGTTGGTTAAGTACCAAGCAAGGTTGGACTCTTGTGACCAAGCGCATGGTTCTTAAGACGGCGGAAGGTGATGAAGTGGTTATGATAGGAGATAGGAGGAATTACCTATCCAACGTAGTGACCGCCTTGAAGGTTGAAAGGATGGTCAAGAAGGGTTGTGAGGCGTATTTGGTTCAAATCGTGCTTTGGAAACTAAGAAATTAGTAATTGAAATGGTCCGAACGGTTTGGGAATTTGTTGATGTATTCCCGGAAGAACTTCCGGTTTGCCTCCGGATCGAGAAGTCGAATTCGGTATAGACTTGCTACCGGAACGGCACTGTGTCTATAGCACCATACCGAATGGCACCAAAGGAATTGGTGGAGCTAAAGGCTCAAATTCGGGAGCTCTTGGATAGAGGGTTTATACGACCAAGTATATCTCCGTGGGGAGCGCTGTGTTGTTTGTCAAGAAGAAGGACGGTTCTATGCGGATGTGCATCGACTCACCGTCGATTAAATAAGTTAACGATCAAGAACAAGTATCCGTTGCCTCGGATTGACGACTTGTTCGATCAAGCGAAGGGTGCCTCGGTGTTTCGAAGATAGACCTTAGGTCGGGATATCATCAACTTAAGGTAAAAGAGGTTGATGTTCACAAAGCGGCATTCGAACTCGGTATGGGCATTTCGAGTTCTTGGTAATGCCATTCGGTTGACCAATGCACCGCGGCATTCATGGACTTGATGAATAGAGTATTCCAAAGAAGACTTGGACCATTCGTCGTGGTGTTCATAGACGACATATTGGTTTACTCAAAGCGAGAAGAAGAGCATGACAAGCATTTACGGATAGTTCTGCAAGTATTGAGGGAGAAGCAGTTATATGCCAAATTCAGTAAGTGTGAATTTTGGCTTAGGGAAGTGGCTTTCTTAGGGCATGTAGTATCAGCTGAAGGAATTAGAGTAGACCCTCGCAAGATTGAGGCAGTATTGGAGTGGAAACCACCTAGGACGGTGGCTGAAATACGAAGTTTTCTGGGTTTAGCAGGATACTATCGGAGATTCGTGGAAGGATTCTCTCTAATAGCAAATACCGTTGACTAAGTTGCTAAGGAAAGGTGTCCCGTTTGTATGGACGGAAAAGAAAGCAAGAAAGCTTTGATAAGCTAAGGAAGATTTTGACGGAAGCTCCGGTTTTGGTGCAGCCTGAAGCAGGAAAGTTATTCACAGTCTATTGTGATGCATCTCACACCGGCCTAGGATGTGTGTTGATGCAGGATGGGAAGGTAGTAGCCTATGCATCCCGTCAATTAAGATCGCATGAGGTTAACTACCCAACTCACGATTTAGAGTTAGCAATGATCGTCTTCGCTCACGAAGATATGGAGACATTACCGTATGGAGAGAAGTCGATGGTCTACACGGATCACAAAAGCTTGAGGTATCTTCGACTCAAAAGGATCTCGAATCGAGGCGGCGTCGATGGATTGAACTACTAAAGGACTATGATTGTTCAATCGAGTACCATCCGGGTAAGGCTAATGTGGTAGCTGACGCATTGAGCCGGAAAGTGGTGACGGACTTAAGAGCAATGTTCGCTCGGTTAAGTGCGTATGATGATGGGAGTCTTTTGGCGTAACTTCAAGTAAAGCCGACTTGGATTGAGGAGATTAAAGAAAAGCGGTTAGTGGATGAAGGCTTGAGCTCTAAGAGGGTACAAGTTCAAGACGGTGGATTGGAAGGGTACGATCTGTCTATTGATGGAGTGCTTTGTTTTCAAGGACCAGTATGTATGCCAAAAATACAGATTTAAAGGCGTAAAATTCTCCAAGATGCACATAGCAGCCCATACGCTATGCATCCTGGAGGAAGCAAGATGTATGGAGATTTGCGAAACTTGATTCTCGTGGCACAGGTTGAAGCGTGAGATAACGGAGTTCGTAGGGAAGTGTCCGACGTGTCGCCAGGTTAAGGGTGAACATCAGTCACCATCGGGACTACTTCAACCGATAAAGATTCCTCAATGGAAATGGGAGAGGATCACCATGGATTTTGTTAGTGGGCTACCCCTTACGCCCACCAAGAAGGATGCAGTCTGGGTAATTGTGGATCGCCTAACTAAGTCAGCTCACTTCATGCCGGTGAGAATGGATTACTCACTCCAGAAGTTAGCGAAGCTATATGTGGGTGAAATAGTGAGGTTGCATGGCGTGCGATGTCGATTATCTCGGATAGGGACCCCGATTCACGTCAAGGTTTTGGAAAGCGTTGCATCAAGCTTTGGGTACACGGTTAGATTTCAGATCTGGCTTTCCACCCACATCACGTGGATGATCGGAAAGGGTGATCTGATTTTGGAAGACATGTTAAGAGGTCGTGGTCTTGGATTTTAGTGGTAGTTGGGAGGAGTACCTACCACTAGCGGAATTCGCCTATAACAATAGTTATCAGCGAGTATCCAAATGGCTCCATATGAGGCCCTATATGGACGAAAGTGTCGTACTCCTACATGTTGGACGGAGTTGGGAGAAAGACAAGTTCGGGTCCAGAGTTGGTAACCGAGACGGAAGACAAAGTCAAGGTGATTCGGTCTCGTCTCAAGGAAGCATCGGATAGGCGAAGTCTTATGCCGATCTCAAACGCAAGGAAGTGGAGTATCTTTGTGGGAGACAAAGTCTTTCTCGAAAGTGTCGCCTTGGAAAAAAAAGGTGTTGAGGTTTGGACGGAGAGGAAGTTAAGCCCAAGGTTCATTGGGCCATATCTTTGTTGTGAAGCGAATAGGACCAAAGTGGCTTATCAGCTAGAGTTGCCGGCAGAACCGAGTCGATTCATGACGTATTCCATGTATCAATCTTTGAGACAGTATCGGTCCGGATCCTTCGCACGTTGTGCGAATGAGAGATTGAGATGAACACGGATTTATCTTTTGAGGAAGAACCGGTTCGATTATAGACCGAGATGTGAAAGTTCTACGAAGGAAGGCGGTGCCTTTAGTAAAAGTGTTATGGCGGAACCACGGAGTGGAAGAAGCTACGTGGGAGCCCGAGGAGGTGATGCGGCAAAGAATACCCCATCTCTTTTGATCAAGAAATTTCGAGGACGAAATTTATTTTAAGGGGGTAGAACTGTAACATCCCAAATGTGGGGTTATTGGGAAATAAATTATTTTTCTTATGTATGAATCTTTGTGTCATTATTTATGGAATAATAATGATCAATTTAAGGCTTTGAGTTGGCTCTTGGTTTAATGGAAAATTCAGTTTTTAATTTAAAAGGTAAGGAGCCTTAGCGGAAGGGTGTTAAAAGAATAAGTGGGGATAAGTTGACACTAAATAAGCCTTGGAAAAGTGGAAAAAGGAGGCCACTTAAGTGCTTGGAGTTGACGCCACAATGCACAAGGGAGAGCTTGTGTTCGAGGCGCGAAGTTCTCTTTTTGCACTATATATGGGACGGCACAAGGGAGAGAATTTCTCTCCTTAAATTCTTTTATTTTGGATAATAAGGGTGTAATTTATTATCATGAGATAATCAAGTATTTTAAAGGGATATTATTTGGATATTAAGGATATTGCATGGATTAATAAGAGATTATTATGATTTAATTCAAAATTATTTGAATTAAAATGAATGAGTGGTCGAGAGCAATTGGGGAAGTTTGATGAATTTTGAACTCCTCATGAGAAGGAGTGGACGGCAAGCTTGATAGGGGGGGCCGAATGCCTATAAAAGCATCAGTTGGCCCCCTTGCTTCTTTTTTTTTGTCATTCTTGCTGCTTGTCGAAATTCCTAGCCCTCATTCTTCATTCTCTTTTATTTTTTCCATCCCCTCAAACTCTCTAGCCGAACCCTCTTCCACCTTCACCATCTTTTCTTCTTCTTCCACACTAGCCGAACCTATACTTTAACCTTTGCCAAAATCCCTTTTCTTCTTGTTAAACTCTCCCTAGCCGAATACACTTCATATCCTTGTGCCGAAACCTCTTCTCTCGATCTCCCGATTACTTCTTTAATAGCTTTGGCCGAATATCAAAGTGGTTAGATCCCATCAAGGTATTATCGACATTGATTTGGAAAAGCCGATATCACTTAAGGACTCGGGATCGGGGAAGTAGTCGACTCAAACTCTTCCTCTCTAGTAAACGGTTTGGTAAGTGTTAGTAAGATCTATTTTAGTAAGTTATTAAGTGGTGATTAAAAGTCAAGGCTATTAATCAGATCGATTAACCAATTACTTGGTAAAGCGGATCACGTGCCTCGAGTGCCGTGGTTCGTAACAAAAAGCAAAGGTAAGGATTCAGGACCATAACTAACCCTCTGGATTTGTTTTGGTTGGCCGAATAGGCCATAATACTAATCCTAAAAGTTGGCCGAATATAGTCTTTGATAGATCTAGGTGGCCGACTCCTCTTTTGGGACTTAGATTATCAGTGGGTGACAGGTGTGTACATACACACCATTTAACTTATTAAATTATGCTAAGTAATGTGATTGCTAACTTGATGTATGTAGCAATGGCTTGAATACCATAACGGTATATGGGGTAAACCGTGTAAGTACTGTGCATATGATTGCTATTTTATGCTTTTGGGAAGCATGTTGTGATAATACATATGATAAATCTATATGTGATTTATTGACTATGTGGGTTGATTGAGTGGAGGGGATAATAATATCGTCTTGACGAGCACCGGTGCTTTGGTAGCACACCGTGACTATACGTCACCGGAGGTTTGGTACCTCCGGAGGTTTGGCACCTCAATAGCGACTTGTCCTCGTGGTTAACACCACCGTGGGTTGGCCCCACTTGAGATATGGGATCGTCGCGGTGATTTGGTATCACACGATGGGTTGGCCCCATCACCCGATTTGTGTCTACGGACACCGGTGCTTTGGTAGCACATTGTGACTATACGTCACCGGTGGTTTGGCACCACCGGTGTTTTGGTAACACATCGTGACTACGGTCACGGTGGTTTGGTACCACATGGGGTAGACAAAGGCGTTTGGTTGGCTAGGTTGGGTACACGATACTCTGTATAATTAAGCTGTTATAGGTTGTGTATGAAATGTTGTATTAACCGGGGAAGGGTTACATATCGAGTCTTGGTGACTCACCTTCTCCTTTAACATTTTTCGGTGACTCGTAGAGGGCGGTTGAGGAGCCGATTGGACTCGAGGTGGCCATGCGATTGGATTCAAATTTTTAGAACTTTTTATTTGATTATTTTTACTTTGGTTGTAATAAGGCCTCCATAAACTTTATTTTCGTTCTTTCTGATATGTTGGATATTTTATTTAAGCTATGTTATTTAAATTGGACTAAGATCACATGTTTCTTAAATTAACACGAAAATGCTTTTTCGTGCCATCGGGCACACTTAAAACTTGTATAATAACCGGACTTAATTAAATTTCCGAATTAAATCTAAGGGTAGCTTTAACAAGACAACCGAAAACAAGGAGTTTTTGGAAATTAAATGTTTTTTTAATGGTGTTCACAAGGTTTTACTTCGTAATAACTCAGATTCGGTCGTAATGTTTGGGCCGGGTTTGGGTTGTTACAATTCAGGGGTGGGGGTGGGTGTACAGCTGGGTTATTTTGAACAAACTGGGTAAACCATTCATTCATCATCTGGTAGAAGGCTTGTTTAGCCTCCCCCTCATGGCTACCCGTAACTGGTCGAGAGTATACTGGCACTGATCCGCGTGCACGATCAGGCGCTACACTCTCTACATCATCTGCTACAGCTCTGTCAGGATCGAAATCCATTTACTATATAAACCACAGTTGGAAATGTCAGAAGTCACCACACTATCGTATATACTATAAAGGCATGTATAGCTAGACTCTCACGCGCTACGGTAGTCCTAGAATCGGCTAAACCGAAAGCTCTGATACCAATCAAATGTAACACCCCTTAACCCATCTTCATCGCCAGACTAAGGTTATGAGGCATTACTCACAAAAAAACAACAACTGAGAACTAATATTTCATAGGCTGAATATTAAATATATCACTTTTGTACACACGCATTTAAAAACCAAAACATATATGGATATAAAGAACAATTCATAGCATACCAAGTTCGCTTGCTTTATAATCAATCTAAAATACCTATACCAAACTTGAACACATATAACAATTATTAATTCACTTGTTATGAATGATCTAATAACATAGTTAAAATATGCACATTCAACCCATAAATTAATTACTAATTCGGTCACATGAAACATTATTTCATTATACTTATGCAATTATGCTATCTACCACATCATATCCATTAACAAACCAAAATACATATGCACTTGGAAAATCAAACGGATGATCAATACCATAGCTTGAAACATACATATATGGCTTATAACCATTTCTCATTTTCTGCTTTCACCAAACTGCACTCTTAAAAGAAATTCCCAAATAATTTATTTATAAAGTTGAATAACTTCAACAATTTCATTACTTAAAAAAATTTATCTAGACCAACTACCTCAAGAATACAACCATGAAGCATGCTTTACAACAATTCGAATCGTGATTCAATACATATAAAGATTAATCTTCAAATGATATTCAACCATTAACCTAATGCCAAAATACATAACTAAATTAACTCAGCCATTAATATCATAAGCAAGCAATTATGTCGAATGCATATCACATATACTTGACTAAAAGAAATAAGTCACAGCCGAATCATTGAAATCAAACACACCATACACATAGCCAAAACAATTAAAACCAACTTAAACAAAATGATCAAGCCATTTTCGCATGGCTATATATATATATATATAAATAGAACATCATTCAAACGTTTATCTAGCCTATACATGCCTTTAATTCAAATCAACAAGTTTGGAAGGTACCAAAAGAGATGATAGTGTAGTTGACTTCGCCTAACGATTCTCGAGCCCATAGCTAACCAAAATATATAAAATGAACAGCAAATATACACAAAGTAAGCTCACTAGCTTAGTAAGTCTCAAGCAAATATAAATGTAATGAACATACATATAAACATTTTAGTCTCCAAGCTTATGATATTGAGCACAAATAGTTCAATATGTAAAATGCACATAGCCAAATACTAGTGACACACTTGATTAAAATATTATCACTATGTCATCATGAACATGTACATTATCAAATCACATGAACATCTTATTATATCGCATATTCCGAATCACATGAACCAACCTCAGGTATCGATCTCCTATATCTACTTATGCACATACGTAAAACACTTCCGACTCTTTCGTCATTGACCTTTCTATTTTATAACCGAGTTTACTACGATATACATGTATATAACCCGATTTCTCATATAAGTAACGTACATCCACATTAATGATAAGCTCAACATTATAAAATAAAGTACTTATGGAATTGTCCATTTCATCACATCGTATTTATCTAAAACGATAAGAAATTAGCTCACTTCATTCCTTACTAACATAGTAGGCTAACTCTTACCCAAGCTTTTAGCACATAGCATTATATGAGACTCGCCTTGTTTGATTCTCGGATTTTCCGTTTATAGCAATTCACCGGCATTAAGCCTGCTAGGCAAATAGCCCGATATAACTCACCAGCACAAGGCCTGCTAGGCTCGAAGCCCGATATAACTCACCAGCACAAGGCCTGCTAGGTTCGAAGCTCGATATAACTCACCGGCACAAGGCTTGCTAGGCTCGAAGCCCGAATATCAACTCTATTAACCATTCATTTCACATTACATAGTGCTAAATTCATGAACATTTCGTATACTTCGTATTTCTTTCACATATCAAACTGAACTTACTTATTCACATTTCTTTTAAACAAAAATAAAGTCAATCCAACAATACCTACTACTCCATTCGGCCATCACATGAAATTATACTCAAAATTTGCAAATATTATCAGTTAATATGTTCATAAATAATTCTTTAACATATACTTGCTTAGGGACTTACCTCGACTATCGACGGACGACTTAAACCGGCTATTCGATAACCTTCACCTTTCCCCGATCCAAACTGCTTTTTCTTTGCTCTTGATCTAAACATATTAAAATTTTAGCTCATTCAAGCACAATTCATCTCAATTTAGTCCCAAAACACATAAATAGGCAAATTACCATTTTACCCTTAATGTTTCACATTTTTACAATTTAGTCCTATTTGCATAAAACACAAAATACACAAAATTTCACTAAACTATACAAGGGTCGAATGTTCACAGGGACCTCACTAGTCTATTTATTTCATTTATTTTGCATTTTAGCCCCCTCAAAAATTCATTTTTGTAATTTAGCCCAAAAATACTCAAATTCACCAAAATTTCCAATACAAAATATACTAATCTTTAACATATCTTTAAAATAAAATCATCAAACATCAAAAACTACATGAACACATCAATGGCCAAATATAAAGCATGCTTAGATTCAAAAATTTCAACATGGTTAAGCTACCGTTCGAAGTAACGATCTCAAAAACGTCAAAATTAACAAAAACCGAGCTAGAATTCATACCTAATTAAGCCAAATACTTGCCGAAATTCAAAGCTTCTCTAACCCCCTTCTATAGCTAACATTCGGCCATGAGAGAAGTGAAGATGATAATGCTTTTGTTTTAGTAAATTATGACATATATTATTTATTTATTCAAATTACCATACTAACCTTTTAATAATAATATTCATAACATATATCACAAGGTTATTCTTGACATATGCCGCCCACTACTCTTAAAAATGGGTTAATTACCCTTTTAATGCCTCATATTAAAAAGCCATTATCATTCTAGCACTTTTCACTTTAGTATGCAACTTTTACACTTTACGCGATTTAATCCTTTTTATTAAATTGAACACACAAACGATTAAATTTTTCTACGAAACTTTCACACACATTAATTCACATATAATAAGCACAAAATATAATATTTAAAAATATTTCAGACTCGGATTCGTGGTCCCGAAACCACCGTTCCGATTAGGGTCAAATTCGCATCAGTTATAACTCTCCCCCTAGGGATTTTCGTCCCGAAAATCTTACCGTTAAACAAAGTCGGATATTGTTGCCTCATTGAATCCTCAGGCTCCCACGTAGCCTCTTCAACTCCGTGCCGATTCCATAGTACTTTCACTAATGGAATTCTCTTGTTTCTCAACTCTTTCATTTCTCTAGCTAAAATACGGATCGGTTCTTCCTCATACGTCATATCGGATCGGATTTCAATCTCAGACGGAGTGATCACATGTGACGGATCTGATCTATATCTACGAAGCATCGAAACGTGAAATACATTGTGTATCTTTTCTAATTCATAGGGCAACTTCAATCTATAAGCAACAGGCCCAATACGTTCAATGATCTCGTACGGTCCGATGAATCTCGGACTTAGTTTGCCTTTCTGACCAAATCGGAGTACCTTTTTCCATGGAGAAACTTTCAAGAATACTCGACCTCCGACCTGAAACTCAATGTCTTTACGTTTCAAATCAGCGTAGGACTTTTGACGATCCGAGGCAACTTTCAAACTATCTCCGATTATAGCCACTTTCTGTTCCGTTTCTTTGATCAAATAAACCCCGTGTAACTTATTTTCACTGAGCTCGGTCCAAGATAATGGTGTAACGACACTTGCGGCCATATAGAGCTTCAGTAAGGTGCCATTTTGATACTAGATTGAAAACTGTTATTATAAGCAAATTCAACCAAAGGTAAGTATCTTTCCCACATACCTTCAAACTCGAGGACGCAACATCTCAACATGTTCTCAAGTATCTGAATGGTTCGTTCGCATCGACTGAAATCTGTCATGCGGATGAAAGGTCAGTACTAAAGTGGAGTTTAGTACCTAAAGCATCTTGCAACTTCTTCCAAAATCGTGATGTGAATCTCGGGTCTCTGTCTCGAAATAATGGAACTCGGCACACCATGTAATCTTACAATTTGAGATACATACAACTCAAAGCAAGTTTATCGAGCGGATAGTCCGTGATTTAACCGGTACAAAGTGAGTCGATTTGGTCGGGTCTATCCACTATAACCTGCATCGCGTCTTTCTTGCTCTGTGTCGTAGGCAACCCGGATACAAAATCCATAGTGACTCTATCCCATTTCCATTCAGTATCATGATCACCAAGTAACCTGTAAGGCACTTGATGCTCGCTTTTACTTGCCGACAAATTAAGCACTTTGAAACAAATTCGGATATATCCCGTTTCATGCCCGCCACCAATACGATCAAGTTTCAAATCATTATACATTTTTGTACTACCGGATGTATCAATAACCGACTATTATGAGCCTCGCTCAAAATCATCTAAATCAAGTCCACCTTCTTGAACACAAATTCGCCTTTGAAGTTCAAACAATCATTTGCATCAATTTGAAACTCGACTGCATCATTTTCACATCGAACTCGTCTAGCAATCATATCTTTGTCAATTTTCATGCATCACAAATTTGCTGAATAAACATCGGTCTTGATTTTAACTCGGCTAAGATCGAACCATCACCAGACATAACCATATGTGCGTTCAACGTACGGAGGGCAAACAATGATTTTCGACTTAATGCATCTGCGACAACGTTAGCTTTTACCAGATGGTAGTCAATCACCAATTCATAGTCTTTCAACAGCTCTAACCATCTGCGTTGTCTCAAGTTCAGATCTTTCTAAGTCATCAAATACTTTAGACTTTTGTGATCCGAGTAAACATGACATTTCTCACCAAATAAGTAATGACGCCAAATTTTCAATGCGAAAATGATGGCTGCTAATTCCAGATCGTGAGTCGGATAATTTCTTTCTTGAGGCTTCAATTGTCTCGAAGCGTAGGCTATGACTTTGCCTTCCTGCATCAAAACGCAACCCAAACCATTCAAAGAAGCATCACTATAAATAATAAATTCTTTACCCGATTCAGGCTGAGCTAACACTGGAGCTTCGGTCAAAAGGGCTTTCAACTGATCGAAGCTTTTCTGACACTTTTTCGACCACTCGAACTTAACATCTTTCTGTAGTAGCTTTGACAAAGGTGTAGCTATCATGGAAAAACCTTTGACAAATCGTCTGTAGTATCCCGCAAGTCCCAGAAAGCTTTGAATTTTGGAAACATTCTTTGGTGGCTTCAAATCAAGTATAGCTGATATTTTGTTCGGATCAACCCGAATACCTGATGCTGAAACGATGTGACCCAAAAAGCTGACTTCCTTTATCCAAAATTCACACTTACTAAACTTTGCATACAACTGTTGATCTCGCAAAGTTTGTAGCACCATTCTCAAATACTCGGCATGCTCGGTTTCATCTCTGGAGTAGATTAGGATATCATCTATAAACACTACCACAAACCGATCCAAATACCGTCTGAAAACCCGATTCATCAGATCCATAAAAATAGCAGGTGCATTAGTAAGTCCAAAAGGCATGACTAGGAACTCAAAATGTCCGTACCTCGTTCGGAATGCAGTCTTTGGCACATCTGAATCTCTAACTCGCAACTGATAGTAACCCGATCTCAGATCTATCTTTGAGAACACTGAAGCCCCTTTTAACTGGTCAAACAAGTCATCAATTCGAGGTAACGGGTATTTATTCTTTATAGTCACCTTATTCAGCTGCCGATAATCAATACACATTCGCATCGTTCCATCTTTCTTTTTCACAAATAGAACTGGTGCACCCCAAGGAGAGAAACTCGGTCGTGCAAAGCCCTATCTGTCAACTCTTGCAATCGTGTGCTTTCAACTCTTCCAGCAAGAGGTGCCATCCGATATGGAGCTATCGAAATCGGAGTCGTCCCCGGTACTAATTCAATGCCAAACTCAATTTCTCGTACTGGTGGTAAACCCGGTAATTCTTCAGGAAACACATCTGGGTATTCACACACAATCGGTACATATTCAATCTGTTTTTCAGACACTTTATTATCCAATACATAGGCCAAATATGCTTCGCATCCTTTTCTCACATACTTTCGGGCAAGCATCGAGGATATTACTGTAGGTAACCCATTTAAATCACTAGATTCAACTCGGATGATCTCGCCGTTCTGACATCTCAAATCAATAATCTTTCTTTTGCAATTCACCACTGCATCATGCAAAGCTAACCAGTCCATTCCCAAAATTATATCGAACTCGTCGAAGGGCAACAACATTAAATCGGTTGGAAAGCAGGAATCCCGAATCATCAACGGGCAACCTTTACACACTTTATCAACGAGAACACATTTACACAAAGGGTTGGACACACGAATCACAAACTCAATAGACTCAACTGGCAGAGTCTTATTGGATACTAGAGTTTCACACACATATGAATGAGTCGAACCAGGATTAATCAATGCAATCACAGTAGTATCATAAAGTGTGAAAGTACCGGTAATAACATCTGGGGAAGAAGCATCCTCTCTGGCTCGTATAGCATAAGCTCTAGCTGGAGCTCTAGCCTCGATCGAAACTGTAGTGTCCTTCGTCCCTCTCTTGACTGCCACCTACATTGCCTGAATGCGGGTGGTCTCGTACGGGCGTCGCGCTGTATTTGCTCGATTTAGTGTTTTGAGCCGTATTTTGCTTGGCTAGCATTGGGCATTCTCGAATGAAATGGTCTGACGATCCACATTTAAAGTAGGACCGATCATGAAATCTACAACTCCCAGCGTGCCACTTCCCACAATGTTTGCACTCAGCCCAGTTCTGCGGAACATTACCAACACTAGCCATCGAAGTGGCTCGGGAACTCACTGAAGGTCGATCACGTCTAGGCAAGTCTAAAGTAGCTTTATGTCGGCTGAAGTCATCTCTAAACTTCTTATGCACTGAATGGAAAGTCTTACTCGATGATCTTTTACGAGTGTCTCTAGCTTCCATTTCAGCCTTTCTTTTCTCTTTTCCGAGCTCTTCAGCTTTGTAAGCTCGCTCGACTAGTACCACGAACTCTTTGATTTCAAGAATGCCAACAAGCAACTTTATGTCTTCATTCAGACCGTCTTCAAATCTTTTGCACATAATGGCTTCAGTTGATATACACTTTTGGGCATAACGGCTCAATCTAACAAACTTTCTCTCATATTCCGTCACAGTCATACCTATTTTAATTCCAGAAATTCTTTTCGTTTCTGATAAATGAATCTCTGACTGATATATTTCTTACAGAACTCGATCTGGAAGAAGTCCCAAGTCACTTTTTCTTTTGGAACCACTGATACTAGTGTATTCCCCCAGTGATATGTAGTGTCTCGAAGTAGAGATATAGCACACTTTAGGCATTCATCTGGAGTACAGGATAGCTCATCAAGTACCCGAATAGTGTTATCAAGCCACATCTCGGCTCGCTCTGCGTCATCATCATCATTGGATTTGAATTCTTCGGCCCCATATTTCCTGATTTTATCAACGGAGGCCTAATAGATCTCATCGGATCTACTATCGAAGTCTTTGCCAAGGTACCGGAGTTAGATTATTCGGGGTGGGGTGGGTGTACAGCCGGGTTATTTTGAACAAACTGGGTAAACCATTCATTCATCATCTGGTAGGAGGCTTGTTTAGCCTCCCCTCATGGCTACCCAGAATCGGTCGAGAGTTCATCGGCACCGATCCGCGTGCGATCAAAGCGCTACACTCTCTACATCATCCGCTCACGGCTCTGTCAGATCGAAATCCATTTACTATATAAAACACAGTTGGAAATGTTAGAAGTCACCACACTATCGTATATACTATAAAGGCATGTATAGCTAGACTCTCACGCGCTATGGTAGTCCTACAATCGGCTAAACTGTAAGCTCTGATACCAATCAAATGTAACACCCCTTAACCCATCTTCATCGCCAGACTAAGGTTATGAGGCATTACTCACAAAAAAACAACAACTGAGAACTAATATTTCATAGGTTGAATATCAAATATATCACTTTTGTACACACGCATTTAAAAACCAAAACATATATAGATATAAAGAACAATTCATAGCATACCAAGTTCGCTTGCTTTATAATCAATCTAAAATACCTATACCAAACTTGAACACATATAACAATTAATAATTCACTTGTTATGAATGATCTAATAACATAGTTAAAATATGCACATTCAACCCATAAATTAATTACTAATTCGGTCACATGAAACATTATTTCATTATACTTATGCAATTATGCTATCTACCACATCATATACATTAACAAACCAAAATACATATGCACTTGGAAAATCAAAATAGATGATCAATACCATAGCCGAACCATACATATATGGCTTATACCCATTTCTCATTTTCTGTTTTCACCAAACCGTACCTTAAAAGAAATTCCCAAATAATTTATTTATAAAGTTGAATAACTTCAACAATTTCATTACTTAAAAAAAATTTATCTAGACCAACTACCTCAAGAATACAACCATAAAGCATGCTTTACAACGATTCGAATCGTGATTCAATACATATAAAGATTAATCTTCAAATGATATTCAACCATTAACCTAATGCCGAAATACATAACTAAATTAACTCAGCCATTAATATCATAATCAAGCAATTATGTCGAATGCATATCACATATACTTGACTAAAAGAAATAAGTCACAGCCGAATCATTGAAATCAAAAACACCATACACATAGCCAAAACAATTAAAACCAACTTAAACAAAATGATCAAGCCATTTTCGCATGGCTATATATATATATATATATATATATAAATAGAACATCATTCAAACATTTATCTAGCCTATACATGCCTTTAATTCGAAATCAACAAGCTGGAAGGTACCAAAAAGAGATGATAGTGTAGTTGACTTCGCCAACGACCCTTCGAGCCCGTAGCTAACCAAAATCTATAAAATGAACAGCAAATATACACAAAGTAAGCTCACTAGCTTAGTAAGTCTCAAGCAAATATAAATGTAATGAACATACATATAAACATTTTAGTGTCCAAGCTTATGATATTGAGCATAAATAGTTCAATATGTAAAATGCACATAGCCAAATACTAGTGACACACTTGATTAAAATATTATCACTATGTCATCATGAACATGTACATTATCAAATCACATGAACATCTTATTATATCGCATATTCCGAATCACATGAACCAACCTCAGGTATCGATCTCCTATATCTACTTATACACATACGCAAAACACTTCCGACTCTTTCATCATTGACCTTTCTATTTTATAACCGAGTTTACTACGATATACATGTATATAACCCGATTTCTCATATAAGTAACGTACATCCACATTAATGATAAGCTCAACATTATAAAATAAAGTACTTATGGAATTGTCCATTTCATCACATCGTATTTATCTAAAACGATAAGAAATTAGCTCACTTCATTCCTTACTAACATAGTAGGCTAACTCTTACTCGAGCTTTTAACACATAGCATTATATGAGACTCACCTTGTTTGATTCTCGAATTTTCCGTTTATAGCAATTCACCGGCATTAAGCCTGCTAGGCAAATAGCCCGATATAATTCATCGGCACAAGGCCTGCTAGGCTCGAAGCCCGATATAACTCACCGGTACAAGGCCTGCTAGGTTCGAAGCCCGATATAACTCACCAGCACAAGGCCTGCTAGGCTCGAAGCCCGAATATCAACACTATTAACCATTCATTTCACATTACTTAGTGCTAAATTCATGAACATTTCGTATACTTCGTATTTCTTTCACATATCAAAACGAACTTACTTATTCACATTTCTTTTAAACAAAAATAAAGTCAATCCAACAATACCTACTACTCCATTCGGCCATCACATGAAATTATACTCAAAATTTGCAAATATTATCAGTTAATATGTTCATAAATAATTCTTTAACATATACTTGCTTAGGGACTTACCTCAACTATCGACTTTGACGACTTAAACCTAGCTATTCGATAACCTTCGCCTTTCCCGATCCAAACTGCTTTTTCTTTCTCTTGATCTAAACATATTAAAATTTTTGCTCATTCAAGCACAATTCATCTCAATTTAGTCCCAAAACACATAAACAGGCAAATTACCATTTTACCCCTAATGTTTCACATTTTTACAATTTAGTCCTATTTGCATAAAACACAAAATAAAAAAAATTTCACTAAACTATACAAGGTCCGAATGTTCACAGGGACCTCACTAGTCTAATTATTTCATTTATTTTGCATTTTAGCCCTCTCAAAAATTCATTTTTGCAATTTAGCCCAAAAATACTCAAATTCACCAAAAATTCCAATACAAAATATACTAATCTTTAACATATTTTTAAAATAAAATCATCAAACATCAAAAACTACATGAACACATCAATGGCCGAATATCAAGCATGCTTAGATTTAAAAATTTCAACATGGTTAAGCTACCGTTCGAAGCAACGATCTCAAAAACGTCAAAATTAACAAAAATCGAGCTAGAATTCATACCTAATTAAGCCAAATACTTGCCGAAATTCAAAGCTTCTCTAACCCCCCTTCTATAGCTAACATTCGGCCATGAGAGAAGTGAAGATGATAATGCTTTTGTTTTAGTAAATTATGGCATATATTATTTATTTATTCAAATTACCATACTAACCTTTTAATAATAATATTCATAACATATATCACAAGGTTATTCTTGACATATGCCGCCCACTACTCTTAAAAATGGGTTAATACCCTTTTAATGCCTCATATTAAAAAGCCATTATCATTCTAGCACTTTTCACTTTAGTATGCAACTTTTACACTTTACGCGATTTAATCCTTTTTATTAAATTGAACACACAAACGATTAAATTTTTCTACGAAACTTTCACACACATTAATTCACATATAATAAGCACAAAATATAATATTTAAAAAATATTTTAGACTCGGATTCGTGGTCCCGAAACCACCGTTCCGATTAGGGTTAAATTCAGACTGTTACAGGAGTACTTTGTCTATGCCCCAAGACGTAGCATACTTCCTCATTGTTAATTCAGGCATAGCAAGACTACCACATGCCCTATATTTGATCAAAATTTGAGTCGCCCTTTTCGGGTTTTCGGCTTAAAACCTCTTTGGTCTCAAAGCGCCCTTTGCGGGTTTTCGCCTTGGCCTCTCCTATTTTCTCTTCTCTTCTTTCTTTCTTTCTTTTTTTTTTGATCTCAAGGTGCCCTTTGCGGGTTTTCACCTTTTCCCTTTTCAGGTAAAATACTTCTTGACTGAACCTAAATTTTCTGAAATGGGCAAGTCTTCGCCATCCGTCTCGGTCAATATCAATGCTCCTCTAAAACAGGCCTTTTTTTACTACATAAGGTCCTTCCCAGTTTGGCATCTGCTTTCCTCTGAAATCCAACATCAGGTTCCCCTTGTGGAATTCTCTAGGATGAACCTCTTTGTCGTAAGATTGCATCATCTGGCCGTGATAGATAGCTTTTAACCTCTTTTCCTTCGATTAGGTTCAATTGGCAAAACTGTTTCTATTCCAATGAGAAATGTTTTGCCCCAGCGAAGGTTCTAGCCAACATTCGATAAGACAGAGGGTAAATGGTAACTTCTTTATGTCAATCTTTACAAGTCTCAGTCATCTTTCCCATGATCCTTGTTTTGTTGTTTTTGTTTTTTTTGTTTTTTTGCTGCCTTTACTGTGATATGGCGTCTGATCTTTGAACAAACTTCCAAACTTTTGACATTGTCCTTTTTAGCACTCTTTGTCGGCACCTGATTTTTTTTTTGAGAATTTGATGGCTAACGACTTTGTAACATTGGCATATGAAGCTACTTCCACCCTCTTAGTGAAGTAAACGACGACCACGACGATGAATAGATGTCTACTAGAAGCTTTTGACGAGATCAGTCCCATAATATCCATTCCCCACATATAGAAAATCTGTGAAGAAATAGATGAGGCACATAAGTCTTGTCTTCCTTAATTTAGCATTTACGACATAACTGAAGCAATCTCCCTTTTATGGTTGACCAATAGTACCCGAACCTTATGATTAACCTAGCTATTGTAGAACCATTATCATGTTTTTTAAACACCCTTATGGACCTCTTTTAAGATTTTCCCAGGCGTGTCTTGATATGATCGTGCGAAAACATCTTTGAATTCTTGAAAATAACTCAATAATGTCTTGCCTTATTTCTGTGGTGAGCTAGGCTATAATCTTCACATCCTTTCTAGGCTTATAATATCCACTGACCCTTTGTAGAGTAGGGTCTGTTTTTCATCTCGTTCTACCATTCTTAACAAATCAAAAGATAGGTTACAATCTCTGTCATCTTCAAAGTCTTGAGATCCCTCTAGACACATATCTTACTCGAAAGGAGACTCTGAGTCAGTAGCAGTGTTGCTCACATCGTTGATATCTGGAGACCTATAGTAGGTTCGAAGGAAGATTCCAAAGAATAAATGATTCAAAGAATGATTATTTGTATGGTCATGAATGAAGAATGAAAGAATACTTGAAAGAAAGTCCAAACAAAAGAAAAAATTAAGAAAAATTGTTTGTACAGTATGAAATGAAAAAATAAAAGAATATTTTCTCGAAAAGATGCATTTTATTGAAATAAAAAATTCAGACACGAGCCTATTTCACAAAAGGATTCTTATTGCCTCTAGGCTTAAGGCAGCAAGCGTGTTTTGAATATTACTCTATATTAGCTCTAAAAATACAGGGATCTCTTCCACAGCCCCATTATTCAAAACACTCCTAAGTATGCAAGGGCTTGGAAACTTCGATCCCCGGTTCCCTCATCGCTTTTCTAAATTAGGGATAACAGGATTAGCAGGATTATCTCCTGGGTTAGATCCTGAACCAACTTGGAAATTCATAGGCACCCTAGTATCAGCTTGACCTTGTTGAGGCCTCATTGTAACAGATGGCCTTCGAGGATATACTTCAGGTTGTGTTTGTGCATGCGGTGGGATAAAACCCGGAGGATAATCCTCATTATCTTCTCCAGTATTAGTCATGGGACCTTTTCCTTTGCCCGTCGCCCTAGTCAGTAATTGAGCCATTTCAGTCATCATGTTTCTTTGGGACTCCATCATTTGATCCCTCATGTCTTGCTGGATCATTTCCAACTGCTCTTGCAGCTGGTCTTGCATGTCTCTTTGGAACTGCTCGAGCCTCTGATCCATGTTCTTTCTTTCTTTTTTTAGCGGGTGTACCGTAACGGTGTTTAGTTTCTAGATTAACTTTTTCTTCTTTATCTCTCTTTGATAACTTCAACTAATTAGGGTCCTTCTATAAGTTTAAATGCATGTGATGTAATGCAAATGCATGAATGCAAAAAGGCATCGCTTCTGATTCAATTTCATTTAGAAAGCTTTATTAGAAAACAAAATCCTTTACATAAAACGGACTACAAATATGCTTTCGCCCTAATGCCCAAAGTCTTAACTTTCCTAAACAACAAGGCTAACTCTTGACCACGATCTGACTGTAGCTCATATTTCATGCTCAACGATCACTTTTGTCGCTGTGGTCAGTAAATGATCGGTGAACCGAGCTATGGCCTCACCCATGAGGTAATCCCTATTTCTAACTTGATCCTGAAAATAGTGAAGCTCTTCCTTCCAATGCCCTTCTCTTGCTTCAAGAAACTCGATCTGGAGTTCACAATTTTCTAATGCCGATTCTAATTTTTTGATCTTGCCCTTCATTTCTTCAATCTTGTTCAGACTCGATTTTAGCTCTGAAATAGACCAATTTAGCCCGGGCCCATATCAGTAATATAAAAAAATAAATATAAAAGTCCATCAGTTTTTTTACAATAAATGGGCTTAAAACCCAAACCCAAATACCACCAGTACTAAACAGATGACCCAGTGGCCCAAAACCATTACCCCATTACAACCCAGACTAATAACCCATTACCCAATTACACCCAATAAGCCCAAAACCTACAGGGCCCAAAGTGGCCCAATACCCGAACTATTTCAGAACCTAGGGTTTCTGGAAAACCCTCGCGCCGCAAGTGCCTCAACATAGCCCTTCCGTCGCGCCGTAATCCGCGCACGAATAACGCCCCACTACCGAGATCCGCCCGTTCACCTGCAAAACAAGGAAAGAAGAGGGACAGTAGTAGCAAAATAGGAGCCCTGTATTGATATTTTTTTTGATCCATTTTTGGGTTATAAAAAACCCCGATATAATCTGCAAAAAAGGAGGACACACATATACAGACAAATACACAATATACGCAGAATACAAAAAATACAGAGCAAAAATCTTTGAAATACAGAAGGTGATTTTCGGCAATACTATACTGTTTAATATTTTTTTTCCGCTTTATTTTTGATTATAAACAAAGTAAAAAGGTTTACCTTTTGATCCATATTGGAAAACTGGAATTTCTGACCTCCGGCCGCCGTGTATGGCGGCGTTTATGGTGACGCGTGAGGCGCGTGCGGTAGTGGCCCGGAGGTCCGATGATCGGAACCCAGACGAGAGAATGAGGGGTTTCAGAGAATTTTTGAAGGTTTTTTTTTTCGAAAACAGATTAGAATGATTTTTTTTATTAAAAGTGACTTATATAGCCATATGGAAACGACGTCGTTTTGCTTAAGTCAATAAGCACCGAAACGACGTCGTTCAAGGGCCAGGATCCGCGCGTTGACCCGATACCCAGGAAGGATCCGCGTTTTTTTATAAAAGGGGAAATTTGCCTCTTTAGACCCTCCGCAATTCTATTCTTTGTAATTTCGTCCAATTTAAATTTTCTTTTATTTATTAATTTAGCCCTGAAAGTTCGGTTCTGTTTCAATTTGGTCCCTCGGGTTCTTTAAGGGATAATATCAGAATGGCGTCGTTTTGGAGATAAGGCATAATTGCCTAATTGGTCCCTACAGTATGACGCGCGTTCTGAGCTGATCCTCTTACATTTTATTTTTATTTATATTTAGTCCCTATTTCTTTGTTTATTTTTATTTTATTTTATTTTTAAATTATTTTAACATTATATTAAATTATTTCATTTTATAATTTTTTTAATATTTGTATAGTATATATTAATTTATTAATAATATAAAATTTTTATGTACTGTTAATTTTAAATTCGTATTTTTATTTATATTAGGTTATTTTATTATTTATACATTATTTTGAAATTTGCACATTAGTTATTATATTTTTTTTATTTTATATATTATGCATTATTATATTATATTTTATATATAACTTTTAAATTATTTTATCCTTAATATCGTACATAATTTTGTATACTGTATGTTGTTTATATTATTTATTCTTAAATATGTAGTTTTATGTATATATGTATTAGATTATTATATTATAAATATATTTTTATATCGTTTATTTATTTAAAAAGGTATTTTACTTATTTTCTCATGAATATATATATTTTTAGATTATACCATATCATTTTTTTATATGTTTTTTATTTGCAATATCTATTATTCTATATTACTCATTCTATGTTGTCATTTTATTTTACACTTATTCTTGCATGTAAAGCTTCATATTTTTTTTAGTAGTTTTTTTATCTTTCATTATTTATTGCTTTATATCTTATACTTATTTATCCATGCCTTTTATTTATTCATCATTTTATGATTGCTTTAGTATAGTTATTTTATTTATATTATTCGTTATCTTATAGTATTATTTCTTTAATTGTCTATATTAGTATTAATCGTTAATATGACTTGTAATTGGTGAATTATTATTTAGTATTTATGTTTTGAAATATATTAGTGCAATATCTTCCTCAAACCATTTTTATAAAAACACATTTTAAATTGACATATTTTATTCAAATATTCTTAATACAGCGATATATGATATTTGGGGACTTCGAGAAAAGTTATACCCTAACTTACTGAGTTTTAATTTTTCTCGCGGAACTTAAGGTATCAAGTATCCTTTTTTTTAAACCTATAGATTTCAATTTAAAACTTATTCTCAAAAATTCATAATGTTATATCTTAACTTATTAGATATAATATTTTGTATCTCGAGGTAAGGATTTTCTATAAAATAAAGGCAAGCTTAGTTCTGAAGTCTTGAGATGTTGCATCCTAACTTATTGGGTGTGACATTTTATTTCTTTGAGATAAGTGAGTTTTAGCTTTCTCACAAGTAAAAGGATCGTATTTTAATTTTTTTTAAATTTTCAACATCAGGACATGATTTTATCAATTAGGTACCAATTTTTGGGCGTTATGAGGGTGGTAACCCTTCCTCGTACGTAACCGACTCCCGAACCCGTTTTTCTAAAATTCGTAGGCCAAAGTTAATGTTTTAAACAAAACATGTTTTATAAGGTGATCTGATCACACCTAAGCAAAAAGGATCGGTGGCGACTCCCGTTTTTTTCCGTTTTTTAAAGTCAATCCTCGTTTTTTCATAAAACCTTAAAAATGGTTTCGACAGCTTGGCGACTCCAGTGGGGAGCTTAATAAGGGAGTCAAGACGTAAAATTTGTTATTTTCTATCTTAGTGTCTAAAATTTGAAAAGATTTTAAAATACGATCCTTTATTGCATTTGTTTTTGTCATTGCATATGATTGTTATATTCTTGCACGCATTGCATTGCATGACCGTTGTGGTCGCACCTTTAAGTGGGAGTGAGAAGCTATGCCTTCGTGAGGTTTTCACCTCCGCATGGGCTAGTGGATTGCTTCCGGGATACATCTGTACCTATGTCTTCGTAAAGTTTTCACTTCCGCATTGCCATAGGGAAATGTATTCCCCTGAACTAAAATCGGTCTATATAAGCCTATAATGGGTGAGGATCGAGGAATCTGCTGGTTTAGGTACCTCAACTTTAGAGCTAAACCACACGTAGAAAACATAAGGACTCACCCTAAGTAGAACTATGCCAAGCCTTAGTGGTTACCCAGATAGGTGTTTGTTTATTTGCTTTATATTTTATTTCATGATACTAACTTGTTGTGCTTTATTTTTCTGGTGCATGTCATTTCATATTTTAAAAGGTATCGATTTACGGTCAGTTTCTAAGTTAGAAAGCTGGTTATGGAGAACGAATTCCTTGATAAAGTGGAAGACAATGCAGCCGTCCGCATGTGGTCAGAGCAGACACAATTAGAGAAAGGGAATAGCTTAGCTGAGGGGCATGTGTCAGAACTGTGGGGTTTCACTCGTATTAGTATCACGCAAAATGAATTCGAAGAGTTGAAAAAAATTTGGACCCAGAGGGATGATGAGGCTAAGCAGCTGTTCTATCGTAATTATGGCGATCTACCCTACTTGCTCGACATCAAGGTCGATAAGTATCTGTTCCGGGCTATGACTCAGTTTTGGAACTCTTCCTATAGTTGTTTAACTTTCAAAAAAGTAGATTTAGTGCCCACGATGGAGGAATATACAACCTTGCTTCGTTGTCCAAAGGTCTAAGTCGGTAAAGCTTATTCTAGGGCGGCTAATGTCCCAACTTTTGTGAAGAAATTAATGAATATCACGGGGATGAGTGAACAGTGGGTTGCAGCCAGAATTCAGAAGAAAGGTGAAGGTAAATGCATTCCTTGGGTGAGTTTGAGGGACCTAATCTTAGAACATCCAGGTGTAAAGAAAAAGGTCGACGTCTTTGCCTTGTGTATTTACGGTTTGGTAATTTTCCCTAAAGCTCTAATACATGTAGATGAAGCAGTTACTGATTTATTCGATCGACTTGACAAAAGGGTCATGCCTGTACCTGCAATCTTAGCCGAGACGTTCAGATCTTTGAATGCATGTCGGAGAGCAGGTGAAGGTAGGTTCGTTGGATGCGTGCAGTTGTTATTATCTTGGTTCCACAATCATTTCTGGAAGGTGGAGAAAGTTTCTTATCGGGTTTTGTTTGAGGATTATTCTCCATTAAAAAAGATAGTGGCTACACCAAGGAGAGAAGACGTGTCTGAAGAAAACTGGATGGCGCTCCTATAGAACCTTCAAGAGGAAGACATCGAGTGGAGGGCTCCTTGGATGATTCCCAACGAAATTATTTATCAGTGTGGGAATTTTGACTGGGTTCCTTTACTTGGAATTTGGGGAGCCGTTGGGTATGCTCCTTTGCTCGTACTAAGGCAATATGGATCAAGACAGTTCGTACCAGCAACATATGGGCTGGCTCAATGTGAGTTCTCATACAGAGGGGATAACTATAAGAATGGGGTTAAGGAGATTTCCAGTGCTTGGAATCAGATTCGTATGATGAAGAGACTATCCGCGGCCCAATGACGACCCCAGAATACAGTGAATGGAGGATTAGAAGGATTAATGATAACATCCCTGAGCTGAATCCAGAAGGTGCCCGATCAAGAGAGGAATACTTGCAAGTGGTCCCATCAGAGCTAGAGATCATAAAACAAGATTTTGAAGGGAAGATTTCAGAGCTCGAAAAGAGGATAGAGAAGCTGGAAGAAGAAAAAATGTACCTGAGATTAGATGTGGATGTTAAGAAATCAAAGGCCGAAAAGTTAAGAAAAGGGAAGAAAAGGGTCGAGGAAGATCTGGATAGTCTAATGACAGAATATAAGAAGCTACGTCTATCAATGAAAAATGTCAGATTGGGAAAGACTTCGGAACAGTAGCAATAGGAGATTCAAGAGGAAAAGGCAGAAGCTAACCGATGGGAGAGGAAATTCCATGAAATTCAGGCGCAAAGTAAGGTCCTAGAAAGGAGTTTGGCAGAAAGCCAGAAGGAGAAATGTGGATTAAAGGCTAGAGTGGCTGAACTTGGATGGTCTCTTCACCACCATCGAAGCCGTAATTCTGCTATCGAGCTAAAATAAAGTCTGAACAAGATTGAGGAAATGAAGGGCAAGATAAAAAAATTAGAACCGACATTACAAAATTGTGAACTCCGGATCGAGTTTCTTGAAGCCAGATAAGGGCATTGGAAGGAAGATCTTCACCATTTTAAGGATCAAGTTAGACATAGGGATTACCTCATGGGTGAGGCCATATCTTAGATCCGAGAGGTAGCTGATCATTTACAGACCCTGGCAGTACAGGCTGATACGTTGAGCATGAAATATGAGCTACAGTCTGAGCGCTGTGAATCAGAGCTTTAAAATTTATAAAAAGAATGATCAAACCTGGAAACTAACTCTGACAACAATTGAGGCAAGTGCACCTATCGAACAGTAGTATAGCTTAGGCAAGACCGGATTATCGAACCCAAAGGAACTAAAAGTACTAATACTAACTTTCTTTTTACTATCTAGCCTAAAAATAAAGAGAGATCATTTACCTAATCTAAATTAATTAACTACTAAACTAAAGACTCTAAGACAAAGAAGAATGAATTTGGAAAATAACTTGGGAAAAACTCAGTTGATTTAGATGATACCCTAGGAAGAATCCACCTAGACTTCACTTGTTATCTAACACTGAACCATACGATTTATTCACTTAGTTTGATCCGTAAGACTCCCTAACGTATATTAAACCCTCTCTCGAGGCGAATAACGTCAAACCCTAGGTTAATTAGTTGAACTCTCGTTCTCTTATAATAACCCCCTAGAATAGGAGTAAATCTATCTATGGATTTCCATATTAGGTTTCACCCTAATCCGACAAAATCTCGTCACCCTATCTCTAGGCATGCGATCAACTCCGCTTAATTATGTTGGATCTACTCTTAGGCAGGGTCTATTCCTCTTTCACGTAAGCACATTAAATTTGGATTAAGCTCACATAATTAAGAACAAACTAAGTATTTATCATATAATTCAGAAAAAAATAACAAGATTCATCATAGGTTTCATTCCCTTCGAGTATCTGAAGGGTTTAGTTCATAACAATAAAGGAAAACATCTCAAGAGAAAAGATAAAACAAAACATAAGAAATCCCTAAAACCCCCTGAAGGAATTGAAGGAGAGATCCTCCGTCTTGAGTATAATTCTGGCTTCTTGAGATGGATCAATTGGCTATCCCTGAGTGAATCCCCACAAATCTACCTTCTCTGGCCTAGCACGACGCCCCTAGACGATGGCTTTGGGCTCCCCCTTTTAGGTCATACTTAGGGTGTATTTATAGGCTTTTGAAATACGTTTCTTTCTCCCTAAGTATCCTTTCCCGAATGAAATTGCTCTTCTCCACGGCAGAGGCACGGCCATGGCACGCGCCCGTGTGAATCGTGGCCAGGCCGTGTTCGGATTTCTTTAATGAGACACGACCGTGTGAGTCGGGGTTAGACTGTGTTCTAGATGATTGACTTGGCACGGCCGTGTAGGTCCAAGTCCAGGCCGTGTCGAATTCCTCTTTGGCCCGTTTTGGTCCGTTTTGAGCCCGTTTCTCGTTCTTTTTATCCATGGGTGCTTTCCTGAGTATAAGACATAAAAAGAAAGGATTAAGAGCACCATTTTACCTGAATCAAGGGATAATTCATCCAAAAGCGTACTAAATGTGGGCCTAAAATATGTTACTATTTTGATTTATCAAATACCCCCACACTTAAGCTTTTGCTTGTCCTCAAGCAAAATTCTCAACTTACAATTAAAACGAACTTCCTATAATTCATAATAGCCATTTATAGTGTCTCATCATAATTCAAGGATAATTTATACATGGATAATTCAACTCAAAGTGTCCTAAAAATTCAAACACTATAAGTCTTATATTTTGTAGCACAAAACATAGGTGTTTCCCTTCATCTAAGTAATTACCTCTGATTTGAAATTGTCAAGGATTGACATCCTCATTAAAGATTCACTCAAATCACTCAAAGTGTTTAAGGTTCAAAATGTAGGCACTCAAAAGTTAAACATGAAGAGTTAATCCCATAGGCTTGCATGAAAATCAAATCTCCACCACTGAAATATGAGATGAAACACAAATCAAAAGGTCTTTGTTAGGGTTGTAACGGGGCTAGGGTTAAGGTGTGGAATAAGGTTGAATTAGAGGGTTAGAATCGAGATTGAATTGACAAATTACCTAACTAAGAACTAATGAACCAATAATAATAATTACATCAATTGAAAACTAATAATACTAATAATACGAGCTTCTTCTTTGATATTTGGAATAAATGTATAAGCTCGTTTAATCAAATAACTAATAATGAATATACTTCGTCATTTTTTTTAAGAACATAATAAAGGATAAATTACTAAAATTCATAATTAGGCAACTAATCAGATCAAATCTCGATATAGGGGTAGTTAGAAAGAATGGTGATAACAATTACAAAGGGTTTTGGGCTAATATTAGTGGGTGAGTTAATAGATAGGGTTGTTAGGATTAAAAGGGGTTCACTAGGGGTTAATTTGTGAAGGTAGGCTTTTAATGGAGTTAGTGGGTTAAAACCTAGGTGCCTTTATCATCTCTGTATATCAAATCAAAAGTGTGGTCTCGACATGTATAATCGATGCAAGTGCTAGAATAACAAATCAGTGTTGACATACTCATAATCAATAAAGTGAGTAAGAAAAAGAATTTATGCTCTATAAGGCTCAAAATCTCACAAAAATTATGGGTATTTTTGACATCAACCTTGTAAATATTAAATTTTAAGGTAATATTTAAATTCAGGTAGACGACCTAGAAAATTTTTATTTCAGAAAAATAGACTTATTATGCTTGATTCTCTAGTATTCTTAGAATTTAATCATCAATGCACAATTATCAATGACTTAATCTAAAACATATCAATAAAAATCATAAATCATCAGAACTTTCATCCTAATTAGTAATATGAGGAATTTACTTAAGAACAAGACTAAATTCAGGGATTTGAGAATAATGCAAAAATTTTGGCACCTAATTTTAGAAATTTGAGAATAATGAAAAAAGTTAGGCCACTTTTTTAGGTTGTTCACCCCCCCACACTTAAGATGTACATTGCCCTCAATGTACAAAGATATATAACATAAATGTAATGTTCAGATAAGAAGATATGGGGATAAGTAAAACTCCTTGAATTATGGATGAGCTCCTTGGAGGATGTGGAAAATATGTTGGAGGGGCCGGTCTGGGTGACGATCCTGCGCTAGATGAAAAAATTGGGAAGCTCATGCAGGATTAGCCAAGAAATCTAAAGAAACCTTAATAATATACTAATAATATAATTAAAGACAAGAAAGATAAAGAGAAGGAGACTAAGAAGGAAAATAAACTAAGTTTAAAAGATAAAGGGGCTTGAGAATCCTTATTGGTAGATGGTTCGAGAGGTGGGTGTGACTTTGAAGGTGACGGAGGTGTTGGTGATGGTAGAAGTAGCGTGATTCCCAAGCAGCCTTAAGAACCTAAAAACAAGAAACTAAAACAAAATAAACTAGATAAAGCATAAGATAGTCAAAGGGAAAGAGAATGAAAGGAAAGAGAAAAGAAAAATAGAAATTAAATGGTCTCAAAGACCCTTGGCTTGTTGTTTGGATGAAGCTGCCGGAATGAACTCATGTGAATCGTTCTCCTTTGAGGAGATTGGCCTTTTACGCTTCTTTGCCATGGATATGATTTTGTTGTAGCTCAAGAGTCTAAGGATTTATTAGGAAAAAGGGAAAAAGAGGGAAAAGAAAGAAAGAAAGAGAGAACAAAGAAGGAGAGTGGGTGAGAAGAGAAAGGAGAGGGGCAGGGTGTTTAAATAGAGTTTCAAGTCTGGTAGTTTCCCACGACCGTGGGTTGAGGGTGTGTCAATTCACACAGCCGCATTGCACGACCGTGTTCCTAGGCGTGTTGGTTACCCCACGCTCGTGTCTAGCCTGTGTTCGACAAGTCAGTATGTTGGCACGATTTTCAGGCACGGGCGTGTTCTGCCCTTGGTTGGAAAGTCAGTAGCTTCGCACGGTCATGGAGCACGGCCGTGCCCCTTTGTCAATTCCCGTGGTGTAGTGGTTGGATTCGTGACGTCGAAAAGTGGTTGGAACTGATTCACACGGCCTCTGCTATGTCAGTATAGGGATTCTTATGGTCCACACGGCCACGGCCACGGCCGTGTGCAAGGCCATGTGACTTAGAAATCTTCACTTCTGGTTAGTTTATAACTAGTTGTAAAGAAAAGAAGAAAAAGAAAAATAAATTTAAAGCAAAATGTAAAAATAAATTATGTTAGTGCTCGGGTTGCCTCCCGAGAAGCGCTAGTTTATAGTCTTAAGCTAGACTCTCATCTCATTTGCATTGTCAGGGTAGTTTGAGGAGTTGAAAGTCCTTCCTCATGACATCATTTGTATCCTCATGAAAAGATTTAAGTCGAGATGTGTTTATAGTAAAACTACCAAAAATAGGATTACTTACCTCGACTGTTCCGTATGGGAAAACACTGGTTACCCTAAAAGGTATTTCTTTGTTTGTGTTAGGGTCCGGAGGAGATATTCGAGGATCTGCCTGATCTAACAGTACCTGGTCCCCTCTTTTGAAGTGGTTTGTTGTTCCTATTAGCTCTTTTGGGGGTTCCTTCGATTTTATCTTGTGTGGTTCCGATTCTTCGTCGTGTATCCCTAATTTCTCCTTGAAGTGTGTCTTCCACTCGTCTAGATCATCGATCTGAATCCCTCGTTCCTCATGAGTTATTTCTTTGTCGGCATGGGGTTTAGTATCGGGTTCAGTTGTATTCTTCGGTGGTGCTTCCTAAAAATAAGGGTTAACCGAATGGTTATCAGTAGAATTTACGTTCTCACCTTGATTACTCGATGTTCTAGCCGAGTCGAGAGCCTTGAGGGTGACCGTCTCATTACCTACACAAAGTATGAGTTCTCCTGCATCAACATCAATTTTAGTCCTGGCAGTCGCTAAAAAGGGTCTTCCTAAAATTAGGGGAATCAAATTATCTTTATCCATGTCTAAGACAACAAAATCTACTGGGAAAACGAATCTATCAATTTTTACAAGAATATCTTCGATAATACCCTAGGAATTCTAATGATTTTTATCACTAATTGAATGCTCATCCTAGTTTGCTTGGGTTTCCCTAGACCTAGTTGTTTAAATAATTTATAAGGCATGGCATTAATACTTGCCCCTAAATCAGCTAACGCATTATCAATAGTTAGTCTACCAATTAAACATGGAATTGTAAAACTCCCTGGATCTTTTAGCTTTTGTGGTAGTCTATTCTGTAACATTCTTTGAGCTGCGCGTTTAATTCCACATGTGGATCTTCGTCTAATTTGCGCTTATTCGTCAAGAGATGTTTTAAAAATTTCCTCGAATCTGGCATCTGTGAAAGAGCTTCAAGTAGCGGTATGTTAATATGTAATTTCTTTAAAAGTTTAAGAAAATTACCGAATTGTTCCTCTGTATCGTCTCTTGTTAACGTTTCGGGATATGGTATGCGAGGATGGTATTCCTTGATTACCAGTTTTGGCTTGTCTTGTGTTACCTCAACTTTACCTTTTTCTACCTCGTTTCCTTGTATTGGACTGGGTTCGTCTACTTCTTCACTTTCTTGAGCTGTTATGGCTTGGATTTGCTCATTTGGATTAATTTTAGTATTACTCGATAGACGCCCTTGCGGTCGTTCGGATAATAGCTTCGCAATTTGTCCAACTGACTGGGTAATTTCCCCGATTGCCTTTGTAAGTCCTCCAACTTGGTTCTTGATCGTTTTGATCGATGTTTGTTGGGTGTCGAGTGTTACTTCAGTTTTTTAGAGACGGGCTTCTGTGGATGTTATGAATTTGTTCAACGTCTCTTCAAGATTCGGCTTCTTTTCCTGTAGATAGGGTTGATTTTGGAAATTTTGAGGAGGTTGTTGTCTTTGATTTCCTTGTCCTCCCCACGAAAAATTTGGGTGGTTCCTCCAACCTGGATTATAATTATTACTATATGGGTTATTATTAGATCTGAAATTGTTACCTATATAGTTCATTTGTTCGCTCTCTGTGCCCGGTTGGTAGGGTGGGTACTCAGGATTCGCCACAGTTCAACTTATGTCGCACAGCATTACTGGATGTGCCTGCGAAGAACACAAACTATCAAGCTTTTTATTCATCATCTCTACCTGTGTTGATTACATGGTTACAGCATCTATGTTGAAAACTCCGGCCGATTTTGTTGGTTTGGTCCTTGTAACCTGCCACTGATAGTTATTCAGTGACATCTCTTCAATAAACTCGTAGGCTGCCTCAGGAGTTCTATTATTCAAGGTTCCACCGGCGGCTGAATCAATTAGTTGTCTCGTTGAGGGGTTTACACCGTTATAGAAAGTCTGGACTTGGAGCCACAAAGGTAAACCATGGTGTGGACACCTTCTCAAGAGATCCTTATATCTCTCTCATGCATCGTATAATGTCTCTAGATTCATCTGCACAAAAGAAGAGATATCATTACGTAATTTGGCCGTTTTGGCCGGTGGGAAATATTTTAATAAGAATTTTTCGGTCATTTGATTCCATGTAGTGATTGACCCTCGTGGTAGCGAAGTTTAACCATATTTAGCTTTATTCCTTAATGAAAAGGAAATAATCGAAGTCGTATGGCATCATCGTAAACGCCATTTATTTTGAAGGTATCACAGAACTCTAAAAAATTAGCTATATGAGTGTTTGGATCTTCGTCCTGCAAACCATCAAATTGAACAAACTGTTGAATCATTTGTATAGTGTTAGGCTTTAATTCAAAATTATTAGCAGCTATAGCAGGCCTAATGTAACATCCTGAAAAGGGCCTATGCATTTTTGGTTTAATTGTACGAAATGACATATCTTATGTGTTATGAATATATTTTGAACACTTTTGGAAACCTGGAAATGTATGGAAATGTTAAGTTTAAAAGAGGAAAGTGAACATTTTTAGAACCTTGGAAATGTAAGGAAATGTCTTGTGAGGAAATGTCATGGAAATGTAAGGAAATGTCTTGGAAATGTAAGGAAATGTCTTGTAAGGAAATGTCATGGAAATGTAAGGAAATGTCAAGTTTACAGAGCCGATCGAAAATTTTTGGAAACTTAGAAATGACCTAGAAATGACGAGTTTTAAGGTTTAAAAGGGGAAATTAAGGCAAGGTGGCCTTAAAAGAAAAAGTTTGTGGAATTTGACACATAAACAGGCTTGGAAAAGTGGTCTGAAGTTGCCACTTAGGGCCTATGGAAATGGCGCCATATGCATGAAGAATGGGCCTAAGTTCGAGTCACATGGGAAGCAAATAAAAGAAATTTTATTTTGCTACAAGGAGCAGAGAGGTGGACGGCACATGGCTATAAATTTGGAGCTTTTATTATTTTATAAATAGTGGATAAATAAGGGATTTATTTATCATTATTTTCAAGAGATAATTGTTGGATTAAATTCTTTTAATTTGAATAAAGAGATAAAGAGGAAAATAAGGGAGAAGTGATAGCCAAGTAAGGGACTTTGAGTTTAATAATTTCGGCTAAGTAAGGATAGTTGCTGAATTATATTTTATTTTAAGTGATAATTAAAGAGATAAAGCTATTAAAATAGAGGAGTGGTGGCCAAGTAAGGGACTCCTTAGATGATAATTTCGGCTATAAAGGAAGGAAGGAGGGCTACTCATCAATTTGTGCTTCCTCCTTTCTCTGCTGAATTCTTAGTGCTCTCTTCTCTTCTTTTCTTTCTTTTCTTTTGTCAAGTCGAGATTAAGTAATTGTTGGAACCTAGCCGAATATTTTCCTCTCCATTAGAAGCCATAGTCGAATCCTCCATCTTTATTCTTCCTTCTCTTTTTTCCAATCCATCAAAAGCCGAATCTTTGAGGGCTTCAAGCATAGGTCTTTGTCGATTTCTTCAAGAAAGGGATTCTTTGGGATTTTTTCCATAGTCGACTATAAAGGAAAAGATCTTCGGGATTTGACCATCAAGGTAAGTCATATCTGACATTCGGCCAAGGGCCATTGATTGTGATTAAAGGTTAGAAGTTGATCTAACATGTGGTTTTAGGGATTTCGGCGTGAAGCTATAACGATGGATAATTTTGGGATTTAAGATCCTTAAGGTAAGTGACTATGAATATTCGGCCAAGGCCTATTTTAGTAGTTAGATCTATTTTTATGTGTTTTAAGTGAAAGCTAACCGATTCAAGGTATCTAGTGATTAGCCGATTTCAAAGGGGAAGAATACAAGTTTCCGGATTTGATTAATTATCAAATCGCAGCAAGGTAAGAAAGTGGATACGATAATCCTTGGGATTTGATTAAATTAGCCGAATAGGCTTTTTCCTAAAATACTAAATGTGGCCAAATGTAGGGATTTAGGATCTAAAGCGATAGATCGGTTTTTTCGGGATTTAAGTGAACCGCTAAGTGTATCAGTGTGTACCCCACACTAATTCTTAATATGTTTTATGGTCGTGTTTAATTAAAATATGTGATAATAAGAATATGAAAGTGGCTAAGGTACCATGATATGGTACAAAGTACTGTGCACGTTTCCTACTTCCACTAGGATTATGAAATATGTTATTTATAACATGTGAAAATTTATAAGAATGTGAATTTAAGTATGATATGTATGATATGAATAATATGGGTCATTCGGGATATATGAAAAAGGGAAGTGAATGTGATGATCATGCGGTCTCACTATCCGAATGTGGTGACTTCGATCACATTATCCGAATGTGGTAACCGGTTACATTATCTGAATGTGGTGTCTCATGACACAATTATCTTGTGGCTATGCCACAAATTTTATATGGGCGATGAGCACGTCATCGCAAATGACGCGCCTTTGATGGTGTGTAGCGGATGGAGGGTTGACTTAGTAGTCCCACGGTGTATTTTGGCAGTGCGGGGGTGTGTAGTGGATGGACAACTAGGTTTGGGTTTGGGAATGCATTATAACCTGTATTCTATGTTTTGAATGTGTAATATGTGATATGCCTGATTCTATTATGATTTAGTGTCGTGTACACATTGAGTCATTTGACTCACCCGTTGGGGAACATTTTTTGGTGATGAAGCAGTGATGGACCGGGACGGCGAGAACTTGTGGTGGCCATGCTCAACATGAAGTTTATAGTTTTGAGGACTCTTGAATTTATTTTAGTACTTTGAATTATTTTTGGAATTATTTGATGTAATAAGGCCATAAGGCCATAGTTGAATTACTTTACACTTATTTTTATTTATTATGATTATGAATTTTATATATTAAAATTTAATTAAAATTTCTTTTAAACTAAACCCTAAATATTTTGTCACTTAAGATAAAAGGGATTTCAATATAAAACGAACCTGTTTTCAACACAAGCCCAACCCAAAACAATATTTTTCTTAAAATCACACAAGTTTTCCTAAGAACAAAAGAATTTTGAACCGGTTTACTTGAGGAACATACCAAATCTGGTCAAAGCTCGTGGGCCGGGTTTGGGGTGTTTCAGTTTTCAAAATTCCCCCGGGATTTCAAAATTACCAAAATACCCTTATTGACAAAATCACCAAGGAACCTTATTTTGACAAATTACGAAAATATCCCTGTAGGACAGAATTATGAAAATACCCCTGGGTAGTGGAAAAACAATAACAATGAAAACTACAACCTTTCTCTGAATGAACGAAAGTTCATAATTGTTTGATGGATGTACGAATGAATGGAAAGACTGTGTGCATGTATGAATACGAAAGAACCACTCCTAAATTCTCTTTTCATAAAACGTTCGCGAATAATCGAAGTGGAACAAAATTTACGATGCATAAAACTTTTTAATCAGATTAAATCGCGACGTTAGAAATGAGTTCGAGGGGCGTGAACTTAGAGAGGCGTGCCTAGAAAGTATGATGGTTCTATTAAGATCGAGTGCGCAACATAAGCGTAGTGCGGTGAGTTAAGATGTCACGATTATTCGTTAATAAGTAATTTCGAGGACGAAATTATTTTTAAGGAGGGTAGAACCGTAACATCCCGAAAAGGGCCTAAGCATTTTTGGTTTAATTATGCGAAATGACATATCTTATGTGTTATGAATATATTTTGAACACTTTTGGAAACCTAGAAATGTATGGAAATGTTAAGTTTAAAAGAGGAAAGTGAACATTTTTAGAACCTTGGAAATGTAAGGAAATGTCTTGTAAGGAAATGTCATGGAAATGTAAGGAAATGTCAAGTTTACAAAGCCGATCGAAATTTTTTGGAAACTTAGAAATGACCTAGAAATGACGAGTTTTAAGGTTTAAAGGGGAAATTAAGGCAATGTGGCCTTAAAAGAAAAAGTTTGTGGAATTTGACACACAAACAAAGCTTGGAAAAGTGGTCAGAAGATGCCACTTAGGGCCTATGGAAATGGCGCCATATGCAAGAGGAATGGGCCTAAGTTCGAGTCACATGGGAAGCAAATAAAAGAAATTTTATTTTGCTACAAGAAGCAGAGAGGTGGATGGCACATGGCTATAAATTTGGAGTTTTTATTATTTTATAAATAGTGGATAAATAAGGGATTTATTTATCATTATTTTCAAGAGATAATTGTTGGATTAAATTCTTTTAATTTGAATAAAGAGATAAAGAGGAAAATAAGGGAGAAGTGATGGCCAAGTAAGGGACTTTGAGTTTAATAATTTCGGCTAAGTAAGGATAGTTGCTGAATTATCTTTTATTTTAAGTGATAATTAAAGAGATAAAGCTATTAAAATAGAGGAGTGGTGGCCAAGTAAGGGACTCCTTAGATGATAATTTCGGCTATAAAAGGAAGGAAGGAGGGCTACTCATCAATTTGTGCTTCCTCCTTTCTCTACCGAATTCTTAGTGCTCTCTTCTCTTCTTTTCTTTCTTTTCTTTTGTCAAGTCGTGATTAAGTAATTGTTGGAACCTAGCCGAATATTTTCCTCTCCATTCGAAGCCATAGCCGAATCCTCCATCTTTATTCTTCCTTCTCTTTTCTTTCCAATCCATCAAAAGCCGAATCTTTGAGGGCTTCAAGCATAGGTGTTTGTCGATTTCTTCAAGAAAGGGATTCTTTGGGATTTTTGCCATAGTCGACTATAAAGGAAAAGATCTTCGGATTTGACCATCAAGGTAAGTCATATTCGACATTCGGCCAAGGGCCATTGATTGTGATTAAAGGTTAGAAGTTGATCTAACATGTGGTTTTAGGGATTTCGGCGAGAAGCTATAACTTGATGGATAATTTCGGGATTTAAGATCCTTAAGGTAAGTGACTATGAATATTCGGCCAAGGCCTATTTTAGTAGTTAGATCTATTTTTATGTGTTTAAGTTTGAAAGCTAACCGATTCAAGGGATCTCGTGATTAGCCGATTTCAAAGGGAAGAATACAAGTTTCAGGATTTGATTAATTATCAAATCGCACAGAAGGTAAGAAAGTGGATACGATAATCCTTGGATTTGATTAAATTAGCCGAATAGGCTTTTTCCTAAAATACTAAATGTGGCCAAATGTAGGGATTTAGGATCTAAAGCGATAGATCGCTTTTTGGATTTAAGTGAGCAAGCTAAGTGTATCGTGTGTACCCCACACTAATTCTTAATATGTTTTATGGCCGTGTTTAATTAAAATATGTGATAATAAGAATATGAAAGTGGCTAAGGTACCATGATATGGTACAAAGTACTCAGCACGTTTCCTACTTCCACTAGGATTATGAAATATGTTATTTATAACATGTGAAAATTTATAAGAATGTGAATTTAAGTATGATATGCATGATATGAATAATATGGGTCATTCGGGATATATGAAAAAGGGAAGTGAATGTGATGACTACGGTCTCACTATCCGAATGTGGTGACTTCGGTCACATTATCTCGAATGTGGTGACTTCGGTCATATTATCGAATGTGGTAATCCGGTTACATTATTCGAATGTGGTGTCTCATGACACAATTATCTCAGTGGCTATGCCACAAATTTTATATGGGCGATGAGCACATCGATCGCAATGATCGCTTTCGATGGTGTGTAGCAGATGGAGGGTTGACTTAGTAGTCCCCACGGTGTGACTGGCAGGTACGGGGGTGTGTAGCGGATGGACAACTAGGTTTGGGTTTGGGAATGCATCATAACCTGTATTCTATGTTTTGAATGTGTAATATATGATATGCCTGATTCTATTATGATTTAGTGTCGTGTACACATTGAGTCTATTTGACTCACCCGTTGGGAACATTTTTAGGTGATGAGCAGTGATGGACCGGGACAGCAGAACTTGTGGTGGCCATGCTCAACATGAAGTTTATAGTTTTGAGGACTCTTGAATTTATTTTAGTACTTTGAATTATTTTGGGAATTATTTGATGTAATAAGGCCATAAGGCCATAGTTGAATTACTTTACACTTATTTTTATTTATTATGATTATGAATTTTATCTATTAAAATTTAATTAAAATTTCTTTTAAACTAAACCCTAAATATTTTGTCACTTAAGATAAAAGGGATTTCAATATAAAAGCGAACACATTTTCAACACAAGCCCAACCCAAAACAATATTTTTCTTAAAATTACACAAGTTTTCCTAAGAACAAAAGAATTTTGAACCGGTTTACTTGAGGAACATACCAAATCTGGTCAAAGCTCGTGGGCCGGGTTTGGGGTGTTTCACCTAACAATACTTGATTCGGCTCCTGTTAAATGAGGTTTAGCATAATCATACATAGTACGCGGAGCATTATTTTCTGCCACATCTTGTGGTGGTGGGTTATTTTCGTCCATCCCTTCAGTAGGATTGTATCTGTCTTCTCGCTCTTCTTCTGTGTAATTTAGGGCTCGCCTAGTTTCTCTGCGATTTCTCCGAGCGGTAGCTTCAATATCACTGTCGTATTCTAAAGGTCCTCTCGGGTTCCTTCTAGTCATAAACTAGAGGTACCTGCTTGGAAAAGAAAGAAAGAAAATTTAGAAAAATTTAAAAACAATAAAAATAAAAATAAATTGCGAAAAATAAAAAATAATGGCTAAAGTAATAAAAATAGAGCTTTCTTAATATTTTAGTTCCCCGGCAACGGCGCCAAAAACTTGATTGCTGTGAATCAGAGCTTTAAAATTTATTAAAAGAATGATCGAACTTAGAAACTAACTCTGAAAATGATTGAGGCAAGTGCACCTATCGAATAATAGTATAGCTTAGGCAAGACCAGATTATCAAACCCAAAGGAACTAAAAGTACTAATACTAACTTTCTTTTTATTATCTAGCCTAAAAATAAAGAGAGATTGTTTATCTAATCTAAATTAATTAACTACTAAACTAAAGATTCTAAGACAAAGAAGAATGAATTTGGAAAATAACTTGGGAAAAACTCAGTTGATTTAGATGATACACTAGGAAGAATCCACCTAGACTTCACTTGTTATCTAACACTGAACCATACGATTTATTCACTTAGTTTGATCCGTAAGACTCCCTAACGTATATTAAACCCTCTCTCGAGGCGAATAACGTCTAACCCTAGGTTAATTAGTGGAACTCTTGTTCTCTTATAATAACCCCCTAGAATAGCAATAAATCGATCTATGGATTCCCATATTAGGTTTCACCCTAATCCGGTAAAATCTCGTCACCCTATCTCTAGGCGTGCGATCAACTCCGCTTAATTATATTGGATCTACTCTTAGGCAGGGTCTATTCCTCCTCCACCTAAGCACATTAAATTTGGATTAAGGTCACATAATTATGAACAAACTAAGTATTTATCATATAATTCAGAAAACAATAACAAGATTCATCATAGGTTTCATCCCCTTCGGGTATCCGAAGGGTTTAGTTCATAACAATAAAGGAAAACATCTCAAGAGAAAAGATAAAACAAAACATAAGAAATCCCTAAAACCCCCTAAAGGAATTGAAGCAGAGATCCTCCGTCTTGAGTATAATTCTGGCTTCTTGAGATGGATCAACTGGCTATCCCTGAGTGAATCCCCACAAATCTACCTTCTCTGGCCTAGCACGACGCCCCTAGACGATGGCTTTGGGCCCCCTTCTTAGGTCATACTTAGGGTGTATTTATAGGCTTTTGAAATACGTTTCTTTCTCCCTAAGTATCCTTTCCCAGATGAAATTACTCTTCTCCACGGTAGAGGCACGGCCATGGCACACGCCCGTGCGAATCGTGGTCAAGCCGTGTTCGGATTTCTTTAATGCGACACGGCTGTGTGAGTCAGGGTTAGATCGTGTTCTAGATGATTGACTTGGCACGGCCATGTGGGTCCAAGTCCAGGCCGTGTCGATTTCCTCTTTGGCCCATTTTGGTTCGTTTTGAGCCCGTTTCTCGTTCTTTTTATCCTTGGGTGCTTTCCTGAGTATAAGACATGAAAAGAAAGGATTAAGTGCACCTTTTTACATAAATCAAGGGATAATTCATCCAAAAGCGTACTAAATGTGGGATTAAAATATGTTACTATTTTGGTTTATCAGCGTGCGAGCGCTCGTAGTGGTTAACCGAGACACTAATGATGGCGGTAGGTCGTTGAGAGTGTCACGAGCACTCTCGCGAAACTGAGGCTGTAACGAGCCTATTCGGGCCAAATGGGCCCAGTGGGCTAATAGGCCCACATGGGCAAAATTGATAGAAAATTATCGAATGATAGATGCGATTGCAAAGTCTGCAAAACTGAGACCGAAACCATGCGTAATGGGCCACACGAGTGTGTGGGCCCGTTTGGGCCTAAAATGGATTTTTGGCCCAATTGCACCGTAGAGACCCAAAAGGGGTCCCGTGCCGCTCGAGGTGACAATAGGCCACTGAAAAGGCTGTTAAATGAGTAAATTACCGAAATACCCTTAATAGGTAAATTACCGAAATACCCTTAATGGGTGAATTACCGAAATACCCTCGATGGGTAAAATTACCGAAATACCCCCAAAGGGGTGAAAATAACCGTTATGCCCTCGATTATGGTTGGATATCGTGTACATGGTTTTATTTACACTTTTATACGTTTAATACATTTCATTTATATCATGTTACATGGGTTGGGTTTGATGCTCGGAGGAAGTGTAGCCTGGTGGCTCTGCCACATGCTGTTTTAGTGGCTATGCCACATATATACTATTATTTTGGTGGCTCGGCCACAAATACCGTGATTAGCAGCTTGTCTGCAATATTGGTGTGTTTGACGGGGTGGGTTGACTTGATCCCCACAGGTGACGATTGGTTTGTACGGGGGTGTGATTGGTTGGATTGGGTTGGGCTGCATTTTATTGTTTGCATTACCATGATTATAGGGCTTAGGCCCAGATTGATCTTGTGAAATGGCCGAGGCCCGGATAGTATTGTTTAGGGATTACACACTGAGTTCTCGTAACTCACCCCCTTTCCCTTAACCTTGCAGGTAATCCCCAGCGTTAGAGGATTTGGAGCTGCGGAGGACTCGGTGGTGGCCATACATCGGAGTTATTTCTCACGAAACTTAGTAAATCTAGTCTTTACTTTATTTTAAGATTATTAATTTTGGGATTAATATGTTGTAATAAGGCCATTGGATTTTATTTTCCTTCTTAACTTTTATTTCAGTTATTATTAAATTGTTAAATGTTTAAATATTGGGTTTTCCTAAAATGATAATAACCGTTTTTCAAAATATCACGTTTTTGCAACTATTCAAGTTCAGTTTTCACAACAAAAATATTTTTTTTCAAAATAATAACAACTTTACAAAAGTGGACATTAAGCAAATCGTGTTTTTCAACAAACAACGGAACTCGGAGTTTCAGAAAGAGATGCAACATTTTTACCGATCGCTTAGCTTTTCAACTACCTTTTGATGTGACATGCTAGATTCGGCCATAAATGTCTAGGCCGGGTTTGGGGTGTTACACAAGATTTCGAAAGGAGGAATTTAGAGCTCGAGAAGAAGATAGAACAGTTAGAGGAAGAGAAAATGTATTTGAGGTTAGATACTGATGTTCAAAAACTGGAAGTCGGGAAATTAAAGGAAAGGAAGAATGAAGTTGACGAAGATCTGGGTAGTTTGAAAGTGGATTACAAGAAATTGCGTCTATCAATGAGAAACGCCAGATTAGGAAAGACTTCGGAACAGTGGCAACAGGAGATTCAAGAGGAAAAGGCCAAAGCTGATCGATGAGAAAGGAAATTCCATGAAATTCAGGCGCAAGACAAGGTCTTAGAAAGGAGTTTGGCAGAAAGCCAGAAGGAGAAATGTGGATTAAAGGCTAGAGTGGCTGAAATTAGACGGTCTCTTCATCACCATCGAAGCCGTAATTCTGCTATCGAGCTTGTCGAAACCATTTTTAAGGTTTTATGAAAAAATAAGGATCGACTTTAAAAGACGGAAAAAAACGGGAGTCGCCACCTGTAACATCCTAAATTAGGGGTTATGCGTTTGGAGCATAACTCGAGTGATTAGTAGGCTTTAAGTGTGGTTGGATATATTTTAGGAGTTTTTGAGAACTTTAGGTGAAGGGGAAAAACTTTGGAAGATATTATAATTTTAAGTAAAAAGGGGAAACTAGGCAAGAAGGCCTTAAAAGAATTTTATGGAATATTAGTACACAAGAAATTAATTGGCAAAGTGGCTTGAGGCGCTAAGGTGCAAAGGGAGTGCCAAGGGGAAGGGGTTCGAGTAACATGAGAAGCAGATGGGCTTTTAATTTTTTTTTAGCGTTAAAAAGGGAATTGGGCTAAGAAGGCTTTAAAGAAATTTTTGTAGGCATTCCTAGCATAAGGAAGGCGTTGGTAAAGTGGCTCCATGCGCTACTTTAAGGCTTGGGAAGGACGCTAATAAGGGCACTGGTTCGAATCAAGGCAGCGCAAGCGTGTTTTATTTTTGGTTTTGGCGTTGAGATAAGGGAGCTAGGGAAAGAGGTGTTAAAAGAAGTTTTGGGTGAATCACATTACAAATGGCGCCTTGGCAAATTGGTGGGACGTTAGCTGCGATTTATGGTTCCAGGAGGTCATTTGGTTCAAGCTCAATGGCGGCATAAGGGGTGTTTTATTTTTATTTTCATTTTGCAGCAGGTTGAGAGGCGAGTGGACGGCACATGGGATCTTCAAATAGATTAAGATTAAGCTAGCTTTGGTTTTTTTAAATTTGTTTGGATAAATGCTTTTTTTCTTTTATTTATTTAGTTATTTAGTTAAGATAGAAGATAAGGGTGGCAGTATTTTAATTGTTTTTGAATAGGTGATATGGGGATAAAATAAAAGTTTTAATAGGGATTAGATGGTGGCAGATTGTAGGACTCTTGAGGTGTGCTATTCGGCCTTGAAGCTTTTAAGGAGAGAGCTGCCGAAAATTTGGTTTTCTTTCTTCCATGTGTGCCGAATTTTAATAGAAGGGAGTTCATATTTTTATTTTTTATTTCTTTCCTTGATCTCTCCATTGCCAAAATTTTAAAGCCAAGAAAGTTCTTTTGTTCTTCTTTTTCTAGTAAAGCCGAATCTTCTTTGTTACCATTACCGAAATTCTTGTAATCTCTCACTTTCCCTTCTTTTTCTTCCTTTCAACCCAATTCATTATATTTTTCTTGAATAGCCGAATGTGCCTTTGTTAATTAGGATATTAGCCGAATCTGTTTCAAAAGCCGAAGTTTGAAGATCTAGTTCTATTTCTTGGTTGTGGCCGCACCTAGGAGGGTGATTCGGGAAATTTATCGCTAGGAGTAAGCAACGTATAGTGCCGACTTTAGGGGAGCCTTTCGGGAATTGAAGTCATCAAGGTAAGTGACTTGTGATATTCGGCCATAGGCCACTTTTTGGGAGTAAATGGTTGACCGATTCTATCTATGGTGATTTAGGAAAATCGACAGAAGTGTATAGCAAGCTTCGAGACTCAGATCATTGTGGTAAGGATATTTAGTAAGTATAGTTTCGATTCAAAATATTTAGATTAAAGTATTACTGTTTAACCGATGGTGCTGATTAAAGATATCATCAATGGACATGGATGCCAGTCAAGAGGGGAAAGAGAAGGTCCCTACCCCAAAATTTAAGAAAAGAGCTGTTTCGGCAGTTCGAGATTGGCCACCGGGGTGTGGACCAGCGTCAGAACAAGAAAGTAGGCAAATAACCGTAGTGTCGCCTAGTAATAGCATCGGTATCGAAAGCGTAGTTCTCCAAGTTATAAGGTGTGTAATTAACCCACTGTTTTTCGGGTTTATGGTTTATTGTATGTGTTGTGTAAATGCTAATACGTGCAGTGGCGATTGTGAATGGTTACCCTTAAGGGGTATATCGATAATCAGGTTAGTATTATCTGTTGATAAGAATGTGAAAGTGCCGATGTGAATGTGATAATGCCTATAAAAATGTGATTGTGCGCCTTAATAACATGTGCATGCATTTATTATTATTATGCCACTATTACATGCTTTGCATGTGCATGGGTGGGATATGGATATGAAGGAAAGGGTGTACATTATGCACGTGGTGCGATGTTAGCCTTGTGCTACATTAGCGCTTGATGTTAGTTGTGTGCTTCATCAAGGAAGGTGTTGGCTAGGTGCCCACCTCGGCGGTTGATAGCCGTGTGTGCATCACCGTGGACTGAATGATATGTGGGATCACTTAGGTGATCGGTGGCTCAGCCACGGCCTTGAGCAGCAAGTCTGCCAAGGTAAGATATGTGGATCACTATGTGATCGGTGGATTAGCCACGGCCTTGAGCAGTAAGTCTGCCAAGGTAAGATATGTGGTTCACTATGTGAACGGTGGATTAGCCACGGCCTTGGGCAGGGAGTGTGCTAAGGTAGGAGTAACGGATGGACCCTAGGTTGGGTTGGGCTTCATAATTGTATAACTTTGCATATTATTTTGATTTGTGGATTAATGTGAAAATGGGCTAGGCCCAGTTGATATGTGGATTATTAAGAAAAGGGTCAAGCCCAGTATATGAATGTGGATCAGTGTGGAAATGGGCTAAGCCCAGTATGTGGAAATTTTGTGGTTAACTACCCTATTATATGAATGTGATATGAATATGGGCCAAGCCTGAATGTGGTAATATGTGAATATGATATTTGTTATCGATATATGGGATAATATGTGGTTAACATGTGGGTGGAATTCGGTGGTTTAATTACACATTGAGTCAGTATGACTCACCCAATTTTTACCAACATTTCAGGTGATGCTTGGACCGGGTTTGGAGTGGATACAAGGTGGCCGAGCAGAAAGATATTTTAATTATTTGAGTATTTATATTGTGCTAAAGAAAAGGGCGATTAAATTGTTATTTTGAAATCAGTTTATTTTCGCAAACTTCATCTTAAAACATGTAATAAAGTTTTAATTCGGATATTTTATATCGAGCTTATATTATTTAATAATTTTTAAATGGACATAGTTTTCAAAAGTTAACAAATTTTTAACGGTTTTTACTCTTAAGTAAGAATATTTTCGAACGTGTTCGCAGATGGCATTTCAAATTCGGTCGTAGTGAATGGGCCGGGTTTGGGGTGTTACAAATTGGTATCAGAGCCCGGTTCAAAACTCGGCTTTGGGGTTTTGGGTCCCAAAATGTTTTCAAAAATGGGCTTTTCAAAATATGGGCTTTTACTTCAGGATATTCTGGCATGGCACTTGTATCTCCGACCCGCATGATCCACCTGTAAGTACCCTTGACTACTGAAGTGAAATGTGTATGTAAATGTTATAAGTATGAAGGGAACGTAGATTAGTGAACTAGGATCTGATGAACCCTAGGACTAGTGCACTCAAACACATGCATAAGACTTACGACTACTAAACAAACCTGTGAAGTAAGTCGCCGAGCTAGTGTGTGGCAAATGTTGCAGCGCATGTACAGGAGTGGATTCAGTGAAGAGCTTGGTATTTAAGCGGTGCTAGTGACTCACCTCCTCTTTACTCGAATCCTACCTGGTGCGTAGTAAACTTCACCCTAACCAAGAGGACTTATTCACGGGCTAAACCAATCATTAAAACCCGAAAGGGACTAGCCATGCGATTTTATAAAATTTCTAGTTTTAAAATCCCTAAATTACCCTTTTAATTGTAGTAAAAGATTATTGTGAAAATTTTTCCAAAATATCTCCGATTTACAAAATTACAAAAATGCCCCCTGTATTATAAATTACTAAAATACCCTAGTGGTAAAATTACAAAAATGCCCTTGGTTTCTAAAATTACCATATTACCCTCATTTTTAATAAAATTTTCCTACTTTGTAAAAGTATTCAAAACCATATTTTACAAAATACCAAGATACTCGATTTGGGAAAATTACTAAAATGCCTCGACTTCCAAAATTACCAAAATAAACCCGATTTAAATTTTAAGCAATACCTTTGATTTGAAAAATATTTTCAAAAATACCCTCGAAACTTGGAGATTTCAAAATGCCTTGATTTGTAAAGATTATTTTTGGTGACCTCGATTTATTACCAAAATACCCCTATAGGAAAAATGACGAAATTACCCACAGGGTAGGAATGATCGAAATGCCCAAAGTGGTGAAGTGAATGTTGTGGATGAATGTGAATGTGATTCTACGAATTAGAATAATAAACTTGAACTGAAACTTTGTTCGATCGAAAGAACCACTTCTAGAAATTCTTTTCATAAAATTGTTCGCGGTTAAACAGTGGAACAAATACTAATGCATAAAACTTTTTAATCAGATTAAATCGCGACGTTAGAAATGAGTTCTAGGGGATGTGTTAGATTTGTTAAGATCAGAGTGCGCGGCATAAGCGTAGTGCGGTGAGTTAGGATGTACGATTATTCGTTAGTAAGTAATTTCGAGGACGAAATTATTTTTAAGAAGGGTAGAATTGTAACATCCTAAATTAGGGGTTATGCGTTTGGAGCATAACTCGAGTGATTAGTAGGATTTAAGTGTGGTTGGATATATTTTAGGAGTTTTTGAGAACTTTAGGTGAAGGGGAAAAACTTTGGAAGATATTATAATTTTAAGTAAAAAGGGGAAACTAGGCAAGAAGGCCTTAAAAGAATTTTGTGGAATATTAGTACACAAGAAATTAATTGGCAAAGTGGCTTGAGGCGCTAAAGTGCAAAGGGAGTGCCAAGGGGAAGGGGTTCGAGTAACATGGGAAGCAGATGGGCTTTTAATTTTTTTTTAGCGTTAAAAAGGGAATTGGGCTAAGAAGGCTTTAAAGAAATTTTTGTAGGCATTCCTAGCATAAGGAAGGCGTTGGTAAAGTGGCTCCATGCGCTACTTTAAGGCTTGGGAAGGACGCCAATAAGGGCCTGGGTTCGAATCAAGGCGGCAGCAAGCGTGTTTTTATTTTTGGTTTTGGCGTTGAGATAAGGGAGCTAGGGAAAGAGGTGTTAAAAGAAGTTTTGGGTGAATCACATCACAAATGGCGCCTTGGAAATTTGGGCTGGGACGTTAGTCGCAGATTTATGGTTCCGGGGAGGTTTGGTTCGAAGCTCAATGGCAACATAAGGGTGTTTTATTTTTATTTTCATTTTGCAGCAGGTTGAGAGGCGAGTGGACGGCACATGGGATCTTCAAATAGATTAAGATTAAGCTAGCTTTTGGTTTTTAAATTAATTTGGATAAATCTTTGTTTTTTTTCTTTTATTTATTTAGTTATTTAGTTAAGATAGAAGATAAGGGTGGTGAGTATTTTAATTATTTTTGAATAGGTGATATGGGGATAAAATAAGAGTTTTAATAGGGATTAGATGGTGGTGATTGTAGGACTCTTGAGGTGTGCTATTCGGCCTTGAAGCTTTTAAGGAGAGAGTCGCCGAAAATTTGGTTTTCTTTCTTCCATGTGTGCCGAATTTTAATAGGAGGGAGTTCATATTTTTATTTTTATTTCTTTCCTTGATCTCTCCATTGCCAAAATTTTATAGCCAAGAAAGTTCTTTTTTCTTCTTTTTTCTAGTAAAGCCGAATCTTCTTTGTTACCATTACAGAAATTCTTGTAATCTCTCACTTTCCCTTCTTTTTCTTCCTTTCAACCCAATTCATTATATTTTTCTTGAATAGCCGAATGTGCCTTTGTTAATTAGGATATTAGCCAAATCTGTTTCAAAAGCCGAAGGTTGAAGATCTAGTTCTATTTCTTGGTTGTGGCCGCACCTAGGAGGGTGATTCGGGAAATTTATCGCTAGGAGTAAGCAACGTATAGTGCCGACTTTAGGGGAGCCTTTCGGGAATTGAAGTCATCAAGGTAAGTGACTTGTGATATTCGGCCATAGGCCACTTTATGGGAATAAATGGTTGACCGATTCTATCTATGGTGATTTAGGAAAATTGACAGAAGTGTATAGCAAGCTTCGAGACTCAGATCATTGTGGTAAGGATATTTAGTAAGTATAGTTTCGATTCAAAATATTTAGATTAAAGTATTACTGTTTAACCGATGGTGCTGATTAAAGATATCATTAATGGACATGGATGCCAGTCAAGAGGGGAAAGAGAAGGTCCCTACCCCAAATTTTAAGAAAAGAGCTGTTTCGGTAGTTCGAGATTGGCCACCGGGGTATGGACCAGCGTCAGAACAAGAAAGTAGGCAAATAACCGTAGTGTCGCCTAGTAATAGCATCGGTATCGAAAGCGTAGTTCTCCAAGTTATAAGGTGTGTGATTAACCCACTATTTTCCAGGTTTATGGTTTATTGTATGTGTTGTGTAAATGCTAATACGTGCAGTGGCGATTGTGAATGGTTACCCTTAAGGGGTATATCGATAATCAGGTTAGTATTATCTGTTGATAAGAATGTGAAAGTGCCGATGTGAATGTGATAATGCCTATAAAAATGTGATTGTCTGCCTTAATAACATGTGCATGCATTTATTATTATTATGCCACTATTACATGCTGCATGTGCATGGGTGGGATATGGATATGAAGGAAAGGGTGTACATTATGTACGTGGTCTGATGTTAGCCTTGTGCTACATTGGCGCTTGATGTTAGCTGTGTGCTTCATCAAGGAGGTGTTGGCTAGGTGCCCACCTCGGCGGTTGATAGTCGTGTGCATCACCGTGGATCGAATGATATGTGGGATCACTTAGGTGATCGGTGGCTCAGCCACGGCCTTGAGCAGCAAGTCTGCCAAGGTAAGATATGTGGATCACTATGTGATCGGTGGATTAGCCACGGCCTTGAGCAGCAAGTCTGCCAAGGTAAGATATGTGGTTCACTATGTGAACGGTGGATTAGCCACGGCCTTGGGCGAGGAGTCGCTAAGGTAGGAGTAACGGATGGACCCTAGGTTGGGTTGGGCTTCATAATTGCATAACTTTGCATATTATTTTGATTTGTGGATTAATGTGAAAATGGGCTAGGCCCAGTTGATATGTGGATTATTAAGAAAAGGGCCAAGCCCGAAGATATGAATGTGGATCGGTGTGGAAATGGGCTAAGCCCAAAGATGTGGAAATTTTGTGGTTAACTACCCTATTATATGAATGTGATATGAATATGGGCCAAGCCAGAATGTGGTAATATGTGAATATGATATTTGTTATCTCGATATATGGGATAATATGTGGTTAACATGTGGGTGGAATTCAAAGTGGTTTAATTACACACTGAGTCCTGTATGACTCACCCAATTTTTACCAACATTTCAGGTGATGCTTGGACCGGGTTTGGAGTGGATACAAGGTGGCCCAGGCAGAAAGATATTTTAATTATTTGAGTATTTATATTGTGCTAAAGAAAAAGGACGATTAAATTGTTATTTTGAAATCAGTTTATTTTCGGCAAACTTCATCTTAAAACATGTAATAAAGTTTTAATTCGGATATTTTATATCGAGCTTATATTATTTAATAATTTTTAAATGGACATAGTTTTCAAAAGTTAACAAATTTTTAACGGTTTTTACTCTTAAGTAAGAATATTTTCGAACGTGTTCCGCAGTGGCATTTCAAATTCGGTCGTAGTGAATGGGCCGGGTTTGGGGTGTTACACCACCGATCCTTTTTGCTTAGGTGTGATCAGATCACCTTATAAAACATGTTTTGTTTAAAACATTAACTTTGGCCTACGAATTTTAAAAAAACGGGTTTGGGAGTCGGTTACGTACGAGGAATGGTTAGCACTCTCATAACGCCCAAAAATTGGTACCTAATTGATAAAATCATGTCCTGATGTTGAAAATTTAAAAAAAAAATTAAAATACGATCCTTTTACTTGTGAGAAAGCTAAAACTCACTTATCTGAAAGAAATAAAATGTCACACCTAATAAGTTAGGATGCAACATCTCAAGACTTCAGAACTAAGCTTGCCTTTATTTTATAGAAAATCATTACCTCGAGATACAAAATATTATATCTAATAAGTTAAGATATAACATTATGAATTTTTGAGAATAAGTTTTAATTTTAAATTTATAGGTTTAAAAAAAAGGATACTTGATACCTTAAGTTTCGTGAGAAAAATTAAAACCCAGTAAGTTAGGTTATAACTTTTCTCAAAGTCCCCATATATCATATATCGCTGTATTAAGAATATTTGAATAAAATGTGTAAATTTAATATGTGTTTTTATAAAAACGGTTTGAGGAAGATATTGCATTAATATATTTCAAAACATAAATACTAAATAATAATTCACCAATTACAAGTCATATTAACGATTAATATTAATATAGACAGTTAAAGAAATAATAATATAAGATAACGAATAATATAAATAAAATAACTATACTAAAGCAATCCTAAAATGATGAATAAATAAAAGGCATGGATAAATAAGTATAAGATATAAAGCAATAAATAATGAAAGATAAAAAAAAACTACTAAAAAAATATGAAGCTTTACATGCAAGAATAAGTGTAAAATAAAATGACAACATAGAATGAGTAATATAGAATAATAGATATTGCAAATAAAAAAACATATAAAAAAATTATATGGTATAATATAAATATATATATATATATATTCATGAGAAAATAAGTAAAATACCTTTTTCAATAAATAATCGATATAAAAATATATTTATAATATAATAATCTAATACATATATACATAAAACTACATATTTAAGAATAAATAATATAAACAACATACAAAGATATACAAAATTATGTACGATATTAAGGATAAAATAATTTAAAAGTTATATATAAAATATAATATAATAATGTATAATATATAAAATAAAAAAATATAATAACTAATGTGGAAATTTCAAAATAATGTATAAATAATAAAATAACCTAATATAAATAAAAATATGTATTTAAAATTAACAATACATAAAGATTTTATATTATTAATAAATTAATATATACTATACAAATATTTAAAAAAAATTATAAAATGAAATAATTTAATATAATGTTAAAATAATTTAAAAATAAAATAAAATAAAAATAAAAAAGGGTTTAAAAATAAACAAAGAAATAGGGACTAAATATAAATAAAAATAAAATGTAAGAGGATCATATCAGAACGCGCGTCATACTGTAGGGAACAATTAGGCAATTATGCCTTATCTCCTAAACGACGCCGTTCTGATATTATCCCTTAAAGAACCCGAGGGACCAAATTGAAACAGAAGCAAACATTCAGGGCTAAATTAATAAATAAAAGAAAATTTAAATTGGACGAAATTACAAAGAATAGAATTACGGAGGGTTTAAAGAGGCAAATTGCCCCTTTTATAAAAACACGCGAATCCTTCTTGGGTATCGGGTCAACGCGCGGATCCTGGCCCTTGAACGACGTCGTTTCGGTGCTTATTGACTTAAGCAAAACGACGTCGTTTCCATATGGCTATATAAGTCACTTTTAATAAAAAAAATCATTCTAATCTGTTTTCAAAAAAAAAAACTTCAAAAATTCTCTGAAACCCCTCATTCTCTCGTCTGGGTTCCGATCATCGAACCTCCGGGCCACTGTCGCACGCGCCTCATGCGCCGCCGTAAACACCACCATACACGGCGGCCGGAGGTCAGAAATTCTAATTTTCCAATATGGATCGAAATGTAAACCCTTTTACTTTGTTTATAATCGAAAATAAAACGGAAAAAATATTAAACAATATAGTATTGCCGAAAATCACTGTAACACCCCAAACCCGGCCCAAACAATATGACCGAATTTGGTTTGCTACAGAGAAAAGATTTTGAAAAACCATTTTAAAACCGATTTTGAAATTAGTCGAAATGCCTTTCAATTTAAATTTTCTTTGTTAAAAACCAAACTTAAAATATTTGCTGAGTCGAGTTGTTTAAAAATTTCGAATGTACCCGATGGTACTTTAAAACATTTTGCGTTTAATTTGAGAAAACATGTGCATCCGTTTTAACATCATCAAGTAGTTTAAACCAAACATTCAAACACGCAACAATAATAAAATCATACTAGGAGGCCTTATTACAAATAAGCAACATAAACCTAAAAGAAAGATAAATAGAATCCAAAATTCATTTATTAAAAGTCTCCACTGCATCGCCACCTCGAGTCCATCCGGCTCCTCACCCGCGATCTATGAATCACCTAAAAAATTAAAGGAGAAGGTGAGTCACCAAGACTCAATGTGTAACCCTTCCCCGGTTTAGTGCAACAACATACACAAATTATAACCAATTAACATGCATAAGTTTAAAATGCACCCAACCTAACCATCCATACGTCTTTTTCTACCCCGTGTGCTACCAAACCTTTGGTGGTGCTAAACCACTGGTGTCCAAAGACACAATTGTGTTACCAAAACACTGGTGGTGACATATAGTCACGATTTGATGCCAAATCATGGAGATACCAAATCTCACGGTGTCCGAAGACACAAATCGAATGATGGGGCCAACCCATCGTGTGATACCAAATCACCGCGCAGACGATCCCATATCTCAAAGTGGGGCCAACCCACGGTGGAATTAACCACAGGACAAGTCGCTATGAGGTGCCAAACCTCCGAGGTACCAAACCTCTCGGTGACCGCATGATCACGATGTGTTACCAAAAACACGGTGTCCGTCGACACGAATATCACCGCCCTCTCCACTCATCAACCCATATCAAACAATTATGTATATTTATGAAATCATGCAAAAGGTTTATTTTAACAACATTAATAAATTTATCATTGCCATATGTCCAATAATACACATACCAAATGTGTCATGCTTCCCAAAAGCATCAAATAGTAATCTCATAGTCACAAAGACTTACCCGAATCCTTGTTAATACCATGATGATATTACATCCATGTCTACATAAATCGATTAGGCATAATATAACACTTAGCATATTAAAAGTTATAAGATGTGTATGTACACACACTGTATTTAACGAAAGCCTTAAATCCCGATTAGACAAATCGGCCACATAAACTTTCCTTGTCCCCAAAAGCCTTGAACACTATCCAACACACTCCTAAAAGAATCGGCCTCACTTCCCTACAATCAACCATCATCATTAAGGTTTATTAGCCTCGACTTAAACGAAACTTAAAAGAATAATCCTTTGAAATAAACCCTTACCACCTTACCAAAAACCGATTGCTAGAGAAGTCCCAAAGAAAACTATGTTACCTTCAATATTCGGCCTAAGAGATTCAAGATAGAAGAAGAATATTTTCGGCACAACAAAGAGGTATATTCGGCTATAGGACAAAAAGAAAATAATGAGAAGAGAAATATAATTTCGGCAAAGAAGAGTGTATAGGAGGTTTTGATGTTTAAGCAAAACAAATGGGAGAACAAAAGGTTAATGCAAGTTTCGGTTTTTGAGAGAATGAAAAGGAGAAAATAGCAAATGATCAAAAATGACCAAATGGTCAAAAGAGTTTAGGCTTACCACAATGTAGAATTCGGCCAAAAGAAAAGTGTTTGAGAGAAAATGTTTTGCAACTTTTGCACCAAATGAAAGAAATGACCAAAAAGAAAAGACTTCAATCCTAGCCAAACTAAGGTAAAATTTGGCTCCCCCTTTAGCCACTTTGCCGTCCAAGTTCATGGCATAAAGGCCATGAATTTGTTTCAAAACATTTCCCACAAACCAAGCCTTTGTCCCCTCAATTTACCATAACTTCAAGATATCTTACCATAACCTTAGGAATCTTATCCCTTATTCCATGCTTTCCTTAAACAACAATTCAACTTACCAAAAATTATTAGTCCACCTATCATAATTATGTTTGACCGTCCATTAAAGCTAACATACAAAAATAAATTTTAAAAATGCTATACCTACTACTCGAACCACTAACCTCATGCAACCTTTCAAGCTCTTTAACCAACTTGCCACTAATTCATCTTGTGCTTTAATATACACTTAAATTAACTTAAGTGCTAAGCTCATTTAATCCTCTTCATTAAATAAGCCATACTAAGAATTATCCTACTAAACCGAGCTTACTCAAGACCCCTAATTAAGTCTTATAACACCACAAATAATATCACAGAAATTTAAACACAAGCAAAATAATTCAATCACGAATAACCCCTATTTCAGGATGTTTACAGTTCTACCTCTTAAAATAATTTCGTCCTCGAAATTACCCGATCGAAGAGATGGGGTATTGTTGCCGTATTACATCCTCGGGTTCCCACGTCGCTTCCTGCTCGTACCATGGTTTCGCCATAGCACTTTCACCAAAGGTACCGACTTTCACGCAGAACCTTGACATCACGATCTAAGATCTGAACTGGTTCCTCCTCGAACGATAAGTCGGAGTTAACCTCAATCTCGCGCATCGCACGACGCGTGCGATGGATCCGACCTATACCGTCTAAGCATCGACACATGGAAGACATCGTGAATTTGACTCAACTCTGCTGGCGATTCGAAAGGTGATAAGCTACACCGGTCCTACTCGCTTCAACACGATATACGGCCGATGAACCTTGGACTTAATTTCCTTTTTGCCCAAAGCGCAACACCTTTTTCCAAGGCGACACCTTCGTAAAGACTTTATCTCCTACCTCGAATTCCATTTCTTTGCGCTTCAGATCGGCGTAAGACTTACGCCTATCCGACGCTTCCTTGAGACGAGCCCGAATTACCTTAACTTTATCTTCGTTTGATCACCAACTCGGACCCAAAACCGACGTTCACCCAATTCCGCCCAACACGTAGGGAGTACGGCACTTCCGTCCATGAAAGGCTTCATATGGAGCCATTTGGATACTCGCTGATAACTATTGTTATAAGCGAATTAATTTCGCCAACGGTAGATACTCCTCCCAACCGCCATCGAAATCCGTAACGCAACCTCTCGAGCATATCTTCTAAGATCTGAATCACTCTCTCCGATTATCCGTCGGATTGCGGATGAAAAGTCGTCTTGAAGTCCAATCTCGCACCCAAAGCTTGATGCAACGCTCTCCAAAACCTCGATGTAAACCTCGGATCCCTATCCGAGATAATCGACATCGCACACCATGCAATCTCACTATCTCGGCTACATAGAACTTAGCTAACCTCTCAAGCGAATAATCTACCCTTACGGGTATGAAATGCGCTGATTTAGTCGAACGATCCACAATCACCCAAACCGAATTCTTCTTGCTAGGCGTAAGAGGTAATCATCGACAAAGTCCATGGTGATCCTCTCCCACTTCCATCGAGGAATCTTCACCGGTGAAGTAAACCGGATGGCAACCGATGTTCAGCCTTGACTTGTTGACACGTCGACACTTACCCACGAACTCGCCATTACTTCCGTTTCGCACTGCCACCAAAATTGCTCTCTCAAATCCCGATACATCTTGCTACCTCCGGGATGCATAGCATATGGGCTGCTATATGCGCCCCGAAGAATCCTTTATCTCAACTCCACATCCTTCGGCATACAAGCTCTTCCTTTAAAGCACAAAACTCCATCACTGGACGGACTAAAATCCTCTAATCCACCATTCGGACTTGCAACCTCCGATCATTCAAACCATCATCCTCTAATCGCTTTTCCTTAATCTGATCTAACAAAGTCGGCTTGACTTGCAATTACGCCAAAAGACTCCCATCATCGAACGGACTAAGTCGAGCAAACATCGATCTTAAATCCGATACAACCTTACGACTCAACGCGCGTCGCCACCACGTTAGCCTTACCGGGATGATACTCGATCGAAGCAGTCGTAGTCCTTCAACACTCAATCCATCTACGCTGCCTCAAATTCAAATCCTTCGAGTCAAGAGATACTTAAGACTCTTGTGATCCGTATAAACTATCGACTTCTCTCCGTACAAATAGTGCCTCCATATCTTCAAAGCGAAGACTCATACCGCTAACTCCAAGTCATGAGTCGGATAATTAGCCTCATGTGGTCTCAACTGCCGAGATGCATAAGCCACTACCTTCCCTTCTTGCATCAAGACGCATCCCAAACCAATATGTGATGCATCGCAATAAACCGCAGTGAATTCCTTGCTCGCCTCAAAGTTGAATCAAAACGGAGCTTGATCGAATCTTCTTCAATTTGTCGAAACTTTCTTGCCGCTCCGGTCCACACAAATGGAACTCCTTTCTCAACAACTTGGTCATCGGTGCGGCAATCAAAGAAAATCCTTCCACAAATCTTCGGTAATACCCCGCTGAGACCTAGAAAACTCGAATTTCAGCCACAGATTTAGGCGGCTTCCAATCCAACATCGCCTCAATCTTTCGAGGATCCACTCTAATCCCTTCGGTGAAACAACGTGACCCAAGAAAGTCACCTCCTAAGCCGAATTCAGACTTACTAAATTTCAGATACAGTTGCTTTTCCTCGGAATCGCAACACTACTCGCAAATGCGCATCATGCTCTTTTTTTCGACTTCGAATACACCAAAATATCATCTATAAAGACCACAACAAACCGATCCAAAACTATTGAAATACCCTATTCATCATGTCCATGAAAGCTGGCTGGTGCATTAGTCAAACCAAACGGCATCACCAGAACTCGTAGTGTCCATACCGAGTAACGAAATGCCGTCTTATGGATATCACCTCTTTCACCTTCAGGTGATGATATCCGGACCTTAAATCAATCTTAGAGAAAATCGCAGCCCTTTCAATTGATCAAACAAGTCATCTATCCTCGCAAAGGATACTTGTTTTTAATCGTCACTTATTCAATCAAGCGGTAGTCTATACACATCCGCATCGCACCATCCTTCTTCTTGACAAAAGTACCGGCGCTCCCCAAGGTGAAACACTTGGTCGAATGAAACCTCGATCCAACAACTCTTGTATCTCGAGCCTTCAATTCCAACAATTCCTTGGTGCCATCCTATACGGAGCTATAGACACTGGCGCTGTTCCGGCAATGATCTATACCGAATTCTACCTCACGATCTAGAGGCAACCCCGAAAGTTCTTCAGGAAATACGTCAGCAAATTCCTTTACAGTTTGAACATTCCTCACAGAAGACTCCTTAGCTTCCAAAGCACACACATGAACTACGAACGCCTCACGGCCCTTCCCCGACCATCTTTATCGCTTTCAACGCAGATACCACGTTGGATAGATAATCTCTCCTATTACCTATCATGACCACTTCTTCACCTTCAACCGTCTTCAAAAGCATGCGCTTAGCAAGACAATCCAAACTTGCTTGGTACTTGACCAACCGATCCATCCCAAGAATCGATCGAACTCCTCAAACGCAGCAGTTCCATCAGATCGGCTACAAACACTACCCCTTGGAGTTCTAGGGTACATCTCTATACTGACTTATCTACTTCTACAGAGTGACCTAAAGGACTAAGTACAGTCATCCTCCTAGAAGCGGTCTGGGAACTAAACTCATGGTCTCAACTATACTACTAGCAACGTAAGAGTGCGTCGAATCCACATCTATCAAGGCGTATATGGAACACCAAAAATAAAAACGCACTCGGTTATGACGTCCGGTGCATCTCCTTCCTCACGACGCCGCAAAGATACACCAAACCAGTCGCCTAGCCTCCGTGTTGCCAATACCTCGCCGGTTGCTCCGCGACCTCCACTAGAGCCATAGCCACCTCTACCATAACCACGACCTCTGCGGTGCTGGTCCCTCCTTCTCGAATCGGGCACGACCTTGACCTTCGATCGATTCCTAGCTTGCTTACGCGGACAGTCTCTCACACGATGATCCAACGAACCACACTCAAAACATCCTTTCCTCCGATCCAACATTCTCCCCAATGGAACTTCCCACAATGATTACACTGGGTCGGTCTCTCTCGATTAGCACTGTGGACCTTCCCCGCCTGATTTGACCCACTCGCCTAAACCTTTTCTCGAACATTACCACCGACCCGGATGATCCAAAGCCTCTCTTCAAACTTGCTCTTATCATAACTTTGCCTCGCAGACTCCTTGATTCCTTCTTGGCTACCTTCGCTTTTCTCCACCAAGACAAGCAAACTCACGTTCTTGCTTTGTGGAGCAATCAGCACTTTAACTCGTCTCTAAGTCCGTCTTCAAAACGAACACAACGATCATGCTCCGATGCTACTATTCCTCGAGCATAATGACTCGGCCTTAGGAATTCGCTTCATATTCGACGACACGATTTACTTCCTTGTACTAACCCCGGAAAAGCTTTCCTTTGAGCATCAATGTAGCTTGAGCCAACATACTTCTTCTGATAAGAATTCTTGAAATACTCCCAAGTGAGATCATTTGCCGTAGCACCATCTCGAACCGTGAGCCACCATCGATAGGACTCATCCTTAAGAAGCGACACCGCTCCTTTCGGTTTCTCCTCATTAGACAAATCTATCTCATCCATGATTCTTTCGGTCGATTCCGGCCAATACTCACGGTGTATTGGCGCTACACGGACACACCTCGGAAAAATTCAGCTCCGTTAGCTCAAGTCTCTCAGAACCGACTTCCGAGCTCCTCCACCTCCACCAATTCCAGCTACCCTTTTTCCGAACCCGTAGCATCGCGCAGACACAGCGTCGTGCCACCGTCCGATCCTCGCTCTTCACTCCAAAGGTTGGGGGTGGTGGTGGCGGTATCTCATTCTCGAGATCCTTGACCCGACCCGACGACAGTTCGAGCACGCCATCCTACCCTTTCGCATCCTCGACGGCCACGTCCTCTAAAGCTCATTCTAACTATCGCGCTTTAACTGATTAGGAAATTTTTATGAATTAGTACATGTTTCACTTGATTATCATGAAGAAATTTTATGAAAAGAGTTTAATAGAGATTCTTTCGATCAAACAAGGTTTTAAGTCTTCTATCCTAGTTTACACAGAATAATACATCCATTCCCTATACCTTTCATACCTATGCACTCTTCGGGCATTACTGTCCGTTTCTAACCCAGGGGTATTTTCGTCATTTTTCCTAAAGGGTATTTTTGTAATAAACCAAAGAAATTTGAAAACTTTAACAAATCGAGATATTTTGAAATTTCTAAAATTGAGGAGTATTTTTCGAGAAATTCTCAATTTGAAGATATAGCAAAATTTTGGAAACCAGGGGTATTTTGGTAATTTTGTCAATCAGGGGTAATTTTGTAAATTTCCAAAGTCAAGGTATTATTTTGAAATACAACATTTTTGAGTACTTTTGTAAAATAAAAATTTGATCAAAATTGGGGTAATATGGAAATTTTAGAGACCAAGGGTATTTTCGTAATTTTTTTTGCCACTAGGGGCATTTCTGGTAATTTTGGTAAACCGAGAATATTTTGAAAATTTTCAAGATAAATTTGTCCTACCATCTAAAAAAATAATTTAATGATTTTAAAACCGAAGTTTTCCTTAAAACATGGCTAATCCCTTTTCGGGTTTTATTTAGGATTTTGCCTATGACCGAGTCCTCTTGGTTAGGGTGAACCGAAGCTACGCACTGTAGGAATCCCGCGAAGAGGAGGTGAGTCACGAGGACTCGCTTAAGTACCAAGCTCCTCCGGATCCAATCCTAGACATGCGCACCAAGGTTACCACACCCTAACTCGGCGACTTGGTCACGGGTTGGTTTTAATTAGGCCATTAAAGTCTTATGTCTTTGTTTGGAGTAAACTAGTCCTAAAGTTTAAAATACTATCACTATCTACGTCCCATGCTTCCTACCCTTCTACAGAATATAATTCATACAAAAAAAGTCGAGAGATACTTACTTGGGCAAAGTTGGTGTTTGGAGACTCGGTGCCATGCTTATTAAAAACCAAAATTTTTTGTAAAGGCCTACCAAAACATTTTTGGGCCTTGGGCCCCCACAGCCGAGCTTTGAACTGGGCTCTGATACCAATTTTGTAACACCCCAAACCCGGCCCAAACAATATGACCGAATTTGGTTTGCTACAGAGAAAAGATTTTGAAAAACCATTTTAAAACCGATTTTGAAATTAGTCGAAATGCCTTTCAATTTAAATTTTCTTTGTTAAAAACCAAACTTAAAATATTTGCTGAGTCGAGTTGTTTAAAAATTTTGAATGTACCCGATGGTACTTTAAAACATTTTGCGTTTAATTTAAGAAAACATGTGCATCCGTTTTAACATCATCAAGTAGTTTAAACCAAACATTCAAACACGCAGCAATAATAAAATCATACTAGGAGGCCTTATTACAAATAAGCAACATAAACCTAAAAGAAAGATAAATAGAATCCGAAATTCATTTATTAAAAGTCTCCACTGCATGGCCACCTCGAGTCCATCCGGCTCCTCACCCGCGATCTACGAATCACCTGAAAAATTAAAGGAGAAGGTGAGTCACCAAGACTCAATGTGTAACCCTTCCAGGTTTAGTGCAACAACATACACAAATTATAACCAATTAACATGCATAAGTTTAAAATGCACCCAACCTAACCATCCATACGCCTTTTCTACTACCGTGTGCTACCAAACCTTTGGTGGTGCCAAACCCACGGTGTCCAAAGACATAATTGTGTTACCAAAACACTGGTGACATATAGTCACGATGTGATGCCAAATCACTTTGGAGATACCAAATCTCTGGTGTCCGAAGACACAAATCGAATGATGGGGCCAACCCATCGTGTGATACCAAATAAGCGCGCGACGATCCCATATCTCAAAGTGGGGCCAACCCACGGTGGAATTAACCACGAGGACAAGTCGCCATGAGGTGCCAAACCTCCGGAGGTACCAAACCTCTGGTGACCATGATCCACGATGTGTTACTAAAACACTTTGGTGTCCGTCGACACGAATATCACCGCCCTCCACTCATCAACCCATATCAAACAATTATGTATATTTACTGAAATCATGCAAAAGGTTTATTTTAACAACATTAATAAATTTATCATTGCCATATGTCCAATAATACACATACCAAATGTGTCATGCTTCCCAAAAGCATCAAATAGTAATCTCATAGTCACAAAGACTTACCCGAATCCTTGTTAATACCATGATGATATTACATCCATGTCTACATAAATCGATTAGGCATAATATAACACTTAGCATATTAAAAGTTATAAGATGTGTATGTACACACACACTGTATTTAACGAAAGCCTTAAATCCCGATTAGACAAATCGGCCACACAAACTTTCCTTGTCCCCAAAAGCCTTGAACACTATCCAACACACTCCTAAAAGAATCGGCCTCACTTCCCTACAATCAACCATCATCATTAAGGTTTATTAGCCTTCGCTTAAACGAAACTTAAAAGAATAATCCTTTGAAATAAACCCTTACCACCTTACCAAAAACCGATTGCTAGAGAAGTCCCAAAGAAAACTATGTTACCTTCAATATTCGGCCTAAGAGATTCAAGATAGAAGAAGAATATTTTCGCACAACAAAGAGGTATATTCGGCTATAGGACAAAAAGAAAATAATGAGAAGAGAAATATAATTTCGGCAAAGAAGAGTGTATAGGAGGTTTTTGATGTTTAAGCAAAACAAATGGGAGAACAAAAAGGTTAATGCAAGTTTCTGGTTTTTGAGAGAATGAAAAGGAGAAAATAGCAAATGATCAAAAATGACCAAATGGTCAAAAGAGTTTAGGCTTACCACAATGTAGAATTCGGCCAAAAGAAAAGTGTTTGAGAGAAAATGTTTTGCAACTTTTGCACCAAATGAAAGAAATGACCAAAAAGAAAAGACTTCAATCCTAGCCAAACTAAGGTAAAATTTGGCTCCCCCTTTAGCCACTTTGTCGTCAAGTTCATGGCAAAAGGCCATGAATTTGTTTCCAAAACATTTCCCACAAACCAAGCCTTTGTCCCCTCAATTTACCATAACTTCAAGATATCTTACCATAACCTTAGGAATCTTATCCCTTATTCCATGCTTTCCTTAAACAACAATTCAACTTACCAAAAATTATTAGTCCACCTATCATAATTATGTTTGACCGTCCATTAAAGCTAACATACAAAAATAACTTTTAAAAATGCTATACCTACTACTCGAACCACTAACCTCATGCAACCTTTCAAGCTCTTTAACCAACTTGCCACTAATTCATCTTGTGATTTAATATACACTTAAATTAACTTAAGTGCTAAGCTCATTTAATCCTCTTCATTAAATAAGCCATACTAAGAATTATCCTACTAAACCGAGCTTACTCAAGACCCCTAATTAAGTCTTATAACACCACAAATAATATCACAGAAATTTAAACACAAGCAAAATAATTCAATCACGAATAACCCCTATTTTAGGATGTTACAATCACATTCTATATTTCGAAGATTTTTGCTCTGTATTTTTTTGTATACTGCATATATTGTGTATTTGTCTGTATATGTGTGTCCTCCTTTTTTACAGATTATATCCGGGGTTTTTATAACCCAAAAACGAATCAAAAAAATCAATACAGGGCTCCTATTTTGCTGCTACTGTCCCTCTTCTTTCCTTGTTTTGCAGGTGAACGGCGTGGATCTCGGCAGTGGGGCATTATTCGCGCGCGGATTGCAGCGTAACCGAAGGGCTGTGTTGAGGCGCTTGCGGCGTGAGGGTTTTCCAGAAACCCTAGGTTCTGAAACAGTTCGGGTATTGGGCCACTTTGGGCCCCGTAGGTTTTGGGCTTATTCGGTGTAATTGGGTAATAGGTTATTAGTCTGGGTTGTAATGGGGTAATGGTTTTGGGCCACTGGGTCATCTGTTTAGTACTGGTGGTATTTGGGTTTGGGTTTTAAGCCCATTTATTGTAAAAAAACTGATGGACTTTTATATTTTTTTATATTACTGATATGGGCCCGGGCTAAATTGGTCTATTACAGCTGCCCCTCTTTGCTTATTGTCGTGTAACGGGAATAGAGCAAAGACTATAAAAGGACCAATTTTGCCCGGTCTTTCTGAGTCTTGACTTCTTGGTCTTCATCTTCTTCAAGTAGTCCCTAACCCAACTGCAATCTCAAGGGTATTGGAACTGCAACTTTTAGAAGTATTGAACTATAAATTTGACGGCTTTAATCTGCTTCGCTGCAACTTCAGGAAGGCCGTATCTGCTATCTTTATTCTGCTCCGCTGCAAACTCAGGGATGCCAGACGAGTATCTTCGATCTGCTTCCTGCAACTTTAGGAAGATAAGATCTGCTGTCTTCGATCTGCTCCACTGCAACTTCAGGGAGGTAAACTAATATCTTCGATCTGCTTCCTGCAACTTCAGGAAGATAAGATCTGCTGTCTTCAGCCTACTCTGCTACAACTTCAGGGAGACACGATCTGATGTCTTCGATCTGCTTCACTGCAACTTCAGGAATGCCAGACTTGCTATCTTCAATTTGCTCCACTGCAAACTCAGGGACACAAGATCTGATGTCTTCGATCTACTTCCTGCAACTTCAGGAATGCCAGACTTGCTATCTTCAACTCGCTCCACTTTGCAACTTCAAGGAGGTTAGACTAGTATCTTCGACCGCTTCATCGCAACTTCAGGAATGCCGGATTCGCTATATTCAATCGCTTCCATCGCAAACTCGGGGAGACAAGATCTCGATGTCTTCGACCGCTTCTCGCAACTTCAGGAATGCGGATCATCGTTTTAATCGCTTCCATCGCAAACTCGGGGAGACAAGATCGATGTCTTCGATCCGCTTTCGCAACTTCAGAATGCCAAATCATCGTCTTTAAATCGCTTCACTTTGCAAACTCGGGAGACAAGATCGATGTCTTCGATCCGCTTCCTACAACTTCAGGAATGCAGATTTGCTATCTTTGATCTCGCTCCACTACAAACTCGGGAGACAAGATCGATGTCTTCGACCGCTTCCGCAACTTCGTGAAAGTAAGATCTCGTTTGTCTTGATCTACTCATTTGCAACTCGAGGAGACAAAGCTGAAAGTGTCTTTGATCTGCTTCCTGCAACTTTAAGAAGATAAGATCTGTTGTCTTCAGTCTACTCTGCTACAACTTCAGGGAGATGAGACTTTCTATGGTAAATTCAATCCGACCCTCATCGCAACTTCAGAGGTATAGGATTCATCATTTTAATCCGCTCCACTGCAACTTCAGGGAGATAGGATTAACTGTCTTCAGTCCGCTCCACTGCAACTTCAGGGAGATAAGACTTGTAACTTCGACCTGTTCCATTGCATCTTCTAGGAGATAAGGTTGGTGGCTTCAATCTGCTTCACTGCAACTTCAGGAAGATAAGATTTGCTGTTCGATCTTGTTCCACTACTGCTTAGGGTAACAAGATCTACAGTCTTCGACCTATTCCACTGCTGATCAGGGAGATAGGACTTGTGAATTCACCGATGTTGCTACACCGTCCTCTGGGGGACATATCAATGCTTTCTGGTTCAGCTAGTATCTTTGACAGAAAACCCAAAGAAATAATCATATTTTGCTTAGCAAGCTTGCCCCGCTGTAATTTCAGAGTCCCTTCCACTGTACCTTCTGGGACATAAAGTTTGTACCTCCCACTGTAACTTCAGGAGAATAACATTTGGTTTCTCCCATCCATCCTGCTACCATTCAGAGGTATAGAATTCGTATCATCTTCAATCAATTTGATCTGTTACACCATTCCTTTGGTGTAATGACCAGATATATGTGCCTGAAATTTGCAGGGTATCATTTTTCTTTTCCCGAGAACGATCCCCTTTTACACTTGGGTTGACATCGTCATTTGTCAAAATGGTATCACCGACGAAATGTCTTATCCAATAAAAATCCGAAGAGATAATCATCTTTCAATATTTCCAACCCGTAGGCTTGGTGAGTTCTAAACAATAGTCTTGTTTCAGGTTCTCATATTATTTAGAAGCTTCCAGAGTAATATGAAAAACTCCTTTTATGAAAGTATTATTAGTCCATTAATCGTTATTTCAATATAAAATACTTGAAACAGATCACAACAATGGACGTGAAAGAAATTAATCAGGAGCATAGCTCGAAACAAATAAGTTAATCAAAGATAACTAAGGTAATAAAAGAAAATTGATTGGGGCGTATAAAGTAATCAAAGATAGCAAATTCAAAAATGAGTAAGATAGAAGCTAGGTGCCCCAGATATCGTAGCCTGAGCTTCTTTATACAAACTTCTTGAGGACCATTTTGAGCTCAATACGTGTTTAGAGGATCCAGAGTACTTTGTCAATGCCCCAAGACGTAGCATACTTCCTCATTGTTAATTCAGGCATAGCAAGACTACCACATGCCCTATCTTTGATCAAAATTTGAGCCGCCCTTTTTGGGTTTTCGGCTCAAAAACCCATTTGGTCCCAAAGCGCCCTTTGCGGGTTTTCGCCTTGGCCTTTCCTCTTTTTTTTTTTTGAATTTGATCTCAAGGCGCCCTTTACGGGTTTTCACCTTATCCTTTCCCCTTTTAGGTAAAATACTTCTTGACTGAACCTGAATTCGTCGAGTTGGGCAAGTCTTCGCCATCCGTCTCGGTTAATATCAATGCTCCTCTAGAACGGGCCCTTTTTTACTACATAAGGTCCTTCCCCGCTTGGCATCTGCTTTCCTCTGAAATCTTTTTGTATAAGAAAGATTTTTTAACATCAGGTTCCCCTCGTGGAATTCTCTAAGATGAACCTCTTTAACGTAAGCTTGCATCATCTGGCCATGACAGATAGCTTTTAACCTTTTTTCTTTCGATTAGGTTCAATTGACAAAACTGTTTCTATTCCAATGAGAAATGTGTTGCCCCAGCGAAGGTTCTAACCGACATTCGATAAGACAGAAGGTAAATGGTAACTTCTTTATGTCAATATGTACAAGTCTCAGTCATCTTTCCCATGATCCTTGTTTTGTTGTTTTTGCTTTTATTTTTGTTTTCCCTTTTTTTTGCTGCCTTTACTGCACTGTGATATAATGTCTGATCTTTGAACAGACTTGTGAACTTTTGGAATTGTCCTTTTTAGCACTCTTTGTCAGAATTGTCCTTTTTAGCACTCTTTGTCGGCACCTTTTTTTTTTCTTTTTTTTCTTTAGAATTTGATGACTATCGACTTTGTAACATTGGCATATGAAGCTACTTCCACCCTCTTAGTGAAGTAGACGATGACCATGACGATGAATCGATGTCGACTAGAAGCTTTTAACGAGATCGGCCTCAAAATATCCATTCCCCACATATAAAAAATCCTTGAAGAAATAGATGAGGCACATGAGTCTTGTATTCCTCAATATGGCATTTACGACATAACTGAAGCAATCTCCCTTTTATGGTGGACCAATAGTACCCAAACCTTATGATTAGCCTAGTTATTGTAGAACCATTATCATGTTCTTTAAACACCCTTATGGATCTCTTTTAAGATTTTTCCAGGCGTGTTTTGATATGATCGTGCAAAAACATCTTTGAATTCTTGAAAATAACTCAATGATGTCTGGTTTCGATCTTCACCATTTTCTTAGGCTCGCAATGTCCACTGACCCTATGTAAGGTAGGATCTTGTTTTTCATCTTGTTCTACCATTCTTAACAAATCAGAAGATAGTTTACAATCTTTGTCATCTTCAAAGTCCTGAGATCCTTCTAGACACATATCTTACTCGAAAGGAGACTCTGAGTCAGTAGCAGCGTTGCTCACATCATTGATATCTGGAGACCTTATTGTAGGTTCGAAGGAAGATTTCCAAAGAATAAATAATTCAAAGAATGATTATTTGTATGGTCATAAAGAATGAAAGAATACTTGAAAGAAAATCTAAAGAACAAACAAAAAAACAATTATTTGTACAGTATGAAATGGTAAAAATAAAAGAATATTTGCTCAAAAAGATGCATTTTATTGAAATAAAAATTCCAGACACAAGCCTATTTCGCAAAAGGATTCTTATTGCCTCTAGGCTTAAGGCAAAAAATGTGTTTTGAATATTACTCTAGATTAGCTCTAAATATATAGGGATCTCTTCCACAGTCCCATTATTCAAAACACTCCCAAGTATGCAAGGTCTTGGAAACTTCGTTCCCCGGTTCCATCTCCGCTATATCTAAATCGGGATAACAGGATCAGAGGGTTATCTCCCGGGTCGATCTGAGCCAACTTGGAAATTCATGGGTACCCCAGCATCAGCTTGACCTTGTTGAGGCCTAATTGTAACAGATGGCCTTTGAGGATATGCTTCAGGTTGTGCATACGGTGGGGTAAAACCCAGAGGGTAATCCTCATTATTTTCTCCAGCACTAGTCATGGGACCTTTTCCCTTGTCCATTGCCCCATTCAGTACCTGAATCATTTGAGCCACCATATTCCTTTGGGCTTCCATCATTTGTTCCCTCATATCTTGTTGGATCTTTGACAACTGCTCTTGTAGCTAGTCTTGCATGTCTCTTTGGAACTGTTCGAGTCTTTGATCCATGTTTTTTCTTTCTTTTTTTTAGCGCGTGTACCGCAACGATGTTTAGTTTCCAGATTAACCTTTTATTCTTTATCTCTCTTTGATAATTTCAACTAATTAGGGTCCTTCTATAAATTTAAATGCATATAATGTGATGTAATGCAAATACAAAAAGGCATCGATTCTGATTCAATTTCATTTAGAAAACTTTATTAGAAAACAAAATCCTTCACATAAAATAGACTACAAATATGCTTTCGCCCTAATGCCCAAAGTCTTAACTTTCTTAAACAACAAGGCTAACTCTTGACCACGATCTGACTGTGATAAACTGAAATAGTAACATATTTTAGGCCCACATTTAGTATGCTTTTGGATGAATTATCCCTTGATTTATGTAAAAAGGTGCTCTTAATCCTTTATTTTCATGTCTTATACTCAGGAAAGCACCCAAGGATAAAAAGAACGAGAAACAGGCTCAAAACGGACCAAACGGGCCAAAGAGGAATTCGACATGGCCTTGACTTTGACCTACACGGCCGTGCAAAGTCAATCATCTAGAACACGGTCTAACCCCGACTCACACGATTCACACGGGCGTGTGCCATGGCCGTGCCTCTGCCGTGGAGAAGAGCAATTTCATTCGGGAAAGGATACTTAGGTAGAAAGAAACGTATTTCAAAAGCCTATAAATACACCCTAAGTATGATCTAAAAGGGGGAGCCCAAAGCCATCGTCTAGGGGCATCGTGCTAGGCCAAAGAAGGTAGATTTGTGGGGATTCACTCAGGGATAGCCAGTTGATCCATCTCAAGAAGCCAGAATTATACTCAAGACGGAGGATCTCTCCTTCAATTCCTTCAGGGGGTTTTAGGGATTTCTTATGTTTTGTTTTATCTTTTCTTTTGAGATGTTTTCCTTTATTGTTATGAACTAAACCTTCGGATACCAGAAGGGATGAAACCTATGATGAATCTTGTTATTATTTTCGAATTATATGATAAATACTTAGTTTGTTCTTAATTATGTGAGCTTAATCCAAATTTAATGTGCTTAGGTGGAGGAAGAATAGACCACGCCTAAGAGTAGATCCAACATAATTAAGCGGAGTTGATCGCACGCCTAGAGATAGGGTGACGAGATTTTACCGGATTAGGGTGAAACCTAATATGGGAATCCATAGATCGATTTACTACTATTCTAGGGGGTTATTATAAGAGAACGAGAGTTCCACTAATTAACCTAGGGTTAGACGTTATTCGCCTCGAGAGAGGGTTTAATATACGTTAGGGAGTCTTACGGATCAAACTAAGTGAATAAATCGTATGGTTCAGTGTTAGATAACAAGTGAAGTCTAGGTGGATTCTTCCTAGGGTATCATCTAAATCAACTGAGTTTTTCCCAAGTTATTTTCCAAATTCATTCTTCTTTGTCTTAGAGTCTTTAGTTTAGTAGTTAAATAATTTAGATTAGGTAAACAATCTCTCTTTATTTTTAGGCTAGATAATAAAAAGAAAGTTAGTATTAGTACTTTTAGTTCCTTTGGGTTCGATTATCCGGTCTTGCCTAAGCTATACTACTATTCGATAGGTGCACTTGCCTCAACCGTTGTCAGAGTTAGTTTCCAGGTTTGATCATTCTTTTTATAAATTTTAAAGCTCGATTCACAATGATCAAGTTTTTGGCGCCGTTCTTGAAGGAACTAAAATATTAAGAAAGCTCTATTTTTATTACTTTAGCCATTATTTTTTATTTTCCGCAATTTATTTTTATTTTTATTGTTTTTAAATTTTGCTAAATTTTCTTTCTTTATTTTCCTAGCAGGTACCTCTAGTTTATGACTAGAAGGAACCCGAGAGGACCTTTAGAATACGACAGTGATATTGAAGCTACCGTTCGGAGAAATCGCAGAGAAACTAGGCGAGCCCTAAATTACAAAGAAGAAGAGCGAGAAGACAGATCCAATCCTACTGAAGGGATGGACGAAAATAATCTTCCACCACAAGATGTGGCAGAAAATAATGCTCATCGTACTATGTTTTATTATGCTAAACCGTATTTAACAGGAGCTGAATCTAGTATTGTTAGGTCTGCTATAGCTGCTAATAATTTTGAATTAAAGCCTAACACTATACAAATGATTCAACAGTTTGTTCAATTTGATGGTTTGCAGGACGAAGATCCAAACACTCAAATAGCCAACTTTTTAGAGTTCTGTGATACCTTTAAAATAAATGGCGTTTCTGATGACGCCATACGTCTTCGGTTATTTCCTTTTTCGTTAAGGAATAAAGCCAAACAGTGGTTAAACTCGTTACCACGAGGGTCAATCACTACATGGGAACAAATGACTGAAAAATTCTTATTAAAATATTTCCCACCGGCCAAAACGGCCAAATTACGCAATGATATCTCTTCTTTTGTGCAGATGGATTTAGAGACATTATACGATGCATAGGAGAGATATAAAGATCTCTTGAGAAGGTTTCCAGACCATGGTTTACCTTTGTGGCTCCAAGTTCAGACTTTCTATAACGGTGTAAACCCCTCAACGAGACAACTAATTGATTCAGCCGCCGGTGGAACCCTAAATAATAGAACTCCTGAGGCAGCCTACGAGTTTATTAAAGAGATGTCACTGGATAACTATCAGTGGCAGGTTACAAGGACCAAACCAATAAAATCGGCCGGAGTTTTCAACATAGATGTTGTAACCATGCTATCAAATCAGGTAGAGTTGATGAATAAGAAGCTTGATAGTTTGTGTTCTTCGCAGGCACATCCAGTAATGCAGTGCGACATAAGTGGAACTGTGGCGAATCCTGAGTACCCACCCTACCAACTGGGCACAGAGAGTGAACAGATGAACTATATAGGTAACAATTTCAAATCTAATAATAACCCATATAGTAATAATTATAATCCAAGTTGGAGGAACCACCCAAATTTTTCGTGGGGAGGACAAGGAAATCAAAGACAACAACCTCCTCAAAATTTCCAAAATTAGTCCTATCCACAGGAAAAGAAGTCGAATCATGAAGAGACGCTGAACAAATTCATAGCTTCCACAGAGACCCGTTTCCGAAAGACTGAGACAACACTTGATGACTAACAAACATCGATCAAAGTGATAGAGAAACAAGTTGGAGAACTCACTAAGTCAGTTGGACAACTTACTGAAATGGTTACTAAAATTCGATCAGTGATTTTCTCTAAAGCAACAAAACAGGTAAAGACAGTTACACTGAGAAGTGGAAAGGAGTTAGTTGAACCAAAGAAAAAAAATACTACATGAAGATGACAAACCAAAGGATACGAGAGTTGGGGATGTAAATCAAATACGCAAAGAAAGTAAACCACCAATCCCATATCCAGCGTAGTTAAAGAAAGAACGATTAGACGCCCAATACAGTAAGTTTCTTGAACTGTTTAAACAGATACATATTAACTTACCTTTTGTTGAAGCCATTTCACAGATGCCGACGTACGCAAAATTCTTAAAGAAACTCCTAACAAATAAAAGGAAGCTTGAAGAAGTATCCATGGTGGAGCTTAATGAAGAATGTTCAGCCATCCTCCAAAACAAGCTACCAACCAAATTAAAAGACCCGGGAAGTTTTACTATTCCTTGTTTAACTTGTAGTTTAAATATTAAGAAAGCATTAGTGATCTAGGTGCCGATATTAATTTAATGCCTTATAAAATGTTTAAACAACTAGATCTTGGGAACCAAAACCCACTAGGATGAGTATTGATTAGGTGATAGATCTATTAAATACCCTAGAGGAGTTATCGAGGATGTCTTGGTAAAAATTGATAAATTTATTTTCCCGTTGATTTTGTTGTGCTTGACATGGATGAGGACATTGAGGTTCCTTAATTCTAGGGCGCCCTTTTTAGCTATCGCTGTGTATGTTATCGATGTAGGTGATGGTAAACTTGCATTAAGGATAGGCGATGAGGAAATTATTTTTCAAATTTATGATGCCATGAGATATTCTAGAGAACAAGATGATTCCTGTTATTTTATTGACACCACTGATCATATCATTCAAAACTCATTACAGGAAATTCTACATGATGACAGGATGGAACTGTGTCACACTCAAGAAGAGGGGGAAGAAGATGAAGTCCATGAGCTAAATTCAAAAATATCATCATCAAGACAAACAGAAAAAGAAAGTATTGAATTCGATGACGATTTAAAGCAAAAACCCTCTGTTGATGAACCACCTAAATTAGAATTAAAGCAACTGCCAAAACATTTAGAGTATGCAATCCTTGGGGAAAATTATACGTTACCAGTAATTATCTCTTCAGAGCTAGAACCTCAGGAAAAAGAGGAGTTGATACGGTACTAAGAGAACATAAAAAGCCATAGCTTGGAAAATCTCTGACATTAAGGGAATAAGCCCAACATTTTGCACCCACAAAATTTTAATGGAAGACGAGTACAAGCCATGCGTGCAACCACAAAGACTATTAAATCCCAACGTAAAAGAAGTCATGAAAGCTGAGGTAATTAAACTTCTAGATCTTTGGAATAATTTATCCTATTTCGACGGTAAGTGGGTGAGTCTGTGCGAGTTGTCCCAAAGAAAGGAGGCATGACCGTGGTAGCTAACGAAAAGAATGAACTAATTCCTACCAGGACAGTCACAGTTTGGAGAGTTTGCTTAGATTACAGGAAGCTGAATGACGCCACTAGAAAAGATCACTTCCCTCTACCCTTCATTGATCAAATGCTAGAAAGGTTATCAGGACATATGTACTATTGCTTTCTAGATGGACTCTCCGGTTATTTCCAAATCCCAATAGCACCTGAAGATCAAGAGAAGACAACATTCACATGCCCATACGGTACGTTTTCTTATCGAAGAATGCCTTTTGGATTATGTAATGCTCCTGCTACCTTTCAACGTTGCATGTTGGCAATCTTTGATGAACTTGTAGAAGATATTATGGAGGTATTTATGGAAGATTTCTCAGTATACGGTAATTCTTTTCATCTTTGCCTTAAAAATTTAAAACGAGTCTTGATGAGATGTGAGGAAACAAACCCTATTTTAAATTGGGAGAAATGCCACTTTATGGTACAAGAGGGAATTGTATTAGGACATAAAATTTCTAGTAAAGGGATTGAGGTAGATAATGCAAAGATTGAAACCATATATAAATTACCTCCTCCTAGTTCAGTCAAGGCCATTAGAAGTTTTTTAGGACACGCAGGATTTTATAGAAGATTGATTAAGGATTTTTCTAAAATAGCTAAGCCTTTAACAAAATTATTAGAAAAAGATGTTCCTTTCAATTTTGATCAGGAATGTTTAGACACATTCAATATCCTTAAAAATAAACTAATAAATGCTCCGATTATAATTGCACTTGATTAGAATTTACCCTTTGAACTAATGTGTGATGCAAGTGATTTCGCAGTAGGTGCAGTTCTGGGACAACGAAGAGGCAAGCATTTTTAGCCAATCTATCATGCTACCAGGACTTTGACACCCGCACAGGAAAACTACACCACGACGGAGAAAGAACTGCTAGCTGTAGTTTTTACTTTTGACAAATTTAGACAGTATTTATTATTGTCTAAAGTTGTCATTTTCACTGACCACTCAGCCCTTTGTTATCTATTAACTAAACCTGATGCGAAACCACGACTCATAAGATGGATTTTACTTTTACAAGAATTTGATTTGGAAATACAGGATAAGAAAGGAGCTGAGAACCTTGCAGCTGATCACCTCTCTAGACTCGAAAACCCCTATATCGAAGAGCTAAATGAAGGAGAGGTAAACGATTCATTCCCAAAAGAACAACTCTTTTCGATAACTCATTCTGAGGTACCATGGTTTGCGGATATTGCAAATTATTTAGCTACTAACATCTTGCCAAAAAAATTAACACATCACCAAAAGAAGCGATTCTTTGCTGATGCAAAAAATTATTTTTGGGAAGATCCTTTTCTTTTCCTAATATGTGCAGATCAGGTAATTCGAAGATGCGTTACAAGGACAGAAGCAAGTAAGATTATAGAACATTGCCATTCACGACCTTCAGGAGGACACTACAGTGGCATTAAGACAGCACATAAGATACTCGAATCAGGTTTTTATTGGCCCACTCTATTCAAGGACGCCAACAGGTATGTCGCTTCATGTGATAAATGTCAAAGAACAGGTAATGTCTCTAAACGTGATGAAATGCCTCAAACATATATGCTATCATGTGAAATATTTGATGTATGGGGTATTTATTTTATGGGGCCATTCCCTAGTTCATTCGGACATAAATGCATCCTAGTGGCAGTTGATTACATGTCAAAATGGGTGGAAGCCGAAGCTCTACCTACTAATGATGCTAGAGTAGTAGTTAAGTTCCTCAAGAAACTATTCTCTCGATTTGGAATGCCTAGAGCTATCATTAGTGATAGGGGCACTCATTTCTGTAATACTCAATTTGACAAAGTCTTAAAAAAGTATGGAGTACACCACAGGATAGCTACCCCATATCACCCTCAAACCAGTGGGCAAGTTGAAGTAGCAAACCGAGAACTTAAGCGCATTCTAGAAAAAAACAGTTGAATCAAACAGAAAAGATTGGGCATTAAAAGTAGATGATGCCTTATGGGCCTATAGAATAGCATTTAAAACCCCTCTAGGGACATCCCCATACAAACTTGTATACGGGAAAAGCTGTCATCTACCAATCGAGTTAGAACACAAAGCTTTTTGGGCCATAAAGTTTTTAAATTTTGATCTTAGCACTGCAGGAAAGAAAAGAATGATGCAGATGAATGAGCTAGACGAATGGAGAGCTGAGGCCTACGAGAACTCGAAACTATACAAAGAGGCAACTAAGCGACACCACGACGCTCGTTTAAAGAAGTCGAAACAATTCAAAGTAGGGGACTTGGTCCTACTTTACAACACAAGGCTTAAATTATTTCCTGGGAAGCTGAAATCGAGATGGTCAGGCCCATTCATGATCAAAACAATTTTTCCATACGGCACAATCGAGGTAACTCACCCCACTAAGGGCGCATTCAAGGTAAATGGTCACCGACTAAAAATTTATGATGATGCAGATTTTAGAGTTATGAGAAAGGAGCTTCTGCTCTAGGAACCTTCTTTTAGAACCGAAAACAGGGAAAGTCTAGCTTAAGACTATAAACAAGCGCTTCTCGGGAGGCAACCCGAGCACTAACTTCCCTAACATTATACTTTTAACTATTTAGCATCTAACTTCATACTAATTAATCTAATAAAGTACAGGTTTTAGACCACACGGCCTTACACACGGGCGTGCCCGTGGCCGTGCGGAAGCCAGGGGATAAACCATAGGCGTGCCAGCGGCTGTGCACGACAAAGAAGAATCTTTTTTCTCAACACGGGCTGCGATAATATCCCACGCCCGTGCTGACTACTCGTGTGAGGATACTGACTTATTAAGCACGGACTAAACACGGCCGTGCCTACTAACTGTGTGAGGTTACTGACTTGTTAAGCACGGGAAAAACACGCCCGTGCCACCCAACCGTGTAAGGTTACTGACTTATCAAGCACAGGCATGTCATAAGCAACACGGCCGTGGCAAATCCACCTGAACGCGCCTAAAATTCGAAATCGCGAAAAACACAGGCGCATAAAAATCACACACGGGCGTGGCCCCTGCCTGTGCTCGTATCCCTATTTAAGCAACTTTAACCGTCACCCTTCCCTCAAATCAACCCTAAACTAAAATTTAAGCTTCATCCCTCTCAAATCCGACCACACTCAAACCCTCCACCGTCCCATTAAACCCTCAACCTTCTTTTCTTTCAAGAAAACCACACTAAAATTGTGAACACGCCCGCGCCACCACCGTGCTGCAGGAAAAACACGCTCGCGCCATCACCGTGCGCCTGCAGAAAACCTCACAGCACCACCGTGCTCCGCCTGTGTCTAGCCGATTTGCACCATGACGACCCCTGGTTCCCTCCACTACTTCATTTTCTTGACTTAAAGTTTGATAAATTTCATATTATTTCATATTATTTCATTTTGTTTAGTTTTAGTATTAAGCATAAATTATTTTCTTTTAAAATTCATTTTAGAACTTGTTTCAATGTTTCATTTCCCAGGAATATTTATAGTGAAAATCTTGATTGATAGCTATTTGTCGCTATTTATCGTTGTTAGATCAATTTCATATTGATATTTTGCTAGGTAAAATTAGAATAAGTTGCTCTTAGGTGAATAATCGTATTGAGCATTTAAATATCTTGGGTCTAGAGGACAATTTGGTACCAACACTACTTGAATATCCATTATTTCAGGTACAATGTCGTCATCACGAGGAAAACGAACCACGGCCGCCCCAACGAAGAAAAGAAAGGGGCCCGGATCGTCCTCAACCAGTCCTTCTTCCGAAATAAGACACTGTCTCCTTCAATTCACTCAAGAAGCTCAAGAAGAATGATATAAGACATTCTGGCAACGACTCCTTGGCACCAGTAGGTGCATTGACTGGGACGCTGTGGAACAGGTCGGGCTAGCAGCCGACATTCGGGCCCTCATCTCGACTGAGCCATGGGAGAAATTTTTCTCTATCATCGAGCCCACATATTTGGAACTCACTCTCGAGTTTTGCACCACTTTTACCTTACAAACAGTGATGGCCCAATATGACGACCCAGGCACAGTCCAATTCCGGTTAGAAGTACAGTGACGTCGATCGAGCGTACCACACCCGCACAAGACTCGGACTCTATACGGAGGAGTTTATAGCAGACAATCCACTCTCCGAGTTAGACCGTCAACTCCACTGCACCCCCCTTTACTGCTGGCGCAGCTTAGTACCCACCACAAATGTCTCGACCCGATCGCTCGCCGGCGGCGACCGCCTTGGCCCACCCCTACGGTATATTCACGCCATTCTCGCTCACACCATCACGGGACGACGTGAAAGCACAGGTGTGGTAAACAAGCACGATGTCTACTACCTATCGTGCATGTTAGAAGGGCACGTTTTTGACCTGGCATACTTCATCGCCTGTGCAATTCAACATCAGATAGAGTCGCATAGGAAGGGGATTTTATCGATGGGGTCGTATATAACACGACTGGCTCGACACTTTGGTCTTCTCAACACAGATGCACAAATCTCTTCACTCACATTGATAGGACAGATGATACCTCAGGGCATCCAGACGATGTTACACATGAGGATGATTCAATATCGTCGGGGGACCGACCCTCCTTAGTACCGATTAGTGACACCCACAGACGAGGGGGAGCCCGAGGACATCCCACCACTATCACAGGAGGCACCGATTTTGAGCCAGCGACCATCCCATGCAGCAACTTCATTAGCGGATATCTCTGCACGCCTAGACCAGTATTACGTTGACAACACTCGACAATTTGATAGGTTGGAGGCCACCCTCTAACAGATATGCCAGCACCTCCATATCTCATCGCTGCCTCAACCATCCAGCGACCCAGCTGATGATGAGGAGCTTTGAGTCCCTACATTTTTTTTGTTTTCTTTTCTTTATTTTTAGTTCTATTGTTTTAATTTAAACTTTTTTTGACTTTTATATTTCATAACTTTATTCATGTTTTTATTGGCTATCTAACCATAGAATCCTCGCTAACAAACACTTGCTTAAATCCTTACGACATCTAGCGATGACTTCGCAGAACAAGCAGATTTAATTTATCACTCAAGGAACGAAACATCGTTTCTACACAGTCATCTCAATAAGTCAAGTTTCCACACCATCATACAAGGATGCCATCCAAAAATTTAGGGAGTTTCACTTCTTCCCATATCTTATGATTTTATCTATCTTTGTACATTGAGGGCAATGTACATCTTAAGTGTGGGGGGGTGAATCTTAGACGTAGTACCAAACTTTTTTCATTATTCTCAAAATCCTGAATTTAGTCTTGTTTGAAAGTAATTTCCTCATATTACTAATTAGGATGAAATTTCTGATGATTTATGATTTTTATTGATATGTTTTAGATTAAGTCATTGATAATTGTGCGTTGATGATTAAATTCTAAGAATACTAGAGAATCAAGCATAATAATTCTATTTTTCTGAATTAAAAATTTTCTAGGTTGTCTACCTGAATTTAAATATTACCTTGAAATTTGATATTTACAAGGTTGATGTCAAAATACCCATAATTTTTGTGAGATTTTGAGCCTTATAGAGCATAAATTCTTTTTCTTGCTCACTTTATTGATTATGAGTATGTCAAAACTGATTTGTTATTCTAGAACTTGCATCGGTTATACATGTCGAGACCACACTTTTGATTTGATATACAGAGATGATAAAGGTACCTAGGTTTTAACCCACTAACTCCATTAAAAGCCTACCTTCACAAATTAACCCCTAGTGAACCCCTTTTAATCCTAACAACCCTATTTATTGACTCACCCACTAATATTAACCCAAAAACCTTTGTAATTGTTATCACCATTCTTTCTAACTACCCCTATATCGAGATTTGATCTAATTAGTTGCCTAATTATGAATTTTAGTAATTTATCCTTTATTATGTTCTTAAAAAAAACAATGAAGTATATTCATTATTAGTTATGTGATTAAACGAGCTTATACATTTATTCCAAATATCGAAGAAGAAGCTCGTATTATTAGTATTATTAGTTTTCAATTGATGTAATTATTATTGGTTCATTAGTTCTTAGATAGGTAATTTGTCAATTCAATCTCGATTTTAACCCTCTAATTCAGCCTTATTCCACGCCTTAACCCTAGCCCCGTTACAACCCTAACAAAGACCTTTTGATTTGTGTTTCATCTCATATTTCAGTGGTGGAGATTTGATTTTCATGCAAGCCTATGGGATTAACTATTCATGTTTGACTTTTGAGTGCCTACATTTTGAACCTTAAACACTTTGAGTGATTTGAGTGAGTCTTTAGTGAGGATGTCAATCCTTGAAAATTTCAAATCAGAGGTAATTATTTAGATGAAGGGAAACACCTATGTTTTGTGCTACAAAATATAAGACTTATAGTGTTTGAATTTTTAGGACACTTTGAGTTGAATTATCCATGTATAAATTATCCTTGAATTACGATGAGACACTATCAATGACTATTATGAATTATAGGAAGTTCGTTTTAATTGTAAGTTGAGAATTTTGCTTGAGGACAAGCAAAAGCTTAAGTGTGGGGGTATTTGATAAACTGAAATAGTAACATATTTTAGGCCCACATTTAGTATGCTTTTGGATGAATTATCCCTTGATTTATGTAAAAAGGTGCTCTTAATCCTTTCTTTTCATGTCTTATACTCAGGAAAGCACCCAAGGATAAAAATAACGAGAAACGGGCTCAAAACGGGCCAAAGAGGAATTCGACACGGCCTGGACTTGGACCTACACGGCCGTGCCAAGTCAATCTTCTAGAACACGGTCTAACCCCGACTCACACGGCCGTGTCTCATTAAAGAAATTCAAACACGGCCTGGCCACGATTCACACGGGCGTGTGCCATGGCCGTGCCTCTGCCGTGGAGAAGAGCAATTTCATTCGGGAAAGGATACTTAGGGAGAAAGAAACGTATTTCAAAAGCCTATAAATACACCCTAAGTATGACCTAAAAGGGGGAGCCCAAAGCCATCGTCTAGGGGCGTCGTGCTAGGCCAGAGAAGGTAGATTTGTGGGATTCACTCAGGGATAGCCAGTTGATCCATTTCAAGAAGCCAGAATTATACTCAAGACGGAGGATCTCTCCTTCAATTCCTTCAGAGGGTTTTAGGGATTTCTTATGTTTTGTTTTATCTTTTCTCTTGAGATGTTTTCCTTTATTGTTATGAACTAAACCCTTCGGATACTCGAAGGGGATGAAACCTATGATGAATCTTGTTATTGTTTTCTGAATTATATGATAAATACTTAGTTTGTTCTTAATTATGTGAGCTTAATCCAAATTTCATGTGCTTAGGTGGAGGAGGAATAGACCCTGCCTAAGAGTAGATCCAACATAATTAAGCGGAGTTAATCGCACGCCTAGAGATACTAGTTAATAAATTTTAAAGAGTATTAGTTAATGAATGTTGTCAGAGTTAGACAGCCAGCAATAAAGGAAATTCAATTTTACTAATGAAAGTTTTAAAATAAGAAAGGTAAAAAGTTTAATTATAAAAGAAAATAAACTAGAATAAAATAAAAAGCAAAATAAAAATAAAAATAACAATAACAATAAAAAAATAATAAAGAAAATAAAAGGACTCAAAGGTCCTCGTCATCTGTTGGGTCGCGAGGTGGTGGAGGCGGCGATATGTGAAAGTGATGACAAATCTGCTGAAGAGTCGCCTTAATGCCGTGAAATCTTCGAGCGGTGTCAGTGAATTTCTGAGTACAGTACTGCTCGAACCGAGTGAGGGACTCAGAGATGTCAGATATTGAAGCAGCCACATGAACTGGCCGGCGAGGGGGTGTGGTGCCGAAGATGGCTTTTTATGTTGTGGTGGGACATCATCAGTAATGTCCTCTGGATCATCCTACTCGGTGGCTTGCACTAGCTGATACTGGGGAGGATCGAACCCACGACGGCGCTCAATCATCCTCATGTGGATCATCGTCTGGATGCCCTATGGGGGCATCTGTCCTATCAGTGTGAGTGATGAGGATTGAGCGGCGGTGTTAAGGAGCCCAAAATACCGATCCAGATGTGTGATGTAGGGACCCATGGAGATGACCCCTCTCCTATGCTGCTCCATTTGATGTTGAATGGCGGGAGCTATAAAGTAGGCTAAGTCGAAGACATGCCCGTTCACCATGCACCATAGGAAGTAGGCATCGTGAGTGTTGACGATGCCGGTGCTCTCTCGCCTATCTGTCAATGTATGAGCTAAGATTGCGTGTAAGTACCTCAGGGATAGGGCGAGAGCTGTCGCCTTGGAGCGGCTAGGGTCATAGTAGGCCGAAGCGGGGGCTATGTTATTCCAACATCTAGAAGGGGAGTTATGGATGTGGTGATGGAGTGTCTCGAGATCATTGTCCGCCATGAATTCGTCAGTTTAGAGCCCCAAGGCGACCCCGAACTGTGGGACACTCAGTTCACGTACAATGCCTCCGAGACGGAATTGGACTGTGCCAGGGTCATCGTGGTTTGTCATCACCTTCTGGAGGTGGAATGTGGAGCAGAGCTCCAAAGTGAGCTCTAGGTATGTGGGCTCAATGATCTCGAAGAATTGCCCCCATGGGTCGGTAGTCAGGAGGGCCCGGACGTCGTCGGCTAGTTGGACCTGCTCCAAGGTGGTCCAATCAATGTGCCTCCCAATGTCGAGGGGTCACACGCGAAGTATCTGAAAAAGGTCCTCCTGGGATCTCGAAGGAAACTGTAAAAATGGGTGTCGTAGTTCGGCAGATGTGTGTGTCAATGATGAACTGGGTCCCTTTCATTTTTTTGAAACAGGGATTGCGGTTTTCTTGCCTCAAGAAGACGACATTATGTTCCTATGGAATAAAGAGTACTCAATGATTCAAGTATTATTGCCAGCCAAGAATGCAATTCCTAATAGTTCTAAATAGTTTCTTGAGTAAATCATCAAGGAATGTTAAACCTATGAATAAAAATTAGAATAGAATTAAACTAAGTAGATCAAATACTAAGAAAATCATAAAAATATAAATCATGAAATAAGAACAATGAAACAAATAATAAAATGAAAAATAATGAAAATTTTAAAGAAATAAGCAAACGATAGTGGAGAAGGGTGAACCGATGGAAATTGTTGAGGGAAGTGGCGCGGTTAAGGCGGTGGTCGGAGCACGGGAGTGGTGGTGGCGCGCGGGCGTGTTATACTCACACGGGCGTGGTCTGGTGTGCGTGGAGAGGAGGAAGGGAAAATAGAGAAGGGAATAAGGAAAAAGGGAGAGGAGACAGGATGAGGGGGTGTTGATGGTGGTGGCCGGACTTAGTAGGGGGAGAAAGGAAAACGGCTAGGGTTTGGGGAAACTAATTTGGGGAAAAAGATGATGAATAGTGAGGGGTTTATATAGAAATGAGGGCACACGTGCGTGTCACACGCCCGTGTGGATCATTTTTAACCCGTGTGTTTCGAGAATTTTGAGTTTAAGCGCGTCTGAGTTGTGTCCAACGCCCGTGTTACCTGGGCGTGTTGGCTCACACGGCCGTATCGCACGGTCGTGTGCTATTTTGTTCGCTTCTCCCACGCCCGTGTTGATTTAGTCAGTGTCGACCATGCCCTATAGGCACAGGTGTAACATCCGGGGATGAGGGGCTTTGCATTTAGTATGTTCTTGTGTGTTGGTATGCTTTGTCTTGTAATTTGTTATGTTTGGGGGGCTTCGAGAAGGCTCGGGATTAAGCTGAAGCTTTGACAAAATTTTTTTCTTAGGCATCTTTAGGGGAGAGCTGGCTGGGGCAGGCTCTATGAGTTATTTCTTGCGATTAGTTGTCACTAGAGAAAGAGTGGTGTGGTGGCAGAGTGACGCCACCTGGGATGCAGGTAAGTGACGCCACAAAGGAGCGGTGAGGAGCGGGATCGAGTCACATAGTTTGTTTTTGGGAATTCTTTTTGGCGCCCGGAAGGAGGTGATGGATTCGGCTAAGGACCTTGAAGAGTGGGAATGGACTCATTCAAATTTTTTTCAAATGGGGGCCAAGAGTGAAAGGTGGAAGTTTGAATCTTTCAACCAATTCAAATGAGGGAGTGGAGTGAATGTAGGAGAGAGAAGGGAGTGGCGAATTTTTGGTTAGCGTTGGGGAGAATTTAGTCAAAAGTGGAGGCATTCGGTTGGTGAGTGTAGGTGCCGAAATATTTTTTTTGAAGTGTTTAGCAATGTGGTGTTGAGAGCTTGCCTTGTCGGTATTTAGTGTTTTTCATTTTGGCAACTTTTGTTCTTTTCTCTGTTGGCCGAAAACTCCTTAGGCTATTGTTGTTCATTCTTCATTCAGTTAAAAGCCAAGACCTTTTTGGTAACTTGAGTGCATTGCTTCACCATCTAAGCCGAAACAATTCTCTCTTTTTCTTTTGCTCATACTTGTTTGGCATCTCATAACCCCCTAACCGAACCCTCCTACAACCCTCTCCATTTCATCATTTTTCCTCTCATTCGTTTCTTCTTAGCTGAATCTTTTTCCTATTTCTCCTTTTCTTTGCATCACTCTCTCATTTTTCTCTTAAAACCGAAACTCCCTAGTGAGAAACAAACCTGTATCATCTATTCTTTGTGAGCCGAATCTCTGACGGTTGTTTCTCTCTTCTTCCGATAGAGATATCATCTTTGAGCCGAATCTTTTCTGCGTTAGTGGCATGTGCCGACTCTTTGAGGGCATCATTCGATTTCTCTTGGTTTGAGGTAAGGCGGTTTCTTTTCAATTTCTTTTCATCTCCCCTACTCTCTTTTGTCAATCGGTTACCCCTCCTTCCATAACTGAGGGAGTACTCTCTATCATATCAAAGTACTTCACTTTGTGGTAACGTGTTGTTATTCTTTCCTTCATCTCTATTTGCTAGTGGTCGAACATCTATTAGGGAGGTGCTAGGAGTTCTTGGTTGCTGGGGGTTTCTGTTTAAGTAGTCGTGTGGATTCGCATTAGTAATAAAAGGTAAGGGATCCCTCTCTAGATATTCGATCGGCCTTTCTTTCCGTTATTCGCTGGCTTAACCCAATGTTGTTGTTAAACAATCGTTGTTTGTTATAGTATCTTCTGACCAAGATATCTTTCATGGAATTGAACACCAGCCAAGCAAAGGAGGGGGTTGGACTCGTAGTCCCTACCCCTAAGTTCAAGAAACGTGCGGTGTCTGTCGTTCAAGACTTTCCACCGGGTTGTGGGCCGGCTTCGGAGAGGGATAGGCAGATCGCTGTGATCCCTGCAAGTGAAGGTGTTAGCGAGATTTATAGCATAGTTCTTCGTGTTTACAGGTGTGTAATTACCACATTTCTCCCTTAATTGTGTAAAGCATTTATGTGGTATGTTTGAAAGCCGAAAACTCGGTAATGGCTATTGAGTTACCCATGAATGGTAAATCCAAATCACCAGGTTGGTAGTTCTTCGATTAAGCCTTATAATTAATGTTGAAAGCATCATTGTGCACATGTTCTAGATATTGAATGTATGATATTATATGGCATGTTTATTATATTATGCTGCATATGCATTGGATTTGGGAATTGATAATGATGCGAAGGGGAAGTGTATATCGGTGACACTGTCACACTAATTTGATGGCTCAGTGCCTTATCGTATCGGTGACTCAGTCACATAATTATCGGTGGCTAGACCACATTATATCAGCTTTGAGCAGTGTGATTGTCAGCATGACTGCCAAAGAGGAGTGTAGAGGATGGATAGTTGATTGTAGAAATCCCCACAGGAGTGTTAAGGATGGACATATGGAGCGGAGTGTAGAGGATGGAATATTAGGCTGGGTTGGGTTATCATATTGATTATTTTGGTATGCTATAATGATTGGCTTCGGCCGATTGTGTTTGGGGCTTAGGCCCACTTGTGGATTATGGGGACTAATTGCACACTGAGTCTTGTGACTCACTCTATTTGCTTAAACAAATTGCAGGTGACTCTTAAATCAGTGGATTGGGCTGGATTGGACTCGAGGTGGCCATGCATGGGTTATTCAATTAAAACTTTATTTTTATTTATCGTTTGCTACTTTTGGGGATTTTTGATTTGTAATAAGGCCACTGTTATTTTGGTTTTAATTATGGTTTAACTATCAAAACGTTTATATCTAAAACTTGATCGACAAAACGTTTTCTTCATAAGATGAAATAAAAAAGGGTTTTCTTCAAAACTAAATCAATGATTTTACGCACAAAACTCTGAAAGCGAACCTTATGATTATAAAAATGTTATGACTAGCGTTTACAAATGTCACCTAAATACGAGAATGGGCTAAATAAAATTTCTACTAAGTTTTCAAATGAATTACTAAATCTGGAGTTTCAAAAATAACTTAAGAGTTTTCCGAAGTTCGTATTCTTTTGTAAAATTCTTTCCAAGTGACAAACCAGATCCGGTCGTGGTGTTTGGGCTGGGTTTGGGGTGTTACAATTTGGTATCAGAGCCTGGTTGCAAAACTCGGCTATGGGTTTTTGGGTCTAAAACGTTTTCCAAATTTTGTTTAAGAATGGTTTGGAAAGAAATATATATATATGTTTTTAGAGGTATGGCACCCGAGTCTCCGGCCCAAGTCTGCAAGGTAAGTCTTCTGACCGTTGGGTGATTTGCATGAAGTAAATGTGATATGTGAATATATTGTTGTGGATTATAGAAATAAGAAACTCTACTTTAGGAATGGAAACCTCTAAGTATATGTGTGTCTTATGGAAAACTACTTATAACTCTATTCTCATAAAAATACTCGTTAATAAACAGTGAAAAGAAATGCTAATTCATAAAATTTGTAAATCAGATTAAGACGAAACGGTAGACATGAGTGCTAGAGGATGTGGACATGTTGCACGCGGTCGTGGTAGAGGCCGGGGTACTGAGGCTGAGTTTTCAAAAGCAAGGCATGAGCCTGAAGGTGAAGCGCCATCATCACCTGTGGCAGTAGCGGGATTGCAAGATAGAACTGGTGGGGATGATGCCCTATCTCAAGCAATGCTGCGTGTGTTGGAGCGGGTTACTAGGGCAAGCACTGGGACAGTATCTCGAAAGTCTATTCCTGAGCGACTTCGAGCAAACAGGGCTGAAACGTTTAGGGGTATTTCTGGTGTGGCCTCGAATGTAGCTGAATACTGGCTGGAGGCAGTCGAGCGGATTATGGATGACTTAGACTGCACGGCAGAGGAAAAACTGAAAGGAGCGGTGTCTCTTCTTCGAGACGAGGCACATCAATGGTGGCTCACTGTAAGAGAGGGTACTTCGGTGGATCACATTGATTGGGATTTCTTCAAAGCTGCATTTCAAAGGAAATATGTTGGGGCAAGTTACGTGGATGCTCAGAGGAAAGCATTTCTGAATCTAGTACAAGGGGGTAAATCTGTGGCTGAGTACGAGGCGGAATTTCTGCGATTGAGCCGTTACGCCCGAAGGATAGTTGTGACTGATTATGAGCGTTACGTGTGGTTCGAAGATAGGCTGCCAGACGAGTTGCGAGTGTTGATAGCTCCGCAGCGGGAGAGGGATTTTGCTATCCTGGAGGAAAAGGCTAAAATAGCCGAGGGGGTAAAACGGACTGAGAGGCAAAATAGGGACAAGGATAGAGGTAGAAATAAGAGGAGTTATGGATCGTCAGGGTCATCTGGTGGTTTCCAAAATAGGCCTAGAGTTGATGGGCCGGGTCGTGTTGAAATGCCAGTTACTGTTGGGCAATTTCGACAGTGTGCTCAGTGTTGGAGGTCACATGCAGGAGAGTGCTGGGGAAGAGATAGGGTATGTTTTAAGTGTGGGTCAAAGGATCATCTAATAAGGAATTGTCCGGTAGAAATGACCAGGGCACGGATTGTAGGTCAGGGGTATGTGCAGCCAAGAAGGGGTGGACAGCAGATGCCGAGAGGTCGTGGTCCGATCAGAGGAGGGAATGGTTGCAGTCGGGGTCGTGGAGCACCAGGGCGGGGTGTCGATGAAATGCAGATGCAAGACAGAAGGGCCTAGTCTATGCAGCACGGCGGCGAGAGGATGGTGACGCACCGGACGTCATAACCGGTACGTTTCTTATAGCTGATAAGCCATTTCTTGCTTTGATTGATATTGGTTTGACCCACTCTTATGTCGCTAGCACTGTATCTTAGACTTTAAGTATAGAATCTAAAATAGTTGCTAGAGGGATGGCTGTGGTTAGCCCTTTAGGACAATCCTTGGCAGGGAACAAATTATTTAGGGATGTGCCTTTAGGAATTCAAGGAGTTTTGTTTCCGGCTGATCTGATGGAGTTACCATTTGGGGAATTTGATCTCATCTTGGGCATGGATTGGTTGGTTAAACATCGTGCTAAATTGGATTGTGCGACTAAGCGAATGGTGTTGAGTACCCCAGAGGGCGAAGAGGTAATTGTGATAGGGAAAAAGAGGAATTATTTGTCCAATATGGTTTCCGCGTTAAGAGCTGTTAAGATGGTTCGAAAAGGGTGCAAGGCATTCCTATCTTTTATCAGTGCATTGGATGCAAAGGAAGTGACTGTCAATGAGGTTAGAACAATAAAGGAGTTTGTGGATGTTTTTCTTGAGGAACTTCCAGGGTTGCCTCCGGACCGCGAGGTGGAGTTTAGAATTGAGCTATTTCTAGGTACGGCTCCAGTGTCCATCGCCCCTTATAGGATGGCACCGAAGGAGCTGGAGGAACTTAAGGCGCAGATCCAGGAGCTGTTGGATTGTGGTTTTATCCGACCAAGTGTGTCTCCGTGGGGAGCGCCGGTTCTGTTTGTGAAGAAGAAGGACGGGTCGATGCATATGTGCATTGATTACCGTCAGTTGAATAAGTTGACGATTAAGAACAAGTACCCATTGTCGAAGATTGACGACCTATTCGATCAGCTCAAAAGGGCTTCAGTCTTTTCGAAGATAGATTTGAGGTCAGGATATCATCAGCTTAAGGTCAAGGAAGCGGACATTCATAAGACGGCGTTTCGAACTCGCTATGGTCACTATGAGTTTCTAGTGATGCCGTTCGGGTTGACGAATGCGCCAGCTGCATTTATGGATATGATGAATAGGGTATTCCAACCCTATCTGGACAGGTTTGTTGTAGTATTCATAGATGATATCCTGGTATACTCCAAGACGGAAGAAGAGCACGATTCACATCTTCGGGTGGTTCTGCAGATTTTGAGGGAGAAACAACTATACGCCAAATTCAGTAAGTGTGAATTTTGGTTGAAAGAAGTTACCTTTTTGGGTCATGTTGTATCTGCTGAGGGGATTAGGGTTGATCCCCGGAAGATTGAGGCTGTGTTGGAATGGAAACCGCCTAATTCGGTGGCAAAGATTCGAAGTTTCTTGGGATTGGCAGGATACTACAGAAGATTTGTTGAGGGATTCTCTTTAATTACGGCACCCTTAACTAAGTTGTTGCGGAAAGGGATATCATTTGTTTGGACTGACAAGTAGCAGGAAAGTTTTGAGAAGCTGAAAAAGATCTTAACAGAGGCTCCGATTTTGATTCAGCCTGAAGCGGGGAAAGAGTTCATTGTCTATTGTGATGCTTCACACACGGGGTTAGGGTGTGTGTTAATGCAGGATGGGAAGGTAGTTGCGTACGCGTCTCGACAGTTAAGACCGCATGAGATAAACTATCCCACGCATGATCTGGAGTTGGCTGCGGTAGTGTTCGCTCTGAAGATCTGGAGACATTACCTGTATGGGGAGAAGTCTATCATCTACACCGATCATAAGAGCCTGAAGTATCTCCTCACTCAGAGGGAGTTAAATTTAAGACAACGGAGGTGGATTGAGCTATTAAAGGATTACAACTGCTCGATCGAGTATCATCCGGGAAAGGCTAACGTAGTGGCGGATGCGTTGAGTCAGAAAGTGATATCGGATTTGAGGGTGATGCTTGCCCATCTCAACTTGTATGATGATGGTAGTGTGCTAGCTGAACTTCAAGTAAAGCCGATGTGGGTTGGTCAGATTAAAGAGAAGCAGTTATTGGATGAAGTATTGAGTGCTCGACTTCTGCAGGTTCAGAATGGTGGAGTAGAGGATTATAGTTTAAACAGTGATGGGGTTTTGTGTTTTCAGAAAAGGGTCTGCGTGCCAAAAGATGTTGAGTTGAGACAGATGATTCTTCAGGAGGCGCACAGTAGCCCTTACGCGATGCAACCTGGGGGGAATAAGATGTACCGGGATCTGCGTGAATAGTTTTGGTGGCCTAGATTGAAGTGAAAAATTACCAAGTTTGTGAGAAAGTGTTTAACGTGCCAGCAGGTGAAAGCAGAGCATCAGTTGCCTTCAGGGTTGTTACAACTAGTGAAGATTCCACAGTGGAAGTGGGAGAGGATAACGATGGACTTTGTTAGTGGGCTACCTCTCACGCCTACTAAGAAAGATTCGGTATGGGTGATTGTAGATCGATTGACGAAGTCCGCTCATTTCTTACCTGTTCGTGTCGACTATTCGCTACAGAAGCTGGCCAAGCTGTACGTGGCAGAGGTTGTGAGGTTGCATGGGGTACCAGTGTTGATCATATCGGATAGAGACCCTAGGTTTACGTCGTGGTTTTGGAAGGCACTGCATCAGGCATTGGGTACAAGACTAGACTTCAGCACAACTTTCTATCCACAGTCTGATGGTCAGTCGAAGAGGGTAATTCAGATCTTGGAAGATATGTTGAGAGGCTATGTCATTGACTTCAGGGGTAGTTGGGAAGAGTTTCTACCATTGGCAGGATTCGCATACAACAACAGCTACCAGTCTAGTATTCAGATGGCGCCCTATGAAGCGTTGTATGGACGAAAATGTCGTACTCCTACTTGCTGGACGAAATTGGGTGAGTGTCAGACCTTGGGTCCGGAATTGGTTTTAGAGACAGAGGAGAAAGTTAAATTGATTCGAACTCGGTTGAAGGAAGCATCCGACAGGCAGAAATCCTATGCTGATTTGAAGCGTAAGGATATAGAATTTGTAGTGGGTGATCAAGTTTTCCTGAAAGTTTCACCGTGGAAGAAGGTAATGAGGTTTGGACGGAAAGGCAAGCTAAGTCCCAGGTTTATCGGGCCTTATCGGGTATTAAAACGTATGGGACCAATGGCGTATCAGCTTGAGTTGCCTTCAGAATTGAAACAGATACATGATGTGTTCCATGTCTCGATGTTGAGGCGCTATCGTTCTGATCCGTCTCACAATGTGCCGGTGGAGGAAATTGAAGTAAGACCAGACCTGTCTTTCGAAGAGGAACCTGTTTAGATTTTAGATCGAGATGTTAAGGTCTTGAGAAGGAAATCTGTCCCTTTGGTCAAAGTTTTGTGGCGGAACCACGGTTCAGAGGAGGCCACGTGGGAGCCAGAGGATGTTATGCGTCAGCAACACCCCCATCTCTTTTGACCAGGTAATTTCGAGAACAAAATTTCTTTAAGGGGGTAGAACTGTAACATCCGGGGATTAGGGGCTTTGTATTTAGTATGTTCTTGTGTGTTGGTATGCTTTGTCTTGTAATTTGTTATGTTTGAGGGGCTTCGGAAAGGCTCGGGATTAAGCTGAAGCTTTGACAAAATTTCGTTCTTGGGCATCTTTAGGGGAGAGCTGGCTGGGGCAGGCTCTATGAGTTATTGCTTGCGATTAGTTGTCACTAGAGAAGGAGTGGTGTGGTGGCAGAGTGACGCCACCTGGGATGCAGGTAAGTGACGCCACAGAGGAGCAGTGAGGGAGCGGGTTCGAGTCGCATAGTTTGCTTTTTGGGAATTCTTTTTGGCGTCTGGAAGGGAGGTGATGGATTCGGCTAAGGACCTTGAAGAGTGGGAGTGGACTCTTTCAAATTTTTCAAATGGGGGGCCAAGAGTGAAAGGTGGAAGTTTGAATCTTTCAACCAATTCAAATGAGGGGAGTGGAGTGAATGTAGGAGAGGAGAAGGGGAGTGGCCGAATTTTTTGTTAGTGTTGGGGGGAGAATTCGGTCAAAAGTTGAGGCATTCAATTGGTGAGTGTAGGTACCGAAATATTTTTTTTGAAGTGTTTAGCAATGTGGTGTTGAGAGCTTCCCTTGTCAGCATTTAGTGTTTTTCATTTTGGCAACTCTTTTTCTTTTCTCTGTTGGCCGAAAACTCCTTAGGCTATTGTTGTTCATTCTTCATTCAGTTAAAAGCCAAATGATTTTTGGTAACTTGAGTGCATTGCTTCACCATCTAAGCCGAAACAATTATCTCCTTTTCTTTTGCTCATACTTGTTTTGCATCTCATAACCCCCTAACCGAACCCTCCTACAACCCTCTCCATTTCATCATTTTTCTTCTCATTCGTTTCTTCTTAGCTGAATCTTTTTCCTATTTCTCATTTTCTTTGCATCACTCTCTCATTTTGCTCTTAAAACCGAAACTCCCTAGTGAGAAACAAACCTGTATCATCTATTCTTTGTGAGCCGAATCTCTGACGGTTGTTTCTCTCTTCTTCCGATAGAGATATCATCTTTGAGCCGAATCTTTTCTGCGTTAGTGGCATGTGCCGACTCTTTGGGGGCATCATTCGGTTTCTCTTGGTTTGAGGTAAGGCGGTTTCTTTTCAATTTCTTTTCATCTCCCCTACTCTCTTTTGTCAATCGATTACCCCTCCTTCCATAACTGAGGGAGTACTCTCTATCATATCAAAGTACTTCACTTTGTGGTAACGTGTTGTTATTCTTTCCTTCATCTCTATTTGCTAGAGGCTGAACATCTATTAGGGAGGTGCTAGGAGTTCTTGGTTGCTGGGGGTTTCTGTTCAAGCAGTCGTGTGGATTTGCGTTAGTAATAAAAGGTAAAGGATCCCTCTCTAGATATTCGATCAGCCTTTCTTTCCGTTATTCGCTGGCTTAACCCAATGTTGTTGTTAAACAACCGCTGTTCGTTATAGTATCTTCTGACCAAGATATCTTTCATGGAATCGAACACCAGCCAAGCAAAGGAGGGGGTTGGACTCGTAGTCCCTACCCCTAAGTTCAAGAAACATGCGGTATCTGCCGTTCGAGACTTTCCACCGGGTTGTGGGCCAGCTTCGGAGAGGGATAGGCAGATCGCTGTGATCCCTGCAAGTGAAGGTGTTAGCCAGATTGATAGCATAGTTCTTCGTGTTTACAGGTGTGTAATTATCACACTTCTCCCTTAATTGTGTAAAGCGTTTATGTGGTATGTTTGAAAGCCGAAAACTCGATAATGGCTATTGAGTTACCCATGAAGGGTAAATCCAAATCACCAGGTTGGTAGTTCTTCGATTGAGCCTTATAATTAATGTTGAAAACATGATTGTGCACATGTTCTAGATATTGAATGTATGATATTATATGGCATGTTTATTATATTATGCTGCATATGCATGGGATTTGGGAATTGATAATAATGCGAAGGGGAAGTGTATATCGGTGACACTGTCACACTAATTTGATGGCTCAATGCCTTATCGTATCGGTGACTCGGTCACATAATTATCAGTGGCTAGACCATATTATATCGGCTTTGAGCAGTGTGACTGTCAGCATGACTGCCAAAGAGGAGTGTAGAGGATGGAGGGTTGATTGTAGAAATCCCCACAGGAGTGTTGAGGATGGACATATGGAGCGGAGTGTAGAGGATGGAATATTAGGCTGGGTTGGGTTATCATATTGATTATTTTGGTATGCTATAATGATTGGGCTTCGGCCGATTGTGTTTGGGGCTTAGGCCCACTTGTGGATTATGTGGACTAATTGCACACTGAGTCTTGTGACTCACTCTATTTGCTTAAACAAATTGCAGGTGACTCTTAATTCAGTGGATTGGGCTGGATTAGACTCGAGGTGGCCATGCATGGGTTATTCAATTAAAACTTTATTTTTATTTACCATTTGCTACTTTTAGGGATTTTTTATTTGTAATAAGGCCACTGATATTTTTTGTTTTAATTATGGTTTAACTATCAAAACGTTTATATCTAAAACTTGATCGACAAAACGTTTTCTTCATAAGATGAAATAAAAAGGGCTTTTCCTCAAAACTAAATCAATGATTTTATGCACGAAACTCTGAAAGTGAACCTTATGATTATGAAAATGTTATGACTAGCATTTACAATTGTCACCTAAACACGAGAATGGGCTAAAAAAAATTTTACTAAGTTTTCAAATGAATTACTAAACCTGGAGTTTCAAAAATAACTTAAGAGTTTTCCGAAGTTCGCATTCTTTTGTAAAATTCTTTCCAAGTGACAAACCAGATCCGGTCGTGGTGTTTGGGCTGGGTTTGGGGTGTTACAACGGGCGTGTCTCGCGCCCGTTTCGTTTACTCAGTATCGACCACGACTGTATCGCACGGTCGTGGCCCCTTTAATTGCAGCCCGTGTCGTTTACTCAGTTTCGGCCACGACCTCATCGCATGGCCGTGGTGTTTTATCGTAGCCCGTGTTGGGAAAATTTTTCTCCTCCTTAGCCCACACGGTCTCCGCTACGCCCATATGATTCCTCGTGGTGTCCACACGGCCATGGCCACGCCCGTGTTCTAGGTCGTGTGGGAAGGAAATCATGTGCTTATGAAATTAGTTAGTTCTTAGTTAGATGCTAAAAAAAATGAATGGTGATGAGGTTAGTGCTCGGGTTGCCTCCCGAGAAGCGCTCGTTTAAAGTCTTAAGCTAGACTTGCCCTGTTTTTATTTCTATATGAAGGTTCACGGAGCTGAAGCTCCTCTCTCATATCCCTAAAATCTTCACCATTATAAATTTTCAGTCGCTGACCGTTTACCTTGAAAGTGCCATAAGTCGGATGAGTTACCTCGACTATGCCGTAGGGGAAAATAGTTTTGATTACGAATGGACCTGACCATCTTGATTTCACCTTTCCGGGGAGTAATTTAAGTATTGAATTATAAAGTAACAGGAGATCTCCAACTTCGAATTGTTTAGGTCGCTTTAGACGAGCATCATGGCGTCGCTTTGTTGCTTCTTTGTATAATCGTGAGCTCTCGTAGGCGTTTGCTCGCTGATAAATCGTAATATATACATATTTTAATCCCACATTTAGCATACTTTTGGATGATTTAATCCCTTGAATTGTGGAATTTGATGCTCCTAATCCTTTAATTTCATGTTTTATACTTAGGAGAGCATCGGAGGATGAAAAGAACGAGAAACAGGCCAAAAACAGAGAAAATGGGCCAAAGTGAGAAATTCACACGGCCTGGAGCTCACCACACGGCCGTGCCACCTTAGCAAGCTGGAACACAGCCTGGGCTCGATTCACACGGGCGTTCCACACAGGCGTGTCCCTGCCGTGGCCAAGATGAGTTTCATTCGGATTAGGCTACTTGTGGGCCAAGTAAGGCATCCCAAAAGCCTATATAAACACCCTAGAGGGCAATCTAAAGGAGAGTTCGACAGAAGCCTTCTGTCAGGTCTTTGATCGAGGGCAAAGCCAGAGAGGGCTGAACTCAAGGATTTACTCCAAGAAAGCCAGTTGATCCATCTCAGAAGTCAGAATCACATTCAAGACGGAAGATCTTCCCTTCAATTTCCTTCAGGGTTTTTAGGGTTTTTCTTATGTTTTGTTATTTACTTTCTTCTGAGATGTATTCTTTTATAATTATGAACTAAACCCCTCAAATAACTGAGAGGGATGAAACCTAGGACGGATCTTGTTATTGTTTTCTGAACTATATGATAAATATTTGATTTGTTCTTAATTATGTGTTCATAATTCTTGTTTTAATATTTCAGGATATTGATTCAAGTATTGATGTGCTTAGGCAGTGGAGCAAAAGTCCCTGTTCAAGAGTAGATCTAGCATAATTAAGTGGATTTGATCGCAACCCTAGAGATAGGATGACGAAAATCTGCCGGATTAGGTTCAAACCTAATATGGGAGTCCATAGATCGAGTTAATGCAACACTAAGGGTTTTAATTAGAAAGAGATTTCAATTAATCAACCTAGGGTTAGACGTTAGTAGCCTCGAAAGAGGTATTAATATAAATTAGGGAATCCTACGGATCAAGTCATGTGAATAGATCGTGCGGTTCGTGAGTTAAATAACAAGTGAAGTCTAGGTGGATTCTTCCTGGGTATTGTCTTAATCAACTGGTTTTTCCCAAAAGTATTTTCCCAATTCACTCTCTTTGTCTTAGCATCCTTAGTTTAGTAATTAGTTAGATAAACATCAATTCTCTTAATACTTAGGCTAAATAATAAAAAGATAGTAACTACTAGTACTCTTGGTTCCTTTGGGTTTGACATTCCGGTCTTGCCACTAAGCTATACTTCTGTTCGATAGGTGCGCTTGCCTCAATCGTGGTGATAGTTAGTTTCTAGGCTCGATCATTCATTATATAAATATTAAAACTCTCAAACACGATCACTCGCCACTCATCAAGCTCGTTCAACTGCATCAACCTTTTCTCGCCTACAAGTTTAAGATCGTAGTTTAAGAATTTTATAGCCCAAAATGCTTTATGTTCGAGTTCAAATGGTAAATGACAACTCTTCCCGTAAACAAGTTTGTATGGGGATGTTCCTATGGGAGTTTTAAAGGCGGTTCTATAGGCCCGTAAAGCGTCCTTTACTTTTGATGCCCAATCTTTCCTGTTTGATTCTACAGTTTTCTCTAGGATACGTTTAAGATCTCTATTGGATACTTCGACTTGTCCACTGGTTTGAGGGTGATAAGGTGTAGCTGTTCTGTGGTGTACTCCATAGTTCTTTAAGATTTTCTCGAACTGGGTGTTACAAAAATGGGTACCCCTATCACTAATAATTGCTCTAAGTGTTCCAAATCGAGAGAAAAGTTTCTTAAGAAATCGTACTACCACTCTTGCATCATTGGTGGGTAAAGCTTAAGCTTCCACCCATCTTGACATGTAATCAACCGCTACGAGGATGTATTTATTCCCAAATGAGCTAGGGAATGGACCCATAAAATTGATACCCCATACATCAAATATTTCACATGATAACATATATGTTTGAGGCATTTCATCGCGTTTAGAGATATTACCTGTTCTCTAACATTTATCACATGAATTAACATACCTGTTGGCGTCCTTGAACAGAGTGGGCCAATAAAAACCTGTAACGACCCAAATTTGGGCCTAGTAGAATAGGCTTGAGTGTGGGAGCATTTTAAATTTTTTGTGAGTAGGGGAATTTCATAAGTGCAAGATGGTCTTTTAGGTAAGTGATTTTGGAAGGTTGCGGGGTTCTATGAAGTCCCGGGATCAAGTTGGGCCATGGGAAAATTTTGTTTGCTGGGCACTTAAGTGGAGAGAGCTGTAGGAGGCAGGGCTTAAGGGAAATTGTTGGTGCTTTGCTAACACAAGAGGAGTGAGGTGAAGTGGAAAAGTGGCGCCACTTAGGTAGCAAGGGAGTGACGCCACAGGGAGGCAAGGGATCCAAGGTTCTAGTCCTGGTACTTGCATTTTCTTTTAGATTATTTTCTTTTAAATGGAATTAGAATTTGGGTAGAGACTTATCTTTAGTTGTGTATGTTTTAAGACACAAGTGGAATGTGTGGCTCAGTGGTGATGGCGTCAACAAACATGTAAGGGGAGTGAGGTTTGAATCCCACATGTTGCATTTTGGAGCTTCATTTTGTGCCAGGGTGGAGAAGAGGTGGAGTGGGTGTGGGACTCTACCAAGCAAGTGTTGAATTGGTCAATCATATTTGAATGGAAGGTGGTGAGGAGATTGAGGAGATTTGAATTGGTCAAATGTTTCAAATGGGTTTGAATGAGGGATGGAGAGTAAACCAAGGAGAAAATCAAGGGGATTTGGGAGTGTGGTGATAGTTGGCCGAAAATAGGATCTTGGGAGGCGGTGAAAATGCGGCCAGGGGGGTGTTAGGTAGCATATTCGGTCAAGTGAGGGGTTGTGTGGCGAAATTCTTTAGTGCATCTTAGTGTTTCATCTTTTCTTTACTTTGCATTTTCGGCATTTTCTACTTAAGTGCTTCGGGTACCTGGTTGTTTCCTTTCTCTTGGCCAAAATCCCTATTTTTTTCCCCATTTACTTTCTCATTTTAGACACCTTCTTTTCCTTGTTAGTTGACAAGCATCAATAGCTGAATTCATCTACTCATCTTTTCTCTTTTGTGGATTAATTCGTCTCTCATCTTTTCTCATCCATCCGTTTGCTTTCTTCGTTTGCACTCTCTTTTTCTTAGGCCGAACCTTTCCCTCCTCTCTAATTTGAAGTTGGCCTCTTTATTCCTCGTTGTTAGTCAGAACCGAGTTGCCTGAAGAGTGAGGGACTTGGGTTACCGAATCTGCCTTGGCTATTCGGCATTGTGGTGAGCAAGGTAATATCTTTTCTTTTATTTTTTTTATCGTTTCTTTCTTTTCCCTTCACTCTAAAGCTGAATCCATTCTTCTTGCAAGGCCGAACCTCTGCTTCTCTTTCGACTCATCTCTGATTCGAGGACGAATCTGTTGGGTGCTAGCAAACCCCTTATCGCTTGAATAGTCTTTGTTTTTGAAGGTTGGTGGATAAGGTGAAGCTGGTATTTACTTTTATTGTGACGTGTTGCTATGTGGATGCCTTTTTGGAGAGTTAGCTTCGGTCTCCTCCTTTATTGGGGGAGGGCCGAACGTTGCTTTGGTGCTAACGTTTGAGTTTATACTACCCTCTTTAGGAGCGTGTGGAAGTCAAAACTAGGAACAACTGCTGAAGGTCCCTCTTCATTCAGTTTTGCTAGTTGCAAGGTAATAGGTTCTTCTCTTTGTATGTTCTGCTTTTCTTCTCTCTTCTAAAGAATCGAAACAGTTATCTTCTAACTCTTTACATTAGGGCCGAATCGAAATACTTCTCTTCATTCTGAATCGTGTGTGTTCATTCGTGGTGGTAGAAGCTCTTGTTGGGACGATGTTTGGATCTTGTCATCCCATTAAACTTACCCCTTGTATTTAGGTAATGGCTCTGTTTCTTCGACTTTCTCTCGTTCTTTTTTCTCCTGGCTCTATTCAAGCCGAAATACTTTCAATCTCGATTATTTCTGGGCAGGGTCGAATCTTGTTGTTCCCCTAACACGTCACCTTTTGTTCTTTACTTGTATTTAGCCAGAATCTTGCTGAGTAAACTGTCGTTTCTGTGGTACTTTATTAATCAAGATTTCTTCATGGAGGCAGGAAATAGCCGATCAGAGGGAGGATCAGGAAGGGTGCCATTTGGAAGTGGACTCAGAGTTCCTGCTCCCAAGTTTAAGCAGCAGACGGTGTCAGCAGTTCGAGACTTTCCGCCGGGTTGTGGAAGGAGTCGACATCTAGAATAGATAGGCAAATCGCGATTGCTTTCGCTAGTGAAGGTGGCGCACGGCCGTGAGTGTTTAGTTCTCGTCGTAATTAGGTGTGTAATCACACTTTTATTTGTTTTACTATGAAACTATATGTGTGTTGGCTAAAAGTCGAAATACCCTTAGTGGGTAAGCTAATGAGATATCCCTAGTAGGGAGGTTTGGATACCGCCAGGTAAGTAAATTTACTATCATACCTTTAAGGGTAGGCTGAGCATGTTTTTGTATTTAGTATATCTGCTATGTTAGTACATTAATGCATACATGGATTATTATGACATAATATGTTGCATGGGAGTGGGATATTATATTGATGATCGGGGAAGTGTATTTCGGTGGCTCCACCATATAATTCGGTGACTATGTCACATTCTGTCAGGTGGCTATGCCACGTATATTCGATTAACTTGGTGGCACTGCCACGATTTCGGTGATGAGCAGCGTGACTGCCATCGAGGTGTGTAGCGGATGGAGGGTTGATTGTAGAAATCCCCACAAGTGTGTTAGGTTGGATACGGGTGGTGTGTAGCGGATGTTTTACTAGGCTGGGCTGGGTTACATTGCATTGCATTCATTATTTGTTATACCATGTTGATAGGGCCAAGGCCCAATTCGTCTCCGTATGGGCTTCGGCCAAATTGCTTATGTGAGGGCTAAGGCCCAATCTGCTTCTGTGGGCTTAGGCTTAGTTAATGTCCGATCAGGGGATTACACACTGAGTTCTTGCAACTCACCCCTCTGCTTAATTTTGCAGGTAATCCCTAGCTTTGAGGATTTGGGCGAGCAGGACTACTGTGGTGGCCATACATCACTACTTTAGTAAATTTCGTTTTACTTTACTAAATATTTTATTTTAATCTGGGTTTATGTTTTGTAATAAGGCCTTGGTATTTTATTTGGTTTTAGTTTTTAATTTGATTATTTCTTATTAATAAATGTTCAACACGGGGTTTTCTTAAAACATTAACAACTATTTTTCTAAAATGTTAACGAACGGTTTACAAGCTATAATTGATAAAAGTCTGGATTTTCTTAACACTGATAACTCTTTTCTAAATAACCTTTTTCCTGGAATTCATTGAACCTGGTTACTTATAAACAAAGTCATCGAAAACAGCATCAAAGATGTTTTTGCAAAAGAACTATAAAACAAGTTAGATTTTTCATAAGCAACAAAACTCGAAGTTTTTATCGAACGCGAAGTTTCTTTAATAACCCTTCCATGTGATATGCCAAATCCGGTCGTAACGTCTAGGCCGAGTTTAGGGTGTTACATTTTGTGGTATCAGAGCCCGATTGCAAAATTCAGCTGTGGAATGGGTTCACAAACGTTTTCCAAAAATTAATTTGAAACATGGTTTAAAAATATAGGTCTTTTCAGGAAGTATGGCACCCGAGTCTCCGGCACCAAATCTGTATGTTCTTTTATTTTACGATTGTGGATAATGTGATTGTAGTTAATAATAGTATACTGTGACTGCTAGTTATAAGCGTTAAGACTGTAGAGACTACAACAATATGAGATCGATCTACGAAAACAACTTTTATACCTATTTTCATAAGACATCTGTTAATAAACATTTGAACTATATACTGACTCATAAAACTTTGAATCAGAATAATGCGTAACATCATTATGAGTACAAGGGGGCGTGGACGTGTTAGACGCGGCCACGGTAGAGGCCGAGGTGCTAGGGCTGGATCCTTAGAATCAGGGCATGTGCCTAAAAGGGAGGCGCCGACATCGCCAGTGGCCGAGACGGGATCTCATGATCGAGCTAGGGCTGACGTGTTGACTCAGCTAGTTAGGGAGGTTTTGGAGGAAGTTAAAGGAATCGGTGAGGCACTTCGAGTTAGGTGCGTGGACTGTAAGAAGAAAAGAGATCGTGGTTCTTCAAGGTCGCACTCTCGTTCTGTGAAGCGTGTTACGACACGTCCAAACTTTCTGACTTGCGAATATTGCAAGAGGCGTCATCCGGGGGAATGCCAAAAGAGGTCAGGAGCATGTTTGAGATGCGGGTCTAAGGAGCATAAGGCTTGGGAGTGTTTCATCACCATCAAGTCAGGTATGTTTTGGTTTGAGGGGATGTTTGAGTGTAAAAAAAAAATTATGTATGAGTGGTAGATAACTGTTTTCTTCTGGGGTTGGTTATTTGATTATGTGAAGAGGTTTCTAAAGTAGGTTAGAAGGGTATTAGAATCAGAGTGCGCAGCATGAGCGTAATGTGGTAGGTTAGAATGTGTAGCTGATCCTATAGTTGGAAATTTCGAGGACAAAATTTCTTTAAGGGGGTAGGCTTATAACGACCCGAATTTGGGCCTAGTAGAATAGGCTTGAGCGTGGGAGCATTTTAAAATTTTTGTGAGTAGGGGAATTTCATAAGTTCAAGTTGGTCTTTTAGGTAAGTGATTTTGGAAGGTTACGGGGTTCTATGAAGTCCTGGGATCAAGTTGGGCCATGGGAAAATTTTATTTGCTGGGCACTTAAATGGAGAGAGCTGTAGGAGGCAGGGCTTAAGCGAAATTGTTGGTGCTTTGCTAACACAAGAGGAGTGTGGTGAAGTGGCAAAGTGGCGCCACTTAGGTAGCAAAGGAGTGACGCCACAAGGAGGCAAGGGATCCAAGGTTCTAGTCCTGGTACTTGCATTTTCTTTTAGATTATTATCTTTTAAATGGAATCAGACTTTGGCTAGAGACTTATCTTTAGTTGTGTATGTTTTAAGACACAAGTGGAGTGTGTGGCTTAGTGGTGATGGCGTCAACAAACATGTAAGGGGAGTGAGGTTTGAATCCCACATGTTGCATTTTGGAGCTTCATTTTGTGCCAGGGTGGAGAAGAGGTGGAGTGGGTGTGGGACTCTACCAAGCAGGTGTTGAATTGGTCAATCAAGTTTGAATGGAAGGTGGTGAGGAGATTGAGGAGATTTGAATTGGTCAAATGTTTCAAATGGGTTTGAATGAGGGATGGAGAGTAAATCAAGGAGAAAATCAAGGGGATTTGGGAGTGTGGTGATAGTTGGCCGAAAATGGGAGCTTGGGAGGGGGTGAAAATACGGTCGGGGGGTGTTAGGTAGCATATTCGGTCAAGTGAGGGGTTGTGTGGCAAAATTCTCTAGTGCATCTTAATGTTTCCTCTTTTCTTTCCTTTGCATTTTCGGCATTTGCTACTTAAGTGCTTCAGGTACCTGGTTGTTTCCTTTCTCTTGGCCGAAACCCCTATTTGTTTTTCCCCATTTTCTTTCTCATTTTAGACACCTTCTTTTCCTTGTTAGTTGACAAGCATCAATAGTCGAATTCATCTACTCATCTTTTCTCTTTTGTGGATTAATTCGTCTCTCATCTTTTCTCATCCATCCGTTTGCTTTCTTCGTTTACACTCTCTTTTTCTTAGGCCGAACCTTTCCTTCCTTTCCAATTTGAAGTTGGCCTCTTTATTCCTCGTTCTTAGTCAGAACCGAGTTGCCTGAAGAGTGAGGGACTTGGGTTACCGAATCTTCCTTGGCTATTCGGCACTGTGGTGAGCAAGTTAATATCTTTTCTTTTATTTTTCTTTTTTATCGTTTCTTTCTTTTCCCTTCACTCTATAGCCAAATCCATTCTTCTTGCAAGGCCGAACCTCTGCTTCTCTGTCGACTCATCTCTAATTCGAGGACGAATCTGTTGGGGGCTAGCAAACCCCTTATCGCTTAAATTGTCTTAGTTTTCGAAGGTTGGTGGATAAGGTGAAGCTTGTATTTACTTCTATTGTGACATGTTGCTATGTGGATGCCTTTTTTGAGAGTTAGCTTCGGTCTCCTCCTTTATTGGGGGAGGGCCGAACGTTGCTTTGGTGCTAACGTTTGGGTTTATACTACCCTCTTTTAGGAGCGTGTGGAAGTCGAAACTAGGAACAACTGCTGAAGGTCCCTCTTCATTCAGTTTTGCTAGTTACAAGGTAATAGGTTCTTCTCTTTGTATATTCTTCTTTTCTTCTCTCTTCTAAAGAATCGAAATAGTTATCTTCTAACTCTTTACATTAGGGCCGAATCGGAATACTTCTCTTCATTCTGAATCGTGTGTGTTCATTCGTGGTGACCGAAGCTCTTGTTGGACAGTGGCCGGATCTTGTCATCCCATTCGGCTCACCCCTTGTATTTAGGTAATGGCTCTGTTTCTTTGACTTTCTCTCGTTCTTTCTTCTCTTGGCTCTGTTCAAGCTGAAATACTTTCAATCTCAATTATTTCTGGGCAGGGTCAAATCTTGTTGTTCCCCTAACACGTCACCTTTTGTTCTCTACTTGTATTTAGCCAGAATCTTGTTGAGTAAACTGTCGTTTCTGTGCTACTTTATTAGTCAAGAGTTCTTCATGGAGGCAGGCAATAGCCGATCAGAGGGAGGATCAGGAAGGGTACCATTTGGAAGTGGACTCAGAGTTCCTGCTCCCAAGTTTAAGCAGCGGAGGGTGTCAGCGGTTCGAGACTTTTTACCGGGTTGTGGAAGGGAGTCGACATCTAGAATAGATCGGCAAATCGTAGTTGCTCGCGCTAGTGAAGGTGACGACGATCGTGAGTGTTTAGTTCTCGTCGTAATCAGGTGTGTAATCACACTTTTATTTGTTTTACTATGAAACTATCTGTGTGTTGGCTAAAAGTCGAAATACCCTTAGTGGGTAAGCTAATGAGATATCCCTAGTAGGGAGGTTTGGATCTGACCGGTGTGAGTAAATTTACTATCATACCTTTAAGGGTAGGCTGAGCATGTTTGTGTATTTAGTATATCTGCTATGTTGGTACATTAATGCATACACGGATTATTATGACATGATATGTTGCATGGGAGTGGGATATTATATTAATGATCGGGGAAGTGTATTTCAGTGGCTCCGCCATATATTTCGGTGACTATGTCACATTCTGTCAGGTGGCTATGCCACATATATTCGATTAACTTGGTGGCACTGCCACGATTTCGGCGATGAGCAGCGTGACTGCCATCGAGGTGTGTAGCGGATGGAGGGTTGATTGTAGAAATCCCCACAGGTTTGTTAGGTTTGATATGGGTGGTGTGTAGCGGATGGTTTACTAGGCTGGGCTGGGCTGGGTTACATTGCGTTGCATTCATTATTTGTTATACCATGTTGATAGGGCCAAGGCCCAATTCGTCTCCGTATGGGCTTCAGCCAGATTGCTTATGTGAGGGCTAAGGCCCAATCTGCTTCTGTGGGCTTAGGCCCAGTTAATGTCCGATCAGGGGATTACACACTGAGTTCTTGTAACTCACCCCTCTGCTTAATTTTGCAGGTAATCCCTAGCTTTGAGGATTTGGAGCCGAGACAGACTCTGTGGTGGCCATACATCACTACTTTAGTAAATTTCGTTTTACTTTACTAAAGATTTTATTTTAATCTGGGTTTATGTTTTGTTATAAGGCATTTGGTATTTTATTTGGTTTTAGTTTTTAATTTGATTATTGCTTATTAATAAATGTTCAACACGGGATTTTCTTAAAACATTAACAACTGTTTTTCTAAAATGTTAACAAACGGTTTACAAGCTATAATTGATAAAAGTCTGGATTTTCTTAACACTGATAACTCTTTTCAAAATAACCTTTTTCCTGGAATTCATTGAATCTGATTACTTATAAACAAAGTCATCGAAACAGCATTAAAGATGTTTTTGCAAGAGAACTATAAAACAAGTTGGATTTTTCATAAGCAACAAAACTCGAAGTTTTTATCGAACGCAAAGTTTCTTTAATAACGCTTCCATGTGACATGCCAGATCCGGTCGTAACGTCTAGGCCGGGTTTGGGGTGTTACAAAACCTGATTCAAGTGTTTTATGTGCTATTTTCATCCCACTGTAATGTCCTCCTATGGGTCCTGAATGGAAATGTTCTAGGATTTTGCTTGCTTCTTCCTTTGTGACACATCTCCGAATTACTTGAGCTGCACATATACGAAAAAGAAAAGGGTCCTCCCAAAAATAGTTTTTCACATCAGTAAAGAATCGCTTCTTTTGCTGATGTGTCAACCCTTTTGGTAATACGTTAGCAGCTAAATAATTTGAAATATCTGCAAACCAAGGTACCTCGGCGTCGGATATAGCCAAGAGTTGTTCTTCAGGAAACGAGTCATTAATCTCACTCTCATCAAGTTCTTTAATATGTGGATTTTCAAGTCTAGAAAGATGGTCTGCTGCCAGGTTTTCAGTTCCTTTCTTATCCTGAATATCCAAGTCAAATTCCTGTAAAAGTAGAATCCATCTTATGAGTCTAGGTTTTGCATCAGATTTAGTTAAAAGAAAACGAAGGGCTAAATGGTCAGTGTAAACGACGACTTTAGATAATATTAAATATTGTCTAAATTTATCAAATGCAAAGACCACAGCTAGCAATTCTTTTTCTGTGGTGGTGTAATTCTCTTACGCGGCTGTTAGTGTCTTGCTAGCTAATAGATTGGTTGGAAATGCTTGTCTCTTTGCTGACCTAAAACTGCACCTACTGCAAAGTCACTCGCATCGCACATTAGTTCAAAGGGTAAATTCCAATTAGGTGCAATAATAATTGGGGCATTTGTTAATTTAGTTTTTAGAGTATTAAATGCATCTAAACATTCCTGATCAAATTTGAAAGGTACATCCTTTTCTAGTAATTTCGTCAAAGGCTTAGCTATTTTAGATAAATCCTTAGTAAATCTTCTATAGAAACCGGCATGTCCTAAAAAACTTCTAATAGCCTTAACTGAACTAGGAGGAGGTAATTTTTCTATAGTTTCAATTTTTTCTTTATCGACCTCAATCCCTTTACTAGAAATTTTATGACCTAACACAATCCCTTCTCGAACCATGAAGTGACACTTTTCCCAATTAAGCACAAGGTTTGTTTCCTCACATCTCATTAAGACTCGTTTTAAATTTTTAAGGCAAAGGTGGAACGAATTACCGAATACTAAAAAGTCGTCCATAAATACCTCCATGATATCTTCCACAAGTTCATCAAAGATGGCTAGCATGCAACGCTGAAAAGTGGCAGGAGCATTACATAATTCAAAAGGCATTCTTCGATAAGCAAGCATACCGTATGGACATGTGAATGTTGCCTTTTCTTGATCTTCAGGAGCTATGGGGATTTGGAAGTAGCCAGAGAGCCCGTCTAGGAAGCAGTAGTACATATGCCCAGATAATCTTTCTAGCATTTGATCAATGAAGGGTAAAGGAAAGTGGTCTTTTCTTGTGGCATCGTTTAGTTTCCTATAGTCGATGCAAACTCTCCAACCTGTGACTGTTCTTGTTAGAATTAATTCATTCTTTTCATTAGCTATGACAGTCATGCCTCCTTTCTTTGGAACAACCTGCACAGGACTTACCCAAGAACTATCAGAAATAGGATAAATAATTCCAGCATCTAGAAGTTTAATTACCTCAGTTTTGACAACTTCCTTCATATTGGGATTTAATCGTCTTTGAGGTTGCACACATGGTTTATATTCATCTTCCATTAAGATTTTGTGGGTGCAAAACGACGGGCTTATCCCTTTTATGTCAGAGATTTTCCAGGCTATGACTCTTTTATGCTCCTTTAACACCTGTAGTAACTCTTCTTTCTCATTGGGTTCTAGGTCTGAAGAAATAATTACCGGTAGTGTAGAATTGCTCCCAAGGAATGCTTACTCTAAGTGTGTTGGTAACTGTTTCAATTCCAATTTAGGGGGTTCTTCAATAGAGCGCCTTTGTTTAGATTCGTCATTTATTTCAATGCCCTCATACTCTTTTTGTCTTAGGGGGCTATTAAGATTTATTTCGATTTTTGTCTCCCCCATCTCATTGGCATCATCATCTACCTCCTCGCCTTGAACAAGGCACAGTTCCAACGTGTCTTTATGTATTATTTCCTGAAAAGAATCCTGAATAAAATGATTAATAGAGTCGATAAAATAACAGGAATCATCTTGCTCTTTAGAGTATCGCATAGCATCATAAATTTTAAAGATAACCTCCTCATCACCTACCCTGAGCACAAGCTTACCATTACCTACATCAATATTAGCCCTAGACGTGGCTAAAAATGGCCGTCCTAAAATTAAAGGTACTTCAACATCCTCATCCATGTCGAGCACAACAAAGTCAACAGGGAATATGAATTTATCAACTTTAACTAAAACGTCTTCAATAATTCCCTAGGGTATTTAATAGATCTATCGGCTAGTTGGATACTCATCTTAGTGGGTTTCGGTTCCCCAAGACCGAGGTGCTTGAACATTTTATAAGGCATTAAATTAATACTGGCACCTAAGTCAGCTAATGCCTTCTCAATATTTAAACTACCAATTAAACAAGGAATAGTAAAACTTCCTGGATCTTTTAATTTGGTTAGCAACTTATTCTGGAGAATAGCTGAGCATTCCTCGTTAAGCTCCACGGTTGACAGTTCTTCAAGCTTCCTTTTATTCGTTAAGAGCTCCTTTAGAAATTTTGCGTATGTAGGCATCTGTGAAATAGCCTCAACAAAAGGTAAGTTAATATGTAATTATTTAAAGAGCTCAAGAAACTTACCAAATTGTGCTTCCATGTGGTCTTTCTTCAACTGCGCTGGATATGGAATTGGTGGTTCTTTAAGTGTCGGCGTTACATTTTCGTTTACTTCCTCTTCTTTTTCTTTAGCAATTTCTTTTGGCATCTTTCTTTCAGTTTCAACCAACTCCTTTCCATTCCTTAGTGTAACTGCTTTCACATGCTCTTTTGAATTAGGTGAATTACCTGGTTGCTTTTCGGAAACTAACTGGATTAGCTGTCCAAATTTATTCTCAATCCTTTGAAGTGATTCTTGTTGAGTTTTCCAGCATCTCCTCAAGGTTCGGCTTCTTTTCCTGTGGGTAGGGCTGTTGTTGAAAGTCTGGAGGAAGTTGCGGTCTTTGATTGCCTTGACCACCCCACGAGAAATTGGGACGGTACTTCCAACCTGGATTATAGGTGTTACTATAAAGATTATTTTGAGGTCTAGAATAGTTGCCCATATAGTTCATCTGTTCGTTTTCTATGCCAGGGTTGTAGGGTGGGTATTCTGCATTGTTTGACCCTCATCCATTGGTATCGCACTGCATCACTAGATGTACCTACGAGGAACCACACAAACCATCAATTTTCTTACTTAAGAGTTCTACCTGATTTGATAGCATGGTTATTGCGTCGAGGTTGAAAACACTGGCAGCTTTTGTCGGCTTTGTCCTCATAACTTGTCACTGATAGTTATTCAGTGACATCTCTTCAATGAATTCATAAGCAGCCTCGGTGTTTTGTTATTTAGGGTTCCACCGCGGTTTGCATCAATAATTTTGCCTAGTTGAGGGGTTTACACCGTTATAGAAGGTTTGAACCTGTAGCCATAATGGTAACCCATGATGAGGGCACCTTCTCAATAAATTCTTGTATCTCTCCCATGCATCGTAAAGTGTCTCTAAATCCATCTGCACAAAAGAAGAGATATCATTCCTCAACTTAGCCGTTTTAGCTGGCGGAAAATATTTTAACAAAAATTTTTCGATCATTTGTTCCCATGTAGTGATTGATCCTCGTGGAAGAGAATTCAACCACTATTTGGCTTTATTCCTTAAAGAAAAGGGAAATAACCGAAGGCGAATGGCATCATCAGAAACGCCATTAATTTTAAACGTATCGTATAATTCCAAAAAGTTCGCTAAGTGTGTGTTAGGATCCTCATCCTGCAAACCATCAAACTGAACAAATTATTGAATCATCTGTATAGTGTTAGGTTTCAGTTCAAAATTATTTGCAGCGACAGCAGGTCTAACAATACTTGATTCAGTTCCTGCTAAATTAGGTTTAGCATAATCATACATAGTTCGAAGAGGAGGATTTTCGGCAACCACAGGAGGAAGTGGATTATTCTGGGGATCAACCATCTCTTCTGTGTTATTAGTATCGTCCTCTTGCTCTTCTTGTATGTATTGTAGGCTTCGCCTAATTTCTCTTCGGTTTCTGTGAATAGTTCCTTCTATATCACTATCGTAAAGTAGAGGTCCTGTCGGGTTTCTTCTAGTCATAAACTATAATACCTGCCAGAAGCAAGGAAAAAGACAAATTAGTAAAGTAGAAATAAAAATTAATTGCAAAAATAAAAAATGGCTAAATTAATAAAAATCAAGTGTTCCTAATATCTTAGTCCCCAGCAACGGCGCCAAAAACTTGATCGTTGCTCGAAAGTAACTATGGCAACGAATAAGGCAAGCGCACCTATCGTTCGGTAGTATAGCTATGGCAAGACCGGAAATATCGTATCCTCAAGGACCAAGAGTACTAGTAGTTACTATCTTTTTATTATCTAACCTAAGTATTAAGGGAATTGATGTTTATCTAACTAATTACTAAACTAAGGATGCTAAGACAAAGAGAGTGAATTGGGAAAATACTTTTGGGAAAAACAAGTTGATTAAGACAATACCCGAGGAAGAATCCACCTAGACTTCACTTGTTATTTAAGTCTGAAGCAGACGATTTATTCACTTGACTTGATCCGTAGGATTCCCTAATTTATATTAATACCTCTTTCGAGGCTACTAACGTCTAACCTTAGGTTGATTAATTGAAATATCTTTCTAATTAGAACCACTAGTGTTGCATTAACTCGATCTATGGACTCCCATATTAGGTTTGACCCTAATCCGGTAGATTTTCGTCATCCTATCTCTAGGGTTGCGATCAACTCTGCTTAACTATGCTAGATCTACTCTTAAACAGGGACTTTTGCTCCACTACCTAAGCACATCAATACTTGAATCAATATCCTGAAATATTAAAACAAGAATTAAGAACACATAATTAAGAACAAATCAAGTATTTATCATACAGTTTAGAAAACAATAACAAGATCCGTCTTAGGTTTCATCCCCCTCAGGAATTTGAGGGGTTTAGTTAATGAATAATAAAGAATACATCTCAAAAGAAAGTAAATAACAAAACATAAGAAAAACCCTAAAACCCCCTGAAGGAAATTGAAGGGAAGATCTTCGGTCTTGAGTGTGATTTCGGCTTCTGAGATGAATCAATTGGCTTTCCTGGAGTAATCCCCTATGTTCAGCCCTCTCTGGCTTCGCCTCCGACCAAAAACCCTGACAGAATGCTTCTGTCGAACTCCCCTTTTAGGTTGCCCCCTAGGGTGTTTATATAGGCTTCGAGATGCCTTTCTTGGCCCACAAGTATCCTATTTCGAATGAAACTCATCTTGATTTCAGCAGGGACACGTCTGTGTGACACGCCCGTAGTGGACTCCCTTAGCCATGGTCGATCCTGCTCGCCACACACGACCGTGTGATCTGCCTGTGGTCGACAGTCCAGGCTGTGTCTCAGTTGTTGCTCGAAATACACGGTCGTGGGTGATAGCCTAGGCCGTGTGAGTCTCTAAGGTAAGCCCATTTTCTCCGTTTTCAACCCGTTTCTCGTTCCTTTCGACCTCCGATGCTCTCCTAAGTATAAAACATGAAATTAAAGGATTAGGAGCATCAAATTCCACAAATCAAGAGATAAATCATCCAAAAGTATGCTAAATGCGGGATTAAAATATGTATATATTATGGTCTATAATATGTCAAAAAAGGTGACGTCTTGTATAATTGAACTATCCAATATAATGAAAGCTATTTGTGGCAAAGTTTTGAATGTTGAAGAACTTGAGAAAGTACAAGATCGAGCCGCCTTGACTTTATGCAAATTAGAGAAGATCTTTCCACCTTCCTTCTTCACTATTATGGTGCACTTAATAATCCATCTCCCTTACGAAGTAAAACTTGGTGGACCAGTTTTTTATCGGTGGATGTATCCTATAGAGAGGTGCTAATTTATTTGTAAAGTTTTTCATTCATTCATGAATATACCTTGAGTTACAACTTTTGATAATGTTGTATATCATCTTTAGGTTCCTATTCAAATTGAAGTCTTATTGTCGTAATAAGCGTTATCCAGAAGGATCAATAGCTGAAGGATACTTGGCAGAGGAGTGTATGACTTTCTGTTCTAGATATTTAGAAGATGTTGAAACAAGATTGAATAGACCAAGTAGAAATGCTAGGCTCACTGATCATAACATGGCCGAAACTTATTTATTTCAAAGTTATGGGGAACCAATCGGTAAAGTTGAAATTGCAGAATTAGATGATATATCTTGGGTACAAGCACACCGATATGTTCTTTTTCACCACGATTCGATTGAACCATTACGCAAGTAAGTCTTAGGATTTTATAAATATTCATCTTTTTTATTTGTTTATCTTCTAACCAAGTAATCCACTTTTTAACATAGCAAGTACAAACAAATCTTGAGATCTCGTTCACGTTCCCGAAGATTACAACATCGAGAGATTAATAAGTTATTCACAGAATCTTTTCATGAATGGTTAAGCCAAACGGTATGCAACTGAAGCTTTCATTGACAAATAATAATGTTTTCTCATAACATTTATAATTACTCAATTTACTTTCGATTCAATAGGTTTAGAGTGGAAAGGACGTCAATGAAGAAGTTAAATGGCTTTCCCAAGGTCCGAATAGAGTAGTAAAAAGATATAGTGCCTTCCTCATCAATGGATTCAGATTTCATACAAAATATCGTGAGAGATTGAGGAGAACTCAAAATTGTGGAATAGTTGTTAACTCTTCAATTACAAGTTATGCTAGTGCTAGGGACAGTAATCCTGTTGAGGGAAATGTGGAGTATTACGGACTTCTTACTGACATTATTGAGTTGGATTACTACGGCAAATGGAAAGTTGTATTATTTCGATGTGATTGGGCTGATGTTAATATTGTTCACAGAATTTAAAAAGATCAATTTGGTTTTACAATGGTGAACTTCTCTCGATTGATTCACACTGGACAACAATTGATAGATGAGCCGTATGTATTTTCTTCTTAAGTGAAACAAGTTTTTTACTCAAAAGATCCAACTGATGAGGGTTGGTACGTTGTACACCAAAACACCCCTAGAGACTTGATTGACATGGGCAATGGAAGTATAGATGACATCGTCGAAAGATCAAAAACTTTTCCTTTTCCAAAACAAAACTTAAATGAAAATATCCCTAGTAATAGTACACAATCTCAATGGGTTCGCCAGGATGTGGATAAAGATATTTACGAATTATGATGTAGTAAGATTTTACGATTTTTAAATTATATGTAATATTATAATTTAAATCTTGGTCTTGTTAAATATTTCAACTATTTTATATGTACCATTCTTGTTGTAATTTGTTACTAAAATTTCAACTATTTTATGTGTATTGCAGAAAAAATGCCTAGAAGAAGATTGCAAGATCTAAGTATTGTTCAGAATACTCCAAATTCGGAAGAAACAAATAGTGAACAATAGACTGCCATTGGATCTTTGAATGTTCCGAATACATCTGATGAACCTGCAGAAATTCAGAGTAATGTTAACTTTAATTTACATGCGTGTTGACATTTATTATTGATTTCTTTTTCAACTTCTTATATTATAATATACCATTTTTCAGCTGAAAGTGGTGGGACGTGCAAAGCTCGAGGACGTACGCTACTAAAAGAATTATACGAGTTAAATCCTATCGAGCGTGTCAAAGTATCTAGAAACAGTCATGGTCAGCCTGTTAGATCAGAAGCTCGACTTTTAGCAGGATATTTGGGCATTATAGCATGAAATGCTAATATGTTGCCTATCAACTACGAGTCATGGCATCAAATGCCTGATAGTAACAAAAATCAAGCTCTCGATAATATTAAGGTAACAAAACGTGAATGTAATTTATAATACTTTGGTTTAAGTTTCATTTATATTTACTTTCGAAACTTGTGTTTTTGTAAGAGAGATTTGCTTTAGAGGTCTCGGATAATTATGTCAAGAAGGCATTGGGAAAAAAAATGGAGAGACCATAAAATCACACTAAAGAAATAATATTTTAAGAAAAATATAAGGCTCGAAGAGAAATTGCGAAATGTCCCGCCCGGAATGCTGAGGTACCAATGGGAAGATGCGGTTAGATTCTGGAATTCAAAGAAATGAGAGATATTACGTACTTCCAAACACTTATAATTATTTTGGTTTATAGTATTTACTATATACGTAATAATAATTTCATAATGTAGGACCGTGAGCGAGTTGGAACAACAAGCAGGCAAAAACAAAAATTCACGGACATTGTAGGGGCGAAAAGTTTTACTTGTGTAGCTGAGGCTGAGGTATTTTGAATTTATTAATTGTGTCATATATTAATTACTTTTTATTAAATTATATTTTTACTACTATATTGTAGGAACTCTCGTCTGGTCAAAAAGTTGGACGCCTTCAGCTTTTTGACATTACACATAGGAAGAAAGATAGATCTCTTTTGACTTCTGAAGCTGGAGAAATTATGGTATATTTACTTAATAAAATTTGATTTATTTTAAATATATATAATGTTTAATTATAATGGTTTAATTCGTCGTTAGTAGTTCTAAATAATGTTAAGTTATGTTGCATTTGTTTTTATTATATATTTCGTTTCTAACTCTTTGATTGATTTATTAGGAGAAACTAAAGGTAAAAAGGCGGAGTATGAAGCGGTTGCTTCGAGTGATAGTTCTGTTAATCTTGACGACATTGATAACATAATTATTACTGAAGTTTTGGGCCCTGAAAGGTATGGTCGGGTTGGATTTCAAGGATCTGGTGTTATCCCAACCCAATATTTTGGATCCAGTTCGCAACAATACATGCCTTCGGGGAGTCAGGCTCAAGCTAAAGTTCTGAGGTTAAAAGAATAGATGGCTCAGATGCAAGTGAGCACAGTTGAGCAAATTGCTCAACTTAAAATGGAGGCAGCATCGAGAGAAGCTGAGGTTCAAAGAAAATATGAAGAACTCCAGCTACAACTTAAAGCAAAGGCAAGAATGAGAGGCGAGCAGAGCAGAGAAAATACGACGCACTCCAGCTACAGCTTCAGAATATGATGAAAATGTTTCAGCAGTCGCAAAATCCGCCATCTTAGACATTTGTTTTCTTATTGTAAGAATATTTTTAACATTCTAATTTTTAACATTATTGTAAGAATATTTTGAATTATACTTCATTTATTAATTTATATCATATATCTTTCGTTGAATTTGAAGTGTCATTTAGATTTGCTGTATTTGGTTGGATTTTATGTTACATGAAGGGTTGTATATGGATGAAAATGGGATGTTGCAAATCTGCCAAAGCTAGTGGCGTTTTTATTAAAAACGCCGCTAAAGAACGGTACTTTTAGCTGCGTTTGTGATAAAAGCGCCGCTAAAGGTGCTATTTTTTAGCGGCGTTTGTAAAACAACACCGTTAAAAGTTATGTTCTATAGCGGCGTTTGTGATAAAAAGCATCGCTAAAATGGCACGTTCTTTAGCGGCGTTTGTGATAAAAGCACCGCTAAAGGCCATGTTCTTTAGCGGTGTTTGTGATAAAAGCGCTGCAAAAAGCCATGCTCTTTAGCGGCATTTGTGAAAAAAGCACCGCTAAACGTCATGTTATTTAGCGGCGTTTTTTCACATAAAGACCACAAAATTTTAGCGGCATCGTCTATGGCGGCGTTTTTTGCGGCACTTGTAAAAACGCCGCTAAAGGCCTAAAAAAATGCCGCTAAGAGTTTGTTTTGCTGCAGTGAATAAAACATAAAATAAAATGGCCATGCATTTTAGTTCATCTTTGGCCGAAAATACAAAAGAAAAAGAAAGAAATAGAACAAGCTAGGTTCGGCCTTGGTTTTGCTTGATTGAGGTATGTAATTTGTTCAGTTTTTGATAATTTTTACGTTTTTGAGATCGTTGCTTCGTGTTTTAGATAGTCCATGCTTTAATTTTTGGAATTGATGATGAATTTGAGATTTGCCATTGTTGATAGCTTGATGATTTTTTGTGTTTGATGATGAAAAATAAATATATGTTGTTAGATTGTCATGTTTAATTAAGTGATTTTTTAGTAAAAATGCCTATTTAGGATTAAATTGTGAATTTTGTAAATTGAGGGGTCAAAATGTGAAATAAATGAAATAAATGGGCTGCTAGGGACCTTAGTGAAATTCGGCCAAGCTTGGGTGTGGTGAAATTTGAATATTTTGTGTTTTATGAAATAGGGACTAAATTGTGAAAAATGTAAAATGTTGGGGGCTAAAGTACAAATTGCCCTTTTATGTGTTTTTGGGTGAATTTGAGTACATATGTGATTAAATAAGTTTAATTTATATTAATTTAGATCAAGAAAAAAGGAAATCGGATTTGGATCGGTGGAAATCAAAAGTTGTCGAATAGCCGTTCCGGTCCGTTCGTCTCCGTACGAGGTAAGTTTATAAGTAAATAATTGTTGTTAAATTCATATGAAAATGTATTTAATTGTGCCGAATTGAATTTTAGTAACTATATATGTGTATGTCGAATTGATATAAGTATGGGAGAAGTAATTACGAGCTTGAAACGGTCGATTACGACGTCCAAAAGTCTCGTACGAACCATAGGAATAGTTTGGATACATATGTCATGACATAGGATTCCGATATGTGATTTCATGTAAGACCATGTCTGGGACATTGGCATCGTATATGATTTCATGTAAGACCCTGTCGGGGACAGTGGCATCGATATTTGATTACATGTAAGACCTTATCTGGGACGTTGGCATTGTACGAGCTTTACGAGCTATCCGAGTATCCTTATTGATTCTGAATGATTCAACGGGAAATGTTGAGTTAAGATCGAATGTGAAATCGAGCTAAATAGTTCAGGTACGTGCAAAGTTAAATGTTCATGAAAATAAGGTAAGAATAGTACTTGAGATGATGATATGAACTATGCATGTTAAAGGTGTGACCATTATGTACATGAGATTGTTCATATTCGGCCAAGTTGAAATAATAATGCTAATGTTCATTTGATAATTTATTTGCTTATGACTTACTAAGCTATTTAAGCTTACTCTGTGTGTGTTTGTTCGTTGTTTTATAGTTTTTAGAAAGCTAGTTATGAGCTCGAGGATCGTCAAGGAAGTCTGTCACACTATCGATCTTTATTTTGGTATTTTAAAAGCTTGAATTATGAACTTATGGCATGTATAGGCTAGCATATGTTTTGGTTGGTTTTGAAATTGTAAATATAAAGCCATGCGAAAATGGCTAGAAATGATGCTTATGTTTATGCAGTTTTGATCATGATATAAGTTCATGTTGGGATTTATGTTTCATGGTACTTATGTTTGGTGTGCTTGATATATGAATCAGTTTGATGTAATGAATTTGTTGGTGTATGTGTTTGAGTTGTGCTTTATTGTTGAATTGTTAAAGATGTATATGTTTTATCTTGTGAATTGGCTTAGAAATAGAAAAGATTGCACACTCATGTTCGGTTAGAAATGTATAATTTGATTATATATATAAACAGGTATATGACATGTTGTATATGTCTTGGTATTTGATGGTCAATTTGGTTAGTTTAAGGTTAGATTTTATTTATGCTCTTGAACTTCGGGATTTTATGTTTTGCCTTATACCTCGCGATAGGATAGTTTAGTATGTTAATTGTGTATGTTTAAGGGTCCTAAGAAGGTTTGGGGTTAAGTTGGGCCTTAGTAAAATTTTTGTGTTTAAGCACTTTAAGTAGAGAAGGTAAGTGGCATCATGACTTAAGGAAATAAGTGTGTATTTTGCTAGCATAAGATGAGCTAGTAGTAGAGTGGTGTGGCGTCACATGAAGAGGCTTAAGGGGTGGAGTTTGAATCCCACCTTTTGCAAAATTTTTGGATTATTTTTGTGCTCCTATTCCAAAGTGTCGGCCATGGTTCTAAATATGGTAAGGGAGACATTTTATTGATGGAAAGATGACTAAGGAATATGGTAAGGAGGAAGACAAGGGAAAAAGAAGGAAAGGAATCAAAGAAAGGGATAAAGGAGGGCGACATGTTGGCCGAATATTAGGAGTTGCCTAAGGAAAGAGTTTTGGTCAACACTCATCTTTTTGGTAAATATGATACATGGTTTTGGTAGGGGGATTTTGGGAGCCAATTTGCTATAGCCTTTTTGCAAAATTGTGCATGAGAGGTAGTTTCTTTTTGAACATTTTTTTTTGGTGTCTCTTTTCCATTTTTTTTCCCTTGGCCGAAACACTCAAATTATTTTGGTTCTTTTTCCTTTGTTTTGCCGAATTACTCAAGACAATTTGGTCATCTTCTCCTTGGTGATTATCTGAAACCCCCTAACACTATTTTTCCATCTTTCTTTCTTTTTCTCACCATTTTTTCAACCTCTCTTTTCTTCTTTTTAGTTGACAACTTTGATTGGCCGAATCTTCCTTGCCCTTTTCTCTTCAATAGCCGAATCTTTAACATCTTCTCTCTTCTCCATTCTTGCGTGTTGGACATTTCTCCTTGGTTGAACCGGGTAAGGGTTTCATTTCTACTTCTTCCATTTTCTTTTCTTCCTAGCCGAATGTGTGTCCATCACTATTCGGTTGTTCTACTTTGTTTCTAAATCAAAAAATCACTCTCTCCTACACTCTCATATAGTGATCAATTCTTTTTCGTAGTGTTATAGTGGGTGGCCGAATACCACATCATTGCCGATACATCTCTAGTCATAAGTCCAATCGGTGGGAATCGAGTTCATCGTCGATTAAGGTAAGGAGTCTCTTCATAGCCCATTCGATATCGCTACTCAGTTATTGTGTTAATTGGATTGAAAGTTTGACTAATCGATTATTATAGGGACTAGATCATTCGTTCTTATCTACTTGTTGACCCTTCGGAAGTAGTGGTAAGCCGAAACTTTTTCCTTAGACAATCGTTTTCTATCATCGTAATATCGTTCTGACTAAGACTTTTCCAATTGATGCAAGTGGTAGCGATTTGAAAAGAAAATCGATAGGAGAGCAAAAAGGGAGTGGATTTGCGATTCCTACTCCTAAGTTCAAGCGTAGGGCGCTATCGGCGGTTTGGGATTTTCCACCGGGTTGTTGACCATCATCCGGTGAGAATAGGCAAATCGTGGTCGTTCACGATACTAAGGGTAAGCATTTTAGATCGTCTGATTTAGTTTTGGATTAATAAAATCTCGTTTGTTGGTTAAACGAGTGTAATGGTGATTTAGGTACCGACGATCAAGAAGGGTTAGTCCTCACCATAATCAGGTGTGTAATCTCACACCGAAATTCTGTAGATTCGTGATTCACTACAATGATTGTATGAATAGATCGTTGTCATTTACAAGTCTAAAAAAAGTAAAATAGCATAAAACGAGTAATTGGGTTAAACGACGTTAATTCTAAGATCTGTCAAAATCGGTGTTAATCGATACAAATTACCAAAATACCCCTATGGGCCGATTTACCAAAATGCCCCTATGGGTCGATTTACCAAAATGCCCCTACGGGCCGATTTGCTAGAATGCCTTAGTGGGCCGAATTTCCAAAGAACTATAATAGGTCGATTCACTTTAATAAATTACTTGATTAATGGTTGATATTTATATGTGGATGTTTTATGTTATATTATTATGTACGTAGCATTTTTACATATTGCATGGGATGGAAAAATTGTATGGAGAGCAGTGTAGCCTGGTGGCATTGCCACAATTTGTATATTATTGTGCTTAAATATGATTTCGGTGGCTTGACTATAAAAATACTATATGATAGCAGTTTGACTGCAAATTTTGGTGTGAGTGGCGGGGTGGGTTGACTTGATACCCACAGGTGTGATTGGCTGGTCGAGGGTGTGATGGATGGATGGGTTGGGTTGCATACATATACTTCATTTTAATTATTACTATGTAAATGGGCTTAGGCCCAAGATTATGCTATGCGGGTTCAGGCCCAGTGGATGACGGTAAGGGGATTATACACTGAGTTCTTGTGACTCACCCCCTTCTTTCTTAACCCTTGCAGGTAATGCTTCGTAATGAGGACTTAGGCCCATGGATGACTCGGTAGAGGCCATACTTTGGAAATAATATTTTCAAATATTAGTAAACTACTTTTCCGCTTTATTTCACTATTTTTACTATTTTGGGTTTTAAGTTGTAATAAGGCCTCTGGAATATTTTTATTTTGCTTTTTGTTTAGTCGTACTTATTATCTTGCTTGAATTGTTTTAAAATGGGGATTTTCTAAAATCATAAATAACGGTTTCCAAAATTGATTAACAATTGGTTTTCATAATAAATATGCACTAATAATTTAACTCGGATTCTATTTCAAATTATCAACGTCATTTCTCAAAAGTCACGGTTTTAAAGTTCACTAGTTCGATTTTTGATTCATCAATCAACCTCTCGAAATTGGTAGCGTTTTATCAAATATTTATAACCAAACTTGTTTTCTTGACCATGACCAAATAACGCCTATTTTAGTAAGAATCACATGTTCTTTATATGTTTTCTTCATGTGACATGTCAGATCCAGTCATACCGCATGGGTCGGGTTTGGGGTGTTACATTTTATGGTATCAGAGCCCGATTGCAAAACTCGGCTGTGATTTGGGTTCAAAAATGTTTTCTAAAACTGCTTGAAATTCGATTTATAAATACATGTTTCAAAGGAAGTATGGCACCACGGGTATCCGGCACCAAGTCAGTAAGTTTTGTTTCCATTTTATGAATATTGTAGTATGAATGTAGTAAGAAAACTTCACAAAATAGAGATACTCTAGAACTTTTAGCTTTAGGAGCTGAAACCATAGAGATTGAGACTTTAGGATATGTTTTGCGAAAACAACTTTACTTCTTATACTTCATAAAATATTTTTTAATAAACACTGAATAAGCATACTGATTCATAAGACTCTTAATCAGATTAAATTGACTTAGCAAACATGAGCGCTAGAAGACGTGGACGCGGTAGACGTGGCCGTGGTAAAGGCTGAGGTGCTAGAGTTGTATCTGAGGCATCGGGACATATGCCGGAAATAGACGCACCTGCATCACCAGTGACTGAAGCTGGGTCACATGATCGAATGAGAGAGGACAACGCTCTGTCCCAAGTAATGTTGCGGGTACTGGAAAGGGTTGCTGGGGCAAGAACTAGGTCGACAGCTCGTGGGTCGATATCGGAGCGACTCAGATCGAATAGGGCTGAAGTCTTTAGAGGTATTTTGGGTGTAGCCCCTAGTGTAGCGGAGTACTGGCTTGAGGCGGTAGAGCGGATTATGGACAATCTGGATTGCACCGCTGAGCAGAAACTAAAAAGGGTTGTGTCATTACTGAGAGACGAGGCGTATCAGTGGTGGCTCACTGTTCGTCAGAAGGCACTCAGTGATCGATCATTACTCGGGATTTTTTAAGACAGCATTCCGGGAAAATATGTCGGGGCTAGTTATGTGGATGCGGAAGGAAGGAATTTCGAACGGTACAAGGAGGTAGGTCCGTGGCGACTTACGAGGCGCGAGTTTCTACGTGCGAGTCGGTATGCCGGGGTATAGTGCCGATCGATCATGAGCGTGTGTGCGTTTTGAGGATGGATTGCGTGATGAGTTGCGTGCACCGATAGCCCCCAGAAGGAGAGGAATTTTGCCACACTGGTGGAAAAAGCTAAGATTGCTAAAGAAGTAAAGCATTCGGAACGGCAAAATCGAGACAAGGATAGGGGCAGGAACAAGAGAGACTCTGGGTATTCAGGTCCTGCTAGAGGATTTCAGAAAAGGTCCAAGAATGAGGGGCTAGTTCGAGTGGGTGCTCCTTTGCTACCAATCGATTCTGACCTTGCATGGGTGTGGGAAACTTCACTCGGGTGAATGTTGGAAGAGAACTGGTGGTTGTTTCAAATGTCGATCCAAGGACCATCGATTTAGGGATTGCCCTCGAAAGCCGGATCAAACTCAGGCAGTTCATAACAGATTTGCGTAGTCGGCTGAAGGTGCTCAGCAGCCGCCGAGAGGCCGTGGGCTAGGTCGAGGTGGTAATGGTGTAGGACGAGGTCAAGGTGCACCGGGTAGAGGTACCGGTAATAGGGGTAACACAGAGGCGAGACAGCCAGGGTTGGTCTATGCGGTCAGGCGCCGAGAGGATGGCGATGCACCGGATGTCATAACCGGTACGTTCTTCATATCTGATGTACCTATTATCGCTTTGATAGACATTGGATCCACCCATTCGTACGTTGCATGTGCGTGGTGCGGAACTCGAATATTAAATCGAGATTATCGCTAGAGAAACAATCGTAATTAGCCCTTTAGGATGATCTGTGGTAGTAAATAAGTTGTTTAGGGATGTGCCCTTAGAGGATCAGGGGGTAGTATTTCTGGCGGATTTGATGGAACTGTCATTCAGAGAGTTCGATCTTATTTTGGGCATGGACTGGCTGGTTAAACATCGTGCGAACTTGGGTGTGGCCGCAAAGCGATGGTACTAAGAACTTCGGAGGATAAGGAAGTGATGATGATAGGTGAAAGAAGAAATTATCTATCTAATGTGGTATCTACTTTAAAGCGCGAAAGGTTGGTTCGAAAGGGGTGTGGAGCGTTCATAGCTTTTTATCGATTGCTTTGGATGCCAAAGAGTTGTCGATGAGAGAGTGTTAGAACGGTGAAAGAGTTTTGGGACGTCTTTCCCGAGGAGCTTCCAGGATTGCCTCCTGATCGGGAAGTGGAATTTGGTATTGAGCTATTTCCAGGAATGGCTCCGGTGTCCATTGCCCCTTACAGAATGGCGCCGAAGGAGCTTGTGGAACTTAAGGCTCAAATTCAGTAGTTGATGGATCGTGGATTTATTCGACCAAGTGTGTCACCGTGGGGAGCGCCAGTTTTATTCGTTAAGAAAAAGGATGGATCGATGTGTATGTGCACCGATTATAGGCAATTGAATAAGTTGATGATCAAGAATAAGTATTCGTTACCAAGGATCGATGATCTATTCGATCAGCTGCGAGGAGCTTCCGTTTTCTCGAAGATAGACTTGAGATCGGGGTATCACCAGCTTAGGGTCAATGAGGCGAATGTTCACAAGACTACGTTCTGAACCCGATATGGGCATTACGAGTTCTCAGTGATGCCGTTCGGGTTTACTAATGCACCAGCTGCATTTATGGACATGATGAACCGAGTCTTCCAACCTTACCTAGACCGATTTGTGGTTGTGTTCATAGATGACATCCTGGTGTACTCAAAGACTGAAGAAGAGCATGATTCGCATCTACGGGTAGTATTGCAGATTTTGAGGGAGAAGCAGTTGTATGCCAAATTCAGTAAGTGTGAATTTTGGTTGAAGGAGGTGACCTTTTTGGGGCATGTTGTGTTTGCCGAAGGAATTAGAGTTGATCCCCGAAAGGTCGAGGCTGTGTTGGATTGGAAGCCACCATAGTCAGTGGCAGAAATTCAGAGTTTTCTAGGTTTGGCTGGGTATTACAGGTGATTCATTGAGGGTTTTCATTGATTCTTTGCACCCCTAACTAAGTATATGCGTAAAGGAGTACCGTTTGTGTGGTCGGATAAGCAGCAAGAGAGCTTTGGCGAAGAAGATTCTCGCGAAGCGCGCGGTATTGATTCAACCTGAGGCTGGTAAAGAGTTTATTGTGTATTGTGATGCGTCACACACGGGCTTAGGATGTGTGTTGATGCAAGGGGGAAAAGTGGTAGCTTATGCATCTCGTCAATTAAGGCCACATGAGGTAAACTATTCCACTCATGATTCGGAGTTAGCTGCAGTGGTGTTTGCTCTGAAGATTTGGAGACACTATCTGTACGGGGAGAAGTCGATTATCTACACAGATCATAAGAGTCTGAAGTACCTCCTTACCCAAAAGGAGTTGAACTTAAGACAGCGGAGGTGGATAGAATTGTTGAAGGATTATGACTTCTCAATTGAGTATCACCCAGGTAAAGCTAACGTAGTGGCAGATGCGTTGAGTCGTAAGGTGATATCGGATTTGAGAGCGATGTTCGCTCATCTCAGCCTTCATGAAGATGGTAGTCTGTTAGCCAAACTTCAAGTGAAGCCAGCATGGGTAAGCCAGATTAAGGAAAAGCAGTTGTTAGATGAAAGGTTGGGTTCTCGACTTCAGCAAGTGGAAAGTGGTGAGATAGGGGATTTTTGATTAAATAGTGATGGAGTATTGTGTTTCCGCAGAAGGGTTTGTATGCCCAGGGATTCAGAATTAAGACAAATGATTTTGCGTGAGGCGCATAGTAGCCCATATGCTATGCACCCCGGAGGAAACAAAATGTACCGAGACCTCCGTGAGCAGTATTGGTGGCCAGGATTGAAACGAGAGGTTACTGACTTTGTGAGTAAGTGCTTGACATGTCAGCAGGTGAAGGCGGAGCATCAACTACCTTCAGGGTTGTTACAACCGGTGAAAATCCCACTATGGAAATGGGAAAGGATAACGATGGACTTTGTTAGTGGGTTACCCTTAACGCCTACTAAGAAAGATTCAGTATGGGTGATAGTGGATCGGTTAACGAAGTCTGCCCATTTCCTACCTGTTCGTACGGATTATACGTTGCAGAAGTTGGCTAAGTTGTATACAGCAGAAGTCGTGAGGTTGCATTGGGTACCAGTGTCGATTATATCGGACAGGGATCCTAGGTTTACATCACGGTTTTGGAAGGCTCTACATAAAGATTTGGGTACAAGGCTAAATTTCAGCATGGCGTTTCATCCGCAGACTGATGGTCAATCGAAGAGAGTAATCCAGATTCTAGAAGACATGTTAAGAGGCTGTGTGATCGACTTCAGGGGTAGCTGGAAAGATTTTCTACCGTTGGCAGAGTTTGCATACAACAACACTATCAATCCAGCATCCAGATGGCACCATACGAGACGTTGTATGGTCGTAGGTGTCGTACTCCTACTTGCTGGGCTGAGTTGGGGGAGCGATAGTTATTGGGTCCAGAGTTGATCTCGGAGACAAAGGAAAAAGTTAAGGTAATTCGGGCACGGTTAAAAGAAGCTTCGGACAGGCAGAAATCATACGCAGATCTGAAGCGGAAGGAGATAGAGTTCTCTGTGGGTGATCAGGTCTTTTTGAAGGTCTCACCTTGGAAGAAGATCTTAAGATTTGGGCGGAAAGGCAAGTTGAGCCCTAGGTTCATCGGACCTTACCGTGTATTAAAGCGTGTTGGGCCAGTGGCTTATCAGCTTGAGTTACCTCCGGAGTTAGGTCAGATACATAGTGTATTCCATGTCTCGATGTTAAGGCGTTATCGTTCGGATCCGTCTCATGTTGTGCCAGTGGAAGAAGTTGAGATAAGACCTGACTTGTCTTTTGAAGAAGAGCCAGTACAGATTTTAGATCGGGATATTAAGGTGCTGAGAAGGAAGTCAGTTCCGTTAGTAAAAGTATTATGGCGTAATCACGGGACAGAGGAAGCTACATAGGAGCCAGAGGACACAATACGACAGCAATATCCTCATCTCTTTTAATCAAGTAAATTTTGAGGCCGAAATTTCTTTAAAGGGGTAGAATTGTAACATCCTGAACTTCGGGATTTTATGCTTTGCCTTATACCTCGCGATAGGATAGTTTAGAATGTTAATTGTGTATGTTTAGGGGTCCTAAGAAAGTTTGGGGTTAAGTTGGGCCTTAGTAAACTTTTTGTGTTTAAGCACTTTAAGTAGAGAAGGTAAGTGGCATCATGACTTAAGGAAATAAGTGTGTATTTTGCTAGCATAAGATGAGCTAGTAGTAGAGTGGTGTGGCGTCACATGAAGAGGTTTAAGGGGTGGAGTTCGAATCCCACATTTTGTAAAATTTTTGGATTATTTTTGTGCTCCTATTCCAAAGTGTCGGCCATGGTTCTAAATATGGTAAGGGAGACATTTTATTGATGGAAAGATGACTAAGGAATATGATAAGGAGGAAGACAAGGGAAAAAGAAGGAAAGAAATCAAAGAAAGGGATAAGGGAGGGGGACATGTTGGCCGAATATTAGGAGTTGCCTAAGGAAAGAGTTTTGGTCAACACTCATCTTTTTGGTAAAGATGATACACGGTTTTGGTAGGGGGATTTTGGGAGCCAATTTGCTATAGCCTTTTTACAAAATTGTGCATGAGAGGTAGTTTCTTTTTGAACATTTTTTTTTTGGTGTCTCTTTTCCAATTTTTTTTCCCTTGGCCGAAACACTCAAATTATTTTGGTTCTTTTTCCTTTGTTTTGCCGAATTACTCAAGACAATTTGGTCATCTTCTCCTTGGTGATTAGCCGAAACCCCCTAACACTATTTTTCCATCTTTGTTTCTTTTTCTCACCATTTCTTCAACCTCTCTTTTCTTCTTTTTAGTTGACAACTTTGATTGGCCGAATCTTCCATGCCCTTTTCTCTTCAATAGCCGAATCTTTAACATATTCTCTCTTCTCCATTCTTGCGTGTTGGACATATCTTATTGGTTGAATCGGGTAAGGGTTTCATTCTACTTCTTCCATTTTCTTTTCTTCCTAGCTGAATGTGTGTCCATCACTATTCGGTTGTTCTACTTTGTTTCTAAATCGAAACATCACTCTCTCCTACACTCTCATATAGTGATCAATTCTTTTTCGTAGTGTTATAGTGGGTGGTCGAATACAACATCATTGCCGATTCATCTCTAGTTATAAGTCCAATCGGTGGGAATCGGGTTCATCATTGATTAAGGTAAGGAGTCTCTTCATAGTCCATTCGATATCGCTACTCGGTTATTGTGTTAATTGGATTGAAAGTTTGACTAATCGATTATTATAAGGACTAGATCGTTCGTTCTTATCTACTCGTTGACCCTTCGGAAGTAGTGGTAAGCCGAAACCTTTTCCTTAGACAATCGTTTTCTATCATCGTAATATCGTTTTGAGTAAGACTTTTCCAATGGAGGCAAGTGGTAGCGATTTGAAAAGAAAATCGATAGGAGAGCAAAAAGGGAGTGGATTTGTGATTCCTACTCCTAAGTTCAAGCGTAGGGCGGTATCGGCGATTCGGGATTTTCACCGGGTTGTGGACCATCATCCGGTGAGAATAGGCAAATCGTGGTCGTTTACGATACTAAGGGTAAGCATTTTAGATCGTCTGATTTAGTTTTGGATTAATAAAATCTCGTTTGTTGGTTAATCGAGTGTAATGGTGATTTAGGTGCCGACGGTCAAGAAGGGTTAGTCCTCACTGTAATCAGGTGTGTAATCTCACACCGAAATTCTGTAGATTCGTGATTCACTACAATGATTGTATGAATAGATCGTTGTCATTTACAAGTCTAAAAAAACGTAAAATAGCATAAAACGAGTAGTTGGCTTAAACGACGTTAATTCTAAGATCTGTCAAAATCGGTGTTAATCGGTACAAATTACCAAAATGCCCCTATGGGCCGATTTACCAAAATGCCCCTATGGGCCGATTTACCAAAATGCCCCTACGGACCAATTTGCTAGAATGCCTTAGTGGGCCGAATTTCCAAAGAACTATAATGGGTCGATTCACTTTAATAAATTACTTGATTAATGGTTGATATTTATATGTGGATGTTTTATGTTATATTATTATGTACGTAGCATTTTTACATATTGCATGGGATGGGAAAATTTTATGGAGAACAGTGTAGCCTTGTGGCATTGCCACAATTTGTATATTATTGTGCTTAAATATAATTTCAGTGGCTTGACCATAAAAATACTATATGATAGCAGTTTGACTGCAAATTTTGGTGTGAGCGGCGGGGTGGGTTGACTTGATCCCCACAGGTGTGATTAGCTGGTCGGGGGTGTGATGGATGGATGGGTTGGGTTGCATACATATACTTCATTTTAATTATTACTATGTAAATGGGCTTAGGCCCAAGATTATGCTATGCGGGTTCAGGCCCAATGGATGACGGTAAGGGGATTATACACTGAGTTCTTGTGACTCACCCCTTCTTTCTTAACCCTTGTAGGTAATGCTCCGTAATGAGGACTTGGGCCCATGGATGACTCGGTGGAGGCCATACTTTGGAAATAATATTTTCAAATATTAGTAAACTACTTTCCTGCTTTATTTCACTATTTTTACTATTTTGGGTTTTAAGTTGTAATAAGGCCTCTGGAATATTTTTATTTTGCTTTTTGTTTAGTCGTACTTATTATCTTGCTTGAATTGTTTTAAAATGGGGATTTTTCTAAAATCATAAATAACGGTTTCCAAAATTGATTAACAAATGGTTTTCATAATAAATATGCACTAATAATTTAACTCGGATTCTATTTCAATTTATCAACGTCATTTCTCAAAAGTCTAAGAATCACATGTTCTTTATATGTTTTCTTCATGTAACATGTCAGATCTGGTCATACCGCATGGGCCGGGTTTGGGGTGTTACATAAAATGTGATAGACGAATTAATAGTAGTATGGCCACATTAATTCGGTTATTTATTAGTGAAAATTGCTATGTCTAGATACGCATTCGGTTATAAAATAAGATGATTTGGTTTGATCACATGATTATGTTATAAGCATGTTTCGTTGGTTATATGATTAATTATTAAGTGATTTAATAAGCATGTTTATATTAGGCTAGTAATAGGTAAGACCAATAAATATATGCCTATGATGTCATTGGTTGTGAATTGATCATTCTATTAAGGATAAGAAATGGTATAATTTAACTTATGATTGAATGGCAAAATTTGTACCATTTATGTGGTTAACCTTGTTGGCCGAATAGACAAGGAATAAATTTAGAAAGAATGTGTAATTTTGGCATGATGCATAGCTCTTGAAAAATTTGGTATGTTTGATTCAGAAAATGTATTTAGGAAATGACTAATATTAGTCAAATGAGTAGTGCATGAATTGGGTATAGTTTTATATGGTAACTTGCTAGCCGAATAGAGGATAGAATGAATGGCAATATGTGCACATGATCATGCTTGAATGATTTATTTCGATGTGGTTAAATGCGCATAAGATTTTAATGTTTAATGAAATATGCTTGATCATAATATGGAGTTTTTAATGCCGCATTTTCTTATGGACATTAAGCCGTGTATAAGCATGTACAGAACTATGAAGTAAAGTGTTTAATTTATGTTAGGTATTCGAATACTATTAAGGTGATGTGCATATGATTCAAGTTATGTGTTTTGTAAAGCATGTATATATTGTATAGCTTTGAGGCATGTTTATTTGTTTGAAAATATGATTATATACATGGTATGGATTCGGGTAAATTTTGAGGTATGATTCGTATTTGTAATATGAGTAATAATGTATGTTTAATATTTAATTAGCTATATGCGTTATATATATGAATATGACTTGTGTGAATGTTCGAATCTGCACTTGTGTTCGGTAATACCTCGTGACCCTAATTCGGCGACGGATATGGGTTAGGGGTGTTACAATAACTTTGATTGTACTTAAGAAAAATAATTCCTTTTATATAATTTCACGAATATTTATCTACACTATTTTAGGCTAAATTAGAGGTATATGCAAAAAAAAAAAAATAATTGGCCTTTTAGGCTATTTTTTTTAAATTAGGGAAATGGACCGATTTTCAAGAAAGAGTGAGTGAAAGCATGTCCAACTGGGCGCACTTTTTGCACAGGTGGTAGGAAGGCGCGCCTAGCTAGATGCGCTTTCACGCTAATTTTGATAGGGATAGAATTTTTTAATTTTGTTAGGGTTAGGATTAGGGTTTTATAACACTCTAATCCTCAACGGTCGGCTGAGGTGTTACACGAAAAGTAGACTTATACATCATTTCAAGGAACAATAATTACAATGGTGTGTTAACTTGGAAAAGTTTCAAAAACAAAAGTTTCCAACTTGGTATATGCCATGTTGTATATGCAATTGAGTTTTAAACTTTCAGTTGAAAATCTTTTCCTTTGTAAATACAATATTACTAGCAATTGTCATAACATATAAAATAGTTTGGCGTATATAAGCAAAAAATACCTCACGAAGCATAATTCATAAAATTTATCAAATTCTTAAAGGGTTTCATTCAAATAAAACTATAGTTAAATAAAATATACTTTATTACAGATTCAGATTCAAATTAGAGTTACATGCCACCACCATAGAATATATTCATGTTACAAAACAAATACAGACGGAGCTCATGACAGAGGTCGCTCTTTTTGGTTGAGTCCCTTCAACAACCTACGACGGAGTACCACCTAGAAGAGGGGAAAAGAAAAGAGGGGTAAGTTCATAAGAACTTAGTGAGCTTCAGAAAAGAAAAGACTCAACTCTTTTGATGAAATACAAAAGCAAGAATAATACTACAACTGTAAACTCATGTACATAGACTAATACACCGACTCTACACGCCGAGACATTTGGGAAGACACTCACATATCATTGGTGAATACTTAACCATGGCGGGTAACATTTCAAAGCTGACTCTAATAGTGAAACTTTATAGGTAGAATTGAGGGGTTGGGTATAGAGGTGCCTCAAAAAACATACCTGCGAGAGGTGTAGATATAGGGTGCTGCGGTGGTGCATAGTGTGGTGCTTCTGAAAAACACAGGGTTAGTGAAATAGACATGAATAAGTGGAGTGAACTGACTGGGATGTGGCGTAGACATCGATGGTGCTTGTTGGGTCAAAGTCAGGGATGAACCCGTTGCGGCACCTCCTCCGGACCTACGTTGCTAGGGCAATCATCGTCACCTGTTTTGACAAAGTTGCCTATTCCTCACCTCCACCAATAGCAGATATGGCTTGCCTGCGACTCTGAAACATGGCATGTACTCCAAATAGGTCGTCGTGTCTGATGAGAAAAAGGGTTCATGGATGGGTAAGAATTCGATGTACTCATTGTGGTAATCTTACCAATTCTCTTCGGTCTTCCCCCGCAAATCCAACCTGTGCAGTGCTTTCATGTCTCGCAGTGGAGTTGGAATTTTTTTCCTCCACCCGAACTGTCGCATCATTCGACCCGATTCGTGCATCTCCACCATCGCTTACACTATCAATGTCAACTTAGCGCTCCACATGCTCCGAATGGCCAAAAATTTCGGGTGGATGCATTCTATGATATCCGAATCAGCATATGGCATTCATTCAAATAGCAATGCACAATTGTAAATTCTATTATGTACGGAATTTTAAATTACAAATCATTGCGTAATTGTTATAGGTTTAAAAAAACAATAATTAGCCTCGGCTTTCGAGCATTGATCTAATAGTAGTCAGATTTCTTCGAGTTGCTCCGGTAGTCCCACGTCCATGACTACAACAGGAGCAAGTAACCATTGATTGACATCTTATCCGGTTCTGTCGCCCGACATGACTCCCGGTACAACGTGGCCAACACAGCTGATCCCCAACTCAGTCATTAGCATTTTTTGAAGTCGACTAGGTGTAATAGCCACCTTATATGTATCAAATTTTGAGATTTATCGGGCATTAGAATTTCCCCGATTAACCTCAAGATGAATGCTCGGGCGTATTATTCTTTGACAACGTCGGGTGCGTTCGGAGGAAGATATTTGAAATTGGTTTCCAACTACTTCATATCTATCCAACAACCTTGAAACTTATTTGGCACCTTCCCCAAAAATGTCTTGCAAAGGTCCTCTTGACCGGGAATGACTACTAACCCCGTAACGGCTGACTCATCCACTGGTAAATCGAGTTGTAAAGCTACGTCCTCGAGTGTGATTGTACACTCACTGCATGGAAGATGGAAAATGGGTGTCTTGGGACTCTATCTGTCCACCAATGCCCTGATGAGTGTAGGATCGAGTTTGTAGCCCCCGAGCATACGAGACGCATGCAAGAATCCCTCGTCTTGCAAGTAACCACCAATTTCGGTGTTTGGGCTCTTTCATAAGTTATGTATGAACCCCTCCAAAACACGATCATCTTCCTATTTATATCGAAAAAATAAATTAATTTAAAATATTTTAAAAAATAAATAAATTCAAATTTAACTTAATTGAAAATAACGAAATTTAAAATTTCGTCTTACCATCATTGCTTCAGCGGCGAAAATGTGCTTGTCGTCGAAACAAATCAGAAAGCTTGTCATTTGTTGAAAATTTAATTGAAATGAATAATATATGAAATAATTAAATAAAACTATAATATTTTTAAACAAGTGTATCGGAAAATTTAGAACAAAACTTGAGAAATTTGAGAGAATTGAGAGAGTTGGATTTGAGTGAAAAGAATGAAAAATGACCTGGTATTTATAGGAAACAAAAAAATTACCGTTGACCCTTAAAAAATTTAACCATTGCCAACATTCAAAAAGCCATTAAGGAAATGATCGTTGGAGGAAAGTGCGTTCAGTTGGGCTCACTTTGTGCACAGTTGGTAGGAAAGTGTGTCCAAGTCTCCAAAAACGGCCTAAAAAGCCAATTTAAAAAAAAAAACAGCATAAATGCCTAATTTAGCCACTATTATATATTTAATATTTTAAAAATTATTTTTTCCCAAAAAAGGAAACAGCGTCTCCCAAAATTTCAAGTATGATTTGCGTGGTATTGTTGAAGAAAAGCAGTTTTTGAGGATTGAATAAGAAAACTTTATCCATAATGCTATTTTGACACAAGGTAATTATATTTTCAGTGCTACTGGTATGCACTGATACTAGTATGTTTTAGTGTACTTTGCAAAGAAGTATAAGTTTATTCTGATTGGAAAAATTATCCAAATATAATCAATCTTAATTTACTTAATTAAGTTTAATTGTTAATTTCGTTCATTAGAGAATATAAATTTATAGATATAAATTTATGTTTAATTAATTTGAAAGTGGTAAATATTTATTTTGAATATTATTTGGATGAGTTAGTTGAAAAATGCTTTAATTTAATAAAAATTGAAGTAAGGACCAAATTGTAAAATTTATAAATTTTAAAATTCCAAGGGTTTGAGTAGTGAAATCTGAAACATTGATGTAGTAACTAAATTATATGATTATGAAATATGAAATTTTGGTAAGTTGAGCATAACATAATAAAGTTTGAAATTATAGGGGTTAAATTGTAAAGATTTCAAAACTTGAGTTTTAGGACTAATTTAATTATTTGAGAATTTACAATTCTAAAAAAAAATAGAATAAGAAAGTTTAATTTTTCAAAAATCATGGACTAATTTTTGGAAATTTTGACAATTTTAGTTCTAACGACTAAATTATAAAATTTGGAAATATTAGAAAATGGATTGTTTTGCAAAACTTTATAAAACGAGGTTTAGGATTGAACTGTAGAATAAGAAAATCTATTTTTGAGGAATTAAATTGTAGAATAGTAGAAATTTGAATTTCAAGTACTAAATCATAAAAATATAAAATTAGGATATAAAGGACTATTTTCTTCGACAGTGAACAGAGCTTCCCATTTTTGTTTCTTCGACAATGAAGACAGTGAACAAAGTCTTACCAGTTTGGAAAATGAAAAAAAAATGGTAAGACATTTTCCTTAAAATAGTATCGATTTTACCTCTTTTTTTTTTTTTTGGAGAATGATTTCCTTTGGTAATTCATTTTTCACCAAACAAACATCGTAAAACAACAGAGAACATTTTACATGCAAACAAACGGACCATAATTGTAAATATAAATTTATTTGTTTCAATTTATTTAAAAAAGTTGTTTTAAAATTATCAATATTTTAAATTAAACAAGTTTCTAATATATATAAAAATTAAATTTTAAAAATTATTTAAATTATAGTTTTTTAAATAATGTAAACCTTAAAAAAATTAATCTACAATGTTAACAAATAAATATTTTTAAACTTAAACTTAAAAATAATAATCATTTTTACAAAATTATTTAACATAATACTATGGGTTCGATTAACATAGGTATTATTATTAGTGCAAGAGGACTACGGTTAAAGTACGCTGAAGCACATTATCCTCCTATTTATGAGTTGGAAATGAATTATGAGTAGTTCTAGACATTGTATAAAAAAAGAAGATATAATAATAAAAACTATAATAAAATTAATGTTAAAAAATTTTACAATATGTAATAATTAAGAGTATAATGTTAATGTTTTATAATCAATCAGGTTTATATAGTAATGCAATTTCCTAAAAACTTCCATACCGTCCAATTTATGCTTATTTTCATGATTAAGATGCAATCTAATTTTTTGACCCGCTTTTAATATTTAAACCCTTTTAAAACGAATATGCATTTATAAGTTATAACGATCATTATTATATATATATATATTATTATTTAATCTTTTTTATCAATATTTTAGCTGCCATTTTTTTTAAATTTCAAAACTCTATTTTATGTAAATATATTATATTTAAAAATATAAATTAAATAAATATTTTGACATGATAAACCCGTACATAATACGGGTATGAAACTAGTTTTAAAATGTAAAAAAAGGAATTCTTCTCATAAAATAAAGGTAAGAGTCGTTGGAGATTAAAACTAAAACAAACATCAACAAAAAATTTGATATAAATCTGTTTGCATTCTTTCGGTAGTTGAATCCATGTGAACTACTTAAGAATAATTTTTAAAAAAATTCTTAAGAATATTACTTAAAATAGGCTAGTGGAGTATTAACGACGAGTGCCGTTTGTGCTTAGATATGATTTGTGGATCAGATAGAGACAGTGAGAGTGACAGTCAAAATACTCGATCAAATGTAGAAATTTGGAGAATGCAATTTAAGAGAAAGGAAAAAGGGAGGCAATTGTGGAGTCATCTTTCAATGATTGCATTCAATTCGAGAATTTGATGGCCGGTAGGGTTCAGTCTCAGTTTGTTCTAAAGCTTTTTGTCAAATCATTTTTTTTATGTACGAAAAGTCACGGTAGGAGTTTGTCAAATGTCAAGCACATCCTGCGCATGCCTCCTAAACATATACACACTGCTGTCCACAAACGAGGCTCGGCGAATGTAGACTCTTCCGTAGAGGAGATGGAAGAATAAAATAAGTCGGAGAAAAGAAAATAAATAGGCAAGTATAATTATTTTCTATTGATGTGTTTAATAGGACAGATAAAAAGTAAAAAAGAAAATATATAATTATTTTTCATGTTTTATTCTTGCTTTTCAAGATTCTTTCCTGATTGATCAAAGCATGACACTCATCATATAACATTGATTTGGCATCTCAAACCATGAGATTATTTACATGATTGTTATTTAAGAATTTATTTCCTAACATACACTTCAATGTTATTATTAATATTTTTATATAATTCAATTTATGAGATTAATAAAAATAGGGGATGATTAGCAAGGGCGATTCACAACGAATGTAGTGTGGAGAGTCATTGCCATGAAGGGGGTTCACACTGAGAGAGGTGCATTGTTGACAAGAAGGTAGTTTGATAGGACTTAGGCAAGACAAGGTTAAATGTTTTTTCCTCCCTTTTTCGTTTGGGGGAGGTAATTATAAGGGAAAAAGAGGCTAGTCATTGACCCCTATTCATTGAGCCTAGGCATCATTGTAGTGTGGTGAGTGCTAGCCTAGGGTATTGTTGAACTTGACATGAAAAGACCAGATGGGGGAGCTATTAGATGTGATATTGGGTTGATGAGTGCCTGAAAGAGGTATTCCCAATATATCTTTTTCGGATTGTGTGGGTTCTAAGAAGATGGTGTTTGGGCTAGGGTGTGAAGAGGTTTCAAGTGTGAAGCTTCCTAGACACGGTTTGTAAGGGTAGGGCATTGTGGGGTGGCAATTGCGTGATCCAAGTCGGGTCGTTTAAATTGGATCTCTTGAGTTTGAGCTTTTTTTAGTGAGCTTTTCATACTTTAATCTGAGTTGAATATGAGGGTATAACAAATTGTTCCCCCATAGGTCAAAGCCGGTTATAAAGTGATCTGTCTTGAGGCATTGTCTGTTTTGGCGGTACGGGTTTCTTGTTAATTAAAGTGATATTTGTTTGGATGTGTAATCATTTCTTCCCCGATTTTTGCGCCTATTGTGCTATTTTTGGACAAGTGGAAATTCATGATAAGTACAATTGGCAAGGTGTCGCTCCTTCCAGTCATCTTTTCTGCTTGGCGTATTAATTCATTTTCTCTCCTAATATTTTATTATTTAGAACATTCTTAATTGAGTGTTTCTTTTGCTATCTTTCATATTTCACAATGATTCTCCAATATTAACTTTGTTCGTTTGTCCCCTTTTTCTTTCAAATGGCCAATAACTCTTTAATCAAAGATGTGGTGGAAGGTGACTGTAACGACCCGAAAGTCAGTAGTGTCGGAAAGTATGGTTTTAGGACTCTGCTTCTGTAAATCAGACTCGTAAATTCTTTTATTAAATATTTACGTAGTTATATTAGAAGTGAATTGAATTTCGGATAGGTAATTTCATCAAAATAGTGTTTAATTAGAGTACAGGGATTAAATCATAAAAGTGCCAAAAATTCAATTCTTAAGGAATCTTTAATTAAAACTCATGTAAGGGATTTACAAGGTAAATATACCTCAATAAGTATATAGTGATCAGTTGGTAAGTGATATATATATGTATAATGTTATAAATTTTATTAAAATAATGTTAATTAATAAATTATATACTAAAACTTAAAACATTTAGTCGATTGAAAGAGAACCATTTTTCTCTTCCAATTTCAAAGCTTCGAACTAGGGGGACAAGAGCTCAACGCACAGCTAGGTTTTTCTAAGATTTCAAGCCCTAATTTGGTTAGTTCAATTTAGTTATTTTCTTGTAATTTTTATGTTTTTGGAATCCCGGTACTTCGAGCTAGCAGACTCATATCATATTTTAGTATTGTTAAAATTTGAGAAATAGTTGAATAGTTGAAGTTTTAGGGATTCATTTGATAGATTTTAAATTTAGAATTGAAAAAGGACTAAATTGTAAAGTCAATTGATGATTTTGTGCAATAGGGACCAAAATATGAAAATTTCAAAATTTTGGGATAGAAATGAGAAATATGGAGTTAAATTAGGCTTTGAGTGAAATTGGTATAAAATTTTGGGGTTAAATTTGGAAGTTATGTTAGTCCTGGTTTTAGGGACTAAATTGAATAAAATGATAAATTTGCATAATTTAGCAATTGAATGTGAAAATGGTTGTAAATTGATAATTTGATGTGTTTTTTTAATCTGTAGCTAACGTCGATCCCGATTCCTCAAAAAAGAAAGGAAAAGACAAAGTCGTTGACGAATAGCTTGGAGTTTACGGTTTGTGTTTCTATAATCTTAACTCTACGTAAATTGTTACATTTTGAACTATTTGTGTATGGTAAGAATATTAGGTGAGTCATTTGTGATAATGTAATGAATTGAGCGGAATTGGATTGGTTGATATATTTGAGGACTATATATGAAAAATGTGTATATTTATACAAATGTGAAATTGAGTATGTATGTGACGATCTATTATTGCTATATATTGATTAAATGTAATTATGATTAAATTAATTGTGGATTGAGATGATTGTTAAACATAATGAAACATATAATGGAAACCCTATTAACTATTCTGGTAAAGTCAGATATAATTGGCATGTCATAGGATAGGAAGAGTTCAGGGTTACTTCGACTACGAGTCGATGAGGCATTGGGTGCCAACTTGTTTTGGTTTAACCGATGAGACATTGGGTATCAACTTAATTATAGTGTTGGGCACAACTATTTACTTCGGATTTATCCGATGAGGCATTTGATTCCAAACAGGTATGTTGGTTGGATCCTTGTATCAGTTAGAGTTCGACTCGTGTTAATAAGGAAATAAATAATGAAATGAATTATATGATTTTGATATGGCAAAAGGAATGAGAATTGCAATTGCAATTGCAATTGGGGAAATGAAATGAAAGTTTGCGGATTGAATTGGGAACACTTATATGTTATGTTCAATAAAAATATGAAATTGGAATTTGAGATAAATATGCCTTATATGAATTGTATGATCATTAACTTGTGAAATGTGATAGATGTATGTTAATATTGGAGAAATGAGATGGTATTGAATTTATGATTATGTGAAATGGCATATTGAACTTGATTAATTTCATATCATTTTTCATTCTAATTTATGCACCTTTATGAATTATGTTGATTTATTTCTCCGGATTATAGAAATACTACTGAGTCATAATTAGCGTACAGTTTTTTTTTCGTGCATAGGTTAGGTACTTAAAGACTTGATTTTCGTTCTAGCATCCAGCGACAATCCCGAACTCAAGTGTTGGTGATGTATTTCATTTTGGGTCTTGGCATGTACCTAATAAGTCTTATGGTTATATGATGTCCATTTTGGGTTATATTGGCATTTTGTGAATCATATGTAAATATTTGTGTGTGTGATGGTAAAGATCATGGTAATGATAACTTGTTAAGTAGTTGATGAGCATGTTATTTGATTATAAGGTACTTAGTTGATATACTAGGATATAAGTATGGAAAGATGATGCTTATGTTATGCCATGTTTGAAATTATTTGATAATTCTTGCACCCAAGTTATAAGGCTAATATGGAATCAATTGAAAGATGGTTTGAATGGTTGGATGATTGCATGTTAGGTTCAATGTTTTGAGGTGCCAATTGTGGTATATTGGTTAGCTAATTAAGTTGATTTTTACAGTGATGTTTTTGACATGTTAGAAATGAATAGGAAGGTCATTAGTTGATGATTTTTATGTTATAATTGTGTTTATAAGGTACCATTTGGGTTTAGGTGTTTTTGGCATGAAATGGACATTTTAAAGATGAGATTTTACCATTTTTGGACTTAGGTATCGATATTTTGGCATTTGTTATTGATACTTGACCATATGAACAATTTTGAAACAAATAGAATGCCAAAATGGTATCGATATTTATATAAGTATCGATACTTTTTCATAAACTATCGATACCAGTTGATAAATATCGATACCTTTGATTTGCAAAGAAAATAAAATCGTAATTTGGTATCAATTTTTAAAAAGGTATTGATACGGTATCAATACTAACTATGAACTTTTCATATTAGCTTTAAAACTTTGAAATTTTACAATCTAATCCCATTTTCTTTCTAGATTTTCATAATTAGGTCCTTATTGATCTCAATTTAATATGTATGTATTGTATGTGATTTGTAATAATTATAAATTGTATTTAAATTTGAATGTTCTTGATGTTGATTACTTTTGCAACGAATGTGACATTTCGTTATTCAGATCTGGTGATCGAGTCGAGTAAAGGGTGTTTCAGTGATGAATTAGAGCGTACGATGACATCAAAAGAGATGGTGGCCATGATGCTATATTGGTGTTTCTAGTTAATCCATTACAAGTATGAGTTCACCATTTCGTTGGGTGTCTACTGTATGAGTGAGGTGACAACCAATGGTAGATTTTTTTTCATTCAATGTACTTATTTGAAGCGAGTTTTCATCTACCTCTCCATCGTTGGATACTAATATTTTGTAGGTTTATCACGTCATGTTTGGGAAACTATCGAGGACATCTTTTAAATGTGTTATATTTTCTTAATTATATAAAGATGCGAGAGAATCCTTTAATTTATAATTTTAAAAACTTATTTTCCTTGGCTTTCATTGATTCTCTTAGTATAAGGGAGTTTTATTTTTAAGAGATAAGGAGATGTCATCTATTTATCAATTTCCTCGATATATTACCTTTTTCCCTCAAAAGTATGTCATGATAAGCAATAAGCTAGTGGACTTTCCTTCTTCTTCTTTTTTAGAGTGGACCATTTTGGTTCTTGCTAGCTCACCCTTCCTTTGGTGGAGACTTCATCGTAGTGGTAGCATTGTTGCCTTTGGTAAGGGAAGGCTGTTGTTAAGAACATGTAGACACTATCCAAATTTTTGATGTTCTGCTTTAGGGAATGGAGCACAAATGAAGCCACTCCAAATGAAACATTAGAAATTATAAGTATATCTACTGTAGTTGTTCCTCTGTTGGCACATCCACAATGGCCTTGTGACGGTGAGGATTACTTGGCAAGGTTGATTTTAGGTAGAAAGGAAGAACCTACAAGCTTTGTATCCTATTATGCACACAAACATCTATGAATGGAGGCCATGGTGGCAAGGGTTAGCATAGGCTAGATTGTTGATCGAAAATGCAATAAAGTTGCGATAGATACATGTAACGATGGTTTGTAACTCTATTGTTTTTTATTTATGAGCCTTTAATTGGTATTTTTAATTTAGTTATCTTTTTGTAGAGAGTATAGGTTCATTCACTAGGCCATGTGCAATAGTGGTGATAAAACCTGTGAGGGAAATTGTTGTTGATTCTTTTAGTGCATTTCATCACTAGAGTTGGAGTTGGAGGAAATGACAAGTCAAATTGTGTAACACCCCTTACCCGGGTTCTACGCCGGAACCGAGCTCGAGACGTTACCGTGCTAACACCTCACAGTCGCCACTTAGGCTAATCGTGACTACTCTCTTTAGTCACCTCAATCACCTCATTCTCGACTTACGAGGCCTCACTCATACACATGATGGCTCTCGAGACTAATCTGGAACTTTTACTATTCTTAAAATTTTTCTTCAAATACAGGGCTCACACGCCCGTTTAGAACGAGACACGCCCGTGTGTAGACACAAACGCCCATGTTCAACAACCGTGCTTAAAAACCCAAGCATTCTGCCAAATGCCCCACGGTTAAGACACACGCCCATGCGGTTTGGGAACACGCCCGTGTACTCTATTACATGCCCGTGCCTTCAACCTGTGGTCGACACTGACTAATCACATACAGTCTTGACACGCCCGTGGGCCTAAACCGTGTGCTATACCTTGATATAGTGACTTATTCAACACGGCCTAGGCACACGCCCGTGTGCTGGCCGTGCGTATCACACGACTTGAACAAACGGCCATGTGATCAGCCCGTGGTCTATTCTGACTTAAAGCACTAAGGTGCAGGGTGCACACGGCCTAGACACACGCCCGTGTGTCTATCCGTGTGGGCACTTAGAAGCTATCTTACCAAGCTTTTTACTACTCTTGTTTGCATACATTCATATACTACTTCAAAACATTCTCAATCATCCATTAGAACACATGAATTAATACATTTAATCCTTAAAGAGTTAAGGTTTTCATCCCATACACTAGGGAGAACTTTATCAAATACATTTACAACCAACTCTAGGTTCTCTTAGGCCAATACAATTTGGCTACATCAATTAGGACTTAATCAACCTTAAAATAATCCCTATACATGCCATGACTCATAAGGACTTGATACCTCATACCAAGTGTCTATTCGATAGTGTGAAAGCATCTCCGGCGGTCTCCAACCCGAGCAAGTTAATATAACCTATAAGAGATGAGAAAAGTAAAGGAGTAAGCAATAATGCTTAGTAAGCTCATCTGCAATAAGTGTCAACATTGATATTCATTGTATACTTAGTCACATAGTATTATGAAGAGTTTCTCTCATAAACTCATTGTTACTTACTCATCTATTCTTGAAACTTACTCATTCAACCTCTTACCACATTCTTACCATGTCACAAGCCAATTGCTCGTTTAATTAGCATACATTCCTGCATTGATCACCACATGATCATATAAAACAACACATCAAGCATTTTCAATAAGTCGCTCGTACTACTAATATCTCGGTGGTTACGCACTTAGCCCACCATTGAATCTCTTACAGGGTGGTATCGCACACAGCCCACCAATCATTTATACCTAAGGTGATTTCGCACTTAGCTCACCAATCATTTATACCTAAGGTGATTTCGCACTTAGCTCACCATTCACTTATATCTATGGTGATTTCGCACTTAGCTCACTGGATCATTTATAAGCGATGGTATCGCATACATAGCCCATCAATTAATAATCAATCGGTGGTAACGCATTACACCCACCAATAAATAATACAATTGATGGTATCGCACTGACCCCATCACCACCATCAATAAGGTGATATCGCATATAGCTCATCGTTATTTACATTCATGGATAATAATCCACAAGTATATCTCTATTTCAAATGTTCATTCGAGAACATTCTCACATGTTTCTATTCTTACTTAACTTTCTACGATACTCATTCTCATTCACACAGTGCATCAACTACACAAACACCACTAGGGGTTCATCATATAATGAATTCATCTCAATTCAGTTCTACACATACTTGTGTTACTCATGGTACAACCACATACATTAAATCATGCGAATCGTTAAATAACTCTCTTGAGTCTCATGCACATAGTTCTCATCGTCATCTTACCCCAATTGGGTCTTACATACATTAACATATCGATGCCATGTCCCTGACATGGTCTTTTACTAATTCTTACCCCGAGTCCATATTCCAATACGGTCTTACTCGAGACTTTAACCATCGTCCAATCATGCTATACACCTTTCCCATTAATCTAAATTCAATTCCATTCACATCTCATCAAGAGACATTTCATACATTCATATGATAATATACATTCCATACAACATTGGAATGCTAAATAAGCTCATACGTAATTGCAACGTTTGCACATGAACTTACCTCGATGTCGAAAGAGCCGAAAAGGACTTTTTGCCCACATTTCTCTTTTCATCCGTTCTAGGTCCGAAACTCATTTTCTTTGATCTAGAACAATGAAATTTACTGATTTAATCTCTTATAAATCATGATATACCATAATCTAAACTTTAGGCAAAAATGACTATTTTGCCCCTACACTTTGGCAAAATTACCATTTTGCCCCTAGGCTCGTAAATAAATTTTCATCACATTTTATTGTTAAACAAGTCTAGCTGAACATTTTATCCTCTTAAAACTATCCACAATTCCATCTATTTCATGCCTTTATGAACAATTTACAACTTTTGCATTTTAGTCTCAAATAGTTGTTTTCATGAAAACATCTTTCACAAAAGTTGTTTCTCATCATTCTATCATTAATTTTCTTCCATAAAACTCATCAAACAACATGAAATCTATCATGGAAAGTCCCTAGACTTTCAACCATTTTGGAAACTAGTCCCCTCTTTAAAAAGCTTAAGCTTTGGGGACTCCAAAAGTACAATTTTTATCAAGAAAGATCATCAAAATCACTTACTTGTGAGGAGAATTGCTTGCTGAAATTTTAAGCTTCAAAAACCCCTCCCATGGCTGCTATTTTCGGTGGAAGGAGAGAAGAAATAAAAAAAGATGATAGCTTTTGCTTATTTCCTCTTTTTTTTATTCATTTATCAACTAATATCACCAACTTTTGACCAAAATTTAATGCTCTTGTCCCCTTAACTTTCTATGGCCGGCCAACACATTTAACAAGGCCAAATTGCACATTTGGGACCTCCAATTAATATTCTATAACTATTTGGCACCTCTAGCAATTAAAATAGAATTTCGCACTTTATGCGATTTAGTCCTTTTTCACAATTTAGCTAGAATTCGCTAAAATTAAGGCACCAAAATTTCCATGCATCCTTATAAACATGTTATATCACATAACATATCATGAAAATAATACCTCGAATTAGTGATTCTGAGATCACTGTTCCGACTAGCCCCTAAATCGGGCTGTTACAAATATCCCCCCTTAGGGATTTTCGTCCTCGAAAATCTTATCAGAAGGAGTTACTACTAACACTCTTAAAATGTTTCCATCAACTCTTCAAAATCACGAATTCACTTATCCTCAAGTTTCTCTTGACACGACTCTTAAGCTGTGATACACAAGGTCGAGCATAACTTGAGACCTCGGTTATTCTTTCTCTAAGGTATATACTCAGAAATCCACCAATTTGGAACTCTATATATGTCTAAGTGATCGTTCAGATCTTTACTGGTTGACTTAGCACTATTCAAATGACATTTCCCTTTCTCATTAAAGCATTTACCGACTATAGAAATCTTGACTTGTACGTTTTGAAAACTCAGCTTTTAGTGGTCAACTACTCCTGACCATAATCTCAATCATACTGCAAAATGTACTCTATTGTCAAAACATTTATCCACATAATTGTACTTCCTTATTCTTGCTTTATTAGATATGCTGCTACTAAATCTCATACCAAAGCTCTGTATAAGTTCTGGATTCATCATCAACAACGGAAAACTTATACAACATGTATTTACCATCTCAAATAAACTTATTCGGAGCTTATTTAAAATACCATTTACTATATCTCTTCTGAACCCTTTTTGTTCTGAAAAGAAGACTCACTCTAGTCATTAACCTTGCTGAAACTAAGATGTTACCAACTAGGGTCAACCGAGTAACTAACTCACATTGCTTAACATGGATCTTTTCATAACATCTAACTCACAACACAGACACAAAAATGATTGTCTCTGGATCACCAACCTGTCAACTCTTTCTCTTGATTCAGACTGATCTCAATACTAGAACTTTCAAATAAACAGTTCTTTCAATAGCTTACAACTCAACTATCATGGTTTGAACATTTCGATGAGCATATCTTTATATTATGCTCCCTACTCACGCATAATACACGTAATTTTATTCTCTTTCTTGATTCATGCGTGAATATACACGTAACTTGAATCATATCTCAATACCTTAATCTACTCTTTTCTCCAAAGCGAGAACATATTTTAAGCACACTCTCATCCGAGTTTCTCTTGCTATGCCAATCTAGAACCTTTACGATCGTCATATCTCACGATAGTAGGGACATCTCGATCGAATTCGTTAACTCTATTCGGCACACGAAAACCCATCACACAATGTGAAACTTGTGATTTCACCTCTTATACACGAATCATCACCAATTTCCTCCTCAAGGTACCCAATTAAGGTTACGAGGAGATAAACGAAATGTCAATTTCAATTAACTAAATCGACAACCTTTTTTGTCCGATTTTTACTATCGCCCTAACATTCTCACACAATCACAATTTATGAAAAGAACAACTACATCATTCCCGAAGGGAAACATGTATTAGTACATAATACTAAAGGAGATCATTATAATCCCATCCATGGCATTAACTAACCATGCACAAAACCATGGGCTTGAGCCAACTTACTCATACTTGCCATTTATTTAGCACATATCGTGCCACACATCGTACTAGTTTCTTCGTGATTTATTCACGAATATATGCATTCACTCCTTCACATGACTTTAGTACTAATCTCATTTATACTTCTAGACTCATCTATTTGTCCCATTGATCACTAGGGATAATCAAAGACGCAAATTCATCGTCATTCATGTAGGCACGAAACCAATGCCACACCCCCGGGGTGGTCTTATATGGAGTCACCTCTAAATGCCAATGCCATATTCTAGATAAGGTCTTATATGGACTCATAACTTGGTACCGAGGCCCTGCCTCGAACATGATCTTATATAGGACCTTGTCTATCTCATATCTCGATGATAGCCTCATCATTTTAGTCCTCTAGGACTTCAACCTCATGTTCAACAATGATTTACTCTATTTAGTAGAGTATTATGCATCGATGTGATACAAAGCATTCTCAAAATGCTAACATAAATCTTGCATTAATCACATATAAACTTACTCAATTTAACTCTCATAACATCTCATCATAATTCAACAGTGGTAAGGGAGTGAGGTTGCAAAGTCCCTTAGCCTAACTCTCGTGACTACATACATATGATTTACTACTCATTGTCAATGAAATATCATCATAGTCACACAACTCGCCTCAGGCAAGTTTTCGTACTTACTCATGTTACAATGGTTTCTATCACCCATAATTTCGAACAGTGACTTCACTTACTCAATTTCCACCTTAATGTCTACTCAAGTACTCAACATTAAGCTCTAATTCCTCTTACTATTTCTTATTAATCTAGAGAATGTCTTACGGGTTTTGAGTACGTCGTTTACTTGATTTCCATAGTCCAACTATGGTCTTACTCGTATCACAACATCATAGCCCAGCTATTGCTTTACATGTCGTCATGATGCCATAGCCTTGCTATGGTCTTACACAAAATCTCATATCAACACCAATGCCATATCCCAGATACGGTCTTACATGGAAACTCATATCGATGTCGATGCCATATCCCAGATATGGTCTTACACAAAATCTTAAACCGAAGCCAGGTCCCAAACGTGGTCTCACACGGGATTACTATTTGATGCCAATGCCATATCCTAGATATGGTCTTATACGGGATCATGTATCGATGCCAATGCCATGCCCCAGACATGGTCTTATATGGGATCACATATACCGCCATGGTCCAACCATGGTCTTATTCATGATTTTATCATTGAACGACCGTACTCATCTCCTGCATTCTACTTAGTCAAACATTTCAGTTTTAACTTCCACACCATAATATGTGTGGCTTCATAACAGAGTCATAAAACAAAACATCATGCATTCTCTACTTTAACAGTCACATGTGAGATTTAACCATGTGGACATATTTATCATAAACAATGGCATCACAAATCTCAAATGCTTACTTGCTCTTACTGCTTCTCACATATATCATGGTACTTACTAGTCTCATGTTTGTAAGGTAAACAAGGTACTTATAACACTTGATCACATAGATTAGTATACTTTACTATAAAAAGCATAATCTCTGATTCATCATTCATAACAAGAATAATACTCATTTTCAACTTGATAATAACTTTGCTTACTCAACTTTCTTGCTATCTCACTTTAACCTTACTCATTTACCCGATGAATTTCTGCGAATAACCGAGGATACTAAATCTCTTCACATGAACTTGATGCCAAAGCCATATCCCAGATACGGTCTTACATGGAATATCTTATCTTGGTTTGGAGACCATGTCTTGACATGGACTTATACGAAGTCTTTCTTGTTCTCACCAATGCCATGCCTTGGCTTGGACTTACATGGGATCTCTTTCTCTTGATAGCTTTTCAATGCCAAGCTTGCCTTAGACTTACATGATATCTGTTCAATGCCAAGCTTGCCTTGGACTTACATGATAACTTGTTTAATGCCAAGCTTGCCTTGGACTTACATGATATATGTTCAATGCCAAGCTTGCCTTAGACTTACATGATAACTTGTTCAATGCCAAGCTTGCCTTGGACTTACATGATATCTCTGCTTGATTGCCGATGCCATGCCTTGGCTTGGTCTTATACAGACTTTCTAATCTCATGTGGTAGATCGAGTATCCTGGGAAATTCCATCTTCAATCGGGACATGCTCGTATTTAATCTCATTGATTTCTTTGTTTAACAAAACATTAAGCATTCCATGATAATAATGTACATTATACTAAGCAATTCAATGATAGAAATCATAAAGCTTAGAAATCACACAAACTTACTGAAATTAGCTCGGTTGGGAATCATCTCTGTCTTAACAAAACAATTTCGTTAGAGCCGGGAGACATCACACTATCATTATCCACATATGGCATGTATAGCTAGACTCTTACTAGTGCTAGGTTAGTCCGAGAACTGACTAAACCATGCTCTGATACAACTAAATGTAACACCCCTTACCCGAGTTCTACGCCGGAATCAGACTCGAGACGTTACCGTACTAAAACCTCATGGTCGCCACCTAGGCTAATCGTGACTACTCTCTTTAGTCACCTCAATCACCTTATTCTCGACTTACGAGGCCTCACTCATACACACGAGGGCTCTCGAGACTAATCCAGAACTTTTACGATTCTTAAAATTTTTCTTCAAATACAGGGCTCACACGCCCGTGTAGAACGAGACACACTCGTGTGTAGACACATACGCCCATGTTCAACAACCGTGCTTAAAAACCCAAGCATTCTGCCAAATGCCCCACGGTTAAGACACACACCCATGCAGTTTGGGAACATGCCCGTGTACTCTATTACATGCCCGTGCCTTCAACCCGTGGTCGACACTAACTAATCACACACGGTCTTGACACGCTCGTGGGCCTAAACCGTGTGCTATACCTTGATATAGTGACTTATTCAACACGGCCTAGGCACACGCCCGTGTACTGGCCGTGCGTATCACACGACTTGAACAAATGACCATGTGATCAGCCCGTGGTCTATTCTGACTTAAAGTACTAAGGTGCAGGGTGCACACGGCCTAGACACACGCCTGTGTGTCTATCCATGTGGGCACTTAGAAGCTATCTTACCAAGCTTTTTACTACTCTTGTTTGCATACATTCATATACTACTTCAAAACATTCTCAATCATCCATTAGAACACATGAATTAATACATTTAATCCTCAAAGAGTTAAGGTTTTCATCCCATACACTAGGGAGAACTTTATCAAATACATTTACAACCAACTCTAGGTTCTCTTAGGCCAATACAATTTGGCTACATCAATTAGGACTTAATCAACCTTAAAATAATCCCTATATATAACAGCCTGATTTAGGGCCTAGTCGGAATAGTGGTGCGAGACCATGAATCCGAGGTGAATTTATGAGTTTTTAAGGTTCATGCCATGTTTGCATGTTAGTGTGAAAGTTTCATGAAGTAATTTTGCTAAATTGAAGTTGAATGGTCAAAAAGGACCAGATTGCAAAAGTTGTAAAATGTGAGTTTCTAGAAGCATTTTGTATGAAATAGCTCTATAATAGCAATTATAAGTCCTTAAATAGCAATTTTCCCAAATCATAATTTTTGGACAAAAATGGACATGAGCTAGTAAGTGATGATATTTTTAAGAGAAGGGCATTTTGGTCATTTACCTATTAAATGATTAATAAAGGAAAAAGATGATAAAAATCATTCATCTTCTTCCTTGTGTGTGCCAAAATTTTGAAGAACCCATAGCTAGGGTTTGTTCATCTTTCAAGCTTGCTAGTAAGTTCATCTTAGCCCCGTTTTTGATATTCTTCGTATTTTTGAAGTCCCGGTAGCATGAGTAAGCTATTTTTAGCTATAAAGTGAGCTAAAGTTCATGTTCAAAAATCTACCCATGATTGATATGCATGTTAAATGATGTTTTATGGAATTTTATGAGAGTTTGATGTTAGATAAACATCTTTTTCTAAGTGAATTTCATGAAAGATGATAGTGTGGACCATTTTGTAATAGTTATGAAAATTGGTCATACATGTTAAAAATAGCAAGAATTGATGATTGTTATAGTAGAGAAAATGATTCAGCTAAGCATGAAGTCTAAGAAAGTTGAATGAAAATTATTTTACGAGCCTTGGGCAAAAGTGCAAATATGAGAAAGTTTAGGGGCAAAATAGTAATTTTGCCAAAGTATGATTTAAGAGTCAATTTAGTCAATGTGAGTATTAAATGATCTATTTATGACTATAGATCAAGAAAAACGAAGCTCGAGTCGAAACCGAGGCAAGAACAAGGTCGAGGACTAAATTGCATACCTAGCTACATTTTGTATATTGAGGTAAGTTTGTATGATTTCTAAGCTTTATGATTTATATCATTGAATTGCTTAGTATAATATACAATGTTATTATGAAATTATTTAACGTTAAGTTAAAGAATGAAATTAATGAGATCAAGTATGAGAAAGTCCGTATAAGACCAAGCCAAGGCATGGCATCGGCAATCAAGCAAGTTATCATGTAAGTCCAAGGACCCAAGCTTGGCATTGACAAGTTTATCATGTAAGTCCAAGGACCCAAGCTTGGCATTGACAAGTTTATCATGTAAGTCCAAGGACCCAAGCTTGGCATTGAACAAGTTATCATGTAAGTCCAAGGATCCAAGCTTGGCATTGAACATGTTATCAAGAGGAAGATTTCATATAAGTCCATGTCAAGACATGGCCTTGAAACCAAGATGAGATATCCCATGTAAGACCATATCCAAAATATGGCTTTAGCATCAAGTTCATGGTAAGAGATTTGGTATTCTCGATTATTCATAGGAATTAATCGGGCAAATGAGATAAGCTCACAAGAGATAACAAGAAAGTTTAGTAAGCAAAATCATTATCAAGTGGGGACAAATATTAGTCATATTATGATTGATAAAATAGAAATTACGAGTATTATGTTCAAGTATCTTTGATCAATGTGATCAAGTGATACAGGTACCTTGTTTACTTCACAAGTATGAGACTAGTAAGTATCATGAGATATGTAAGAATCAAGTATGAGCAAGTAAGCTTTATAGCTAAAATTATGATACCATTGTTTATGTCAAATGGGTTAATTTAAGCAAGTATGTTGTTATGTGCATTATCTGCAAACTTACTAAGCTAAATGCTTACGTCTTTTATTCTTTCTTTCCATGTAGTTCCGCCAAGCTAATCTCGTGGATCATTGTCATCGGAGCTCGGAGCACACTATCAATCGCTATTTTGGTATAGCCAAGTTGTTTACATTAAGTATGGCATGTATAGGAAACATTTCATTTTGAGTATATGTCTTAGAAAGGGGCAAAAGTATGGGCTGACAAGTTTATTATTCTTTTGTAAATGGCTAAGTGATTGGCCAAGTTGACTAAGTATGTATGTTATTAATATCAATAAAGCATGTTATATTGTTCATGAAAGATGTAATAATTGAGTTGCTGAATTAAGCTTGAGTTTGGTCTTAATTTCAGAATGGCAATTGGCTTGGTAAATAGCCTCTAAGTGCCCACACGGTTAGACACACGGGCGTGTTTCTAGGCCGTGCATAAACTGCACCTTAGTCTCATAAGTAAGAATAGGCCACAGACTAATCCCATGGCCGTGTGTTAAGGTCGTGCATGACACACGATTAGAACATGGGCGTGTGCCCGGTCGTGTGTTATAAGTCAGAATGCTAAGGTTTTTCACACGGGGTAGGACCACGGGCGTACCATGGCCGTGTGAAATTTGGCAGTAAGCTCAAGTTTTAAGCACGGTTGGGAGACATGGGCGTGTCTCAGGGTTACACGAGCGTGTCCCAACTCACATGGGCGTGTGACCCCTGTTTTAATGAAAAGTTTTCGATTAAGTTACGAAAGTTTACGGACATGAGTTTAAGGCCTCGTAGGCCCATGGAAAGTACAAGTTGATTAAGAAAGAGAAGTTCTTATTTCAGAACGAAATTTTATAGCCCATAAGTACATGATTAAGCAAGTTCAAGCATAGTAATGTCTCGTATCCGGTCTAAGCCTCGGACTCGGGTATGGGGTGTTACATTTAGTGGTATCAGAGCTACGGTTTAGTTGGTTCTAGGACTAACGTAGCATGAGCACGAGTCTAGCTATACATGCCATACGTGAGAATGTTTTTATAATGATAGTGTGACGACTCCTGATGACTTAAATTATGTTTATACATTTAGTAAATGGATCCTGAAAAAGATATGGCGGATGACGTAGAAAGTAATACACCGGCTCCATTGAAGGGGACGGTGTTTAACGAGAATGAGAATAGACCCACTACGGTGAGTCAAGAAGGAGGAGAAGGGGTTAGAGAAGCCTTCCTCCATATGATGAATACGTGGTATTCGTGAGTTCGTTTGTACGAACCCAAATGTACAACCCCTCCACCCCCACTGTTTCCACAACCTATTCCAGTAGCCCTCAAGTAGTAGAGGTGGCAAGAGGAGTTAAGCCTCCAGATTGATAGGACCAGAAACATGGGGCGAGAAGAATTCGGGCTAGAAAAGATGACGATCGAGAAAGAGTGAGTTACAGTTAGAAAATACCATAAGGGTATTTAATGAATTATCATGCACACCGAGGAAAGCATGAAGTGTGTAGTCTCCTTTAAGAGATTTCGCTATCAATGGTGGAACACCATTGTGTCGATGGTACCAAGGAGAAGATCACATGGGAATTCTTCCAAGAAGAGTTCAAGAAAAAGTATATCAGTCAAAGGTTTGTGGACCGTAAAAGGAAAGAATTCCTAGAACTGAAGCAAGGCAAGATGTCGATGGATCGACTATGAGCGTGAGTTTATAAGACTCAAAGCAAATACGCTCGAGAATGTGTGTCCACCGAAGCCATCATGAGTAAAAGATTTGAAGATGGGCTGAATAAGGACATCAAACTGTTTGTTGCTGTCCTAGAACTGAAGGAATTTGTGGTGCTAGTCGAAAGGGCTTGTAAAGTCGAAGAACTAGTAAAAGAGAAGAAAAAATCTGAAATGGAGTCTCGTGACTCTAGAAAGAGACAGTGGAATAAGTCATTCCAATCTTCATCCCAAGAAGTCAAGAGATTTCCCTACCCGATCGGCTACTTCCATTGGGTTTTCAAAGAAAGACAAGAGCAAGCAATATTCAGGGAATAAAGCACAGACTACTTCAGTTGCAAGTGTTGGGAACATTAGATTCGACAGACCCGAATGCCCACAGTGTGGCAAACGTCATCTTTGAGAATGTCGAGCACATGAAAATGCATGCTTTAGATGTGGTTCTCAAGACCACTATATAAAAGATTGTCCAGAGATGATGAAAGAAGAAAGAACTCAAAACCCGGGATCCGGGGGTATGGTCCGAGGAAGACCGCAGAGTAACCCAGGAAGCGGGGCAAGGGGAAGAGGTAACCCTAGAGAACAGGCTGCGAGACCCGAGGGTAGAGCACCTGCAAGGACTTGTGCCATTCGCGCTCGCGAAGAGGCATCTTCCCATGATGTTATTACGGGTACCTTTTCTCTTCATGATATTAAAGTTATTACTTTAATAGATCCCGGATCCACACACTCTTACATTTGCATGAAATTAGTATCCGATTTGAGTATGCCTATAGACTCTACAGAATTTATGATTAAGGTGTCTAATCCTTTAGGCAAGAGTGTGTCAGTTGATGAAGTATGTAAAGATTGTCCATTAATGATTAGAGGTCATTGTTTTAAAGCAAACCTTATGTTGTTACCATTTGATGAGTTTGACCTCATTCTCGGTATGGATCGGTTGATTGCCCATAATGTAATAGTTAATTGTGGGAAGAAATACATTGAGATGAGATGTGAGAATGGGGACACCCTTCACATAGAATCGATGAACAGTAGAGTAGGTTGCGGTTGTGATTTCCCATATATGACGGCACAAAAATACATGAGAAAAGGGTATGAGGCATATCGGCCCTTGTGATGAATGATAAAGAAACGGGTCAAAGATTGAGTCGGTGTCGATAGTATGTGAGTACTTGGATGTCTTTCTGAAGAATTACCGGGATTACCTCCAATCGGAGAAGTTGAGTTCAAAGATTGAGCTAGCTCCGTGATTGCACCAATATCTATTACTCCTTACAGAATGGCTCCAACGGAGTTGAAAGAGTTGAAGACACGATTGCAAGAGTTAATGCACAAAGGCTTTGCAAGGTCAAGTTGTTCTCCCCGGGTGCTCCAGTTTTATTTGTGAAAAGAAGGATGGCACTATGAGATTGTGCATAGATTACCGTCGACTTAATAAAGTGACAAGAAAGAACAAGTACCCATTGCCAAGGATCGATGATTTGTTCGATCAATTGAAAGGAGCCACCGTGTTCTCTAAGATAGACTTGAGATCGGGGTATTACCGATTAAGAGTAAAGGAATCGGATGTATCCAAGATGCTTTTGAACAAGGTATGGGCATTATGAATTTTTAGTCATGCCTTTTGGTTTGACCAATGCTCCTGTGGTATTCATGGACTTAATGAACCGCATCTTCAGACCATACCTCGATAAGTTTGTAGTCGTTTTTATTGACGACATACTGATTTATTCCCGAGATGAGAATGAGCATGCTGAGCACCTACGGACAATTTTATAGATTCTTCGAGAAAATCAGTTGTATGCCAAGTTCAGTAAAAGTGATTTTTGGCTCAATGAAGTAGGATTTCTGGGACATATTGTCTCAGGAGAAGGGGTTCGAGTAGACCCAAGTAAGATCTCAGCCATTATGGACTGGAAACCACCGAAGAATGTCTCTGGGATTAGAAGTTTCCTAGGCTTAGCCGGTTATTACAGACGATTCGTCAAGGGGTTTTCTATGAGTGCAACCCCGATGACGAAATTGTTATAGAAAAATGTAAAGTTTGAGTGGACAGAAAGATGCCGCACGATTTTGAGAACCGAAAGCATTATTGATGAAGCTCCAGTCTTAGTACAACCTCGAGATGGGAAAGAGTTCATAGTTTACAGCGATGCATCCTTAAATGGATTAGGCTGTGTGCTTATACAAGAAGGCAAAGAAGATGGTTAGAGTTGATAAAAGACTATGAGTTAGTTATTGACTACCATCCTGGCAAGGTGAATGTGGTCGCCGATGCTTTGAGCAGGAAGTCCCTTTTTGCATTAAGGATAATGAATTCACGGATAACTTTATCCGATGATGGTTCTATTCTAGCTGAGTTGAGAGCTAGACCAGTATTTCTCCAAGAGATCGTTGAGGCTCAGAAAGAAGATAGCGAATTGCAAGTCAAGAGAGTTCAGTGTGAGTCAGATGTTGAATCCGACTTTAGGATAAATTCTGATGGATACATGTTGTTTAAAGATAGAGTTTGTGTACCGAGAAAAGCAGAGCTTATTCAGAGAATTTTACACGAAGCACATGATGGATGTTTATCTGTACATCCGGGTAGCACCAAGATGTATAATGACTTGAAGCAACAGTATTGGTGGCGAGAATGAAGAAAGATATTTGAGTTTGTTTCAAATGCTTGATTTGTCGGCAAGTAAAGGTGGAACACCAGGTACCTTCGGTTTTGCTCAACCCATTTTGGTTCCCGAGTGGAAATAGGACCGTATTACTATGGATTTTGTAACGGGTTTACCGTTGTCACCAAGCAAGAAGGATGCTATATGGGTTGTAGTTGATAGACTTACTAAGTCAACCCATTTTATACCTATACGAGTAGATTACTCACTCTACAAATTGACAAACTTGTATGTTTCAGAAATAGTAAGACTTCACGGAGTCCCTTTGTCAATCATATCGGATAGAGATCCGAGGTTCACATCCAGATTTTGGAAAAAGTTACAAGAGGCCCTGGGTACAAAGTTGAACTTTAGTACGGCCTTTCATCCTCAAACCGACAAAACGATCGGAGAGGGTAATTCAAGTGCTTGAGGATATGCTCAGATGTTGCATTCTAGAAGTCCAAGGCAGTTGGGAAAAGTTCCTCCCATTGGCAGAATTTGCCTACAACAATAGTTTTCAGTCAAGTTTAAAGATGGCACCTTATGAGGCTCTATATGGGCGTAAGTGCAGAACGCCTTTATTTTGGACTGAACTCAAGGAAAACCAAATTCACGGGGTTGATTTGGTTAGAGAAGCTGAAGAGAAAGTGAAAGTGATACGAGGATGTTTAAAAGCTGCCTCAGACAAACAAAAATCCTACTCGGATTTAAAAAGAAAAGAGATAGAGTATCAAGTCGGAGATAAAGTTTTCTTGAAAGTGTCACCTTGGAGAAAAGTTCTCAGATTTGGCCGAAAAGGCATGTTGGGTCCATGTTTTATTGAACCATATGAGATTACCGAGAAGGTTAGGCCTGTAGCTTACAGATTGGCTTTGCCATCAGAGTTAGAAAAGATACATGATGTGTTTCACGTGTCAATGTTAAGACGCTACCGATCAGACCCTTCGCATGTAATTCCCCAGTCAGAGGTAGAGATTCATCCCGACATGACTTATGGTGAAGAACCAGTCAAAATATTAGCTCGGGAAGTGAAGCGGCTAAGAAAGAAAAGTATTGCCTTAGTGAAAGTATTGTGGCAAAGACATGGAATAGAAGAAGCCACATGGGAACCAGAAGAGAGTATGAGAAACCAGTATCCAAACCTTTTTGCTGGTAAGATTTTCGAGGACGAAAATCCTAAGGGGGAGAATTGTAATAGCCCAATTTAGGGCCTAGTCGGAATAGTGGTGCGAGACCATGAACCCGAGGTGAATTTATGAGTTTTTAAGGTCCATGCCATGTTTGCATGTTAGTGTGAAAGTTTCATGAAGTTATTTTGCTAAATTGAAGTTGAATGGTCAAAAAGGACCAAATTGCAAAAGTTGTAAAATGTGAGTTTCTAGAAGCATTTTGTATGAAATAGCTCTAGAATAGCAATTATAAGTCCTTAAATAGCAATTTTCCCAAATCATAATTTTTGGACAAAAATAGACATGAGCTAGTAAGTGATGATATTTTTAAGAGAATGGCATTTTGGTCATTTACCTATTAAATGATTAATAAAGGAAAAACATAATAAATATCATTCATCTTCTTCCTTGTGTGTGCCAAAATTTTGAAGAACCCATAGCTAGGGTTTTTTCATCTTTCAAGCTTGCTAATAAGTTCATCTTAGCCCCGTTTTTGATATTCTTCGTATTTTTGAAGTCCCGATAGCATGAGTAAGCTATTTTTAGCTATAAAGTGAGCCAAAGTGCATGTTCAAAATTCTACCCATGATTGATATGCATGTTAAATGATGTTTTATAGAAGTTTATAAGAGTTTGATGTTAGATAAACATCTTTTTCTAAGTGAATTTCATGAAAGATGATAGTATGGACCATTTTGTAATAGTTATGAAAATTGGTCATACATGTTAAAAATAGCAAGAATTGATGATTGTTATAGTAGAGAAAATGGTTCAGCTAAGCATGAAGTTTAAGAAAGTTGAATGAAAATTATTTTACGAGCCATGGGGCAAAAGTGCAAATATGAGAAAGTTTAGGGGCAAAATAGTAATTTTGCCAAAGTATGATTTAAGAGTCAATTTAGTCAATGTGAGTATTAAATGATCTATTTATGACTATAGATCAAGAAAAACGAAGCTCGAGTCGAAACCGAGGCAAGAACAAGGTCGAGGACTAAATTGCATACCTAGCTACATTTTGTATATTGAGGTAAGTTTGTATGATTTCTAAGCTTTATGATTTATATCATTGAATTGCTTAGTATAATATACAATGTTATTATGAAATTATTTAACGTTAAGTTAAAGAATGAAATTAATGAGATCAAGTATGAGAAAGTCCGTATAAGACCAAGCCAAGGCATGGCATCGGCAATCAAGCAAGTTATCATGTAAGTCCAAGGACCCAAGCTTGGCATTGACAAGTTTATCATGTAAGTCCAAGGACCCAAGCTTGGCATTGACAAGTTTATCATGTAAGTCCAAGGACCCAAGCTTGGCATTGAACAAGTTATCATGTAAGTCCAAGGATCCAAGCTTGGCATTGAACAAGTTATCAAGAGGAAGATTTCATATAAGTCCATGTCAAGACATGGCCTTGAAACCAAGATGAGATATCCTATGTAAGACCATATCCAAAATATGGCTTTAGCATCAAGTTCATGGTAAGAGATTTGGTATTCTCGGTTATTCATAGGAATTCATCGGGCAAATGAGATAAGCTCACAAGAGATAACAAGAAAGTTTAGTAAGCAAAATCATTATCAAGTGGGGACAAATATTAGTCATATTATGATTGATAAAATAGAAATTATGAGTATTATGTTCACGTATCTCGATCAATGTGATCAAGTGATACAGTACCTTGTTTACTTCACAAGTATGAGACTAGTAAGTATCATGAGATATGTAAGAATCAAGTATGAGCAAGTAAGCTTTATAGCTGAAATTGTGATACCATTGTTTATGTCAAATGGGTTAATTTAAGCAAGTATGTTGTTATGTGCATTATCTGCAAACTTACTAAGCTAAATGCTTACGTCTTTTATTCTTTCTTTCCATGTAGTTCTGCCAAGCTAATCTCGTGGATCATTGTCATCAGAGCTCGGAGCACACTATCAATCGCTATTTTGGTATAGCCAAGTTGTTTACATTAAGTATGGCATGTATAGGAAACATTTCATTTTGAGTATATGTCTTAGAAAGGGGCAAAAGTATGGGCTGTCAAGTTTATTATTCTTTTGTAAATGGCTAAGTGATTGGCCAAGTAGACTAAGTATGTATGTTATTAATATCAATGAAGCATGTTATATTGTTCATGAAAGATGTAATAATGGAGTTGCTGAATTGAGCTTGAGTTTGGTCTTAATTTCAGAATGGCAATTGGCTTGGTAAATAGCCTCTAAGTGCCCACACGGTTAGACACACGGGCGTGTGTCTAGGCCGTGCATAAACTACACCTTAGTCTCATAAGTAAGAATAGGCCACGGACTAATCCCACGGCCGTGTGTTAAGGCCGTGCATGACACACGGTTAGAACATGGTCGTGTGCCCGGTCGTGTGTTATAAGTCAGAATGCTAAGGTTTTTCACACGGGCTAGGACCACGGGCATACCATGGCCGTGTGAAATTTGGCAGTAAGCTCAAGTTTTAAGCACGGTTGGGAGACATGGGCATGTCTCAGGGTTACACGAGCGTGTCCCAACTCACATGGGCGTGTGACCCCTGTTTCAATGAAAAGTTTTCGATTGAGTTACGAAAGTTTACGGACATGAGTTTAAGGCCTCGTAGGCCCATGAAAAGTACAAGTTGATTAAGAAAGAGAAGTTCTTATTTCAGAACGAAATTTTATAGCCCGTAAGTACATGATTAAGCAAGTTCAAGCATAGGAATGTCTCGTATCCGGTCTAAGCCTCGGACTCGAGTATGGGGTGTTACACTATACATTCCATGACTCATAAGGACTTGATACCTCATACCAAGTGTCTGTTCGATAGTGTGAAAGCATCTCCGGCGGTCTCCAACCCGAGCAAGTTAATATAACCTATAAGAGATGAGAAAAGTAAAGGAGTAAGCAATAATGCTTAGTAAGCTCATCTGCAATAAATGTCAACACTGATATTCATTGTATACTTAGTCACATAGTATTATGAAGAGTTTCTCTCATAAACTCATGGTTACTTACTCATCTATTCTTGAAACTTACTCATTCAACCTCTTACCACATTCTTACCATGTCACAAGCCAATTGCTCGTTTAATTAGCATACATTCCTGCATTGATCACCACATGATCATATAAAACAACACATCAAGCATTTTCAATAAGTCGCTCGTACTACTAATATCTCAGTGGTTACGCACTTAGCCCACCATTGAATCTCTTACAGAGTGGTATCGCACACAGCCCACCAATCATTTATACTTAAGGTGATTTCGCACTTAGCTCACCAATCATTTATACCTAAGGTTATTTCGCACTTAGCTCACCAATCATTTATATCTATGGTGATTTCGCACTTAGCTCACCAATCATTTATATCAATGGTGATTTGGACTTAGCTCACCAGTCATTTATAAGCGATGGTATCGCACATAGCCCATCAATTAATAATCAATCAGGTGGTAACGCACACAGCCCACCAATAAATAATACAATTGATGGTATCGCACACAGCCCATCACCACCATCAATACGGTGATATCGCACATAGCTCACCATTATTTATATTCATGGATAATAATCCACAAGTATATCTCTATTTCAAATGTTCATTCCAGAACATTCTCACATGTTTCTATTCTTACTTAACTTTCTACGATACTCATTCTCATTCACACAGTGCATCAACTACACAAACACCATCAGGGGTTCATCATATAATGAATTCATCTCAATTCAGTTCTACACATGCTTGTGTTACTCATGGTACAACCACATACATTGAATGATGCGAATTGTTAAATAACTCTCTTGAGTCTCATGCACATAGTTCTCATCGTCATCATACTCCAATTGGGTCTTACATACATTAACATATCAATGCCATGTCCTTGAAATGGTCTTTTACTAATTCTTACCCCGAGGCCATATTCTAATACGGTCTTACTTGAGACTTTAACCATCGTCCTATCATGCTATACACCTTTCCCATTACTCTAAATTCAATTCCATTCACATCTCATCAAGAGACATTTCATACATTCATATAATAATATGCATTCCATACAACATTGGAATGCTAAATAAGCTCATACGAAATTGCAACGTTCGCACATGAACTTACCTCGATGTCGAAAGAGCCGAAAAGGACTTTTTGCCCACATTTCTCTTTTCATCCGTTCTAGGTCCGAAACTCATTTTCTTTGATCTAGAACAATGAAATTTACTGATTTAATCTCTTATAAATCATGATATACCATAATCTAAACTTTAGGCAAAAATGACTATTTTGCCCCTACACTTTGGCAAAATTACCATTTTGCCCCTAGGCTCGTAAATAAATTTTCATCATATTTTATTTTTAGAAAAGTCTATCTGAACATTTTATCCTCTTACAACTATCCACAATTCCATCTATTTCATGCCTTTATGAACAATTTACAACTTTTGCATTTTAGTCTCAAATAGGTGTTTTCATGAAAACATCTTTCACAAAAGTTGTTTCTCATCATTCTATCATTAATTTTCTTCCATAAAACTCATCAAACAACATGAAATCTATCATGGCAAGTCCCTAGACTTTCAACCATTTTGCAAACTAGTCCCCTCTTTAGAAAGCTTAAGCTTTGGGGACTCCAAAAGTACAATTTTTATCAAGAAAGATCACCAAAATCACTTATTTGTGAGGAGAATTGCTTGCTGAAATTTGAAGCTTCAAAAACCCCTTCCATGGCTGCTATTTTCGTGGAAGGAGAGAAGAAATAAAAAAAAGATGATAGCTTTTGCTTATTTCCTCTTTTTTTATTCATTTGTCAACTAATATCACCAACTTTTGACCAAAATTTAATGCTCTTGTCCCCTTAACTTTCTATGGCCGGCCAACACATTTAACAAGGCCAAATTGCACATTTGGGACCTCCAATTAATATTCTATAACTATTTGGCACCTCTAGCAATTAAAATAGAACTTTCGCACTTTATGCGATTTAGTCCTTTTTCACAATTTAGCTAGAATTCGCTAAAATTAAGGCACCAAAATTTCCATGCATCCTTATAAACATGTTATATCACATAACATATCATGAAAATAATTTTCTCTAACCTCAAATTTGTGATTCCGAGATCACTGTTCCGACTAGCCCCTAAATCGGGCTGTTACAAATTGCTTCGTGAAAAAAAAAGTTTAAAGCTAATGAGGAACAAGTTGAACTTTGGAAGGAACACTTTTCTTGGAGCAAGAGAAGAATCAAGTTGTTTGAGCCAATATACCTCAAGGTAATCTATATGACACGAATGTTTAATTTATATGCTTCTTTAAAGACATTGTTTTAAAAACTGATAAAAGCTCAAGATGAGTTGACAATGAGAGAGTTGCAGGCAAAGTTAAACATGGAGAAATATCAAGTCAGTATTAAACATGTTTATGCTTAGGTTGAACAAGACTTTTCAAAGAATGCCATGAATATTAGCAACACCATCGTGAGTAACATTCAATTTGCTTATGCTCCTTTTTATTTGTGAGAGGTTAGGCTTAGCACCTTGCAGAACATTTAAAAATTAGTTGATATTTATTATCCTTTTTCCAATAAGCTGGAGAAATGGCATGTAGATTCTTGGGCAACGAGGGAAGGGAAACAAATCGCTAACCTTGTTTCTAAATATACATATTTTGAACAAGAATAAATGAATTGATTATATTATTGTCATTCTTTTTTTGAAAAATAAAATTACCTTTAAGAGTTGTTGTATTTGTGATTAAGAGACTTTAAATGCTTTTGTGGCATTTATTGCTTTTGAAATTAGTCCTCTTTTTCTCACACTTTTATTCTTGCATTGATGTCTTATTGAATCGATGTGTTGTATGATTTTTATGAATTGTACAGTCATACAACTGGTGAGGCATGTGTGGCCTAAATAGGCGGTGTTATAGCTTTGTGCAAGTTTTTTGAGGTCTAAAAAGGTAACTCTTTTTTTCTTGTGGGAAGGTCAAAAGTCCTTACGCTTAAGTATTTTTCTATGACCATTATTCTTTAAGAGGGACGACTTGTATCTCATCCTTCAGTTGATTCTACCAAAGGGGTGAGACTTCTCACCTTGGATTTTAAGAGTTTAGGGGGGGTTGAGATCTCACACATTGGCCTTCGATTGATTCTACTTAGGGGTCAAGACATCTCATCTTGGCCTTTAAGGGAATAATAGGGTGAGAACTCGCACCTTATCCATTTCTTTAAGGGAAACAAGACATCTCACATTGTCCTTTGGTTGATTCTTCCAAAGGATACCTGACCTTTTGCCTTAGCCTTCAAAGGCATAAAGAGTACGAGCCTCATGCCTTAGCCAATTCTTGAAGGGAATGAAACTTCACACCTTGAACTTTAAGGGTGTAATGGGGACAAGACCTCACATTTTAGCCAATTCCTCAATAGGTATGAGACCTCACGCATTGGCCTTCGGCTGATTCTACTAAAAGAGGCAAGACCTCTCGCATTAGCTTTCAAAGGTGTAAGGGGGACGAGACCTCTCACCTTAGCCAATTCCATAAAAGGGATGAGACCTCATGCCTTGGAATTTGGTTGGTTCTACCAAGAGGGATGAAACCTCTTTCATTAGCCTTCAAAGGTGTGAGGGGGACGAGACCTCTTACCTTAGCCAATTCCATAAGAGGGGTGAGACCTCATGGCTTGGCATTTGGCTAATTATACCAACAAAACAAGACCTTTCGCCTTGGCCTTCAAAGGCATAAGGGGGATAAGACCTCTTACCCTAGCCAATTGCTCAAGAGGGATGAGACCTCTTGCATCATCCTTTAAGGTTGTAAGGGAGATAAAACCTCGCACCTATGCCGACTGCTTATAGGGACAAGACTTCATGCCTTGGCCCTCAATTGATTCTACCAAGGGGGACGAGACCTCTGACCTTAACCATTTAGCACATAAAAGGGAGGAAAGCTCGCACCTTAGTCGACTCCTCAAGGGAGATAGGGCCTTGTCTTGTTCTTTTGATGCTTCTTTTCCAAATGCTAGGTTAGGTCTTCATCTTCGTTATACCCTATGATAAACAGGTATTGGAACTATCTTCATCTCCCGTCATGTCATTCTTCGATTGCTACGATCATGTTGCTTCTAGTAAAAAGATTTGAAAAGTAAGATGGCTAAATTAATCCTTTTGACTTATTGAACAATTCTTCTTACACTAAGGTTTAGACTTATACCATTGGGTGTTATTTATCTTGTTAACTTGTACTCTCTTTAGATCACCTATTTCACTAAGGTAGGAGATTCTTATCAAGCGAAGGAAGGTTTAATCTAAGAACACATTTTTTTCTCTTTGTTCATGTTTATAACCCTTTTGGAAGTCTTTTAATCTTTCTCTTCACCCCATTATGATATACAGGGGGAGATATCAAGGGTGCGCCAATATTTTAAAACTTTCGTAGGTGTTACGTCAATATTTTAGAACTTTACGATGTTAGGTTTTTGTGCCCTTAGTCTAGTGATTTCGTCATTGTGCTTTTAATTTTTCAAACAAATTGGTTAAATAAATTTCCATAGTTAAATTATTATATTTTGTATATGTGTTCTCGATGGTTTTTGCATTAAAAGCAAAATAAATAAGCAAATATTGGCTCATTAATTACCTAAGGTTTAACTAATACTAAGTTGCATCATAGGGGTGAATTGTGATTTGGTTCTTGCTGAATCTTTTAATAATCTTGATAAATCTTGAAATCAATCGTTAAATCATGTATAAATTTCATTTGAAGGACCCGATTTAGGTGAATCAAATTAGATTTGATTGTGGGGAACATTGATCGGACTTCTAATGAAAGGTATATGTTCTTTTACAAGCAAATCGGGGCAAACCGTACCTAGGATTAATTCCAAACTAACGTGTGGACCACACATGTGGACCATACGACCCACCAAATGACCATGTGCCCTGGAAACCCTAATGTAGTTCGTGAACCACACAACCTTCCACATGGTCGTGTCTCCTCTGTAGGTTAATTTTTTCATTTTCCACACGGCCACAACCTGTTACATGGCCTATAGCCTTCTACACAGCCTGACCACATGGCTGTGTGACCCCTATTTTATAAATTTTACAGTTTTACCCAGAAATTTATGATATGTTCTGTTTAGTCCCTGTATATGTCCTGAATTGTTTTTAGAGTTTTTATTTTCTCAATTAAGACCATGATATTGTGATAGTCTGAAGCTTGTGATTTGATTATTGAAGTATTATGGCTATAGCGTATATGAAAGGTATATTACAAGCTACTGCCAGTGTGAAACATATAATCTATTAGAATTAATTTTGACACCACCCTATTGAATACCTGTTAAGGCATGATTACTACTAGTGTTGATTTATCCTATTATAAAGCATGTCATACTGCATTGCATGGGGTGGGATGATATGTATGGAGGAAGAGTGGAAATTTAATCTACAAACAGTGTGGTTCGATCACGAACCAAGTGGCAATTTGTTTGATCTGCAAATATGTTGTGCACCCACAACAAGTGACAGTGACTGCAAATATGTGCTTCAGTCATGAACCAAATGGCAGTTTGTTTAATCTACAAATATGTTTTGCAACCATAACAAATGGCAGTAACTACAAATATGTGGTTCAATCACGAACCAAGTGGCAGTTTGTTTAATTTGCAAATATGTTGTGCACCCACAAGTGGCAGTAACTGCAAATTAGTAATGGTTTATCCACAACCCGGAGTTATAAGGTTGGATGAGTTTTGGAGGACTCATAGTGTGGTGTGTAGCGGTGGGGTAAGATCTTTTTTGTTAAATCGGAATTGTATGGCATTCATAAAGCATATGCATACAAACTGGATTTTCTGAGATGACATACATAAATTGTTGAGTGATTTGAAATATAGATATTCTGAAATTGCTATTGTGAATTATTCTATGTGTTTTGTTTCTATATAGTTATACGTTTGCACTGATTTTTCTTGTGATGAAACTCACACTGAGCTTCATAGTTCACTCCCTTTTTATTTCTATCTTTAAAGATAACCCACTATGTTAAGACGCGAACCCGACATTCAGAGGGTCTTGGCTCAGTTTTAATTACTAAATTATTTTTTATTTTTTATTTGATATGTTTTCATTATTCAGAAATTGTATTATTTTATTTTGAACAGTGGCATGGGACTTATGTAACGCCCCAAATTTTGAACATTTGTTTGATAAATTATGTCAATAATTAAGTCTCTTTATTTGTGGTTAAGTGTACTGTTTATGTGTTGGAGATCGGGAGTTCGAGTCTTCCTTCTTGAATTTTTACTGTTTATTTTGGTTTAAGCCCTAGCATTGAACTTTCAACTTAAGTTTATTTTTGCATTAATTTATGTTAAGAATGAGTCTGTTGGTTCAATTGTTAAGCTTCTGTATACCCCTAGTCCTGTGTTTGAGTCTCTGTGTAAGAAAAGCGGCGATATGTTTTTATAGCTCCTCAGGATTAGTTATTTGTTATTTTATAAAAAAAATAATTAAAACATTTTTCTTTCTTTTCTCCTTTACTTTTTTTTCCTTTCTTTTTTTTTCTGTTCCCTTTTCTTTCTTTTTCTTTTTTCTTTTTCCTTCTTTTTATTCTCTTTCTTGATCTCTGAAGTTGCCGTAAATTTTTGCTATTGTTTGGTTGGGGAAGTAGAGCATTTCGTTGTAGTTCGACTACAAGGTTAATTGTGTAAGTTTTTATAGAATTTCTGTTAATGTTCGTTCTTCTTAGTTTTTGCCAAAAAACTTATTCTTGCTTGTTCGTTCAATTTTTCTCGGTTTAAGTTTCGATTGGATTTCTTTTAGGTGAGGATCTTGACAGTAACGTCCCTTCAATGAGTTAGTCTCATGCATTGCTATTTCGTACAAGGGTGAGTGTCCAATTTTTTGAGTTGGGATTTTGCGTCGAAATAAAATTAAGATATTCAATCTACGCTTGGGGAAATTAATACATCACACTGAATGGCCCTAAGTACTTTTTACACGAATCTATGGAACCTTAAGATACCTAGTAAGGTTAAAATAAACTTATGGAAAATTACAAACAAATACATGCCTACTCTAAGTATGTTGAAAGTAAGAAATCTGGTAATAAATTCCCTCTGCCCAGTATGTGGAGTGGAGGAAATACTTGTCCATCTATTCTGAGAGTGTGCCTTCACAAGATCGGTCCTGTAGGAAGTAGGAGTAATATCCTTATAGACAAACAAAAACCAAGAATGGAAGCTTTGGTTAGCACTGAAAATAGAAAATCAAAGTATTCAAACATGCACAAAGCTAGATATATCCTATTGGGCTATATGGTATAATAGAAATAGGATTTACCGTGAGGGTATAAGGGACAAAATTAGGGATGTGGTGGTGTTTATTAATGCCTACAGCCTAGAAATTCAGTAGGTGGGAGAGTCGACTATACTAACCCCCACACAAGTTTGCGACAGATGGGAACCACCAGAGGATAATATAGTTAAAGTTAATTTTGATGCAGCCGATCAACAGAACCTAAACAAAGTAGTTTCTGTGATCATTATAAGGAATAGCGAAGGATTAGTTATGGCGTCATGTATTTACTAGTGGTTGAATGTCACGAGCTCGTCCATGGCAGAAATGTGGGCATGTCTTCAGGCGGTTGTTTTTGCTGATGAACTAGGATTCTGAGAGATCATTATTGAAGGAGATGCTTTATCAGTAATCAAAAAAATCAGTCAAAAATTGGAAATTGGATCAATGAAATAAAGAACAGGTAATTGATATTTAGGAAAATATCATTCTACTACATACCACAGAAGGTAAACGAACCAGCGTGTAATAGCCCGTTTTTCAGTGGTGTAAAAAAGAATGGTGCCGAGACCCTTTTTTGACGTGAAAATTCATAAATATTAACTATTTAATATTTACGAAGTCATTAGTGTCGTATTAAATTTTGGTTATGAAATTTTAATGTTTAGGTAGTTAATTAACTCAAAAGGACTAAATCATAAAAGTCACAAAAGTTAGTTCCTATGATTTATAGATACTAAATGGCTATGGAAATGAAAATTTATAGACTTAAATAGTAAATAGACCATAATAGTTATAATGGGTGGTGTTGGCTTGGTTATTTTGAAATTTTCATTAATTTTAAGGGTTATTTTGGTAATTAAATAATAAATTAAAGTAAACAAAAGATAAAATTTCATCATCTTTTTCATTATTTTTATTTTTTTGGCTGAACACCATTGTTGGGGGAGCTTCAAGCTTTGGTTTGTGTCTGAGTCCTTGCATGTAAGTTACTTCTTACCCATTTTTTATGATTTTCATGTTTTTGTGATCATTGTCTTGATATCTAGCTACTTTAGGGACTAATTTGTCAAACTGTCAAACGTTTAAAAATTTACCATTGATGATTTTGAATTTTTTTTATGTTAGGTGGTTTAAATTGTAAAGTGATTTATAGTATTTTTTGAGTTTAGGGACTAAATAGGTAAAATATTGTAGTTGGCTTGGTTTTCTTGTGAATTTTTGAAATTTAAGGGCTCTAATAAGATGAATAAAAATTTGGTTGTATGGGTATAGGATTTAATTGTAGAAATAAGCTTGTTTTGGTCTTAAGGACTAAATTGAATAATATGTAAAAGTTTAGGGAAAATGTGAAAATTTGTAAATAAGAAGTCATATGTATTAAATTGAAGATTATATGAAATTAGCTAATAGTTGAAATAAAATTATATTAAGATCAAGAACAAGTAGATAACTGAGGAAAAGGAAAAGTTGCAGAATAGTCCCTGAACTTTTTTTGTTTTTGCAGCTTATCCCTAGTAAGTTGTACGGTTTAATTTTGTATAAATTTAAATGTTATATTATTTATTAATTGAAATTGTTGAATTTCCTGAAAGTATTGAATTGTAGTAAGTGGATATGATTTGAGAGAGTAATTATCTTAAGTGTTGTTATTCGATAATTAATTGAGTCGATGAATGTAAGATATGATACAAGAAGCATGCCAATAGGTTAAATAGTGCGCCTTACAGGATTTTTTGATGATGATATGATGATTTTGTTTTATTCATGTTTACTGAATATACCGAAGTCCAGCATTTGCTACGAACTATCGTGTTATATTTTCAGTGATTCAGGTGTGTTACCAGGGGCAAATGTAAAGCCTCCAGGCTTGGCACTTGGCACTTGATGCCCAGGTGTGTTCTTAGTTGGCTAGCTCATTTGAGCATCCTGGTGTGTTCTGGATGGTTAACCACGTATTCGAATCCATTATATCGTTTATCGGGCAGATTTTAAATGGTTATAGAATTTTCAAATCGGTAACTTGAGTTGATATTGAATGATGTAGTATAATTGAATTGGTTATTTATTATGAGTATTAATATAAGACTCATCTGTTAAATGGTTGTGTTTGAAAGGAATATAGTTATTTAATTGTTAATGTGTGACTTATATGTTTTTACGGTAAGTTATCGTTTTAACAGTTGAACTTACTAAGCTCTATCAAGCTTACTCGTGTATTTTCTCTTATTTTCTTGTAGATTACGTTTTTGTGGAATCGAGCAATCGGATCAACTCAAAGAATCATACTATCTGGATATTTTTTTGGTAATTTTTGATATGTTCATCTTTAAGTTATATGACATGTAATAGGTGTGTTTTGTATTTATGTTAAATACATATTTTTATGCGTTACATATTTGGTTGATGTAAAGTTGTTTAAACTTTGTTTTAGATAATTTATGTATGTGCCTTTTGTATTTGGAATGAAGTGTGCATATAACCTTGGTTTTGGTTGGTTGATATAAATCATTTGGAAATGTTTGGATTGTGGTAGAATTGAATTTGCATAGATAGAATAAAATGGTAAGTTGATATGTGTTTTTATATATGAACTTATAGGTTAGAATGTAACTTATTTAATATGATTTGTGGCTAAGTTGTTAATTGAATTGTGGTGTCAATGAAGGCACATTGGTTAGGCACTTAGGTTGGATGATTTTAGCATGTTTTGGGCTTGTTTAAGTATGTTTTGAATAGGTTTAATTGTTGGTAAATAAGTTGCTTGACGTTCAAGTAAGCATGTTTTGGTAAGCTTGCATTTGAAGGAAAAATTAGGGGCACACGGCCTGGGACATGGGTTGTCACACGGCCGTGTGTTGCATACGGTCTCTTAGTAGGACCATGTGTTTCAGGACAGTGAGTTACACAAATTGGGACACTGCCTGTGACACGACCGTGTGACCCATCATCGAATTGAACATGGTCTAGCACACGACCTGTGACACAGTTGTGTGAGGATATTTCGAATGTTACACGGTCCATGACACGGTCGTGTGCAACTATTTCGAAAGTTACACGGTCTGTCACACGGTTGGCCACAAGGCTATGTCCCTGTGCCACACGGCCTGGCTACACAGCCGCGTGACCCCTGTTTTAAAAAATTGTCAATTTTTCCAAAAAGTTTTCTAATTTATTTCAAAATGATCCCCGAATGTTCCCAAACTATTTTTAGGGCACCGTAGGCTCGGTTTAAGGCCCATAAGTGTATTTTTAGCTTGATTAAAATAAATTATTGAATGTTATTATGTAATTTTTATAATTGCTTCTGTAACACCCCTAACCCATATCCGTCGACGGATTAGGGTTATGGAGCATTACTGAATAAACATAACTTAAAATAATTCATTTCCAAACATTTCAATAAACATAGCATAATCTATTAATATACATGCATCTTGTCCCTTATTCGAGACCTTGAGGCTTTAGAATCACTTTAGAAATGATTCAGGACTAAATTAGGAACATTTGAAACATTGAGGAAAAAGTTAGAAAAATTCAAACTACAGGGGTCACACGGCAGTATGTCCAAGCCGTGTGACTCACACTGCTGAGACACACGCCTCTGCCTTAGGCCGTGTAACAATTGAAATAAAGACACACAGTCGTGTCCCAGCCTGTGTCCGTGCCCATGTAACTCACTGACTTGGGTCACACGGCCAAGCCACATGCCCGTGTGGTAGGCCGTGTAACTCTCGAAATGGCCTCACACGCCCGTGTGCCAGGTCATGTGCTAGGCTGTCTAACTGCCTCACTTGAATGCCTTTAAAACCTACAGGGGACACACGGTCGTGTCCCATGGCCGTGTGTCACACACGGTTGAGACACACACCCGTGTCTTAGGCCGTGTGGACAAGAAATTGGCCAAAATCAAGCCATTTCCTTCACCCATTTCAAGCATGTACCTACAAGCCATTTGCAACCTTAACGAATGTAATCAAAATATACCAAAACATGCATTAAAATGACAATTCAAAAGACCAAAATCCATTACACCAATATATCATATAGGCACCTCAATCACAATCAAACTACCTTACCTAAACATATGCATTACCATACTTAAAACATACACAACTAATTCAATATCATCTTAAAGCATATCACAATTAAGACCACAAGCAACACAACATGACATAAACATACTGATATCCTAAAAACAACCAACTAATATTGTAACACCCCAAACCCGGTCTATGCGTTTAGACAAGATTTGGTTTGTCACACCAATCATACATTCGTTTATTTTCATATGGTTAAAATAAAATAGTGCTACAAAAACTTTTTTGAAAATCGAGTTTAATAAGAAGTTAATACAAGGATTTGAAATTTGTAGCTTAAGAATAATACTTGTTTGAAAACTTATCGTCAAGATAAAAATGTCAAAACCTTAAGATGGTTTAAAAGAACTTTGAAAGAATTTTAAATAGTTAAAGTGTCCAGAAATTTTGTTATAAAACCAATGTTCTTAAGAAAACTTAACATATTTAAGATAAAACCATATTAAAAGTTTAGAAATAAAATTTAAACCATCCACACAATAAAATCCATAAAAACATATAAGAGGCCTTATTACATAAAACCCATACAGATATTTAAGATAATAATCTAAATAAAGTCATAGTTTAATAAAAACCCAAGTTTGTAGTATGGCCTCCACCAAGTCATCTCCGGCCCAAGTCCACGTCAATTTCCATTACCGAAATGGTTAATAAAATTGGGTGAGTTACAAAGAACTCGCAGTGTGCAACTCACTTACCACCATTTTTAGGCCGGATCGTCAAGATATCATCTTGGGCTTGAGCCCATTAATGATTTCAACCATACATTGTAAAGTAACATAATTTAAAGAAAAGAATGCATGAAATATGAATTTCCCAAACCAACCTAGTATCCATCCGCTAACACCCCGTACCAACCAACACACTGTGGGGATCAAGTCAACCCACCCCGCCAAACACACCAATCATGGGCTTAAAGCCCTTAAATAATTTTGTAGTGCACTCACAGAACTAGATTGTGACATTGTCACCGAACTAGAGGCATTTAGTCGAATTTGTGTGAGAGCCACCGAACTAGAGGCAATGAGCCATATTTGTGGCAACCGGCCATTCTTCTCTTCATATAACCCACCCCATGCAATCATGCGTATATAACAAATATAATCATATAATGATTTTCATTAATCCATATCATCGGTGGGCTTATCAATTAACCCTTCATTAGGCTCATATAAACAATTTATCAACTAGCCCATTTAGTAGTTTAGTGACTTTGGCCCATTTTAGCCCAATTTATCGTAAAGCAGAGTATTTTCGCCCATTTAATCGAACTAGAGTATTATCGGCCCATTTTATCGAACTAGAGTATTATCGGCCCATTTTATCGAACTAGAGTATTATCGGCCCATTATTTTCTCGGTTTTAACCGTTTTCATGCATTTACTCAAAAATATGAGTTACTACGTATTTTTTCCCGTTTTTACTATTTTACGATTTTTTTATCACGGAACTTACAACTTGATGTCCAACCCGAAATGAGTGTGAAGTTACACACTGGTTATGGAGAGAACTAAACTTTCCGCTCTTCAACACCTATACGTATTGTGTTAATTAAAACACTATAATCTATAATAAAACCGATCTAACTATAGCGATCTAGAAATTTACCCTCGGATTTTCGTAAGACTTCTACTTGCGATTTCTCTCCGATTGATGGTTCGCTAACGAATCGAATCCACGAACAAATAATGGTTTGGAGTACGAACGACTTCGAGCGATTGATTTTCCTCGGTTGAACGTCTACAACCCGGTGGGAAATCCCGGATTCTTTGAAATGATCCTTTGCTTGTACTTAGGGGAATAATGTAACCTCCCTTCTTCCGAAGGCTAAACACCGCCCTTTTCTTCCCTATTTTGAATGTCTTCAAAGACAAAGGAAGGTTAATCCAATGATATCAAAATAATCCTAAGGTTTTAAAGATATGATTTCCTTACCACAAAATTGATTCCAACGTTTTGTCACCCACGACTTCTTGATTCCAAACTTCCGTTATCGCACTAAAGTATAACAAAATAAGCGTTAAAAGAAGGAAGCGTTTATTTTGATCTAATAAAGCCTTCAAACCATCATCAATATTCGCCATAACCACTATTAACTAATCGAAGCGAAAAGGATTCTTACCTATTTCCACGTTTAAAAGATAGGATTTGAGAATAATATGGATCTAAGAAGAATTCGGCTATGAAGAAACAAAGAAAAAGAGAAAATAAAATCGGTTATAGGCACTTTAACATTCGGCCATGAAAGTGTAGGTGGAGAGAATTTCGATTGAAAGAAATCAAATAGAGAGAGATGGTGATGATGTTTGGTTTCCAAATAGAATGGAAAAGAAAAGAAAGAAAAGATAAGTTTTGAGAGCAATGTATAGTCGGCAATGGGGAGAAGAAAAGAAAAGAATGGTCTCTTTAGGTATTGGTAAATTCGGCACAAAGAGAAAGGCACAAAATTGACACCAAAGTGTAAAACAAAAATGACCAATTTGACAAAAGAAACTAGGCTTACCAAGTGCACAATTTCGGCCAAGGAAAAGAGAGTTTGAGAGAATTTTCAAAACTTGCACAAACTAAACAAAATGACCAAAACCAAAGACTAAACTTCCTAGCCAAACTATCACCAAAATTCGGCTCCCCCCCTAGCCATAATGCCGTCCATATGCTTGGTCTTTAGGCCAAGATATTGTTTCCTTAAACAACTCCTTGATTCATGCCTCATATCCTCACATTTTCCTTATTCTTTTGATACCCTTCCTTAAGTTCAAATTTTCCTTATTCCTTTGATATACTAACCAAAAATAACAAGTCAACACCTTCCATATATGCTCTTGGCCGACACTTGCTATACATGGGCGGAAAAATCAAAAATAAAATTCACCTAGATGCTATTTAGGGATTCGAACCTTCACCCCCATGTACTAGCTCATGCGCCAACACCACTTGTCCAACTACTCATCTTATGCTACACATTGACACTTAAATTAATTTATGTGTCAATGCCACTTAGTCTATTTCCATAAATTCTCAAAATTAATATTATTCCTTCTAAAAAAATTTTAAACCCTTCTTCAGGACTATACTAACCACGAAAATAAATCAGAAAATTTTACTTTCTAGAATAATTACTCAAGCACACATAGAAAATAAATTACTCAAATTTTCATGGTGTTACAACTCTACCCCCCTAAAAGAAAATTTCGTCCTCGAAATTTACCTGGCTGAAAAAGGTGAGGGTATTGTTGCCGAATTGCATCCTCAGGCTCCCACGTAGCTTCCTCCACTCCGTGGTTACGCCACAACACTTTGACCAAAGCAGCACAGTCTTCTTTCTTAGCACCTTCACGTCTCGGTCTAAGATTTCCCACTGGTTCCTCCTCAAAAGACAAATCCAAATTCAACTCCACTTCTTCTACCGGTACTATGTGCGAAGGATCCGATCTATAGCGCCTCAACATGGACACGTGGAAAACATTATGAATTTGGCTCAATTCGGAGGTAACTCAATCTGATAGGCCCTTTGGACCAACTCGTTTCACCACCACGATATGGTCCAATGTATCTAGGACTCAACTTGCCCTTCTTCCCGAATCGAATATCTTCTTCCAAGGTGAGACCTTCGGGAAGACTTGATCTCCTACGGCATACTCGATATCCTTACGCTTCAGATCCGCATACGACTTACGTCTATCCAAGCTTCCTTTAACGCGTTCGAATAACTTTCACTTTTTCTTCCGTTTGAAATCATCTCGAGTCCTAACAATCGCCGATCACCCAACTCGGTCCAACAAATAGGAGAACGACACCTACGACCATACAATGCCTCGTAGGGTGCCATCCGAATGCTAGGCGGTAGCCGTTGTTGTACGCAAATTCCGCTAACGGTGAAAATCCTCCCAACTACCTTTGAAGTCGATTACACATCCCCTTAACATGTCTTCCAGAACCGAATCACTCTCTCCAGTGACCATCGATCGAGGATGAAAAGCCGTACTAAAATTAAGCTTTGTACCCAAGGCTTCATGCAAAGCTTTCCAAAATCGAGATGTAAACCTAGGATCCCTATCCGATATAATCGATCACAGTACCCCATGCAACCTCACGATTTCGGATACATACGACTTTCGCCAACTTACGCAACGAGTAGTCCGTGCGCATTGGTAGAAAATGAGCGATCTTCGTCGCCGACGATCAACAATTACCCAAAGCAGAATTTTTCTTAGTAGGTGTTAAAGGTAACCCACTAACAAAATCCATTGTTATCCGCTCCCATTTCCAAAGAGGAATCTTAAGCGGTTGCAAAAGACTGACGGCAATTGATGCTCCGCTTTCACTTGGCGACAAGTTAAGCATTTTCCCACAAATTCTCGAAATCTCACGTTTCAACCTGTGCCACCAATATCGCATTCACGAAGATCCCGATACATCTTATTTCCTCCGGGTGCATAGCATAAGGGCTACTATGCGCCTCCTCAAAATCATTTGCCTCAGATCTCAATCCTTAGGCATGGGCTGAGACCCTTCCACTAAAAAACACAATACACCTTCCGAATTTATTCCAAAATCCTCAATTTCACCATTTTCCACTTTGTGAAATAAAAGTCTCAACTTCTCATCTAAAATCTGTTTTTCCTTAATTTGTTCCAACCACATAGGCTTCACTTGAAATTCCGCTATCAAACTACCATCCTCATACAAACTCAAATGGGCAAACATAGCTCTCAAATCGAGATACCACCTTACGACTTAATGCGTCCGCCACTACATTAGCCTTTCCAGGATGATACTCAATAGAGAAATCATAGTCCTTTAACAGCTCCACCCATCTTCGTTGTCTCAAGTTTAACTCCTTCTGAGTAAGAAGATACTTAAGACTCTTGTGATCCGTATAGATGATAGACTTTTCACCATAGAGGTAATGCCTCCAAATCTTTAAGGCAAACACCACCGCCGCTAACTCCAAATCATGAGTAGGGTAGTTCACTTGCGTGCGGTCTCAATTGACGAGAAGCGTAAGCTACAACTTTCCCACTTTGCATCAATACGCAGCCTAAACCCGTATGTGACGCATCACAATAAAGCGTAAACTCCTTCCCAGCCTCAGGTTGAATCAATACCGGCGCTTCCGTTAAAACCTTCTTCAGTCGCTCGAAACTTTCTTGCTGCTTATCAGTCCATATAAACAACACTCCCTTCCGCAAAAGCTTAGTTAGAGGTGCAGCAATCAATGAGAACCCCTCAACAAAGCGCCTATAATATCCGGCCAAACCCAAGAAACTCCGAATCTCGACTACCGACTTGGTGGTTTCCAATCCAATACCGCCTCAATCTTCCGAGGATCCACCCTTATTCCTTCTTGGTGATACCACATGACCCAAGAAAGTCACTTCTCTTAACCAAAATTCACATTTACCGAATTTGGCATACAACTGATTATCTCAAGCACTTGCAATACAATCCGCAAATGCGAGTCATGTTCTTCTTCGCTCCTCGAATAAACGAATGTCATCTATGAATACCACCACAAACCGATCTAAGAATGGTTGAAAGACCCGGTTCATCATATCCATAAATGCGGTGGTGCATTGGTCAACCCAAACGGCATCACTAAAAACTCATAGTGTCCGTAACGGGTTCTGAACGCTGTCTTGTGAATATCCGCTTCTTTCACCTTAAAGTGGTGGTAACCCGACCTTAAATCAATCTTGAGAAAATGAAGCTCCCTTCAATTGATCAAGCAGTCGTCAATCCTCGGCAGAGGGTACCGATTCTTGATCGTCGACTTATTCAATTGCCTATAGTCAATACACATACGCATTGACCCATCCTTCTTCTTAACAAACAAAACCGGTGCTCCCCACGGAGACACACTCGGTCGAATAAAACCACGATCTAGCGGTTCTTGAATTTGGGCTTTAAGCTCGACAACTCCTTCGGTGCCATTCTATAAGGAGCAATGGACACCGGAGCGGTTCGAGCAAAAGCTCAATACCAAATTCCACTTCCCGATCCGAGGTACACCGGGAAGTTCTTGGGGAAAAACATCGGGAACTCCTTCACCGTTCTCACATCTTCCACCAATGACTTTTGGCATCTAAAGCACAAATAAATGCTAAAAATGCTCCGTATCCTTTTCGCACTAACTTCTCCGCCTTCAACGCAGTAAATCATGTTTGCCAAGTAATTTCTCCGCTCGCCTATCATAACTATCTCCTTATCCTCCACATTTCTTATCGACATACGCCAAAGACACAGTCCAATTTCGCCGGTGCTTAACCAACCAATCCATGCCCGAATAATATTGAATTCGCCAAAAGGCGGTTCCATCAAATTTGCCAGAATGTTTCTCCTTGAATTACTAAGGGCACGTCTCTAAACAATTTATTAACCAACACCGATCGTCCTAAGGGACTAATCACCCTCATCTCTTTATCGAAATTTTGAGTCTAATTTCAAGTTTCCATTATGGTGCTAGCAATGTACGAATGAGTAGAACCAATATCTATCAAGGCAATAACGGGTACATCGAGAAATGAAGAACGCATGCAGTTATCACATCGGTGCATTGCCATCCTCACGACGCCCGACCGCATACACCAATCCCGGTGTCTTGCATCGCGTTGCCCCTAGGACCATTGCCTCGACCAGCGCACCTTGACCACGCCCGGCCCCATTACCACCACGACTGGTCCCCGACCTCTCGGTGGTTCTTCGAACTCTCCTCTGCCGGTGGTACATCAAGAGCACGAACTTCTTGAGTTGTATCCATACGCCGAGGCAACTCCTATATTGATGCTCCGTCGATCCACATTTATAGCAAGCACCCGTTTTCCTCCAACATTCTCCGGAATGTCTTTTTCCACATTCAGCACAATCCCGACTCTGATTAACAGCTACTGGTGCTCTTCCTTGAGCTGGTTCCTCATTCCGGGGCCTCTTCAGGAATCTTCTCGAAGAACCCGAATGCTTCAGATCTTTCTTGCCTCGAATTTGCTCCCGATTTTGACGTTCCGAGTTCTTAGCCTCTTTGGCTATCTTGGCCTTCTCCACAAGAGCGGCAAAAGTTCTAACTTGTTGTGGGGCTATCAGAACCCGCAACTCGTCTTTCAAACCGTCCTCGAAGCGCACACAACGCTCATGATCCGTTGCCACTATCGTTCGAGCATAGCGACTCAAACGTAAGAACTCAGCCTCATATGCTGCCACCGTCTTATTTCCTTGCACCAGGTTCAAGAATTCCTTCCTTCGGGCATCCACATAGCTTGTTCCCACATATTTCCCTTGAAAGGAAGCCTTAAAGAACTCCTAATTAACCAAAGCGACATCGGTGCCATCTCGGATAGTAAGCCACCATTGGTAAGCCGTCTCTCAACAAAGATACCGCTCCTCTTAACTTTTGTTCCACAAAGTGCACTCAAGATCGTCCATAATTCGCTCTCTCGCCTCAAGCCAATATTCAGCGACATTGGGAGCTACACGAGAGACACCTCTCGAAAACCTCGGCTCCACCTTTGGATTTGGCCGCCCGATATCGAACCACGAGCGGTTGGTCCGGGGCTCGATCCAATGACCCTTTCAAGTACTCGCAGCATTGCTCGTGTCACAAAGATTATCCTCTTCCATATGGTCGTGCGATCCCGTCTCTCACTCGAGTGACGCAGTGCATCCATTTCCGACATATGACCCGGCACATCGAGTTGCGCCCTAACACCTCGTCCTCTACCACGGCCACGCCTACCGCGTCCACGACCACGTCCTCTAGTGCTCATGGCGACTAATTGGATTTAATCGATTTAAGAGTTTTATGAATCGAATAATATTTCAATTGTTTATTAACGATATCTTATGATATGAAAGAGATAGAGTGTTTTCGCATCAATATCCTATTGTCTCAATCTCTACGGTTTTAACACCTAAAACTAGAAGTTCTAGAGTGTTTCTTATAATCATATCACAATGATAATAAACATACAATATCTGAGATACTTACTTGACTTGGCGCGGGATGTTCATGGTGCCATACTACCTTTAATCAAAACTCTAGAAATTATTTTCAAACAAATTTCTTTATTGAACCCAAACCACACACGAGTTTTGAAACAAAAGCTCGATACCACTAAATGTAACACCCCAAACCCGGTCTATGCGTTTAGACAAGATTTGGTTTGTCACACCAATCATACATTCGTTTATTTTCATATGGTTAAAATAAAATAGTGCTACAAAAACTTTTTTGAAAATCGAGTTTAATAAGAAGTTAATACAAGGATTTGAAATTTGTAGCTTAAGAATAATACTTGTTTGAAAACTTATCGTCAAGATAAAAATGTCAAAACCTTAAGATGGTTTAAAAGAACTTTGAAAGAATTTTAAATAGTTAAAGTGTCCAGAAATTTTGTTATAAAACCAATGTTCTTAAGAAAACTTAACATATTTAAGATAAAACCATATTAAAAGTTTAGAAATAAAATTTAAACCATCCACACAATAAAATCCATAAAAACATATAAGAGGCCTTATTACATAAAACCCATAATGAGATATTTAAGATAATAATCTAAATAAAGTCATAGTTTAATAAAAACCCAAGTTTGTAGTATGGCCTCCACCAAGTCATCTCGGCCCAAGTCCACGTCAATTTCCATTACGAAATGGTTAATAAAATTGGGTGAGTTACAAAGAACTCAGTGTGCAACTCACTTACCACCATTTTTAGGCGGATCGTCAAGATATCATGTGGGCTTGAGCCCATTAATGATTTCAACCATACATTGTAAAGTAACATAATTTAAAGAAAAGAATGCATGAAATATGAATTTCCCAAACCAACCTAGTATCCATCCGCTAACACCCCGCACCAACCAACACACTGTGGGGATCAAGTCAACCCACCCCGCCAAACACACCAATCATGGGCTTAAAGCCCTTAAATAATTTTGTAGTGCACTACCGAACTAGATTGTGACATTGTCACCGAACTAGAGGCATTTAGTCGAATTTGTGGCAGAGCCACCGAACTAGAGGCAATGAGCCATATTTGTGGCAATCGCCATTCTTCTCTTCATATAACCCACCCCATGCAATCATGCGTATATAACAAATATAATCATATAAATGATTTTCATTAATCCATATCATCGGTGGGCTTATCAATTAACCCTTCATTAGGCTCATATAAACAATTTATCAACTAGCCCATTTAGTAGTTTAGTGACTTTGGCCCATTTTAGCCCAATTTATCTAAAAAGTATATTTTCGCCCATTTAATCGAACTAGAGTATTATCGGCCCATTTTATCGAACTAGAGTATTATCGGCCCATTTTATCGAACTAGAGTATTATCGGCCCATTATTTTCGGTTTAACCGTTTTCATGCATTTACTCAAAAATATGAGTTACTACGTATTTTTTCCCGTTTTTACTATTTTACGATTTTATCACAGAACTTACAACTTGATGTCCAACCCGAAATGAGTGTGAAGTTACACACTGGTTATGGAGAGAACTAAACTTTCCCGCTCTTCAACACCTATACGTATTGTGTTAATTAAAACACTATAATCTATAATAAAACCGATCTAACTATAGCGATCTAGAAATTTACCCTCGGATTTTCGTAAGACTTCTACTTGCGATTTCTCTCCGATTGATGGTTCGCTAACCGAATCGAATCCACGAACAAATAATGGTTCGGGAGTACGAACGACTTGAGCAGTTGATTTTCCTCGGTTGAACGTCCACAACCCGGTGGGAAATCCCGGATTCTTGAAAGCAGATCCTTTGCTTGTACTTAGGGGAATAACAGAACCTCCCTTCTTAGAAGGCTAAACACCGCCCTTTTCTTCCCTATTTTGAATGTCTTCAAAGACAAAGGAAGGTTAATCCAATGATATCAAAATAATCCTAAGGTTTTAAAGATATGATTTCCTTACCACAAAATTGATTCCAACGTTTTGTCACCCACGACTTCTTGATTCCAAACTTCCGTTATCGCACTAAAGTATAACAAAATAAACGTTAAAAGAAGGAACGTTTATTTTGATCTAATAAAGCCTTCAAACCATCATCAATATTCGCCATAACCACTATTAACTAATCGAAGCGAAAAGGATTCTTACCTATTTCCACGTCGAAAAGATAGGATTTGAGAATAATATGGATCTAAGAAGAATTCGGCTATGAAGAAACAAAGAAAAAGAGAAAATAAAATCGGTTATAGGCACTTTAACATTCGCCATGAAAGTGTAGGTGGAGAGAATTTCGATTGAAAGAAATCAAATAGGAGAGAGATGGTGATGATGTTTGGTTTCCAAATAGAATGGAAAAGAAAAGAAAGAAAAGATAAGTTTTGAGAGCAATGTATAGTCGGCAATGGGGAGAAGAAAAGAAAAGAATGGTCTCTTTAGGTATTGGTAAATTCGGCACAAAGAGAAAGGCACAAAATTGACACCAAAGTGTAAAACAAAAATGACCAATTTGACAAAAGAAACTAGGCTTACCAAGTGCACAATTTCGGCCAAGGAAAAGAGAGTTTGAGAGAATTTTCAAAACTTGCACAAACTAAACAAAATGACCAAAACCAAAGACTAAACTTCCTAGCCAAACTATCACCAAAATTCGGCTCCCCTAGCCATAATGCCGTCCATATGCTTGGTCTTTAGGCCAAGATATTGTTTCCTTAAACAACTCCTTGATTCATGCCTCATATCCTCACATTTTCCTTATTCTTTTGATACCCTTCCTTAAGTTCAAATTTTCCTTATTCCTTTGATATACTAACCAAAAATAACAAGTCAACACCTTCCATATATGCTCTTGGCCGACACTTGCTATACATGGGCAGAAAAATCAAAAATAAAATTCACCTAGATGCTATTTAGGGATTGAACCTTCACCCCATGTACTAGCTCATGCGCCAACACCACTTGTCCAACTACTCATCTTATGCTACACATTGACACTTAAATTAATTTATGTGTCAATGCCACTTAGTCTATTTCCATAAATTCTCAAAATTAATATTATTCCTTCTAAAAAAAATTTTAAACCCTTCTTCAGGACTATACTAACCACGAAAATAAATCAGAAAATTTTACTTTCTAGAATAATTACTCGAAGCACACATAGAAAATAAATTACTCAAATTTTCAGGGTGTTACAAATATGCCATTCATAGACACCCCAATTATATCCAACATCAACAACTAAAACATGTAAATTTTGATCCATTTCTAGCATAGCACTTCATTCATTCATAAACCAAAACAAATCACAAGTGATCAAATCCATACATTTCTAATTGTACTAAGAAGATACCTATTTATAATATTAACAAAGTACCTAACATTTTAGTTTAGTATTGTTGTCCTAATGTACCATAACAACATATATAGCAACATATACATATCACGACCCTAAGGAAAACAAGAACTACCAACATTTATGGATAGTGTAAGCCGAATATTCGATCCGTCCAAGAGTCAGCAATATCGATATACAAAACAATACATAAAAACATATAAGCTTATAGAGCTTAATAAGAACATAGCATATGTTTTAGCTTAACTACAATTTAGTACAACTCATATTTTACTCGATTTGAAGTTACCAGAGTGTAAATAGAGACATGTATGTGCTATTTAGGGGTATCGGAGTACAAACAAGGGCATGTATGTGTAATTTAGGGGTACCGAAGTACAAACAAGGGCATGTATGTGCAATTCAAGGGTACCGAAGTACAAACAGGGGCTCGTATGTGTAATTCAGAGTATAATTAACTATAAGTGTTTAATTTAATAATTATAATGTAAAATTTTACAAATGGAAATTCAATTACGTATTGAAATACTATGAACTTACATTGACAACTAGAGCGTTGAAATGCGATTGAGCTAATCTGTAATTTTTGCCATTCCTCGATTTAGCTCTGGTTAAGGTTTATCTTGATCTAAATAAATAATTATATTCAGTTAAGTATTTCAATCAATATCAACATTCAATTCAATCCATAATTCACATTTATGCACAATTATAGTTTTGCCCCGAACATTTTAACTTTTTACAATTTAGTCCTTAAGCTCATAATTTAAAATCTAATCATTTTCATCCCTATACCATGCTAACCGAATCTATTAAGAACCTATATCAACCCATATAAACCATTATTTCACAATTTCACCATGAATTTTACTACTTTTACAAATAAGCCCCTAAATGACATTTTCATCAAAAATCACTTTACAAAGCTTGTTTATTTAACAATAAGGAGTCATAATATTCCATTAAACTTCAAAAATCATGCAAGTACATCCATGGTAAAACTCTAAACCTTTAATATTTTTCAAATTAGTCCCTGGCTAGCTACACTAAGCTGCAACGATCCCAAAAACATAAAAATCATTCAAAACGGAATAAAAAATCATACCATGCAAATGAGACTTGTTGGTCGAACCCTAGAATGCTCTCATGGTGATTTCGGTTGAAGAAAAGAAAAGATGAAGATGATACTTTATTTTTCTTTCTTTTGTTTTATGATTTATTTACCTATTTACCAATTTACCATTTTAAAAAATTAATAATTTCAATAAAACCAACCCATGAATATCCACAAACGATAGAAATGGTCTATTTACCATCTAAGTCTTCTTTTTTTAAAGTTTTATAGCTATTTGATACTTTTACCTACAAGAACTCTATTTTTGCATCTTTTACGATTTAGTCCTTTTTACTTAATTAAACATACAAACATAAAAATTTCATTAGAAATTTTTTTACGACACTACTAACACACCATAGACATTAAAATATTAATAAAATAAATATTTTCACGTCGGATTTGTAGTCTGAACCCACTATTCCGATTTCACTAAAAACAGGTTGTTACAACTCTCCCCCTAAAGGAATTTCCGTCCTTTAAAATCTTACCAAAAAAGAGGTTTGGGTATTGCACTTTCATAGCTTCTTCCAATTCCCAGGTAGCTTCTTCCATACCGTGTCATTGCCAGAGAACTTTCACTAAAGCTATGCTTTTATTTCTCAATTCTTGAACCTCTCGAGCTAGAATTCTAATCAGTTCTTCACTGTACGTAATGTCCGACTGAATCTCGTTGTCAACAGGTGAAATCACGTGTGAGGGATATGATCGATACCATCATAACATCGATATGTGGAATACGTTGTGAATCTTTTCTATCTCTGATGGCAACGCTAATCTGTAAGCTACTGGCCTGATTCTCTTAATGATCTCGTACGACCGGATAAACCGCGAACATAGCTTTCTTTTACGACCAAATTGCAAATTTTTTTTCTAGGGCAATACTTTTAGAAACACTTTGTCGTCGACTTGGAATTCTATGTCTTTTCTTTTCAAATCCACATAAGACTTCTGTCGATCTGAAGCTACTTTCAAACTGTCTCGTATAACTTTAATATTTTCTTTGGTTTCTCGTATCAAATCAACCCGAGAAGCTTTTTCTCACTAAGTTTAGTCTAGTACAACGGAGTTCGGCATTTTTTTTTACCATACAAAGCTTACGGTGCCATCTTTATGCTTGATTGATAATTGTTGTTGTACGCAAATTCAACCAACAATAGAAATCTCTCCCAATTAGCTTCAAATTCTAAAACACAACATCAAAGCATATCCTCGAGTATCTGAATTACTCACTTAGATTGACCGTCGGTCTGAGGGTGAAACGCGGTACTAAAATTCAAATGAGTACCTAGGGCCTCATGTAACTTGCTTCAGAATCGAGACATAAATCGCATATCTCTATCAAAAATAATAGAAACTGGCACATTGTGTAATCTAACGATCTCAGCAACATATAACTCTACTAATCTCTTGAGCGAAAAGTCTGTACGCATTGGAATGAAATGCGTGGATTTCGTCAAACGATAAATAATGACCCAAACAACATCTTTCTTTCCCGGCTATAGAGGCAATTCCAATACAAAATCCATTGTAACACGCTGCCACTTCCACTCTGGAATCATCACTGGTTGTAACAAACCAGAAGGTACCTGATGTTCGACTTTAACTTGCTAGCAAGCTAATCATCTTAATACGAACTCAGAAATCTGTCGTTTCATACTTGGCCACCAGTACATTTGTTTCAAATCACCGTACATTTTATTGCTACCAGGATGAATAGACAAGCTACTACTGTGAGCTTCCTGTAAAATCTTCTGAACGAGATCAAATTTCTCGGAATGCAAATTTTGCCTTTAAAGTATAAACTATCATCAGAACCAAAATGGAAATCTGAATTAGGTGTCATCTCAATCTATTTCCGTTTAGCTATCAACACATCATCACATTTCTGAGCTTCGCAAATTTGTTGCAAAAACATCGGTTTTGCTTTCAACTCAGCTAAAATTGAACCATCATCATTCAATGTCAACCGTATGTTCAAAGCTCGCAAAGCAAACAGAGATTTTCTACTCAAAGCATCAGCAAGGATATTAGCCTTTCCCGGATGATAATCAATGATCAAATCATAATCTTTCAATAACTCGAGTCATCTGCGTTGTCTCAAATTCAAATCTTTCTGTGACATCAAGTACTTTAGACTTTTATGATCCGTGTAGATATGACATTTTTCTCCGTAAAAATGGTGTTGCCAAATCTTCAAAGAAAAAACAATCGCTCCAAGCTCTAAATCATGTGTCAGATAATTCTTTTCATGTGGTTTCAACTGTCTAGAAGCATATGTTATCACTTTGCACTCTTGCATTAAAACACAGCTCAAACCGTTCAACGAAGCATCACTATAAATCACAAATTCCTTACCGGACTCTGGCTGAACTAACACGAGTGCCTCGTTTAACATTGTTTTCAACTGATTAAAGCTTTGCTGACATTTCTCGGACTAATCGAATTTAACATCTTTTTGCAACAATCTCGTCAACAGTGTAGCAATCATAAAAAATCCCTTGACGAATCTTCTGTAATATCCGGCCAAACCCAGAAAACTTCTAACCTCAGACACATTTCTCGAAGGCTTCCAATCTATCACAGTTGAAATTTTGCTCGGATCAACCGTAATGCCGTCGGCCGATACAACATGTCCCAAAAATCTGACTTCTCGAAGCCAGAATTCACAATTGCTAAACTTAGCAAAAAAAAAATTCGCGCAAAGTTTGCAAAACAATTCTCAAATGCTCGACATAAAGTGTCTTATCTCGTGAATAAATCAAAATATCGTCAATGAATACAACAACGAATCTGTCTAAATACAATCTAAAGATTATGTTCATTAAATCCATAAATATTGTAGGTGCATTTGTTAAACCAAATGGCATCACAAGAAATTCATAATGTCCGTACCTAGTCCTGAACGCAGTTTTTGGCACATCTGAGTCTTTAACTCTCAACTGATAATAACCAGAACGAAGATCAATCTTTAAGAAGACTGTCACACCTTTCAATTGGTCAAACAGATCACCAATACGTGGCAATGGATACTTGTTCTTGATCGTCACCTTGTTGAGCTGTCGATAGTTAATACATAATCGCATGGACTCGTCCTTTTTCTTAACAAGTAACACTGGAGCACCCCAAGGAGAAAAACTGGGTCGAGCAAAACCCTTGTCTTTCAATTCTTGCAACTGTGCTTTCAACTCTTTCAACTCTGCAGGTGCCATTCTGTAAAAAGTTATCGATATCAGAGATGTTCCTGGCACTAACTCAATAGCAAACTCAACTTCTTGGATCAGCGGTAACCCAAGTAACTCCTCTGGAAACACATCTGAATATTCATGTACCACTATTCTAGTTTCAACTCCAAAACTCTAGAATCAAATATGTAAGCGAGATATGTTTCACAACCCTTTTTAACATATTTCTGTGTCGTCATAACTGATATTATATTAGATGTACCATCCAATTTGTTTGACTCAATTCAGATCAGTTTACCATCTTGACATTTTAGCATAATATGTTTTCTCATACAATTCAAAATCGCATCATACAGAGTTAACCAGTCCATACCCAAAATCACATCTATAACACCCCTAACCCGTATCCGTCGTCGGATTAGGGTTAAAGGTATTACCGGATGGATCAGAAATGTTTACAGACATTTCATAATACAAGTCATCGATTGCAATCAATGTGCCCCTTAGATAGGTCATCGAGACCTTAAGCATGCTTTAGAGGAGGGTCGGGACTAAACCGAACACATACAAAAATTCTCAGAAATTTAAAACTTTTTGAACACTGCAGAGGTCACACGCCTGTGCAGTCAGGCCGTGTGCCTCCCACGGCAACTAGACACACCCATATGTCCTGGCCGTGCCAAAACAGGGCATGTATACTGACTTATCACCACGGCCACCAGGCACGCTCGTGTACCATGGCCGTGTACTCTTATGCTATATACTGACTTAATCCCACGGTCACTAGGCACGCCCGTATGCCACAACCGTGTCTACTTAACAGGCCCTTAGCAAGGTCAATATGCCACCTACACTTGGGTTTACCCTACAAGCTACATACCAATTCATTTTATGAACAATTAACAATCAAAGACATGTCAAATGATCAACAATTCTTCACAACCAAACTTATTTCTAATCATGCCAATTTGCACAACTAAATCATGCATATACATAAGCATGGTTTAACCACATTTACCCATCATAGAAACATTCTTTTGATCAAACATGCATACTCATAATACATTCATATGCTTACCATAACTTTGACTAATTCATTGGCTATTGAACCATACCAAACTAAGCATTATAAAACACATTTACTCATGCATATTACCAACACTTATTAAGCCACATCTCATGGCTACTTTATACACATTTCAAAGATAATCCAAAGTGACTAGCCTATACATGCCACATCTATCTATATACATTTCCAAAAGATACCAAAATGAGTTTAGGTAGTGTAATGATGATCCTCGATGGTCCCCGAGCCTTCAGTAGCTTTGACGATCTATAAAACAGAGCAAACACACACAGAGTAAGCTTTCAAAAGCTTAGTAAGCCATATACAAAGAAACTTAGCATAAAATGCATATAACCATATTGGCACAATTACATCATTGGTTCTCAAAGCAAATTCATCACATAAATTCCTTGGCTCACTTGCTTAGCCATATCTTACCAATTCTTTCAACTCAAATATCACACATACATATGGCTCATTCAAGTACAACATCTCATATAATCTCATCATTTCATATACATAATCATCATAGTAAGTTCATATAGATACTTACCTTTCATACACACTTAGCGTACATACCAAACGTACCTGAAATGGATATACAATTCACATAGTCATTTGTATCTCGAATTTGCTCGTTGAACCGTTCGGAATCTAATAGGATACTCAGAGTGCTCTGAATGGTCGTACAATGCCAACGTCCCAGACGTGGTCTTACATGTAATCAGATATCGATGCCACTGTCCCAGAAAGGGTCTTACACGAATCAAATACGATGCCGATGTCCCAGACATGGTCTTACATGTAAATCTCATATCGATGCCAACGTCCCAGACGTGGTCTTACACGAAATCTCTTATCGATGCCAACGTCCCTGACGTGGTCTTACACGAAATCTCGAATCAACGCCAACGTTCTAGATGTGGTCTTACATGATATCACATAACAGACACCTATGTCATGACATATGTAATTCCTATATATTCCTAGGTTCACACGGGACTTCACGGACTTTATCAGTTTATCGACTTATTAGCCAACTCAAATTTCACATACTTTCCATCTCAATGGATAATCATAGTATTTCACATATCATATACATTCAAATAATTCAATGTAATTAATTTATTTGTATATCGACTTACCTCAGATTCGGATATTCGTTCGGACTCGGTTATTCGACTACTTTCGCTTTCCCGCGATCTAAGTCCAATTTCTTCAATTATTGATCTATACATATTCAAATGTAATCCATTTATTCACTAATTCACTCAATTCAATACAAAAACATACATTTAGGGCAATTTGCAATTTAGCCCTCACATTTGTACATTTTATCAATTTAGTCCATCTTTCTCAAGACATCAAATATACAAAATTTGTTCACACAAATGCATAGCCGAATCTCCCTAGGGACTATACAAGTCCATTCTTTTCATCAAATTCACAATTTAGTCCTCCAAAATAATATTTTCTCAATTGAGTCCAAAATACTCAAATTTAACAAAACTTCAAATACAAAACATGTTAATCACTTACAAATACATCTTATTTCATCATAAAACCTCACAAAGCTTATGAACTCATTAATGGCACTTTACAAAATATTCATCAATTCTCAAAATTTAAGCATGGGTCTTGAAGTAGATGAAGCAACGATTACAGAAACATAGAAATTATCAAAAATCGAAATCAAACATACCTTGAATTGAGCTTAGAAGTGGTCGAATGCCCTAACTTCTTATTTCGTTTTATTTTGAAGCAACGATTATAGAAACGTAGAAATTATCAAAAATTGAAATCAAACATACCTTGAATTGAGCTTAGAAGTGGCCGAATGCCCTAACTTCTTATTTCGTTTTCTTTTCTTTGTTTTTCGGTGGAAGAACACATAAAAACATCCACCATCTTTTGCTTTGTTTTTATTATAAAAGCATTATAAATCAATTTACATTTTTAACTATTTAATATTAACATATAAAACATATACATTTAGTGACTTTGCTGTCCACCAACTTATAAATTGGGTTAATTGCCTTTTAAGGGCTTCATATTATAAAGACATCAACAATATGATACTTTCACATTTAACCATCAAACTTACATTTTATGCGATTAAGCCATTTCCTCAATTAAGCACATAGACAGACAAATTAACTCACAGAAACTTCACATATATTTAATCACATATCATAGGCACAGAAAATAATATTAAAATATTTTACTAGCTCGGATTTGTGGTCCCGAAACTACTGTTCTGACTAGGGTATAAATCGGACTGTTACAACATCAAACTCATCAAAGGGCAACAACATAAAACTAGCGGGGAAATCGTAACCCCTAATTTTTAGTGGACATGATCTACATAACTGATTAACTAGAACACACTGACCCAAAGGATTTGTAACTTTGACAGTATATTTAGTGAATTCAACAGGTATTTTCTTTTTGCCTACTAATGTAATGCATATATACGAATGAGTTGATCTAGGATCAATCAATGCATATACATTAATATCAAAGAGAGAAAAAGTACCTGCAATAACATCTGGAGCAGTAGCTTCCTCTCGAGCTCGGATTGCATAGGCCTCAACTGGTGTTCTTGCTTTAGACCTTTTGTTTATCTCATTATTCTTTCCTCGACCAGAAGTAGCATTTCTAGTGTTTCCCGATCGTCTACCTTTCTGAGAAGTTACTTTAGGCTTGTTCGATTGATTTTCAAAATCGTTTTGCTTTTTCGGACAGTTACGAAGAAAATGGTCAGTTGACCCACAACGGAAACAAGCTTCCAATTTTGATCGACACTCACCAAAATGTATTTTATTGCATTCATCACACACAAGATTAGTTCTCTCCATATTTCTTTCACTTCCAGTACTCACCGCTGGAGAATTGACTGACTGGAAATTGTTTTGCTTCGGTTTCTCTCTATTAACGAACTCTGAAAGAGCAGTTGATCGACTGGTGTCATTTTTATATTTCTTCGATGGAGACATTTGAGCAGGCTTGAATGACCTTCTCTTGTTATAATCTCAAAATCTTGAATCTGACTGTCGTTTGCTTTTATAAATCTCTTCAACTTTCTGAGCCCGCTTTGAAAGTTCTACTGATTCCTGTAACTTTAACGCTGCTACAGCCATACCGATCTCATCATTCAACCCATATTCAAATCTGATACACATTTCTTCCTCATTTGATAGGATGTTATGAGCATACTTGCTTAATTGCACAAATTCTCGTTCATATTCAACTACAGTCTGGTTTCCTTATTTTTAACTTGAGAAACTCTTTCTTTTTCCGATCAATGAACAATTGGCTATCATACTTTTTCTTGAACTCATTCTGGAAGAACTCCCAATTAACTCGATGATCCGATATCATCATGCTCAAAGTATCCCATCATAGATACGCCTCATCTTTCAGTAAAGACACCGCACACCTCAAGCAATCTTCAGGGGTACACAATAATTCCATAAAAACTCTCTTTGTGTTCAATAGCCAATACTCGACTTTTGAAGGATCATCATCCACTGTAGCTCTAAACTCTTCCGTCTACATTTCTAAATTTTATATACCGATACTCGAGTAACTGCCGCAGGTACAAGGTTTGGAGTATTCAGGGGTGCCAAAGGAGGCACAACAGGGGGTGGAGGTGGCTGTGTTGTAAGATTTGCTTGCTTAAACTCGTTGAACCATTGGTTCATCATTCCTAGAAATACATTTTTCATCTTGTCACCAACGGATTGTGGAATAGACGCACTATTACTTGCTTCCAAATTCGAAGCTTGAACATTACTTTTAGCTTCATTAACTATAGCTCTATTCGATTCAGCTAACATCTTGAATCTATAAGAAATAAAATGTTAGAACGGATCAAAAGCATCACACTATCACATGGTATATGTGGCATGTAGATGCTAAATCTTACTTCACTGTGTTAGTCTTAGAATTGACTAAATCGTAGCTCTGATACAACAAAATGTAACACCCTAACCTGTATCCGTCGCCAGATTAGGGTTACAGAGCATTACCGAATATATGTAACTTAAAATCATTCATTTCTAAAAATTTCAATAAACATAGAATAATCTATTAATATACATGCATATTGTCTCTTATTCGAGCCCTCGAGGCCTTAGAATCACTTTAGAAATGATTCGGGACTAAATTGGGAACATTTGAAACATTAAGGAAAAAGTTAGAAAAATTCAAACTATAGGGGTCACACGGCTGTATGACTCACACGGTTGAGACACACGCCTGTGTCTTAGGCCGTGTAACAATCGAAATAGGGACATACAACTGTGTTGTAACACCCTTCACCCATATTCCACGTCGAAATAGGGTTACGGAGCATTACCGGACTTATTAAACAATTAAACATACATTTCACATACATTTTCAATAACATATAATCAACATTCAACACTATTCACATCGTCCCTATTACGAGCCTATGAGGCTCAAAACAATCTTTAGGAGTGGTTCGGGACTAAACCGGTAACTCAGGAAATTTTACGAAACTTAAAAAAAATTTCAAACTACAGGGGACACATGCCCGTACGGCCCAGCCGTGTGAGACACGCCCCGTGTCATAGGCCGTGTGGACATTCGAAATGGAATCACATGGCCGTGTCTCATCCTGTGTCCGACCCCGTGTAACTCACTGACTTGGGTCACACGACCAACACACACGCCCGTGTGGCTAGCCCGTGTGCCCTAAAAAATGGCCACACACGTCCGTGTGCCAGGCCGTGTGCTAGGCCGTGCCAAACTTGTAGGGTATACTGACTTATACCACACGGCCAAGTCACACGCCCGTGTGCTGGGCAGTGTGGAGCATACTGACTTGATTTATAATTCAACACCAAGGGCCACACGGCCGTGTAACCTGACCGTGTGTCACACACAGCTGAGACATACGCCCGTGTCTCTGCCCGTTGTCTCAGTCTGTGTGGACAAAAATAGGCTATTTACCAAGCCATTTTGCCACCCAAATTTGCATATACCTACACCAAATCAAATGGCACCAAAACATGGCATAAATAGGCATTCAAACCAACTAAATCAAGCCTAATTCATGCTAGTTCTATACCATCATCCACAATACACACAAGTAACAAAATAGGCCATTCCATTTACACCAAATTCACTTTTTCAATTCAACTAAATGGACACTTTCAAACATGCATCATTTTCCCTAAACTCACAAGCATATAACTTCTCAAATATCAACCATTCACTACAAGCATTAATATAGCAATTATCAACATAAGACAAAGGTCATTTGCATATTTATTTAAACAACTTAATCAACCAAAATAAGCCAACTCTCATGGCTATACACAAAACCAAATACTTAACATTTACAAGCCATTTCAAATGACCAAATTCATTACCAAACTATATATTAAAATGACCATAATCCTATACATGCCATATATCCAAAAACATAGATTCAAAAGTACCAAAGTGATAGTTGGATAGTGTGATGAAGTCTCCGACGATTCCCGAATCCGAGCTAGCTTTGATTTCACTATAAAATACGAGAAGAAAAACAAAGTAAGCTATAAAGCTTAGTAAGCTCATATGAAATAAACTCAATTAATCATAAATATTCAATTCAATCAATTGAATATATATATATATATATCAACACATAATTCATATTAGCTAACCAACCTTCCACATATTCAAACATAAGATTAGATGTGAAATTCACAAGTTTCTTCGATTCAAAACTTATACTGTTCATGTACATACCTGTACCACTTCTTATTATTCTCATACTCAACCATGTCATTGATATACCCATTGAACCATTCGGAATACTATCGGATACTCAGGAATCTCGCACCCTAAGTGCCACATACATAGCCGAAGCTATCTCAATCTCATATCACATATAATGCTCACTCTCGAGCTATCAACGGGTCTGCTCACACAAGCTGACGGTCATGACGATGCTACACGGTGCTGCTCACACAAGCTGACAAGTATCCGTAACACATGCCGGATAACTCAGCCACCGGTAGGACGTACGGACCAGCACCCAAATCACATAACCCCTAATGACATGTGATTCGTATCCTAATCTATTCCTAAGGTTCAATCAGGATTTCACATTTTTCGAATCGTCGTCGAACATGTCCGCAAGTTCGTATTCATAATTTATGCAATATCAAAGCATTTAAAACACAAATATAATAATTTTTATCACATACGAACTTACCTCGGATGCAAAAATGACGAAACTGATCAATTAATCCAACACCTTGTTTTTCCCCCGGTCTAAATCCGAATTTCGCTTTTCTTGATATGCAAGTAGTCTATAGCCGAACCTTCAGGAGCTCAAAAAATGGTGTATTTTCTTCCTTACATTTGGCTAGGTGAAGAAGATAAACAAAAATGTGGTTTTTGTTTTACTTAATTAACCTTTATTAATTAATTTACTATAATAACCTTATTATTAACTTAAAAATTCACCTATTTAATGTCCATCTTTGTCCACTCATACTATTAATGGTTTAATTACCACATAAAGACCTCCACTTTAAGGTTTTATAGCTATTAGACACCTTTAGCTAATAGAACTCAAGTTTTACACTTTACGCGATTTAGTCCTTTTTATCAAATTAAGCACTCAAACGTTAAAATTTCTTAACGAAATTTTCAGACAATCATATTATCATATTGTAGACCTCAAAATAATAATAAAATAATTTTTTTGACCTCAGATTTGTGGTCCCAAAACCACTATTCTGATTTGACTAAAAACGGGCTGTTACATGCGTCCCTGCCCGTGTCCGTGCCCGTGTAACTCACTGACTTGGGTCACACGGCCAAGCCACACGCCTGTGTGCTAGGCCATGTAACTCTTGAAATGGCCTTACACGCCCATGTGCCAAGCCGTGTGCTAGGCCGTGTAACTTCCTGACTTGAATACCTTTAAAACCTACAAGGGACACACGGTCGTGTTGCATGGTTGTGTGTCACACACGTTTGAGACACACACCCGTGTCTTAGGTCGTATAAACAAGAAATTGGCAAAAATCAAGCCATTTCATTCACCCATTTCAAGTATATACCTACAAGCCATTTGCAACCTTAACCAAGGCAATCAAAACATATCAACACATGCATTAAAATGGCAATTTAAAAGACCAAAATCCATTAAACCAATATGCCATATAGGCACCTCAATCACAATCAAACTACCTTACCTAAACATATGTATTACCATACTTAAAACATACACAACTAATTCAATATCATCTTAAAGCATATCACAATTGAGACCACAAGCAACACATGACATACCATACTAATATTTAGTACAACTTATATTTTACTTGATTTAAAGTTACCAGAGTGTAAACAGGGGCACGTATGTGCTATTCAAGGGTACTGAAGTACAAACAGGGGCTCATATGTACAATTTAGAGTATAATTAATTATAAGTGTTTAATTTCATAATTATAGTGTAAAATTTTACGAATATAAATTCAATTATGTATTGAAATACTATGAATTTACATTGACAACTAGAGCGTTGAAATGCGATCAAGGTAATCTGTGATTTTTGCCTTTCCTCGATTTAGTTCCGGTTGAGATTTATCTTGATCTAAATAAATAATTATATTCAATTAAGTATTTCAATCAATTTGAACATTCAATTCAATCCATAATTCATATTTATGAATAATTACAATTTTGCCCCAAGCATTTTAACTTTTTATAATTTAGTCCTTAAGCTCATAATTTAAAATCTAAACATTTTCATCCCTATACCATGCCAACCGAATCCATTAAGAACCTATATAAACCCATATAACCCATTATTTTACAATTTCACCATGAATTTTACTGCTTTTACAAATAAGCCCCTAAATGACATTTTCATCAAAAATCACTTTACAAAACTTGTTTATTTAACAACAAGGACTCATAATATTCCATTAAACTTCAAAAATCATGCAAGTACATCCATGGTAAAAACCTAAACCTTTAACATTTTTGCAAATTAGTCCCTGGGCTAGCTAGACTAAGCTGCAACAATCTCGAAAACTTAAAAATCATTCAGAACGGAATCAAAAGCCATACCATGCAAGTGAGAATTGTTGGCCAAACCCTAGCATGCTCTCTGTAACATCCTAAATTTGGGCCTAGAATAAATGGGTTTCGTGTGTCGAGAGAATGGATTTTGTCGATCAGAAAAAAAAAAGAATAAGAATAATGAATTAAGTGTGGTTAAAAAAAATTATGATTTGCATGTTTAGTTTAATTTTTATGTGATTTAGGAAGGGTTGGTAGTGTTGGGAAAGTCCTAGGCTCGATCTAGGGATTTAGCAAAAATTTTGTTTTTACCCTTAAGAGTGGTTGGTGTTTTAGTTAAAAGGCTTTTAAAATATTTTTGGGTTGAAGATAACACAAGGGAGTAAGGGGCCCAAATTTAAGTTACATGGAGCCCAACTCTTTTAATTTAAGTTAGCTAAATTTCGGCATTAGGGTTAGGTAGAGTGGACGGCAACAAGGCTCAAAAATAGGAGGATTTATGTGAATGGGATAATGTAGATAATATAGTTGATAATATGGAAGGAAAAAAAAGGAGAAAAGATAGGAGCTATCTACAAGGCTAGGAGTTGGCCGAAATTCCATCACCTAGAGAAGTGAAGAAATCGGTTTCTTTATGGCAAAGGGGTGCCGAATTTTCCCTTTTTATTTGATTAATTTTTAGTTATCAGGAAGGGCACTTTCGGTTTTTCATAGGTGAGTGCCGAAATTTCTATAAATAGGGAGGGTTCTCTTCTTTATTTTTCGGCATTTAGGGTTTCCACCTTTTCTTTCTCTTCTTTCTTCTAAAAGCCGAAAACCCCATTATTCTTTTCTCTTCTTTCTCCTAAAAGTCGAAAACTCCATTATTCTCTTCTTTCTTCTCAAAGCCGAAAACCCCATTATTCTTTTCTCTTCTTTCTCCTAAAAGTCTAAAACTCTATTATTCTCTTCTCTTCTTTCTTCTAAAAAGCCGAAAGCTGAAAACTCCATTATTCTTTTCTCTTCTTTCTTCTAAAAGCTGAATCTCTATAGATTTCTTCGAATCATCTTCTCTCCTGATCTTCTCAAAAAGCCAGAATCTCTAAGGGGTAGTCGAATTCTCTGCGTTAAGGTGAGTGCCGATTTTCCTATCTCTTCAATCTCTCTTTCAGTTTTTAAGAGACAAGGCCGAATGGCCACTTGGTTGTTAAGGCTACCGAATGAAGCTAATATTTCCTCTCTTTTGCGTTTGGGCAGCATTTCGGGATTTGAAGGAAACCTGATCATCTAGATTTAAAAGCCAAAAATTGCTAGTCTCCAATTTCGGGATTTTAAGGTAAGGTGATTTTCCTAGATTTTCACTAGATTCGTTCATCATCGATGCGAGATCTTAACTTTATGATGTAGATTAACGATCATATGTTGTAATAGTAGTTCGACAAGGACTTGTGATGGAATTAAATATGGATCAGGCAAAGGAGAGAATCCCTAAGTTTAAGAAACGAGTGTGTGTCGATGCGGGATTGGCCACCAGGTTGTGGGCGGCTTCGAACAACACCTTAGGCAAGTAGCGGTTGTATCGACTTACGATAGTGTCGACATAGAGAGTGTCGTTCTAACGGTAATCAGTGTGTAGATCTCTAACGCACAAATAATCTGTATGAATGTATATATATGTTTATGTTAAGGGCTAAAAGCCAGATAATAGGCTGTGTAGACAGTCGAATAAAACCCTAAAAGGGTTAGGCAAGGATGCCAGGTACGTAATCATAGAAATCTCTATGTGTATCGAAATATATGAAAGCCTGTATGATGTTTTCCTTATGTGTGTATGCATGGGGTGGGATTATGATAATGACGGGGAAGTGCATGATAGGTCACAATAGTGATCGGTGGCTATGCCACATTTAATGATTCCTGACTAACAGGAATAGGCAGTACGGCTGTCGTTATGGTGTGTAGCGGATGGAGGGTTGATTGTAGAAATCAACGAGGTGTGATGGTTGGTACGGGCTGGTGTGTAGAAGATGGAATTCTAGGATGGGTTGGGCTATTCATCATTTACTGTTGATCATGTAATTACGATTGTTGCCTCTATGTATGGGCCAAGGCCCATAATGTGTTTGTGGGCCTCAGGTCAGTGTTTTAGGGATTTATACACTGAGTCTTGGTGACTCACCCTATTATTTTTTCCTAACTTTCCGATGAGCAGTAGATCGTGGACAAGGGAGCCGAGGCGGGACTCGTGGGGCCAACAAGTCTTTTATTTATTAAATTTCCATTTTATTTTAAGTTTAAATTTTGGAATTATTTGATGTAATAAGGCCTCCATCGCTTAGGTTATCAGTTGATACTTGTCAATGTTTATGTTTTTTTCATTCATGATCAAGGACTTATGATTAAAAGAAATAAAAATGGGATTTTCACACATTATTTAAAATAACACTTGTTTTGGAAAAAAAATAAAATTTCAAAGATTTTCTACCAGTGCCACCTATTTAAAGATTATCTACAAAAACGACTAAGTTTTTCAGAATCATTCCAAGTAAAGTTTTTAACCTTAAAACCGTAGCATACCAGATCTAGTCATAACGTTTGGGCCGGGTTTGGGGTGTTACACTCTCATGGTGATTTCGGTTGAAGAAAAAAAAAGATGAAGATGATACTTTGTTTTTCTTTCTTTTGTTTTATGATTTATTTACCTATTTACCAATTTGCCCTTTTAAAACATTAATAATTTCAATAAAACCAATCCATGAATATCCGATAACTATGTAAATGGTCTATTTACCATCTAAGTCCTCTTATTTTAAAGTTTCATAGCTATTTGATACCTTTAGCTACAAGAACTCTACTTTTGCACCTTTTACGATTTAGTCCTTTTTACTTAATTAAACATGGAAACATAAAAATTTCGTTGGATACAACACTACTAACACACCGTAGAAATTAAAATATTAATAAAATAAATATTTTCACGTCGAATTTGTGGTCCGAAACCACTGTTCCGATTTCATTGAAAATGGGTTGTTACAGCTTCTATTTGAAATTAAATGTTCTTATTTGTATCGTAATACTTTGTAACCCTAATTTAGCAACAGAGACGGGGTAGGGGTGTTACACAGGGCATGTGCTGGCAGCGGAAGGATGCAAATACAATACTCTAATGTATTGGATAGAGGAAGTCCCGAAGGAAGTGGGAGTGGTGGTTAACAGAAATAGGGGAGAGTGCTGATGAAAGGGTAGTGGGTAATGGCAGAGTCTGAGACCGGAGGCAGATGAAGGTTTAATCTTCCGATGAACTCAGAAATCAGTGAAGAAACTGGGAATCAAGAAAGGTAACATTGATGGTATGAAAAGACCCAGTTGATCGGCGATAGAATTTATGCAAGAAATAGAACCTGAAAAGTCTTGGAGAAGATAAAATAGAGAGCTTTTAGGGTTTGATTTATTTTTTCGGGCTTTGTTTGCATTTCTTTAGGAAAAGTAGGAGTTAATAAATATTATTTTTGTTTTTTTTTTCTCTCTAATAGCACTGCCCAAGTCAACCAGTGCATGTGAGATTGTTGGATGACTGAGGCGGGTTTAGGGTTTTATAATAGACTTTTGCTCTCCATCACTTAAATGCATCAGTAGATTTAAATAAAAAAAAGTATCATATAACTAGAGGTGTTCATGGGCCGGGCCGGGCCGGGTTCGGGCTGGGCTCAACTAAAAAATTAGGCCCATTCATCGGGCTTGGGCCGGGCCCAAAAATGGGCCTAATTTTTTTCCCAAGCCCGACCCATATAAAAATGCTAAAACCCGGGCCCGGCCCAGCCCGCCCGTATTAAATTTTTATATTATTTTATATAATTTTTAAATATATATAATACATTAAAAATACTAAAAAAATCAAAATAAATATTTCCCAATAAATTGAAAATAAATTTTTAAAAAAAATATGTAGACTTAAATAACACTAAGATAGATGTAACTTAACAAGCAAATACCTCTAAAATAATAATAAAATTAACAAATGCCTTTAAAATAATAACAAAATTAACAATAAAATAAGTTTTATACAATATTCAATCAATAACAACAAAATAGTAGCAACATAATAGTAATATGGTAGCAAAATAGGGAGAAAACAACAAGAAAATAACATTCAAAAATTAAAAAAAAAAATAGCAGATTTTTTTTGTCATTTAGTGAATTCGGGCCGACCCGGGCCAAAAATGCCTTACCCGAGGCCCGGCCCATTTTTTAAACGGGCCTTATTTTTTGTCCAGGCCCATTTTTCGGGCTTATATTTTTGCCCAAACCCTCCCAAATTTTGGTTGGGCCTTCAGGCCGGGCCGGGCCGCCCGGCCCATGAACACCTCTACATATAACTAAACTTATTTACATCAATTTTTCAGAGATAAAAAATAATAAGGCTTAAGCCATAAATTAGTATCTAAATTATACTCATTTTCTCATCTTGGTGCTTAAACATTTTTTTTTTCACAAATGGTACCTAAACTACTTTTTTTTTCTCAAGTTAGTACTTCCATTAATCAAACCATTAAGTCTATTTAAAAAAAAAATTAACCCATAAATTGGTACTTAAATTATACAATTTTTTTTTAATTTGATACCTAAACATATTATTTTTCACAATTGATACTTAAGCTATGCCATTATTCTAAATAATGAAGAAAAAAAGTGACCCATTATATAAAGGTTAGGATAATTTAAAGACCAAAATTAAAATTTTATCTTTTTTATATAATGCAAAAACAAAAAAAAAGTGACACACGTATCAACCAAGGTCAGTCCTAAGTCCTTATATATATATATATATATATAGATAGATAGATAGATAGATAGATAGATAGATAGATAGATAGATAGATAGATAGATATGTGCTATGTAGCATTAGACATGATCATGAGACGAGTTACCCGGTTCAGCCCGAAGGTCCACCTAAAAAGTGAGAGGATTTAGGAAAAATTATAAGTTCAAAAAATAGACTTGAACAAAAAATGAGTCCTATTTTTTAAATAGACCAAGCCTCGGGTAAAAATTTTCAAGCCGGGCCAGCCCAATCCGAATAAATTTATTAATATTTTTAATAATAAATTTATATTATCAACTCATATGGTGCTGAAGCTGTGCATGTGAAGCAATATTCATTTGATAAATTTAAAGTAACAATAATTAAGGAGAAATATAGGTTTTTAATTAGTTGGCTTTTCGCAATGTGAAAACTGACTTGCTCTGGACTGCTATGATCAGGAAACAACATGCCACTAGATAATTATAAGCTTTTAATTGAATGCAGGTTCTTTTAGAACTCATCAAATTAGGTTGGGTTTTATTTTATTTTAAAAATAAATAAATGAATGCAGGCTAAGCATGAAGTATGTCGAAGGTTATGACCTAAGTTAGTTATGTAAATATATTTTAATCGTTGAAAATTATAGAAATCCAATGAAGAAATATTATCAATGAATATTCAGGGTATTTCTAATTACACCTTATATGTTTTCCTTGTTATTAATCTAATTACTGTAAAATGATTTTAGTTTATACAGGGGCGAAGTTAGAAAAAATTTTAGGGGGTCAAAATTAAATTGTCAATATATTTATATTTTTTTAAAAGATTAAATCAAATTTTTATCATTTTTAAGGGGGAAAAGTGCAATTTTATCTTTACTAATTTAAAATTTTTAAAAAATTAAAAAGTTAAAATGGTAAATTTTTCATTTTAGGAGGGGGCAGGGCCCTGCCAACCCCCTAAATCCGTCTCTGAGTATATAGACTTTTTAATATATTTTTAATTTGTTAGGAAATATTTATTTTAATATTTTTAGTGTATTTGATATATTATTATTTTTTTAAAATTTATTTTATATAATAAAATATTTTTTAAAAAAATTAATACGATTTGGGCCTAGCTCAAATTTGACATCTATAATTCAAGTTGAGTTTGATAAAAATTTTAAACCTATTTTTTGAGCCAAGCCTATCAAGTGAATTTAAAATTTCGTTGTGACCTAACTCATCCCGAATCCAACTTTACCCATGATTACCTCTACTTGAGTTTTTTCTTATTTTTGTGTTGTATTGATGTTTGACATTTGGACTTTCTTTCTATATATGATAGGTATACAAATATTTATGTGCTATAGAGCATTGACACGTCAAATATTTCTTATTTTTGTGTTGTATTGATGTTTGACGCGGATAAATCAATGCATGCTTGAGTAAGTAATAAATACCTCAAAAAGAAAAAAGAAAAAAAAAAGAGTTGTACATGCGTCAAATACAATAAAAAAAAAAACCATCTGAAAACGATAAAAGGAAACGTGTATAAAATTTTATGTGGATGCCAAATGAAAAGAAATAGAGGGAAAAGAGTGAACAGCGTCCTATGAAAAAGTGAAATGATGAGCAACGGAAAAACGAATAGAAAGATGAACAACATAATTAGGGTTTACCTTATAAATTATATTTGGGCTTAGGCTCAGAACTGATTAAAGTTTTGAGGATGTGACGAAGACACGTTTTGAGAATTTCAATATATTAATATATAGGCATGAGGATACATTTAGGATTCATCTTAATTTTAATTATCATTTCAATCCTCAACTTTCTAAACTGAGTTAGATTATTATTATTTAAACTAACTCAACCATTAAAATTTAAATAGAGTTATTAATAAATGTTGAGTATAGTGATAAAATATATTATACTCTCAATTAGAGAATACGAGTTTAAACTTTAATGATAACATTATTGAGAGAAATAGTCACGAATATTAAAGATGACTCATAAAACAAACATAGAAAGTACTAAAAAAATTGAATTGTTTTGTCATGATAGCATACATAGTAATCCATGTATGTACTCCATAAAAAATAAATAAAAAAATTCAAAAATAATAATAATAAAAGTTCGTAGTTTTTTTTATGTTAGTGATAAAATATACATAAATTATTATGCAATTTATCATGTCACCGTCATTAAAATTTTATTAGTTCAACTATTTTTTCCATTCAAAAAACAACAATTGACTAAACTTTAAAGATTAAAGTGTGAAACAGGTCAAGAAAAAAAAAAAGGTTAAAGGTGGACAAAGAATTTTTGTGTAGTACAAAATTAAATTGATTTTGAGCTTTTGACAAATGGGTTCTCATATCCTATCTATTGTCACTATAATAAAAAAACGTCAAAAGTGGTTTTAGGATGTTCTTATGATATATTTAAAAAAAAAAACTCTTGCTTGATAGAAAACGGAATAATTAATAATTATATAAATGTGAATTTAAAAATAATTTAATTTATTTTGAATTTAAAAATAATTTAATTATTTTTTATAAAATAAATTATTCAAAATCAATATTAATAATAAAAATTCAATTGCTTAAAGTATTTTAATAAATAATTTTTTTGATAAAATTAATAAAGAAGAATTTTGATAAGAAAAGAAAGTAATATATATATATATATAAAACTTATAATTGAGTCGGTGATACGAGTTAATCAGATACCACCAACTCAATTGGATAATGATTAAAATACCATTATTTCACAAAGTAAATTATATAATCTTGAGAGTGTTTTTATCTTTTTATATCTTTAATATTAGAAAAATAAAAAAAATACACAAATAATGGGATTTGAACTCCAAATATTAAATGCGTCAACTTCTCTACTTTGTCGTTTCAATTATAATCTTATTTTTATTATATCAATTTTGTTATAAATATATTTGTTACATAATATTATTTTTTACCTACATCCTAAATATAACATAACCTAATATATTTTACTTACACTTTTTTTTTTATGATATTATGTATTATAATTTTTTTTAAAATATGGCCATATCGTAAAGGAGGATTGATTAAGGTTGCATACAAAGAAAAGTATCAAATGAAAATGGTCAAAACAGGGAATTGTAGTAATAGAATTGACTAAATCGGCGAATACCGAATTATTCAATGAACATCATAAATAGATATCATCTTCTTGATTTTCATTCTTCCTTTTTCTTATATTCTTGGTCTTAGCAATATGCAACTTTTTATTTTCCTACCGACCAGCGCCATCATCATCTCTTTTGATGAAAAACCGGCCAAAACTACCATTTCTTAATTCATCTCACTCACTGCTACTGCTTTTCATTGACTATGTTCACTTTTATATACGGCTTTGAGCAGTTTTGAAAATTGCTGCATTGGTTTCAATTTTTTTCAATATTTCCATAATAGCAGAAGTTGGAATATCTTTGGGCCACCATGCGTCGGCGAACCCTAAAGACAATGATGTCTCGGGTTCCCGACAGCGAATTCAAAATCTGGGTTGTTGCCTATGGTGGTAATGCACCACACGGATGTACTACTTTAGAAACTTAAGTTCAAAGTTGGTAGCTTAAATGTCCCTTTTACAATTTTAATAACATAACGTCAGTGCCAAAGAATATACTATATGATAGATGTACCACGTCTACTTTATGATCCAATCTCAACTTGGAACATGTAAAGAATAATTTTTACATTGATAGTAGTATATAATTAAATTTTTTTTAATTTTATACATGATCGATAACTTATATAATTATTTTTTTTTTAAAAAAATAAAAATTCTTTTTAATGAAGTAACACCATCCACTTCAATAATAAATAATAATGCATAAAATTATATACCATATATACATCATATAATTTTTCAAGTTTAAATCCGAAATCTAATATCAATAGGTATTTAAGTACTGTAAGTTATTTGTCACTACACTAAACACTAATTCATAAGTCATATACATTGTTGGCTATAGTAAAAATGGGTTATGCATATAAAAATAAATCCTAATATTTGTAAAAAGTTAAAATATATATATAATAAGCTCTATGGGTGATGCTAGCATTCGGGGGCTTGTGCTGGCGAGTGGGACGACAAGCATGGGGGATATAGTGCATGGACTCTCAGTTTAATCTGTAGGCGTTGGACAAGCAACCAAGAAAGTTAGGTTTCACGAATTTGATTTCCTGAATGATTTAGGGTTGATAGAATCTAGCATAGTTACACTGATGAGATTGTTCAAGTATACATTAATGGGGGATGGTAAGACTTGTAGTCCGCAGACCCATATCTAGCTGATGATGGCATTATTTTAAAGGCAGGGGATGTAATAAAGGATGTTGTGAATGGTGTCTTGTCAATTAAGTTTTTTCCATTGGCTCATCAAATTATAGAAAAGAGTATGTCAAAGGAAGTAATCCTTAAGCTACTTGGAAGGAGGATTGGATATATGCACTTTAGAGTAAGCTTTATGCGATTTGGAAGCTGGCTCAACACTTTCAGTTAATGGACCGTGAGAATGATTATTTTATGGCAAAGTTTAAAGTAGTGGAGGACTATACAAAAGCCTTATCTAAAGGACTGTGGGTTGTGTTTGGGAAGTACTTGACAATTCAACCACGAGGTTGAGGTTCAATACATCTATGGCTTTCCTAACTGAAGTTGTTGTTTGGGTTCGTCTTCCAGGATTAGCTGGGCTATTGTACAAAAGGAGCATTTTGAAGGCGATTGGCAAGTTGATAGGGTGAGTCATTAAAATTTATTAAAATACTGATTGTGGTAGTAAGGGTTAGTTTGTTAGGAGGGCATTGTGTATGGATCTTTGGAAACCTTTGGTGTCTAAAATTAGGATTGATGATCAACTGTAATGTGTTGAATATGAGTCGCTATTAAATATATATTTTACTTGTGGTTGTTATGGACACTTGAAATAGTTGTGCCCCTAGAATAATGAGAGGGAGATGCTAGAGGCTGAGGTTGAACCGGCTGTAACACCCCCTACCCGTATTCGTTGTCAGAATAAGGTACGGGGCATTACCGGAGTTTACAATTTTTTTTTTTTTTTTTTTAAAATTGAAACCATTCTAATTCATCATATTTTCAAAATAAAATTCATGCATATTTATAAGATAACTTTAACAGATAAGCCATACCAATGGCTGACCTTACATTCATTTCATACTAACATTTATTTTATTAGCTTATACATGCCATTCATTTCCAAACTAAAGTTTCTTTAAATACCGAAATACTGGGGTTGATAGTGTGATGAGTCTCCCACCGATCTGACCTCTGAGCTCTTAACACTACAAAACAAGGGAAAGTAAAACAGAGTAAGCACTTTGTGCTTAGTAAGCCCATGTAACAAGAATTATACTTACCTAATATTTTCAATACAATGTAATAAGCATTCATATATCCATTCAATGCATTAATACCCTAACATGCACAAGCTCAACATTCAAGTTGGTTCATTAATTTCCATATATCAATAATATACACACCATGATTGATGAGCTCATCAATATCATGATTTCCATTTCCTTGTTATTTTTCCATATTTATCCCGTTAAATTACTCAGAATTTCGATGGATTTTCAGAGGTACACTTTAGTGTACAAATCCGGTCCGTCAATTCATATTCATGTGCGCACATTTCCATTTCAGAGAGCACACTCCCGCGAACCTCATCCTTACAGAGGGATTACCAGTCCAGGCTAAATCCCCTGTAATATAAACTCATAGAGTATTGTCGGGATTACCAGTCCAGGCTAAATCCCCTACAACGACAATTACTCTAATGAGCTTGGATCTGAATTACCAGTCCAGGCTAAATTCAGACCCTAATTCGGATTACCCGTCCGGGCTAAATCCATTTTTCCACATATTCTTCGGGAGGGCTATATCAGGATAGGATCACCCGTCCAGGCTAGATCCTTTTTACCGTCAATTCCTTTTCAGAGATCCATCGAATTTTCCTTTTATTCAACCGGGATTTCTTTCCCTTTTTATCAAATATATCAATATTTCATCAAATTTCATACAATGGACATTCAAATCATATTCATATCAATAACATATATTTCAAACATTTAAGAATATAATTCAAGTTACACGAACTTACCTCGATACTAGTTCGTTTATAAAATCTACTAATCCGGGACTTTTTCCTTTCCTCGATCTAGCTTCGTATTTGAGTTTTCCGGATCTAAATAAATAAATTCAATCATCAATTCAATACATTTCATGTTCACATGTAGCATTTTCTATAATTCTATTATTATTTTTAGCTTATTCAAAGCTGTCTACTTGAGTCACAGTCACTAAATTATTTATTTCTAGAGCTACAGAGCTCCAAATGAAGAACCATTAATTTTATCTGAAACTAGACTCACATATCTTCTTCCCATAAAATTTTCAGAATTTTTGGTATGGCCAATCAATACCAGATTATTCTTAAAGTTTCCCCTGTTTCACTGTTTGACTGTTCTGACCTCTCTTCACTACGAATCAAATTACTCTTCATACAGAATTCATATGACCTTCTTATTTATTTCATTTGAAAATAGACTCATTCAGGATTCTAAACATATAAATTTAAGTCCTTAATTATTTTTCTCCAATTTTTTATGATTTTTCAAAGTCAGAACAGGGGATCCCGAAATCTCTCTGGATCAGTCTTACAAAAATATAAATATCTCAAATTACAGAATTCCTTTGCTTTCCATGTTTCTTTCATATGAAAATAGACTCAATAAGCTTTAATTTCATATCTCACTCAGCTTCTAATTCCACTTCTACGATTTTTAGTGATTTTTCAAAGTAACCCTACTGCTGCTGTCCCAAAACAGTTTTCTTATAGCTTATTTTACAATTAAATCCTTTACCCAATTCTAACTTCAAATTCTTTCAATTAAACCACTAATTCATCATTTTATTCATCATATGCTATATTCAAAAACTCTGAAACTTCAAAAATTTCAACTTAAATTCATCAAAACTTTGTTCTAAAACTTATAAAGCATCAAAATTAAAAGAAAAAGGACTAAATTAACTTACCAAATTAAACTCCAAGCTTCAAACTTTTAATTTTCCCTTTTCTTCTTTCTTTTCTCTTTTTCTTTCTTCTTTCACGTTTGCTCTCTGTTTCTTTTCTGTTTCTATCTCTTTTGTTTCTTTTCTCTTTTCTTTATATATATATATATAATAATATAATAATATAATAATATAATAATATAATAATAAACTAAAAATCTCAGATTTTTTCAATTCACTGCCTCAATCTAGACAAAATGGCTTAATTGCCATTTTGGTCCTTTATACTTTCTTTTAATCTATAATTAAACTTTTACTTTCATTTCAATTTAGTCCTTTTCATTTAATTACCTACCCAAACGTTAAAATTTTCTAACGAAAGTTTAATACCGCATTACTAACATTTTATAAATATTTATAAAAATATTTCCTATCATATAAAGACTCATGCAAACATATTGAAATAAATTTCTATTTAAATCGGATTTATGGTTGCGAAACCATTATTCCGATAATTGACTCATGCAAACATATTGAAATAAATTTCTATTTAAATCAGATTTATGGTTGCGAAACCATTATTCCGATAATCTTGAATTTAGGCCATTACAACTCTCCCCCCCTTTTAAGGATTTTCGTCCTCGAAAATCTTACCAGTAAAGAGGTTTGGATATTGTTTCCTCATTGCCTCCTCCGGTTCCCATGTCGCTTCCTCAATCCCGTGCTTTTGCCACAATACTTTCACCAAATTTATTTTTTTATTTCTAAGCTCCTTTGTTTCCCGTGCCAATATCTTGACCGGTTCTTCACTGTAAGTCGATTATCGGAATAATGGTTTCGCAACCATAAATCCGATTTAAATAGAAATTTATTTCAATATGTTTGCATGAGTCTTTATATGATAGGAAATATTTTTATAAATATTTATAAAATGTTAGTAATGCGGTATTAAACTTTCGTTAGAAAATTTTAACGTTTGGGTAGGTAATTAAATGAAAAGGACTAAATTGAAATGAAAGTAAAAGTTTAATTATAGATTAAAAGAAAGTATAAAGGACCAAAATGGCAATTAAGCCATTTTGTCTAGATTGAGGCGGTGAATTGAAAAAAAATCTGAGATTTTTAGTTTATTATTATATTATTATATTATTATATTATTATATATATATATATAAAGAAAAGAGAAAAGAAACAAAAGAGATAGAAACAGAAAAGAAACAGAGAGCAAACGTGAAAGAAGAAAGAAAAAGAGAAAAGAAAGAAGAAAAGGGAAAATTAAAAGTTTGAAGCTTGGAGTTTAATTTGGTAAGTTAATTTAGTCCTTTTTCTTTTAATTTTGATGCTTTATAAGTTTTAGAACAAAGTTTTGATGAATTTAAGTTGAAATTTTTGAAGTTTCAGAGTTTTTGAATATAGCATATGATGAATAAAATGATGAATTAGTGGTTTAATTGAAAGAATTTGAAGTTAGAATTGGGTAAAGGATTTAATTGTAAAATAAGCTATAAGAAAACTGTTTTGGGACAGCAGCAGTAGGGTTACTTTGAAAATCACTAAAAATCGTAGAAGTGGAATTAGAAGCTGAGTGAGATATGAAATTAAAGCTTATTGAGTCTATTTTCATATGAAAGAAACATGGAAAGCAAAGGAATTCTGTAATTTGAGATATTTATATTTTTGTAAGACTGATCCAGAGGGATTTCGGGATCCCCTGTTCTGACTTTTAAAAATCATAAAAAATTGGAGAAAAATAATTAAGGACTTAAATTTATATGTTTAGAATCCTGAATGAGTCTATTTTCAAATGAAATAAATAATAAGGTCATATGAATTCTGTATGAAGAGTAATTTGATTCGTAGTGAATAGAGGTCAGAACAGTCAAACAGTGAAACAGGGGAAACTTTAAGAATAATCTGGTATTGATTGGCCATACCAAAAATTCTGAAAATTTTATGGGAAGAAGATATGTGAGTCTAGTTTCAGATAAAATTAACGGTTCTTCATTTGGAGCTCTGTAGCTCGAGAAATAAATAATTTACTGACTGTGACTCAAGTAGACAGCTTTGAATAAGCTAAAAATAATAATAGAATTATAGAAAATGCTACATGTGAACATGAAATGTATTGAATTGATGATTGAATTTATTTATTTAGATCCGGAAAACTCAAATACGAAGCTAGATCGAGGAAAGGAAAAAGTCCCGGATTAGTAGATTTTATAAACGAACTAGTATCGAGGTAAGTTCGTGTAACTTGAATTATATTCTTAAATGTTTGAAATATATGTTATTGATATGAATATGATTTGAATGTCCATTGTATGAAATTTGATGAAATATTGATATATTTGATAAAAAGGAAAGAAATCGGTTGAATGAAAGGAAAATTCGATGGATCTCTGAAAAGGAATTGACGGTAAAAGGATCTAGCCCGGACGGGTGATCCTATCCCGATATAGCCCTCGAAGAATATGTGGAAAAATGGATTTAGCCCGGACGGGTAATCCGAATTAGGGTGCGAATTTAACTCGACTGGTAATTCAGATCCAAGCTCATTAGAGTAATTGTCGTTGCGAGGATTTAGCCTGGGACTGGTAATCCCGACAATACTCTATGAGTTTATATTACGAGGATTTAGCCTGACTGGTAATCCTCCGTAAGGATGAGGTTCGCGGGAGTGTGCTCTCTCGAAATGGAAATGTGCGCATATGAATATGAATTGACGGATTCGGATTTGTACACTAAAGTGTACCTCTGAAAATCCATCGAAATTCTCGAGTAATTTAACGAGGATAAATATGGAAAAATAACAAGGAAATGGAAATCATGATATTGATGAGCTCATCAATCATGGTGTGTATATTATTGATATATGGAAATTAATGAACCAACTTGAATGTTGAGCTTGTGCATGTTAGGGTATTAATGCATTGAATGGATATATGAATGCTTATTACATTGTATTGAAAATATTAGGTAAGTATAATTCTTGTTACATGGGCTTACTAAGCACAAAGTGCTTACTCTGTTTTACTTTCCCTTGTTTTGTAGTGTTAAGAGCTCGAGGTCGGATCGGTGGGAGACTCATGACACTATCAACCCCAAAGATTTCGGTATTTAAAGAAACTTTAGTTTGGAAATGAATGGCATGTATAAGCTAATAAAATAAATGTTAGTATGAAATGAATGTAAGGTCAGCCATTGGTATGGCTTATCTGTTAAAGTTATCTTATAAATATGCATGAATTTTATTTTGAAAATATGATGAATTAGAATGGTTTCGGTTTTAAAAAAAAAAAAAAAATTGTGAACTCCGGTAATGCCCCGTACCTTATTCTGACAACGAATACGGGTAGGGGGTGTTACACCGGCGAATGGTATTCCAAAAAGTAATCATCAATAGGTGGAAGACAAAAAAATTTAACCCCTGGGTGGAAGACAAAAATTAACAAGCGAGGGGCGAAATGGGGGAAAAACAGGCTTTGGGTGATAAGGTTGATAAGTCAAAATTTGGTACTTTATCTAATCTTGAGGATGAATCAATAGGGGATGTGGAGTAAAGTTTGAATATTTGTAACTTGGACTCCTCGTGCCACTTTGAAGATTAGGAAAATGTCATAAAGCAATGGGCTCAAGAGCAAAAAAGAAGAGGGTTGTTGTTGCTGGAGCTAATAGGGATGACAAACAATGGACTCCTCGTGCCGCTTAATCATATAATGGTTTTATTGGACGAAAAGTCTTACCCAATATGCATTCATACATGGTGCATCAGGATGATAATACTTAGGATGGACAATTGAAGTCTAGTGTTGTTGGGGAATGGCCTTGTAACATGGTTAAGTAGCGCAAGGTTCGTAAGGAAGTTCATGGTCAAGGGTTCGTATCAGGTAGGGTTTAGTGCCGAAAAGTACTCTAGTGGCTATGGAGGAGATTATGGGTCGGCTTGAGGACCTAATGGATGATGGTGCAAATTATATTTAAGAAGCTAAGACGGTTGTAGGATAGCAATTTGATGGGGCCGAGTAAGTAGCAGCTTGCTTGAGTTCAAATTGGTGTGACTTCCGTCTTTTTATTTCTCTATTAATGTCCATGAATTTATTCAAATGGAATTTTCAGGGGGTTGGTCACCTTTGATCAATCGAGTCTTGTGAGATTTTTATTTGGAACATCATCCATCTATTTTTAGTCTGTTTGAAACAAATATAAGTGGTGTACAAGCGATTAGAGTTATTTGGAAGCTGGATTATTAAAAGTCCTATAGAATTGAGGTACATGGGTTTTTAGGAGGCATCTAGGTTTTGAGGGATGACTTGGTGAGTATAGATATTTTGATTAAGCATAACCAATTTATCCATATGCAAGTGTCATCACATCGTTCGAAGAAGCAATTCCTTTTTACGGTGATTTATAAGAGCTTGAATCCTAAACAAAGACAATAATTTTGGGATGGTTTGAGTGGGATTGCATAAAAACTAATCGATGCATGGGTTTTACCTAGGGACTTTAATGCCTTATTGAACATGTATGAGAAGCTTGAGGGCTCTAAAGGGCAAAGCATTATTTGTAGGTTGTTTCAAGAGTTTGTGTTTGATAATAATCTAAAGGACCTTGGTTTCGTTGGTTCAAAATTCACATGGTGTCGTGGGCATTTGAAGGAGTAGCTTGATAGGTATTTTGTAACTTGGCATGGAAGATGCAAAACCTATGCCGACAGTGTACCATCTGGAAAGAATAAAGCTCAATCATATACTTGTTTTACTGAAGACATTGGAGTGAAGTAGAGTACGAGCAAAATTTTACTTTTCGGGTTGGTTATCACATATGAGGTTCAATAAACTAGTTAAAACAAATTAGGGTTCAAATAACATCCTCGTTGATACGGTGAGACAATTTGGTGTTACATCGGCAGACTAGAATACATGTTCACTAAGCCTTAATTAGGCTATTTATCGTGTAGGTTTAACCCTGACGAGTAACCAAGCACTTTTATTCATTATTTGTGTAGGTTTGACCCAAACGAGTAGCTAGACACTATTAATTTTACCTGTATACGAAGTTCTTTTACGAAGTTTCATCGAGTGGAAATGAATAACTGGAAATGTGACGATATAAGGTTGATGTTGGCTAAAAGAATGTTCATGATATAGATAGTTGATACAAGTTGGATTATGATGGAATATGAACTAATGAGATTACATGTATGGTTTGAGCTAAAAGTCTTATGTGATTAATGATATTGCATTGTGCCTTGATAGGGATAATTATTTCACAGAATGAATTGTGTATATATTGGGTGATTGAGGTAAGTTAATGTTTATATTGTATGAGCTTACTAAGTATTTTAAATATTTACTCGTGTTACTAATTTTCTGTAGATTTTGGATGTCTGGAACGTATCGATCGGATTAGCTAGAAGCACACACTTACCATGTCTCGATTCGATAGGCTTTTGATGTTTCAACTTGGTTACTTGTGGCATGTACATAAGATGTTTAAAACTTGTTTTAGTTGATGAATGTGTTAGAATAGTTATGCTTGTACAAAAGTTTATTTGGTAACCTAATATGTGTGATATGGTTTGTGTCAAGTTTGGTATTAGAAGGTTAATGATAATGTCAAGTTTTGAATGGTGTTATGTATATAAATTAGTAAGTGTTTATGTTTTGCATTGTTGAGTTTGTCATAATAAATGGTTAGGTGATTTGGGTTGAATCATAATGGTTTGAGTTTGAATATCTATTGGTGCCAATGAGGACATATTAGTTGGATGTTTAGATGGTTATATAGATGGATATTTTATCTTTGAAATATGTGTGTTATGGATTAGGTTTGAATGGTCTAAAATGGCATTTTAGGTCACCTTGTAGGGTTGGTATGTTCCTTGTACTAAAAGGGTTATATATGCTGCACACTGTCTTCCACACGGCTGTGTGTCACACACGGGTAGGTGACACGACCATGTGCTCTGTTTGTTCAGGATGGTTTTGGTTCCACACGACCACAACTAGTTACATGGCCTAACTATACGGTCATGTGACCTTGGGCTACAGGACAACAATCTGATATACAGTTTGGGGACACGGCTGTGTGATATAGCACCACACGACCTTAACCTATCACACGGCCTGGCCACACGGTTGTGTGACTCCTATTTTACCTTTTTACCTATCTTTTTGTAAAAGATTCAAAATGGTTCCAATTTGGTTTTAAGCCGATTTAAGGGCTTTCGTAGGCTCGATTAAAACTCGATTTTGTTTGTAATGCATGTTTAACATAGACTTAACTTGTATATATTGAATATTATTGAGTAAATTGTATGTGAATGTTTCTGTTTACTATTGTAGGATCCTATAGCTCGGGTTTGGCAATTGGACCGAGTATGAAGTGTTACACATTCAACCAATTGAAGCCTGAGCTTTGCGGCTTGCTTCAAAAAGATATATGTGCTAGCATAATATCTAGCTCCTTTCATTAGTATGGAGTGCTAAAAGCCTTATGCCATTTGTTGCATAAAAAGATCCAAATATTTGTAAGAAAACAATAAAAAAAATACAACAACATCCTTAAGTTTTGAAAACATAACATAACAATTATTCTAATTAAGAAAAGAATAATAATTATTCTTTTAAAATTTCATACTAATTACATATCTTATTCTCTATCTTTATAATTATTATTTTAGGAATTAAAAAAATAGCTTTAGTAAAATTCTATTTCTATGTCATTCAAATGAAAATATAAACTTTAGGAAAATTCTACAATTTTTTATTATAATAAGAACTTTCCTCGATCATTACAAAAGTAATAATAAATATTTTTTAATATAATGTTGTAATTAATCAATGGAAATAAAGAATTATGTAAAAAAAAATTCTTGACTCATAAATATGGTTATGAATATATGGTAGAGTCTTTGCTAGAGGAATCTAGTAAAAAGGTGGATGCTAATGGTGAGATGTTGTTTTTTTAAAATGGGAAAGTTGTGGGTTTATTATTATTACAGTACAAAATTTGAGGTGATTTGTTATGACAGTTCACACTATAAGGGGTGGTGAAAGCCATTAAGTTGAGGGTAATTCACATCGTGGAGGGTGTAGAGAGCCACTAGGTTTGGAGGTTTGAAGGGAGTAAATAGGGGGTGTTTTGCATAGTAAGGATCATGTATGTTTCTTGTTATTTTTACCCAGTGATGAGACGCTATTTATAGAAGAAAAGAAGTTAAGAGTGAGACCCAACTATTGAGTTCCCTATCTTATAGGTGTTGTAATAAGGTAGCAAATATTAGCTTAGGTCATTGTTGTAGTTGACCTAAATGGACTAGACGAGGTGGCTTCTAGATGTGATGGATTAATAGATGTCATTAGGGACTCTTCCTCATATATATTTTGCAGATTATATGGGTCTTTTAAGTATGGTGCTCATGCAAGGTCGTAAGGCCGAGTTTTTCTAGATAAGCTATAGTAAGCTTTTGCATTGCTCGTTCTTTGTAATGGTTGATTATTTTGGTGGGAGATTCTAAAGCGATGGTATAATAATTGTCCCCCTAGATGAAAGACAATAGGTATTACAAATGGCTTAACTTGAGTTAATTCTTTGGTTAAGGCCAATGTCTATCACTTGGGTTGACTTTCTTGGTTTTGAAACATCATCAATACTCATTCAAATATTGCGCTTCTATATTAATTAATTTCAGATGTGTGGCTATCTTTTGGATGGTTTGAGAAGACTTTTGTTTTTCGCCCAAACGCTTATAAATTGGTTTCCCACTAGGTTTCAAGATTGGTATTTCTTTACTGCATTCTATTCTTTGTTTCCCATTTTTTACTATCCGATTGTTCCTTTCTTTTGCTTGCTTTTCTTATTCGTTCTTTCTCTAAAATGGTTAAAAATTCCTTAATAGTGTTATATATCTTAGATTATATGAAACATTGGGAAAATCCTTTTACAAGTAGCTTCAGGAATTTGTTCACGCTTTATTTTGGTAGCCCTCTTGGTGTAAAAGATTTCCAACCACAAAACGATAAGATGTCCTTCATATATGTCTTTCCTAGAAATGTCACCTTTTGTCTCCATAAATATACTTTAATAAGGAATAAAAACTAGGAGACTTCCTTTTTCTTTAATGTGGACCATGTTTGTGCCTTTTCGGCTTATTACTCTTTCGTTGAGTGGATCTTTCACCCTGAGTCAATATCATTGACTAAGGATTGAGAGACTACTTTTGATGAGGTTTGAGCTCTAAATAATTTTGGAATAAGCATAGCCCAAATGGGGTGTCTTTAAAGGAAATAGTGGATGTTCTTAACATTTTAGGCTTGTAAAGGAATACCTAAACATGAAATCCAAGTTGTTTTATTCTTTATTATGACCTCTTTTGACCTTCTTTACACCATTTCAAAGATATTATAACATCCAAAAAATTAAGGGTTATAATTCTTAGAATTATTAAGAATCAAAACATAGCATTAGTGGTTAAAAGCCTAGTAGGAAATCTTGAGAACTTAGGTTCAAGTCTTATGAATTTGATTCTTTTTACCTCTTTATTTTTCTGCGCTTAAAGGAACCAAGGTTAAAGTAGCTTATGTACTATTTGTGGTAAAATATAACCATAGAATGGGCATTAGCCCAATGGCCAAGCATCACCTATTTCACCTTCCTTGCCCAAGATTGATTCACGTCTCTTCCCTTCTCTTTCCTTTTAAATTCAGCTAAAGTGGGGAAATTACAGGTGGCGTCCCAACTTTGGAAAAATTGTAGTAACGCCATCAACTTTGGAAAAAATTATAATGACACCCTAAAGATTTGTGAAGCTTAGAAATTCACCCCAATCTAATCCCAACAAGAATTCATCTCTTATCCTTCTTCAAAATTCAAATAGAAATAGAATTCTATATCTTTTGATCTTCTTATCCTAATTTGAAATCATATCTTATCCTTCTTTAAAAATTCAAATAGAAATAGAAATTAATATCTTTTTATCTTCTTATCCTAACTAGAATTCAAATGACTCATTTTCAAATCCTAATAGAATTTATCCTCCTTATTTCTATTTATTCCCCTTTTCTTCTTCATCTTTTCCTTTGAAAATATTTTCTCTCCATTGTTGATACTTTTTTTTGTTCCCGAATCAAAATCTGTAACATCCTGAATTCTTGGGCCTATGCGTTTAATGGGTGGATATGTTTAATGTGTTAATTTAAGTGTTAGGGGTCCAAATTGGGCTCAGGATTAGGTAGAGGCCTTGATTAAAATTATCTGTTTGGGCATTATAGGGTTTAAAAGGTAGTATCTATGTTTAAAATACCAAAGTGGGCTTGTGGCCCAATCTTAGGAGGTGACGCCACACAAGGGAGTAAGGGGCCCAAATTTAAGTTTCATGGAGCCCAATTCTTTTAATTTAAGTTAGCTAAATTTTGGGCATTAGGATTAAGTGGAGTGGATGGCAACAAGGCTAATATTTAGGGGTTTTAATATTTAAAATATGTGGATAATAAGCAGATAAAGGCTATTATTTAGGAATTTATTTTATGTGGATAATAAGCAGATAAAGGCTAAAATTTAGGGATTTTAATGATTAAAATATGTGGATAATATGCTGATAAAGGAGGGAGGAGTTAGAGATAATTAAGTCTCTTTTAGATGAGCTAGTAGATTAAGATAAAGGAGAAAAGATAGGATTTATCTGCAAGGTTAGGTAAGTGCCGAAATTTCTATAAATAGGGGGAATATCTCTTCAATTTCAGCATTTGGGTCTTTCTCTCATTCTTTCTCTTCTTCTCTGAGTAAAGCCGAAAACTCCTAAAGTTCCATCTTCTTCTTCATTCTCTGCAAAAGCCAAAATTTCTAAGCCTATTCCCTCATCTTCACTTTGATTCAAAAGCCGAAACTCTTTCCATTCTTTTTCTTCCTAGCCGAAATCTTCAAGTCTCTTCCTTGTTTTCTTTTCTTCTTCTCTTTTCCTGTCAGAAACCGAAATTCCTCACTCAAGTATTTTAAAAGCCAAAGACACATCAGTCTTCTCTTGTTCATACTTTTTTAGGGATTTTCCTAAAAGCCGAAATCCCTAGATCTCATCTCCGTGTGATTCTTTGAATTACTACTCAGTGTGGTGCCTACTTGTCTTAGAAATCAAGGAACTTTAGTGGAGTCAATCGCATAGATCTCTAAGTTATAGAATCGTGTTACTTTTGAGATTTCAAGGTAAGGGATCTATTAGTTTTAACATATAATTTGGGATTTATTAACCTTGGCCGATTGTTGAAGGGCTGAATCTTTGTGTGTTTTTTAGGCTTTTGAGCAAGGCTTTACATTGAGGATAATAGATCCGGATAGCAAGGACATCGACTAAGAATATTGGATTTCGGGATATCGGTGTGTAATACTTCCCACCATCTAGATCGATTGTTAATGTATGCTCATAAGTTTATATGTTGTGATAAATACCGATATCTCGGTTTAATGTTGGAAACCGAAAAGGGTGAAGCAAATCACCAGTCGATGAATGTTTGACTTTATATGATAAAAGCATATTGATTTTATGATTTGCATGGGTTGGGTTGATGAAAGGAGGAAGTTATACGTTATATGTGTAGCGGTTTATACCGTGATCTCGTTATATGTTGTAGCGGCTAATGCCGTGATCTCATTATAAGGGCCGGCCATAATATGTTGATGAGCAGCATGACATGAGCGCCATCTTGGCGTGTAGCGGTGTGGGTCGATTGTAGAAATCCCCAATGGTGTGAATGGCTGGTGCGGGCGTGTAGCGGATGGAAACCTAGGCAAATGGGTTGGGCCTTGCATATTATTTGTTATTTTTTTATAAATGGAATTATTAATCTGCATTTTATGGGCCTAAGGCCAAAATCTAGTGGTGCATGAGGTTTGCACATCGAGTCTCGCGACTCACCCTATTAATTAACCTTTCGGGTGATACCTAGTGCGGACCGGTGGAGAGGAACGCATAAGGTGGCCATGCAAAAGACCAACTGGATCCAAAGCAAAAAGTCTCAAGTTAATACTTTATATTTTTAATTAATGGATTTTAAATCTCGTTGTAATAAGGCTATGGGCCACTAGTTTATGTTTTGTTTTATTTTGAGCTTTAATTACTTTTAGTTATTTAAATTCTTATTGAACTAATGTATCTATTTAAATTTGGGTTTTTAATTTATAAAGGCATATTTTATTTAAACTATCAACTATTAAATTTCTCTCGAATAAGAAGATAAACTTTAGAAAAATATTTTTTCTGAAAATACGACATGTTCTTCCAAAATTTTTAGTGACATACCAGATCTGGTCGTGGTGTTTGGGCCGGGTTTGGGGTGTTACAAAATCTATTCCCAATTTCAACTTGTTTTTCTACTGGTTGATTTTTCGTCAATTACATCCTATATTTTCATCAAAATTTCGATAAGAAATCCTCGTTTTGATTTATTAGAACTCGTCAATTTTGGAATTTCATTGTTTTCGATAAATCTTTCAATCTGCTACCAATCTTTAACGTTTTTGCCAAACCCCCTACAAATCTTGTAAATCTGTCATTGATTCTTGCGTTTTGTCGATTAAAAGACCCATGTAGGAGATTGGTTCAAGCTTGAATGAAGGGTAATCGCCCGAGACCCCGGAAAAGTTAAGTGTGTGTTCTTTTATGAAAAATCGAGTCAAAATTTGAAATTTTTGAGTCGCACATGACTTATCACACGGACGTGTGGATCAAATAACCTCACATACAGCCATGTCCCCTTATCTCCCCACGCATCTTCATTTTGCACACAGCTTGGAGTTTCACACACAGTTCAGTCACACGACCGTGTAGCTCCTACAATTCACCCATTCGTCTCACACACGGCCTAGGGCTTCACACATGATCCGCTCACACGATCTTGTGGCCTCTACATCTCAAAAATTAAAAATTTTCTTTATCTTTTATTATTTTATGCAAATCAGTCGCTAAGTAGGTTTTTAATGGCATCTAGAGAACTAGGGTATGCAATTTGGTCCTGACTAGGATTAGAATGATTGAATATATATGAATGAATGAATTAATGATCTTAATTTCTTTTGATTGATTTTTTGATCCATGAATGATTTTATATTTATCAATGTTATAGACGCCGAATGAACGTCTCGTATGCCTAAATGATTGAACTATCAATTGGTGAATATAATTGTGAATGTTGTTATTATGCAATGAAATAGAATGTTGAAAGTATTAATGATTGAATGAATGTATGCATTAAAGAATTATTGCATATGCATATGCATATGCATATGCATGGAGGGGTGATATGAAAGGAGGAAAACTGGCAGCTCGTACTGACTGCATGAACGAATGATTGATTGTGTACCCACAGAAGGACAGATTCCAACTATAATCTCACTGTGTTGCACGATCCCTTTGACAGCTATTATCTGCGAGCAGTCGTGGCTCCAAAGTTAAACGAACGTTTGTTGTGTACTCACAGCCTTAGCAGATTCCAACTGCGACGGTCATACTGTGTACCCATAAAATGGAAGATTCCAACTGCAATATTATTGTTACTGGGCTTCCACGATCCCTCTGACAGCTTTTAACTGCGTGTGGTTGTGGATCCTCAGCCAAACAACAACTTTTATTTGCACTCAAGGAATGTTTGTGGTATTAATTCCATAATTTGATGTGTTTGGATGAGGGGTTTTGGGGAACTCCCTATTTTGGTGTGATTTAGTGCTCGAGGTAGGATTCTCGATTCTGAAATGAAATGTTAAACAATCATTGCATGGCACATTGTGCATACTCATGAAAAGTACATATTGAAATGATTGAATTGTTAAATGTGCATATGATTATTGTGAAAAGTATAATGTTTTTATAACTAAATGCATTCGATTGATTATGATTGAATATGGATGTTCACTTGCTTAAATAGCAAACCTGAATTACCATATTGAATTTACTAATATGTGAAAATGATTGCTATTCATAATGTTTATGATCGAATATTTCATTGGTTTATTGTAAAGGGACTCACACTGAGCTTCCATAGCTCACTCCATGATGATCACTAAACTAACTATAATTATAACAAAGGCAAGCTCACCTATCGAACAATAATATAGCTATGGTGAGTAGGGAATATCGTATCCACGAGGACTAAAAGTACTAGTAATTACCATTTTTCTATTATTTAGCCGATAAATTGAAGTGATTGTTTTTAATCTAATTTAACTAATCTAATTTAACTACGAACGCAACAGAGAATGAAATGGGAAAAATAACCGAAGACAACCAATGAGAAAGACAATACCCAGGAAAGAATTCACCTAGACTTCACCTATTATTTTGAATCTAAATTAAACGATTTATTCACTTGTGTCTTGATCCGTAGAAATCCCTAAATTATGCTAATATCTCTTTCGAGAGTAAGAACAACTGACTCTAGGTTGATTAATTGAAATCTTTTTTCTAATTAAAACCCTTATCGTCGCATTAACTTGATCTATAGATTCCCCTATTAGATTTGACTCTAATCCGATAGATTTATGTCGTCCTATTTCTAGGATTGCATGCAACACCACTCAATTATGCCAGATCTACTCTTAAACAGGGACTTTTGCTCCACTGAAATAAGCACATTAAACATGAATTAATATCCCAAAAATATTAAAACACGAAATAAGCATACATAATTAAGAACAAGAATCAAGTATTTATCATGTAAATAAGAAATCAAATAATAAGATTCATCATAGGTTTCATCTTCCCTAGGTATCTAGGGAATTTAATTCATAATCTGGAATGAAAACATCTCAAAGTTAGGATAACAACAAGAGATAAAGATACTCAATATAACTTCGAAAGAAATTAAATGAAAATCTTCAATCTTGAAGGAGATCCGCTTCTGAGTTAATTCTGATGGTGTTCTTCGAGTGATTTCTTCAATCTTCTCTGAGTGCCCCCTTAAATCTTCTTCTAATTGATATTTATAGACTTTAGAATGCTCAGAAAGCCTAAAAATTGGGTTTTTCCACGTATTTGGGAAGCAAGGTGCGATATCGACACGGGCTGGCACATGGGCGTGTGGCCAACCCGTGTGGGTCACACGGGCGTGTGGCCAGCCTGTGTGGAAATGCCCAGGCCGTGTGGATCCTGGAAACAGCTTTATTTTCCCGAATTTGGCTCGTTTTTCGCTCCCGAATGCTCTCCTAAGTATAGAAAAATGAATTTAAAGGATTAGGAGCATCAAATTCACTAATTTACATAATAAATAATCCAAAAACGCATCAAGAATGGAATTAAAAATATGTTACTTTTATGGCTTATCACTCCCCTTATTTTCCATCTTTTCAGATAACCCAATGGACTAGGACGTGAACTCGACATGCGGAGGGTCTCGGCTTGTTCTCATAAAGGGATTATGAATATTTATTATTATTATTACTATCATGATTATCGTTTTTTTATTATAAACCATGGTGTAGGATAATATTTTTTATTTCAAACATTTAGGGTACATGACATTAATTATTATGAAAAGGCATATAAGTAGATGGTTGGATATTTAATTTATATTTATTGATGTTAGTTTTAAAGTAATCAGAATGAGGTATTTTTTTGTATAAAACATGTTTAAAATGGAAAAATTGTTTTTGTTAAAGACCGAGCCACTTCGGTGATGAATGTGATCTCTTCGGCTTGAGTCTACCGTTTAGGCTGGGTTGAGGAGGTTACATATATTATATAAAACTTCCCAACTAAACTTTTCCAAATTGATCCACAACCCCAAAATCTTTGAAGGCAAATATTAAGTAATTGTTAAAGATCATTCTCACCACAACATGTTGATCCTTGCATGAAAAACTCTTTGATGAATATATGAAAAAAATGTTTCATGCATAAAATCAATTGTATGTCAAAACATGTTGCCTTTTCTTATATATATTTACTGTAATAGCCCATTATTGCCCGGGCTTAATAAAAATAAAAAATAAACCAGTTTTTAGACAGTCCATTTACAACTTCTGGCCCAAAACCAATCTACAAGCCCATTAACCAGCAACCTAAACCTGTAGCCCGTTACACCTAGATCCAATACTACATATAGAAAATCAGACCCAATTACACTTTTAGCCCAAATTACAAAAACACCCCAGTGACCCCTACCCAAAATTTACATGGCCCAAAGGGGCCCAACAAATTAAATCAGTTTCGGTGGCCTAGGGTTTCTGAAACCTTAGGCGCCGCAAGCATTGTCCCCAATAGGAGCCCGAGCGTCGCGCCGCAAATCAACCCGCTCTTTGCTTCACAGACTCCTATCGCCCTCACACCAGGCCTTTGATCGCGCCATGATCCGCGCCCGAATCGCCGGATTCTCGCCTTCGACCTGCATAAGAAAGGCAATAGCAGCAACAAAGATGGCATCTCTTTTATTTCCTTTTTGTTTTTTCGGGTATAAAACCCATGTAAACCTGTAAAAAGAAGGGGGGGGACATACTCAAATACATAGACAGATTCAGAGAATAAAAAAAAGCAAAGGTCTTGTTTTATTTTTATTTTTATTTTCGTATACTGTTTTCTTTATATATATATATATATATATATTCTTTTTTCATATATATAACATATATATAAAATACTAAAAAAAGAGAGAAAACCTACGTTTTTGGGATTCCGGCCACCGCGCGTGGTGGCGGACGGCGGTCAAGCCTCGCCAGAGAATGGCCGGAAATCGCCCTGGGAAGGCTCTCAAATTTTATTTTTTTTTTGTGCTGAGGAGAGAAATGACAATTTTTAAAAAAAGGGGAGCTTTTATAGGGCATCAAAACAGTGCCGTTTTGCGCCAGCCCTTTTGCGCCAAAACAACGCCGTTTCACCTATGGCCCGCGTGTGTGACTCGACCCTCAAAAAGATCCGTGTGTTTTTTTATGCCAATGGTCTATTTGTCCATTTAGTCCTTCCACAATTTGATGGTTTTTAAATCAGTCTAATTCGCATTTTTATTTTTATAAAATTACCCCCTTACAGTTTGTTTTATTTCAATCAAACCCCCTACAGTTTGTTTTTATTTTAACATTATTATTTTATTGAAATATTACATTCATTGTTTATATTAATTTGTGTATAGTAAAAAAATTACATATAGTTTTTTTATAAATATTAATTTCATATATATGTAATTATTATTATTTATTACTTATATTATATAAATTAGCATATTATTATATTATGGATTTCAAATTATTATTATATTATCTTAATTATATTTTATTTACAAAATTATTTAGTTTTATATACTATATTATATGCTTTAAAAAAATTTTATTATATAATATTATATTATGTCATATATTTAATTAAAATTACTTGTAATATATTCCATTTACAATATTTTTCATATTTTTTAAAGTCATTACATATTTTTTTAACACATTGTTTATATTGTTTATATGTATGTCTTTTTATTTATTTATTCATATTTGCATGAAATATGTTCATAGTTGATTGTTTATACTTCATTAGGTATTTATAATCGCTTTAGTATAGGGATTATTATTTGTCGTATTTCGTATTATTATTGCATATCTTAAATGTTAGTATGCTATAATTGTTTTTTTATCTTTATGTTCAATAATGTATGAAAGCAATATTATTACATGGATTATTATTTAAGCTATAAAATACATTTTTTTGCAAAATCGCTATATTTCGTTTAAAGGTTTTTAAAAATAAGGCAATGTTTTGGTATTTAGAAATTCGGGAAATAGTGCCCTAACGTGTTGGGTGCGATTTTCCATTTGGCTGAATAACTAAATATCCTTTTAATAAGTTTTGTAAATCGTGAGATAATTTTGATTATGAAGGTTTTTAAATATCATGTCCTAACGTGTTGGATGTGATGTTTATATTCTTTCGGAATAAGAAAGTCTCAAAATTTTAAATTACTCGAAGTTTCTTCAAAGAAATCATATTTTTTTAAATACTTTTAAATTTTAAACATTTGGACATGATTTTATTGATTAGGTACCAATTTTTGGGCGTTATGAGGGTGCTAATCCTTCCTCATACGTAACCGACTCCCGAACCCGTTTTTCTTGTTTTTCGTAGACCAAAATTAAATGTTTTAAAATAAAATATTTTACAAGGTGATCCAATCACACCTAAGTAAAAAAGATTGGTGGCGACTCCCACTTTTGTCTTTAAAAGTCGACCCCGTTTTCTAAAAAAATTAAATGGTTTCGACATTTACCATAATAGAATAGAACTACTTTTCTTTAAAAACTTGGAAGTAGCATGCTAGGGCATTTATTTAAAAAGTTACTATCAGTATATTATTTCTCTCACTTTTTAGGGAAAAGCAATAGCCTTCTCTTTCCAAATTTTCAAGGAAAAGCGAAGGTATGCTCTTCTCTAATTTTTTGAGGAAACGCAATTGCATGCTCTTCCCACTTTTTTTCAATAGCCAACAATTCTCAAATTTTTAGGGAAAATCAGTGGCATGTTGTTCCAATTTTTTAAAGCATCAAACGAGTATTTTTTATTTTTAGAAAATAGCATGTTATTCCTTTCTTTAGGGAAAAACAATGGTTGATATTCCCCATTTTTTAACCTGATATTCCTTTTTTTTTAAGTGAAATGCAATAATAGCTTTTCCTAAACTTTAAAAAAAAAAAAACAGTAGCAACATGTGCTTTTTCCGATTTACAACAAAATGAGAAATATTTTTATACTTTTTTTTGCATTGTAAGTTTATAATTATTTTATCAATTTTTACTACATTAGTTGAGAACTTTTTTTACTAAGAATTTTCATGCATGGGGTAAAATATAGATACTCAGTTTTGTTTAGAATATAGCGTTCAAGAATAATTATATTTAGAATAATCGTCATTCAAATCAATTGTGTTTTTTAGGAAGAGCTATTATTGAGAGTAATCGCTTTCAAGAAAAGTATAACCATAGAACAACTCTTGTTTAAAACAATATCTATTAAAACAACTATGTCGAGAGCAACTTACATTTAGAATAGGTTAAAATAACCCTTATTCAAGAATAACTCTTATTCAGAAATAATCCTTCTTTAAAAATAGCTTGCATTTCTAGATATATTTCGCAGAAGACGTTTCACAATATACTACTTCACCAAAGTAGAAAAAGTGGAAATAATCTTGAAATATGGAAGGGTTCTTGGTTTATTTTCACTCTTTAGATGTTTTAGAGAGTTTGGTCTGGTGGATCAGATAAAGTTGATTAAAGTTTTTATCATTTTTTCGTAACATTGGGTGCTTCTCTTTTCTTCTTTCAGAAACATAGAGTTACTCTTACTAAAAGCTTGGTTTTGTAACTCTCATTCCTAACAACTATGGATATGAGTTCCCACAACTCATTTGAAGACTTTTGAGCATTCTCACTCCAAATGTCTCTCTAAAAATCTTTTAAACTATTCTTTGTTCAATCTTATTCTCAGCTGCACATATATTCTCTCAATACATTCCGTTTACTTATTTGTAACACTTTTTCTCTCTCCGCCAAATAACCTTCTACAACTCAAATTTGTAAATTCAATATCTTGGAAGCCACGGGTCATATATAATAGATAGGTTATATTAGGTCATATGCATTTATCATCAGGTACAGATTAGCATGTGTTGCTAGTTTTGTAGTTTTCTCACGAAGAAGGAAAAATTAAGGGTTCTAAAATTGATATTAATCATTGCTTTGTTGTATTTAAAAAAATTATATTTCCGGAGTTCAGAAAGATAATTAGAGTGCAAGATGATTATTACAAATTTCATTATAACAAAAGTAGAAACAATATTATTATGTTGTCTGCTACCAAAACCATGCATTAGAATAATCTGCTAGTTGTGTAGGCACATGCATTGCGGTATAGAGAATTGGCAAGACCCTGACGTTTTCTTTATTTTATTTCCTATAACAATTATATCACTTAATTTAAATATTGCTAGTAACTTACTGATTATTATTGGGAAATTATCACTTTCATTTGCTATAAAAGTATTAATTTTCAAAAGTTAAAATTAATAGTGTGATACATATGTTTCAAAGTACTGTAAAAAATTATAGAATTAACTAAAAGGAATTGAAATATATAACAAGTTCTTAATTCTCAAGTGAAATTTAAAAGTTTTCACTAACAAACAACCATTTATTATTTTGCATAAGTATATTATCATAATTGATTTCTTGAAATTTCAGGAAAAAAAAAAACCCCATTTATCCATGAAAACTCCCGACGGCCCAAATCCACATTTTTTCCATATATCCGAAAGTAGTCCAAAATCTCTTCCTTAAAGCATATGGTCCATTAAACCCAAATTTAGTGATGACATAGATGCGCCTCTACCAGCCTAGTACCAGATACCCATAAAATACCTCCAATGCACTTAAACAAATCCACTTTCCATTTTTATTTATATGGTCGAATTGGATTTGATCTTTTTCTTTCTTTCTTTCTTTTTTTTTTTTTTGTTCATCGGTGATGAAAATATTAATTTTTCTTTCGGATTAAATTATTCGGGTATAACCTATAGAATTATGTTGGGTAATACTTTAATTTCATTTATGTTATTATGCATTATGTGCATTTACTTAAACAATTTGATAAGCCAGGTCCTAGCATTTTAATTATTATTACTAAATTCTTTATAACATTTTAATAATTATTAATATTTTTCTTGTAATTTTTATAATTTTTAAAATGGACGGAAATGAAACAAAAATAAAGGGGTTGGGTTGTATTTTTTTTAATATGATTTTTTTAGTGATGTTTTAGAATTTTTAGAATCAAGATCAATTTTATATAATGTATAAATGTTAGGGGTTAAATTTGTTAAAATTTTTAATTATCGAAGCCAAATTGATAGCATTTGTAAACATTGATGGATAGATTTATTATTATACTAATAAAAATAGACTATATTAACATTTCGTTAAATAACCAAATATATTTTAATAGTGGATTGACTATAATTTTTAATTGATCTGACAACGATTATGAAATTAACAATTTTTTTTTTATGATCAAACCAAATAAGCATTTGAATAGTTTACTTAACAAATAAACAAACACCCTTAGAAAGATTCAAGAAAAAAGTTCCACCACCAATCACAGTATCATTTTGCCATAGACTTTTGCAAAAGCCACTCTTCACGTTGCTCATTTATGCTTTCTATTTTATTTTTGTTCTCAAAATATCTTTTGAGAGATTAGGATTAACAATTTTCACCCATGTGTCTTTTTCAATTGTTTAGTCTACGATCTCTAAGGTTTTTTTAGATTTATTTATTTTTATAATTATAGAAAATATGCTATTCAGGACTCCTCTTTAATTCATCTAAGAACAATACCCATAATTTTTTTCTTTAAATTCTTTTATGTAAAAACAAACAGAAGAGTTTAACAAAATTATTTAGAAATATTAAGCGGACATGTTGCAAACAGTTATAGTCCTGCATTCTTGTCGAAAGCCAGTTTAACGATACCATCTGCTTCTACATTCTCTTCTCTAGAAATATGTTCAAATTCCCAAAGACCTGTTTCCAACAGAAGGTATTGAATACGTCTTATTAGAGCTGAATGAGATGTATTTGAAAATGCTTCCTAAAAACCTCCAAGCTGTCTATCTGAATCAAAACTTTATCATATCTTCCGCTTTGAAGAAAAGACAGGCCATCTAAAATACCCCAAAGCTAAGCATTAAAGAAAGAACATTTTCCCAACCATCTATTTAAACCAATAATCCAATTCCCATGTTGATACCTAATAATACCCCCGCGGCAGCATCCCCAGAGTCGACCCTAACAACTCCATCTGAATATAAACGGATCCAATTATCAGTCCTGCTTGAAGTTGTGTGTGGTTTCAACCTTCTGATATGATCTTTCTTGTGCATGGATTTGCACTGTATAACCCAACTGTACGAGCCTTTAATAATATCATCTACACTCCATAACAATCCCTGAAAAATGAATATATTTCATTTTTTAAGTTGCTCCCTTGAAACTTTTTCTAGATCTTTTAATCCTTCCTTTGACTAACTCCATAACATTAAAAAAAATGAATAAAATGAATAGTATCTCCATTTTTACCATCCAAAATTTATAATTTTTGCCTTCAAAAACAAGATCTTGAAAACACACAAGATTTTTCTTTAATTGTTGGCGACTTGTACATCATATTCTTTTGAAAAAGTAACTTTAAGACTATTGTAGTTTAAATGTCCAAACCTCCTGTGGCTTAAGGAAGAGTTATTTTCTTCTTTAACCATCAAACTTAAAAACTTTTCTTACATTGAAAAGGCAGTGAAAATATTCTATTATAGTTCATTTTGATTGTAGTAACAACTTTTCCTTTCCAATTAAGAATTTTCTTCTCCCAACTTTCAAAGTTTAGAGAATAAATACTCAACAAAGTTTCATCTAATGTTAAGCACATAAAAGAGTATCATGCATGATCATACTTCTTTACTTTGTCTCAACTCCAATAATTTTTTTTTCGATTTCTAGATTACCTCAAAGAACAGAAAAACTACGAACAAATAATTTAGAAATTTCATAAATATAAATAAAAACAAAGCATTAAAAGAAAATAAATTATAATAATGCAATTTAAACCTACGATTCAGTAAATAATATCGAGAGAAAAGAATAAAAGAAAGGCAGGCTAATTAGGAAGCAATCCTCTTGGAAGCTCCTAGTTGCCAAATCACCGCTGCCTTGTCATCTTGCAGGCTATTAAAATTTAAAGCATGTTATCAATCGGTGTGCGCAGTACAAAGTTATTTTGTTACTAAAATATATTTAATAGCAAAAAAGAAAAAAGATATTGTTTCCTTTTTGATCAAACAGAGAAAGAGAGAGACAGATCTTAGCCAAAATAAATAAAGATAAATGGATAATTAAGACACAACGACTGTGGGAAGAGGGTTAGTGATAGAAAAACTACTGTAAAAGCTGCAAAAACATGAGGGTATGATTATCAGATTCTTGAGGAAGAAAACAAATCAAACAAGGTTGTATAGCTATTATATTTACTTTAAAATGTTGAAATAAGAAAGAAAAAATAATAATGTATAGCCATGCAGCAGCTTTAAACATTCCCTCTCTCTCACTAGTAATTTGCATGGATTAGCAGACCCTATAGCCGACTGCTTTCTCTGCCCTCAATTGATTTGTGTTGGCATCCATGTCTCATATTTCAGTATGGACAGTTAGATGCAACTTTTTTAGTGTAGTTCTAACCCTATACATCCCAAAGCCTAAAATCTCACAAATCAATGCCATTGCCCCCTCTATCTCTATGTGCGATCCCGAAATATATTCGAGAAAGGTACGGGACTGAAGGGGTTGACAAAGATCCTCTGCATGTGGGCCGGGATCGAAAGAGGTAGAGCTACAGTGCCTAAACAGTGATTTCTGTGTATAAAGTATATACGTGGCCACGTTCCTTTAGTGAAACAGTGAATGGGTTCACTTTTCATTGGTTTCAAAGGGAGGGTGGGGAAGGGTTTTTGGTCTGCAGAATATAAAACCTTAGAGTCATACCTTTTGGTTTTTAGATGCCATCCTCAACCCTTTCAGTGTACTAGGCCTAGGGGCCCCGCCTTCCTTTTATCATCTTTGTTCTTAACCTTGTCCTCGGAAATCCATGTGAACTAATTTCACCCATGCACCCAAAGCCACTATGTTTTACCAAGAGATATTAAGGTCTCACTTATGTGGTTAATATAAAGCTTCTTTTATCCGTTTTTTCAATTAAATAACCAAATGTCACATATAATTCTAAAAATGGTTGAATGACAAATAATGAATGTGTATGCACAATGTATGCTGGAGGAGAAGAGGTTGTGGATTGAGTTAAATGAAATGTAAAAGAAAACTGAGTGAAACTAGGGTTGTTGTGTAGGGGATACTTTAATACTAATAGATATGCTGAAGAAAGAATGGATTGTTCCTCAAATGAGGTAGGGGTTGGATGAGTTCAGTAGGTAGAATTTTTGGATTTACCTTTGAATGGCATATAGTGTGTTTGGTGTGGAAAAGTAAAAAGAGAAACAAAATAGATACTTTTGGTAATTTGTAATGGTTGTTAAGATACCAGAATTTGAGCCAATGGAGTTTAAAGCGAAGTATATTGGATTACTCTCCCGTTTTGCTTGCTGCAGGGTTTCTAGGCCATTTAAATACCTTGATTGTTGGTGTTGAGGAGGAATCAACTTTCTTATCAGGATATATTTTTAAAGTGTCATCCTCTGAGACATCGACTTGGACCTCAAATAGTAAAGGTATTATTCTCGAGGTGTCTATGCTCGGTTTTAATCCTGTGTTTTTGTCTTCCTACTCTAAGGAGAGCCTAAAGGGTTCACGGAGTTTCGGCAAGAGCGCCCAGGTCCACTTAGGAAATGTTTTATCATTTTGGCCTTGGTGGGGTTTGAACCTATGCCCTTGATGGAGCTCGAAACTAACTATTATTTTGACAAAGGCAAGCGCACCTATCGAACAGTAGTATAGCTGTGGTGAGTCCGGAATATCATATCCTCAAGGACCAAGAGTACTAGTATTAACTATCTTTTTATTATCTAGCCTAATAATTAAGGGGATTTATTTTTAATCTAAAACTTACTAACTAATTTAACTAACTATGAACGCGACAGAGAGTAAATTGGGGAAAATACTCTTGGACAACTTATATGAGATAGACAATACCTAAGGAAGAATCCACCTAGACTTCACTTATTACTTTTGATTCATGCAATTTATTCACTTGGCTTTATTCGTAGAAATCCCTAAATTATATTAATACCTCTCTCGAGGCTACTAACAACGACTGTAGGTTGATTAATTGAAATCTCTTTCTAATTAAAACCCCTATTGTCGCATTAACTCGATCTATTGATTCCCTTATTAGGTTTGACCCTAATCTGGCAGATTTTCGTCGCCCTATCTCTAGGGTTGCAATCAACTCCGCTTAATTGTGTTGATCTACTCTTAGAGCGGGGACTTTTGCTCCTTTGAATAAGCACATTCGACTTGAATCAATAACTTTGAATTATCAAAACAAGAATAAGAACTCACAATTAAGAATAAGCACAAGTATTTATCTCATAAATCAAATAATAATAAGATTCATCTAGGTTTCATCCTCCCTCGGTATTTAGCGGATTTAGTTCATACTAAAAGAGGGAAACATCATAAAAGAGGAAAAATAACAAAACATAAGAAAACCCAAAAACTTCTAAAGAACTTGATGGGAGATCCTCCGTATTGATGGAGATCCTTCTCCTAAGCTGTTCCCGACGGCTATCTTGGAGTATTTTCTCCTTCTACTCGGCGTCTATTCAACGTCCTGTCGAGATCCCCTTTTAGGTTGCCCCCTAGGGTGTTTATATAGGCTTTGAGATGCCTTACTTGGCCCACAAGTATCCTATTCCGAATGAAACTCATCTTGGCCATGGCAGGGACACGCCCGTGTGGCACGCCCGTGGTCGACACTCTTGGTCGTGGTCGATCCTGCTCGCCACACACGGCCGTGTGATCTGGCCGTGTACGTTGATTCAAGCCGTGTCTCGGTTGTTGCTCGAAACACACGGTCGTGGGTGATAGCCCAGGCTGTGTGAGTCTCTAAGGTAGGTCTATTTTGTCCCTTTTTGGCCCGTTTCTCATTCTTTTCGATTTCCTAAGCTCTCCTGAGTATAAAACATGAAATTAAGAGATTAGGAGCATCGAATTCATCAAATCTAATGAATATTCATCCAAAATTACGCCAAGCATGGGGTTAAAATATGTGTAAATTATGGTTTATCAAATACCCCTACACTTAAGCTTTTGCTTGTCCTCAAGCAAAATCCTCAACTCACAATTAGAATTAACTTCCCTCAATTCATAATTCTCATCAACAATGTCTTATCATAATTCATAGATAATTCATACATGGATAATTTAACTAAAAGAGTCCTAGAGATTCAAACAATCTAAGTCATAGATTTTTATAGCATGAAAACATAGGTGTTTCCCCTTACCTAAATAATTACCTCTGATTCAAAACCGACAAGTATTGACATCCTCACTAAAGATTCACTCAAATCACTCAAAGTGTTTAAGGTTCAAAAATTAAGAACTCAAAAGTCAAACATGAAAAGTTAATCCCATAGGCTTGCATGAAAATCAAATCTCCACCACTATAAAATTAGATGATACACAAATCAAAAGGTCTTTTAAAGGGTTATAATGGGGCTTGGGTTAAAGGTGTGGATAAAGGCTGAATTAGAGGGTTAGTATCGAGATTGAATTGATAAATTACCTAACTAGAAAAATAACTAAAACTTAAATAATTACATCAATTAAGAATTCATCACTAATAACATGAGCTTCTTCTTAAAATGTGAAATTAAATGCATCAGCTCAAATAACATAGAACTAATAATGAATATACTTCATTTTTTTTTCAAGAAAAAGCACATATAATAATAAGATAGAATTTAACAACTGAAATAAAGAATGTAGTTAGGCAACTGATCAAATCAAATCTCGATATAAGGGTAGTCAAGAGAAATGGTGATAACAAATACAAAATGGGTTTTGGTTTAATATTAATGGGTGAGTCAAGAAATGGTTGATTAGGCTTCAAGGGGTCACTAGGGGTTAAATTAAACGGGTAGGCTTTTTAGTGGAATAAGTGGGTTAAAACCTAGGTGCCTTTATCATCTCAGTATATCAAACCAAAGGTGTGGTCTCGACATGTATGATCGAAGCAAGTTCTAGAATAAGAAATCAATGTTGACACACCCATAATCAATAAAGTGAGCAAGAAAAGATATATGCTCTAAAAGGTTCAAAATCTCACAAAAATTATGGTTTTTGATGTCAACCTTACAAATTTCAAACTTCAAAGTAATATTTAAATTTAGGAAAAAAACCTAGAAATTTTAATTACAGAAAATAGACTTATCATGCTTGATTCCCTAATATCTTAAAGTTTAAATCATCAATGCACAATTAACTATGACTTAATCTAAAACATATCAATGAAAATCATAAATCAAAAGAAATTTCATTCTAACAGTAATATGAGAAAATTACTTAAGACAAGATATCATTCAGGGACAGTATTGTTGACACCTCCCCACACTTAAGACGTACATTGTCCTCAATGTACAAAGATAGATATCGATAAAGTATAAAATCATAAGATAGGGAGAGAAGTGAACTTCCTGAACTTTGGATGGATTCAAGGAAAAGAAACGGTAAGTTGGGCATAGATGAAGTTGGAGGTGGATACTAGGGTCGTGGTGTGGTGATTCCCTTACAACCTTTCGAACCTAAATTAAAGAAATCAAAATATAATAATAAAAGTTTAGCACAAGAAAGATAAAGAGAAGGAAAATAAAGGAGAAGAGAAAAGAAAACGAAAAATTAAATGGACTCAAAGGTCATTGTCTTGTCGAGTAAATGAAGCGGCCGACATGAACTTATGTAGATCGATCTCGTACGGGGAGACTGTGCTAGGGTCCTTTCGCTTCTTCGACATGGAGATGGTGGTGAGGATGGTGAAAGAAAAAGAATGAGGAGAAGGGGAAGGAAAATGAAGGGAGAAGATAGTGAGAAAAGAAAGGGGAGTGGTGGTTGGGGTTTGGGAGAAGAAGAATTTGGGGAGAAAATGAGAAGAAGGGGGATTTTAAATAGGAATCAGAGACCTGGTTGCTGCCCACGCCCGTGTACCAAGGGCGTGTTAGGTCACACGGCCATATCGCACGGCCGTGTGGGGGCTCGTTCGTTTCTCCCATGCCTGTGTAGAATTTTCCACACCCGTGTAGCTTTCTCAATGTTGGCCACGGCCGTATCGCACGGCCGTGGCATTTTATCGCCGCCCGTGATTTGGGGATTTTTTTATCCTTGGTTCGTATGATCTCTGCCACACCAGTGTGCCAATCCGTGATCTCCACACGGCCACGGCCACGCCCGTGTACAAGGCTGTGTGGTACGAAAAACTACACTTTATTTAACTTGGTTAGTTTTTAGTTAGGTGCTAAAAATCAAAGATATGAAAATAAAAGGGGTTAGTGCTCGGGTTGCCTCCCGAGAAGCGCTCGTTTAAAGTCTTAAGCTAGACTTACCTCTAATTCGCATATCTCATGGTGGGTCGAGGAGTTAGCACTCCTCTCTCTTGCTATCAATTCTAGGATCACTATATAGTTTGAGTCAAGTGGTGTTTACCTTAAAAGTGCCGAATGTAGGATTGGTCACCTCGACTGTTCCGTATGGAAAGACATTGAGTACCGTGAGAGGAGTCGCTCCGTTTACTTTAAGCTCTGAGGTGTTAATTTGAGGATCGATTGCATCTAACAGTACCTGATCTCCAATTTTGAAGTGATTTGCTGTTCCTATAAGCTCGTCTGGGGGTTCTCTCGGTTTTGCTTCGTTTGTTCTTAGTTTCTCCTTGAAATGTGTCTTCCACTCGTCTAGTTCATCAGTCTGAAGCCTTCGTTCCTCATGAATTATTTCTTTATTGGCCCGAAGTCTAGGATCTGGCTCAGTTGTGTAGTTTCGTGGTGTTTCCTGTAAAGAAGGTTGAACCAAAGGGTTATTAATGGAATTTATGTTTTCACATTGATTACTCAATGTCCTAGCCGAGTCAAGAGCCTGAAGAGTGATCGTTTCATCACCTACACGAAGTGTGAGTTCACCTGTATCAATATCAATTTTAGTTCTAGCAGTTGCTAAAAAGGGTCTTCCTAAAATTAAAGGAACATTATTATCCTCATCCATGTCTAAAACGACAAAGTCTACCGGGAATATGAATTTATCAATTTTTACTAGTACATCTTCGATTATACCCCTAGGAGTTCTAATAGTTTTATCAGCTAATTGAATGCTCATCCTAGTTTGTTTGGGTTTCCCGAGACCTAGTTGTTTAAACATTTTATAAGGCATAACATTGATGCTTGCCCCTAAATTAGCTAAGGCATTATTAATAGATAAACTACCAATTAAACATGGAATTGTAAAACTCCCTGGATCTTTTAATTTTCGTGGTAGTTTATTTTTCAAAATTGTTGAGCACACTGCGTTTAGCTCCACATGTGACGCCTCGTCTAATCTCTATTTGTTCGTCAACAACTCTTTTAAAAATTTCCTTGAATTTGGCATCTGCGAAAGAGCTTCAAGGAACGGTAAGTTAATATGTAATTTCTTTAGAAGTTTAAGAAACTTACCGAATTGGTCATATGTGTTGTCTTTTTTCATCGCATTGGGGTATGGCACTCGAGGTTGGTACTCTGTAATTACCGGTTTTGGTTTATCATGGTTTACCTCAACCTTACCTTCCCCCACCACATTCTCTTACCTCAGTTCTGGTTCGTCTAACCTCTCACAGTCGTGAACAGAGACGGCATGAATTTACTCCTTTGGGTTAGTTTCAGTGTTGCTTGGCAAGCTGCCTTGTGGTCGTTCAGATATGATCTTAGCAAGTTGTCCTAATTGGTTCTTGATCACTTGAATCGATGCTTGTTGATTTTTGAGCGTTGTTTCAGTGTTTTGGAAATGTGTCTCTGACACCACGATGAATTTTGTTAGCATCTCCTCTAGGTTCGGCTTCTTTTCTTCTTTGGTAAGGTTCTTTGTTGAAAGCCACGGAGAGGGTTGTTGTCTCTGATTTCCTTGACCACCCCATGAGAAGTTTGGGTGGTTCCTCTAACCTGGATTATAATTGTTACTATAGGGGTTATGTTGAGATCTAAAATTATTACCCATATAGTTCATCTGCTCGCTTTCTACGCCAGGGTTGTAGGGTGGGTTTTACATTTCATTCGTCCCTACTCCATTTGTATCGCACTGCATCACTGGATGTACCTGCGAAGAACCATACAAACCATCAATTTTCTTATTAAGGAGTTCTACCTGGTTTGATAGCATGGTCACTGCGTCGAGGTTGAAAACACTGGCGGCTTTTGTCGGCCTTGTCCTTGTAACTTACCACTGATAGTTATTCAGTGACATCTCCTCTATAAACTCATAAGCCGCCTTAGGAGTCTTGTTATTGAGGGTTCCACCGGTGGCTGAATCAATCAACTGCCTAGTTGAGGGGTTCACACCGTTGTAAAAGGTTTGAACCTGTAGCAACAAAGGTAACCCATGGTGAGGGCACATTCTTAGTAAATCCTTTATCTCTCTCATGCATCGTAAAGTGTCTCTAAATCCATCTTCACAAAAGAAGAGATATCATTCCTTAACTTAGCCGTTTTAGACGGTGAAAAATATTTAAGTAAAAAATTTTCGATCATTTGATCCCATGTAGTGATTGATCCTCGTGGTAACGAGTTTAACCACTGTTTAGCTTTGTTCCTCAATGAAAAGGGAAACAACCGAAGGCGAATGGCATCATTAGAAACGCCATTAATCTTGAAAGTGTCGCACAACTCTAGAAAATTTGCCAAGTGATTGTTTGGATCCTCATCCTGCAAACCATCAAACTGAACAAACTGCTGAATCATCTGTATAGTGTTAGGTTTCAGATCAAAATTATTTGCAGCAATAGTAGGTCTAACAATAATTGATTCGATTCCTGTTAAACTAGGTTTAGCATAATCGTACATAGTTCGAGGAACAGGATTTTGATTCACCGAGTTTGCGGCAACCACAGGGGGTAGCGGATTATTATCAGCCATCTCTTCGGTAGTGTTAGTGTCATCCTCTTGCTCTTCTTGTATGTACTGTAGGCTTCGCCTTATCTCTCTACAATTTTTGCGAACAGTACCTTCAATATCACTGTCAAAGAGTAATGGTCTTGACGGGTTCCTCCTAGTCATAAACTAGAATTACCTGCCAGAAGCAAATAAAAGAAAAATTAGCAAAGTTAAAATAAAATAAAAAATAAATTACAAATAAATAAAATGGCTAAAGTAATAAAAATTTAGATCTCCTAATATCTTAGTCCCCGGTAACGGCGCCAAAAACTTGATGGAGCTCGAAACTAACTATTATTTCGGCAAAGGCAAGCGCACATATCGAACATTAGTATAGTTGTAGTGAGTCTGGAATATCGTGTCCTCAAGGACCAAGAGTACTAGTATTAACTATCTTTTTATTATCTAGCCTAATAATTAAGGGGATTTATTTTTAATCTAAAACTTACTAACTAATTTAACTAACTATGAACGCGACAGAGAGTAAATTGGGAAAAATACTTTTGGACAACTTATATGAGATTTGTGGTCCCGAAACCACTATTCCGACTAGGGTCTAAATCGGACAGTTACATAATCCGTTCATTCGTGCAAATTCTTGAAGGACCAGTCCTGTCTCTTGCATCCATCAAATCATTACGTCAAGCTTTGCCTCCGTGTTCCCTCTAGCTCCTCTTCGGGCTTTTGTTTGTTCTTTCCGCTTGAGGGAAGCCAGAGCATCCAATTTTTCTTTCCTCCTTTGATTCCATTAACTAATTTGCTTTCACTGAAGATTAACTTATTGTATGTATAATGTGTCTCAAATTATGCTCTTTGTTGGCTTCATGAATTTCTCATTTTCATTCATTGGCACTTTCGCCTTTCGGCATAATGCTGCCACTAGGTTAGGAAAGAAGAGTTTGGCTTTTTGACTCTGGACGCATCACTTTATTTCTCAGAAAATCCAACGTCCTATACAGTTTTTTTACGTTGCAAGGTACCATACAACAAAATAGCTCGAAAAACATTAAAATTAGAAACTTTTAATGTGGGTGCAATTCAGCTTCTGATTAATTGCATCCACATTTTGGCAACGGGGAACATAATTGCATGATTGAAATTAGTCGGCATCCCCGAATCTGGCCCATAATTTCATGTACCCTTTCCTTGAGTCAGATATTTTATAACATCCTCCATATCAAAATTTTGCAATCTATCAAATCTACTCCATCAATGAAATCTTTTTCATAGAACAGGATGTCATAAAACTCACAAATATCACCGGGGAATAAGGGAACTTCTACCCCTTTGATTGTAATAGCAGTGACATATGCCAAGGTTCCATCTCAAACTATTTGATGCTTAAGTGAAGCATAAAATTCATGCACTATCGGGATAATGATCGCTGTGAAGTCAGAGTTTTAAAATTTATAAAGAGAATGATCGAACCTGGAAACTAACTATGACAATAATTGAGGCAAGTGCACCTATCGAATAGTAGTATAGCTTAGGCAAGACCGGATTGTCGAACCCAAAGGAACTAAAAGTACTAATACTAACTTTCTTTCTATTATTTAGCTTAAGAATTAAGTGAATGGTTGTTTAATCTAAATTAATTAACTACTAAACTTAAAGACTCTAAGACAAAGAAGAATGAATTTGGGAAAATAACTTGAGGAAAAACCAATTGATTAAGACGACACCCAAGGAAGAATCCACCTAAACTTCACTTGTTATCTAACTCTGAACCAGACGATTTATTCACTTGACTTGATCCGTAGGATTCCTTAATTTATATTAAACCCTCTCTCGAGGCGAATAACGTCTAACCCTAGGTTGATTAATTGAAATCTCTTTCTAATTAAAACCCCTAGAATTGCATTAACTCGATCTATGGACTCCCATATTAGGTTTCAACCTAATCCGACAACGCCTTGTAACCCTATCTCTAGGCGCGCGATCAACTCCGCTTAACTATGCTAGATCTACTCTTAGGCAGGGACTTTTGCTCCTCCATCTAAGCACATCCAACTTGAATTAATATCCGTGAAATATCAACACAAGAATTAAAAACACATAATTAAGAACAAATCAAATATTTATCATATAGTTCAGTAAACAATAACAAGATTCATCTAAGTTTCATCCCCCTCAGGTATCTGAGGGTTTAGTTCATAACAATAAAAGAAAACATCTCAGAAGAAAAGATAAAACAAAACATAAGAAATCCCTAAAACCCCCTAAAGGAATTGAAGAGGAGATCCTCCGTCTTGAGTATAATTCATGCTTCTTGAGATGGAACAACTGGCTATCCCTGAGTGAATCCCCACAAATCTACCTTCTCTAGCCTAGCAAGACGCCCCTAAACGATAGCTTTAGGCTCCCGTCGACTCCCCCCTTTTAGGTCATACTTAGGGTGTATTTATAGGCTTTTGGAATGTGTTTCTTTGCCCCTAAGTATCCAAATCTGATTGAAATTGCTCTTTTCTGCGGCAGGGACACGGCCATGGCACACGCCTATGTGAATCATCTTTAGGCCGTGTTCGGACTTTATTAATGAGGCACGGCCGTGTATTTCGTGGCTTAGACCGTGTTCGAGATTATTGAGGAGGCACGGCCGTGTGGTCTTGGGCCCAGGCCGTGTTGATTTCGTGCTTTGGCCCATTTGACTTGTTTTAAGCCCGTTTCTTGTTCTTTTCATCCTCTGGTGCTTCCCTGAGTATAAAACATGAAAAGAAAGGATTAAGGCCACCTTTTTACATAAATCAAAGGATAAATCATCCAAAAGTATGTCAAATGTGGGATTAAAATATGTTACTTTTACGGTTTATCACATACCCCCACACTTAAGCTTTTGCTTGTCCTCAAGCAAAATTCTCAACTTACAATTAAAACGAACTTTCCATGATTCAATATTCCCATCAACAATGTCTCATCATAATTCATAGATAATTTATACGTGGATAATTTAACTCAAAGAGTCCTAAAGATTCAAACAACCTAAGTCATACATTTGTAGCACAAAACATAGGTGTTTCCCCTCATCTAAATAATTACCTCTGATTCAAAATCTACAAGGATTGACGTCCTCACTAAAGATTCTCTCAAATCACTCGAAGTGTTTAAGGTTCAGAATTAAGCACTCGAATGTCAAACTTGGAAAGTTAATCCCATAGGCTTGCATGAAAATCAAATCTCCACCACTGTAATATGAGATGATGCACAAATCAAAAGGTCTTTGAAAGGGTTGTAACGGGGCTTGGGTTAAAGGTGTGGTTAAAGGCTGAATTAGAGGGTTAGAATCGAGATTGACCTGAAAAATTACCTAACCAGAAACAATGAACTAAATAAAAGTAATTACATCAACTGAAGGCTAATAATACTAATAATACGAGCTTCTTCTTCAATATTTGGAATTCAAACGTATAAGCTCATTTAATCACAAAACTAATAATGAATAATGAATATCCTTTTTTTTTAAGAACAATACATAACAAAGGATAAATTACTGAAATAAAAAACATAGTTAGGCTACTAATCAAATCAAATCTCGATATATGGGTAGTCAAAAGGAATGGTGATAACAAAAACAAAGGGTTTTGGGTTAATATTAGTGGGTGAGTCAATAAAAAGGGTTGTTAGGTTTAAACGGGGTTCACTAGGGGTTAATTATGAAGGTAGGTTTTTAGTGGAGTAGTTGGGTTAAATCCTAGGTGCCTTTATCATTTCTGTATATCAAATCAAAGGTGTGGTCTCGACATGTATAATCGATGCAAGTTCTAGAATAACAAATCAATGTTGACACACTTATAATCAATAAAGTGAGCAAGAAAAAGGATATATGCTCTTATAAGGCTCAAAATCTCACAAAAATTATGGGTATTTTGATATCAACCTCGTAAATTTCAAACTTCAAAGTAATATTTAAGTTCAGGTAGACAACCTAGAAAATTTTTATTTTCTTGAAAAATAAACTTATCATGCTTGATTCTCTAGTATTCTTAGAATTCAATCATCAATGCACAATTATCAATGACTTAATCTAAAACATATCAATAAAAATCGTAAATCATGGAAATTTCATCCTAATTAGTAATATGAGAAAATTACTTAAAAACAAGACATAATTCAGGATTTGAGAATAATGCAAAAAGTTTGGCACCTAATTTCAGGAATTTGAGAATAATGAAAAAAAGTTAGGCACCTTTTTAGGTTATTTTCACCCCCACACTTAAGATGTACATTTCCATCAATGTACAAAGTTAGATAATAACACAATAATACTAAAATCATAAGATATAGGGAGAAGTGAAACTTCCTGAATTATGGATGAAATCCTTGGAGGATGTGGAAAATACGTTGGAGGGGTCAGTCTAGATGACGATCCTGCGCTAGATGATGAAATTGGGTAGGTCGTGGAGGATTAGCCAGGATATAATAATAATAATTAAAACTATACTAATTAAATAATTAAAGAATAGCAAGCTAAAGTGAAGAAAAATAAAGATAAAACTAAAATTAAAAGAAAAGATAAATGGGCCGTAGGGTCCTTATTGTTGGATGGGATTTCTAAGGCTGGGGATATGGTGGTGGTCGTGGTGTGATTCCCTAGCAGCCTGTAGAACCTGACACTAAGAAACTAAAATAAAATAAACTAAGTTAAGCAGAAGAGAAGTAGAGATAAGGAAATTGAAGCAAAAGAGAAAAACAAATTAAAACTAAATGGCCTCAAATGTCCTTGGCTTGTCGAATGATTGAAACGGCCAGCATGAACTTATGTAGGTCGGTCTCCCTGAGGGAGACTGTGCTGGGATCCTTCCGTTTCTTCGACATGGCCAAAAGATTAAGAAGAATGCTATAAGAATGAAGAATGCTAAGAATGTATGGTGTATAAGGGTGCAAGGGAGGAAGAAGGGTGAAAATTAGGTGAGAAGAGGGAGGGGTGGGTGGTTTAAATAGAATTCTCAAATCAGGTATAACCCCATGCCCGTGTATCGTGGGCGTGGTATCTCACACGGGCGCATCGCACGGCCGTGGTGGGCTTTGTTCGTTTCTCCCACGCTTATGCTCAGGTCGCCACGCCTGTTGGTGCTAAGTCAGTGTCGTCCACGGCCGCGTTGCACGGCCGTGGCATTTTGTCGATGCCCGTGGGTTGGTGGTTGGAGTCCATGACTCAAAGATTTGATTCTTTCTGACTTGTACCCTCTCTGCCGTGTCAGTACGACGATTCTGTACTTTCACACGGCCACGGCCACGGCCTTGTGTAAGGCCGTGTGGCCTGAAAATCTGCACTTTTGGTTAGTTTAAAGTTAGATACTATAAAGAAAAGATAAAATAGACAAAATAAAAATGTAAAAGTTAATGGGGTTAGTATTCAGGTTGCCTCCCGAGAAGCACTCGTTTATAGTCTTAAGCTAGACTCTCCTTTCATTTGTATGTTCATGGTGGTTTGAGGAGTTGAAAGTCCTTCCTCTTGCTATTGGTATTATCATGATAGATTTTAAGTCGAGATGCGTTTATATTGAAAGTGCCAAAGATAGGGTTACTTACCTCGACTGTTCCATATGGAAAAACACTGATTACCCTAAACGGTATTTCTTTGTTTGTGTTCGGGTCAGGGGGAGATGTTCGAGGGTCTGTTTTTTCTATCAATACCTGATCTCCGATTTTGAACTTGTTTGATTCGTGGAGTGGTTCTGGTTCTGCTTCGTGTATTCCTAATTTCTCCTTGAAATGCGTCTTCCACTCGTCTAGATCATCGAATTGAATCCCTCGTTCCTCATGAGTTATTTCTTTGTTAACACTGGGTCTAGGATCGAGTTTAGTTGTATTCTTTTGTGGTGCTTCCTGAAAAGAAGGGTTAACCGAATGGTTATCAATAGAGTTTGTTTTCTCACCTTGATTACTCGATGTTCTAGCCGAATCAAGAGTTTTGAGAGTGACTGTCTCGTTACCTACACGAAGTATGAGTTCTCCTGCATCAATATCAATTTTAGTCCTGGCAGTTGCTAAAAATGGTCTTCCTAAGATTAAGGGGATCGAATTATCCTCATCCATGTCTAAAACGAAAAAGTCTACTGGGAATACGAATTTTTCAACTTTTACGAGTACATCTTCGATTATACCCCTAGGAATTCTAACAATTTTATCAGCTAGTTGAATGCTCATCCTAGTTTGTTTGGGTTTCCCTAGACCTAGTTGTTTAAACAATTTATAAGGCATGACATTTATGCTTGCCCATAGATCAGCTAACGCATTATCAACAGTTAGTCTACCAATTAAACATGGAATTGTAAAACTCCCTGGATCTTTTAATTTCTGTGGTAGTTTATTTTGCAAGATTGTTGAGCACATTGCATTTAGTTCCACGTGTGATGCCTCGTCTATCCTTTGCTTGTTCGTCAAAATTTCTTTTAAAAATTTTCTAGAATCTAGCATCTGTGAAAGAGCTTCAAGTAACGGTAAGTTAATATGTAATTTCTTTAAAAGTTTAAGAAACTTACCGAACTGTTCCTCTGTGTCGTCTCTCCTTAATGCTTCAGGGTATGGTATGCGAGGTTGGTATTCTTTGATTACCGATTTTGGCTTATTATTACTTACCTCAACCTTACCTTCTTTGACCTCATCCTCTTGCCTTGAATTGGGCTCGTCTAACCCTTCACTTTCTTGAGCTGTTATGGCTTGGATTTGCTCATTTGGGTTAATCTCAGTGTTGCTTGGTAGACGCCCTTGCGGTCGTTCGGAAATTATCTTTGCAAGTTGTCCAACTGTGTTAGTAAGTTGTCCAACTGTCTTAGTGAGTTCCCCGACTTGGCTCTCGATCCCTTTAATTGATGCCTGTTGATTCTTAAGGGTGGTCTCAGTGTCTTGGAGACGGTTATCTGTAGCTGCCATGAATTTTGTCAGCATCTCTTCAAGGTTCGGCTTCTTCTCTTGTGGATAGGGCTGATTTTGGAAATTTTGAGGAGGTTGTTGTCTTTGATTTCCTTGTCCTCCCCATGAAAAATTTGGGTGGTTCCTCCAACCTGGATTATAAGTATTACTATAAGAGTTATTATTAGATATGAAATTGTTACCTATATAGTTCATCTGTTCGCTTTCTGTGCCGGGTTGGTAGGGTGGGTACTTAGGATTCGCCACAGTTCTACTTGCGTCGCACTGCATCACTGGATGTACCTACAAAGAACACAAACTATCAAGCTTTTTATTTATCATCTCCACCTGTGTTGATAGCATGGTTACTGCATCGATGTTAAAAACTCTGGCTGATTTTGTTGGTTTTGTCCTTGTAACCTGCCACTGATAGTTATTCAGTGACATCTCTTCAATAAACTCATAGGCTGCTTCAGGAGTTCTGTTGTTCAGGGTTCCACCAGCGGCTGAATCAATTAGTTGCCTCGTTGAGGGGTTTACACCGTTATAGAATGTTTGGACTTGGAGCCACAGGGGTAAACCATGGTGCGGACACCTTCTCAAGAGGTCCTTGTATCTCTCCCATGCGTCGTATAATGTTTCTAAATCCATCTGCACAAAAGAAGAGATATCATTCTGTAATTTGGCCGTTTTGGCCGGTGGGAAATATTTTAATAAAAGTTTTTTGGTCATTTGATCCCATATGGTGATTGACCCTCGTGGTAACGAGTTTAACCACTGTTTGGCTTTATTCCTTAATGAAAAGGGAAATAACCAAAGCCTTATGGCATCATCAGAAACGCCATTTATTTTGAAGGTATCACAGAACTCTAAAAAATTAGCTATATGAGTGTTTGGATCTTCGTCCTGCAAACCATCAAATTGAACAAATTGTTGAATCATTTGTATAGTGATAGGCTTTAATTCAAAATTATTAGCAGCTATAGCAGGCCTAACAATACTTGATTTGGCTCCTGTTAAATGAGGTTTAGCATAATCATACATAGTAAGTGGAGCATTATTTTCTGCCACATCTTGGGGTGGTGGATTATTCTCGTCCATCCCTTCAGTAGGATTGGATTCGCCTTCTCGCTCTTTTTCTGTGTAATTTAGGGCTCGCCTAATTTCTCTGCGATTCCTTCGAGCGGTAGCTTCAATATCACTGTCGTATACTAGTGGTCCTCTCGGGTTCCTTCTAGTCATAAACTAGAGGTACCTGGAAGGAAGAAGTAATAAAAGAAGAAAAATTAGCAAATAAAATAAGAAATAAGATTAAATTGCAAAAAATAAAAATGCCTAAAGTAATAAAAATAGAGTGTTCTTAATATTTTAGTTCCCCGGCAACGGCGCCAAAAACTTGATCGCTGTGAAGTCAGAGTTTTAAAATTTATAAAGAGAATGATGGAACCTTGAAACTAACTATGACAATGATTGAGGCAAGTGCACCTATCGAATAGTAGTATAGCTTAGGCAAGACTGGATTGTCGAACCCAAAGGAACTAAAAGTACTAATACTAACTTTCTTTCTATTATTTAGCCTAAGAATTAAGCGAATGGTTGTTTAATCTAAATTAATTAACTACTAAACTTAAAGACTCTAAGACAAAGAAGAATGAATTTGGGAAAATAACTTGAGGAAAAACCAATTGATTAAGACGACACCCAAGGAAGAATCCACCTAAACTTCACTTGTTATCTAACTCTGAACCAGACGATTTATTCACTTAACTTGATCCGTAGGATTCCCTAATTTATATTAAACCCTCTCTTGAGGCGAATAACGTCTAACCCTAGGTTGATTAATTGAAATCTCTTTCTAATTAAAACCCCTAGAATTGCATTAACTCGATCTATGGACTCCCATATTAGGTTTCACCCTAATCCGGCAACGCCTCGTCACCCTATCTCTAGGCGCGCGATCAACTCCGCTTAACTATGCTAGATCTACTCTTAGGCAGGGAATTTTTCTCCTCCACCTAAGCACATCCAAGTTGAATTAATATCCGCGAAATATCAACACAAGAATTAAGAACACATAATTAAGAACAAATCAAATATTTATCATATAGTTCAGTAAACAATAACAAGATTCATCTAAGTTTCATCCCCCTCAGGTATCTGAGGGTTTAGTTCATAACAATAAAAGAAAACATCTCAGAAGAAAAGATAAAACAAAACATAAGAAATCCCTAAAACCCCCTGAAGGAATTGAAGAGGAGATCCTCCGTCTTGAGTATAATTTCGGCTTCTTGAGATGGAACAACTGGCTATCCCTGAGTGAATCCCCACAAATCTGCCTTCTCTGGCCTAGCAAGTCGCTCCTAAACGGTAGCTTTAGGCTCCCGTCGACTCCCCCCTTTTAGGTCACACTTAGGGTGTATTTATAGGCTTTTGGAATGTGTTTCTTTGCCCCTAAGTATCCAAATCCTATTGAAATTGCTCTTTTCCGCGGTAGGGACACGACCATGGCACACGCCCGTTGGAATCGTCTTTAGGCCGTGTTCGGACTTTATTAATGAGGCATGGCCATGTATTTCGTGGCTTAGACCGTGTTCGAGATTATTGAGGAGGCACGACCGTGTGGTCTTGGGCCCAGACCGTGTTGATTTCGTGCTTTGGCCCATTTGGCTGATTTTAAGCCTGTTTCTTGTTCTTTTCATCCTCCGGTGCGTCCCTGAGTATAAAACATGAAAAGAAAGGATTAAGGGCACCTTTTTACATAAATCAAATGATAAATCATCCAAAAGTATGCTAAATGTGGGATTAAAATATGTTACTTTTACGATTTATCAGATAACATCATTTTTTTAGGAATCATACAGAATCGTTCCCAGTGGTGATATCGGACTAAAGTCCAGGTTTCCTTATAGTGGACCGTAGAGGGTTCGAACCCTCGTTCTTAAATAAAAGGACTCCCTTATGACTCTAGAAAATATTTTTTGAGATTTAAATGATGAAATCTAATGGGATCCAAAACATCTAGTGTTTCAGGAATTGTAGTTCTCTTGTTTTTACGCGGAGGCATTCTATAGACAAGGTTTCTAATAGAAATATGGATGAACAATTAATAAATGGAACAGTAAAATACAGTCGAAAACACTTAACCTCAACCTTCTTGAACTCGTATGCACTTCCTCTTCGGCCCATTGATGACGAATTCCTCCAATAGTCTTTAATATTGGGAATGAAGGATTTGAAACCTAGGTTTTTTTATGGAAAATGGGGGTATGGAAGTTGGGGGTTATAAAGAGGTTTTGTAAGATTTGGGGTGTTAAAATTAGGTTAATTTAATTTAAAAGTATTTTTTTATGCTTAAAACTATTGGTTTGAAGGTTAAAATTTGGGTATTTTAAAGGTTAAAACGTCAGGTTGCGCAATTGGGTCGAGCTGACCCTACAGAAAATTGCAACAATGTTGTGACACAAGGGTTCGGTGTCATGACACGCATTGCAGTTTTGAAAAACTAGGTTTTTTCTGTCACATCGCAACACAGGACAATGGTGTCACGAAAAGGATGTGATTTTTGCAATTCTTTGCTTCTGTCCACCATGTTGCGACACGGAATGTTCGTGTCGCAACGTTTATGCCAGTTTCCCAAATGTTCGCTATTCGAAGTGTAACAGCCCGATTTTAGCTAAATCAAAACAGTGGTTTCAGAACCACAAATTTGAGGTCAAAAAATTATTTTAATATTATTTTTGGTGTTTATAGCATGTGATTATAAATGTGTGAAAGTTTTGTGATTTAATTTTATCGATTGGATGTCTAATTTGATAAAAGGACTAAATCGCGTAAAATGCAAAAGTTGCATTCTAATTGTTTAAGTGCTTATTTGCTAAGAATAATTAAATGTGAAGTCCTTAAGTTGTTAATAGACCATGGATAGTGGGAATTGACATGAATAGCCATCCATTATATGTTTTATTAATGTTTAAACAAAGGTTAATTAAGTAATTTGTGATTTAAGTTTAATTAAATTAAAACAAAACAAAATGGTGGCCATGTATCATCTTTTTTTGCACCGAATATTGAAGAAAAAGAAAGCTATCTTCAAGCTTTAGGGTTTGGCACCTTTAATTCTTAATTAAGGTATGAATTTTGTTCGGTTTTTTATGATTTTTATGTTTCTGTGATCGTTGCATCGAGTACTAGCTAGCCCGTACCCTAATTTTCGAGTTTGTTGATGATTTTGTGAAGTGCCATTGATGAATGTTTAAGATTTTAAATGTTTGATGATGAAAAATGGATATTTGTTGATAGATTATTGATCGTTATGTCAAAGTCTTAAAAATTTATATAATGAATGATCTAACCTAGAAACTAACTATGACAACGATTGAGGCAAGTGCACCTGTCGAATAGTAGTATAGCTTAGCGGCAAGACCGGATTGTCTAACCCAAAGGAACCAAAAGTACTAATACTAACTTTCTTTTTATTATTTAGCCTAAGAAACAAGGGAATTTGTTGTTTAATCTAAAATTAACTAACTACTATGCTAAAGATACTAAGACAAAGAGGACGAACTTGGGAAAAACACTCGTGAGAAAAACCAATTGATTAAGACGATACCCAAGGAAGAATCCACCTAGACTTCAGTTGTTATCTAACTCTGAACCAGGCAATTTATTCACTTGACTTGATCCGTAGGATTCCCTAAGTTATATTAATACCTCCGTCGAGGCTACTAACGTCTAACCCTAGGTTGATTAATTGAAATCTCTTTCTAATTAAAACCCCTAGAATTGCATTAACTCGATCTATGGACTCCCATATTAGGTTTCACCCTAATCCGGCAAAATTTTGTCACCCTATGTCTAGGCGCGCGAGCAACTCCGCTTAACTATGCTAGATCTACTCTTAGGCAGGGACTTTTGCTCCACCACCTAAGCACATCAGTACTTGAACCAATATCCTGGAATATCAAAGAAAGAATTAAGAACACATAATTAAGAACAAATCAAATATTTATCATATAGTTCAGCAAACGATAACAAGATTCATCTTAGGTTTCATCCCCCTCAGGTATCTGAGGGTTTAGTTCATAATTATAAAAGAATACATCTCAGAAGAAAAGATAAAACAAAACATAAGAAAACCCTAAAACCCCCTAAAAGAATTGAAGAGAAGATCTTCCGTCTTGAGTATGACTCCGGCTTCTTGAGATGAATCAACTGGCTTTCTTCGAGTGAATTCCACAATTCTGACCTCTCTGGCTCGACTCTTTGGCCTAGCTGGACGCCCCCGAAAGAAGGCTTCTGTCGACTCCCCCTTTTAGGTCATACTTAGGGTCTTTATATAGACTTTGGAATTTGTTTCTTCTCCTCTAAGTATCCTAATTTGAGTGAAATTCCTCTTTGTCACGGTAGGGACACGCCCTTGGCAAACGCCCATGTGAATCGTGGCCAGGCCGTGTTTGAGTCTATCAATAAGGCACGGCCGTGTGACTTTGGACCAAACCGTGTCGATTTCTTTCTTTGGCCCATTTGGTCCGTTTTAAGCCCGGTTCTCGTTCTTTTCATCCTCCTATGCTCTCCTCAGTATAAAACATGAAATTAAAGGGTTAAGAGCACCAAATTCCATAATTCAAGGGATAAATCATCCAAAAGCATGCTAAATGTGGAGATAAAATATGTTACTATTACGGTTTATCAAATACCCCCACACTTAAGCTTTTGCTTGTCCTCAAGCAAAATTCTCAACTCACAATTAAAACAAACTTCCTCGATTCATAATATTCATCAATAATGTTTTGTCATAATACAAAGATAATTCATACATGGATAATTCAACTGAAAGAGTCCTAAAGATTCAAACAATCTAAGTCATACATTTTGTAGCATGAAAACATAGGTGTTTCCCCTCATCTAAATAATTACCTCTGATTCAAAATCGACAAGAATTGACATCCTTACTAAAGATTCACTCAAATCACTCGAGGTGTTTAAGGTTCAGGAAAAAGCACTCATAAGTCAAACATGAAAAGTTAATCCCATAGGCTTGCATGAAAATCAAATCTCCACCACTATAATATGAGATGATACACAAATCAAAAGGTCTTTAAAAGGGTTGTAACGGGGCTTTGGTTAAAGGTGTGGATAAAGGCTGAATTAGAAGGTTAGAATCGAGATTGACTTGACAAATTACCTAACTAGAAAAATGAGCTAATAATTACATCAACTAAAAACTTGTAATACTAATAATACAAGCTTTTTCTTCAAGATGTGGAATTTAAATATGTAAGCTCAATTACTTATAAGACTAATAATGAATATACTTCAATTTTTTTAAGAATAAATCAAGTAATAATAAGATAGAATTTAACAACTGATAAAGAAAATAGTTAAGTAATCGATCAAATCAAATCTCGATATAGGGGTAGTCAAGAAGAATGGTGATAACGAATACAAAGGGTTTTGGGTTAATATTAGTGGGTGAGTCAATAAAAAGGGTTGTTAGGATCAAAGGGGTTTACTAGGGGTTAATTGTGAAGGTAGGCTTTTTATGGAGTAAGTGAGTTAAATCCTAGGTGCCTTTATCATCTCTGTATATAAAATCAAAGGTGTGGTCTCGACATGTATAATCGATGCAAGTTCTAGAATAACAAACCAATGTTGACACACTCACAATCAATAAGTGAGCAAGAAAAAGAATATATGCTCTATAAGGCTCAAAATCTCACAAAAATTATGGGTTTTTGATGTCAACCTCGTAAATTTCAAACTTCAAAGTAATATTCAAATTTAGGTAGACAACCTAAAAAAATTTTAATTTCTGAAAAATAGACTTAAAATGCTTGATTCCCTAGTATCTTAAAGTTTAAATCATCAATACACAATTAACTATGACTTAATCCAAAACATATCAATAAAAATCATAAATCAGGGCATTCTGATAGTATTAAGAGAAATTTTACTTAAGACAAAGATATAATTCAGGGATTTGAGAATAATGCAAAAAGTTAGGCACTTTTAAGATTCACACCCACACTTAATATGTACATTGCCCTCAATGTAAGAAGATAGATAAAAACACTATAGTAAGAAGATCAAAAGATAGGGATAGAAGTGAAACTTCCTGAATTTTGGATGGATTCCTTGAGAGTGAGGCTTGTAGGTATTTGATTTGGAGGTGAAAGATAAGTTGGAGGAGGCGCCTTTGGTGGTGGTGTGGTGGCCGCCAACAATTTCTATGCTAGATGAAGAAATTGGGTAACTCGTGAAGAATTAGCTAGGAAATAATAAGGATAATTCAAATTATACTAATTATATATTTAAAGGAAATAAAAATAAAAGGAAAGAGTGTGAAAAGTGAAATAAAACTAAAAGAAAAGATTTAATGGACTGAAAAGTCCTTATTGTTGGATGGTTCGCGAGGTGTATGTGACGATGAAATGTGAAGGTGTGATCGTAGTGTCACAATCTTAAAATTTATAATGAGAATGATCGAGCCTAAAAACTAACTATGACAACGATTGAGGCAAGTGTACCTATCGAACAGTAGTATAGCTTAGTGGCAAGGCCGGATTGTCGAACCCAAAGGAACCGAAAGTACTAATACTAACTTTCTTTTTATTATTTAGCCTTAAAATTGAAGTGAATTTGTTTAATCTAGAAAATTAACTAACTACTAAGTTAAAGACGATGAGACAAAAAGAATGAAATTGGGGAAATACTTGTGGGAAAAACCAATTGATTAAAACAATACCCAAGGAAGAATCCTGTAATATCCTGATTCTGTGGGTCTGTGCATTTGGTATGCTGCATGGCTAAGTTAGTAGGTTAAGGCCTTGAGGTGTGTATTGGGCTCGGGTTTGGGCTTAAAACCTGGGTTAAACTGCTTATAAATAGTGTTAGTTTATAATTTAAGTAAGTACCTGTGTTTAGTAGCAAGCTGGGCTTGTGGCCCAAAAATTTGGGGTGCTTCAGGTGAGCATGAAGGTGGCGTCACAAGGGGGAAGGAGCTGGGCCTGGTGTGGCCGCTTGGGGCCCAAAGGGATGGGTCAAAATTCGGCACATAGGAGGGAAGGGGATGGACGGCACAATGGCTAAAATTTAGGAGCTTTATTTCTTTTTAATTTAGTAATTAAAAGCTGATAATTATGAGGGAAGAGTTGGTTCTAAGTTGGCCTCTTTTAAAGGTAAGATAGGGATTGGGTTATCATGCAAGATAAGAGTTATCAGGAGGGAGAGAGTTGGCCGAAACTCCAACTCTGAGTGTGTGCATGTGTATTGCCGAAATTTTGAGGCTTGGTGTTCATCTTTTTCATTTGTTTTCTTTTCTTTCTTTCTCACTTACTCTCCTAGCCGAAATTCTCTTCTCCTCTTCTCCCAAATTCTTTTCTTGGCCACAACTCTCCAACACATTATTCTCGTTATTCTTTTCTTCCAAGGCCGAATACCCTGGTCTTCATCTTCCTCTTCCATAGCCGAATCTACAAGGGTGGTTTCTGTTTCCCGAAGGTGCACCATAAGCCGAATACTCCTTAGTGATCTGGTGAGTTTTGGGATTTTTCCTTCTTTGCGATTTCACTCTTTCTTTTCATTAAGACCTAACCCGAATCACTTGTCCTAAGGCTTGTCGATTTTCCCTCTCTACTGCTAGTAGCCGAATCTGTCTCATTAAAAGTCTCCTGTGCCGATTTGGTGGAAAAGCCGAAGGTAGGTGGTGGTAGGTTCGGCCGGATGGCCTTTCTTGATTTCTTTTAATTGGCCAAATGTCACATGGGCTGGTTTGGTTGTGATTATTGGTTTGTTTGATATTTTGAGGATGGCCGAATGTAGGTAGGTTGGTGGTGGTGGTGTCCCAAAGACTTTCGGGATTCGATTAATTAGGTAAGAGTTCGTATTAAGTGTTATAGTTGTTTGGGTAATTAGATCTCATCATTTAAATGATTTAGTGACAAGGAGTTATTATGGACAATACTAACAGTCAAGCAGTAGGGGGATTGGATCTATAAACCCAACGCCAAAGTAGCGTAGAAGCAGTAAAAGCGGTAGTGCAAAAACCAGGTGTGTAACTCTTACACACTTTCTTTACTTATTATGTTAAATGTTATGTGTTGTTAAAAGCCGGAATGACGGTAATGGTTACCAAATTACCCTTGTGGGTAAAAAGACGAGGATGCCGGGTAAGTTGTTATGTTTCTCGCGTTGATTGTGATCTATGAGAGCATGATATTCTGTATACATAATTATGTATGTTAAGCATGATCATACTAATATTGTTAGCATAACTCTATGTTATGGGTGATGAGAGGAGGGGGAAGTATGATCTATCAGACTGTCACCAGTGATTTGGCATCACAACAGTGGGTTGGCCGCACATATATTATAAAAATTGTGACTAAGTCTCAGTGGTTTGGCACCACCAGTGGTTTGGTACCACATATGTTGTTCTTGTAACTTCGGTTACCAGTGGTTTGGCACCACCAGTGGTTTGGTACCACAAGGGGTAGATTTGGGAGACATGGATGGATACTTAGGTTGACGGGTTGCATGACATGCATATGTGTAAATGAATTTGTGTACGAGCATAACTTCTCTTGGGATGGGGATTTATACACTGAGTCTCGGTGACTCACCCCTTCCTTTACATTTTGCAGATCAGACTTAGATCGTGGATATGGAGCCGGAGTGGACTCGAGGTGGCCATGCTCAGCATTTATTTTATATCAATTTTTTTTGTTAGGACTTAGCTGTTTTATTTAAATTTTGGGTTTTCCTCGTTGTAATAAGGCCGCCTAACCTTTATTTCTGTGATGTTTTATTTGGTTGTTTTTTTTATAACTTTCGATAAGATAACTTGGTAAATATGAATTGGTTGCTTTTTTTTTAAAACCTCGATAAGAATTTGTTTTCTGAAATGTTCACTGATTAAGTAATAAGTATGGAGTAACAATTAAGCAACTAAGTTTTTCTAAAACAAGATTCAAATTCGTTTTCTCTAAAATTAATCAACAGTTTCCTCCTTAAATAAAATTGACAAGTCGATCTTCAAACATTCTCTTTCCGTAGCACGCCAGACTCGGTTGTAGTGGTTAGACCGGGTTTGGGGTGTTACAAATCCACCTAGACTTCACTTGTTATCTAACTCTGAACCAGACGATTTATTCATTTGACTTGATCCGTAAGATTCCCTAATGTATATTAACCCCTCTATCGAGGCGACTAACGTCTAACCCTAGGTTGATTAATTGAAATCTCTTTCTAATTAAAACCCCTAGAATCACATTAACTCGATCTATGGACTCCCATATTAGGTTTCACCCTAATCCGGCAAAATCTCGTCACCCTATCTCTAGGCGTGCGATTAACTCTGCTTAATTATGCTAGATCTACTCTTAGGCAGGGACTTTTGCTCCTCCACCTAAGCACATCAAACTTGAATTAATATCCCGGAAATATCAACACAAGAATTAAGAACACATAATTAAGAACAAATCAAATATTTATCATATAGTTCAGTAAACGATAACAAGATTCATCTTAGGTTTCATCCCCCTCAGGTATTTGAGGTTTAGTTCATAATGATAATAAAATACATCTCAAAAGAAAAGATAAAACAAAACATAAGAAAAACTCTAAAACCCCCTGAAGGAATTGAAGAGAGATCCTCCGTCTTGAGTATAACTCCGGCTTCTTGAGATGAATCAACTGGCTTTCTTCAAGTAATTTCCACAATTCTGATCTTTCTGGCTCGACTCCTTAGCCTAGCTGGACGTCCCTTGAAAGTTGGCCTCTAGGGTATTTATATAGGATTTTGGAATGTGTTTCGTTACCCCTAAGTATCCAAATCCGAGTAAAATTCCTCTCCTCCACGGCAGGGACACGCCCTTGGCACACGCCCGTGTGAATCGTGGCCAGGCTGTGTTCAGGTCTGATTAGGGAGGCATGGCCGTGTTGCTTGGGCCCAGGCTGTGTCGATTTCGTGATTTGGCCCATTTGGTCCGTTTTAAGCCCGTTTCTCATTCTTTTCATCCTCCGGTGCTTTCCTGAGCATAAAACATGAAAATAAAGGATTAAGAGCACCAAATTACACAATTCAAGGCTTAAATCACCCAAAAGCATGCTAAATGTGGGTTTAAAATATGTTACTATTTCGGTTTATCAAATACCCCCACACTTAAGCTTTTGCTTGTCCTCAAGCAAAATTCTCAACTCATGATTAAAACGAACTTCCTTGATTCATAATATTTATCAATAATGTTTCATCATAATTCAAAGATAATTCATACATGGGTAATTCAACTCTAAGAGTCCTAAAGATTCAAACAATCCAAGTCATATATTTTGTAGCATGAAAACATAGGTGTTTCCCCTCATCTAAATAATTACCTCTGATTTAAAATTGACAAGGATTGACATCCTCACTAAAGATTCACTTAAATCACTCGAGGTGTTTAAGGTTCAAAAATTAAGCACTCATAAGTCGAACATGAAAAGTTAATCCCATAGGCTTGCATGAGAATCAAATCTCCACCACTAGAATATGAGATAATACACAAATCAAAAGGTCTTTAACAGGGTTGTAACGGGGCTTGGGTTAAGGTGTGGATATCGGCTGAATTAGAAGGTTAGAATCGAGATTGACCTGACAAATTACCTAACCAGAAACAATGAACTGATAATAAACAATTACATCAATTGAGAACTTGTAATAATAATACTATTACTAATACGAGCTTCTTTTTCAACCATTGGGATTTAAATGTATAAGCTCACTTAATCACAGAACTAATAATGAATATATTTCGATTTTTTTAAAAAAACAAATCAAATATATATAATAATTGATGAATTTACTATCGAAATTAATAGGCAATCGATCAATTCAAATCTCGATATATGGGTAGTCAAAAGGAATGGTGATAAAAAAAACAAAGGGTTTTGGGATAATATTAGTGGGTGAGTCAATAAAAAGGGTTGTTAGGATCAACGGGGTTCACTAGGGGTTAATAAAATGGGTAGGCTTTTTAGTGGAGTGAGTGGGTTAAAACCTAGGTGCCTTTATCATTTTAGTATATCAAATCAAAGGTGTGGTCTCGACATGTATAATCGATGCAAGTTCTAGAATAACAAATCAATGTTGACACACTCATAATCAATAAAGTGAGCAAGAAAAAGAATATATGCTCTATAAGGCTCAACATCTCAAAAAAATTATGGCTTTTTGATGTCAACCTAGCAAATTTCAAACTTCAAAGTAATATTCAAATTCAGGTAGACAACCTAAAAAAAAAATTTAATTTTGAAAAATAGACTTATCCTGCTTGATTCTCTAGTATCTTAAAGTTTAAATTATCAATGCACAATTATCAATGACTTAATCTAAAATATATCAATAAAAATCATAAATCACAGGAAATTTCATTCTAATCATAATATGAGAAACTTACTTAAGAAATAAGACATAATTCAGGATTTGAGAATAATGCAAAAAGTTAGGCACCTAATTTCAGGGATTTGAGAATAATGAAAAAAAGTTAGGCACCTTTTTAATTTCACCCCCACACTTAAGATGTACATTGCCCTCAATGTACAAAGATATATATATATATATATATATAAACAATTAAGTAGAAAATCAAAAGATATGGAGAGAAGTGAAACTCCCTGAATTTTTTTTTTGGGTGGATTCCTTGAGTTGGAGGTGTGGAAACTTGATTTGGAGGTGAAAGATAAGTTGGAGGAGGCGTCTCTGGCGGTGGTATGGTAGCCACCTACAATTTCTGTGCTAGATGAAGAAATTGGGAAGCTCGTGAAGAATTAGCCAGGAGATAATAAGAATAATTTGACTTGTACTAATTATTTGTTTAAAGAAAAGCAAGCTAAAGTGAAGGAAAATAAAAAATAAAATAAAATTAAAAGAAAAGATTAATGGACCGAAGGGTCCTTATTGTTTGATGGTTCGCGAGGGGGGTGTGATTTCTAAGGCCGCGGTGGTGTTGGCAGTGGTTATGGTAGGGTGATTCCCTAGCAGCCTTTAGAACCTAAAACCAAGAAACTAAGATAAAATAAACTAAATTAAACATAAGAGAAATAAAGAAAAGGAAAGTAAAGGAGAAGAGAAAGGAAAAAGAAAAATAGAATGGTCTCAAAGACCCTTGGCTTGTCGAATAATTGAAGCGGCCGGCATGAACTTATATAGATCGATCTCCCACAGGGAGACTGTGCTTGGATCCTTCCGTTTCTTTGACATGGATGTGGTGTAGCTCAAAGGCTTTGTAGATGGAGGAATAGAGGAAAGAATGGAGGGGTTGGGAGGGGAGGGTGAATGTGAGTAGGGAAAAAGGGATGGGGAGTGGGTAAGAAAAGAGGGCAAGGGGTGTTTTAAATAGAATTTTCAAAACTGGTACATCCCCACGCCCGTGTACCATGGGCGTGTTGGGTCACACGGCCATGTCGCACGGCCGTGTTGTGTTTCGTTCGTTTCTTCCACGCCCGTTTCGTGGTCACCACGCCCATGCAGGATCAAACAGTGTCGACCACGGACGCAACGCACGACCGTGGCTAGTTAGTTGGAGCCCGTGTGTCTTCCCTCAGTGTCAGCCACGGCCATATCACACGGCCGTGGCAATTTATAGTCATCCGTGATCTGGGATCTTTCGTCATTGGCTCGTACTACCTCTGCTATGTCAGTACGGAAGTCCGTAGTGTCCATACGGCCATGGCCACGGCCGTGTGCAAGGCCGTGTGGTCTGAAAATCTGCACTTTGGTTAGTTTAAAATTAAATGCTGAAAAGGAAAAATAAAAGTAAAAATAAAAAATGTAAAAATTAATGGAGTTAGTGCTCGGGTTGCCTCCCGAGAAGCACTCGTTTAAAGTCTTAAGCTAGACTTTCCTCTCATTCGCATAATCAGGGTGGTTTGAAAAGTTGAACATCTTTCCTCATGCTATCTGTCCTATTATCTATGTATAATTCAAGTCGAGTAGCGTTTATTTTGAAAGTGTCAAATATAGGATTACTTATCTCGACTGTTCCGTATGAGAAAACCTTGATTACCCTAAAAGGGATTTCTTTGTTTGTGTTAGGGTCAGGAGGAGATATTCGAGGGTCTATTTTATCTAACAATACCTGGTCTCCTATTTTAAAGTTATTTGTCGTTCCTACGAGCTCGTCTGGTGGTTCCCTTGGTTTCTCTTCGTGTATCCCTAATGTTTCCTTGAAATGTGTCTTCCACTCATCTAGTTCATCAACTTGATCCCTTCGATCCTCATGAGTTGTTTCTTTGTTGGCATTGAGTCTAGGATCGGGTTTAGTTGTGTTCTTTTGTGGTGCTTCTTGCAAAGAAGGGTTAACCGAATGGTTATCAATAGAATTTACTTTCTCACCTTGTTTGCTCGATGTTCTAGCCGAATCGAGAGCCTGAAGGGTTACCGTTTTGTCACCTACACAGAGTATGAGTTCACCTGCGTCGACATCAATTTTAGTCCTGGCAGTTGCTAAAAAGGGCCTTCCTAGAATTAATGGGATACTATTGTCCTCATCCATGTCTAAAACAAAAAAGTCTACTGGGAATACGAATTTATCAATCTTTACTAGCACATCTTCGATTATACCCCTAGGAATTCTAACAGTTTTATCAGCTAATTGAATGCTCATCCTAGTTTGTTTGGGTTTCCCTAGACCTAGTTGTTTAAACATTTTATAAGGCATGACATTTATGCTTGCCCCTAAATTAGCTAACACATTATCAATAGATAAACTACCAATTAAGCATGGAATTGTAAAACTCCCCGGATCTTTTAATTTTTGTGGTAATTTATTTTGGAGAATTGCTGAGCACTTTGCGTTGAGTTCCACATGCGATTTCTCGTCTAGCTTTCGCTTGTTTTTCAAAAGCTTTTTTAAGAATTTCCTTGAATCTGGCATCTGCGAAAGAGCTTCAAGTAATGGTAAGTTAATATGTAATTTCTTTAAAAGTTTAAGAAACTTACCAAACTGTTCCTCTGTGTCATCTTTCTTCATCGCCTTGGGGTATGGTATACGAGGTTGGTACTCTTTAATTACCGGTTTTGGCTTTTTACTTCCTTCCTCAACCTTACCTTCTTCTACCACATTCTCTTGCCTTAAATGAGACTCATCTAACCCTACATTATCATGAGTTAATATGGCTTGAATCTGCTTCCTTGGGTTAGTTTCAGTGTTGCTTGGCAATCTACCTTGTGGTCGTTCCGTCAAGATCTTGGTGATTTGCCCAATTTGATCTTTGAGCTCTTGTGTCGATGCTTCTTGTTTTTCAAGTTTTGTTTCTATACTTTGGAAACGTGTTTCTATTGCTGCTATATATTTTGTCAGCATCTCCTCAAGGTTCGACTTCTTTTCCTGTGGGTACTGCTGCTGTTGGAAATTTAGAGGGTGTTGTTGTCTTTGATTTTCTTGAACACCCCATGAAAAATTGGGGTGGTTCTTCCAACCTGGATTGTAAGTATTGCTATAAGGGTTATTTTGATATCTGAAATTATTATTTACATAGTTCATTTGTTCGCCTTCTATGCCATGTCCGTAAGATGGGTGCTCAGGATTCGCCACACCTCCACTTGTTTCGCACTGCATAACGGGTTGTACCTGTAAGGAATTACACAAACCATCAAATTTTTTAGTTAACACATCTACCTGATTCGATAGCATGGTTACTACGTCGAGGTTGAAAACACTGGCAGCTTTCGTGGGCTTTGTCCTCGTGACTTGCCACTGGTAGTTATTTAGGGACATCTCCTCTATAAATTCGTAAGCTGCTTCAGGTGTTTTATTATTCAGAGTTCCACCGGCTGCTGAATCGATCAACTGCCTAGTTGAGGGGTTCACACCGTTGTAAAAAGTTTGGGCCTGTAGCCACAAGGGTAATCCATGATGTGGGCACCTTCTCAATAGATCTTTGTATCTCTCCCATGCATCGTAAAGTGTTTCTAAATCCATCTGCACAAAAGAAGAGATATCATTCCTTAATTTGGCCGTTTTGGCCGGTGGAAAATATTTTAATAAAAATTTTTCAGTCATTTGTTCCCATGTAGTAATTGATCCTCGGGGAAGAGAATGCAACCACTATTTAGCTTTATTCCTCAAAGAAAAGGGAAATAACCGAAGTCAGATGGCATCATCAGAAACGCCATTAATTTTAAAAGTGTCGCAGAATTCCAGAAAATTCGCTAAGTGTGTGTTAGGATCCTCATCCTGCAAACCATCAAACTGAACATACTGTTGTATCATCTGTATAGTGTTAGGTTTCAATTCGAAATTATTTGCAGCAATAGTAGGTCTAACAATACTAGATTCAGTACCAACTAAACTAGGCTTAGCATAATCATACATAGTTCGAGAAGCCTAATTTTCGGCCATCTCTGGAGGTAGCAGATTATTTTCAGCCATCTCTTCGGTGGTATTGATGATGTTTTCTTGCTCTTCTTCTGTGTATTGTAGACTTCACCTAATTTCTCTCTGGTTTTTGCGAGTGGTTGCTTCGATCTCACTATCGTAAATTAAAGGTCCTGTCGGGTTCCTTCTAGTCATAAACTAGAGGTACCTACAAGAAGCAAAGACTAAAATTTAGAAAGATAAAAATAGAAAACAAAATAAGAGTAAAATTGTAGAAAATAAAAATGGCTAAAGTAATAAAAATTGAGTGTTCTTAATATTTCAGTTCCCCGGCAACGGTGCCAAAAACTTGATCGTAGTGCCACAGTCTTAAAATTTTTAATGAGAATGATCGAGCCTAAAAAATAACTATGAAAACAAAAATTGAGGCAAGTGTACCTATCGAACAGTAGTATAGCTTAGTGGCAAGACCGGATTGTCGAACCCAAAGGAACCGAAAGTACTAATACTAACTTTCTTTTTATTATTTAGCCTTAAAATTGAAGTGAATTGATTTAATCTTGAAAATTAACTAACTACTAAGTTAAAGACGATGAGACAAAAAGAATGAAATTGGGGAAATACTTGTGGGAAAAACCAATTGATTAAAACAATACCCAAGGAAGAATCCACCTAGACTTCACTTGTTATCTAACTCTGAACCAGACGATTTATTCATTTGACTTGATCCGCAAGATTCCCTAATGTATATTAACCCCTCTATCGAGGCGACTAACGTCTAACCCTAGGTTGATTAATTGAAATCTCTTTCTAATTAAAACCCCTAGAATCGCATTAACTCGATCTATGGACTTCCATATTAGGTTTCACCCTAATCCGACAAAATCTTGTCACCCTATCTCTAGGCGTGTGATCAACTCCGCTTAATTATGCTAGATCTACTCTTAGGCAGGGACTTTTGCTCCTCCACCTAAGCACATCAAACTTGAATTAATATCCCAAAAATATCAACACAAGAATTAAGAACACATAATTAAGAACAAATCAAATATTTATCATATAGTTCAGCAAACGATAACAAGATTCATCTTAGGTTTCATCCCCCTCAGGTATTTGAGGTTTAGTTCATAATGATAATAGAATACATCTCAAAAGAAAAGATAAAACAAAACATAAGAAAAACTCTAAAACCCCCTGAAGGAATTGAAGAGAGATCCTCCGTCTTGAGTATAACTCCGGCTTCTTGAGATGAATCAACTGGCTTTCTTCAAGTAATTTCCACAATTCTGATCTTTCTGGCTCGACTCCTTGGCCTAGCTGGACGCCCCTTGAAAGTTGGCCTCTAGGGTATTTATATAGGCTTTTGAAATGTGTTTTGTTACCCCTAAGTATCCAAATCCGAGTGAAATTCCTCTCCTCCACGGCAGGGACACGCCCTTGGCACACGCCCGTGTGAATCGTGGCCCAGCCGTGTTCAGTCCGATTAGGAGGCACGACCGTGTTGCTTTAGCCCTGTGCCGTGTCGATTTCGTGATTTGGCCCATTTGGTCCGTTTTAAGCCCGTTTCTCATTCTTTTCATCCTCCGGTGCTTTCTTGAGTATAAAACATGAAAACAAAGGATTAAGAGTACCAAATTACACAATTCAAGGCCTAAAATAAGAGAAAAATAAAAATATAAATGGACTCAAAGGTCCCACGGGCGTGTCGCACGCCCGTGTAGATTTCTCAGTTTCGACCACGGTCGAATCGCACGGCCGTGGCGTTTTATCACAGCCCGTTTTTTGGGATAAGTTTTGTCCTATTTCCACACGGCCACGGCCACGCCCGTGTGCAAGGCCGTGTGGTAGGGAAACCTGCTCTTAAAAATTTGGTTAGTTTTTAGTTAGATGCTAAAATTCAAAAATATGAACGTTAGTGGGGTTAGTGCTCGGGTTGCCTCCCGAGAAGCGCTCGTTTAAAGTCTTGAGCTAGACTTACCTCTCATTCGCATAATCATGGTGGTTTGAGGAGGTGAAAGTCCTTTCTCATGCGATCAATTTGGTTATTGATATATAGTTTAAGTCGAGTAGTGTTTACCTTAAAAGTGCTGACTTTAGGATTAGTTACCTCGACTGTTCCATTTGGGAAGATTTTGAGTACCTGATCTCCTGTCTTAATCTGGGTTGTCCCATCGTTAAGTTTGTTGTGGAGTTACCTTGTTTTTTCGTCGTGTGTTTTTAGTTCCTCTTTGAAGTGTGTCTTCCACTCGTCTAGTCCATCGATTCGAAGCCTTCATTCCTCATGAATTTCTTCTTTATTGACACGAGGTCTAGGATTTGGCTCAGTTGTGTAGTTTTGTGGTGTTTCTTGAACAGAAGGTTGAATCCAATGATTATTAATAGAATTTATGTTTTTACCTTGATTACTCGATGTCCTAGCCGAGTCAAGAGCGTGAAGAGTGATCGTTTCATCGCCTACACGAAGTGTGAGTTCACCGAATTGTTCCTCTATGTGGTCTTTCATCATTGCATCAGGATATGGCACACGAGGTTGGTACTCTGTAATTGCCGGTTTTGGTATATCATGGCTCACCTCAACCTTACCTTTATCTGCCACGTTTTCTTACCTTGGTTCTGGTTCATTAAACTCTTGTGGTTGTTCTGCTATGATCTTGGCAAGTTGTCTTAACTGGTTCTCGATCCCTTGAATCGATGCTTGTTGATTTTTAAGTATTGTCTCATTGTTTTGAAAACGGGTTTTTCGACATCGCGATAAATTTTCGTTAGCATCTCCTCAAGGTTCGCTTTCTTTCCCCGCTGATGAGGTGGTTGTTGAAAACCTAGAGAAAGTTACGGGCTTTGATTACCTTGACCATCCCACGAGAAATTGGGATGGTACCTCCAACCTGCATTATAAGTGTCACTATAAAGATTATTTTGAAGACTAGAATAGTTACCCATATAGTTGACTTGTTCGTTCTCTGTGCTAGAGTTTTAGGATAGATATTCTGTGTTTTTCACCCCTCCTCCATTTGTATTGTATCAGACACGGATGTACCTGCATAGAACCATACAAACCATCAATTTTTTTATTTAAAAACTCTACCGGCTTTGATAGCATGGTTACTGCGTTGAGGTTGAAGACACTGGAAGCTTCTGTTGGCTTTGTCTTTATGAATTGCCACTGATATTTATTCAATGCCATCTCCTCTATAAACTAAAATTACCTGTCAAAAGCAAAAATAAAAGAAAAATTAGCAAAGTAAAATAAAAATAAGAATAAAAATAAATTGCGATAAAATGGCTAAAGTAATAAAAATTGAGCGTTCTTAATATTTCAGTTCCCCGGCAACAGTGCCAAAAACTTGATCGTTGTGTCAAAGTCTTAAAAATTTATATAATGAATGATCTAACATAGAAACTAACTATGACAACGATTGAGGCAAGTGCACCTATCGAACAGTAGTATAGCTTAGCGGCAAGACCGGATTGTCGAACCCAAAGGAACCAGAAGTACTAATACTAACTTTCTTTTTATTATTTAGCCTAAGAAACAAGGGAATTTGTTGTTTAATCTAAAATTAACTAACTACTAAGCTAAAGATGCTAAGACAAAGAGAACGAACTTGGGAAAAAAACTCGTGAGAAAAACCAATTGATTAAGACGATACCCAAGGAAGAATCCACCTAGACTTCACTTGTTATCTAACTCTGAACCAGACGATTTATTCACTTGACTTGATCCGTAGGATTCCCTAAGTTATATTAATACCTCCGTCGAGGCTACTAACGTCTAACCCTAGGTTGATTAATTGAAATCTCTTTCTAATTAAAACCCCTAGAATTGCATTAACTCGATCTATGGACTCCCATATTAGGTTTCACCCTAATCCGGCAAACTTTCGTCACCCTATGTCTAGGCGCGCGAGCAACTCTGCTTAACTATGCTAGATCTACTCTTAGGCAGGGACTTTTGCTCCACCACCTAAGCACATCAGTACTTGAATCAATATCCTGGAATATCAAAGCAAGAATTAAGAATACATAATTAAGAACAAATCAAGTATTTATCATATAGTTCAGCAAATGATAATAAGATTCATCTTAGGTTTCACCCCCTCAGGTATCTGAGGGTTTAGTTCATAATTATAAAAGAATACATATCAGAAGAAAAGATAAAACAAAACATAAGAAAACCCTAAAACCCCCTGAAGGAATTGAAGAGAAGATCTCCCGTCTTGAATATGACTCCGGCTTCTTGAGATGAATCAACTGGCTTTCTTCGAGTGAATTCCACAATTTTGACCTCTCTGGCTCGGCTCCTTGGCCTAGCTGGACGCCCTCGACAGAAGGCTTCTGTCGACTCCCCCTTTTAGGTCATACTTAGGGTGTTTATATAGACTTTGGAATGTGTTTCTTCGCTTCTAAGTATCCTAATTTGAGTGAAATTCCTCTTTGTCACGCAGCAGGACACGCCCTTGGCACACGCCTGTGTGAATCGTGGCCAGCCGTGTTTTGAGTCTATCAATGAGGCACGACCGTGTGACTTTGGACCAGACCGTGTCGATTTCTTTCTTTGGCCCATTTGGTCCGTTTTAAGCCCGTTTCTCGTTCTTTTCATCCTCCTATGCTCTCCTGAGTATAAAACATGAAATTAAAGGGTTAAGAGCACCAAATTCCATAATTCAAGGGATAAATCATCCAAAAGCATGCTAAATGTGGAGATAAAATATGTTACTATTACAGTTTATCAATTATCATATTTTGTTAAGTGATTTTTTGGTAAAAATACTATTTAGGGATTAAATTGTGAAAAGTATGAATTATGTGGTTGAAATGTGAAATAAATGTGAAATATGGGCTGCTAGGGGTACTATGGTAATTCAGCTAAGCATGTGTTTTGTTAAATTTTGTGTAATTTGTGTTTTTATGAAATAGGGATTAAATTGTAAAAATGTGGAACTTTAGGGGCTAAAGTTTAAAAATGCCCAAATATGTGTTTGTGGACTGAATTGAATGAAAAGATGATTAAATTAGTTAAATTTGAATTCATATAGATCAAGAACAAAAGAAGTCAGATTTAGATCGGGGAAAATCAAAGGTTATCGAATAGTCGATCCAGTCCGTTTATCACTAATACGAGGTAAGTTCATATGCAATTAAATGTCTTTTAATTGAATTATAAGTATTTATTTATCATTGAATTGTATTGAATACCGAATGATTGAATACGAGCAAGTATCAATGGGGTTACGACGTTTGAAAGACCCATACGAACCTTAGGAATAGTATAGGATACAAATGTCTTGACATTAGTTTACCGAGATGTGATGACGTGTAAGACCATGTCTGGGACATTGGCATCGTTATATGATTTCGTATAAGACCATTTCTGGGACAGTGGCATTGATATGTGATAACATGTAAGACCATATCCGGTATATGGCATTGTACGAGCTATATGTGATTTATGAGTATCCTTAACGATTCCGAATGGTTCAACGGGCAAAGTCAAGCCGAGAAAGAATGTGTGAATGAGTTAAATAACTCAGGTACGTATGAGATTCATACGAGTTTTGAAAGGGAAATATTTGATGAATTCACTTATGATATTGAATATGTGTACAATGGGAAAGGTTTGTGAACTTTTATGTGCTTATTCATAGTTTCCCTATTGAAGAAAATGATGTTGATTCATGTGGTAATTTTATTTGTATATGGCTTACTAAGCTTTTAAAGCTTACTTTGTGTGTTCTTCCCTTGTTTTATAGATAATCAAAGCTAGCTCGGATTCAGGGATCATCAGGAACATCGTCACAATATCGATCAACTTGTTGGTACTTTTGATGCTTTGTAAATATGATATATGTCATGTATAGGCTAGTGATATGATGATGTTTTTCGAGATATTATATTAGCCATGTGATTTGGCTCATGAATGATGTAAATGTTGATGTGTATTTGGCCATTTAAGTTGGCTTAAAATCATAAGTTTGATAAGTGACATATGATGTATATATTGCCTTGTGTTTTGGCATGTTTGGGATGGTTGTTGTGATGGTTATATGGTTGCTCAATTAGCTAGTTGTCAATTGGTGTATTATTGCTTGAAAAATTGCATGTTGTGGCTTGATTTTAAGATGATTATTTGGTATATTTTATGACATGAATTAGTTGATAAGATTATGAGAAAAATGCATAGAGAAGATAGGTGAAATTATTGGTAATGGCATATTGTTTTAGTATGTTTTGGATTATGATTTGAGTAGTGAAATGGATGGACTTTAAATGGCTTGATTTGTATATGAAATAGCATGTTTTGGTTGCCTATAAATGTGTTGAAATGGTATTATTTTGGTTGTTTAGGTGAGCATGAGAAAGGGTGGCAAATTGGCCTTGCAAATGGCCTATTCTTGTCCACACAGACAGAGACAAGGGCGTGTGTCTCAGCCGTGTGTCCCCTGGTGTTAAGATTGAATTGAAGTTAGTATGCTCCACACGGCCTCACACACGGGCGTGTGACCGACCGTGTGGCACAAGTTAGTATACCCCTTAAATGGCACAAGGCTAGCACACGGGCGTGTGACTTGGCCATGTTGCATAAGTCAGTATACCCTACAGGATTGGCACGGCCTAGCACACGGCCTAACACACGGGCGTGTGTGGCCATTTCGAAGGGCACACGGGTGTGTCGTTAGCCGTGTGACCCAAGTCAGTATGTATGCCCTATTTTCATACGACCTGAGACATGGGCGTGCCTGGAGCCATGTGAGGCACACGGCCTGTTCACACGGGCGTGTGACCCTTGTATGTTTGAAAAATTTCTAAGTTTTCAAGAATTTTCGTATGTTATCGGTTTAGTCCCGAACCATTTCTAAAGCATGTTTAAGGCCTCGTAGGCCCTTTTAAGGGACAATGTGTTTATGATTGAATGGTGTTTGAGAATGGATGCATAAATGTATGTTGTATGTTGTGATTTGATAGGTAATGCCTCATAACCCTATTCCAGCGACGGATACGGGTTAGGGGTGTTACACAAAGTGCTTTAGGAATCTGACTTTGATCTACCTGATCGTTGTTTTCGCGATGTCAAAGTCTTAAAATTTATAAAAAGAATGATCGAACCTGGAAACTAATTATGACAACGATTTGAGGCAAGCGCACCTATCGAATAGTAGTATAGCTTAGGCAAGACCGGATTGTCGAACCCAAAGGAACCAAAAGTACTAATACTAACTTTCTTTTTATTATCTAGCCTAAAATAAGTGAAATTGTTATTTAATCTAAATTTAACTAACTACTAAGCTAATGACGCAAAGACAAAAAGAATGAATTGGGAAAATACTGTTGGAAAAAACTCAGTTGATTAAGACGATACCCTTAGGAAGAATCCACCTAGACTTCACTTGTTAACTAACTCTGAACCAGACGATTTATTCACTTGACTTGATCCGTAAGACTCCCTAATGTATATTAAACCCTCTCTCGAAGCGAATAACGTCTAACCCTAGGTTGATTAATTGAAATCTCTTTCTAATTAAAACCCCTAGAAATGCATTAACTCAATCTATGGACTCCCATATTAGGTTTCACCCTAATCCGGCAAAATCTCGTCACCCTATCTCTAGGCGCGCAACCAACTCCGCTTAATTATGCTAGATCTACTCTTAAGCAGGGACTTTTGCTCCTCCACCTAAGCACATCAAACTTGAATCAATATCCCGGAAATATCAACACAAGAATTAAGAACACATAATTAAGAACAAGTCAAATATTTATCATATAGTTCAGCAAACGATAACAAGATTCATCTAAGTTTCATCCCCCTCAGGTATCTGAGGGTTTAGTTCATAAAAGAAAACATCTCAGAGGAAAAGATAAAACAAAACATAAGACATCCCTAAAACCCCCTGAAGGAATCGAAGGAGAGATCCGCCGTCATGAGTAGAATTCTGGCTTCTTGAGATGGATCAATTGGCTATCTTCGAGTGTTTCCCACAAATCTGACCTTTTCGGCAAGGCTCATTGGCCTAGCTCACCACCCCCTTCTAGGTTATACTTAGGGTGTTTATATAGGCTTTTGAAATTGGTTTCTTTGCCCCTAAGTATCCTTTTCCGAGTGAAATTGCTCTTCTCTGCGGCAGGGACACGGCCATGGCACACGCCTGTGTAAATCGTCTTTAGGCCGTGTTTGGACTGTTAATGAGGGGACACGCCCGTGTAAATCATGATCAGGCCGTGTTCTAGTCTATCAGGGAGACACGGCCGTGTTGGCTCAAGTCGAGGCCGTGTTGATTTTCACTTTGGCCCAATTTGGTCCGTTTTAAGCCCGTTTCTCATTCTTTCCATCCTCCGGTGCTTTACTGAGTATAAAACATGAAAAGAAAGGATTAAGAGCACCTTTTTACATAAATCAAGGGATAAATCATCCAAAAGTATGCTAAATGTGGGATTAAAATATGCTACTTTTACGGTTTATCACATACCCCCACACTTAAGCTTTTGCTTGTCCTCAAGCAAAATTCTCAACTTACAATTAAAACGAACTTTCCATGATTCAATATTTCTATCAACAATGTCTCATCATAATTCATAGATAATTTATACATGGATAATTTAACTCAAAGAGTCCTAAAGATTCAAACAATATAAGTCATACATTTGTAGCACAAAACATAGGTGTTTCCCCTCATCTAAATAATTACCTCTAATCCAAAACCTACAAGGATTGACATTCTCACAAAAGATTCACTTAAATCACTCGAAGTGTTTAAAGGTTCAGAATTAAGCACTCAAATGTCAAACCTGAAAAGTTAATCCCATAGGCTTGCATGAAAATCAAATCTCCACCACTGTAATATGAGATGATGCACAAATCAAAAGGTCTTTGAAAGGGTTGTAACGGGGCTTGGGTTAAGGTGTGGATAAAGGCTGAATTAGAGGGTTAGAATCGAGATCGACCTGAAAAATTATCTAACTAGAAACAACGAACTGAAAAATAAATAATTACATGAATTGAAACTTTGAAACTAATAATACGAGCTTCTTCTTCAATAAATAGACGTTAACTGTACAAGCTCGCTTTTCATCATACTAATACTGAATATACTTCGGTTTTTTTTGAGAACAAGTCATCAAATATTTACAATAATAAGAAAGTACTTTAACAACTAAAATATAGAACATAGTTAGGCAACTGCTCAAAATCAAATCTCGACAAAAAAGGTAGTCAAAAAGGATGGTGATAACAAATACAAAGGGTTTTGGGTTAATATTAGTGGGTGAGTCAATAAAAAGAGTTGTTAGGATCAAAAGGGGTTCACTAGGGGTTAATTATGAAGGTAGGCTTTTTATGGAGTAAGTGGGTTAAATCCTAGGTGCCTTTATCATTTTTGTATATCAAATCAAAGATGTGGTCTCAACATGTATAATCGATGCAAGTTCTAGAATAACAAATCAATGTTGACACACTCATAATCAAAAAGTGAGCATGAAAAAGGATATATGCTCTTATATGGCTCAAAATCTCACAAAAAAATTATGTGTATTTTAATATCAACCTCGTAAATTTCAAATTTCAAAGTAATATTCAAATTCAGGTTAACAACCTAGAAAAAATTTTTAATACCGAAAAATAGACTTATCATGTTTGATTCTCTAGTATCTTAGAATTTAATTATTAATGCACAATTATCAATGACTTAATCTAAAACATGTCAATAAAAATCATCAATCATGGGAATTTCATTCTAATGATAATATGAGAAATTTACTTTAAGACAACGCATAATTCAGGGATTTGAGAACAAAGCAAAAAGTTTGGCACCTAATTTAAGGAATTTGAGAATAATGAAAAAGGTTAGGCACCTTTTTAGGTTGTTCACCCCCCCACACTTAAGATGTACATTGCCCTCAATGTACAAAGATATATATATAAAAAATTAAGTATAAATTCAAAAGATATGGAGAGAAGTGAAATTCCCTGAATGATGGATGAAATCCTTGCGTTGGAGGTAAAAGATAAGTTGGAGGGTTCGTTCTTTCTGACGATCCTGCGCTAGATGAAGAAATTGGGAAGCTCATGGAGGATTAGTCAGGATATAATACTCATAATTAAAACTATACTAATTAAATAATTAAAGAAAAACAAGCTAAAGTGAAGAAAAATAAAAAGTGAACTAAAATTAAAAGAAAAGATAAATGGACCGTAGAGTCCTTATTGTTGGGTGTGATTTCTTAGGCTGTGGATATGGTGGTGGTCGTGGTGTGATTTGTAAGTAGCCTGAAGAACCTCAAACCAAGAAACGAAAATAAAATAAGTTAAATTAAGCAGAAGAGAAGTAAAGATAAGGAAATTGAAGCAAAAGAGAAAGACGAAATAAAAACTAAATGGCCTCAAATATCCTTATGATCGTTGTATTTTAGAGTTTTAAATTTATAATGATCGATCCTGGAACTAACTATAACAACGATTGAGGCAAGTGCACCTATCGAACAGTAGTATAGCTTAGACAAGACCAGATTGTCGAACCCAAAGGAACTAAAAGTACTAATACTAACATTCTTTCTATTATTTAGCCTAAAATAAGTGAAGTTGTTTATTAATCTAAATTAACTAATTACTAAGCTAAAGACGCAAAGACAAAAAGAATGAATTGGGGAAATACTTGGGAAAAACTCAGTTGATTAAGACGATACCCTTAGGAAGAATCCACCTAGACTTCACTTGTTATCTAACACTGAACCAGACGATTTATTCACTTGACTTGATCCGTAGGACTCCCTAATTTATATTAAACCCTCTCTCGAGGCGAATAACGTCTAACCCTAGGTTGATTAATTGAAATCTCTTTCTAATTAAAACCCTTAGAATAGCAGTAAATCGATCTATGGACTCTCAGATTAGGTTTCACCCTAATCCGGTAAAATCTCGTCACCCTATCTCTAGGCGCGTGATCAACTCCGCTTAATTATGCTAGATCTACTCTTAGGCAGGGACTTTTGCTCCACCACCTAAGCACATTCAACTTGAATTAATATCAACACAAGAATTAAGCACACATAATCAAGAACAAATCAAGTATTTATCATATAGTTCAAAAAACAATAAGAAGATTCATCTAGGTTTCATCCCCCTTCAGGTATCTGAAGGGTTTAGTTCATAATAATAAAGAAAAACATATCAGAAGAAAAGATAAAACAAAACATAAGAAATACCTAAAACTCCTTGAAGGAATTGAAGGAGAGATCCTCCGTCTTGAGTAGAATTCCGGCTTCTGGAGATGGATCAACTGGCTATCCCTTGAGAGTTTCCCACAAATCTGACCTTTTCGGCTCGGCTCCTTGGCCTAGCTAACCGCCCTCTTCTAGGTTATACTTAGAGTCTTTATATAGGCTTTTGAAATAGGTTTCTTTGCCCCTAAGTATCCTTTTCCGAGTGAAATTACTCTCCTCCACGGCAGGGGCACGGCCATGGCACACGCCCGTGTGAATCGTGGCCAGGCCGTGTTAGACTGTAGCACCCCTTACCCGGGTTCTACACCGGGAACCAGGCCCGAGGCGTTACCGAACTCAAACCGCTTAATCGCCAGTTAAGCTCAACGTCATTACTCGCTATAACCTCATTCTCGACTTATGAGGCCTCACTCATACACATGAGGACTCTCGAGACTAATTCGGAACTTTTACGATCCTTAAAATTTTTCACTTTTATACAGGTCTCACACGCACGTGCATGAGCACACACGCCCATGTCCCCAGACCATGCCTAAAAACCCAAGCATTCTGCCAAATGCCCTACGGCCATGGCACGCCCGTGCTCCCCAACCGTGGTGAACACTGACTTCCCTCGCACGGCCTAGAGTCTAGACACACGCCCGTGTGGCTAGCCCGTGGCCAACACTGATTAATCCCACACGCCCTAGGCACACGTCCGTGTGACTAGTCTGGGGTCTATTCTGTTTTCAAATATTAACATGCAGGGACGACGACGACCACAAGACATGCCCGGGCTGCTGTGTCAGTGTGTCACACATGGTCTAGACACACGCCCGTGTGTCTACCCACATGGTCAAGAACAAGACTAAGTGTCAAGTTCTTTTCACCCTTCTAACATACACAACATATACTCATCTAACACCATCATAATCATCTCAAATTGAAGTGCATTCTCACATAGAAAACTACATCTTTCTTTCATATAATGTAATAGCCAACAACCATGGCATTATACAAAATAAGCTATCCATCTATAGGCCAACACATCTTAGCCATTTACAACAAAATTTACTAACTTATCTAGCCCCTATACAAGCCATATACAAAACATTAAGTTTCATGTACCAAAGTGTGCTGATATGTGGGCTATCTTCTGATGATCCTCGTATCTCGATTCAATACTTTAATCTATAAGACAAGGGAAAAGAAAGAGAGTAAGCTTTGAGCTTAGTAAGTTTACACATAAACAAATAAGCAACATAGTATACGCTAATCAACTATTAGCATTATACCAACAAGTAATTCACAACTATGCTTACTCTTTCTATCCCTTACCACATTTCCAACCCATCATGAGTCACATACTTATAACCATTGAAATGCACCCCTGCATTCAATATCACATTTACGTAATATACAACACATCATTATTTAACGTAATACATCCACACAAACCAATCCACATAACTTATCCATACATGACTCATCTACACACGGCTAGTTTACATAACTAATCCACACTACTCATCCACACGGTTAATACACACACGGTCAATCCACACATACCAATATCTCGGTGGTTTCGCACTTAGCACACCACATTTGATTAATAAGGTGGTATCGCACTTAGCCTACCACAATGGTATTCGTAGTGATTCAGCACATAGCTCACTAGATGATATACCTCATGATAGCATCGCACATAGCTATCTCATCGTCAATATGCATTAGGATGGTATTGCACTTAGCCTACCATCTAGAATCATCACAACACATGCACAAGTCTACTTAAACCACCTAGATTCCCAATCATTCTCGATCATACATTCATTCACCATTTCTACTACATTCATTCTACTTGAACCACATAGGTTCTAAATCAATCTCGAATTAGCTACAAACTAGCTATCATTAACAAATTGTAAGTATGAATGCATTGTTTATGCATAGACTTACCTCGATACTCAAAAGTATTAAAATATGCAATTTAGCCCACCACATTGCTTTTGCCTCGGTTTCGATTCGGGCTTCGTCTTTCTTGATCTATAATGAATAAATCAGCTTATTCAATACACACATTGACTAAATTGACCCACATCTCATACTTTAGCAAAATTTCTATTTTGCCCCTAAACTTTCTCATATTTACACTTTAGTCCCAAAGGCTCGTAAAGTGATTTTTATTCAACTTTCTACTCTTTCGTGCTTAGCCAAACCACTTACTCAACTAAGGCATTCATCAAATCTCACTAAATCACCCATGTATGACCAAACTTAAGATTTTCACAACTAAGTCCCTACATGTATTTTCATGGAAAATCACTTAGCAAAAGATGTTTCTACTACATCAAGCTTTCATATTCTTCCATAAAACATCAAAATACATGCATGTCATACATGTTTACATTTTTGAACATCCATAATAGCTCACCAAATAGCTATAAATAGCTTACTCATGCTACTAGGACTTCAAAAATACGAAGAATATCAAAAATCGGGCTTAGGAGCACTTACTAGCAAGCTTGAAAAATTGAAGGAGCCCTAACAATGGCTTCTCTAATTTTCGGCAGCTATGAGAGGAAGATGAATGAATTTCTATCATCTTTTCACCTATTTTAATCACTTAATTGATAAATGACCAAAATGCCCTTTTTGATAAACTTTAAATTTTAACTCATCCATGCCCATTTTTGTCCAAAAACTAGAATTTGGATAAATTGCTATTTAAGGAACTCTAATTAATAATCTAAAGCTATTTCACACATATAGCTTCTAGAAACACACATTTTGCAACTTTTGCAATTTAGTCCTTTTGGACAATTCAACCACAATTTTACAAAATTGCTTCATGAAACTTTCACACTAGCATGCATACATAATATAAGCCTCAAAACTCATTCATGACCCTCGGATTTGTGGTCTCGAACCACTATTCCGACTAGGCCCTAAATCGGGATGTTATAACTCTCCCCCCTTTAGAGATTTTCACCCCCGAAAATCTTACCAGAAAAGAGGTTTGAATGTTGCTCTCTCATAGCTTCTTCCGTTTCCCACGTAGCCTCTTCCATGCCATGTTTCTGCCATAATACTTTCACTAGTGCTATGCTCTTATTTCTCAACTGTTTCACTTCTCGAGCCAAGATCTTAATAGGCTCCTCTTCATAAGACATATCCGGTCTTATCTCAATTTCTGTTGAAGGAATCACATGTGAAGGATCAGAGCGATACCGTTACAACATCAACACGTGGAACACGTTATGAATCTTTTCCAACTCTCTCAAGGCAAAGCCAACCGGTAAGCTACGAGTGTCTAATTGCCTCGTAATCTCATACGCCCTATGAACCTTGGACTCAATTTCCTTTTCGTCCAATTCCCATAATCTTCTTCCACGGTGATACTTTCAAAAATACTTTGTCGCCTATCTCAAACTCAATTTCTTTTCTTTTCAAATCTGCATACGACTTCTATCGGTCTGAAGCAGCCTTCAGACTATTACGGATTACTTTCACTTTCTCTTCGGTCTCTTTTACTAGATCGACCCCATGGATCCGCTTCTCACTAAGTTCACCCAATACAAAGGAGTCCGACACTTACGGCCATACAAAGCCTCATACGATTGCCATCTGTCAGATACTGATCGATAACTATTGTTATAGGCGAATTCGACCAAAGGTAGATATCTCTCCCAACTACCTTCGAATTCTAACACACAGCATCGAAGGATATCTTCAAGAACTTGAATCACTCTTTCAGACTGACCATCGGATTGCGGATGGAACGCAGTATTGAAATTCAATCTCGTACCCATTGCTTCTTGCAACTTCTTCCAAAACCTCGAAGTAAACCTCGGATCTCTATCCAATATAATAGACACATGTACACTATGCAATCTCACTATCTCTGCCACGTACAACTCAGCTAACTTATCCAGTGAATAATTAACGCGTACTGGAATAAAGTGAGCCGATTTCGTCAATCTATCCACAACAACCCACACAGTATCTCTCTTTCTAGGAGTCATCGGCAACCCCGTCACAAAATCCATGGTAACCCGATCCCAATTCCATTCAAGAACCATCACTGGATGAAGCAATCCCGAAGGCACTTGATGCTCAGCTTTCACTTGTTGGCAAATCAGACACTTTGCCACAAACTCTGAAATATCTCTTTTCAAACCCGGCCACCAATACTACTTCCTCAAATCGTTGTACATTTTTAGATCGCCGGATGTCCTGACAAGCATCCACTGTGGGCATCATACAAAACCTTTCGAATCAACTCCTCATTTTTAGGAACACAAATTCTGTCACGATACATCAGACAACCATTCAAATCCACTCGAAAATCAGAATCACTTTCTAATCCGCACTTAGCTATCCTAGCTTGCATCTCGCTGTCATTTCTCTGAGCCTCACATATTTGTTGAACGAATAGTGGCCTAGCTCTCAACTCTGCCAAAATAGAACCATCATCAGACAATGCTAAACTCACCCTCATAACTCTTAGAGCGTACAGGGATTTCCTACTCAAGGCATCCGTAACCACATTCGCTTTTCCCAGGTGGCAATCAATGACTAACTCATAGTCTTTCAACAACTCAAGCCACCGTCTCTGTCTTAGATTTAGATCCTTCTGATCCATTAAATACTTTAAACTCTTGTGATCCGTAAAGATTCGGCACTTTTCGCCATACAAATAATGTCGCCAAATCTTTAACGCAAACACAATCGCAGCCAACTCCAAATCGTGAGTCGGATAATTCTTCTCGTGCGCGTTTTAATCGCCTCGAGGCGTAAGCGACTACCTTACCCTCTTGCATCAACACGCATTCGAGACCATTAAATGACGCATCACTATAAACCACGAACTCTTTCCCTGATTCTGGTTGAACCAAAGCCGGTGCCTCAGTCAACATTATTTTCAGTCTCTCGAAGCTCTGTTGACATGTCTCATCCATTCAAACTTGACATCCCGATGCAATAGCTTCCGTCATCGGGTAGCAATCACAGAGAACCCTTTTACGAAGCGTCCGTAATATCCCACTAATCCCAAGAAACTTCTAATTTCTGACTCGTTCCTCGGCGGTTTCCAATCCATAACAGTCGATATCTTACTCGGGTCAACTCTGACACATTCACCTGACACCATGTGTCCTAGGAATCCGACCTCTCGGAGCCAAAACTCACTCTTGTTAAACTTAGCATACAACCGCTTATCTCTCAAAGTTTACAAGACAATTCTCAAGTGCTCTTCATGATCGTTCTCATCCCGAGAATAGATCAATATGTAAATCAATAAAGACAACCACAAACTTGTCCACATATGGTCTCGAAAACACAGTTCATCGATCCATAAAAATCGCAGTGCATTCGCCCAACTAAAAGCGGCATAACCAAAAACTCATAATGGCCATACCTTGTCCGAAATGCGATTTTCAACACATCTTGCTCTTTCACTGAGTGATAATAACTGAGACCTAAAGTCTATCTTGGAGAACATCAGAGCTCCCTTCAGCTTGATCGAAAAGATCATCAATCCTTAGTAAAGGATACTTATTCTTAACAGTAACCTTGTTCGGGCTTGTCTATAGTCTATACACAACCTCATAGACCCATCTTTCTTCTTCACAAACAATACCAGAGCACCCCACGGCAAGTAGCTCGGTCTTGCAAAACCCTTATCATCAACTCTTATAATCGAACCTTCATTCTTTCAACTCTGGGTGCCATTCATGCGGGGCAATCGAAATAGGTGCCATTTCGGAACCAACTCAATTCCAAACTCGACCTCTCTCACCGGAGGTAACTGGGTAACTCTTAGGAAACACATCTGGGTACTCACATACCACTGGCACTGTTTCAAACTCTACTCCAACCTCTTGAGTATTCAACACAAATGCAAGATAGGACTCACACCCTTTTCTTAAACATTTCTCAGCCACTAAGGAAGAAATCATCACGGGTAGACTGTCCGATCCACTTGATTTAACCCGAACCACATCTCCACTCTCACATTTCAATTCAATGTACTTACTACCACAGTTCACTAAGACACTATGGGTAGTCAACCAATCCATGCCTAGGATTAAATCGAACTCATCAAACGGCAACAACATAAGGTTTGCCGAAAAACTATGATTCTCAATCAACAAAGGAAAATTCTTACACACTTTGTCCACTAACACATGCTTTCCTAACGGGTTTGACACCTTAATCACAATGTCTGTAGACTCAACGGTCATACTCAAACTAGATGCTAATCTCATGCAAATATAAGAGTGAGTAGACCCTGGATCTATTAAAGTAATAACAGAGGTGTCAAAGAGAGAAAAAGTACCCGTTATCACATCAGAGGAGGATGCCTCTTCGCGAGCGCGAATGGCATACGTCCTCGCAGGTGCCCGACCCTCTAGTCTCACAGCAGAGTCCCTGGACTCACCTCTACCACTAGCCCCACCTCTTGGGTTCCTTGGTGGTCTACCCCTCGTAGACACATCACTAGGTCTCACTTCTTGCCTCTCTTCCTTATCATCCCTCTCGGGACAACTACGAATAAAGTGGTCAGGGGAACCACATTTGTAACATTTCCGACTGTTTCCCTAACACTCTTTGGTGTGATACCTACCACAACTTGGACACTCCGGTTTACTCTTTGTATTGCCCACGGTTTCCATCGAGGGGGCTTGGACTCTCGAACCCTGACGAGCATTGTCCAAGTCTCGATGCGAATATCCCACTGAGGCTAACGTCTGAGGATTCACTTCCTTGGATCTTTTCGATTGGGCTTGATACGACTTGCCCATCGATCTCTTTCTCGTATCTCGGGCTTCACTCACAGCCCTTCTCTTTTCTGAACTCAATTCCTTGGCCTTACTTGCCCTCTCAACTAGCACCACAAATTCTTTCAACTATAAAATACCCACTAGGAGTTTGATATCCTCATTCAGCCCATCTTCAAACCTCTTGCACAAGATGGTCTCTATCGACACACATTCTTGAGCGTATTTGCTAAGCCTAACAAACTCACGCTCGTATTCAGCTACTGTCATCCTTCCTTGCTTCAGCTCAATGAATTGTTTCCTTTTTCAGTCAGTAAACCTCTGGCTTATGTACTTCTTCCGGAACTCTTCCAAAAAGAAGTCCCATGTTACCCGCTCTCTCGGGACCACTAATGTTAGCGTCTTCCACCAATGGTATGCCGAGTCTCTCAGCAAAGATACGGTGCACTTCAAACTTTCCTCAGGTGTACATGAGAGCTCATCGAACACCCTCATCGAGTTCTCCAACCAGAACTCTGCCCTCTCAGGGTCGTCATCTACCTTAGCTCTAAACTCTTCAGCCCCGTGTTTCCTAATCTTATCCACCGGGGGTTTCGATATCCTCACTACATCCATACCGTGAGGAGCCACATGATTTGGCTGAGGTATAGGAGGAGGTAAATGAGGTTGAGCATTAGGGTTCGCTCGAACGTAGTCCGAGTACCAATCACTCGTCATATGGAGAAAGGCTTCTCGTGCCTCTTCCCCTTGACCCCTCACCTCAGGTCCACTTTGCACCGTCACGGTTCCTTGCGTAGGAGCCGACGCATTACTAGCTGCTTCATCAGCAGTCAATGGATCGAAATCCATATTCTATATAAAAAAAAGATTTAAAATCATCAGAAACCACCACACTATCATCGTACACTTATGGCATGTATAGCTAGACTCTTACACCCGCTACGGTAGTCCTAGAACTGACTAAACCATAGCTCTGATACCACTAAATGTAACACCCCTTACCCGAGTTCTACATCGAGAATCGGGCCCGAGGCGTTACCGAACTCAAACCGCTTAATCGCCACTTAGGTTCAACATCATTACTCGCTATAACCTCATTCTCGACTTACGAGGCCTCACTCATACACATGAGGACTCTCGAGACTAATCCGAAACTTTTACGATCCTTAAAATTTTTCTCTTTTATACAGGTCTCACACGCCCGTGCAAGATTAGACACGCTCGTGCATGAGCACACACGCCCATATCCCCAGACCATGCCTAAAAACCCAAGCATTCTCGCCAAATGCCCCACGCCATGGCACGCCCGTGCTCCCCAACCGTGGTGAACATCGACTTCCCTCAAGACGGCCTAGAGTCTAGACACACGCCCGTGTGGCTAGCCCGTGGCCAACACTCGATTAATCCCACACGCCCTAGGCACACGCCCGTGTGACTAGTCTCAGGGGGTCTATTCATTTTCAAATATTAACATGCAGGGGGGACAACAGCCACACAGCGCCTGCACGCCCGTGGTAATGACTGTGTGTCACACATGGTCTAGACACACGCCTGCGTGTGTCTACCCACATGGTCAAGAATAAGACTAAGTGTCAAGTTCTTTTCACCCTTCTAACATACACAACATATACTCATCTAACACCATCATAATCAACTCAAATTGAAGTGCATTCTCACATAGAAAACTACATCTTTCTTTCATATAATGTAATAGCCAACAACCATGGCATTATACAAAATAAGCTATCCATCTATAGGCCAACACATCTTAGCCATTTACAACAAAAATTACTAACTTATCTAGCCCATATACATGCCATATACAAAACATTAAGTTTCATGTACCAAAGTGTGCTGATATGTGGGCTATCTTCTGATGATCCTCTTATCTCGATTCAATGCTTTAATCTATAAGACAAGGGAAAAGAAAGAGAGTAAGCTTTAAGCTTAGTAAGTTTACACATTAAAAAATAAGCAACATAGTATAAGCTAAGCAACTATAGCATTATACCAACAAGTAATTCACAACTATGCTTACTCTTTCTATCCCTTACCACATTTCTAACACATCATGAGTCACATACTTATAACCATTGAAATGCACCCTTGCCTTCAATATCACATTTACGTAATATACAACACATCATTATTTATCGTAATACATCCACACAGTCAATCCACATAACTTATCCACACAGCTCATCCACACAGCTAGTTTACATAACTAATCCACACAGTCAATCCACATAACTTATCCACACAGCTAGTTTACATAACTAATCCACACTACTCATCCACATAGTTAATACACACAGTCAATCCACAGCCAATATCTCGGTGGTTTCACACTTAGCACACCACATTTGATTAATAAGGTGGTATCGCACTTAGCCTACCACAATGGTATTCGTAGTGATTCAGCACATAGCTCACTAGATGATATACCTCACGATAGCATCGCACATAGCTAGCTCATCGTCAATATGCATTAGGATGGTATCGCACTTAGCCTACCATCTAGCATTATCACAACACATGCACAAGTCTACTTAAACCACCTAAATTCTCAATCATTCTCGATCATACATTCATTCACCATTTCTACTACATTCATTCTACTTGAACCACATAGGTTCTAAATCAATCTCGAATTAGCTACACACTAGATATCATCAACAAATTGTAAGTATGAATGCATTATTTATGCATAGACTTATCTCGATACTCAAAAGTATTGAAATATGCAATTTAGTCCACCACCTTGCTTTTGCCTCAGTTCCGATCCGGGCTTCGTCTTTCTTGATCTATAATGAATAAATCAGCTTATTCAATACACACATTAACTAAATTGACCCACATCTCATACTTTAGCAAAATTACTATTTTGCCCCTAAACTTTCTCATATTTACACTTTAGTCCCAAAGCCTCGTAAAGTGATTTTTATTCAACTTTCTACTCTTTCGTGCTTAGCCGAACCACTTACTCAACTAAGGCATTCATCAAATCTCACTAAATCACCCATGTATGACCAAACTTAAGATTTTCACAACTAAGTCCCTACATGCATTTTCATGGAAAATCACTTAGCAAAAGATGTTTCTACTACATCAAGCTTTCATATTCTTCCATAAAACATCAAAATACATGCATGTCATACATGTGTACATTTTTGAACATCCATAATAGCTCACCAAATAGCTATAAATAGCTTACTCATGCTACTAGGACTTCAAAAATATGAAGAATATCAAAAACCGGGCTTAGGAGCACTTACTAGCAAGCTTGAAAAATTGAAGGAGCCCTAACAATGGCTTCTCTAATTTCTGGCAGCTATGGGAGGAAGATGAATGAATTTCTATCATCTTTTCACCTATTTTAATCACTTAATTGATAAATGACCAAAATGCCCTTTTTGATAAACTTTCAATTTTATCTCATCCATGCCCATTTTTGTCCAAAAATTAGAATTTGGATAAATTGCTATTTAAGGACCCTCTAATTAATAATCTAAAGCTATTTCACACATATAGCTTCTAGAAACACACATTCTGCAACTTTTGCAATTTAGTCCTTTTGGACAATTCAACCACAATTTTACAAAATTGCTTCATGAAACTTTCACACTAGCATGCATACATAATATAAGCCTCAAAAATCATTCATGACCCTCGGATTTGTGGTCTCGAACCACTATTCCGACTAGGCCCTAAATCGGGATGTTATATGGACTCCGTTAGTGAGGCACGGCCGTGTAGATCGACTTCAGGTCGTGTTCTAGTATATTGAGGAGGCATGGCCGTGTGAGCTTTAGTCCAGGCCGTGTCGATTTCTTCTTTGGCCCATTTTGGTCTGTTTTGAGCCCGTTTCTCGTTCTTTTTTTTTTTGGGTGCTTTCCTGAGTATAAGACATGAAAAGAAAGGATTAAGAGCACCTTTTTACATAAATCAGGGGATCAATCATCCAAAAGTATGCTAAATGTAGGATTAAAATATGTTACTATTTCGGTTTATCAAATACCCCCACACTTAAGCTTTTGCTTGTCCTCAAGCAAAATTCTCAACTTACAATTAAAACGAACTTTCTATAATTCATAATTGCTATCAATAATGTTTCATCATAATTCATAGATAATTTGTACATGGATAATTCAATTCAAAGAGTCCTAAGGATTCAAACAATCTAAGTCATAGATTTGTAGCTCGAAAATATAGGCGTCTCCCCTTATCTAAATAATTACCTTTAAATCAAAATCGACAAAGATTGACATCCTCACTAGAGATTCACTCAAATCACTCAAAGTGTTTAAGGTTCAGGAAAAAGCGCTCAAAAGTTAAACATGAAAAGTTAATCCCATAGGCTTGCCTGAAAATCAAATCTCCACCACTATAATATGAGATGGTGCACAAATCAAAAGGTCTTTGTCAGGGTTGTAACGGGGCTAGGGTTAAGGTGTGGATAGAGGCTGGATTAGAAGGTTAGAATCGAGATTGAATTGATAAAATACCTAACTAGAAACAATAAACTGAATAATTACATAACGGATTGAAACTTTAAACTAATAATACGAGCTTCTTCTTCAATAAATAGACTTTAACTGTACAAGCTCGCCTTCCATCGTACTAATACTGAATATATTTTTTTAATCAATACATCTATTCATATACTAAGATGAAATAATTAGGTAGCTTAATCAAATCAAATCTCGATATAAGGGAAGTCGAAGAAGAATGGTGATAACAAATACAAAGGGTTTTGGGTTAATATTAGTGGTTATGTCAATAAAAAGGGTTGTTAGGATTAAAAGGGGTTCACTAGGGGTTAATTGTGAAGGTAGGCTTTTAATGGAGTTAGTGGGTTAAAACCTAGGTGCCTTAATCATCTCTGTATATCAAATCATAGGTGTTGTCTCGATATGTATAAACGAGGCAAGTTCTAGAATAACAAATCAATGTTGACATACTCATAATCAATAAAGTGAGCATGAAAAAGAATATATGCTCTATAAGGCTCAAAAACTCACAAAAATTATGGGTATTTTTGACATCAACCTCGTAAATTTTAAACTTCAAAGTAATATTTAAACTCAGTTCGACAACCTAGCAAATTTTAATTGAAAAATAGATTTATCATGCTTGATTCTTTAGTATCTTAAAATTTAATTATCAATGCACAATTATCAATGACTTAATCTAAAACATATCAATAAAAATCATAAATCATTAGAAATTTCATCCTAATTAGTAATATGAGGAATTTACTTAAAAATAAGACTAAATTCAGGATTTTGAGAATAATGAAAAAAGTTAGGCACGTCTAAGATTCACCCCCCCACACTTAAGATGTACATTGCCCTCAATGTACAAAGATAGATAATATAAATATAATGTTCAGATCAGAAGATATGGGGATAAGTGGAACTCCCTGAATTATGGATGAAATCCTTGAGTTGGATGAACGATATGTTGGAGGGGTCGTTTTAGATGACAATCCTGCGCTAGATGAAGAAATTGGGTAGCTCATGGAGAATTAGCCAGGATATACTAATAATAATTAAAACTATACTAATTAAATACTTAAAGAAAAGTAAGCTAAAGTGAAGAAAAATAAAGATGAAACTAAAATTAAAAGAAAAGATAAATGGACCGTATGATCCTTATTGTTGGATGGTTCGCGAGGTGGTTATGATCTCTAAGGCTGCGGAGGTGCTGGCGGTGGCGGAGGTGTGGTGCTTTCGTAGCAGCCTTTAGATCCTAAAATTAAGAAACTAAAGTAAAATAAACTAAGTTAAGCAGAAGAGAAGTAAAGATAAGGAAATTGAAGCAAAAGAGAAAAATGAAATAAAAATGAAATGGCCTTCAACGTCCTTGGCTTTTCGTGTGATGAAAGCGGCTGTCATGAACTTATATAAATCGGTCTCCCTTAGGGAGGCTTTGCTTGGCTTCTTTCGCTTCTTTGGCATTGTTTTGGTGTAGCTCAAGGGTATAGAGAAAAGGAGTAGGAAAAAAATGAAAAGTTGAAGGTTGAAAGTTAGTAGAAGAAGAGGGAAGGGAGGGGGGAGGGGTTAAATAGATTTTCAAACCTGGTACAACCCCACGCCCATGCACCTTAGGCGTGTCGATTCACACGGCCGCCTCGCACGGCCGTGTGTCTAGGTGTGTTGGTTCACCTACGCCCGTTTTACAGATTGCCACACCCGTTGGTGATAAGTCAGTGTCGTCCATGGCCGCGTCGCACGGTTGTGGCATTCTGTCGGTGCCCGTGGGGCGGTGGTTGGAGTCCGTGACTTCAAAGATTTGATTCTCTCTGACTCGTACCACCTCTGCCATGTCAGTACAGCGATTCGGGGCATCCACACGGCCACGGCCACGGCCGTGTGCTAGGCCGTGTGGCCTGGAAATCTTCACTTTTTGGTTAGTTTAAAGCTAGATACTATAAAGAAAGGATAAAATAGAATAAATAAGAAAAAATAAAAATGTAAAAGATAATGGGGTTAGTGCTCGGGTTGCCTCCCGAGAAGCGCTCGTTTAAAGTCTTTAGCTAGACTCTCCTCTCGTTTGCATTGTCAGGGTGGGTTGAGGAGTTGGAAGTCCTTCCTCATGCTATCAGTTTTATCCTTGTGAAAAAGTTTAAGTCAAGATGCGTTTATAGTAAAAGTACCAAAAATAGGATTACTTACCTCGACTGTTCCGTATGGTAAAACACTGGTTACCCTAAAAGGTATTTCTTTATTTGTGTTAGGGTCCGGAGGAGATATTCGAGAATCTGTCTTATCTAACAGTACCTGGTCTCCTATTTTGAAGTGGTTTGTTGTTCCTATGAGCTCTTCTGGGGGCTCTTTCGATTTTACCTTGTGTGGTTCCGGTTCTTCGCCGTGTATCCCTAATTTTTCCTTGAAGTGTGTCTTCCACTCGTCTAGATCATCGATCTGAATCCTTTGATCTTCATGAACTACTTCCTTGTTGGCATGGGGTTTAGGATCGGGTTCAGTTGTATTCTTTTGTGGTGCTTCCTGAAAATAAGGGTTAACCGAATGTTTATCAGTAGAATTTATGTTCTCACCATAATTACTCGATGTTCTGGCCGAGTCGAGAGCCTTGAGGGTGACAGTCTCATTACTTACACGAAGTATGAGTTCTCCTGCATCAACATCAATTTTAGTCCTGGCAGTTGCTAAAAAGGGTCTTCCTAAAATTAAGGGAATCGAATTATCCTCATCCATGTCTAAGACAACAAAATCTACTGGGAAAACGAATTTGTCAATTTTTACAAGAACATCTTCGATAATACCCCTAGGTATTCTAACAGTTTTATTACCTAATTGAATGCTCATCCTAGTTTGTTTGGGTTTCCCTAGACCTAATTGTTTAAATAATTTATAAGGCATGACATTCATGCTTGCCCCTAAATCAGCTAACGCATTATCAACAGTTAGTCTACCAATTAAACATGGAATTGTAAAACTCCCTGGATCTTTTAGCTTTTGTGGTAGTCTATTCTGTAACATTACTGAGCATACTGCGTTTAATTCTACATGTGGATCCTCGTCTAACTTGCGCTTGTTCGTCAAGAGATGTTTTAAAAATTTCCTCGAATCTGGCATCTGTGAAAGAGCTTCAAGTAGCGGTAAGTTAATATGTAATTTCTTTAAAAGTTTAAGAAACTTACCGAACTGTTCCTCTGTGTCGTCTCTCGTTAACGCTTCGGGATATGGTATGCGAGGTTGGTACTCCTTGACTACCGGTTTTGGCTTGTCTTGTGTTTCCTCAACTTTACCTTTTTCTACCTCGTTTCCTTGTATTGGGTGAGGTTTGTCTAATCCTTCACTTTCTTTGTTATGGCTTGGATTTGCTCCTTTGGATTAATCTCGGTGTTGCTTGGTAGACGCCCTTGCGATCGTTCAGACATCAGCTTCGCGAGTTGTCCAACTGACTTAGAAACTTCCTCAACTGACTTAGTGGCTTCCCTAACTTGGCTCTCGATCCCTTTGATCGATGCTTGTTGGGTCTTAAAGGTGGTTTCAGTGTCTTGGAGACTGTTTTTTGTGGATGCCATGAATCTTGTCAGCATCTCTTCAAGGTTCGGCTTCTTCTCCTGTGGATAGGGCTGATTTTGGAAATTTTGAGAAGGTTGTTGTCTTTGATTTCCTTGACCCCCACGAAAAATTTGGGTGGTTCCTCCAACCTGGGTTATAATTATTACTATATGGGTTATTATTAGATCTGAAATTGTTACCTATATAGTTCATCTGTTCGCTCTCTGTGCCCGGTTGGTAGGGTAGGTACTCAGGATTCACCACGGTTCCACTTACGTCGCACTGCATTATTGGATGTACCTGCGAAGAACACAAACTATCAAGCTTTTTATTCATCATCTCTACTTGTGTTGATAGCATGGTTATTTGTATCTATGTTGAAAACTCCGGATGATTTTGTTGGTTTGGTCCTTGTAACCCGCCATCGATAGTTATTCAAATGACATCTCTTCAATAAACTCGTAAGTCGCTTGAAGTTCTATTGTTCGTGGTTCCACCCCCGCCGCATTTGAATCAATTAGTTGCCTCGTTGAGGGGTTTACACCGTTATAGAAAGTTTGGACTTGGAGCCACAAGGGTAAACCATGGTGCGGACACCTTCTCAAGAGATCCTTATATCTCTCCCATGCGTCATATAATGTCTCTAAATCCATCCGCACAAAAGAAGAGATATCATTCGTAATTTGTTTGTTTTGGCGGTGGGAAATATTTTAATAAAAATTTTTGGTCATTTGATCCCATGTAGTGATTGACCCTCGTGGTAACGAAGTTTAACCACTGTTTGGCTTTATTCCTTAATGAAAAGGGAAATAACCAAGCCTTATGGCATCATCGAAACACCATTTATTTTGAAGGTATCACGTAACTTTAAAAATTAGCTATATGAGTGTTTGGATCTTAGATCCCGCAAACCATCAAATTGAACAAATTGTTGAATCATTTGTATAATGTTAGGCTTTAATTCAAAATTATTAGCAGCTATATAGCGGAGCCTAACAATACTTGATTTTGCTCTGTTAAATGAGGTTTAGCATAATCATACATAGTACGCGGAGCATTATTTTCTGCCACATCTTGTGGTGGTGGATTATTTTCGTCCATCCCTTCAGTAGGATTGGATCTGTCTTCTCGCTCTTCTTCTGTGTAATTTAGGGCTCACCTAATTTCTCTGTGATTTTTATGAGCGGTAGCTTCAATATCACTGTCGTATACTAGTGGTCCTCTCGGGTTCCTTCTAGTCATAAACTAAAGGTACCTACTAGGAAAAGAAAGAAAGAAAATTTAGCAAAGTTAAAATTTAAACTTAAAAATAAAAGTAAATTGCAGAAAATAAAAAATAATGGCTAAAGTAATAAAAATAGAGCTTTCTTAATATTTTAGTTCCCCGGCAACGGTGCCAAAAACTTGATCGTTGTATTTCAGAGTTTTAAATTTATAATGATCGATCCTGGAACTAACTATAACAACGATGGCAAGTGCACCTATCGAACAGTAGTATAGCTTAGGCAAGACCAGATTGTCGAACCCAAAGGAACTAAAAGTACTAATACTAACTTTCTTTCTATTATTTAGCCTAAAATAAGTGAAGTTGTTTATTAATCTAAATTAACTAATTACTAAGCTAAAGACGCAAAGACAAAAAGAATGAATTGGGGAAATACTTGGGAAAAACTTAGTTGATTAAGACGATACCCTTAGGAAGAATCCACCTAGACTTCACTTGTTATCTAACACTGAACCAGACGATTTATTTACTTGACTTGATCCGTAGGACTCCCTAATTTATATTGAACCCTCTCTCTAGGCGAATAACGTCTAACCCTAGGTTGATTAATTGAAATCTCTTTCTAATTAAAACCCCTAGAATAGTAGTAAATCGATCTATGGACTCCCATATTAGGTTTCACCCTAATCCGGCAAAATCTCGTCACCCTATCTCTAGGCGCGCGATCAACTCCGCTTAATTATGCTAGATCTACTCTTAAGCAGGGACTTTTGCTCCACCACCTAAGCACATTCAACTTGAATTAATATTCGCGAAATATCAACACAAGAATTAAGCACACATAATCAAGAACAAATCAAGTATTTATCATATAGTTCAGAAAACAATAACAAGATTCATCTAGGTTTCATCCCCCTTCAGGTATCTGAAGGGTTTAGTTCATAATAATAAAGAAAAACATCTCAGAAGAAAAGATAAAACAAAACATAAGACATCCCTAAAACCCCCTGAAGGAATTGAAGGAGAGATCTGCCGCCTTGAGTAGAATTCCGGCTTCTTGAGATGGATCAACTGGCTATCCCTTGAGTGTTTCCCACAAATCTGACCTTTTCAGCTCGGCTCCTTGGCCTAGCTAACCGCCCTCTTCTAGGTTATACTTAGGGTCTTTATATAGGCTTTTGAAATAGGTTTCTTTGCCCCTAAGTATCGTTTTCCGAGTGAAATTACTCTCCTCCACGGCAGGGGAACGGCCATGGCACATGCCCGTGTAAATCATGGCCAGGCCGTGTTGGACTCCGTTAGTGAGGCACGGCCGTGTAGATCGACTTCAGGCCGTGTTCTAGTATATTGAGGAGGCACGGTCGTGTGAGCTTTAGTCCAGGCTGTGTCAATTTCTTCTTTGGCCCATTTTGGTCCGTTTTGAGCCCATTTCTCGTTCTTTTTATTCTTGGGTGCTTTCCTGAGTATAAGACATGAAAAGAAAGGATTAAGAGCACCTTTTTACATAAATCAAGGGATAAATCATCCAAAAGTATGCTAAATGTGGGATTAAAATATGTTACTATTTCAGTTTATCACCTTGGCTCGTCGAATGATTGAAACGGCCGGAATGAACTTATATAGATCGGTCTCCCTCTGGGAGACTATGCTTGATTCCTTCCGCTTCTTCGGCATTAGGTGTAGCTCAAGGGTTTTGGGAATGTATTGGAGGAGAAAAGTAGGGAGAGGGTTGAGAAAGAAAAGAAAAACTAAATGGGCTGAATGGGTGAGAAGAGGGAGGGGTGGGTGGTTTAAATAGAATTCTCAAGTCAGGTACATTCCCACACCTGTGTACCATGGGCGTGTTGATTCACACGGCCGCCTCGCACGGCCGTGTTATGCATCATACCATTTCTCCCACGCCCATGTTTTGATTGCCACACCCGTTGGTGATAAGTCAGTGTCATCCACGGCCGCGTCGCACGGCCGTGGCATTTTGTCGGTGCCCGTGGGGTAGTGGTTGGAGTCCGTGACTCTGAAGATTTAATTCTTTCTGACTTGTACCTCTTCTGCCATTGTCAGTACGGAGATTTTGTACCTCCACACGGCCACGGCCACGGCCGTGTGGGCTGGAAATCTGCACTTTTGGTTAGTTTAAAACTAGGTGTTTAAGACTAAGATAAGAGAAGAAAATAAAATAAAAACAAATACGAAAGTAATTAGGGTTAGTGCTCGGGTTGCCTCCCGAGAAGCGCTTATTTAAAGTCTTAAGCTAGACTTTCCTCGTATTCGCAACAAATCAGGGTGGTTTAAAAATTTGAATATCTTCCCTCATGCTATCAGTTCTATTTCCTTGATAAAGTTTAAGTCGAGAAGCGTTTATATTGAAAGTACCAAAAATAGGATTACTTACCTCGATTGTTCCATATGGTAAAACACTGGTTACCCTAAACGGTATTTCTTTGTTTGTGTTAGGGTCAGGAGGAGATGTTCGAAGGTCTATTTTTCTATCAATACCTGATCTCCGATTTTGAACTTGTTTGCTTCGTGGAGTGGCTCTGGTTCTGCTTCGTGTATTCCTAATTTTTCCTTGAAGTGCATCTTCCACTAGTCTAGTCCCTCGGTCCGATGCCTTCGTTCCTCATGCATTTCTTCTTTATTGACACGAGGTCTAGGATCTGGCATCTGCGAAAGAGCTTCAAGAAACGGTAAGTTAATAAGAAACTTCTTTGGAGGTTTAAGAAATTTACCGAATTGTTCCTCTGTGTGGTCTTTCTTTATCGCATTGGGGTATGGCATATGAGCTTGGTACTCTGTAATTACCGGGTTTGGTAAATCATGGCTTACCTCAACCTTACCTTCACTTACTACAGGCTCTTGCCTTGGGTCAGATTCCACTAACCTTTCACTGTCATGAGCTATTACGGCTTGAATTTGCTCTTTTGGGTTAGTTTCAGTGTTGCTTGGTAGACGCCCTTGCGGTCGTTCGAAAATTAACTTTGCAAGTTGACCAACTGACTTAGTAAGTTCCCCAACTTGGTTCTCGATCCCTTTGATCGATGCTTGTTGATTATTAAGTGTTGTCTCAGTTTTTTGGAGACGGGTATCTGTGGCTGCCATGAATTTTGTTAGCATCTCCTCGAGGTTCGACTCCTCTTCCTGTTGGTAAGGTGGTTGTTGAAAATTTGGAGGAAGTTCCGGTCCTTGGCTACTTTGATCATCCCACGAGAAATTAGGATGGTACCTCCAACCTGCGTTATAAGTGTCGCTATAAAAATTATTTTGAGGTCTAGAATAGTTACCCATATATTGGACTTGTTCGTTCTCTATGCCATATCCGTAGGGTGGGTACTCAAGATTCGCCATGCCTCCGCTTGTTTTTCATCTTTGCATAAGCTGGATGTATCTGCGAAGAGCACAAATCATCAAACTTTTTATTTAACATCTCTAACTGGTTTGATAGCCTGGTTATTGGGTCAAGGTTGTAGATATCGACTGCTTTTGTTGGCTTTGTCCTCATAACTTGCCACCGATAGTTATTCATTGCCATCTCCTCTATCTGCCAAAATCAAATAAAAGAAAATTTAGCAAAGTAAAAAAAATTAAAAAAATAAAATAATAATAATAATAATAATGGCTAAAGTAATAAAAATAGAGCTTTCTTAATAATTTAGTTCCAACAACGGCGCGCCAAAAACTTGATCGTTGTTTTCGCGATGTCAAAGTCTTAAAATTTATAAAAAGAATGATCGAACACGAAACTAACTATGACAACGATTTGAGGCAAGCGCACCTATCGAAGCAGAGTATAGCTTAGGCAAGGTAGGATTGTCGAACCCAAAGGAACCAAAAGTACTAATACTAACTTTCTTTTTATTACCTAGCCTAAAATAAGTGAAGTTGTTATTTAATCTAAATTTAACTAACTACTAAGCTAAAGACGCAAAGACAAAAAGAATGAATTGGGGAAATACTGTTGGAAAAACTCAGTTGATTAAGACAATACCCTTAGGAAGAATCCACCTAGACTTCACTTGTTAACTAACTCTGAACCAGAGGATTTATTCACTTGACTTGATCCGTAAGACTCCCTAATGTATATTAAACCCTCTCTCGAAGCGAATAACGTTTAACCCTAGGTTGATTAATTGAAATCTCTTTCTAATTAAAACCCCTAGAATTGCATTAACTCGATCTATGGACTCCCATATTAGGTTTCACCCTAATCCGGCAAAATCTCGTCACCCTATCTCTAGGCGCGCGATCAACTCCGCTTAATTATGCTAGATCTACTCTTAAGCAGGGACTTTTGCTCCTCCACCTAAGCACATCAAACTTGAATCAATATCCCGGAAGTATCAACACAAGAATTAAGAACACATAATTAAGAACAAGTCAAATATTTATCATATAGTTCAACAAACGATAACAAGATTCATCTTAGGTTTCATCCCCCTCAGGTATCTGGGGGTTTAGTTCATAAAAGAAAACATCTCAGAAGAAAAGATAAAACAAAACATAAGACATCCCTAAAACCCCCTGAAGGAATTGAAGGAGAGATCCGCCGCCTTGAGTAGAATTCCGGCTTCTTGAGATGGATCAACTGGCTATCTTCGAGTGTTTCCCACAAATCTGACCTTTTCAGCTCGGCTCCTTGGCCTAGCTCACCGCCCCCTTCTAGGTTATACTTAGGGTGTTTATATAGGCTTTTGAAATAGGTTTCTTTGCCCCTAAGTATCCTTTTCTGAGTGAAATTGCTCTTCTCTACAGCAGGGACACGGCCATGGCACACGCCCATGTGAATTGTCTTTAGGCCGTGTTCGGACTTTTAATGAGGGGACACGCCCGTGTAAATCATGATCAGGCCGTGTTCTAGTCTATCAGGGAGACATGGCCATGTTGGCTCAAGTCGAGGCCGTGTTGATTTTAACTTTGGCCCAATTTGGTCCGTTTTAAGCCCGTTTCTCGTTCTTTCCATCCTCCGGTGCTTTCCTGAGTATAAAACATGAAAAGAAAGGATTAAGAGCACCTTTGTACATAAATCAAGGGATAAATCATCCAAAAGTATGCTAAATGTGGGATTAAAATATGTTACTTTTACGGTTTATCACTACCTGTAATATTGTAATGAATTGGTTAGCGAAATATACAATTTAGTACAATTAGTAAGAGTTTTTATATAAAAATATTAGGTTTTGCTACCGGACTCGTTCGTCAGATTAGTTAATGTGCACCATGGTGCTCCTTGTAGATTATCTCTATTTGTATTGGTCCAACACCCATCAAGTCATTCTATTCATCTGCGATTGTCTCTCTCCCTGAACTTTCCTTTCTGACCTGCCTTAACAACTGACAACTCTTTCCACAGATCATAGCTATTAATTATTGGTAGTATTACGTAACCGCACAACCACTTTAATTTTCACTTAACATTCTTGCTTCATAGAAAGGTTGAGAATTGAGGTTCATACTCGTCACTCATTGTATTTCTACACATCTCATCGATCAGAAATGGCTTTTCAGGTGTAATTGAGGTGATGATTGGCAAAGATTTTTTAACCAGCTCACTTGGATTTTGAATTTGTGGCCTTTTGATTTTTTCCATTTGGTTAGAGATAATTTTTTTGAATGGCTCCTGTAATGTTTGAACATTCCGAGATGCTCGCAGCTCAAGGCCTATGCTCATAGTTGCCCAGCTTGATTGAGGCTTGCTAGGTGATCATAAGTCATGTCTATATATATTATTTTCCAAATCTGTTCAGCATCTAGAAAATTCCTGGACCATCGAATTTTTTAGGTGCTTGGTTTAAAACATAGGTCATGCTGAGGATGGTCAATTAAGACTTATCATAAGGGACTGTTGGCTTCTCTTTATTTTTCTCTGTAACTTCCTGAATCGACAAACATTCTTCCATTAAGTTAGCCGTGAACATCATTGCCTATATCGGTGGTTCTGTGTTATATTGCTCTTATGCTTCAGTCTTATCGAAAGGACTTGAGATTGCTGGGACAATAAGTTCCATGCCTATCCAATTTGTTTGTTCACTAGTCATTTCCCCACTAACTTTATATCTTCTCTTACTGCAGTTTTATTCAATTGATCTGGATATTCTTCTATCTGCTGAGATGGATAGTAGTCTAAGAGTTCATTTTCTTCACAAGCATTTACAATGGCATTCTCTCCTTTGCTCAGTTCTAGATTTGGCACTTCTTGATGCCTTTTTAAGGGTACACCAATGTGGCCATTATCGTCTAGGGAAAGAACTGGGGTTTCTCCTCAGAGTTGATGTAACACCCTTAACCCGTATCCGTCACCGGACTAGGGTTACGAGATATTACCGAATAAGACATCACTCAGAACAGGCATTTTTTTTATAAACAATGTCACGCAACTTATTAATCATAGCACATTTATATAAAATTTTATTCAAATAAATATCTAAACCTACTAAGAGCCCTACCATGCTTAATTATCCATATAGTATACTAACATTTAAATAATTAAACATTAATCATAGTCCTGCACCATTTCACAACCAATATACTATCCCTTTTATTAAAATTATATGCACATGTAAACATATCATTTAAATCATTTTAAATACAAATGGCTATCAAGAATTCAATCAAATCGCTTACTAACTAATAAGCCAATATAAATATATACATATCAAATCACTCAAGTAATCACAAATACACATTCGGCCAATCATATTATCTTCCATACAAACTACTTCAATTATATTCATCATTAACTTATAATTTAAGACTTAACTCCAAATATATTTCAAATTTACAAATCATATACTTATAAAATCCATGACTAACAATAAACAAATCCTTAATAAAGCATACCATTATTTCAATTAAGCATATCTGAATATATGAAAATACATACATAATTCTTTATTCGAATTCCTAAACTGATTGCATATACACATGCCTACATGAACTTTTTTTTTTATTTGAATTTCTGTCATATTATAAATCCAAATTGATCACGAACATATCCATTATTTCACAAACCAAAATTACATCTAACAATCACCAATTTCATAAAATAATTATAAAACCAAATTCATTTATAACACATTTAAAACACCTATCATAATTTCATGTCATAGCCGAATACCCATACTCTTAACACTATCAATTCAAACACAATTATCAAGAGCTTATTGATTATTATAACCTCATACTTATCTGTTACATTCGAACATATATGTCATCATACCAAATAATATCAACCACAATATGTATATACACTTTCAACCTTAGTCCATTTAAATAAACAAATCAAACCATCACATATTTCACAACCTATATACATTTACGTATCACTTAATCACCACCAAAATATTTATATGTATACATTCGATTTTGTGACATCTCTTAACTAAATTCAATCCATCATACAAAGTATAGCCGATAAACATGTATCAATCACATATCCAAATTCAATATGTCTAGCTTTAAAACATAACACATACTTACTTATTATGAACTTATACCATAATCAATATGCATAAGTATAAACCTAATTCCAATGACCATCTCCAAACTCAAGCATGAAAACCAATTCAACCAAAAGAAGATAAGATATTTTCGCATGGCTATTAATTACATTCAAAAAGTACATAATTTGTATTCAACCTTTTACTATGCTATACATGCCATATATTCGAAATTATCATAGAAAAATACCAAAGAAAGCTATCGATAGTGTGATAGTCCTACTGACAATCCCCGAGCACGTAACGTATCCAAAATCTATAAAACAGAGATAGACAGAAAAACACAAAGTAAGCTATTTAAGCTTAGTAAGTCAACAGCGAAGTAATATCAACCAACTTAACAAAATCAAATATACAAAGTTATATCAAGTAGTAAATTATATACAATCACAAATAATTATCCAAATTTCAATATCAAAGTCACACAATATATCTTTTGGCCGAATACACATAGTTGAAAACTTATACATATTTCATATGTTTATACATTAACCTTTGTACAATGAACTAAACATATAACTTACCTTTCTCTTCATAACACAGTTTATATACGTACCTTAATTCTTTTAGTTCGAATTTCTCAGTGGCCTTCACTTACACATGCCCGTTGAACCATTCGGAATTCAAAAGGATACGCGTATAGTTGGAAGCTCGTACAATGTCAACGTCCCAGACGTGGTCTTACATGTAATCACATATCGATGCCACTGTCCCAGACAGGGTCTTACACGAATCAAATACGATGTCAATGTCCCAGACATGGTCTTACACGTAAACACAAGTCAATGCCAACGTCCCAGAAGTGGTCTTACACGATAACACATATCGAATATCCTATGTCATGACATATGTATCCTATCTATTCCTAAGGTTCGTACAGGGCTTACAGACGTCGAATCTCAGTCAAATCAAGCTCGGAAGTTAGCCAATTCACAATATTCATATTCAGCCATATCATATATAAATTCAAATAATTCATTTTGATACATAACAAATATATATCCATGATTATATCAACATTTAAATGTTTATTGACTTACATCGGACGCCGTCGACTGTGAAATCGGCTATTCGACCACTTTTGTCTTTCCCCGATCCAAATCTGATTTCTTTAATTCTTGATCTAAACATATTCAAACTAAACTTATTTAAACACCATTCTATTCAATTTATCCCAAAAACGCATAAATGGGAAAATTATAATTTTTCCCCTAATATTTCACACGTTTTACAATTTAGTCCTTTTTGCACAAAACACAAAATACACAAAATTTGACTACACTATACAAGGGCCGAATCTTCCTAGTGTTCATACAAGCCCACACATTTCATTTATTTCACATTTTAATCCCTCAAAAATTTATTTTTGCAATTTAGTCAAAATTACTCAATTTTATAAAAAAATTCAAAGATAAAACTTATTAATCTAACACATATATTTCATATTTCATCATCAAACATCAAAAACCACAAGGTATCATCAATGGAAAACACAAAATCATCATCAAAATCACAAATTGAGACATGGGTTTTGAAATGCACAAAGCAACGATCTTAAAAACATAAAAATTATCAAAAATCAAACAAAACACATACCTAAATTCAAGCTCCAAAGTGCCGAATATGCTAGGTTTTCTTTTTTCTTTTTATTTTTTTTAAATTCGGCTAAGGAAGGAAGATGATAACATGGTTTTATTTTATGTTATTTTAACATATATTATAAATTATAATAAGTTTACTATTTTAACCTTTTAATGTTTTAATTATAAAACATAATAATAAGGAAAAAGTTGTCCTTTGCCATCCACTATCTTCTAAAATGGGCTAATTGCCCTTTAAGGATCCCATATTAAAAAGCCACTATCAAATTAGCACTTTACACTTTAATTTGTAACTTTTACATTTTACGCGATTAAGTCCTTTTATATAATCGGGCACCTAAACGACAAAATTAAGTCACGAAAATTTAACACCAACAAATTCACACATGATAAACACAAAAAATAATTTTAAAATATTTTTCAAACTTGGATTTGTGGTCCCGAAATCACTTTTCCGACTAGGGTCAAAATCGGGCTGTTACAACTCTCCCCCTTTAGGGATTTTCGTCCCCAAAAATCTTACTGGTGAATAGGTTTGGATAACGTTCTTTCATCGTATTCTCTGACTCCCAAGTTGCTTCCTCAACCCCGTGCTTTTGCCACAATACTTTGACCAATGAAATTTTCTTATTTCTCAATTCTTTTATCTCAGGGGCCAGAATACAGATCGGTTCCTCTTCATATGTCATATCAGGCTGAATCTCGACCTCTGTCAGACTAATCACATGTGAAGGATCAGATCGGTATCTACGAAGCATCAAAACATGGAATACATTATGGATCTTCTCTAGCTCAAGTGGCAACTGCAATCTATAAGCAACTGGCCCAGTACGCTCTGTGATCTCATACGGCCCAATGAATCTCGGACTCAACTTGCCTTTACGACCGAATCTGAGTACTTTCTTCCATGGTGAAACTTTCAAAAACACTTGATCTCTGATCTGAAACTCAATATCTTTTCGTTTCAAATCTGCATATGACTTTTGACGATCTGATGCAGCTTTCAAGCTATCACGGATCACTGCCACTTTCTATTCAGTTTCTTTGATCAAGTCAACCCCGTGTATCTTATTTTCACTAAGCTCGGTCCAATACAATGGTGTACGACATTTACGACCGTACAAAGCCTCGTAGGGTGCCATCTTGATACTAGATCGAAAGCTATTATTGTAAGCAAATTCAATCAGAGGTAAGTATCGTTCCCACGTACCTTCGAACTCAAGGATGCAACATCTCAACATATCTTAAAGTATCTGAATGATTCGTTCGGACTGACCATCTGTCTGCGGATGAAAAGCTGTGCTAAAGTGTAGTTTCGTACCTAAAGCATCTTGCAATTTCCTCTAAAACTGCGATGTGAATCTCGGGTCTCTGTCCGAAACAATAGAAATAGGCACACCATGTAGTCTCACAATCTGTGATACATATAATTCAGCCAGTTTATCAAGTGAATAATCAGTGCGAACCGGAACAAAATGAGCAGATTTAGTAAATCTATCCACAATAACCCAGATTGCATCTTTCTTGCTAGGTGTCAACGGTAGACCGGATACAAAATCCATCGTGACACTGTCCCACTTCCACTCAGGTATCATAATTGGCTGAAGTAACCCAGAAGGTACCTGATGCTCGGCTTTCACTTGCTGACAGACTAGGCATTTTGAAACAAAATCTGATATGTCTCGTTTCATACCAGACCACCAATAAAATTGTTTCAGATCATTATTCATTTTCGTACTACCAGGATGAACAGATAACTGACTGCTGTGAGCTTCATTCAAAATCATCTGAATCAACTATGAATTCCTCGAAACACATATTTGATTTTTGAACCTCAAACAACCATTTTCATCAACTTGAAATTCTGATTCAATATTAGTTTCACACTGAGCTCGCTTTGCTAACAAATCATTATCAACTTTCTGGGCATCACAAATTTATTGAACAAACAACGGTCTTGCTTTTAATTCAGCTATTATCGAACCATCATCAGATATAACCATATGCGCATTCATTGCACGCAGAGCAAATAATGACTTTCGACTTAAAGCATCACCAACAACATTAGCCTTTTCGGGATGGTAGTTAATCACTAGCTCGTAATCTTTCAATAGCTCTAACCATCGACGTTGTCTCAAATTCAAATCTTTCTGAGTCATCAAATACTTCATGATTTTTTATCAGAATAAACATGACATTTCTCACCGAACAGATAATGACGCCAAATCTTCAACGCAAACACAATGGCTGCTAGTTCCAAATCATGTGTTGGATAGTTCTTTTCATGTGGCTTCAATTGTCTCGAGGCATAAGCTATGACTTTGCCTTCCTGCATCAAAACACAACCCAAACCATTCAAAGATGCATCATTATAAATGACAAATTCTTTACCCGATTCAGGCTGAACTAACACTGGAGCTTCGTTCAAAAGAGCTTTCAACTGATCGAAACTTTTCTGACACTTCTCTGACAACTCGAACTTAACATCTTTCTGTAACAGCTTTGTCAACGGTGTAGCAATCATAGAGAAACCCTTCACGAACCATCTGTAGTAACCAGCAAGTCCCAGAAAGCTTCGAACTTCAAAAACATTTTTCGGTGGTTTCTAGTCAAGTATAGCTGAAATTTTGCTCAGATCAACCCTGATACCTGATACTGATACAACATGGCCCAGAAAACTGACTTCACGTAACCAGAACTCACACTTACTAAACTTTGCATACAACTGTTTATCTTGCAAAGTCTGTAGCACAAGTCTCAGATGCTCGGTATGCTCAGTTTCATCTCGGGAGTAGATCAGAATATCATCTATAAACACTACCACAAACCGATCTAAATACTGTCTAAAAATCTGATTCATCAGATCCATGAAAACAACAGGTGCATTAGTAAGTCTGAAAGGCATAACAAGAAACTCATAGTGTCCGTACCTCATCTGGAAAGCAGTCTTTGGCACATCAAAGTCTTTAACTCGCACCTGATAGTATCCCGATCTCAAATCTATCTTTAAAAACACTGTAGCCCCTTTCAGCTGATCAAACAGGTCGTCAATTCTTGGTAACGGATACTTGTTCTTTATGGTCACTTTATTAAGCTGCATGTAGTCAATACACATTCTCATGGTTCCGTTTTTCTTTTTCACAAACAGAACTGGTGCGCCCCAAGGAAAGAAACTCGGTTGTGCAAATCCCCTATCTGTCAACTCTTGCAACTGTGCTTTCAATTCTTTTAATTCTGTAGGTGCCATCCTGTACGGAGCTATAGAAATCAGAGTCGTCCCCGGTACTAATTCAATCCCAAACTCAACTTCTCAAATAGGTGGCAAACCCGGTAATTCTTCAGGGAACACATCTGGATACTCACATACAACAGGTACTGATTCAATCTTCTTTTCTGTCACTTTAGAATCAAGTACATAAACAAAATAAGCTTCACAACCCTTTCTCACATATTTCTGAGCTGTCATAGAAGATATCACTGCTGGTAAACCATTCAGACCATTAGATTCAATCCGAATAATCTCATCATTCTTGCATCACAAATCAATAGTCTTCCATTTACAGTTCACGATAGCATCATGCAGAGTTAACCAATCCATACCCAGAATCATAGCAAACTCATCAAATGGAAACAACATCAAATCAGTTGGAAAACATGAATCTCGAATCATCAACGGACAATTCATGCATATTTTATCAACCAAGACACACCGGCCTAAGGGGTTCGATACTTTAATTACAAACTCAATAGACTCAACAGGTAAAGTCTTACTGAACACCAAAGTCTCACACATATAGAAATGAGTTGAACCAGGATCAATCAAAGCAATAACAGTAGTATCATAAAGAGTAAAAGTACCAGAAATGACATCTGGGGATAAAGCCTCCTCACGTGCATGTATAGCATAAGCTCTGGCTGGTGCGTGAGCCTCAGATCTAACAGCTGAATCTTTAGTCCCTCTCTGGCTGCCACTCATAATACCCGTATTTCTGGGTGGTCTACCTCGAGCTGTAGTATTACTCGATCTAGTATTCTGAGCCAGATTTTGATCAACTATCTCTGGACACTCCCGAACAAAATGATCTCTAGATCCACATTTAAAACAGGCTCTATCATGCAATCTGCAACTGTTGGGATGTCATTTACAACAATGTTCACACTCAGGTTGATTTGATCTGACATTACCCACACTAGCTACAGAGGTAGCCCTCGAGCTCATAGGTGGTCTATCTCGATCTCGTCTAAAATGACTCATAGTATTCTTCGAACGGCTAGTATCATCTCGAAATTTCTTTGAGGTCGACTGAAATGACTTACTGAATTGTCTTTTGCGTGAATCTCTAGCTTCAGAATCAACTTTTTTTTTCTTTTCCGAGCTCTTCAGCTTTGCAGGCTCGCTCAACAAGTACCACGAACTCTTTTATCTCTAGTATGCCAACTAACATTTTAATTTCTTCATTTAGCCCATCTTCAAATCTCTTACACATAATAGCTTCAGATGAAACACATTCTCTGGCATATCTGCTGAGTCTAACAAATTTCTGCTCGTATTTTGTCACTGTCATCTGCCTCTGTTTCAGCATAAGAAATTCTTTATGTTTCTGATCAATAAAACTCTGGCTGATATATTTCTTACGGAACTCTGTCTGAAAGAATTCCCAGGTCACTCGCTCCTTTGGAACCACCGATACTAGTGTATTCCACCAGTGATATGCAGTGTCCCGTAGCAGAGATATAGCACATTTCAAACACTCATCAGGGGTGCAGGATAATTCATCAAATACTCGGATGGTATTATCAAGCAAGAACTCGGCTCGCTCAGCATCATCATCATCAGTGGCTCTGAATTCCTCGGCTCCATTTTTTCTTATTTTATCAACAGGTGGCTTTGACAATCTCATCGGATCACTCACCGAAGGTATAATAGGCATGATCATGTGTCGAGAGTCTTAATATTTATATAATGAATGATCTAGCCTAGAAACTAACTATCACCATGATTGAGGCAAGCGCACCTATCGAACAGTAGTATAGCTTAGTGGCAAGACCGGAATGTCGAACCCAAAGGAACCAAAAGTACTAATACTGACTTTTTTTTATTATTTAGCCTAAGAATTAAGGGATTTGTTGTTTATTCTAAAGTTAACTAACTATTAAGCTAAAGACGCTAAGACACAGAGAATGAATTGGGGAAAATACTTGTGGGAAAAAAAAATTATTAAGACGATACCCAAAAAAGAATCCACCTAGACTTCACTTGTTATTTAACTCTAAACCAGACGATTTATTCACTTGACTTGATCCGTAGGATTCCCTAATTTATATTAATTCCTCTCTCGAGGCTACTAACGTCTAACCCTAGGTTGATTAATTGAAATCTCTTTCTAATTAAAACCCCTAGGATTGCATTAACTTGATCTATGGACTCCCATATTAGGTTTGACCCTAATCTGGAAGATTTTCGTCATCCTATCTCTAGGGTTGCGATCAACTCCGCTTAACTATGCTAGATATACTCTTAAATAGGAATATTCCTCCTTTGCCTAAGCACATCAATACTTGAATCAATATCCTGAAATATCAAAACAAGAATTAAGAACACATAGTTAAGAACAAATCAAGTATTTATCATACAAATGTAAAACAATAACAAGATCCGTCTTAGGTTTCATCCCCTGTGTATCTAAGGGTTTAGTTCATAATCATAAAAGAATACATCTCGTAAGAAAATATAAAACAAAACATAAGAAAACCCTAAAACCCCCTGAAGGAATTGAAAGAGAGATCCTCCGTCTTGAGTATGATTTTGGCTTCTTGAGATGAATCAACTGGCTTTCTTCGAGTAAATCCCACAATTCTGATCTCTCTGGCTTGGCTCCTTGGCCTAGCTGGACGCCCCCTTCAAGGTTGGACTTTAGGGTGTTTATATAGGCTTTTGGAATGTCTTTCTTTGCCTCTAAGTATCCCATTCCGAATGAAATTCCTCTTTGTCACGGTAGGGACACGCCCGTGCAACACGCCCGTGTGAATCGAATCCAAGCCATGGTCGAGCCTGCTAAAGGGGCACAGTCGTGTGGCTTGGGCCCAGGCCGTGTTGATTTCCTACTTTGGCCCATTTTCTCTGTTTTCGGACTGTTCTCGTTCCTTTCGACCTCCGATGCTCTCCTAAGTATAAAACATGAAATTAAAGGTTTAGGAGCATCAAATTCCACAATTCAAAGGATAAATCATCCAAAAAGCATGCAAATTGTTGGATTAAAATATGTATAAATTACAGTTTATCAAGGCACTACAGAAGGATTAATCGAGGGTGGAGGTTGTTGTGCAGCCGGATTAGTCCGGATATACTGTGTAAACCAGTCATTCATCATTTGGTAGAAGGCTTGTCTAGCCTCCCCCTCCTGATTACTCGAAGTAGGTCGAGAATCTATTGGCGCTGTCCCTTGCGCGGGAGCAGGCGTTACACTCTCGACATCATCAACTACGGCTCAATCGGGATCCATTACTATATGAAAACACATTTTAAAATGTCAGAAGTCATCACACTATCGCAGTATAACATATGGCATGTATAGCTAAACTTTTACGCGTTACGTTAGTCCTAGAATCGACTAAACCGTAGCTCTGATACCAATCAAATGTAACACCCCTAACCCGTATCCGTCGCCGGACTAGGGTTACGATGTATTACCGAATAAGACATCACTCAGAACAGGCATTTTTTTTATAAACAATGTCACGTAACGTATTAATCATAGCACATTTATATAAAATTTTATTCAAATAAATATCTAAACCTACTAAGAGCCCAACCATGCTTAATTATCCATATAGTATACTAACATTTAAATAATTAAACATTAATCATAGTCCTGCACCATTTCACAACCAATATACTATCCCTTTTATTAAAATTATATGCACATGTAAACATATCATTTAAATCATTTTAAATACAAAATGCTATCAAGAATTCAATCAAATCGCTTACTAACTAATAAGCCAATATAAATATATACATATCAAATCACTCAAGTAATCAAAAATACACATTCGGCCAATCATATTATCTTCCATACAAACTACTTCAATTATATTAATCATTAACTTATAATTTAAGACTTAACTCCAAATATATTCTAAATTTACAAATCATATACTTATAAAATCCATGACTAACCATAAACAAATCCTTAATAAAGCATACCATTATTTCAATTTGTGAAAAAAATAACGTCGGTAATGACAAATATATCGCAAAGAAAAGAGAAATAAAAATAAAGAACACATAGATTTTACGTGGAAACCCTTTCGGGAAAAAACCACGGTCAGAGGAGAAGAAAATTCACTATGTCGAATTCGAATCAATTTACAAGAGGAATAGACTATGTCTATTTATAGGCTTGTAAAGCCATATTCTAATTGGAGTGTAGTAAGATTGAAACTCCTTATTCTAATCAATATCCAATAGATGGAGTTTAATAAGGTTTAAAAAACCTTATTTAAAATAAAATAAAAGAAGTGTAGTTCTATAGGGATTCTTCTTTTATTTTATTTTACCATTATATTTTATTTAAATAAGGATTCGGGTCACTTAATTCTAACAATCTCCACCTTGACACGAATTCTAAATAAACAAGTTCTTCATCGCGAACTCCCAACGAACAAATTCTCCACCTCTTCCATAAAACCCCTTAAGGGTTTAACTTCAACAATAAACACCAACCAAGTCTAAGCAATGCTCAAACTTGGTTATAGGAAGTGACTTAGTCATCATATCTGCAGGATTTTCATGAGTACTAATTTTGCTCACAATAATATCACCACGAGCAATAATATTGATAAACCGTAAAAGTAACATATTTTAATCCCACATTTAGTATGCTTTTGGATGAATTATCCCTTATTTTATATAATTTGGTGCTCTTAATCCTTTCTTTTCATGTTATATACTCAGGAAAGCACCAGGGGAAGAAAAGATCGCAAAACGGGCTTAAAACGGGATAAATGGGCCAAAGCATGAAATTGACACGGCCTGGGCCCACGATTTACACGGCCGTGCCTCATCAACGAAGTCCACACGGCCTGGCCACGATTTACACGGGCGTGTGCCATGGGCATGTCCCTGCCGCGGCCAAGAGGAGTTTTACTCAGATTTGGATGCGTGGAGGCAAAGAAACACACTCCAAAGTCTAATTAAACCCCTAATTAGGAATTGCACTCAAATTAGGATACTTGGAGGCCAAGTAACACATCTCAAAGCCTATATAAACACCCTAGGGGGCAACTTAACTGGGGGGAGTTTGGACAGAAACCCTCTATCGAGGGGAGTCGACGGAGGCCCTAAGCCATCTTTTAGGGGCGTCTTGCTAGGCCAGAGAAGGCAGATTTTCGGGGATTCACTCAGGGATAGCCAGTTGATCCATCTCTAGAAGCCGAAATTCTACTCAAGACGGTGGATCTCCTCTTCAATTCCTTCAAGGAGTTTTAGGGATTTCTTATGTTTTGTTTTATCTTTTCTCTTGAGGTGTTTTCTTATTTAGTTATGAACTAAATCCTTCAGATACCTGAAGGGGATGAAACCTATGATGAATCTTGTTATTATTTTCTAAATTATATGATAAATACTTAGTTTGTTCTTAATTATGTGAGCTTTATCCAAATTTAATGTGCTTAGGTGGAGGAGGAATAGACCCTGCCTAAGAGTAGATCTAGCATAATTAAGCGGAGTTAATCGCACACCTAGAGATAGGGTGACGAGATTTTGCCAGATTAGGGTGAAACCTAATATGGGAGTCCATAGATCAATTTACTGCTATTCTAGGGCGTTATTATAAGAGAACGAGAGTTCCACTAATTAACCTAGGGTTAGACGTTATTCGCCTCGAGAGAGGGTTTAATATACGTTAGGGAGTCTTACGGATCAAACTAAGTAAATAAAATCATATGGTTCAGTGATAGATAACAAGTGAAGTCTAGGTGGATTCTTCCTTAGGGTATCATCTAAATCAACTGAGTTTTTCTACAAGTTATCTCCCCAATTTTAGTCTTTTTTGGTCTTTGTGTCCTTAGCTTAGTAGTTCGTTAATTTTAGATTAAAAGCAACTTCACTTATTTTAGGTTAAATAATAAAAAGAAAGTTAGTATTAGTACTTTTAGTTCCTTTGGGTTCGACAATCCGGTCTTGCCTAAGCTATACTACTGTTCGATAGGTACACTTGCCTTTAATCGTTGTTAGAGTTAGTTTCCAGGTTCGATCGTTCTTTTTATAAATTTAAAAGCTCTGATTCACAGCGATCAAGTTTTTGGCGCCGTTGCCGGGGAACTAAAATATTAAGAAAGCTTAATTTTTATTACTTTAGCCAATTTTTTATTGCAATTTATTTATTATTATTTTTTTATTATTATTAGTTTCATTTTTTTTACTTTGCTAATTTTTCCTTTATTTGCTTTGACAGGTAATTTTAGTTTATAGAGGAGATGGCACTAAATAACTATCGGTGGTAAGTTATGAGGACAACGCCAACAAAAAGCATGATGTCTTCAACCTCGACGTGGTCACGGGTTATCTAACCAAACTAGGGATGATGAATGAAAAGATGGATGGTTTGTATAGTCTCTCGCAGTACACCGTAAATGCAATATGACTCGAATCTAGGAGGCGTGACGAATCCTGAGTACCCACCCTACGGATATGGCATGGAAAACAAGCAAGTTCACTATACGGGTAACTATTCTAGATCACAAAATAAAGTTTATAATGACACTTATAATGCAGGTTGGAGGTACCATCCCAATTTCTCATGGGATGATCAAAATAGCCAAGGATCGAAACTTCCTCCAGATTTTCAACAACCACCTCACCAACAGGAAGATAAGTCGAACATTGAAGAGATGCTAACAAAATTCATGGCAGCCACAGAAACTCGTCTCCAAAACACTGAAACAGCACTCGAAGATCAAGAGGCATCAATCAAAGGGATCGAGAACCAAGTTGGGGAACTTACTAAGTCAGTTGGACAACTTGCAAAGCTGATCTCAGAACAACTACAAGAAAGCTTGCCAAGCAACACTGAAACTACCCCAAAAGAGCAAATTCAAACCATTACAGCTCATGATAGTAAAGGGTTAGATGAACCCAACTCATTACAAGAACACGAGGTAGAAGAAGGTAAAGTGGAGGTAACACGAGAAAAGCCAAAACCGGTAATCAAAGAGTACCAACCTCGCATACCTTACCCCGAAGCATTAAAGAGAGATGATATAGAGGAACAGTTTGGTAAGTTTCTTAAACTTTTAAAGAAATTACATATTAACTTACCTCTACTCGAAGCTCTTTCACAGATACCAAACTCTAGAAAATTTTTAAGGGAGCTGTTAACGAAAAAGCAAAGGATAGACGAGGAATCACATATGGAACTCAACGCGAAGTGCTCGGCAATTCTACAAAATAGACTACCACAGAAATTAAAAGATCTAGGGAGTTTTATAATTCCATGCATAATTGGTAGTTTATCTATAGAAAATGCGTTAGCCGATTTAGGGGAAAGCATAAATGTTATGCCTTATAAACTGTTTAAACAACTAGGTCTAGGGAAACCCAAACAAACTAGGATGAGCATCCAATTAATCGATAAAACTATCGGAATTCGAGGGTATAATAGAAAATGTTCTAATCAAAATTGATAAATTCGTATTCCCAGTAGACTTTGTCGTTTTAGACATGGATGAGGACAATAATATTCCTTTAATTTTAGGAAGACCCTTTTTAATCGCGCGAGCTAAAATTGATATCTATGCAGGTGAACTCATACTTCGTGTAGGCGACGAGATAGTCACTCTTCAAGCTCTTGATTCGGCCAGAACATCAAGTGATAAAGGTGAGAAAGTAAATTCAGTTGATAACCAACTTGTTCAACCTTCATTGCAGGAAACACCACAAAGCTACAAACCGGAGCCAGATCATAGACCTTGTGCCAATAAAGAAGAACTATATCAGGAACGAAGCCTTAAGGTTGACGAACTAGACAAGCGGAAAACACACTTTAAAGAGAAACTATGAATACACGAAGTGAAACCAACGGATACCCCAGATGAGCTGATAGGAACAACAAATCACTTTAAAATAGGGGATTAAGTATTGTTGAATAAGGAAGACCCCCGAATCACCAATTCAGACCTCAAGGCAAATGAAGAAGTCACTTTTGAGATACTTAATGTCTTCCTATACGGCACAGTCGAGGTAAGCAATCCTAAATCCATCACTTTTGAGGTAAACACTACTCGACTTAAACTCTATATCCATAACCGAATTGATCGCATGAGAAAGGATTTTCACCTCCTCAAACCACCATGACCATACGAATGAGAGGTAAAGTCTAGCTTAAGACTATAAACGAGCGCTTCTCGGGAGGCAACCCGAGCACTAACCCCATAAATTTTTACATTTTTTATTTTTTATTTTTTATTTTTATTTTTCCTTTTAGCACCTAACTATAAACTAACCAAAGTATAGATTTCCAGACCACACGGCCTTACACACGGCCGTGGCCGTGGTCGTGTGGCCACCACAGGAAGGTACAAGGGCGGGGGCAACCACCAGATCTATAATTTTTATTTAACCCCCTTCTTCCTTTTTCTTTTCTAGTTGTTTTTCTTTTTTCATTATTTACTTTTATTTCTATTTCTATTCTTATTTCTTTTAATTTCCTTTTATTTTATTTGTTATTTTCCTCTTATTATTCATTCCATTTAGATTTAGGTTAGGATACAATAAAATTAGGATGGCTGCTTCGAGGACTCAAACAGTTCGAGATGTTTCCCCACGTTCACCTCCAATCCTACCCGGTTTCTTTTCATTGGCTTCATCCAAAATTCAGGAAGTTTCACTTCTCTCCCCATCTTACGATTTTATGATTATTTTGATATTATCTATCTTTGTACATTGAGGGCAATGTACATCTTAAGTGTGGGGGGTTAACTACAGTATTATTTTAAAATCCCTGAATTATGCCTTGTCTTAAAGTAAGTTTATCATATTATGATTAGAATGAAATTTCTGATGATTTATGATTTTTATTGATATGTTTTAGATTAAGTCATTGATAATTGTGCATTGATAATTAAATTCTAAGAATACTAGAGAATCAGGCATGATAAGTCTATTTTTCAAGAATTAAATTTTTTTTAGGATGTCTACCTGAATTTAAATATTACTTTAAAGTTTGAAATTTACGAGGTTGACATCAAAATACCCATAATTTTTGTGAGTTTTTGAGCCTTATAGAGCATATATTCTTTTTCATGCTCACTTTTTGATTATGAGTGTGTCAACATTGATTTGTTATTCTAGAACTTGCATCGATTATACATGTCGAGACCACACTTTTTGATTTGATATACAGAGATGATAAAGGCACCTAGGATTTAACCCACTTACTCCACTAAAAACCCACCTTCATAATTAACCCCTAGTGAACCCCTTTGATCCTAACTACCCTTTTTATTGATCACCCACTAATATTAACCCAAAACCCTTTGTATATTTGTTATCACCATTCCTTGACTCCCTTTTTGTAGAGATTTGATTTTGAGTAGTTGCCTAACTATGTTCTATATTTCAGTTGTTAAAGTTCTTTATTATTACTTGATTTGTTCTTAAAAAAAACGAAGTATATTCACTATTAGTTTTTATTAGTTATGTGAGCTTATACGTTTGAATTCCAAATATTGAAGAAGAAGCTCGTATTATTAGTTTCAAAGTTTCAATTCATGTAATTATTTATTTATCAGTTCATTTTTTCAAGTTAGGTAATTTGTCAATTCAGTCTCGATTCTAACCCTCTAATTCAGCCTTATTCCACACCTTTAACCCAAGCCCCGTTACAACCCTTTCAAAGACCTTTTGATTTGTGATTCATCTCATATTTTAGTGGTGGAGATTTGATTCTCATGCAAGCCTATGGGATTAACTCTTCATGTTTGACTTTTGAGTGCCTAATTTTGAACCTTAAACACTTTGAGTGATTTGAGTGAATCTTTAAGTGAGGATGTCAATCCTTGTCGATTTTAAATCAGAGGTAATTGTTTAGATGAAGGGAAACGCCTATGTTTTGTGCTACAAATGTATGACTTAGACTGTTTGAATCTTTAGGACTCTTTGAGATGAATTATCCATGTATGAATTATCTCTGAATTATGATGAAACACTATTAATGACTATTATGAATTGAGGGAAGTTCGTTTTAATTATGAGTTGAGAATTTTGCTTGAGGACAAGCAAAAGCTTAAGTGTGGGGGTATTTGATAAACCGTAAAAGTAACATATTTTAATCCCACATTTAGTATGCTTTTGGATGAATATCCCTTATTTTATATAATTTGGTGCTCTTAATCCTTTCTTTTCATGTTATATACTCAGGAAAGCACCAGGGGATGAAAAGAACACAAAATAAGCTTAAAACGGGACAAATGGGCCAAAGCATGAAATCGACACGGCCTCGACCAAAGATCACACGGTCGTGCCTCCTTAAAGATCTCGAACACGGCCTGGGCCCACAATTTACATGGCCGTGCCTCATCAACGAAGTCCACACGGCCTGGCCACGATTTACACGGGCGTGTGCTATGGGCGTGTCCCTGCCGCGGCCAATAGAAGTTTTACTCGGATTTGGATGCTTGGAGGCAAAGAAACGCACTCCAAAGTCTAATTAAACCCCCAATTAGGAATTGCACTCAAATTAGGATACTTGGAGGCCAAGTAACACATCTCAAAGCCTATATAAACACCCTAGGGGGCAACTTAACCGGGGGGAGTTTGGACAGAAACCCTCTGTCGAGGGGAGTCGACGGAGGCCCTAAGCCATCGTTTATGTAACATCCCAAACCCGGTCAACACACCACGACCGAATCTGGTATGTTACGGAGCGAAAACATTTTTGAAATCATAAGTTTGTCGGAAGATTTTAAAGAAGACTCTTTTATTGCTTTAGGGTTTAGAGAACTCAGTAATGAGGTTGAGGTTGTTTTAGTAGATGTTGTAATATTTGGAAAACTAGTGAGTAAAAACCCATTTGTTACTGCCGATTTTAGGAAACATTGGTTACTTATTAAAACTGAATGCGATGAGTACAATCAAGTTTAAAACCATTTGCCTTTAAGGTGGTTTGAAAATTTGAGTTATAAAAACATCCAAGTTACCTTATTATTGTATGAAATTTGTTACCCGATGGTAACGTTTGAAAACCCGAAGAGATATAGTTTTGAAGACATTGCTTTTTACCGGTTAATTTTATCATATCCATAAATCCAACATGTAATTTATAAGCAGAATAAAACCAAAATAAACTTAGCGGCCTTATTACAAAACCAAAACCAAATTTAGGGAAAATCAAATAAATCGAAATAATAAGTTAAAGTCGAAAACCTGAAAACAAATCTGCATGGCCACCCCGAGTCCTCCCCGGCTTCATATCCGCGATCTATGCCTCATCTGCAAAATGTAAGGGAAGAGGTGAGTCACCAAGACTTAGTGTATAAATCCCCAACCCAATAATTCAACCACTTACATAGATCATTAGCAAAACATGCAAATCATGCAACCCATAACCTAACCATCCAATCTCCTTTAACTACCCCGTGTGGTCAAAACCTTTGGTGGTCAAAACCATCGTGACCAAGTCACAAATACATATATATCAATGATGGGGCCAACCCATCGTGTGGTCAAAACCACTGATGACAATCCCGTAATATCATGTGGGGCCAACCCACTGTAACACCCCAAACCCGGTCAACACACCACGACCGAATCTGGCATGTCACAGAGGAAATCGTTTTGAAGGAAACATGTTACCGGTTTGTTTTCAGTGAAAAACTATTTGTTGTTTTATGTTTGTAGAAACTAGATGCATGATTAGTTAAAAACCCACGATATACTTTGAAATCCCGGTAATAAATCTTTAAACTTAGTTGTCGATCCATAGGTTTAGAAAACGCTTATGCCATTTTAAAACCCGATGTTCCTTCCTTAACTATTTAGAAATCAGTTAGGTTGAATGTGGAAAACTTAAGTTTGAAATCCATTTGAGTTGTTGTTGTTATCAGTTGATTTATTTTACCCAATGGTAAAGATTTGAAAACCATTGCGTTCTTGAGTTTAGAAAACCTTGGCTCAAATTATTAAGTTAACCATGTGACTTACTTAGCCAAGTTTAACACAATTCCAAAGCATAAAAATAATCCAAACATAACCAAAAGGCCGTATTACAAACCCAAAATAAAAGTGAAACCAAATTAAAATGACATAAAGTACCCAACCAAAGTCCACGTAAAAACCGAGTTTATTTAATGCATGGCCACCTCGAGTCCGCCCGGCTCCTCATCCGCGATCTATGAATCACCTAAAAAGATAAGGGAGAAGGTGAGTCACCAAGACTCAGTGCATAATCCCCCTCCCGATTAATGCAACGTACTTACACAAATCATAACCAAGCAATATATATAATGCACCAAAACCTAGCCATCCATAACTCCTTTTCTACCCCGTGTGGTACCAAACCACTGGTGGTGCCAAACCACTGGTCACCCAAAGTCACGATATCCAATAATTATGTGGTGCCAAACCACTGGTGACCCAAAGTCACGAGTAATCCATCTGTGGGGCCAACCCACGTGTGATACCAAATCACTGGCGTCAATCCCGTTATATCAAATGTGGGGCCAACCCACTGTGGTGCTAAGCCACTGGGACGAGACGCTATGAGGTGCTAAACCTCTGGTGACCCAAAGTCACGAAATATCAATAATCTGAGTGTGGGGCCAACCCACGTGTGATACCAAATCACTGGCGACGATCCCAAAATATCATCGTGGGGGCCAACCCACTGTGGTGCTAAGCCACTGGGACAAGTCGCTATGAGGTGCCAAACCTCTGGTGACCCAAAGTCACAAAATAATGCGTGGTACCAAACCACTTTGGAGTCGCCAAACCTCTGGTGACCCAAAGTCACGGATATCATCTTCCCCCTCTCCTCTCATATCACCCATACCAATGCATTACAAGTGCAAATCATGCCATCATGCTTTAACGTGCAATATAAAGCAAATATATCATAAATCATATTATTATGCACCCTATCGCAAAAGTCATATCGAATCGGACATACCCGAATCCTTGCTCATACCCATAAGTCATCATATTAAGATCTACACAGTTCCGGCTTTTAACACATTTAGGTTATTAACATATTTACTTAGTTATAAAGTGTGTAAGTTACACACCTGTCACTAACGTAAGCACTAAATCCTGAAGGACCGATCTCTTGCACCAAATCCCTTGATCCTACATTCGGCCAACGCTAAGGTTAGTAACATAGGCCATTCGGCTTATACCAACAAATCCCAAAGGGTGAGATTACGCATAAACTACACCACCCTTACCTTTCTGCCTTACGAAAACAAATCACAACACAAGGTATGCGAGACTGCTCCTCCCCCTATAATCGGCCAACAACCAAACTCACTTTCAATAGTCTTCGGCTTAACCAAATAACAACAAGATTGATTAAAACATCATGGATCCTTACCACTTGACTTACCGAATCGATTGATGAGAGAAAAGATGCTTAGATCGCTCGTCAAAACCCGAAGAACCTAGGAGAAATCGGTTCCTATAGATGATTAGAACCTTGTTAACAGATGCTGAAATTGGCTTTTACCTTTATGAAAATTGACAGAGAAAAGAGAGAAGAAGTAATGGGTTTCGGCCATGGACACATACCTTCTCTTAAAACCGATTGAGGAAACAACGAAAAGAGATCAAGGCTTAATTGAGATTCGGCTAAAATAACAACAAAAAAAAGAAAGAAGAAGATTCATCTATGGTTGCTTGAAAACAAACAATTAAGATTCGGCTAGAGTGGGAAAAAGAGAAAGGGAAAGAAAAATAAGAATAGAAGAGGGAAGATTCGGTAGGAGAAGAAGAAAGAAGAAAATGGGAAGAAGAAAGAAAATCAAATGGAAGAGGGATACTTTCGGCTTTGAGCAACAAAGGAAGAAAGAAAAGATGAAGCGAATAAGGGTTCTTTTTGGCTACAAAGAAAATAAGAGATGAGGGGGAGGCTCCTAAGGAGATTCGGCCAAGTGCCTAGGGGAAAAATCGGCAAATACCTATGGAGTTTCGGCTTTTGGTTCACTATGGTGCACTAGGAGAAATCGGCACAACTCAAAAGGATGTCTAAGCTAGCCGAAATTGCACAATAAGGCACCCAAGGAAATTCGGCACTCTCCTCCCTTAGCCTCCAAACCGAACACTCCTCTCAAGCAGGAGTTCAAAATCGGCAACCACCTAAATTCTCTCCGGCCAACAATTCAAATGAGTTTGAACTCATCAAACTCCTAAATTTTCTCTTTGCCATCTATTTGAATTAATTTGACTGAGTCCAAACTTATCTGACAGAGTTTGTGCTGAGCACAACTCCTTCTCCCCTTGGCGTCAAAATGCAAAGCAGAAAATGGGATTTCTGCTGCTCGAACCTGAGTTCTCCCACTTGCTTGTGGCGTCATTCTCAGGGCCCTAAGTGGCGTCCCCTTGCCACTTTACCAAGGCACTTTTTGTGCTAAAATACCCCAAGAATTACACTTAAGCCCTAGCTCCTTCAGCTCCCTTTTCTTAAAACTTAAAAGCAAAAATTTTCCTGCCACCTGGCCTACTCTAGACTTATAACTAGCTCTTAAAACACTACAAATAATAACACAATAGTCCAACTCTCATGCAAAACAATTCAACCACAGATAACCCCTATTTCAGGATATTACACCCACTGTGGCACCAAACCACTGGGACGAGTCACAATAATCCATGTGTGGTCAAAACCACTGGTGACCGTAGTCACAAATATCAATCGTGTGGTCAAAACCACTGGGACTTAGTCACAAATCATATCAATAGTGTGGTCAAAACCTTTGGTGACCGTGAGTCACGAATCAAGCGATGGGGCCAACCCATCTTGTGGTCAAAACCATCGTGACAGTCCAAATAAATCATCCCTTCCTCTCATCAACCCACCACCATGTTCATAGCATACGTGTCATAATATCGAATGATCATGCAATTAACATACAACATAGCGATTAACAGATCATGATGATGTATACCAAGAATCACATAACAGGACTTACCCGGTTTCCAAGCTTATGCTCACAAGGCAAAGTCTCTAATGCCAATGGTTATAATAAAGTAACATAATAGGCGTTATTATACTAATAAAGTGTGTAAGCGTTTACACACACATTACTACTAACGCAATCATTTGAATCCCAAAGACCCGATCTACTGCACTAGATCCCTTGTCCTACATTCGGCCAAACCACAACCATTAACAAGGCCATTCGGCCATACCAATAAATCCCGAAGGGTTAACGCATGGAACCCTAAACCTTACCTTAATGCTCTCTGAATACTAATCACAACACCAAAATATGCGAGACTGATCCTCCCCCTACAATCGGCCAACAACAAAACTTAGTCTCAATAGCCTTCGGCTTTACAAACAACTTAAAGAATGATTTAATCGTCATGGATCCTTACCACAGACTTGAAGAAATCGATTGACAGGGAATAGATGGCTCAGATCTACTGCTTCAGAATCCCGGAGATCTTAAAAGAAATTGATTTTCAAAGGTGATTAGTAATCTTGTTATCAAATGCCGAAATTCGGCTTCTGCTTCTATGAGAGTCGACAGAGAGAAGAGAAAGGAAACAAAAGAAATTTGGCTATAAACACTTACCCCCTTCCAAAACCGATTGGAGAAAAACCAAAAGAGATCTAGGCTTGAGTGATATTCGGCCAAAATAGACAAGAAGAAAACAAGGAGATTTCGGCAATAGAGTATGGTTAATAGAAGAGCAAAGCAAATAACATTTGGCTAAAACAAAAAGAAGAGAAAGGGAAGAGATATAAATGGTATTTGGCTTAGGCTTAAAGAAAAGGGACTAAGGGGTTTCGGCAAAAAGAAAGAAGAGAAGAAGATGTCAAGTGAGGTTTCGGTTTCAAAGGGGAAAAGAGAGTTTCCAAATGGTTCTTGTGTGGATTCGGCTAGGTGCATACAAGAGATCTCGACAAATGCTAAAAACAAAAAGGGATTTCGGCTTTTACTTTGATATGGTGCACTAGGGAGAAATCGACAAGGCTCAAAGGGTTTTTCGGCTTGACACAAAAAAAAGAATGAGGCCCTCCAAGCTAGCCGAAAATGATCACCTAACCACTAAGAAATTTCGGCAACCCCCTACTCAGCTTCCCAACCGATTACTCCTCTTCAAACAGGAGTTCAAATTTAAACAGCTGCTCCAAGCTTCTCTCCGCCACTAATTCAAATGAGTTTGAATTAGTCAAGCTCCTAAATTTTCTCCTTGCCACCCATTTAAATTAATTTGACTTATTCCAAGCTTATCTGATAGAGGTTGTACTGAGCACAACTCCTCCCCTTGGCGTCAAAATGCTAAGCGTAAAGTGAGATTTCTCTTTGCTCGAACCGAGCTCTCCTTCCCCGCATGTGGCGTCACCTCGTGGCCCCAAGTGGCGCCTCCTTGCCACTTTACCAAGGTAATTTGTGTGCTTAAATTCTCCACGAATTACACTTAACTCCTAGCTCCCTCAGCTCCCCTTACTAAAACTTAAAAGCGAGCATTTTCCTACAACTCGGGCCTACCTTTGGCTCATAACTAGCCTCCAGAACCCCTCAATTAATAACACAATAGTCCAAGCTCATGCAAAGCAATTCAAATACACTAACCCCTATTTGAGGATGTTACTGGTTCTACACCCCTTAAAAATAATTTTGGCCTCGAAATTACCTGATCAAAAGAGTTGAGGTATTCTTTGTCTCATCACATCCTCCGGTTCCCACGTGGCCTCCTCCGTGCCATGGTTCTCGCCATAATACCTTCACCAGGGGTACTGACTTCCTACGCAGAACTTTGACATCCCGATCCAAAATCTGTACCGGTTCTTCCTCGAAAGACAAATCAGGGCTCACCTCTATCTCCTCAACTGGTACCACATGGGACGGATCTGATCGATAGCGCCTAAGCATTGAAACATGAAAGACGCCCCGAATCGACTCAATTTTCTTTGGCAACTCAAGGCGATAAGCTACCGGTCCCACTCGCTTCAACACTGTATATGGCCCGATGAACCTAGGGCTTAGCTTGCCCTTCCGACCAAATATCAATACTTTCTTCCAAGGCGATACCTTCAGAAAGACCTTATCACCCACTGCATACTCAATATCTCTGCGCTTAAGATCGGCGTAAGACTTCTGCCTTTCTGACGCTTCCTTAAGACGAGCCCGAATTGCCTTAACCTTATCCTCTCTTTCTGTCACCAACTCCGGACCCAACATCTGCCGTTCACCCAATTCTGTCCAATACATAGGAGTACAACATTTCCGTCCATATAGTGCCTCATACGGTGCCATCTGAATACTTGCTTGATAACTATTGTTATAAGCGAACTCTGCTAATGGTAGATACTCCTCCCAACTATCGCTGAAATCCAGAACACAGCCCTTTAACATATCTTCCAAAATCTGAATTACCCTTTGGCATCGCTTCTATCGATGCGGATGAAAAGCCATCTTTGAAATCCAATCGATACCCAAAGCCTGATGCAAAGCTTTCCAAAACCTCGGCGTGAAACAGGATCCTCGTCCGAGATAATGGACACGGCACCCCATGCAATCGCACTATCTACGCCACATACAACTTGGCTAATTTCTCAGGCGAATAATCAACCCTCACCGTATGAAATGAGCCGACTTAGTCAAATGATCCACTATAACCTTGATGAGTCCTTCTTGCTAGGCGTATGGGGGAAGCCCAGCGACGAAATCCATCGTAATCCTTTCCCACTTCCAGCGTGGGATCTTTTACCGGTACCGCAATGCACCACGATGGCAACCGATGCTCGGCTTTAACTGGCCGGCATGTCAAACACTTGCCCACAAACTCAGTTACCTCCCGTTTAAGACCTGGCCACCAGAACTGTTCCCTCAAATCACGATACATCTTACTGCCTCCATGATGCATAGCGTATGGGCTGCTATGAGCTTCCTGAAGAATCTGCTGTCTCAACTCGGCGTCCTTAGGCATACATACCTTCCCTTAAAAACACAGTACTCCACCACTATCCAAGTTGTAACCCTCAGATTCACCATTTTGCACTTGCAACCTTCGAGCACTCAACACCTCATCTGCCAGCTGCCTCTCCTTAACCTGATCAATCCAAGATGGCTTAACCTGCAATTCCTCCAAAAGACTCCCATCATCATAAAGGCTAAGGTGAGCAAACATCGCTCGCAAGTCCCACCTTACGGCTCAACGCATCAGCTACTACGTTAGCCTTACCCGGATGGTACTCAATCGAACAGTCGTAATCTTTCAACAATTCAATCCACCTTCGCTGCCTCAAATTTAAATCCTTCTGAGTCAAGAGATACTTCAGACTCTTATGATCCTTATACACTATCGACTTTTCCCTATACAAGTAATGCCTCCAAATCTTCAAGGCAAACACCACTGCAGCCAACTCCAAGTCATGTGTCGGATAGTTACCTTCATGAGGCCTCAACTGTCGAGATGCATAAGGGACTACCTTCCCATCTTGCATTAGCACACACCCCAAGCCAGTATGTGATGCATCACAATAAACCGTGAACACCTAGAGGGCTTATCATTATCATCTTCCTAGAAGTAATCTCAGAGTCTAAGTTCATGGTTTCCACTATGCTACTAGCAACATACGAGTGCGTCGAACCAACATCAATTAAAGCATTATAAGGTACTCCAAAAATTAAGAACGTACCGGTTATGACATCCGGTGCGTCGCCCTCCTCTAGACGTCTCGCTGCGTAGACCAACCCAGGCTGTCTTGCCTCTGTACCACCTGCACCTCTGCCCGATGCTCTACGACCCTTACCAGAGCCATTACCTCCCCTAACTGAACCACGGCCTCTGGGGCTGCTGATTATCCCTCCTAAACTATTCACGGTTCTGATCCTCAGACTGCAGCCTAGCTGATCTCTGTGGATAATCCCTAACTCGATGCCCCATTGATCCACACTTAAAGCATCCCCTGTTACCAGTCCAACATTCTCTCGTGTGAGACTTCCCGCATCGAGCACACCGCGCGGCCGCCATCGAGTGTTAGCGAAGCGAGCCTAGCGACTTGATTCAGCCCACTATATCTAACCCTTTTCTGTTGGTTCCCGAGAAAACCCGGATGATCCAGAACTCCTCTTATTCCAACCCCTATCCTGATTCTGCCTTACAGACTGTTTTACCCCTTCAGCAACCTTAGCTTTCTCCACTAGAACGAAAAATTCTCATTCCTGCTGTGGGGCAATTATCATCTGCAGCTCGTCTCTCAGCCCATCCTCAAATCTGACACAGCGCTCATGCTCGGTACCCACAATACCCCGAGCATACTGACTCAACCGAAGGAATTTCGCCTCATATTCTGCTACAGTCTTATTACCCTAGACCAAGTTCAAGAAAGCTCTGTGCTGCGCATCAACATAACTAGCCCCTATGTACTTCCTCTGATAAGCTGCCCTGAAGAACTCCCAAGTGAGGTCATCAGCTATCGCTCCATCCCTAATCGTGAGCCACCACCGATACGACTCATCTCGCAGCAGAGAGATACTATGCCCTTGACTTTTCCTCAGCTGAAAAATCCAGATCATCTATGATGCATTCCGTCGCCTCCAACCAATATTCCGCTGTACTAGGTGCCACACCAGATACACCTCTAAATACTTCTGCACCATTAGCCTTGAGTCGCTCGGTCACAGATTTCCGAGCTCCAGTTCCTACTCTGCACTCGCAACCCTCTCAAAGACTCGCAAGACGCGACTGCGACAACTGCGTCATTACCACCCGTCGATCCACGATATTTCGCGCCCACTGGCTGGCGGCGGTGGTACCTCATTTTCCGACCCATGTCCGGACCCTACTGATTCCGAGACTGTCATCCTACCCCTACCTCGTCCACGAGTGTTACGCCCACGTCCACGTGCACTCATATCTACCGATATATTCAAGTTTGTTTAAAAGTTTTGTGCGTTAGACTTTTGTTCCACTTTGTCTTTTAGAGCACTGCTTTTTCGAGAAGTTTTAATAAGGGGTTGTTTTCGAGTACACATCATCCTATAGTTTATGTCTCTAAGTAGTTCCTATTACTACTCAATCATGTCATCATCGTAACCATACAATCATATCATCACAAGCAATAGTCCGGGGTACTTACCTGGGCGGATTGATGCCGGAGACTCGGTGCCATGCTTCTACCACTGTACTTTTTCTATAAAAGCCTTCCATAACCCTTTTTAAAGCATTTTTGGGCCTCGAGCCCACAACCGAGCTGTTAAACCTGGCTCTGATACCACGATTGTAACACCCCAAACTCGATCAACATACCACGACCGAATCTGGTATGTTATGGAGCGAAAACATTTTTGAAATCATAAGTTTGTCGGAAGATTTTAGAGAAGACTCTTTTATTGCTTTAGGGTTTAGAGAACTCAGTAATGAGGTTGAGGTTGTTTTAGTAGATGTTGTAATATTTGGAAAACTCATGAGTAAAAACCCATTTGTTCTTTCGCGATTTTAGGAAACATTGGTTACTTATTAAAACTGAATGCGATGAGTACAATCAAGTTTAAAACCATTTGCCTTTAAGGTGGTTTGAAAATTTGAGTTATAAAAACATCCAAGTTACCTTATTATTGTGTGAACTTTGTTACCCGATGGTAACGTTTGAAAACCCGAAGAGATATAGTTTTGAAGACATTGCTTTTTACCGGTTAATTTTATCATATCCATAAATCCAACATGTAATTTATAAGCAGAATAAAACCAAAATAAACTTAGCGGCCTTATTATAAAACCAAAACCAAATTTAGGGAAAATCAAATAAACCGAAATAATAAGTTAAAGTCGAAAACCCGAAAACAAATTTGCATGGCCACCCCGAGTCCTCCCCGGCTTCATATCCGCGATCTATGCCTCATCTGCAAAATGTAAGGGAAGGGGTGAGTCACCAAGACTCAGTGTATAAATCCCCAACCCAATAATTCAACCACTTACATAGATCATTAGCAAAACATGCAAATCATGCAACCCATAACGTAACCATCCAATCTTCTTTAACTACCCCGTGTGGTCAAACCCACTGGTGGTCAAAACCACTGGTGACCGAAGTCACAAATACATATATATCAATGATGGGGCCAACCCATCGTGTGGTCAAAACCACTGATGACAATCCCATAATATCATGTGGGGCCAACCCACTGTGGCACCAAACCACTGGGACAAGTCACAATAATCCATGTGTGGTCAAAACCACTGGTGACCGTAGTCACAAATATCAATCGTGTGGTCAAAACCACTGGTGGTCAAAACCACTGGGACTTAGTCACAAATCATATCAATAGTATGGTCAAAACTACTGGTGACCGTAGTCACGAATCAACTGATGGGGCCAACCCATCTTGTGGTCAAAACCACTGGTGACAGTCCAAATAAATCATCCCCCTCCTCTCATCAACCCACCACCATGTTCATAGCATACGTGTCATAATATCGAATGATCATGCAATTAACATACAACATAGCATTTAACAGATCATGATGATGTATACCAAGAATCACATAACAGGGGACTTACCCGGTTTCCAAGCTCATGCTCACAAGGCAAAGTCTCTAATGCCAATGGTTATAACAGTAACATAATAAGATTATACTAATAAAGTGTGTAAGCGTTTACACACCTATTACTAACGCAATCACTGAATCCCAAAGACCCGATCTACTGCACTAGATCCCTTGTCCTACATTCGGCCAAACCACAACCATTAACAATGCCATTCGGCCATACCAATAAATCTCGTAGGGTTAACACATGGAACCCCAAACCTTACCTTAATGCTCTCTGAATACTAATCACAACACCAAAATATGCGAGACTGATCCTCCCCCTACAATCGGCCAACAACAAAACTTAGTCTCAATAGCCTTCGGCTTTACAAACAACTTAAAGAATGATTTAATCGTCATGGATCCTTACCACAGACTTGAAGAAATCGATTGACAGAGAATAGATGGCTCAAATCTCCATCGCCGAGAATCCGGAGATCCTAAAAGAAATCGGTTTTCAAAGGTGATTAGTAATCTTGTTATCAAATGCCAAAATTTGGCTTCTGCTTCTATGAGAGTCGACAGAGTGAAGAGAAATGAAACAAAAGAAATTCGGCCATGAACACTTACCCCCTTCCAAAACTTATTGGAGAAAAACCAAAAGAGATCTAGGCTTGAGTGATATTCGGCCAAAATAGACAAGAAGAAAACAAGGAGATTTCGAAAATAGAGTATGGTTAATAGAAGAGCAAAGCAAATAACATTTGGCTAAAACAAAAAGAAGAGAAAGGGAAGAGATATAAATGGTATTTGGCTTAGGCTTAAAGAAAAGGGACTAAGGGGTTTCGGCAAAAAGAAAGAAGAGAAAAAGATGTCAAGTGAGGTTTCGGTTTCAAAGGGGAAAAGAGAGTTTCCAAATGGTTCTTGTGTGGATTCGGCTAGGTGCATACAAGAGATCTCGACAAATGCTAAAAACAAAAAGGGATTTCGGCTTTTACTTTGATATGGTGCACTAGGGAGAAATCGGTAAGGCTCAAAGGGTTTTTCTGCTTGACACAAAAAAAAGAATGAGGCCCTCCAAGCTAGCCGAAAATGATCACCTAACCACTAAGAAATTTGGCAACCCCTACTCACTTCCCAACCGATTACTCCTCTTCAAAGCAGGAGTTCAAATTTCTCAAGAATCGCTCCAAGCTTCTCTCGGCCACTAATTCAAATGAGTTTGAATTAGTCAAGCTCCTAAATTTTCTCCTTGCCACCAATTTAAATTAATTTGACTTATTCCAAGCTTATCTAAAAGAGTTTGTGCTGAGCACAACTCCTCCCCCTTGGCGTCAAAATGCTAAGCAGAAAGTGAGATTTCTGCTGCTCGATCCTGAGGTCTCCTTTCCCTGCATGTGGCATCATCCTCAAGGCCCCAAGTGGCGCCTCCTTACCACTTTAACAAGGCAATTCGTGTGCTTAAATTCTCCACGAATTACACTTAACTCCTAGCTCCCTCAGCTCCCCTTACTAAAACTTAAAAACGAGCATTTTCCTACAGCTCGGGCCTACCTTTGGCTCATAACTAGCCCCTAGAACCCCTCAATTAATAACACAATAGTCCAAACTCATGCAAAGCAATTCAAATACACTAACCCCTATTTGAGGATGATACAGTTTAGGGGCGTCTTGCTAGGCCAGAGAAGGCAGATTTGTGGGGATTCACTCAGGGATAGCCAGTTGATCCATCTCTAGAAGCCGGAATTCTACTCAAGACGGCGGACCTTCTCTTCAATTCCTTCAGGGAGTTTTAGGGATTTCTTATGTTTTGTTTTATCTTTTCTCTTGAGGTGTTTTCTTATTTAGTTATGAACTAAATCCTTCAGATACCTGAGGGGGATGAAACCTATGATGAATCTTGTTATTATTTTCTAAATTATATTATAAATACTTAGTTTGTTCTTAATTATGTGAGCTTTATCCAAATTTAATGTGCTTAGGTGGAGGAGGAATAGACCCTGCCTAAGAGTAGATCTAGCATAATTAAGCGTAGTTGATCGGACGCCTAGAGATAGGGTGACGAGATTTTGTCGGATTAGGGTGAAACCTAATGTGGGAGTCCATAGATCGATTTACTACTTTTCTAGGGGGTTATTATAAGAGAACGAGAGTTCCACTAATTAACCTAGGGTTAGACGTTAATCGCCTCGAGAGAGGGTTTAATATACGTTAGGGAGTCTTACAGATCAAACTAAGTAAATAAAATCATATGGTTCACTGATAGATAACAAGTGAAGTCTAGGTGGATTCTTCCTGAGGGTATCATCTAAATCAAATGAGTTTTTCTAAAAGTTATCTCCCCAATTTTAGTCTTTTTTCATCTTTGTGTCCTTAGCTTAGTAGTTCGTTAATTTTCGATTAAAAGTAACTTCACTTATTTTAGGTTAAATAATAAAAAGAAAGTTAGTATTAGTACTTTTAGTTCCTTTGGGTTCGATAATCCGGTCTTGCCTAAGCTATACTACTGTTCAATAGGTACACTTGCCTTTAATCGTTGTCAGAGTTAGTTTCCAGGTTCGATCGTTCTTTTTATAAATTTTAAAGCTCTAATTCACAGTGATCAAATATCACGAACAAAGTGATACCGAACAATAATGTGTTTTGTTCTCTCATGAAACATTTGATCTTTTGTAAGGAAGATGACACTCTGACTGTCGCAAAATACTGTGCTGATTTGAAGGTCTTCATTGAGCTCACTAAAGAGCCCCTTCAACCAAATAGCTTCTTTACAAGCCTCAGTAATCGCCATGTACTCAGCTTCAGTGGTAGACAAAGCGACTGTAGTTTGCAAAGTAGCTTTCCAACTGATTGCACAACCTCCGATTGTAAAGACATAACCAGTGAGAGATCTTCTTCTATCAATGTCTCCAGTAAAATCAGCATCAACATACCCAATGACTCCATCTCTAGTTCTTCTAAACTGTAAACAAACATCAGTAGTACCTCGTAAGTATCTTAAAATCCACTAAACTACTTTCCAATGTTCTTTACCGGGATTCGCCATGTATCTGCTAACTGCACTAACTGCATATGATAAATCTGGACGTGAACAAACCATAGCATACATGAGAGATCCCACTGCACTAGAGTATGGAACATGTGACATGTACTCAATCTCATCATCTGATTGTGGAGACAAAGCCGATGAAAGTCTGAAATGGGCTGCTAAAGGAGTACTAACAGACTTAGCACTCTGTATATTGAACCTGCAAAGAACTTTCTCAATATACGCTTCTGACTTAGGTACAATTTACTTGCTTTTTTATCTCTAAGAATCTCCATACCAAGTATCTTCTTTGCTGGTCCCAAATCTTTCATCTCAAATTCTTCACTTAGTTGGGCTTTGACCTTTTTTATCTCTCCTTTATCTTTTCTTTGCTATCAACATGTCATCAACATAAAGAAGTAGATACACAAAAGAACCATCACTGTTTTTCTTAAAGTAAACACAACTGTCAAAACTACTTCTTTTAAAATCATGAGAAGTCATAAAAGAATCAAACCTCTTGTACCACTGTCTTGGTGACTGTTTCAAACCATAATGGGATTTTTTCAACAAGCAAACATAGTCCTCTTTTTCTGAGACTGTAAAACCCTCTGGTTGTTGCATATAAATATCTTCCTCAAGTTATCCATGCAAAAATGCAGTTTTTACATCTAATTGCTCAAGCTCCAAATCATACATGGCCACAATACCAAGCAAAGCTCGAATCGAACTATGGTTCACAACTGGGGAGAACACATCTGCGAAGTCCACTCCTGGAATTTGACTGTAACCTTTTGCAACAAGCCTTGCTTTATATCTGGGTTCTTCAACTCCTGGAGTCCCTTCTTTCTTTTTAAACACCCATTTACAGTGAACAACCTTTTTACCTTTAGGAAGTTTCACAAGATCCCATGTTCTGTTTTTATGGAGTGATTCCATCTCCTCTTGCATAGCAAACATCCACTTTTCTAAGTCTTTACAGCTAACCGCCTCAGAATAATTAGACGGCTCTTGGTTTTTATCTATATCTTTGGCCACATTTAAAGCATAAGCAACTAGATCAGCCTCGGCATACTTCTTTGGAGGTTTAATTTCTCTTCTAGTTCTATTTTTGGCGATAGAGTATTGTGGTGAAGAAGCAACTCTATTCTCAATTTTTTTACTGGCTTGAGGAGTCGACTCTGTATTAATCTGATGCTCCACCTATTTTTGATTTTCTTTATTGGAAGAGTCTTTAAGAGATAAGTTAGGTAGCATAATAGTTTCATAAAAAACAACATCTCTGCTAATCACAACTTTTCTATTTTCAGGATACCATAACTTATACCCTTTTACACCAGCTTTATAACCAAGAAAAACACATTTAATAGATCTCGGTTCCAATTTTCCATTATCAACATGAGCATACGCAGGACACCCAAAGGTCTTTAAATCAGAATAATTAGCAGGATTACCAGACCATACCTCTTGTGGAGTCTTTTTCTCAATGGAAATGGATAGAGATCGGTTGATCAAAAAACATGCAGTAGAGGCTGCTTCGGGCCAAAACGACTTTGGTAAGTTGGCATTTGACAACATACATCGAACTTTCTCCATGATCGTTCTGTTCATTCGTTCTGGAACGCCGTTTTGTTGTGGAATATGACGAACTGTCAAGTGTCTCACGATCCATTCTGACTTACACAATTTATTAAACTCATTAGAACAAAACTCTAAGCCATTGTCTGTGCGGAGGTATTTTATTTGTTTTCCCGTCTGTTTTTCAATCATAGTTTTTCAAGACTTAGATGCAAAAAACACATCGCTTTTCTGCTTCCAGAAGAATGCCCAAACTTTTCTGGAAAAATCATCAATAAAAGTTAGCATATATTTAGCTCCACCTCTTGAAGGCACTCTTGATGGCCCCCACAGATCAAAATGAATATACTCCAACGTTCCCTTCGTGTTATGGATTCCTCTGGTGAATCGAACTTTCTTTTGCTTCCCAAAAACGCAATGCTCACAGAACTTCAGTTTGCAAATTCCTTGCCCATCAAGAAGTCCTCTTTTGTTCAATTCTGCCATGCCATTCTCACTCATATGCCCTAGGCGCATATGCCAAAGTTTAGTAATATCATCATCTGACAAGGAAGAGGAAGCGACAGCTGCATCACCAATAACAGTAGAACCCTGCAAAACATATAACTTGGCAGTCTTTCTCTGCCCTTTCATCACAACGAGGGAACCTTTAGAAATCTTCAAAATCCCACTTTCAGCTGTGTATTTATACCCTCTTGAATCAAGAGTACTCAACGAAATGAAGATTCTCTTCAATTCTGGAACATGCCATACGTCACTAAGTGTTCTGACAACTCCATCAAACATCTTAACTTTAATTGTTCCAACACCTGCGATTTTACACGAAGCATTGTTTCCCATCAAAACAAAACCCTCAGACACTGTTTCATAATTTGTAAACTAATCCCGATTGGGACACATGTGGAAGGTGTAACCCGAATCAAGTATCCACTCCTTGCTCACTTTAGAATTGTTGATAGAAGCGACTAGAAGTTCACCATCATTGTAGTCTTCTACAACATCAGCTTCACCGGAATTTTTTGGTTGTTTTCCCTTTTGATTCGCAGCCTCCCTTTTAATCTTGTTCTGTAGCTTATAGCACTCAGTTTTAATGTACCCTTTCTTCTTGCAGAAGTTACAAGTTTTACCTCTGTTTGAAGACTTCGATCTACCCTTAGATTTACTGCGAGGATTCCGTTCATGTGTCCTTCCACGATCATCATCAGTATTCCGATCTTGTCTCCCACGAATAATGAGACCCTCTCCCTAAGAGTCGGGTTTAACCACAATATGCTTCATCTTATCATACGAGGTCAAAGAATCATAAACCTCATCAATTGTGAGAGACTCGCGGCTATATAAAATTGTGTCTCTGAAGGTTGAATAAGACGGGGGCAACGAACAAAGTAGAATCAACCCTAGATCTTCCTTATCATACTGAACCTCCATGGCCGCCATGTTTGAGAGAATTTCTTTAAACACTATTAAGTGTTCGTGCACAGACGCACCTTCCTCTAAACGATGAGCATAAAGACATTGCTTCATATGCAACTTGCTGGTTAGAGTTTTCGACATACATATTTGTTTTAGCCTCTTCCATAATGCCGCGGCGGTCTTCTCCTTCATCACATCTTGCAAAATTTCGTTAGACAAATGCAGATGTAACTGTGTTAACGCCTTTCGATCCTTGCGCTTTTTCTCTTCCTCCGTCAATGTCGAAGGCATCTTATCTACCCCTAGCAGGGCTTCCTCTAAATCATTCTGTGCAAGAACTTCCTGCATCTTTATTTGCCACAACGCAAATCTGGTGTTGCGATCCAACAGCGGAATTTCATACTTTAAAGACGCCATTACCGTGATCGAGATGAAAAAACCCGGAAGCTCAGATACCAATTTGTGAAAAAAATAACGTCGGTAATGAAAAACATATCGCAAAGAAAAGAGAAATAAAAATAAAGAACACACAGGTTTTACGTGGAAACCATTTCGGGAAAAAAACCACGGGCAGAGGAGAAGAAAATTCACTATGTCGAATTCGAATCAATTTACAAGAGGAATAGACTATGTCTATTTATAGGCTTGTAAAGCCATATTCTAATAGGAGTGTAGTAAGATTGAAACTCCTTATTCTAATCAATATCCAATAGATGGAGTTTGATAAGGTTTAAAAAAACCTTATTTAAAATAAAATAAAAGAAGTGTAGTTCTATAGGGATTCTTCTTTTATTTTATTTTACCATTGTAATTTATTTAAATAAGGATTTGGGTCACTTAATTCCTTATTCGAATTCCTAAACCGATTGCATATACACATGCCTACAAGAACTTTTTTTTATTTGAATTTCTGTCATATTATAAATCCAAATTGATCATGAACATATCCATTATTTCACAAACAACACTTACTTCTAACAATCACCAATTTCATAAACTAATTATAAAACCAAATTCATTTATAACACATTTAAAACACCTATCATAATTTCATGTCATAGCCGAATACCCATACTCTTAACACTATCAATTCAAACACAATTATCAAGAGCTTATTGATTATTATAACCTCATACTTATCTGTTACATTCAAACATATGTGTCATCGTACCAAATAATATCAACCACAATACGTATATACACTTTCAACCTTAGTCCACTTAAATAAACAAATCAAACCATCACATATTTCACAACCTATATACATTTACGTATCACTTAATCACACCAAAATATCTATATGTATACATTTGATTTTGTGACATCTCTTAACAAAATTCAATCCATCATACAAAGTATAGCCGATAAACATGTATCAATCACATACCCAAATTCAATATGTCTAGCTTTAAAACATAACACATACTTACTTATAATGAACTTATACCATAATCAATATACATAAGTATAAACCTAATTCCAATGACCATGTCCAACCTCAAGCATGAAAACCAATTCAACCAAAAGAAGATAAGCCATTTTCTCATGGCTATTAATTACATTCAAAAGTACATAATTTGTATTCAACCTTTTACTATGCTATACATGCCATATATTCGAAATTATCATACAAAAATACTGAAGAAAGCTGTCGATAGTGTGATTGATCGTGTGTTGAGAGTCTTAATATTTATATAATGAATGATCTAGCCTAGAAACAAACTATCACCACGATTGAGGCAAGCGCACCTATCGAACAGTAGTATAGCTTAGTGGCAAGATCGGAATGTTGAACCCATAGGAACCAAAAGTACTAATACTGACTTTCTTTTTATTATTTAGCCTAAGAATTAAGGGATTTGTTGTTTATTCTAAAGTTAATGAACTACTAAGCTAAAGACGCTAAGACACAGAGAATGAATTGGGGAAAATACTTGTGGGAAAAAAATATTATTAAGACGATACCCAAAAAAGAATCCACCTAGACTTCACTTGTTATTTAACTCTGAACCAGACGATTTATTCACTTGACTTGATCCGTAGGATTCCCTAATTTATATTAATACCTCTCTCGAGGCTACTAACGTCTAACCCTAGGTTGATTAATTGAAATCTCTTTCTAATTAAAACCCCTAGGATTGCATTAACTCGATCTATGGACTCCCATATTAGGTTTGACCCTAATCCGGAAGATTTTCGTCATCCTATCTCTAGGGTTGCGATCAACTCCGCTTAACAATGCTAGATCTACTCTTAAACATGGAATATTCCTCCACTGCCTAAGCACATCAATACTTGAATCAATATCCTGAAATATCAAAACAAGAATTAAGAACACATAGTTAAGAACAAATCAAGTATTTATCATATAGTTCAGAAAACAATAACAAGATCCGTCTTAGGTTTCATCCCCCTCAGGTATCTAAGGGGTTTAGTTCATAATCATAAAAGAATACATCTCAGAAGAAAATATAAAACAAAACATAAGAAAACCCTAAAACCCCTTGAAGGAATTGAAGGAGAGATCCTCCGTCTTGAGTATGATTTCAGCTTCTTGAGATATATCAACTGCCTTTCTTCGAGTAAATCCCACAATTCTGATTTCTCTGGCTTGGCTCCTTGGCCTAGCTGGACGCCCCCTTCAAGGTTGGCCTTTAGGGTGTTTATATAGGCTTTTGGAATGTCTTTCTTTGCCTCTAAGTATCCCATTCTGAATGAAATTCCTCTTTGTCACGGCAGGGACACGCCCGTGCATCATGCCCGTGTGAATCGAATCCAGGCTGTGCTCGAGCCTGCTAAAGGGGCACGGCCGTATGGCTTGGGCCCAGGCTGTGTTGATTTCCTACTTTGGCCCATTTTCTCTGTTTTTGGCCCGTTTCTCGTTCTTTTCATCCTCCTATGCTCTCCTAAGTATAAAACATGAAATTAAAGGATTAGGAGCATCAAATTCCACAAATCAAGGGATTAATCATCCAAAAAGTATGCTAAATGTGGGATTAAAATATGTATATATTATGGTTTATCAAATACCCCCACACTTAAGCATTTGCTTGTCCTCAAGCAAAATTCTCAACTCACGATTAAAATTAACTTCCCTCAATTCATAATTCTCATCAACAATGTTTCATCATAATTCATAGGTAATTCATAAATTGATAATTTAACCAGAAGGTTCCTAAAGATTCAAACAATCAAAGTCGTAGTTTTTATTGTACGAAAAATAGGTGTTTCCCCTTACTTAAATAATCACCTCTAATTCAAAATCGACGAAAATTGACATCCTCACTAAAGGTTCACTTAAATCACTCAAGGTGTTTAAGGTTCAAAAATAAGCACTCAATAGTCAAACATGAAAAGTTAATCCCATAGGCTTGCATGAAAATCAAATCTCCACCACTATAATATGAGATGATACACAAATCAAAAGGTCTTTAAAAAGGGTTGTAACGGGGCTTGGGTTAAAGGTGTGGATAAAGGCTGAATTAGAGGGTTAGAATCGAGATTGACTTGACAAATTACCTAACTAGAAACAACAAACTGATAATGAATAATTACATCAATTGAAAACTTGTAATACTAATAGCACGAGCTTCTTCCTAAGGATGTGAATTTAACTATTTTAGGCTCATAGAACATAGAACTAATGATGAATAGATTTTCTAATGTTTTTTTTAAGAACAAATTATATAATAAAATGTGGATTCAACTACTGAAATGAATAAAATAATTAGGCAACCGATCAAATCAAAACTCGATATAAGGGTGGTCAAGTGAAATGGTGATAACAAATACAAGATGGGTTTTGAGTTAATATTAGTGGGTGAGTCAATAAAAGGGTTGTTAGGATCAAAGGGGTTCACTAGGAGTTAATTGTTAGGGTAGGCTTTTAGTGGAGTAAGTGGGTTAAAACCTAAGTGCCTTCATCATCTTAGTATATCAAATCAAAGGTGTGGTCTCGACATGTATAATCGAAGCAAGTTCTAGAATAACAAATCAATGTTGACATACTCATAATAAAAAAAAAGTGAGCATGAAAAGGAATGTATGCTCTAAAAGGCTCAAGATCTCACAAAAAAATTATGGGCTTTTGATGTCAACCTTGTAAATTTCAAATTTCAAGGTAATCATTAGATTCAGGTAAACAACCTAACAAATTTTTAATTCTGAAAATAAACTCATCATGCTTGATTCTCTAGTCCCCTAAAGTTTAAATCATCACTGCACAATTATCAATGACTTAATCCAAAACATATCAATGAAAATCATAAATCAAAGGAAATTTCATTCTAATAGTAATATGAGAAAATTACTTAAGAATAAGACATAATTCAGGGATTTTCAAATAATACTGTAGTTAACCCCCCACACTTAAGATGTACATTACCCTCAATGTACAAAGATAGATAATAAAAATATAGTAGTAAAATCATAAGATAGGGAGAGAAGTGAAACTTCCTGAATTTTGGATGGAGTCAATGAAAAGAAACGGTAAAGTTGGAGAGAGGTGAAGGTGGGGAGGTTACTCCGGTGGTGGCGTGGTCATTCGTTAACAGCCCCTTGAACCTAAATTAAAGAAATCAAAATATAATAATATAAATCAAAGACGAGAAAGATAAAAGAAAAGAAATAAAAAATGAAAATAAGAGAAAAAGGAAAAAGAATAAATGGACTCAAAGGTCCCACGGGCGTGTCGCACGCCCGTGTAGATTTCTCAGTTTTGACCACGGCCGTGGTGTTTTATCGCAGCCTGTGTTTTGGGGAAAATTTTTGCCCTATTTCCACACGGCCATGGCTACGCCCGTGTGCAAGGCCGTGTGGGTAGGGAAACCTGCGCCTAAAAATTTGGTTAGTTTTTAGTTAGGTGCTAAAAATCAAAAATATGAAAATTAATAGGGTTAGTGCTCGGGTTGCCTCCCGAGAAGTGCTCGTTTAAAGTCTTGAGCTAGAATTACCTGTTATTCGTATGGCCATGGTGGTTCACGGAGTCGAAACTCCTTTTTCTTACTATCAATTCTATTAACATATGGTTTGAGTCAGGTAATATTTACCTCAAAAGTGCCGAAATTAGAATGAGTTACCTCGACCGTTCCGTATGGAAAGACCTTAAGTACCGTAAAAGGAGTAGCACTATTTGTATTAAGCTCTGAAGCGGCTATTCGAGGGTCGGTTGTATCTGACAGTACTTGGTCCCCAACTTTGAAGTGATTGGTTCCACCTTTAATACTCGATGCCCTAGCCGTGTGAAGAACTGCGTTTAGCTCCACATGCAACGTCTCGTCTAACTTCCATTTGTTTGTCAAAAACTCTTTTAAAAATTTCCTTGAATATAACATCTGCGAAAGAGCTTCAAGAAATGGCAAGTTAATATGTAATTTCTTTGGAAGTTTAAGAAATTTACCGAATTGTTCCACTGTCTGGTCTTTCTTTATCGCATTGGGGTATGGCACACGAGGTTGGTACTCTGTAATTACCGGGTTTGGGTTATCATGGCTTACCTCAATCTTACCTTCCTCTACCATATTCTCTTGCTTCAATTTTGGTTCATCTAACCCTTCACTATTGTGAGCAGTTATTGCTTGAGGTTGCTCTCTTGGGTTAGTTTCGGTGTTGCTAGGCAAGATACCTTGTGGTCTTTTTGAGATCAGCTTATCAAGCTGACCCATTTGATTCTCGAGCCCTTGAATCGACGCTTGCAGATTTTTAAGCGCTGTTTCAGTGTTTTGGAAGCGTGTTTTCAACACCGAGATAAATTTCGTTAGCATCTCCTCAAGGTTCGGCTTCTTTTCCTACTGGTAAGGGCGTTGTAGAAAACCTGGAGGAAGTTGCGGCCTTTTATTACCTTGACCACCCCACGAGAAATTGGGATGGTACCTCCAACCTGCATTATAAGTGTTACTATAAAGATTATTTTAAGGTCTAGAATAGTTACCCATATAGTTGACTTGTTCGTTCTCTGTGCTAGGGTTGTAGGATAGATATTACGTGTTGTTCACCCCTCCTCCATTTGTATCGTCATTGTATTCGGATGTACTGCGAAGAACCATACAAACCATCAATTTTTTTATTTAAAAGCTCTACCTGGTAAGATAACATGGTGACCGCGTCAAGGTTGAAAACACTGGCTGCTTTATTAGGCTTTGTCCTCATGACTTGCCACTGATAATTATTCAGTGACATCCCTTCGGTTTGAGCGGTATGTTCTATTTCACTGTCAAAAAAATTAAGGGCCCTGACGGGTTTCTTCTAGTCATAAACTAGAGATACCTATTAGAAACAAATAAGAGAAAAATTAGCAAAGTTAAAAAAAATAAAAAAAAATAAAAATGGCTAAAGTAATAAAAATTTAGCGTTCTTAATATTTTAGTTCCCCGACAACGGCGCCAAAAACTTGGTCGTGTGTCGAGAGTCTTAATATTTATATAATAAATTATCTAGCCTAGAAACTAACTATCACCACGATTGAGGCAAGCGCACCTATCGAATAGTAGTATAGCTTAGTGGCAAGATCGGAATGTCGAACCCAAAGGAACCAAAAGTACTAATATTGACTTTATTTTTATTATTTAGCCTAAGAATTAAGGGATTTGTTGTTTATTCTAAAGTTAACTAACTACTAAGCTAAAGACGCTAAGACAAAGAGAATGAATTGGGGAAAGTACTTGTGGGAAAAACCAATTGATTAAGACGATACCCAAGGAAGAATCAACCTAGACTTCACTTGTTATTTAACTCTAAACCAGACAATTTATTCACTTGACTTGATCCGTAGGATTCCCTAATTTATATTAATACCTCTCTCGAGGCTACTGAAGTCTAACCCTAGGTTGATTAATTGAAATCTCTTTCTAATTAAAACCCCTAGGATTGCATTAACTCGATCTATGGACCCCCATATTAGGTTTGACCCTAATCCGGCAGATTTTCGTCATCCTATCTCTAGGGTTGCGATCAACTCCGCTTAACTATGCTAGATCTACTCTTAAACAGGGAATATTCCTCCACTGCCTAAGCACATCAATACTTGAATCAATATCCTGAAATATCAAAACAAGAATTAAGAACACATAGTTAAGAACAAATCAAGTATTTATCATATAGTTCAGAAAACAATAACAAGATCCGTCTTAGGTTTCATCCCCCTCGGGTATCTGAGGGGTTTGGTTCATAATCATAAAAGAATACATCTCAGAAGAAAATATAAAACAAAACATAAGAAAACCCTAAAACCCCCTGAAGGAATTGAAGGAGAGATCCTCCGTCTTGAGTATGATTTCGGCTTCTTGAGATGAATCAACTGGCTTTCTTCGAGTAAATCCCACAATTCTGACCTCTCTGGCTTGGCTCCTTGGCCTAGCTGAACACCCCCTTCAAGGTTGGCCTTTAGGGTGTTTATATAGGCTTTTGAAATGTCTTTCTTTGCCTCTAAGTATCCCATTCCGAATGAAATTCCTCTTTGTCACGGCAGGGACACGCCCGTGCAACACGCCCATGTGAATCGAATCCAGGCCGTGCTTGAGCCTGCTAAAGGGGCAAGGCCGTGTGGCTTGGGCCTAGGCCGTGTTGATTTCCTACTTTGGCCCATTTTCTCAATTTTTGGCCCATTTCTCGTTCTTTTCATCCTCCTATGCTCTCCTAAGTATAAAACATTAAATTAAAGGATTAGGAGCATCAAATTCCATAAATCAAGGGATTAATCATCCAAAAAGTATGCTAAATGTGGGATTAAAATATGTATATATTACAGTTTATCAGTGATAGTCCTACTGACAATCCCCGAGCACGTAATGTATCCAAAATCTATAAAACAGAGATAGACAGAAAAACACAAAGTAAGCTATTTAAGCTTAGTAAGTCAACAGCAAAGTAATATCAACCAACTTAACAAAATCAAATATACAAAGTTATATCAAGTAGTAAATTATATACAATCACAAATAATTTCTCAAATTTCAATATCAAAGTCACACAATATATCTTTTGGCCGGATACACATAGTTGAAAACTTATACATATTTCACATGTTTATACATTAACCTTTGTACAATGAACTAAACATATAACTTACCTTTCTCTTCATAACACAGTTTATATACGTACCTTAGTTCTTTTAGTTCGAATTTCTCAATGGCCTTCATTTACACATGCCCGTTGAACCATTTGAAATTCAAAAGGATACGCGGATAGGAGGAAGCTCGTACAATGTCAACATCCCAGACGCGGTCTTACATGTAATCACATATCGATGCCACTATCCCAGACAGGGTCTTACACGAATCAAATACGATGCCAATGTTCCAGACATGGTCTTACACGTAAACACAAGTCGATGCCAACGTCTCAAACATGGTCTTACACGATAACACATATCGGATATCCTATGTCATGACATATGTATCCTATCTATTCCTAAGGTTCGTACGGGGCTTACAGACATCGAATCTCAGTCGAATCAAGCTCAGAAGTTAGCCAATTCACAATATTCATATTCGGCCATGGCATATATAAATTTAAATAATTCATTTTGATACATAACAAATATATATCCATGATTATATCAACATTTAAATGTTTATTGACTTACCTCGGGCGTCGTCGACTGTGAAATCGGCTATTCGACCACTTTTGTCTTTCCCCGATCCAAATCCAATTTCTTTAATTCTTGATCTTAACATATTCAAATTAAACTTATTTAAACACCATTCTATTCAATTTAGCCCAAAAACACATAAATGGGAAAATTACAATTTTGTCCCTAATATTTCACACTTTTTACAATTTAGTCCTTTTTGCCCAAAACACAAAATACAAAAAATTTGACTACACTATACAAGGGCCGAATCTTCCTATTGTTCATACAAGCCCACACATTTCATTTATTTCAAATTTTAATCCCTCAAAAATTTATTTTTGCAATTTAGTCCAAATTACTCAATTTCATCAAAAATTCCAAGACAAAACTTATTAATCTAACACATATATTTCATATTTCATCATCAAACATCAAAAACAAAAAGGTATCATCAATGGAAAAACACAAAATCATCATCAAAATCACAAGTTGAGACATGGGTTTTAAAATGCACAAAGCAACGATCTCAAAAACATAAAAATTATCAAAAACCGAACAAAACACATACCTAAATTCAAGCTCCAAAGTGCCGAATATGCTAGGTTTTCTTCTTTATTTTTCTTTTGTTAAATTCGGCTAAGGAAGGAAGATGATAACATGGTTTTATTTTATGTTATTTTAACATATATTATAAATTATAATATGTTTACTATTTTAACCTTTTAATGTTTTAATTATAAAACATAATAATAAGGACAAAGTTGTCCTTTGCCGTCCACTATCTTCTAAAATGGGCTAATTTCCCTTTGAGGATCCCATATTAAAAAGCCACTATCAAATTAGCACTTTACACTTTAATTTGTAACTTTTACATTTTACGCAATTAAGTCCTTTTATATAATCGGGCACCTAAACGACAAAATTAAGTCACGAAAATTTAAAACCAACAAATTCACACATGATAAACACGAAAAATAATTTTAAAATATTTTTTGGACTCAGATTTGTGGTCTCGAAACCATTTTTCTGATTAGGGTCAAAGTCGGGCTGTTACAGTTGACTTAACTCAAGCATTAATAATTGTTGGTTCTCCTGTATCTCCCAGTTCTCATAAACTTTTTTGTAAATATTAGCATCGTAATCTAAGTCTTCATCTAACCACATATAACTGAAATCATCCATTCTCCTGTTAATCGGTCTTCTTTAGCTGTAGTTCTAATTTAGGATGCACTGAAGTCTTTTTAAGAAAAACAAATGAGTGATAGTAAAGTTAGTTAGCTAAATAAATTAAAGATCGTATCTATAACCTAAAAATTTTCTAATTATTCTTTCCAAGTGCAAAAATTAAAATCAAACTAGTGGTGTTGCCTCCCTGGCAACGACGCCAACAACTTGACCACCTCCGGGCGTACTAACATCCAGAGTGTGAATACTATAGTAAAAGATATATCAGTGAGATGGTATCCACAAGTATACTGGTCCAGTTATAATATAGTTACAACAGAGTAGGTGAGTACAACGAGGATCGTACCAATGGAGGGAGTGCTAAATCAATTTTAACCTAAACACCGAAAGATCTAAGTAGTATTTTGTATCAATTATAGTACGAAAACATAATAAAAGGAGTTTTTAATATTTTTATAATACTAAAATATAATAGCATAAAGAAATAAATTCAAGAGATGGAAAAGTAAAATAAATCAAATCTGATTATGGGTGATTAGCTCGCTTTTGTAATCCCCATCAACCATCGCTTCGGGTTCCTCATCAATAACTAGTCTCTATCTCAGCAAGATCTTCTAATTTTCTGCTCAAATAACAAGTCGGCAAGGAGTACTTATCTTCCGACCTCACAATCCAGACTGGCTTGGGGTAAAGGTGTTCATGAAAAGGCCATACCAATTTTGGGTTAATTCCCACGTTGATGACTTCCTAGGGTTGTCAGGCCTAGGGTTTTAGGTTCTTCCTTTCCCAAATAGGTGATCCGTCGAGTAACACTACAAAACAGTTAATGGATCATACCTCCACTCGCTAATCCCCCATAGAAGGATTAGTTCCTCATGGTTTTCATAAATAATATATAAACGATGTAAAAATAAAACATGAAGAATGAATCGAAGTGTAATATCCGGGATTTTGGGCTTGTGCATTATTGCTTAATTATGTGAAGTAGCATGCCTGTGTGTCTTGTAAATATGTTTTATGAATTTTTAGAACCTTAAGAGTGTAGGTGAATGCCTTAGAAAATATTAAATTTTAAGTATTGAAGGGGAATTGAACAAAAGAGGCCTTAAGAGAAATAGTAGGGGAAATTAGACACAAAAATGCCTTGGTAAAGTGGCATGAAGGCGCCACTTAAAGCTCTGGTAAGTGACGCCATATGCAGTGGGCAAAGGGCTTAGGTTCGAGCAGCAAGGGACGCAAATGGGAGTTTTATTTTGCAGCAAGGATGAGCAGTGGTGGACGGCAATGGGACACTTGATGGATGAGCATTTGATCAAGTCAAATGCATTCAAAATTCGGCTAAGGTAGGAAGATAATTGTTGATTTATTTAAATTATTTTGAATGGGTAAAGAAGAGAGGAAATAGGAGAAAAAGGAGGAAGCTGATAAGGGAAGGAGAGTTGGCCGGCCAAGGGTACTTTGGATGTCAATATTCGGTCATGGGAAAGGGGGGGAAACTGAATGTGCATAGTAAAGTTTAGGCATTTTTCTTGTGCACTTTTCCTCCCTAATTATCTTCTTCTTTTCTCTTTTATTTTTGTTATAGCCGAAACTTCTTTACCCTCATCAGTGCCGCAACTCTCTAAGTTCAAACTCCTCTTCACTTCTCTTCTTTTCTTTTTGTTTATGTTGGCCGAACCCTCCCCTTAACACAAAAGTTGGATCGCATCCAATCTTAACCTTCATTCTTCTTCTCACAATTCTCCAAAAGCCGAAAGTAAGTTTTCCTAGCCATAGCCGATTGTTCATTAAACTCCATAAGCCGAAACCTATTGATCAACATCTAGCCTATATAGCCGAATCTCTTTGTGATTTCAAGCAAAGGTGCAGTCGATTTCATCATTAGGGGTAAGATCAAATGTTATTCGATTTTCATTCCTTTTTCTTTTAGCCGAAATCTAGGAACTAATCCCGTTAATGCACTTTGGCCGAAACTTTGAAGAAGGAATTCGGGATTTGGTTGTTGTCGACTATGAGGAGGAGATCATTCGGGATTTCAAAATCTAAGGTAAGAAAAGTTTGGTTTAGGCCGAAGGCCATTTATTCAAATGTTGGAATCGGATCTAACATACACCATGTAGGTATTGCGACATCTTCAAAGACAAGGGATAAATTCGGGGTTTAGATCCGCAAGGTAAGAGAGTGTTAACATTAGGCCAAGGCCATATTTAGTGATTATGTGAGCGGGCGATTCTAACTTTGACTGTTTAGGGAGGAGTACAATCCGATTCGATAGACTTTCGGGATTTCAGTGAAAGCATTAAGTAAACCAGGTGTGTACCCCACACTAACTCTTAATAGATTTATGGCATCAATTTAATATATGTGTTTATAATAATGTGAAAAGTGGGCAAAGGTACCATGTGATGGTATAAAGTACTCAGGTAAGTAACCTTAACATTATGTTAATAAATGATATGAATAATATTATGATATGAATATGGTACATATGTGAATATCGATAAGAATGTGGAATAAGGCATAAGGCATGATATTGCATATTCTGTGTGACATGGGGCATATGGGTTATATGGAAAGGGGAAGTGATCTCGGTGGTTTATACCACAACATTCGAATGTGGTGACTCATGTCACGAAATCGAATGTGGTGACTTATGTCAAAAAATAATGTCACAGTGGCTATGCCACAAAATTTATAAGGGCGATGAGCAAATTAAATGCGGCGGCGCCGCCGATGATGTGTAGCGGATGGAGGGTCGACTTAGTAGTCCGCACGGTGTGATGGTTGGTACGGGTGATGTGTAGCGGATGGTTATCTAGGTATGGGTTCGGGTTTGCATCATTATTTCTAACTGTTATATATACGTGTGATATGATATGATATGTAACACCCCAAACCCGGTCAATACGCCACGACCGAATCTGGTATGTCACTAAGGAAAATATTTTTGAAAGAATCGAATTAACAATTAAATTTTGTGAAAAACTCTTTGAAACTCTTTATTTGTCGAAAATAAGTTAAAACTGAGATTTACTTTGAATTACATAAAACTTTAAAACTTAGTTGATAAATCATAGGATAGAAAACATTTTTATCTTTTTAAGAAAATTTGAAATATCACTTTGAAAATCCGTTTGCAATTGAGTATAGAAACCTGAATTTTGGAAATCACTTAATTTGTTGAAAACACTTAACTTGTAATTTTTCTATCGAACTATTCATATTACCCGATGGTAAGATTTTTAAAACCATTGCGAGTTTATAGTTTAGAAAACTTTGAGCTCAATTATTAAATTAACCAAGTAATTTATAAGCCATATTTTAAATATATTCAAAACATAAAAATAATCCAAAACATAATTAAACAGGCCTTAATACAAATCCATAAAATATGAAAACCAAATTAAAATAAAGTACCCAAATGGAAGTTCATGTAAAACCAAAATTTATTGCATGGCCTCCTCGAGTCCATCAGGCTCCATATCCGCGATCTTACGAATCACTGAAAAGATAAGGGAGAAGGTGAGTCACCAAGACTCGGTGCATATTCCCTCTCAGGGTAAATACCACATACTTACACAAATTATAACAAAGCAACATATATGTATAATGCACCCAACCTAGCCATCCATAACTCCTTTTCTACCCCGTGTGGTACCAAACCACTTTGGTGGTGCCAAACCAACGGTGTCCAAAGACACAAATGTGATACCAAATCTTTGGTGACCGTGAGTCACGAATAATCCATCTGTGGGGCCAACCCACGTGTGATACCAAATCACCGCGAGACGATCCCATATCTCAAAAGTGGGGCCAACCCACGGTGGAATTAACCATAGGGACAAGTCGCTATGAGGTGCCAAACCTCGGTGTCCAGAAGACACGAATGTGATACCAAATCACTAGTGGTGCCAAACAGCGGTGTCAGAAGACACGAATCATCAAGTTGTGGGGCCAACCCACGTGTGATACCAAATCACGCGCGAGGCGATCCCATATCTCAAAAGTGGGGCCAACCCACGTGGAATTAACCACGGGGACAAGTCGCTATGAGGTGCTAAACCTCGGTGTCAGAAGACACGAATGTGATACCAAATCCTTTGGTGGTGCCAAACCCACCGGTGTCCGAAGACACGAATCATCAATCTTCCCCCTCCACTCATATTGCCCATACCAATGCAATAGATAGACAAATCACGTCAATAAACTTTGATATGTATCTCATAACGAATATATCATAAATCGTAGATCATAATTTCAATCCACATGTATTAACAACATATTGAAACGGACTTACCCGAATCCTCATTCATACCATCATGGTATCATATCCAGATCTCATCGATTTACCCACTTTCATAATATGATTAGTTATAACACACAAATATACATATATAAACCAAGTTATAAAGTGTGTAAGATACACACCTTTCACCAACGCAATACTAAAATCCAAAGATCTGCTCTACCGCACTAGATCACTTGCCCCTACATTCGGCCAATACTTAAATCATTACTATAGACCATTCGGCCAACCACAATCCTTATCCATCATAGCCTTTGGCTTTACATCCATTAAAGAATAATGAATCGACAAGATTTCTTACCACTTGACTTACCAACCTTTGATCGCTAGAGAAAACTCGGATCGATTGTAGAAGTCCCAAAAGCCTAAATGAATAATCGATTCCTATAATGGTTAGAACCTTGCTAACAATGCCCAAAGATTCGGCTTTTGTCCACAAGAAAATGACTTAGAAAAGAGAAAAGAAATAATAATAAAATCGCCATGAACACTTGCCTATTACCAAAACCGATTGAAGAAATCAAATGAAGTCCTACCCTTGAATATTCGGCCAAAAATAAATCAAAAGAATATGAGAGTTTGGCTATAAAAGAGAAGAAGAAATAAAATGTAAATGGGTGTTTTAACTTTGAGTAAATGAAAAGAAATGGGATTTGAGATGAAGAATGATTCGGCCAAGAGAGTGTAAAGGAAAATGTGATTTGAATAATATTGAAAGAAAGAAAAAGAGAGAGATGTAGGAGAGATTCGGCCAAACACTTCTTTGCCAAAAAGAAAGTGCACAAAAATGCACAAAGATAGATTGTAGTTTCGGTTTCAAAAGAGCAAATGAAAGAAAGGAAAATGGTATGATTTGATTCAACAAAATGAGGCTAAAATCAAAAGCAAATGCACCAAAATGCACAAGACACATTCGGCCAAGGAGGAAAGTTTTTGAAGAGGAAAAAAACAATTGCAAAAGATGTTCAAATGACAAAAATTGGCCAACTATCCCCCCCAAGCTACCTATCACATTCGGCCACCCCTTAGACACCCATGCCGTCCACATACATCCACTAAAGGCCTAGGAATACCTTCCAAAACATCATCCTAAAACCAAGCCTTATGTCTCCCCAACCTTCCATAACCTTAAGATTCTTATCCCCAATTTCAAGCTTTCCTTAAACAAAAATTCAACTTGCCAAAAGATGAAAGTCCAACCTATCATAAACAATGGTTGACCGTCCATCAATGCTAGGATAAAAATAAAGTCTTCAAAATGTTAATCATGCTACTCGAACCTCTAACCTCAAGCAACTAACCAAGCATCATAACCACCTTGCCACTAACTCCTCATGTGCTTTAATTAACACTTAAATTAACTTAAGTGGTAAGCTCACTTAATCCACTTCATTAAATAACCCATACTAAAAATTATTCTAGCTTCCTAAATAAAATCAAGCCTTCACAAGACTATGCTAACACACAAAATTCATACCCGAGCCAACACAAATAATACTCAAATTTTCCTAAAGCTCAAGGCCCAATCCTACTAGGCCTAATTTCGGGATGTTACATGATATGCCTGAATCGTTGGGACTTAGTGTTGGTTATACACACTGAGTTTGTTTGACTCACCCCGTTGTGGGATATTTTTCAGGTGACACTCGATGTAATTTGGGTGGCGGGAGCTTAGTGGTGGCCATGTTCAACTCGGACTTTATTTTAATTTTGGACTTTTTATTTCTAAGTATTTTGGATTTATTCGGGTTTTGTTTTAATGTAATAAGGCCATAGCTATAAACTGATTATGCATGCATTTTTATTTATTTTATTATGATACAATTTTTATCAATTTAAAGTTTAAGCAACTTTTCTTAAAAATAAATCTTTAAATGTTTTAACACCTAACACAAATGATTTTCAATTTAAATAGTAAACTCTAAAAACTCGGCTTTTTCCTTTAACTTATGGTTTTGAAATATAACAATAAAGTCTTAATAAAGCCTAATCTTCGAGAATAATGATGTTTTCAATTTGAACCCAATCCAAATTTTTCTCCTAAATCACCCAAAGTTTTCCAAGAAACAAACAAGTTTTGAACTGTTTTACTCCAGGAACATACCAGATCCGGTCAGGGTTCGTGGGCCGGGTTTTGGGTGTTTCAATTTGGTATCAGAGCCCAGTTTTAAACTCTCGGCCTTGGGTTTAAAGCCCATAACATTTTCAAAAACGAGCCCAAATAAGTTTTGTGAAAATTTTCGTGAAATGAGCAGGTTTTTCTGGCATGGCGCCTAAGTCTCCGGCCCGAAGTCCACCAGGTAAGTACCCCTAACCGTTGTGTGAATTAATGTATGATTTTTATAGGGGTATAACGGGAACGTAGATTAGTATATTAAGTTATGGAACCCTAGGATTAGTTTACCCCAACACAAGAACTACATAAAATTTAAGGCCTAACTAAACAAACTTGTGACTAAGTCGCCAAGTTAGGGTGTGGCAACCATTATGCGCATGTCTAGGATTGGATTCAGGAAGAGCCTGGTATTTAAGCAGTCCTAGTGACTCACCTCCTCTTCGCTCGAATCTTACCTGGTGCGTAGTAACGGTTCACCCTAACCAAGAGGACTCATTCACAGGCTAAACTCAATAATTAAAACCCGAAAGGGACCTGCTACATTGTTTTATAAATCTTAGTATTAAAAATTACCCAAATACCCCTATAGGACAAATTATGAAAATACCCCTGGGATTAAAACGGACAAAAATGTACAAGTGATGAATGTGTGTAGTAGATACTACTGAATGAAGGTGCTTCTTTCTCTGAACTAGGATAGAAGACTTGAAACGAAAACTCTGAAATGATCGAAAGAACTACTACTAAACTTCCTTACATAAAACTTGTTCGTGGATAATTAGTGGAACAGAGACTAATGCATAAAACTTTCTAAAACAGATTAAATCGTGATCGTAGACATAAGTTCTAGGGGACGTGGTCGTAATGTGCGAGGACGTGGTAGAGGCAGAATGACCGTATCAGAACCCGTTAGGTCTGGACAAGGGTCCGAAAATGAGGTACCACCACCCCACCCACCGGTGTTGGTGTTGAGCAGCCAAGATCGGACGGGGATGATGCGATATCGCAGCGATCTTTGCGAGTTCTTGAGATGGTGGCTAGAGCAGGTGGAGGTATGGAAGCTCAAAAATTTGTACCCGAGCGACTCTGAGCAAATGGAGCTGAAGTATTCCGCGGTGTATCTGGTGTGGCACCCAGTACGGTTGAGTATTGGTTGGAAGCGACAGGGCGAATTATGGATGAGGTGGATCTGATCATCAAAGAAGAGAAGTGAAGGAATGGTGTCGCTACTTCGCGATGAGGCATATTAGTGGTGGATCACAGTTCAGGATGGTGCTACAACTGAGGATCTCACTTGGGAGTATGTTAAGGCGGCATATCAAAAGAAGTATGTTGGAACTAGTTATACTGATGCTCAGAGGAAGGCATTTTTGGGGCTGGTTCAAGGGAACAAGTCCGTGGCGGAGTACGAGGTTGAATTCTTAAGGTTGAGCCGGTATGCTCGAGGTATCGTGGCTATGGAGCATGAACAATGTATCCGGTTTGAGGACGAACTGAGGGATGACCTAAGGTTGTTGATAGCTCCACAGCAGGAGCGGGAGTTTGCCATGTTAGTGGAAAAGGCTAAGGTAGCCGAAGGGGTTAAAGAATCTGTAAGGCAGAATACGGATCGGAACAAGCATAAGAGAGGGTTTGGATCATCAGGGTCATTCGAGAATGCTCAAAAGAGACAGAGAGTTGATGGCCCGCGAGGTCAGCAGGTTGCTACAGGAGGGCAGTATCGTACTTGTGATCAGTGTGGGAAGAGGCACCTAGGAGAGTGTTGGAAGAAGACATGGGGATGTTTCAAGTGTAGGTCCAAGGAACACATGATTAAGGACTGTCCTATAAGAATAGACGGGAGCCGACCAGCAGGTCAGGGTTTTAACCAGGCTGGAAGAGGGGGACAGCAGCCTCAGCGGGGTCGTGGTCTGATTGGCAGAGGTAATGGTTCTGGAAGAGGACGTGGAACACCGGGCAGAGGTGTTGGTAACACAGAGGTAAGACAGTAAGTCAGTGTGTATGATCACGGAGGGAGGATGGAGACGCACCGGATGTTATAACCGATACGTTCCTTATAGCTGATAAGGCTTATTTTGCTTTAATTGATGTTGGCTCGACCCACTCGTATGTTTCATGTAGAGTAGTTGAAACTCTGGGCATAGCTTCTGAACTGTCTAATAGGGAGATGACTGTAGTAAGCCCGTTAGGTCAAACTGTAGTGGTGAATAAGATATTTCAGAGTGTACCTCTAGAGATTCAGGGAGTGATATTCCCTGCCGACTTAATGGAATTACCCTTCAGAGAGTTTGACCTCATACTTGGCATGGACTGGCTAGTAGAACATCGGGCTATATTGGATTGTGTAGCTAAGCGAATGGAGTTAAGGACCCTGGAGGATGAGGAGATAATTATGATAGGAGAAAGAAGAAACTACTTGTCTAACATAGTTTCTGCATTAAAGGCTGATAAGATGGTTCGGAAAAGGTGCAAGGCATTCTTGGCTTTCGTTAGTGCGTTGGATGCAAAAGAAGAAGGAGTTAGTGGAGTTAGAACCATAAGGGAATTTGTGGATGTTTTCCCGGAGGAGTTACCTGGAATACCCCCTAATAGGGAGGTGGAGTTTGGAATTGACTTGTTGCCTGGAACGGCGCAAGTATCTATAGCTCCGTATAGAATGGCACCAAAGGAATTGGTGGAGCTCAAAGCTCAAGTTCAGGAGTTGCTTGATCATGGGTTCATCCGAGCTAGTGTGTCTCCATGGGGAGCACCGGTCTTGTTTGTGAAGAAGAAGGACGGGACTATGCGTTTGTGCATAGATTACCGTCAGTTGAATAAGCTGACCATCAAGAACAAGTACCCGTTACCAAGGATAGACGACTTGTTCGATCAGCTTAAGGAGGACGCAGTATTCTCGAAGATAGATCTACGGTCTGGATATCATCAGCTTAAGGTGAAGGAGGTGGATATCCATAAGACAGCTTTCCGAACAAGATACGGGCATTATGAGTTCGTAGTAATGCCGTTCGGATTGACGAATGCCCCAGTCGCGTTCATGGATATGATGAACCGGGTTTTTCAACCCTACTTGGATCGATTCGCCGTTGTGTTCATAGACGACATCCTAGTGTATTCTAAGTCGGAGGAAGAACATGACGAGCATCTCCGGACAGTGTTGCAAGTGTTAAGGGAGAAGAAGCTCTATGCCAAATTCAGCAAGTGTGAATTTTGGCTTAAGGAGGTTGCATTCTTAGGGCATGTGGTGTCTGCAGAAGGGATAAGGGTGGATCCTAGGAAGATCGGCGGTGCTAGATTGGAAAACACCTAAGTCGGTGGCGAGAGGTTCATGATTTCTTGGGATTGGTGAGGCTACTACTGAAGGTTCGTAGAAGGGTTCTCATCGAGAGTCGCACCTTTGACAAAATTATTGAGAAAGGAGGTACCTTTTGTATGGACAGATAGGCCTTGGGAGAGCTTTGAGAAGCTTAAGAGGGTCTCTAACCAAGCCCGATCTTGATTCACTGAGAGGCGGGAAGGATTTCGTGGTGTATTGTGGACGCTTCTCATACTGGATTAGGATGTGTTTTGATGCAAGGCGGAAGGTAGTCGCTTATGCGTCTCGACAATTAAGGCCACATGAGGTTAACTATCCAACGCATGACTTGGAATTGGCGGCGGTGGTCTTTGCTCTTAAGGTATGGAGGCACTATCTATATAGAGAAAAGTCGGTGATCTACTGGACCACAAGAGCCTTAAGTATCTGTTGACTCGAGAAGAGAGTGAACACGAGGCAGCGAAGGTGGGTGGAGTTATTGAAAGACTACGATTGTTCTATTGAATATCATCCGGGCAAGGCGAATGTGGTAGCAGATGCCCTAAGTCGAAAAGTAGTGTCGGATCTGAGAGCGATGTTCGCACATCTAAGCTTGTATGACGATGGAAGTTTGCTGGCAAAATTGCAAGTTAAGCCGACGTGGTTGAATGAGGTGAAAGAAGGATAGCTGGCAGACGATGATCTAAGTGCTAAGTTGCGACAAATGCAGAGTGGGGAGTTAGAGGATTATGGTGTTAACAGCGATGGAGTATTGTGTTTCAAGGGTAAGGTCTGTATGCCTAAAGATAAGGAGTTAAGGCGGAGAATTCTTCAGGAATCGCATAGTAGCCCTTATGCTATGCATCCTGGAGGTAGTAAGATGTACCGAGATCTAAGGGAACAGTTCTGGTGGCCTGGTCTTAAGAGGGAAGTTACCGAATTTGTAAGGAAATGCTTGGCGTGTCGACAAGTCAAGGTGAACACCAAGTTCGGTCGAGATTGCTTCAAACCGATAAAGATTCCGTGATGGAAGTGGGAGAGAATCACCATGGACTTCGTTAGTGGGCTTCCCCTTACGCTGCTAAGAAGGACTCGGTATGGGTGATAGTGGACCGATTGACAAAATCTGCGCATTTCATACCAGTGCGGGTTGACTATTCTTTGCAGAGGTTGACGAAGTTGTATGTGGCGGAAATTGTGAGGTTGCATGGAGTGCGGTGTCAATTATTTCATATAGGGATCCAAGGTTTACGTCTCGGTTGCCGGAAAGCACTACATCAAGCTTTGGGCATCAGTTAGACTTGATGACGGCATTTCATCCACGATCGGGCGGCGATCGAGCGAGTGATCCAAGTGTTAGAGGATATCTTTGAGGGGTTTGTGTGATAGACTTGATGGAAGTTGGGAAGAATATTTGCCTCTAGCGAGAATTTGCTTATAATAATGGCTATCAAGCGATATTCGGATGGCACCGTATGAAGCCTTTATGACGGACGGAGGTGTCGCACTCCTACGTGTTGGGCGTAATTAGGGAACATCAAGTTTTGGGTCCGAGAGATTGTGGCGAATCCGAAGAAAAGGTTAAGTTAATTCGGGCACGATTAAAGGAGGCATCGGCGGGGAAGAAGTCGTATGCGAGATCTTAAGCGAAAGGAAATAGAATTTCTTTGTGGGAGATCGAGTGTTTCTTAAGGTTTCGCCTTGGAAGAAGGTGATGAGATTTGGTCGCAAAGGGAAATTAAGTCCAAGGTTTATAGGACCTTATAAGGTATTGAAGCGAGTTGGTCCAGTGGCATACCAGTTAGAGTTGCCTTCGAAATTGCAGCAGATGTACGATGTATTCCATGTTTCTATGCTATGTCGTTACCGATCGGATCCATCTCATGTAGTACCGGTTGAGGAGGTGGAGCTAAGGCCAGATTTGTCCTACGAGGAAGAGCCGATTCAGATTTTGGAACGATATGTGAAAGTGCTACGAAGGAAGTCAGTTCCTTTAGTCAAAGTGTTATGGCGCAATCATGGATCGGAAGAAGCTTCGTGGGAGCCGGAAGAAGCAATGCGGTAGCAATACCCTCACTTATTTCAGCCAGGTAATTTCGAGGACGAAATTATTTTAAGGGGGTAGAACTGTAATATCCAGGATTTTGGGCTTGTGCATTATTGCTTAATTATGTGAAGTAGCATGCCTGTGTGTGTTGTAAATATGTTTTATGAATTTTTAGAACCTTAAGAGTGTAGGTGAATGCCTTAGAAAATATTAAATTTTAAGTATTGAAGGGAATTGAACAAAAGAGGCCTTAAGAGAAATAGTAGGGAAATTAGACACAAAAAGTGCCTTGGTAAAGTGGCATGAAGGCGCCACTTAAAGCTCGTAAGTGACGCCATATGCGATGGGCAAAGGGCTTAGGTTCGAGCGTGCAAGGGACGCAAATGGGAGTTTTATTTTGCAGCAAGGATGAGCGGTGGTGGGCGGCAATGGGACACTTGATGGATGAGCATTTGATCAAGTCAAATGCATTCAAAATTCGGCAAAGGTAGGAAGATAATTGTTGATTTATTTAAATTATTTTGAATGGGTAAAGAAGAGAGGAAGTAGGAGAAAAGGAGGAAGGCGATAAGGGAAGGAGAGTTGGGCGGCCAAGGGATACTTTGGATGTCAATATTCGGTCATGGGAAAGGGGGAAAACCGAATGTGCATAGTAAAGTTTAGGCATTTTTCTTGTGCACTTTTCCTCCCTAATTATCTTCTTCTTTTCTCTTTTATTTTTGTTATAGCAGAAACTTCTTCACCCTCATCAAGGTCGCAACTCTCTCTAAATTCAAACTCCTCTTCACTTCTCTTCTTTTCTTTTTGTTTATGTTGGCCGAACCCTCCCCTTGACACAAAAGTTGGATCGCATCCAATCTTAACCTTCATTCTTCTTTTCACAATTCTCCAAAAGCCGAAAGTAAGTTTTCCTAGCCATAGCCGACTGTTCATTAAACTCCATAAGCCGAAACCTATTGATCAACATCTAGCCTATATAGCCGAATCTCTTTGTGATTTCAAGCAAGGGTGCAGTCGATTTCATCATTAGGGGTAAGATCAAATGTTATTCGATTTTCATTCCTTTTTCTTTTAGCCGAAATCTAGGAACTAATCCCATTAATGCACTTTGGTCGAAACTTTAAAGGAGGAATTCGGGATTTGGTTGTTGTCGACTACGAGGAGGAGATCATTCGGGATTTCAAAATCTAAGGTAAAAAAAGTGTGGTTTAGGCCGAAGGCCATTTATTCAAATGTTGGAATCGGATCTAACATACACCATGTAGGTATTGCGACATCTTCAAAGACAAGGGATAAATTTGGGGTTTAGATCCACAAGGTAAGAGAGTGTTAACATTCGGCCAAGGCCATATTTAGTGATTATGTGAGTGGCCGATTCTAACTTTGACTGTTTAGGGAGGAGTACAATCTGATTCGATAGACTTTCGGGATTTCAATGAAAGCATTAAGTAAACTAGGTGTGTACCCCACACTAACTCTTAATAGATTTATGGCATCAATTTAATATATGTGTTTATAATAATGTGAAAAGTGGGCAAAGGTACCATGTGATGGTACAAAGTACTCAGGTAAGTAACCTTAACATTATGTTAATAAATGATATGAATAATATTATGATATGAATATTTGGAATATGGTACATATGTGAATATCGATAAGAATGTGGAATAAGGCATAAGGCATGATATTGCATATTACGTGTGACATGGGGCATATGGGTTATATGGAAAGGGAAGTGATCCGGTGGTTTATACCACAACATTTGAATGTGGTGACTCATGTCACGAAATCGAATGTGGTGACTTATGTCACAAAATAATGTCCGTGGCTATGCCACAAAATTTATAAGAGGCGATGAGCAAGTCGTCTGCAATGATCGCTTCGATGATGTGTAGCGGATGGAGGGTCGACTTAGTAGTCCCCACGGTGTGATGGTTGGTACGGGTGATGTGTAGCGGATGGTTATCTAGGTATGGGTTTGGGTTTGCATCATTATTTCTAAGCTGTTATATATACGTATGATATGATATGATATGCCCGAATCGTTGGGACTTAGTGTTGGTTATACACCTTTGAGTCTGTTTGACTCACCCCGTTGTGGGATATTTTTCAGGTGACACTCAGTAACGGACCGGGTCGGCAGGAGCTTAGTGGTGGCCATGTTCAACTCAGACTTTATTTTAATTTTGGACTTTTTATTTCTAAGTATTTTGGATTTATTCGGGTTTTGTTTTAATGTAATAAGGCCATAGCTATAAACTGATTGTGCATGCATTTTTATTTATTTTATTATGATACAATTTTTATCAATTTAAAGTTTAAGCAACTTTTCTTAAAAATAAATCTTTAAATGTTTTAACACCTAACACAAATGATTTTCAATTTAAATAGTAAACTCTAAAAACTTGGCTTTTTCCTTTAACTTATGGTTTTGAAATATAACAATAAAGTCTTAATAAAGCCTAATCTTCGAGAATAACGATGTTTTCAATTTGAACCCAATCCAAATTTTTCTCCTAAATCACCCAAAGTTTTCCAAGAAACAAACAAGTTTTGAACTATTTTACTCCAGGAACATACCAGATCCGGTCAGGGTTCGTGGGCCGGGTTTGGGGTGTTTCACGAAGTATAAAGTTTAAGAAAACGCTTGATTTGTATTAATAATAAATTGAACCCACAAGTTTGATCGCCTTCGAAAATAGCAAGAACAACTTCAAAATAAATCTAAAACCTTGAAAGGAAGAAAGACTAAACTAAAATTAAAAGCAGAAAACTAGGTTAAGTAATTGGTGTCTTTTATATGTGACAAATGAGCCTATTTATAGATCTCAGGTGGTCGTCGTCCTTAACCCTAGGTTAGCTGACGTTCCTGAGCTTTAAGTTTGATTGTACGGGCCAAAATGCTCCCTAGCTCGTGTTATTTGCAGTCTAGAGTCGATGTCGAGACACACCAGAACTTGTGTCGCGACATAAGAGTCAGTATACTCTACTTTGGGATATCTTCAGGGGTATGTCGCGACACCCTTAGGCTGTGTCACGACATTGAAAGTAGTTTGGTGATTTCTCTATTCTGCTCCCTATGTTGTGACATTGAGCATTCTGTATTGTGACATAAAGCATTCCGTGTTACGACATATCAACCAGTATCTGTTTAGTACGCCTTATCAAAGTCTTCTGCACACTTTTAAATTCCATAAGATCACTTTAGGTCTTATTCGACCCCTAATGTCAATAAAAGACTCAATTTGCACATTTTATTGAATTTAACAAAACTTACTAAAACATAATAAGATCCTAATCATAATGCTTGATTTCAAGCTCCTAAAGTGCGAAAACTAGTTTAATATGCTACACCAAATTACGACATACCAATATGTCTATTAAATTAAACATTTATGTTGTAAGGTGACTAGTTGCGAGCTTGAGCATTAAAACACTGAATTTATGAAACTATTTTTAAAGCCTAATTTTACTGCAAGCGTACATGTCAGTTATAATATTTATAGTGTTACAATGGAACAATAGAGTATTCCAAGGATCGAACCCAAAGGAAGAGGTAATTCAGCAATAACTAACATAATAATTCAGCAATAACTAACATACACAATAGAGTCTAAGTGGCTACTAATATGATATTATAGTACGGGAATTCATAAAAAAATGAGTTTGTAAGAAAATTAAATATACTACTCTAAGGACTAAATTGCAAGAAACGTAAACTAGAGGGACTATCTAGCAAATAACTAATGGAGGTTGGTTGAATCTGATGTGGTTCACCAAATCTCAGACTAGGGACATAAATCACGTAAATTACCAAGTGGCTTCATTTTATCTTCCGATCTCAATTTTACCGACTTAGACGAATTAGGTCCAGTTTATCTTCCAATCTCGCCGGTTAATCCGGGACTAAAATATGGGTGCACGACAAGATTACCTTTCAGTTTACTCACATCTCCATGAACCAACCTCCTTAAAGGTTTAGCAACACAAGCTCAAAGTAAAGAAAATACAAAAACAAGGCAGACATGACAATAAAGCTTGAGAAAAATACAAAAGTTAAGATTTTTATGCAAGAAAACTTAAATAGCATGAAACCAAAAGCATTTAACAGAGAAATCTAAGGAAAGAAACAAAAAAGGATCAAGCTTTGACAAACTTAAAGTAAAATAAACTAAAATAAATTAAACTAAAGCTTAAAGAGTCTTGAAAGCAAGGTACAAGGACTGGAAATGTAAATAAACCTTAGCTACAGTGTTAATGTAATACCACTAACCCGTCTCCGTTGTCGGATTAGGGTTACAGAGCATTGCCAATAAATTAGAAATCACTTAACATCATAATATTAAGGCTTAGTTTGGATGGGCGGTATGTTTACTTCTGATGAGGTTAAAAACAGTGGTGGCGGTGAGATTAGTTACTGTAGCGGTGAGATTAGAAACAATGGTGGAGTGTGTGTTTGGATTCAAATGCATCTATAGCGGTGAGGTGAGAATAGAAAATGACTTTTAAGGACATCAAATTAGAATTGATATATATCAAAAGTTTTTTTAAATTAATTTACTTTTATAAAATTATTAAAATATGAGAATTTATAAATTCATTTAGTAAAATATTAAAATGTATCTTTTGATATTTTATTTATTATCTTATAAATGATCATATTTGTATTTATTTAAATGATAGTTATAAAATTAAAACACCTCAATTGTTATTTACTTATTATCCTATAAATTATAATATTTATTAATTTATTATATAATATAAGTATTTATCCAACCTAATATAGAGATAAATTGCTTGGGCTTTTCAACTTTAGACATTAAAAGGGAAAGAAAACGTTAAAAAAATAGAAAGGGCCATGGGTAAAATTAGAAAAAAGGGCTGCGTTGAGTGCACTAAAGCAAAAACCATCAGTGAGCAACTGGAGGTGAAGCACAATGAGAATCAGTCCACTGGGCAACTGGAGGTATTATCCAAACACCTCATCAATGAGATTGAATTAAAAAAGTGGCTCAAACATACTGAAATGAAGGTAACTGGTCATGCAAAGGAAGCCTAAATAAATTACCCTTATTAAAAACCAACAAATCGTATGCATTTTGTCCCTAAATTGAGCCTTTGAGGCCCTAAAAATAACTTAGAAGCAATTCAAGACTAATTTGAAAAAAGTTAGAAAATTTCAGAGAAAGATGAAAAATTTTCAAAACATGGGACACACGGCCGTGTGGAATGCCCCAGGCCGTGTAACTTTTGAAATAGGGACACACGGCTTTGTCTTAGCCCGTGTCCCTTCCCGTGTAACTCACTGAGTTGAACCACATGGCTGTGTCTGTAACAGCCCGATTTTAGGGCTAGTCAGAGCAGTGGTTTCGAAACCACAAATTCGAGGTCGGAGAAATTATTTTTGATATTATTTTATGTGTTATATCATGATTATATGAGTACATGAAAATTTTGGTGAGTTAATTTTAGTGATTTCATGCTTAATTTTGAAAAAGGACTAAATTGCGTAAAGTGTGAAAGTTTTGTTCTACAAGCTAAAGGTGTTAAATAGCTATAGAACCTTAAATTGGAGGTCCTTAATGTGCAAATAGGCCCTTAAAAGAGCGATGGCCGGCCATAGGGGACAAAAAAAATGAAAATTGGTCAGAGTTAGTGGCATTAGGTGACTTAATTGATGAAATAAAATAAAATAAAGAGAAAAGATATCATCTTTTCATCTTCCTCCCTACCACCGTAATTTTCAGCAAACTTAAGGGTTTTGAGAGCTCAAAATTTCAGCCAAGCTTTTCTCTTGCAAGTAAGTCATTTTGATGGTCATTTTTGTTGATTTTTGTGTTTCTGGAACCCTTGTAGCTTAATCTAGCTAATGAGGGGACTATTTTGCACTATGGTTGAAAGTATAGGGTTTTTCCATGAGAGCATTAGTTTTGTTTGCTGAATTTTTATGGAATAAAATGAATCTTGGTTGTTAAATAAACAACTTTTGTTAAGTGATTTTCATGAAAACACCTAAAAATGACCTTTTTGTAAAGGTTGTAAAATAGATAGTAAATGTGTGAAATATTTGGATTTGTGAGTTGCTATAAGCTTAAAATAGATTCTTCTAGGCTTATTTAATGAGTAAATTTGATGAAAATCATTTTACGAGCCTAGGGGCAAAATCATAATTATGTGAAAGTCTAGGGGCAAAATGGTAATTTTGCCCATGTATGAATTATAGATTGTCTTGAATTATGTAGTGATTAAATAAGTGAATTTGTCATTATATATCAAGAAAAATGGAGTCCGGACCTAGACCGGGGAAAACCAAGCTAGTAGACTAATTCAATCTAGTCGCCCACTTTTTGTATACCGAGGTAAGTTGTACGTAAATAATACAACTCTATTGTTATGATGCATTAAACAATTGATATTCCATAAAATGTTTGATTATGGTTATGAATAATGCATGATGAAATTTGATGTGGTATACTCCCGGTTGAACCTTAGGAATAGATTGGATATCCATGCCATGACATTTGGGTGATATGTGTGCTAGTGTAAGACCATGTCTGGGACATGGCATCGGCCACATTATGAGAGCCAGTGTAAGACCATGTTTAGGACATGGCATCGGCGTTGATATGTGTGCTAGTGTAAGACCATGTCTGGGACATGGCATTGGCCACATTATGAGAGCCAGTGTAAGACCATGTCTGGGACATGGCGTCGGCATTGAGATGAGAGCTAGTGTAAGACCATGTCTGGGACATGGCATCGGCCTTGATATGTGAGCCAGTGTAAGACCATGTCATGGACATGGCATCGGCATTTTACCCTCTTGTGTGAGGCTTATCAGGTATCCTTTGGTATTCCAACTGGTTCAACGGGTAATTTAGAGCTTATGGCAAAAGTGAGAAAAGTTACAACTATGTTGTAAGTGATACAGGTACCTACATGAAATTCATGAGAAATGAGCTCGAATTATGTTGTATGATTAGTAAGGGTGAAAATGAGTAAGTTATCCCTTTAATCATTCGAGAATTATGTGCAAGTTTATAATATGTTATGAGTATGATAATGCATGGTAATTGTTGATAATTATTTACATGTGACTTACTAAGCTTTGCGCTTACTCCCTTTCCTTTCCATTTTCTTATAGTATCGCTAGGGTAGCTCGAGGATCAAAAGACGTCGGAGGCTCGATCACACTATCAATCTAAACATTTGGTATAGTTAGAATTATCATTTTGAGTATGGCATGTATAGGGACTAGGTCTTTTGTCAAGTCTCATATTGTTTTGGCCAAATGTGTTGGCTTGTCTTGAAGATGAATTCATTTTGTATAAGGCCATGGATGATGGCTAATACTTGTTATTGATATGTGCAAATGATGATGCTTTACATGAAGGAGTAGATTACCTGATTGGATTGATAAATTATGTGATAAGTTTAGCATGTTAAAGGAATGTAGTAGCCTTGAAATGTGTAAGTCTTGATTGTAGCTTATGTTGGTGCAAGTAAGGGTGGCAAAAGGGCTTGGTAAATACCCTTGTTTTTGTCCACATGGGTAGACACACAGGCATGTTTCTAGGCCGTGTGTGACACACGGTCTACCCCATGGGCGTGTAGATTGGCCTTGTGTCCCCCTGTACCCCCAGTAGTAACACACGGGCTGAGGCACGGCTGTGTGTCTCAACCGTGTGGAAGACACGACCATAGGACATGGGTATGTGCCCAGGCCGTGTGAAGTTTGCACTTGATTTTAGGAATTTAAATCGCCACACGGCCTAGCACACGGCGTGTGTCATGGCCGTGTGACCCTGAGATGTTGCTGACGTCAGAAACATAATGTTAAGGTTTTTGCACAGGGGCAGAGACACGGGCGTGTTATGGCCGTGTGGAGGACACGGGCCATGGACACGGACAGGTACCAGGCCATGTGAAAACCCTTATAGGTTGAATTGATAAATTAATCCACACGAGCAAGGGACACGGGCGTGTCCCTACATGCTTAGGTCATGTGAGTTACACGGTCCTTCAACATGGCCATGTTAAGAGGACACACAGACATGTCACTCTTCCACACAGGCGTGTGCCCCTGATTTCAATGATATTTTCTAAAGTTTTTCTAAAGTGCTCGATTTTGTCTTGAACCATTTTCAAAGTGTGCTTTGGGCCTCGTAGGTCCATATTAGGGACTTTAAGGAAAAGTTTGAAAAGTTTTAAAATTGAACTAAATTTTATGACTCGAAAATGTATGTTTGCATGTGTTTAAGATAGGTAACGCCTCGTACCTTGTCCCGACGTCGGATACGGGTAAGGGGTGTTACAGTGTCACAGGTAGTGTGCAAGACCGTGTAACTCTCTGACTTATGACACACGGCCGTGTCATAGGCTGTGTGCTAGGCCGTGTAACAAACTAACTTAATACACATGGATGTGTCTCTGACCGTGTGTGGTACACGGCCAAGTGACACGGGTGTGTCCCAGGCCGTCTGCACCTAATTGAACCTTAAATGTCATGTTTACCATTTCAAGCTTTCTTAGACACTAAGCAAACCATTTACTAGCCATTATGTCTATTCTAAATGACATTAAACAAGCTCAAACCATGCTATTTCAACCATCCTAAGTGCTTAACCAATGTACCCTCATTGGTACCACAAGTATACACAATTATACAATAATATGAATCATCAACCAAAGCATGCCAATTCATACAACTTAACACTCAACCAATATGCCTATCATAAGTACCTCAAATCACAACATTTCAATATGACATATATTGTAACACCCCAAACCAGGTCTATGCGTTAAGACGAGATTTGGTTTGTCACACCGAACGAACATCCAATATTCTCTAATGATTTAAGTAAAACAGTAATGCAAAACCTTTAGAAATAAGGTTTAATAAAAACTAAGTACAATGATTAAAATTTATGAATTAAGAAAAATACCTGTTTGATATCTTATATATATTAGTCAAAACCTTAACGTAGTTTTAAAAGAATTTGAAAGAAATTGAAAAGTAATTTAGGTGTCCAAAATTGTTATAAAACACAATATTTTTAAGAAAACTTTATAGATTTTAACATAAGCCCATATTAAGAGTCTTAAAATAAAATTAAATCCATCCATACATAAAAATCCATAAAAACATAATTAGAGGCCTTATTACATCATACCCAAAATAGTAATTAAAATAAGTAACTTAAATAAAGTTCATAGTTTATAAAACCCAAGCTCGTAGTATGGCCTCCACCAAGTCATCCCCGGCCCAAGTCCACATCAATTTCCGTTACACGAGATGGATAATAAAACGGGGTGAGTTACAAAGAACTCGAGTGTGTAACTTACTTACCACCATTATTGGGCGGACCATCAAGGCATTAATTTGGGCTTGAGCCCAATTACAAATTTTAACAATATAAAAATGAAATAAAATATATAAAATGCATGTAAAATGAATTTCCCAACCAAGCCTAATTTCCATCCGCTACACACCCCGCATCAACCAAAGACACTGTGGGGATCAAGTCAACCCACCCCGCCAAACACACCAATCGTAGGCATTTAGCCTTTTAAATAATATTGTAGTGCACTACCAGAACTAGATTGTGACATAGTCACCGAACTAGAGGCATTAAGCCAAATTTGTGGCAGAGCCACCGAACTAGATTCATGGCCACAGGCCTTACTTCTCTTCATCATGTATCCCATCCCATGCAATTATGTATGAATAACAAACTTTAATCATAAATAATTTATCAAGTAATCCATAATACAAATGAGGTTTTAATTAAACTTTTCATTTGGGTCCATTAAACAAAATAGTATTTAGCCCATTTAGCAATCTAGCGAACTTTGGCCCATATTTCGAACTAGAAGGTTTTTGGCCCATTATATCGATCTAGCAATTTTTAGGCCCAATTTGTCGAACTAGAGTTTTTCGGCCAAATTTATCGATCTAGTAGTTTTTCGACCCAATTTAACAATCTAGCATTCTTTCGGCCCAATTTAACAATCTAGCAATCTTTCGGCCCAATTTAACGATCTAGCAGTCTTTCGGCCTAATTTAACGATCTAGCAGTATTTCGGCTCAATTTATCGATCTAGCAATATTTCAGCTCAATTTATCAATCTAGCAATATTTCGGCTCAATTTATCGATCTAGTAATTTTTCCGACTTTAACCGTTTTCATGCATTTACACAAAAGTGTTAATTATCACATAATTTTCGATTTTGCCATTTTTACGGTTTATCATAATACTTACTGTTTAGAATCTAACCCGAAAGATAAGTGTGAAGTTACACACCTGGTTATAGTGAGAACTAGACTTTCCCGCTCGTCAACACCTATACGTATCACGATAAATTAGAATCACTATATTTTAATAACGAAATCAATCTTAGGAATTAACGATCTAACTTTTACCCTCGGATTTTTGAACTACTTCTACTTGCGATTTCTCCCCGATTGATGGTTCGTTAACCGAATCAAATCCACGAACAAATAATGGTTCGGGAGTACGAACTACTTCAAACAATTGATTCTCCTCGGATGAAGCGTCCACAACCCGTGGGAAATCCCGGATTCTTTGAAAATGATCCTTTGCTTATACTTAGGGGATTAATGGAACCTCCCTTCTTCCGAACACTAAACACCGCCCTTTTCTTCCCTATCTTGATTGTCTTCAAAGAAAAAGATCGTTAATCCAATCTATTATTACATCGAAATATGACTAAGGGTTTAAGGGTGAAATTAAACACCACAAAGATCCTTGTTCCAAAATATGAGAATCGATCAAAGCGTTCCTTTATCACCTTAAATCGATTCCAACGTTCTAAGATACCCACGAACACTTGATTTCCGATCTTCCGCTATCGCACTAAAATATAACCATTGGAAACGTTTAAGAGATGGAATGGTAAAATTTCTATCCAAGAAATCCTTTTACCATCATCAAAATTCGCCAACATATTTATTAACTAATCGAAAAATAAAAAGAACCTTACCTATTATCCACGATTGGAAAGAGCGATTGAGAAAGATGTTTGTGCAAGATGGAGGATTCGGCTATATGACCAAAGAAAATAGAAAAATGATTCGGCTATGGGTACATCAACATTTGGCCATGAGAGAAAATAATAGAGAAAGTATGAGTATCAAGAATAAAAGATGAGAGAAGAATGATGATGATGTTGTTTCAATTTTCAAAGAGAATAAAAGAGAAAGAAAGAAAGAGATGAGTTTTGGGAGCAATGTATATTCGGCAATGGGGAGAAGAAAAGTAAAGAATGGCTTTTTGGTGTTGGTAGAATCGGCACTATGAGAAAGGCACAAAATTGAACACTAAAGTGAAAAGCAAAAATGACCAAATGGTCAAAATAATCAAGGCTTACCAAAAGATCAATTTCGGCCAAAGGGAAAAGTTGAGAAGAGGAATGCAAAATTTTGCACAAAAACTAAAATGACCAAAAGCAAACTCCTAAACCTTACCAAGCTACTAGCAAAATTCGCCAACCTTCCCCTAGCCATATTGTAGTCCAAATTCATTGGTCAAATGACCATGAATTTGTTTCCAAAACACTTTCCTTGATACTTGCCCTATGTCTCCATATCTTTCCATATTTTCTTGATTCCCTACCATAAATTCACTCTTACCTTATTCCTTTGATATACTAACCAAAAATAACAAGGTCAACACTTACCATAAATAAGCTTGGCCGACACTTACCATAGGAGAGCAAAATAAAAGTTGTCCAAATGTTATACAAGGGATTCGAACCACTCCCCTCATGCAATATCTCATGCGCCAACACCACCTTGCCATTTACTCATCTTATGCTACTTTTTAACACTTAATTTAACTTAAGTGTCAATGCCACTGCTCCACTTCAATAAATTCTCAAACTAAAAATTATTCCATACCCGAATAATTCTATACTCTTCTTCAGGGACTATAATAGGCACGAAAAGAAATAAGAAAATTTTTCCTTCATAATCTAAACACCAAAACATGCAATAAATCGATACTTGAATTTTAGGGTGTTACAACTCTACCCTCCTTAAAGAAAATTTTGTCCTCGAAATTTACAGGTTGAAAGAGATGAGGGTATTGTTGTGGTGTATCCTCGGGCTCCCACGTAGCTTCCTCCACTCGTGATTACGCCATAAAACCTTGACCAACGGCACGGTTTTCTTTCTTAGCACCTTAACATCTCGGTCTAAGATTTCCACTGGTTCCTCCTCAAAAGACAAGTCTGAATTCAACTCCACTTCTTCTACCGGTACTATGTGCGAAGGATCCAATCTATAGCGCCAAAGCATTGAAACATGAAAAACATTATGAATCTAACTCAACTCAGGAGGTAATTCGATCGATAGGCCACTGGACCAACACGCTTCACCACACGATATGGTCCAATGTATCTAGGACTCAACTTGCCCTTCTTCCCAAACACTGAAAATCTTCTTCCAAGGTGAGACCTTCAAGAAAACTTGATCCCCACGGCATACTCGATACTTGACGCTTCAGATCTGCATCGACTTTTGTCTATCCGAAGCTTCCTTTAATCGTGCTCGAATAGCTTTTACTTTTTCTTCCGTTTGAGATCACTCGGGACCTAACATCCGCTGTCGTTCGCCCAATTCGGTCCAACAACTAGGAGAACGACACCTACGACCATATAATGCCTCGTAGGGTGCCATCGAATGCTAGGTCGATAGCTATTGTTGTAAGCAAATTACGCCAGCGGTAGAAAATCCTCCCAACTACCTTTCAAGTCGATTACACATCCCCTTAACATGTCTTCCGAATCGAATTACTCTCTTTCGATTGACCATCGGCGAGGATGAAAAGCCGTCTTGAAGTTTAGCTTTGTTCCCAAAGCTTCATGCAAAGCTTTCCAAAATCGTGGCGTAAACCTAGGATCCCTATCTCGATATAATAGACACGGTACCCCATGCAACCTCACGATTTTGGATACGTGCGGCTTAGCCAACTTCGTAACGAGTAATCCGTCTTAACCGGTAGAAAATGAGCGATCTTCGTCAAACGATCAACAATTACCCAAGCGGAATTTTTCTTAGTAGGTGTTAAAGGTAACCCACTAACAAAATCCATTGTTATCCGCTCCCATTTCCAAAGAGGAATCTTTACGGTTGTAATAATCTCGACGGTAATTGATGCTCCGCCTTCACTTGCGACAAGTTAAACATTTTCCCACAAATTCGAGAAATCTCACGCTTCAACCACGGCCACCAATATTGTTCACGAAGATCCCGATACATCTTATTTCCTCCGTGGTACATAGCATAAGGGCTACTATGCGCCTCCCGTAGAATCATTTGTCTCGGATCTCGAGTCCTTAGGTATACAAACTCTCCCACGAAAACATAACACACCTTAGCGTTTATGCTAAAATCCTCTATTCCACCATTTTCAACTTGTTGAATTAAAAGTCCCAACTTCTTATCTCGATATCTGTTTTTCCTTGATTTGCTCTAACCACGGAGGCTTCACACGAAGTTTCGCTATCGGACTACCATCCTCGTACAAACTCAAATGGGCAAACATTGTTCTCAAATCGAGATACCACCTTTACGACTTAACGCGTGCGCTACCACATTAGCTTTTCCAGGATGATACTCGATTGAGAAATCATAGTCCTTTATGACTCCACCCATCTTCGTTGTCTCAAGTTTAATTCCTTACGAGTAAGAAGATACTTAAGACTCTTGTGATCCGTATAGATGATAGACTTTTTACCATATAAGTAATGCCTCCAAATCTTTAGAGCAAACACTCTGCAGCTAACTTCAAGTCATGAGTAGGGTAGTTTACTTCGTGCGGTCTCGGTGACGAGAAGCATAAGCCACCACTTTCCCACTTTGCATCAATACACATCCTAAACCCGTGTGTGACGCTGTATCGCGATAAACTATAAACTCCTTTCCACCTCAAAGTTGAATCAAGATCTTGGCGCTTAGTTAAAATCTTCTTCAATTTCTCGAAACTTTCTTCTTTGTTTATCGGTCCATATATATGGTACTCCTTTTCTTAAAAGCTTAGTTAGGTGCGAGCAATCAACAAAAACCCCTCAACAAAGCATCTATAGTAACCCGGTAAACCAAGAAACTCCAAATCTCAACTCTGACTTTGGTGGTTTCCAATCCATCTGACCTCAATCTTCCGAGGATCCACCCTTATTCCTTGGTGATACCACATGACCCAAAAAAGTCACTTCCCTTAACCGAATTCACATTTCTTGAATTTGGCATAAAGTTGATTATCTCGAGAAGTAAGCGCAATACAATTCGCAAATGTGAGTCATGCTCCTCTTCATTCCTTGAATATACGAGAATGTCATCTATGAATACCACCACAAACCGGTCTAAATATGGTTGAAAGACCTTGTTCATCATATCCATAAATGCAGCTGGTGCATTGGTCAACCCAAACGGCATCACCAAAAACACATAATGTCCATAACAAGTTCGGAAAGCCGTCTTGTGAATATCCGCTTCTTTCACCTTAAAGTGGTGATAACACGATCTCAAATCAATTTTGGAGAAAGCGGAAGCTCCCTTCAATTGATCAAAGCAGTCGTCAATTCTCGCGAGAGGATACCGATTCTTGATCGTCAATTTATTCAATTGCACGTAGTCAATACACATACACATTGACCCATCTTTCTTCTTAACAAACAAAACCGGTGCTCCCACGGAGACACACACTCGGTCGAATAAAGCCCCGATCTAGTAATTCTTGAATTTGAGCTTTAAGCTCCGACAACTCCTTCGGTGCCATTCTATAAGGAGCAATGGACCTTTGGGCCGTTCGGGCAAAAGCTCAATACCAAATTCCACTTCTACGATGCGGAGGTATGCCGGGAAGTTCTTGGGAAAAACATCTGGAAATTCCTTCTTTGTTCTCACATCTTCCATCGACAACTCTTTGGTATCTAAAGCACTAATAAAAGCTAGAAATGCTCCATACCCTTTTCGCACCAACTTTTACTGCGTTAAGTGCGGATACCACATTTGCCAAGTAATTCCTTCGCTCACCTATCATAATTATCTCCTTATCCTCCACGGTTCTTATTGGCATCCGCTTTCAAAGACAATCCACTTGCGCCGATGCTTAACCAACCAATCCATACCCAAAATGATATCGAACTCGCGTAAAGGCAATTCCATCAAATTCGCGCGAAATATTTCTCCTTGAATTACTAAGGGCACGTCTCTAAGCAGTTTATTTACCAACACCGATTGTCCTAAAGGACTAATTACCTTCATCTCACTATCGGAAATTTGAGTCTAAATTCAAGTTTCCGGATATGGTGCTAGCGACATACGAATGGGTAGAACCAATATCTATCAAAGCAATAACGAGGTACATCAAAGATGAAGAACGTGCGATTATCACATCAGTGCATTGCCATCCTCACGGTGTCTAAGCGCATATACCAATCTGGTGACTTGCATCCGTGTTGCCTCTAGGACTATTGCCTCGACCAGCGCACCTTGACCACGCCGGCCCCATTACCACCACGACTGGTCCACGACCTCTCGGTGGTTGCTTTGAATTCCTCTTACCGGTGGTGCATCGATTGTTACGAGCTTCACGAGTTGTATCCATTCGGCGAGGGTAATTCCTATATTGATGATCCATCGACCCGCATTTATAGCAAGCACCCGTTTTCTTCCAGCACTCTCCAGAATGCCTTTTCCCACAATCAGCACAATCTCGACTCTGATTCACAGTTACAGGTGTTCTACCTTGAGCTGGTTCATCATTCCGAGGCCTCTTGAAACCTTTTGAAAACCCGAATACTTCATATCTCTCTTGCCTCTAGCTCGTTCCCGATTCGGCGTTAGAGTTCTTAGCCTCTTCGGCTATCTTGGCCTTTTCCACAAGCGTGGCAAAAGTTCTAACTTGTGGTGGGGCTATCAAAACCCGCAATTCATCGTTCAAGCCATCCTCAAAGCGTACACAACGCTCATGATCCGTTGCCACTATTGTTCGAGCATAGCGACTCAAGCGCAAAAACTTCGACTTCATATGCTGCCTTTGTCTTATTCCCTTGGACCAGATTCAGAATTCCTTCCTTCGGCATCAACATAACTCGTTCCTACATATTTCCCTTGGAAGGAAACTTTAAAGAATTCCAAATTGACTAATGCGACGAGTGCCTTCTCGGACGATAAGCCACCATTGGTATGCTTCGTCCCTCAACAAGGACACCGCTCCCTTAGTTTTTGTTCCACGGTGCACTCAAGATCGTCCATAATTCGCTCCATCGCCTCAAGCCAATATTCAGCGACATTTGGAGCTACACGAGACACCTCGAAAACCTCGGCACCACTTGATTTCAATCGTTCCGATATCGACCCACAGTGTTGGCCCGGTTCTAGCTCGGTGACCCTTTCAAGGACTCGCGGCATTGCTCGTGTCATCGCATTATCTTCTTCCATATGATCATGTGATCCCGTCTCACTTTCGAGTGACGCAGTGCATCCATTTCGGCATATGATCCGGCGCTTGATTGCGCCTCTAACACCTCGTCCTCTACCACGGCCACGTCTGCGTCCACGACCACGTCCTCTAGTGCTCATAGTGGTGATTTAATCTGGTTATGAGTTTTATGAATCGAATACTATTTCGGTGTTTATTAACGATGTTTTATGATATGAAAGAGATAGAGTTGTTTTCGCAACCATATCCTATTGTCTCAATCTCTACGATTTTCCACACCTAAAACTAGAAGTTCTAGAGTGTTTCTTATGATCATATCACAATGATAATAAACAATCAATATCTGAGATACTTACTTGACTTGGCGCGGGATGTTCATGGTGCCATACTACCTTTAAATCAAAAAGTCTAGAAATTTAAATTATTTTTCAACCAAATATCATTGTTGAACCCAAACCACAGCCGAGTTTTGAAACTAGCTCTGATACCATTAAATGTAACACCCCAAACCAGGTCTATGCGTTAAGACGAGATTTGGTTTGTCACACCGAATGAACATCCAATATTCTCTAATGATTTAAGTAAAATAGTAATGCAAAACCTTTAGAAATAAGGTTTAATAAAAACTAAGTACAATGATTAAAATTTATGAATTAAGAAAAATACAATGATTTGCAACCTGATGAACGACTTACGGATACGAGTACACAAGTAATACAACCGAAACACGCCAATCGCTCATAAGAGCTACTTCCCCTGATAACACGCCAAATGCTCATAGGAGCTAATCCACCAGATAACACGCCAAATGCTTATAAGAGCTAATCCACCCAATAACACGCCAAATGCTTATAAGAGCTAATCCACCTGAAAAAACACCAAATCAGGGAGTATAACGTGAGGGTTTGCAACAAATGTTAAACCTCGATAAACTTGGGAATATATATATATGTAACACACCATATCCATCTCCACTCCAGCCCCCGTAACATGGCGTCATTCAGGTTACTCTATCTCGTGTTCATCCGGCCCAAGTACCAAAATTCAATAACATATTTCCAACAACTTATATCATCAATTAAAGAATTAATAACCACTATTTTATATCATATCATCATAAAATTCATACAAATATTGAACTATAAACCGAACAAACTTACCTGGACTAAGTTGTATTAGTTGCAGAAGTTTAAGGACTATTTTGTAATTTTTCCTTTTCCACGTAAATTAACAGGGTCTTGATGTAACGCCTCGAATTTTGGGCCTAAGAGAAATGGGCTTCGATTATCAGAGCAATTGGATTTTAGTTGTGCGAGGAAATTTCACTAATTGCATGTTTAGTCTAGCGGCTAAGTGATTTGGGAAGAGTTGGGAGTGTTGGAGAAGTCCTGGGATCAAACCAGAGCTCTAGCAAAAATTTTAGTTTTTCCTTAAAGGGGAGTTGGCGTTAGCTGGAAGGCCTTATAAATTTGTTTGGTTAAAATATGACACAAGGAAGCATGTGGCCTAGTGGTTGTGGCGTCATTAAGGGTGTAAGGGAGCATGAGTTCAAGTATTGACGCTTGCAATTCATTTTGATTTCCTTTTAAATGAACTTAGACTTTGGCCCATAGGCTTATATTTAGTTGTGCTTGTTTTGTTACACAAGGAGCTAGTTGGTAAGGTGGCTAGCGGCGTGGATTAAGTTACAGGGGAGCCTGAGTTCGAAACCCATTGCATGCGAAAAGTTACTATTTTGCTAATTTGGAGCGGTTTTGGAGGTTTGATTGAGGGATCCCACATCGGGAAGCTAACATGAGGTTGGGCGAGAAGCTGGCTTTAAATAGAGCGATCTATGAGGAGAGTAAGCATACCTTGGTTGGCGTTTGGGCATAGGAGTGTTCGGAGCGCGGATTAACTCCAGATTCCTATCAGGTGTGTATTTCGCACTACTTTAGGTGTAGAGCGGCAAATGCCGAAATACCGATCACATGGCGATGGTAGCCACACGAGCGTGCGAGCGCATGTGTGGGAGCTTCGATGCGATAGTTGAGGCCATCATGAGCGTTCTTGTGGGTTTAGGCTGTTTGGGCCGAAAGGGGCCATGTGGGGCCAATGGGCCCGTGGGCCCAATCGGATAAGTTGTATGATTGTGTAGTAAATGTTGGGTGGACTATGTGAATCTCATATCTCTGTGGCTAGATTTAGGCTAAATGGGCCACACGAGCAGCGTGTGGGCCCATTTGGGTGAGAGAATGAGCCCTAGGCCCATTCGCATCGTTATCTCTGTTTAGAATACCTTGGTTTACAAAATTACTGAAATACCCTTGGTTTACAAAATTACTGAAATACCCTCGACTTGTAAAATTATCGAAGTAGGTTTGTAAAATTATCGAAATACCCTCAGTTTACAAAATTATCGAAATACCCTTGGTTTACAAAATTACCGAAATACCCTCGGTTTGTAAAATTACTGAAATACCCTCGGTTTGCAAAATTACTAAAATACCCCTGTAGGGTAGAATTACTAAATTACCCATGTAGGGTAGAATTATCGAAATACCCCTGAAGGGTAGGATTACCAAAATACCCTTATAGGGTAAAATGACTATTTTTCCCCTGAGGGTAAATGATTGATTTTGTGCCATGACTTGACTGTGATCGTATGACTGTGTTTTAACTGACTTGACTGTGGTCGTGTGGTGATATGCTTGTAATATATGTTAAATGATCATTCATTCACGAGTTTGGTCATTTTGCATACACCTGTGATGATTGAGCATGACATACACGACATATTGCATGGGTTTGGGACAAAGTTACGGAGGAAGTGTACGGCCCATTACCGTTCTATACAAGGCTTTCAGCCTTTCTGCTATATTTATGGCTTTTAGCGTTACATTAACCGGCGGCAATCTTTGTGATATTTATGGCTTTTAGCCGTTACGTTAGCAAATTGCGATATTTATGGCTTTAGCCGCGTTACATTAGCAGGAAGTGATCTTTGCGATAATTATGGCTTTTAGCCGTTCTGTTAACCGGCAGCGATGCTGCGATATTTATGGCTTTTAGTCGTTCTCTCTACGGCGCCGAGCCGTTCTATTGACTTAGTGCCGGCGGTGCTAAGCTTGGTGTGTTGGGTGGGTGGGTCGATTTTATCCCCACATGGTGTGTTGGTTGGTACGGGTGGTGAATTGGTTGGATTGGGTGGATTTACATGCGCATATGCATCGATCCGGATCGGGTTCTCAGTAATGGGCTTAGGTCCACCTGGTTCTATTATGGGCTAAGACCCACCTGATACTATGTCTGTGATGGGCTCAGGCCCAGTCTGTTTCTGCATACCGTATATCTGACTGTTTGTATTATAAGGGGTTACACACTGAGTTTTTGCAAACTCACCCTTCTGTCTAACTGTACAAGTAATCCCCAGACTTAGTGGATTTGGAGCTACGAGGGACTCAGAGGTGGCCACAGTACTGCTCCTGTTTTCGTTTACTTGGCTTTTATTTACTATTAGTTTTTGTCTGGATTTTTTTTTATATTTGTAATAAGGCCTCTCCAATTTTATAGTTTTCAATATGAGGTTTTAATCATTATGATTTATACATGTTAGAAGTAGAACGCGGTTTTCCCAAAATGATAATTATTTTCAAAACACTATGTTTCCGCAATGATTTTTAAGCTTCCGCAACAAACAAGGTTTTAGAAGTAATGACATTTTAAATTGATTAACAAAATGCTGGTTTAATATGAGTTCTACGAAGAGGCTTCAACCTCCAAACGAGTTTTTTTTTTCAAAAAGGAAAAAAAAGGGTTTCCAAAAAGCATTCCAATGTGACACCGCCAGATTCGGCCATAACTTCTAGGCCGGGTTTGGGGTGTTACACTTGATGTAAAATGTAAAATTCAAAATTACTAGCTTACATTTCATATTCCAATTTACTTTACATTTTATACCTTTTTTTGAAATTACACAGTTGCCCCTAACTTTTACATCTTTTACAATATAGTCCATTAACTTGAAAACTCATCGAATTAACCATTTTCACAAGTCAAAATTTTTAGCTAGATACTCAAAGCTTTTAAAAAATCCACAAAACACCTCTTATTCATCAATAAACCATGAAATTTTAACGTTTTAACAATTTAATCCTTAAATCAAAATCTAACAAAAATCACTTCACAAAACAACCAAATACAACAACCAAAGCTTCAAACACATAGTTATCATAAAAAACATTCAAGATTCATCAATGGCAACTTCTAAAATTTTTAATAGATTCAAAAACGAAGGTACGGGCTAGCTGGACCTAGTTGCAACGATATCAAAAACATAAAAGTTACAAGAAAACGAGTCAGTTTCTATACCATGCAAAGCCAAGAGATGACCAAAGCTCCCTAAGTCTTCAATGGTTGTTTTCGGAAAAGAGATGAAGAAGATGAAGAAGAAAAATCTCACTTTTCAATTTGTATCATTTAATTTTACTTTATTTATAATTTTGCCATTAATTACACATTATCTTTATCATTTTCATTCCTAATGTCGTCCCACATTAATAACTAGGGACTAATTGCTACATAGGTCCTTCCTAATTTAGAAATTAAACTATTTAATCACTTAAATCCAATAATTACTATGTTTTGCACCTTTTTCAATTTAGTCTTTTTTCCTTAATTAGTTATCTAAACGTTAAAATTTCTTAACCAAATTTTAATATGACTCTATTGACTCCGTAAATATTTTATAAATAATATTAACGTGCCAACACGAAAAAAATTTATGGTCCCGAAACCACTGTTCCATCACCACTGAAAAATGGGTTGTTATAGTTAACTAACTGAACTAACATAAAGAACAACAAGTACAAGAAGTAAATGCAGAATAATAAACTCTAATCTAAGGTCGAAGAAGAGAAAAATAAAAACCTTAGAAAAGTGTAAAGAAAAGTAAAGAAAACCTAAAGAAAATTAAACCTAAAACTAAGCTAATGTGTGTGTATCTCCTCTTCAACAATTTTTGGTTGTTTTGAAGTGTGTTCTAATGACTTTTTGATGCCAAAAATGCCCCTACACGGGCCTTGTGTTATTGGTGGGCCAGATAGACATAGGCTACCCTTTTTGTCTAAGTTTGTCCCCCTAATAAAGGCGATATCGCAATACACAGAATAGGAAATCGCGATATCTCATGCAGTATTGAAACTTGGGGTCTTCCTTGGGAGGTGGATATCGCAATACCCAAGGGGATAACACAATACCACTGAAAGGACTCCTTGGTCTTTACACTGTCGGAGGTATCGCGATTCCATGGGTTGAATATCGCAATACCATTGCCCTAGATGCAATTCGTGCTCATTTTCGACTTCCAACATGTCCGTATAGCACTTAAACATATGTTAGACCTCTAATGGCACTATCGGCCAACTTGGGTAAAAAATGAGAAAAAAATGAAACACTTTCACTTATTACCGAAAAATATGAAAATAACGAAAATAACAAAAAAACTATGCTAAAAAGTCTATTTTGCTCAAGAAAAAGCTCCTTAAATGCATCGGAAAAGACTAATTTGCCACATCGATTTTTGGCAGATCAACTCCCCTACGCTTCAGTCTCTATTTGTTCTCAAGCAAGCATACAAAACATGCAAAATGACGATCCTTGGACTAAATTAGATAATTGATTTATATAGCTGTACAACATCAAATTTATACAAGAATTACTTTACATGCAATTTAAGAATGATATAGCTAATTTACTTACTCCTAATGTAAACATTATTAGTTGAAGAAGTTAAAGTTTCAATAGAGGTAGAGGCAATGTAAATGAACATATATACAAATGTTATCCATCAAAATAAATTATACGGATAACTTATGGATATTTAAAAAAGAATTGTTCATGTCCGCTCTAACAAATATAAGCTATGTACAAATTAATGTGTTGGTGACTTATTCGGGTCCCAAAGGTCTTTTAGGCTTGTAACGTTCTAAGGCTGAGGTTAGTACAGATTCAAAGAAAGTTCATATCAAAATGGTTCAAGCACTATGAATAGTATAACATAGGACATTGTTCCCAATTCCCCCCAAATTACGAGCTAATTTAATCCCTCTTCACTAATCACTCGGGTACATTTTTGTGAGAAACCTCCGTAATGTTCCTACCTAACCCTCGATGCCCACAGCCTGACGTCCATTCAATAGTGTGTTACAAAGTTCAAGAATTGTGAAGGGTTGAGTTTTGAACTCAATTTCGTCTCAAGGTTTCAAACATAGAGGTTCATTAAGGAGGGCAATGTAAGGCTCAAATTCGGGAACTAGGGATAATGTAATGTTTAAGGTTGGTCCTTTAGGTTTAAGGCTATACAAACAATGCCTAAGGTCTTTCTCGGATTAGTCACCTAGCAACAATCCATTAATCATGAATCTATTTAAATGAAAATTAGTAATTCGAATTATTTATCTACAATGATTCGTATCTTTTATTCATCTTACGGTGCCTTTTATACATTTTCATTTCAGTTATTGCCTCTAGTCTATTATACATATTAACTAAGTGAACTAATTAATCTACAATTAAAAGGAAGAAATTATCTAGCATCAGTCAAAATCTACAAGTTTGGCAATTTGACATACGCATTTGATATGTGCAACTACTAACTTTGTAACACCCCAAACCCGGCCTAGACGTTATGACCGAATCTAGCGTGCCACATCAGGTGTTGTTTTAAAAAATTCTTTGTGTTCGTTTGAAAACTCCTTTACGAATCAAAAACTTTCTATCATTCAAAAATCCCATCTCTCGTTGCTTATAGCCAAAACAAGTTTCAATCAAAACCAATCCTTTCCAATTATATTATTATACATTTACCAATTTGTTTTTGAAACCTTGTTCGTTACGAAAATTTGGTTTTAATAGTTGGAGAACCGTGTTGTTTTAAAAACAGTAGTTATGGTTTTAAAACTCGCGTTAAGTAAACTAGCAGTTTGTAAAGAATTACCAAATAAAAGTTAAAAACAATTCCAATGGCCTTATTACAAAAATTTATAGCCCAAAAATCAAAGAAAGGTAAACTAAAGTGAAATAGCTAAATTAACCCCAGAAACATATAGGACGTGTGGCCACCTCCGAGTCCTCATGACTCCAAATCCTCTAAGACCGGGATTACCCGCATGATTAAGGAGAAAGGGTGAGTTACGAGAACTCAGTGTGTAATCCCCTATTACACCCATAATCTGGGCCCAAGCCCATACGGTATCAATCTGGGCCTAAGCCCTACTCAGTATCAGTCTGGGCCTAAGCCCCAAAATCATGCTAATGCAACAAAAATGCAGCCCAACCCCATCCAACCATCACACCACCCGTACCAACCCTACACACCATGTGGGGACCAAGTCGACCCATCCAGCCCTACACACCAATAGCGCAGTCGAGCTGCTAATATCAACGCAGCAAAGGCGCGATGTATTGATATCGTGGTGAGCCACTAAAATCGATATATCGTGGCGAGCCTTTGAATCGATATAACGTGGCATAGCCACCGATGCGATACTTCCTCCAATCACATAACCCAACCCAATGCAACATGTCGTGACATATTAAAACGATGCATGAAATAAATTACCTTCATAAACAATTAAACAGGTTGCACATACAACACTAGATCTACCACTAGGGGTATAATGGTCATTTGGTCGGTTGGGGGTAAAACGGTATTTTACCCCTCAGGGGTATTCCAGTAATTTTACCCAATGAGGGTATTTCCGTAATTTTACCCTTTAAGGGTATTCTTGGTAATTTTACCCGCCGAAGGTATTTCAGTAATTTTACCCGCCGAGGGTATTTTGGTAAATTTAACATCTATGGCCTTTCCGGAGTCCAACTGTCGCCTCGAGTGACACCGGTTCCATTATCAGTCAAAATAGTGCAATTGGGCCTAGAAACCAAATTCAGCCCAAACGGGCCCACACGCTCATGTCGCCTATTCTACTCGTTTTCAGTCTCGATTCTGCAGACTTTGCAGTTGCATCAATCATCCGACGCTTCCCATGAATTTTGCCCCTGTGGGCCCATTAGCCCGTTACGGCCTAACAAGGCCCGTTACGGCCTATGCCCGTGAAAAAGATCGTGGCACACCCAAAGGCCTATCACCAATGTACGTGGCTCGGTTTATCACTACGAGCGCTCGCACGCTCGAGTGATCTCAGTTGTCGATATTTCGGCTTTTAGCCGATTCATAGATCATAGCATTAGCAGATTAAACGGAGCTGTGAGATTACACACCTTGATTACGAGTTGTGATTTCCACTGCTTCCAAGACACATATGATAACGATTGGCCATTAGTTAGATTTCACCCATGATAAACCAAGATATAGAATTACCTTATCCATTGTCTTCACTTACTAGAGAACGACAGACTCCTTGCTATGGGAGAGTATTCGGCTTACACCTCCTGATTAAAGAACTGAGTCCCTAGCGAAAAGAACGTGTTAGAACGTTGTTTCAAGACAACAAGAGAAACGGCCTTTCGGCCTCAAAGAACTCAAAAACATAACGAGAAAACTACCACCCCCTATTCAACCAAAAATCGGAAGAGATTCTGAAGCATTTTGAACCAACAAGAAGAAAGTATTCGCACCCTAGAGGATTCGGCCTACCCAAAAAGTCGAGGCTTACTACTTGTTTAGCTTAGCAAGACCAAGAGGAGAACAAGAGAAAGAGAAGAGTTGAGTGTTCGGCTAAAGAGGAATTGAAAAGAGAAGGTGAATGTTCAGCTTTTGAAAGAGAAAAGAAACAGCAAGTATAACGGGAAAAAGGGGAGGGAGATGTGTTGCTGCGGCTTAGAGATAAAGAAAAGAAGTGATCGGTTAGGAAGATGAGAATTGAGAAAGATGAAGGAAAGGGGAATGAAAGAATAGCCTTACCAATTTGGCACTTAGCAGAAGGAATGAAGGAGGAAGAAAATACAAGCAAGGTGAATTGAGGAAAGGATAACTGAAATGCTAAAGAAAAATACCCAAAATGCAAAGACTACCAAAAGAAATCCAAAAGAAATTCGGCACACTCCCCCCTCTCCAAACCGAATATGCACTCTCTAATTACCCACCTTGGCCAAAATTGCCTAACTCCACTTCCCCACATTCGGCCAACACTCCCTCACCCCTTCATCCCTTAATTTTCTCCACTTTTTCTCCTACAAGTGCTCCCCTCCTTCCATTCAAATTACTTGACCAAGTCTTCCTCTCCCCTTGCAGAGTTTTATCTGAACTCTGCTTCCTCCACTCACCCGACACAAAATAAAAGCCTCCAATTTGCAACCTATGGGATTTGAACCCCTCCCCTCCTTGCTCTCCACTTGACGCCACACCACTTCACCACGTGCTCAACTTGTGTTAGAAAAACACACCCAAATATACTTAAGTCCTACCACTGCCAACTCTCTTAACTTTAGGGTCAAAAACCAAAATTTTTCCAAGGCTCCGACTCGAAGCCAGGCCTCCCTAGGACCCCCAAATACACTCAAACAACTAGTTGAGCAAGCACAACATACAATTAAGCAAAACAAATTACAACCCCTAACTTTTGGGGCGTTACAACTCTACCCCCTTAAAGAAATTTTGGCCTTAAAATTTACCTGATCAAAAGAGATGGGGGTACTGTTGTCGCATCGCCTCCTCAGGCTCCCACGTGGCTTCCTCTGAACCGTGATTACGCCACAGCACCTTGACTAACAGAACAGATTTCCTTCTCAGCACCTTGACCTCACGGTCCAAAATCTGCACCGGTTCTTCTTCAAATGATAGATCAGGTCTTATCTCGATCTCCTTCACCGACACTATATGAGAAGGATCAGAACGGTAGCGCCTCAACATAGAAACATGAAATACATTATGTATACGATTTAACTCAATAGGCAGTTCCAGCTGATAGGCGACCGGTCCTACACACTTCAATATCCGATAAGGTCCAATAAATCTAGGGCTCAGCTTGCCCTTTCGCCCAAATCTCAGAATCTTCTTCCAAGGTGAGACTTTCAAGAAAACAAAATCTCCCACTGAGTACTCAACCGTTTTACGTTTTAAATCACCGTATGACTTCTGCCTATCAGATGCTTCTTTTAATCGACCCTAGATCAATCTTACTTTCTCCCCGGTTTCAGAAACTAGTTCTAGACCCAACAGTCACCACTCACCCAATTCTGTCCAACAAGTAGGAGTACGACACCTACGACCATATAACGCCTCGTAAGGTGCCATCTGAATACTAGATTGGTAGCTATTGTTGTAAGCAAATTCTGCCAACGGCAAATAATCTTCCCAACTACCCTTGAAATTGATCACACAGCTTCTTAACATGTCCTCCAAAATCTGTATTACCCTTTTCGACTGACCATCAGTCTGCGGATGAAATGCTGTGCTGAAATCCAACCTTGTACCCAGAGCTTCGTGTAACACTCTCCAGAATCGAGATTGAATCTAGGATCCCTATCCGAGATGATAGACACTGGTCCCCCATGCAACCTCACAATTTCTGCCACGTAAAACTTGGCCAACTTCTGTAACGAGTAATCCGTGTGAACCGGTATGAAGTGGGCCGATTTAGTCAGCCAATCAACAATTACCCATACCGAATCCTTCTTAGTAGGCATCAAGGGTAGCCCACTAACAAAATCCATAGCTACCCTCTCTCATTTCTAGAGTGGAATCTTAACAGGTTGCAGTAGTCCCGAAGGCAGTTGATGATCAGCCTTCACTTGCTGGCATGTCAAACACTTACTTACAAAATTAGTAACCTCACGCTTAAGTCCTGGCCACCAGTATAATTCACGTAGATCTCGGTATAATTTGTTTCCACCAGGATGCATAGCGTATGGGCTACTATGCGCCTCCCGCAGAATCGACTGCCTTAGCTCAGAGTCAATCGGTACACAAACTCTTCCACGGAAGCATAATACTCCTTCACTATTCAGCCCAAACTCCAAAGTCTCTCCCTTCTTCACCTGTTGAAACCGAGGAACCAACGACTCATCCAACATCTGCTTCCCTTTAATTTGAACTACCCACATCGGTTTCACCTGAAGCTCCGCTAACAGACTACCGTCCTCAAATAGGTTGAGGCGAGCGAACACTGCTCTTAGTTCAGATACAACCTTATGACTCAGTGCATCCGCTACCACGTTGGCTTTTTCGGATGATACTCGATCAAACAATCATAATCCTTAAGTAACTCTATCCATCTTCGTTGCCTAAGATTCAACTCCTTCTGAGTAAGGAGATACTTGAGACTCTTATGATCGATATAAACAATCGACTTCTCCCCGTATAGGTAGTGTCTCTAAATCTTTAGTGCGAATACCACCGCAGCTAATTCCAGGTCATGAGTAGGATAGTTCACCTCGTGTGGCCTAAGCTGACGGGACGCATAAGCCACCACTTTATCCTCCTGCATCAGCACACAGCCCAAACCTATGTGCGACGCATCACAGTAAACAACAAATTCCCTTCCAGCCTCTGGCTGAATTAGTACCGGAGCTTCAGTCAGAATCTTCTTCAGTTTCTCAAAACTCTCCTGTTGTTTTTCAGTCCAAACAAACGGTACTCCTTTACGCAGTAACTTGGTTAGGGGTGCAGCAATCAATGAAAACCTCTCAATGAACCGTCTGTAATACCCAGCCGGACCCAGAAAACTTTGAATCTCATATACCGACTTCGGTGGCTTCCAATCTAATACGGCATCAACTTTTCGTGGATCAACCCGAATCCCCCCGGCAGACACGACATGTCCCAAAAATGTCACCTCTTTTAGCCAGAACTCACACTTACTGAATTTGGCATAAAGCTGCTTCTCTCTCAATACTTGTAGAACAATCTGGATATGTAAATCATGCCCCTCCTCAGTTCGCGAATACACCAGAATATCGTCAATAAACACCACTACGAACCGATCTAAGTAGGGTTAGAAGACCCAGTTCATCATATCCATGAACGCAGCTGGTGCATTTGTTAGCCCAAACGGCATGACCAAAAACTCGTAGTGTCCATAACGAGTCCTAAATGCAGTCTTGTACACATTTGCCTCCATAGCCCTTAACTGATGGTACCCCGATCTAAGATCTATTTTAGAGAAAATCGCAGCTCCTCGCAGCTGATCAAACAGGTCATCTATTCTTGGTAAAGGGTATTTGTTCTTAATCGTCAGTTTATTCAATTGACGATAATCGATGCACATGCGCATGATCCATCCTTCTTCTTTATGAACAGTACTGGTGCTCCCCAAGGAGACACACTCGGTCGGATGAATCCTCGATCCAGAAGCTCTTGGATTTGAGCCTTTAATTCTACCAGCTCCTTCGGTGCCATCCTATAAGGGGCGATGGACACCGGAGCCGTTCCCAGTAGGAGCTCAATGTCGAATTCGACCTCACGGTTTGGTGGCAACCCTAGAAGCTCTTTAGGAAATACATCCGAAAACTCCTTTACTGTCCTAACATCCCCAACGGATAAACCCTCAGTATCAGATACGCTGACGTACGCTAGAAACACCTCGCAACCTTTGCGAACCAGCTTCTCAGCCCTTAACACTGAAATCACGTTGGATAGATAATCCCTTCGCTCCCCTATCACAATCACTTCCTCATCCTCTGAAGACTTTAATACCATACGCTTAGCAGCGCAATCCAAACTCTCACGGTGTTTCACTAACCAACCCATGCCCAGAATGAGATCAAACTCACCAAACGACAGTTTCATCAAATCTGCTGGAAAGACAACCCCTTGGACCTCTAGAGGCACATCTCTAAATAGTTTATTTACCCTAACTGACTGTCCAAGTGGACTAACCACTGACAGTGCCCTATCAGCATGTTTAAACTGTATACCCAATGTTCTCGATACAGTACATGCAACATACGAGTGCGTAGACCCAATGTCAATCAAAGCTATAAATGGTATACTATGAATGAGGAACATACTAGTTATGACATCAGGTGCGTCGCCATCCTCTCGACACCGAGTAGCATAAACCAGCCCTGGCTGTCTCGCTTCTGAGTTACCAACATCTCTGCCCGGTGCTCCATGACCTCGTCCAAACCCATTTCCTCCTCTGGCTGGACCACAGCCTCTCGATGGCTGCTGACCACCTCTCCCTAGTTGAACATATCCCTGACCCGCAGCTTGCATCTGACCCGGCCTCTAAATACAGTCTCTAACCCTGTGATCTCTAGACCCACATTTGAAGCACGCCCCAGTTCTCTTCCAACATTCACCCTGATGGGATAACCCGCACACAGCACAAGGCTGCGGTCTACCAGCAACAATCAAAACTCCAGTTTGGACCGGCCCATCAAATATAGGCCTCTTAATAGGCCCACCAGAAGAACTTGAGGGCCCAAAACCCCTCTTATTTCTGCCCCTTTTCTTCTCACGGTTATGACGCTCTCAACGTTTCATATCCTCAGCAATCTTAGCCTTCTCAACCAGGGCAGCGAAGTCTCTTTCCCTGTGTGGGGCTATCAGTACTTGCAACTTATCCCGAAGACCATCCTCAAACCGCACGCAACACTTATATTCTGTTGCAATTATGCCCCGAGCGTACCGGCTCAAGCACAGGAACTCTACCTCATACTCTACTATGGATTTATTCCCCTGAACCAGATTTAGAAATTCCTTTCTCCGGGCGTCCACATAACTTACCCTCACATACTTTCCTTGGAAGGCTGCTTTAAAGAAATCCCAAGTCACACGGTCGGCTTGCGTACCTTCCCTCACTGTAAGCCATTATTGGTATGGCTCATCTCGTAGTAGGGACACTGCTCCCTTCAGCTTTTGTTCTACCGTGCAGTCAAGGTCATCCATGATTCGCTCAACCACCTCCAACCAATATTATGCTACATTCGGGGCTACACCAGAGATGCCCCTAAAGATTTTTGCCCCATTTGACCGGAGTCGCTCAGAAATGGACCCCCGGGGCACCGACCCAGTACTCGCTCCAGCAACCCTTTCTAGAATTCGTAGCATCGCTTGGGACAGGGCATCATCCCCACCTACTCGGTCATGAGACTGGTCTCGATCCTTTGGTGATGCGGTGCTTCCCTTTCGAGCACATGTCCGATCTTGAGAGGACCCGACCCTAGTACCCCGGCCTCTACCATGGCCACGTGTACCCCTTCCGCGACCTCTTGTACTCATCCCGATGTAACGTATTAATTTGTTTAAGAGTTTTATGAATCAGCTTATTGTTTCATGATTATTAACAAGTGTTTTATGAAAAACAGCAATAAGGATTGTTTTCACAGATCGAGTTTACTACAGTTTCAGTCTCTATAGTCTTAGTTTCTATAACTAAAGAGTTTCAGTGTACTACCACTATCCTTAGTAGTTCCTCAATACAATCATTTCCTCATATAATACAGTATAGAGTAAGGAAACTTACGGATTCGGTGCTGGAGACACGGTGTGCCACACGTTCAGTAACACTACTACTTTTCTAAACCAGAATTTAAATAAATTTGGACAGTTTTCAAAACCCATTCCAAAGCCGAGTTTTGCAACCTGGCTCTGATACCATTAAATGTAACTCCCCAAACCCGGCCTAGACGTTATGACCAGATCTAGAGTGTAACATACCGAAATTGGGCCTAGGAGAATTGGGCCCAATGGGCCTTAGGCGTAGTAGCGTTTAAATTTTTGGAGAACAAGAGACCGGCTTAAATGCTAGTTAGACCCATTGGATAAGTTATTTTGGAAGGTTAGAGGGCTTCTATGAAGTCCCGGGATCAAATATTAGCTTTGGGGAAATTTTGGTTTTAGGTGAAAAAAACCACGGAAGTTGGCGGGTAGGCCTTAAGAATAAAATGTGGGGAAAAATGACACAAAGGAGTGTGTGGTGTAGTGGCAAAGTAGCGCCACTTAGGGGACAAGGGAGTGGCGCCACAAGGAAGGAAGGAGGTCCAAGGTTCAAGTCTTGGCTTTTGCATTTTGGTTTTCTTTTACTTGGACCTCAGAATTTGGCTATAGATTTATATTTAGTTGCGCATGGTTTAAGACACAAGAGGAGCTTGTGGCCAAGTGGCTAGCAGCGTGGATTATGTTGCAAGGGAGCACAGGTTCGAATCTCATGAGAAGCAAAGGAGTATTTATTTTATGATGCGGACGGGAAGAGTTTTGATTGAATTTAAACTCTCTTGACGAAGGGATCCCACATCGGAAAGACACAAAGAATGAAGGTGAAGAGCTAGCTATATAAGGAGCATCCTAGGAGGAGAGTAAACACATCTTGGAGGCGTTTGGGCACAAGAGTGGTCGGGCGGATTAGCCCGAGTCCTATCGGGTGTGTAACTCTCTACTCTAGTTGTAGAGCGGCAAAATGCCGAAATCTTTGGTTACACGGCATTAGTAGCCACACGAGCGTGCGGCGCATGTGTGGGGCCACGCGATAGTTGAGGCCATCGGTAGTATTCTCGTGGGTTGGGGCTACTTGGGCCTCGATGGGCCGAAGTGGGCCCAATGGCCCGTGGGCCCATATGAGTAAATTGCATGATTGGTTAGTATATGTTGAAGCTGGACTAGGTGGAAGTTATATACGTGGCTAGATTCGTGTTAGGTGGGCCACACGAGCGTGTGGGCCGGATGGGCGAAATCGGGTTTTAGGCCCAATCGTCGTCGGCATAACCGGAAGTGGTAGCCGAGTCGCTAGTGGCGACATTAGGCCTTCAGAAAGGCCATTGCGGTGTGAATTTACTGAAAATACCCTTAGTAGGTAAAATTACGATTATACCCTTAAAGGTTGATTAGCATGATTATGTTGTTTAGTTTTGGCGATTGTAGAGGAAGGCTTGATCTCGCATATCTCGGGCCGTGGCTAGTGCTCGAAAAGTGTTAAGGAATGGGGATCTAGTGCGTTAGATCTTGATCTACGGGATTTGATAGTCGCATTAGTAATCAGGTGTGTAAACTAACATACTTCTTGCTTTGTATATGTTTGATAAATTGATTGATTGGTAAAACCGAAATAGTATGGTTGAGTGATATGATACCCTATGGGGTATGTGCACGGATTCAGGTAAGTCCGTTTCATTATGAGTACTGTTATTGATACATGATGTCATGATTTATGATGTATGTGCTATGAGATGCAACGTTAAACATGTTTGCATGATTTGAATACTATACATGAGTTGGTATGATGATGGGTGATATGAGTGGAGAAGCGGTGATATTTTGTCTTTGGCGAGCACCGGTGTTTTGGTAACACAACTTTGTGACTTTGGGTCACAGAGGTTTGGCACCTCCAGAGGTTTGGCACCTCGGCGTCGTCGTCCGTGTGGTTTTGCACCACGGTGGGTTGGCCCCACAAGGCGGTATTGAGGATTGGCGCCGGTGATTTGGTATCACACGATGGGTTGGCCCCATCACTCGATTATCGTGACTACGGTCACAGTGGTTTGGTACCACATTTGTGTCTTTGGGACACGGAGGTTTGGCACCTCATTGCGACTCGTCCCCGTGGTTAACACCACCGTGGGTTGGCCCCACTTTTGAGATACGGGATTGTCGCCGGTGATTTGGTATCACACGATGGGTTGGCCCCATCATTGGATTTGTGACTTTGGTCACCGGTGTTTTGGTAACACATTGTGACTATCGTCACCGGTGGTTTGGCACCACATTGATGATTATTGTGTCTTGAGGACACCGGTGGTTTGGCACCACCGGTGGTTTGGTACCACGGGGTAGAAAAGGTGTATGGACGGTTAGGATTGGGTGCATATGATTGGGATGCATGATGATCATGATTATGTTTGTATGTGATATTTTGCTAATCCAGGGAAAAAGGGTAGCACTCGAGTCCAGGTGACTCACCTTTTTCCTTAACCATTTCAGGTAGTGCATAAAGCTGGACCGGGATCGGAGAGGACAAGGTGGCCCATGCCGAAGATGATGTTCAATTATTTCATGCTTGATTTTGATATAAGTACTTTATTTGAATTGTTGGGTTGTAATAAAGGCCATTTTATGTTTTTGGTATTACTTTAACTATGGTTTATTTAAATTAAATTGCTACGTGAAAATGATTTATGGTTTGCAACCTATTTATTCAAATTGGATATTATAAACTAAAGTTTTAAAAATGAATGAGTTTAATAGCAAAGTTTTATTCCAAAGATATGTTTTCCAAAATTCAGCAAACTACGATGTTTTATTTTAAATTAAGAAGATTTTCAACCGTCTTTTCCCAGTGACATAACCAGATTCGGTCGTAGTGAATGGGCCGGGTTTGGGGATGTTACAGTTTGGTATCAGAGCCCGGTTCAAAACTCGGCTTTGAGGGTTTGGGCCCAAAAACGTTTCAAAATGGGCTTTTCAAAAATATGGGTTTTTATGAAAAGGTTTTTGAGTTAAGTGGCATGGCACTGTACCTCAGGCCGAAGTCCACGGTAAGTACCCTTACTATTGCTTGTGAGTTATTGATGTGATCGGATGATTGCAATAGTGGATTACTTTAGAAACTGAAACCTTGATTGCTCGAAAGAACGACTTCCAGAAACTTCTGTTCATAAAATTTGCTCGTGGATTAAACAGTGGAACAAAATTTCTAATGCATAAAACTTTTAATCAGATTAAATCGCGACGCTAGATATGAGTTCTAGGGGACGTGTTGTCGCGGGCATGGTCTAGGTGGAATGACAGCTTTATTAAGATCAGAGTGCGCAGCAAGAGCGTAGTGTGGTAGGTTAGGATGTTTGACTGTTAGTTAGATGGAAATTTCGAGGACGAAATTTCTTTAAGGAGGGTAGATTTGTAACATACCGAAATTGGGCCTAGGAGAATTGGGCCCAATGGGCCTTAGGCGTAGTAGCGTTTAAATTTTTGGAGAACAAGAGACCGGCTTAAATGCTAGTTAGACCCATTGGATAAGTTATTTTGGAAGGTTAGAGGGCTTCTATGAAGTCCCGGGATCAAATATTAGCTTTGGGGAAATTTTGGTTTTAGGTGAAAAAAAAACCCTGGAAGTTGGCAGGTAGGCCTTAAGAATAAAATGTGGGGAAAAATGACACAAAGGAGTGTGTGGTGTAGTGGCAAAGTGACGCCACTTAGGGGACAAGGGAGTGACGCCACAAGGAAGGAAGGAGGTCCAAGGTTCAAGTCTTGGCTTTTGCATTTTGGTTTTCTTTTTACTTGGACCTCAGAATTTGGCTATAGATTTATATTTAGTTGCGCATGGTTTAAGACACAAGAGGAGCTTGTGGCCAAGTGGCTAGCAGCGTGGATTATGTTGCAAGGGAGCCTGGGTTCGAATCTCATGAGAAGCAAAGGAGTATTTATTTTGCGATGCAGACGGGAAGAGTTTGATTGAATTTAAACTCTCTCTTGTGAAGGGATCCCACATCGGAAAGACACAAAGAATGAAGGTGAAGAGCTAGCTATATAAGGAGCATCCTAGGAGGAGAGTAAACACATCTTGGAGGGCGTTTGGGCACAAGAGTGGTCGGAGCGCGGATTAGCCCCAGAGTCCTATCAGGTGTGTAACTCTCTCTACTCTAGTTGTAGAGCGGCAAAATGCCGAAATGCCGGTTACACGGCATTAGTAGCCACACGAGCGTGCGAGCGCATGTGTGGGGCTTCGACGCGATAGTTGAGGCCATCAGTAGTATTCTCGTGGGTTGGGGCTGCTTGGGCCTCGATGGGCCGAAGTGGGCCCAATGGGCCCGTGGGCCCATATGAGTAAATTGCATGATTGGTTAGTATATGTTGAACTAGACTAGGTGGAAGTTATATACGTGGCTAGATTCGTGTTAGGTGGGCCACACGCGGCGTGTGGGCCGGATGGGCCGAAATCGGGTTTTAGGCCCAATCGTCCTAAAGACAACCGGAAGTGGTAGCTGAGTCGCTAGTGGCGACATTAGGCCTTCAGAAAGGCCATTGCAGGTGTGAATTTACGAAAATACCCTTAGTAGGTAAAATTACGATTATACCCTTAAAGGTTGATTAGCATGATTATGTTGTTTAGTTTTGGCCGATTGTAGAGGAAGGCTTGATCTCGCATATCTCGGGCTGTGGCTAGTGCTCGAAAAGTGTTAAGGAATGGGGGATCTAGTGCGTTAGATCTTGATCTACGGGATTTGATAGTCGCATTAGTAATCAGGTGTGTAAACTAACATACTTCTTGCTTTGTATATGTTTGATAAATTGATTGATTGGTAAAACCGAAATAGTATGGTTGAGTGATATGATACCCTATGGGGTATGTGCACGGATTCAGGTAAGTCCGTTTCATTATGAGTATTGTTATTGATACATGATGTCATGATTTATGATGTATGTGCTATGAGATGCAACGTTAAACATGTTTGCATGATTTGAATACTATACATGAGTTGGTATGATGATGGGTGATATGAGTGGAGGGGGCGTTGATATTTTGTGCCGACGAGCACCAGTGTTTTGGTAACACAACTTTGTGACTTTGGGTCACGAGGTTTGGCACCTCCGAGGTTTGGCACCTCAGCCTCGCCCCCGTGGTTTTGCACCACGTTGGGTTGGCCCCACAAGGCGGTATTGAGGATTGACGCCGGTGATTTGGTATCACACGATGGGTTGGCCCCATCACTCGATTATTGTGACTACGGTCACGGTGGTTTGGTACCATTTTGTGTCTTTGGGACACCAGAGGTTTGGCACCTCATTGCGACTCGTCCCCGTGGTTAACACCACCGTGGGTTGGCCCCACTTTTGAGATACTGGGATTGTCGCCAAAGTGATTTGGTATCACACGATGGGTTGGCCCCATCATTGGATTTGTGACTTCGGTCACCGGTGTTTTGGTAACACATTGTGACTATATCGTCACCAAAGTGGTTTGGCACCACATTGATGATTATTGTGTCTTGAGGACACGGTGGTTTGGCACCACCGGTGGTTTGGTACCACGGGGTAGAAAAGGTGTATGGACGGTTAGGATTGGGTGCATATGATTGGGATGCATGATGATCATGATTATGTTTGTATGTGATATTTTGCTAATCCGGGAAAAAGGGTAGCTTGCTCGAGTCCGGGTGACTCACCTTTTTCCTTAACCATTTCGTAGTGCATAAAGTCGACCGGGATCGGAGAGGACAAGGTGGCCCATGCCGAAGATGATGTTCAATTATTTCATGCTTGATTTTGATATAAGTACTTTATTTGAATTGTTGGGTTGTAATAAAGGCCATTTTATGTTTTTGGTATTACTTTAACTATGGTTTATTTAAATTAAATTGCTACGTGAAAATGATTTATGGTTTGCAACCTATTTATTCAAATTGGATATTATAAACTAAAGTTTTAAAAATGAATGAGTTTAATAGCAAAGTTTTATTCCAAAGATATGTTTTCCAAAATTCAGCAAACTACGATGTTTTATTTTAAATTAAGAAGATTTTCAACCGTCTTTTCCCAGTGACATAACCAGATTCGGTCGTAGTGAATGGGCCGGGTTTGGGGATGTTACATAGAGTACCACATCAGGTGTTGTTTTAAAAAATTCTTTGTGTTCGTTTGAAAACTCCTTTACGAATCAAAAACTTTCTATCGCTCAGAAATCCCATCTCTAGTTGCTTATAGCCAAAACAAGTTTCAATCAAAACCAATCCTTTCCAATTATATTATTATACATTTACCAATTTGTTTTTGAAACCTTGTTCGTTACAAAAATTTGGTTTTAACAATTGGAGAACCGTGTTGTTTTAAAAACAGTAGTTATGGTTTTAAAACACGCGTTAAGTAAACTAGCAATTTGTAAAGAATTACCAAATAAAAGTTAAAAACAATTCCAATGGCCTTATTAAAAAAATATAGCCCAAAAATCAAAGAAAGGTAAACTAAATTGAAATAGCTAAATTAACCCCAGAAACATACAGGACGTGTTGCCACCTCCGAGTCCCTTGCAGCTTCAAATCCTCTAAGATTGGGGATTACCTGCACAGTTAAGGAGAAAGGGTGAGTTACGAGAAATCAGTGTGTAATCCCCTATTACACCCACAATCTGGGCCCAATCCCATACGGTATCAATCTGGGCTTAAGCCCTACTCAGTATCAGTCCGGGCCTAAGCCCCAAAATCATGCTAATGCAACAAAAATGCAGCCCAACCCCATCCAACCATCACACCACCCGTACAAACCCTACACACTATGTGGGACCAAGTCGACCCACCCAGCCCTACACACCAATAGAGCAGTCGAGCTGCTAATATCAAGCTGCCATAACAGTATACGTGGCTGAGCCACTAAAATCAGTATATCGTGGCAGAGCCACTGAATCAGTATAACGTGGCATAGCCACCAGTACAGTATTTCCTCCAATCACATAACCCAACCCAATGGAACATGTCGTGACATATTAAAACGATGCATGAAATAAATTACCATCATAAACAATTAAACAGGTTGCACATACAACACTAGATCTACCACTAGGGGTATAATGGTCATTTGGTCAGTTGGGGGTAAAACGGTATTTTACCCCTCGGGGGTATTCCAGTAATTTCACCCAATGAGGGTATTTTGTAATTTTAACATCTACGGCCTTTTCAGAGTCTAAATGTCGCCTCGAGTGACATCGGTTCCATTATCGGTCAAAACAGCGCAATTGGGCCTAGAAACCAAATTTAGCCCGAACGAGCCCACAAGCTCATGTGGCCCATTCTGCTCTTTTTCAGTCTCAGTTCTGCAGACTTCGCAGTCGCATCAATCATCCGGTGCTTCCCATGAATTTTGCCCTTGTGGGCCCATTAGCCTACTGGGCCCATTTGGCCCACTACGGCCCAATAAGGCCCGTTACGGCCTACGCCCGTGAAAAAGATCGTGGCACTCCCAAAGGCCTATCGTCAATGTACGTGGCTCGATTTATCACTACGTGCGCTCACACGCTCTAGTGATCTCAGTTGCCGATATTCCAGTTTTTTGGTATTTCGACTTTTAGCCGATTCATAGATCATAGCATTAGCAGATTAAACGGAGCTGTGAGATTACACACCTTGATTACGAGTTGTGATTTCCACTGCTTCCAAGACACCTATGATAACGATTGGCCATTTGTTAGTTTTCACCCATGATAAACCAAAATATAGAATTACATTATCCATTGTCTTCAATTACCAGAGAACGACAGACTCCTTGCTATGGGAGAGTATTCGGCTTACACCTCCTGATTAAAGAACCGAGTCCCTAGCGAAAAGAACGTGTTAGAACGTTGTTTCAAGACAACAAGAGAAACGGCCTTTCGGCCTCAAAGAACTCAAAAAGATAACGAGAAAACTACCACCCCCTATTCGGCCATTGCCATAACTTACCAAAAACTGGAAGAGATTCCGAAGCAGTTTGAACCAACAAGAAGAAAGTATTCGCACCCTAGAGGATTCGGCCTACCCAAAAAGTCGAGGCTTACTACTTGTTTAGCTTAGCAAGACCAAGAGGAGAACAAGAGAAAGAGAAGAGTTGAGTGTTTAGCTAAAGAGGAATTGAAAAGAGATGGTGAATGTTCGGCTTTTGAAAGAGAAAAGAAACAACAAGTATAACGGGAAAAAGGGGAGGGAGATGTGTTGCTACGGCTTAGAGGTAAAGAAAAGAAGTGATCGGTTAGGAAAATGAGAATTGAGAAATATGAAGGAAAGGGGAATGAAAGAATATCCTTACCAATTTGGCACTTAGCAGAAGGAATGAAAGAGGAAGAAAATAGGAGCAAGGTGAATTGAGGAGAGGATAACCTGAAATGCTAAACAAAAATACCCAAAATGCAAAGACTACCAAAAGAAATCCAAAATAAATTCGGCACACTCCCCCCTCTCCAAACCGAATATGCACTCCCTAATTACCCACCTTGGCCAAAATTGCCTAACTCCACTTCCCCACATTCGGCCAACACTCCCTCACCCCTTCATCCCTTGATTTCCTCCACTTTTTCCTCCTACAAGTGCTGCCCTCCTTCCATTCAAATTATTTAACCAAGTCTTCCTCTCCCCTTGCAGAGTTTTATCTGAACTCTGCTTCCTCCACTCACCTGACACAAAATAAAAGCCTTCAATTTGCAACCTGTGGGATTTGAACCCCTCCCCTCCTTGCTCCCCACTTGACACCACACCACTTCACCACCTGCTCAACTTGTGTTAGCAAAACACACCCAAATATACTTAAGTCCTACCACTGCCAACTCTCTTCACTTTAGGGTCAGAAACCAAAATTTTTCCAAGGCTCCGACTCGAACCCAGGCCTCCCTAGGACCCCCAAATACTGTCAAACAACTAGTTGAGCAATCACAACATACAATTAAGCAAAAAAAATTACAACCCCTAACTTTTGATGCGTTACAAACTTATTACTCAATTACAGTCCAACCACCATGCAATAACAAAAATTAACAATGAAAGAAAGAAATATTTTTTGATTTTTGAAAGATTAAAAATAAAAACAGAAAATGTTTTTGGATTTTTTTTTTTTTGAAAACTGCATAAAAACAAAAATAAACACACAAATAAACACACATAAAAACTTATGTGCACCCCCTACACTCAGACTACACATTGTCCCCAATGTGTTCAAAAGAAAGGATAGAAGGCTACCGGACTTCCCTAGAACGAAGCATCAGACTAGCTCGAGCGTCCACCTCCTCATTGAAGTTCTATATGTTGTGTAGTATTTCAGGGTAACTTGTTGTACATAAGAAAACAAACAAAGAAAAATAAACAAGAAACAATAACAACATGTAAAATAAAAATGTTCTAAGACAAAAGCAAAAGTGTTTAAAGTTTTACAAGTCACATAAAAATAAATAAAATGCAAAGACATGTAACTAAGCGAAATCATCTAAGATTGACTCTGGTTCCATGGGTTGTTTCCCCTTCCCTCTTGTGCTTGAAGGTTTGTAACCCTTGTTTGATCTTTCTTCTGGTTTTTCTAAATTGATCCTTCCTCTAGGTGTGGATACGAATGTTGTATTCACCACGTTTCGATCTCTGTTGGGCTTGTCATTCCTTCCACACCTTTCTTCAACCATGTATCTTTTCGTTTGTGTTGGCCACATTAGTTTTCTTTCTCCATGATTACTAGCATATTTCTCCACATATGTTTTCATCATCTCAATTGTTTGGGAGTCATGACCTCTTGATTCAACAAGCTCATCTAGCTATTTTTGAATATTTTTTGGCACACCTTCTATTTTTTACTTTGATGGGGTCAATTGAGTCCACTTTCCTTCCGAACCATGTCCTCAAGTTAGTTGTTCTTGCTGGATTGCCTTAAATTTATGATAGATTGAATTCGTTATCATATGCATAGACGGTTGACAAAATAGTTTGAGTGGATCCATGGGTACTCCCGCGGCTTAGCATAGATCTACTATCAAATGCAGAAAGAAAATTCCCATCTCGTCTCTGATTACACAATGTAACATTGACCGCCTCCGGACGTGCCAACGTCCAGAGTAGAAATCCTACACAAAAGATATAAAAGGCAGTATCCGTAAGTATACGGGTCAAGTTGTAATATAGTTGCAACGGAGTAGGTGAGTACTCCGAGGATCTTACCCAAGGGAGGCGAGCACTAAATTAATTCTAATCTAAACCTAAATAGATCTAATTAGTACTTTAAACGGATTATATTAAAAAGAATAAAAAGAAATGTTTAGTGATTTATACTAATAATAACAATAATAGAAAGAAAATAAAATAAAGAAATAAATAACAAGAAATCAAATAATAAAATATACATCAAATCTGGTCATGGGTGATTAGCTCGCTTCAGTAATCATAACCAACTATTGTTACGGGTTTTCGTGTTCAATCAACTAGTCAATACCCCAGCAAGATCTTTCGATCTTCCATTGAAATACTAAGTTAGCAAGAACTACTTACCTCTCGACCTCATAGTCCAAATCGATTTAGGGTTAAGGTGTTCACGGATAGGCCATACCAAATGTGGGTTAATTACCACCTTGATGACTTCCTAGGTTTGTCAGGATTAGGGATTTAGGATCTTCTTTTCCTGGACAGTTGATCTGTTAAGAGAACCTTGCAAAATAGTTAATTAATTATACCTCAACCAACTAATCCCCCACAGGAGGATTAGTTCCTCATGGATCTAATAAACAATATAATCTTGATAGAAGGAATAAACATGAATAATAATTCAAGAGTATAATGTTGAGAAAAAGCCTGATTTATATTAGAATAGAGCACAGAATCCTTACAGAGTTTGATTGTGTTTCACAAATATGATTTCTCCTCACAAAAGTAAATAACAAGAATTGAAATAAACCTAAAGCCTAAGAAAAGAGAAAAACTAAAAACTAAATTTAAGAAGAAAATTCTACCATATGAAAGCTATCTATAACATGTGCTAAATGAGCCTATTTATAGACTTTAGAGTGGTTGTTGTCCTTAACCCTAAGTCAGCTGTCGTTCTTGTGCTTAACATTTGATTGTGTGGACCAAAACGCTACTGCCTCTAATTATTTTTCGTACAGAGGTGATGTCGCGACACACCATGTCTTGTGTTGTGACATTGAGGGCAGTATGCTCATTTTCAGGGTATCTTCAAGGATGTGTCATAACATCGTCAGGCTGTGTCGTGACACCGAAGGCAGTCTTGGAATTCTTCTATTCTGCTCCCTATGTTGTGACATTGAATGCTCCATGTTGTAACACAGCGACCAATATCGAGTTAGCACGCCTTATAATGGTCTCCTGCACACTCATAAAGTATATTAGCTCACCTTTAGGCCTCATTCAACCCCTAAGGTCAATAAAAGACTCAAAATGCACACTTTATTGAATTTAACTAAACTTACTAAAATGTAATTAATATTTAACTAAAGTGCTTATGCTCCAGCTCCTAAAGTACGAAAACTAGTTTAATTTGTTAGACCAAATTACGGTAGATCAAACATGAACTTGGAGATCCATGTACCTATAGAAATTTGTTTCCTCTTCAAAATAGTAGCTAGCAAGATGGCTTGGAAAGGGTTAACAATCCTGGATCTAGAAGCGGGGCAAACTCTCGTACGGAGAAAATGTTGCCATATTTTAGCTAATGGGGTAAGCAAAACTGGGTTGAAAGAAAGGCAAATATTTGTATAGACCTACCTCTCCCATTCTCCTCTACCTTCTGTAAGATAAAACATTATAGAGTCCATATTCACACGCTTAAAATTTCTAGTCTCAGGTAATTAAATCTCATCATTTGCTAGAAAAGGGACCCTATAATACTTAGAGATTACTATAGGGACATTTCAACCTCTCTTCCCCTAACATACACATTATTCTCCTCAGAAAATTTTAAATTGGCATAAAATTCATTAACCACAGAAGGCACTACGGGCTTCTAAGGTCGAAGCCTGAATTCCCTCTATCCATATAGATATACAATATCCTAGAACTCATTTTCGAAAATGGCATCAAGATCGAACCCACATTCATAAACAATTGATCGTCCATAAAGTTTATGAAAGAATCCTTTAACATCTGAGGAAACAAATTTTTGAGTATTGTATATGATCTCATTCGATGTATCAGAAGATTCCATTGTGTTTAACCCTCTTGAATATAAAACGAAAACAATTTATGCTATGAAAGTAGAACAAGAAGGGTGTGGTAGGAACTTTTACAATGCAGTAGGTAAGTTTGGGACACCCGGAGTTGTGAGATGCAACGTTGTTGTCTCTTGAAGGGAAACACCACCTCTTGTCATGGCTATTCTAGAGTATAAATCTACAACAAATAGTTAAAGTGAGGAGGGAAATCATAAGAGAAGGTTCAAACCCTAGGTTGAGTTTGAAAGAAGCCTTTGAGAGCCCTTTTAGGAGAAAAGAGTTGAAAGGGTAATATAACAGGTGAATAGAGTGTTAAGTGGGACAATTTAGGGTTTTTGTTGGGTAAGAGGTTTTTAAAAATCTTTAAAAACATGCAGGTTATGATTGCCTCTAAACGTACCAACGTCCAGAGTAGAAATTCTGCACAAAATATATGGAAAGCTGGTATCTACAAGTATACGTGTCAGGTTGTAATATAGTTACAGCGAAGTAGATGAGTACTCTGAGGATCGTACCCAAGGGATTGTAGTTTGTGGAAAACTACTACCAAGCCAATTACTGGAATTAAATACTAATATACTTGAGTCACGAATTAGTAGTGTTAATATGGAAGCAAGATGATGATAATATTAATAAACTAAATAAATTGAATTAAGCGTAAATCTACTCCTAAGTTCATGTATCGGTTTCTCCTATCCCTTGATTTGACTACATGAGATCCATTAGCCTAGACCCAATCGCTTTACCTAATTAATTATTGATGTAAGGCTCTATTCAACCACTAGTCATCAGCCTAGTTGCAATGGCCTTTATATAGGCTAAACTCGAAATATTAAAGTGCTTAAATTATCCTTGAAGTCCTTAAATTTTACTAGGAAAAATACTCCTAATTTCCCTAAAAAAAGGCAATTATCTCATGCATAGAGTTTTTGGGCTGTGCAAGGGCGGTGTTGCAACACAAGCTTCCAATATTGCAATATTGAATTCAGTGTCGCAACAAAGTAGGAAGCGTGTCGCGACATCGAAGGTAGTTTCGCTCCAGAACTTGTTTTTGACTTCTGTCTTAGATGTTGAGACATCAGAGTCTTGGTGACATGACATCGGCATAAGTTTTGGCATGAATATGCATTTTTAGCTCCTGACTTGACCTACAAAACCATGTAACATTATTTAGATATATTAAATGTAATAAAAACTACTAAAAAGCATAAATTACTACTTTAAGTATGAAAACCTAAATATATACTAAGATGTTTTGATTTAAATATTAAACAAGCTAAAGTTATGTGTAAAAAGGATGTAAATAATAGTGTAATTCATGGCAAACTAGGTTACTAAAACCTGACCCATTTTTGGCACGACCCGACTTGCATATTGCGAAATCCAAGATTAGGTATTACATTACCTAGAAGAATTTAAAAAATCCCCATTTTCTAAACTGTCGGCAGTGTTGTGATATCCTGTGTTGGATATCACGACTCCACTGTCTTCCCACTCATGTCTTCCCACTGTCTTCCCACTGTCTATCATTCCATCAGAATGAAATTTCCACAAAGTCCGAGAAACCTTAACAACTTCAGAAGTTGTTAATCAGAGCATTTTTTAGCAACTTCAGAAGTTGATCTCGCCTCGCCTGGGGTTGTTTCCCTATTTTCCTTTCGAACCCTTTTTCATCTAACTCAGTTTTTCCTTTTTGCATTTCTTGAAGGATACTCAAGGATGGAATTACAAAATCAACTTTTTTTGAGTTCTCTTCCTACCATTGAATGTCTCCTTGTGGAGACTTGCCTTTGATTGGTTCGTGGTGAAGAATCTCTTCTAAGATTCTCAAGAAGTGTGACGGCTCCTCCACAATTACCTTAACAAAGTCACAAATTTCCTCAATGATGTGTACGTCTTCACTAGACTTTCCAACTTCCATTTGGTGTTGGAAATTAATCCTCAAGCTTTCATGTTCCACAATGGTGTTGATGACTTTTTTCTCCACTTCAGCGGTATATGGTTCAACACATTCATCTACCAGGTTTTGTCTCCTAGTTTGATGTTGTAAGAGTTCAAGTATTTGATCCAACTAACTCTTGATAACTTTAGTATTTTCCCGGCACTCAGACATTTCATCCTCGAAGGCTTCATTCGAATAGGGCTCTGTGCAATCTTCCTCCGGTTCCTCTAAAGATGATTCTTCATCTTATTTGTCGCTAGCCACTAGTTGCGAATAAGTATACCAGTCATAGCAAGTGTTTAATCCCTATTCTGCAAAAGGGCCGTTATCATTCTAACTAAGTGCGGACCTCTCGTTTGCCTTATACATCAATGGTCCATCGGGCCACCTTCCATAATTATCAAACATGACTTTAGATTGATCATAAATCAAGTGAATTCAAGTTGCTTAACGAAAAAACAGAGGAAAGGTCTTATCTATAAATCCTCTTTTGGCAACTTATCTCTACCTAAAAGTGTACACTAAAAATTACTCAATCTAACACTGCCTTCCCTGGCAACGGCGCCAACAACTTGACCGGCTGCGCACATGCGCATTAAAACACTAAATTTATGAAAATATTTTTAAAGCTCGGTTTTACTGCAAGCATACATGTCAATTGTAGTATTTATAGTGTTACAATGGAACACCGAAGTATTCCAAGGATCAAACCCAAAGGAAGAGGCAATTGACCGGTCTCACTTTATCTCGATATTCCCTTAGGGGTGTCCCTACCTAAGTTCTTAGTTCTATTCAAATTAGTCCAATTTGTTACAATTTAACCCTTTATCCAAATATTTTAGTTTACCCACATCTCCATCAACCAACCTTCTTAAAGGTTTAGCTACACATGCTCAAAGTAAAGAAAATACACATAAACATGGAAAACAAGGCAGCAATGAAAGTAGAGCTTGAGAAAAATATAAAAGTTGAGATTTCTATGCATGAAAACTTAAATAGCATGAAACCAAAAGCATTTAACTGAGAAATATAAGGCAAAAAACATAAAAGGAAAAAACTTTGACAGATTTAAAGTAAAACAAACTAAAATAAATTAAACTAAAGCTTAAAGAGCCTTGAAAGCAAGGTATAGGGATTGGAAATGTTAATAAACCTTTGCTACAATATTAACTAAACTAACATAAAGAACAACAAGAACAAGAAGTACATTCAGAATAATAAACTCTAATCTAAGGTAGAAGAAGAGAAAAATAGAAACCCTAGAAAAGTTTAAAGAAAACTAAAGAAAACTTAGAGAAAACTAAACCTAAAACTAAGCTACTCTGTGTCCCTCTCCTCCTAAGAAATTTTTGGATATTTTGAACTGTGTTCTGATGACTTTTCGATGCTAAAAATGCCCCTACATGGGCCTTGTGTGATTGGTGGGCCGGGTAGACAAAGGCTACCATTTTTGTCCAAGTTTGTCCCCTTAACAAAAGCGATATCGTGATACAAAGAAGAGGAAATCGTGATGTCTTTAGCAATATTGAAACTTGGGGTGTTCCTTGGGAGATGGATATCGCGAAACCCAAGGGGACATCGCGATACCACTTAAAGGACCCTTTGGTCTCTACACTGTCAAAGATATCGGGATTCCATGGGTTGGATATCCCGATACCCTTTTCTTGGATGTCATTATTACTCGTTTTAGACCTCTAACATGCCCTTACAGCATTAAAACACATGTTAGACCTCCAAATGGCACTACCGGTCAATTTGGGTAAAAATGAGACAAAAATGAGACATTTTCATTTATTACCCAAAAATATGAAAATAATGAAAAACTATGCCAAAAACTATATTTTGCTCGAGAAAAAGATCCTTAAATGCATCGGAAAAGCCTAATTTGCCACATTGATTTGTAGCAAATCATAAGATTTTATACTACCTTTGAAAGTCTGTGACAAACAGTAAATGTTTTAATCAAACTTATTCTCCTAGAAATGATTTTAAATAAATAAGATGTATATTCAGTATGGCTTTCGTAAATTGTAAAATTTTGTTTAAGTATGTAGGTATTGTGACATCTTACATTCGGATCCGGTAAATCTGGTATAGGGTGTTACATAGTCCGTGAGGACAGTGAGAGGTGATCAATTTTAAAGGTGATTAATGTCGATATGGACTTGTTTCTTGGAGTGAATTTGGAGGTGTGGATGAAATGCACACTACTTGTTTATGGGGTGGTATTGTTTTCGATTTTGAGCTCTCGGTAGTAGTGGGGAGGTCTAGTGGCTTTTTCCTTCTATTTGTTTGTTAGGGAAATGATGATTGTGGTAAATGTTTGCAACTATGGGGGTCTTTGATGTAACAACCCAAACCCAGCCCAGAAGTTAGGCCCGAATTTGGCGTGTCACACAAAAAAAACTCGTTTGAAAATTTCAGCCTCTTTGTTAAAACCCAAAACACTTAAGCAATTGATGTCTACTTGAAAACGTAATTATCTTAAAAACCTTTTCGTTTGCGGAAGCATATTTGAAATAAACAATTTACGAAAATGTGACGTTTAGAAATGGAGTTGCAGAAGCATTTTGAAAATGATGAGAAAACGTAGATAAAATACAAGTATTTTTGAGAGGTTATTTGATAAATCGATAATCGAACTAGTAATCTTATAAAAGCGTGACTTTTGAAAATATCGTTGATAATTTGAGAGAAAATTTCCAAGTTAAAATATTTGTAAAAGTTTGTTATGAAATCCATATGTTAATCAATTTTGGAAAACCTTTATTTAAGTTTTAGAAAATTCTCGTTTTAAAGAATTTAAGCAAAATAATAAGTATATCAACCATAAAGCAAATAATAAAACACTCCAGAGGCCTTATTACAACATAAAAACCCAAAATAGTAAAGTGAACGAAATAAAAAAAATATAAAGTTTAAAATAAAACACCGTTTCTGAAGTATGGCTTCCACCGAGTCATCCATGGCCCAAGTCCACATCATCGAGCATTACCTACAAGGGTTAAGAAAAGGGGAGTGAGTTACAAGAACTCGAGTGTGAAATCCCCTTACAGTCATCCCTTTGGGCTCGAACCGCTTAGAAATATCTTGGGCCTAAGCCCATTTAAGATAATCTTGGGCCGAAGCCCAATTACAAAATAGTATATATATATGAATGCAAAGTATGCAACCCAACCCATCCATCCAATCTCTCCCCCGTACTAGCCAGTCTCTCCTGTGGGGATCAAGTCAACCCACCCCTTGATCTCTCCAATTTGCGGTCAAGCTACCATTTATACTATTTGTGGGTGAGCCACTGATTCATATCTGGTAAAATGATCGACATAGAGTCGTTAATTCATATGTTAGGCACATAGCCATTATCAGAATTTGTGGCAATGCCACCGGTCTATACTTCTCTTCATTCAAATTTTCCCATCCCATGCAATATGTAAAGATGCATCATACATAATCGTAAAACATCCATATAAAAATAACATCCATTAACCTATTGAATACTTTTTATGAATCAGCCCATTAAAGTAATACGATCATTTGGCCCATAGGGCATTTCAGTAATGCGGTCCATAAGGACATTTCGGTAAATCGGTCCATAGGGACATTTCGGTAAATTAGTCCATAGGGACATTTCGGTAAATCGGTGATTTTACCCACTAAGGGTAATGTAACATCCCCAAACCCGGCCCATTCACTACGACCGAATCTAGTTATGTTAGTGCGGAAAAGACGGTGGAAAATCTATTTAACTTGGAAAAATTTAGTAAAACTTGCTAACTTTTGAAAAATCCATGTTTATTTAAACTTATGAGTAAAACTTTGTTATTAAAATATACTCATTCTAAAAGTTTAATATATACAAGCCAAATTGAATGAGTAGGTTGGAAAAATATAATCATCTTCACATAGTGTTTCAAATTCATCAAACCATAATAAATACTAATAAAATAATAACAAAAATAAATAAGAGTCAAAAGGCCTTTATTACATATTCTATTTTAAAACAAGTACTTAAAGTAAACCTAAAACGTTTAAACTCTTCTTTCTGCATGGGCCACCATGTGTCCTCTCCGAACCCGATCCAACTACGCGTCACCTGAAATGGTTAATGAAAAGAGTGAGTCCACTGACTCAGTGCATAACCACAACACATATTTCCACATGTATGGGCTTGGTCCATACCCACACAGCCATCGAAACAGTTCATGCAAGAATGCACTTCAGCCCCACTTAAAATCCAACCGTGACACCAACCTTAGCAGACTCCCTGCCTAAGGCCGTGGGAAACTCCCCACCGATCACATCGTGATCCCTAACATCTTACCTTGGCAAGCTCACTGCTCAAGGCCGTGGCTGAGCCACCGATCACCCAAAGTGATCCAACAACATACTCGTCCTACGGTGATGCACATAGCCATCGACCGCCGAGATGGGCACCTAGCCAACACCTCCCTTGAGGTAGCACAAAGCTATCCATCAAGCGCTAATGTAGCCTGAGCCAACATTAGACCACGTACATCATGTGTACACTTCTTCCTCCACCGAATCAATCCACCTCCCATATATGTATGAAAAAGGTAATATGTCAGATCATAACAAAAGAGAAGGCATCTCATGTTAAATACCAAATCATGTATTTATCATAAATAATTTCATACAAAAGACTTTACTCACCTGACATATGGTTACCCAAAATAACCATTCACCACACAAGCCATCACATTCGGCAACCACACATCACATATATTTAAACACATTAACAAACCAACAATCGTAGAAATAGTGCGTTGATTACGCACCTGCTAAGGCACAAACGATTAAATCCCGAAAAGGTCTCCTACGTTAGGTTCTTCTCCCCCCTACAATCGGCCTTAACACAATATCAGAGAACACCTAGGGCCATTCGGCCAAGGCAAAAATATCAGCACTAAGACCATTCGGCCAAAACATAAATCCCAAAATAAATAAGGGCTATTATTGCGACCTTACCTTAATAACCACTCACTTATGTCCTAACAAAGAATCGGGTCAACACAAGAGTAAGGTTCGGCTTCAGGGACTTGTAACCAAAGCGGAGTGAATGAGAGAATGTGGTGATTCAACAATGACTCTAAAATGGTCTTTGAGACATTGGCGGTGGCAACCTAAAAGGAGAGGGAAGATTCGGCTATAGGTGCTTAACACTACTTATGGTTCGGCTTGAAGGGAAAACGGATGCAAAGGGATAGGGGTTACGGCAATAGGGTTTGAGAAAAGAAAATGAAAGTTTGAGGGGATAAAATGGAGTGGTTTTGGCTCAAATGAAATGGGGAGAAGAAGGTAGCTAAGTGACCTTGAAGTTTTGGCCAAAGGAAATAGTGAAGCACTTTTCGGCAAGGAGAGAAAACAAAAGAGGAAAAGGGTGGCCAAAATGAACAAGTGAAGAGCACACCCCTATTTATAGAATTTGCCCCTCCTAAGCTTACCCCACAAAGCCGAAAATGCCCTCCACAATTCCCCAAATTCGCCACTACTCAACTCCCTTCAAATCCCATTATTTGCTCCTACAATTCCTCCCCAACACTCATTCAAAAAGTTTGAATGAGTCAAACCTCTTCCTAGCCAAAATTTAAAAACAAAGACCAAGTCTTTCTCCATCTTTTAAGCATCCAAAAGCCACCCAACTTCTTACTCTCTCGACGCCCAAAAATAAAGGCCAAAGTCTTGCCTTGTGACTCGAACACCTGGCCCCTTCCCTTGCACACCGAGACGTCACCTCCCCAAGCTCTTAGTGGCGTCTCCCTTGCCACTCCACCAGCCCAATTCTTGTGTCATAATCTCCCAAATAATTCTCTTAAGACACCCATCGCCAAGCTCCCCTTTTTGCACTTAAAAATCCAAAATTTTCCACAGCTTTCCCCTATTATCCGAGCATTCTCAAAACCTCTAAAACACCTCTAAACACACCCAAAAACCTACCAACACCCGAATTACACACAACTCGTGCATAGCCCCTAAACCAGGTGTTACAATTCTACCCTCCTTAAAATAATTTCGTCCTCGAAATTACTTGTCTAAACTAACGATCCACTTCTTCCCACTACGCTAAAAGTGCAGACTCACGATCTTAAAGAGCTAACATACCTTCTAGGCACGGTTTCTAAGTTCATACCCAAGGTTCCAACTACTTTACGAGCAACAAATCAAGCGATCATCAACACGAAGCGAAACAACAAAGAATATTCCAAACACAAGGAACTTACCGGTGACACATCGGGCACATCATTATCCTCTCTCTCGACGAATCGCATAAACTGGACACGGCCGCCTTGCCTCAAAGTGCCACCATTATCTGCGGTCTCATCGCCACACGACCTTGGGTGAAACCATTTCCTCTATGGTTCGAACGCGACCCTTGTCGGTCGCTTGCCGACCACCTCTGCTGGTTGCACATAACCTTGGCCTTCTCGCTCGAGTCCCATTCGGATTCTGGGGGGACAATCCTTAATCGATGAGACTTGGACTTGCATCTGAAGCACTCTCGAACACGATTCCGGCGATTCGCCAACATGGTACCTTCCACACTGCGCTTACGGACGATCCGGATTCCTCTCGGTTGTCTTAACAATATGAACAGGAGTCTCAACCCCTCGGTCTCTTACGGACCCTCTCAACCACTTACGGCGATCCAACACTTCTCTTATCACGGTTCCTTTCCCTATTGAGCCTCTTAGCCTTCTTGACCTCCTCGGCTATTCGAGCTTTCTCCACTAAAATGGCGAAGTCTCTTTCACGATGCGTGAGCAATCAAAACTCGCAACTCATCCCGTAGCCCATCTTCAAATCGACGCATCTCTCATAATCGGTTGCCACGATTCCCCGAGCATACCGGCTCAAACGCGAAACTCACTTCAGTACTCGCCATCGATTTGCTACCTTGCACCCAGATTGAGGAACGCCTTCCTCCGAGCATCCACATAGCTCGCTCCGACATACTTCCCCTCGAACTTGATCTTAAAATAACCCCGGTCCACTCGATCTGCGAGGTACTTTTCTTAACCGTGAGCCACCACCGGTAGGCCTCATCTCGCAACGAAACAACACCCTTAAGCTTCTCCTCGCAGATTAAGTCTAAGTCGTCCATAATCCTTTCCCACGCCTCAAGCCGATTACTCGCCACGTTCGGGGCTACCCGACACTCCTCGAAGACCTCGGCTCCATTCCCCTAAGCCTTTCGGCATCGACTTCCGAGTCCCATCGCCCCATTGGCTCTCGCCACTCGCTCAAGCACCGCAAAGATAGCTCGCGATTGTGTCGTCTCCTCGATCCCGATCCTGCTGTTCCACCTCAACATTTGGTGGTGGCACATCGCTCTCGACCCATGGCGAGACCCAACCGGTTCGGACAATCGACATCCCGCCTCTACCACGCCCACGAGTATTGCGACCACGCCCCTAGAACTCATATCTAGCGCCTCGATTTAGTCTCTGCTGTTAAAAAGTTTTATGCATTAGAAATTCTTGTTTCTTTGTTTTATCCACGAGAAATTTTATATGAATGAAGTTTCAGAGAGTAGTTCTTTCGAGCAATCAAGTTTCCTTCCCTACCTAGGGGTAATTTCGTCATTTTCCTATAAGAGGTATATCGGTAATAACTCAGAGTCAATTTTGAAAATAATTTTCCAACTTAAAGAAACTTCAAAATTTACAAAATCACAGGGGTCATCTTGAAAATTTTGTTTTTCAAACCAGAGGTATCGCACAAATTTCAGGAATTAGGGTTATTTCAGTAATTGGGGACGTTAAGGGCATTTTCGTAAATTTCCCAAATCAGGATATCTCGATATTTATAAAACAGAAGTTTTTGATACTTTCATAATGTAAGAACATTTTAGTAAAAATCGAGGGAATTATGAAAATTTTGAAACCAAGGGCATTTTGGTAATTTTGTAAATCGAGAAAACATCTTTCAAAATCTGATTTAGAGTTTACAAACCCAAGGAGTAGAGTTGAAAATTTTAAAACAGGGAATTTTAAAAAAAATAGCAAGACTAATTCCCTTTCGGGTTTTTTTATAATCGGTTTAGCCTATGAACAAGTCCTCTTGGTTAAGGTGAACGTAGTAGCTACACACTGTAGGATTCAAGTGGAGAGGAGGTGAGTCACGTGGATCGCTTAAATACCAAGCTCCCACTTTGAATACCACTCCTAGACATGCGCACACAGGTTGCCACACCTTAACTCGGCGACTTATTTCACAGGTTTGTTTAAGAGCTTTAAGTCTTATGCCATTGTTTGAGTAGTCTAATTCTAGGGTCCAACAGATCCTATTATTCTATTCTACGAGCCCAACTAAGCCCAAATTAATTCATATAGACAAATCACTTCAAGAAAGTCCGAAGTACTTACCTGGTGGACTTCGGGTCGGAGGTACAGGTGCCATGCCAGAATAACCTGAAAATATTTCATAAAACCCATATTTTTGAAAAGCCCATTTTGAAACGTTTTTGGGCCCAAAACCCTCAAAGCCGAGTTTTGAACCGGGCTCTGATACCAAACTGTAACATCCCCAAACCCGGCCCATTCACTACGACCGAATCTGGTTATGTTAGTGCGGAAAAGACGGTGGAAAATCTATTTAACTTGGAAAAATTTAGTAAAACTTGCTAACTTTTGAAAAATCCATGTTTATTTAAACTTATGAGTAAAACTTTGTTATTAAAATATACTCATTCTAAAAGTTTAATATATACAAGCCAAATTGAATGAGTAGGTTGGAAAAATATAATCATCTTCACATAGTGTTTCAAATTCATCAAACCATAATAAATACTAATAAAATAATAACAAAAATAAATAAGAGTCAAAAGGCCTTTATTACATATTCTATTTTAAAACAAATACTTAAAGTAAACCTAAAACGTTTAAACTCTTCTTTCTGCATGGGCCACCATGTGTCCTCTCCGAACCCGATCCAACTACGCGTCACCTGAAATGGTTAATGAAAAGAGTGAGTCCACTGACTCAGTGCATAACCACAACACATATTTCCACATGTATGGGCTTGGCCCATACCCACACAGCCATCGAAACAGTTCATGCAAGAATGCACTTCAGCCCCACTTAAAATCCAACCGTGACACCAACCTTAGCGGACTTCGCCTAAGGCCGTGGAAAACTCCCACCGATCACATCGTGATCCCTAACATCTTACCTTGGCAAGCTCACTGCTCAAGGCCGTGGCTGAGCCACCGATCACCCAAAGTGATCCAACAACATACTCTATCTACGGTGATGCACATAGCCATCGACCGCCGAGATGGGCACCTAGCCAACACCTCCCTTGAGGTAGCACAAAGCTAACCATCAAGCGCTAATGTAGCCTGAGCCAACATTAGACCACGTACATCATGTGTACACTTCTTCCTCCACCGAATCAATCCACCTCCCATATATGTATGAAAAAGGTAATATGTCAGATCATAACAAAAGAGAAGGCATCTCATGTTAAATACCAAATCATGTATTTATCATAAATAATTTCATACAAAAGACTTTACTCACCTAACATATGGTTACCCAAAATAACCATTCACCACACAAGCCATCACATTCGGCAACCACACATCACATATATGTAAACACATTAACAAACCAACAATCGTAGAAATAGTGCGTTGATTACGCACCTGCTAAGGCACAAATGATTAAATCCCGAAAAGGTCTCCGACGTTAGGTTCTTCTCCCCCCTACAATCGGCCTTAACACAATATCAGAGAACACCTAGGGCCATTCGGCCAAGGCAAAAATATCAGCACTAAGACCATTCAGCCAAAACATAAATCCCAAAATAAATAAGGGCTATTGCTGACCTTACCTTAATAACCACTCACTTATGTCCTAACAAAGAATCGGTCAACACAAGAGTAAGGTTCGGCTTCAGGACTTGTAACCAAAGCGGAGTGAATGAGAGAATGACAGTGATTCAACAATGACTCTAAAATGGTGCTGAGACATTCGGCAGTGGCAACCTAAAAGGAGAGGGAAGATTCGGCTATAGGTGCTTAACACTACTTATGGTTCGGCTTGAAGGAAAAACGGATGCAAAGGGATAGGGGTTACGGCAATAGGGTTTGAGAAAAGAAAATGAAAGTTTGAGGGGATAAAATGGAGTGGTTTTGGCTCAAATGAAATGGGGAGAAGAAGGTAGCTAAGTGACCTTGAAGTTTCGGCCAAAGGAAATAGTGAAGCACTTTTCGGCAAGGAGAGAAAACAAAAGAGGAAAAGGGTGGCCAAAATGAACAAGTGAAGAGCACACCCCTATTTATAGAATTCGGCCCCTCCTAAGCTTACCCCACAAAGCCGAAAATGCCCTCCACAATTCCCCAAATTCGGCCACTACTCAACTCCCCTTCAAATCCCATTATTTGCTCCTACAATTCCTCCCCAACACTCATTCAAAAAGTTTGAATGAGTCAAACCTCTTCCTAGCCAAAATTTAAAAACAAAGACCAAGTCTTTCTCCATCTTTTAAGCATCCAAAAGCCACCCAACTTCTTACCTCTCTGACGCCCAAAAATAAAGGCCAAAGTGCTGCCTTCGCAGCTCGAACACTGGCCCCTTCCCTTGCACCTGAGATGTCACCTCCCCAAGCTCTTAGTGGCGTCTCCCTTGTCACTCCACCAGCCCAATTCTTGTGTCATAATCTCCCAAATAATTCTCTTAAGACACCCATCGCCAAGCTCCCTTTTGCACTTAAAATCCAAAATTTTCCTGACTTTCCCTATTATCCGAGCATTCTCAAAACCTCTAAAACACCTCTAAACACACCCAAAAACCTACCAACACCCGAATTACACACAACCTGCATAGCCCCTAAACTAGGGTGTTACAGGTAATTCGGTAATTTACCCTGTAACATCCTAGATTAGGGGTTATGCGGTTGGAGCGTAACTCAAGTGTTAGTAGGCTTTAAGTGTGTTTGGTGATGTTTTAGGAGTTTTTAGAACCCAAGGATGAAGGGGAAAGCTTTGAAAAAATGTTGAATTTTAAGTATAAAAGGGGAGCTGGGTGAAGGAGCCCTTAAGGAAAAATTTGGGAATTTCTGACATGAAAGTCCAGTGGTAAAGTGGCTCCCATGCGCCACTTAAAGGCACGGAAGTAACGCTAGTAAGGGCTTGGGTTCGAATCAAGGTGGCGCAAGGTGTTTTATTTTTTTGGGTTTTGGCGTTAAAAGGAAGGAGGCCTTAAAAGAAGCTGTGGCGAGTCTATGACACAAAACGACGCCTTGGCAAAGTGGTTCCCATGCGCCACTTAAGAGTTGGAGGAGAGAATGGGCGCAGGTCGCAGTTTCGAGTGGCTGGAGCAGCGTTTTGCATTTTATTTTCTATATATGCGGTGATGGGCTTAAGTAGGAAGGCCTTATAATTAAATAAAGGAGGTTTGTGACACGAAAGTTAGGTTCGATGAAGTGGCAAGGGGCGTGGCTTAAGGGTATTGGTATGAGGTCTTGGGTTCGAGACATGAAGGAAGCAAGGATTTTTATTTTTGGGCTTTAGGCGTTGAAGGAGTAAGGGCCAGGAAGAGGGCTTATATTTAAATGGTGGGGTAACGTGACATGAAAGTCAATTGGGAGAGTTGGAAAGGGGCGTTAAGAGAGGGCTGCAGTGGGGTCGCGGGTTCGATCCAAAGAAGCTGCAATTTGGTTTTATTTTCTTCAAGGCTGGCGTGAAAAGGAGAATTGGCCTGCACATGGTTCTTTGTTTAACATTCAGCTGGAAGAGTTTGACAAGCACATGGTCTCTTTTATTTTCATTATTTATTTGATAAGATAAAAAGGGATAATATTAGCATTATTATTAGATTATTATGGGATTATTATTTGATTATTATTTGAGGTATTCAAATTATTTAGAATAATTTGAAATATGTGGCCTAGAGTGAATTAAGGAATTTGGGAATTTTAAACTCTTCAAAGGAAGAGTGGGACGGCAAGTATAGGGGCATTAGTGCCGAATTTGCTTAGCCAATTACTTGGAAATTTCACAAAGAAATTACATTTTCTTTTCTTTTCTTTTCACTCCCTTTTCAACCTCTATCAAAACCGACGGCACCATTAATCCTTTACCTTTCTTTCTTTGTTTCAAAAACTCTCTCTACTTCTCCTTGCCGAATCCCCATTCTTAATTTCCCTTTTCTTTTATTTCTTTATTGGCCGAATATTCACTCCTTATTGCCGAAACTCTTTTCCTCCCCATCAAACTCTCTTTGGCCGAATACTAAGGGTGGTATAAATCTTTTCGGGATTTCTTGTGGCAATCGATTGGTGAAGGTAAGTGTGTTAGCCGAATGGTTATTTCTTTTCTCACTGGTATCCTGGCAATTTGGATGGTTGGGAAGCCGATATATTTTGGTGGTTAATCAGTGTTGAAACTGATTTTCTCTAGGTACTCAAGGATATTTCAATCAATCCTTCATTTGTTAATAGTCGACTTTGGTAAGTGGTGGTAAGGCTTTATTTAAGATCATTGGTTTCATTATATATATGTGTATTCAAAAGCAGAAGGCTATTTTATATGGATAAGTGCCGATTGTAGGGAAGTGAAGGTGATTCGCACATAGTGTGTGGTGGTTGATAATCACAAGGCATTTGGGTAAGAATTCGGGTTTAAAAGATGCCCTTTAAATTAATTTGGTTTGGCCGAATAGGCTATGGCACTAAACCTTCGTGTTTGGCCGATTATAGGTCAAGGGATTTAGCATCGTAGATCGGCTTTTCGGGATCTAGGAATTACGATAGTAATAGGTGTGTAAGATCTCTATACACACTTTATTAATTTACATCTTTGTTATTATTTGCCTTAGATCTTTTGGTTGTGGTTAGTTTGTGGCATAATCATGGATTTCGAGGTAAGTCCCCTAACTTGTAATTTTTATATGTTTGCATGCCATCACATGATGTTTAATATTATGACATGATATATGAAATTTGATGTGTAAGCATGTGATGGTGGGATTGATGAGAGGAGGGGGATGAACTATGGATCGTCCGTGGTTTTGACCACAAGATGGGTTGGCCCCATCAGATTATTGTGACCTATGGTCATCAGTGGTTTTGACCACAACGATTGATTATTTGTGACTAAGTCCCAGTGGTTTGGTACCACCAGTGGTTTTGACCACATTTGATATATTGTGACCTATGGTCATCAGTGGTTTTGACCACACGATGGGTTGGCCCCATCATCAGATTTGTGACTCTAAGTCATCAATGGTTTTGACCACCAGTGGTTTTGACCACACGGGGTAGAAAAGGAGTATGGATGGTTAGGTTGGGTTGCATGAGCATGTTTATTAATGAATTGTGTATGAGATGTATTTTCCGGGTGGGGGATTTACACATTGAGTCTCGGTGACTCACCCCTTCCCTTAACATTTTGCAGATGGGTAGATCGCGGAGATGGAGCTGGATGGACTCGAGGTGGCCATGCAGTGGAAATCTTAATTAGATGAACTTGGACTTTGTTTTATTTTATTTAATGTTGGTTTATTTTAATTAAGTTGTAGTAAGGCCTAGACATAATTTTATTATTCTAAGTTTGGATTAATTTGTTAAACTATTTTCTAACATTAAATTAAGTACACGTGGTTTCTAAAATTTTAAGTCGCAAAAATGTTTTATCGTGCCATCGGGCACATCTAAAACGGCTACAATCTGGCTTAATAAATATTTTAAAATAAACCTAAGTATGGATTTTATACACCTCAAATGTTTCAAACAAAATAACCATCTTTTACCAAAAAGATAATTCGACTTAAAAGGATTTTCAAAGATGTTTTCTCTTTAGCACACCAAATTCGGTCGTAGCGTTTGGGCCGGGTTTGGGGTGTTACATACCCTCCAAGGGTATTTTAGTAATTTCACAATCTAGGCTTAACTACTAATTTGGGCATAAAAGTTTAAACTGTCCATCTGCGTCGTACTGACTAAATTGACTATAACTTGAGTTAGGAATCTCGAAATCTAAATCCATAAATTTTCCTTGAAAAAAGACTCATATATCTTCTTACTAAAATTTTTCCAGAATCTTTGGCTTAACCATTTAGTACAGTTTATTCCTTAAAGTTTCTCCTGTTTCACTGTCCAATGATTCTGACCTCTTTTACCTTAATTTCAAATATCTCACTGTACGGTTTTCATATACTGCTCCCACTTGTTTCTATTGAAAATAGGCTCACTAAGAAATTTATACAAATAAATCTATACAAATAAATTATAACTCATAATTCACTTTGTACAATTTTATACGATTTTTCCAAGACAGATCAAGGAACCACGAAGTCATTCAGAACCAGTCTCACTAAAATTAAGATATCACAGAATATAAAATTCCTTTTTCTTCTCCGTTTCTTCCATATCAAAATAAACACAGTAAGCTTTGATTTGATATCTTATTCACTTTTTAATCCCTTTCCCCCTATTTTTCGTGATTTTTCAAAATCACGTCACTGCTGCTGACCAAACTGTTTCTTTGCAAATTATGGTTACTACTATGAACATACGCACTCCCGAGTGGTCACGGATGCCGGTTTTTGGTTTTCTTTGGTATTTCGATCGAATCATAGAACATTTCTTACAAACATTTAGAGAGGTATGCGATTACACACCATTTCAAACAAGTATTCGGAAGGGTACGGGATTACACACCATTTCAAACATGTATTCGGAAGGGTACAGGATTACACACGTTATTTGGATTTCCTAAAGAACCACTCTTCGTTGACCCTAGAACCATACCAACCAAAAGTTAGCCTCGGATTTCCATAAGATTTCATACCCAAAGTATTACTTACACTTGAATCACTTACTATTATATTCGAAGGTTTAGCAAAATAGAATATATCGAGTGATTTCGTCCCTAAAACATAATCGATTAGTCGAAACTTCGATCCGATTTGCAACATAGCCAAGTAGAGATATAACAAAAAATCCAAAAATGAACCCCTTACCTTAATGATGATAGATCCGACTTCAATCGATTGGGCGCAAGGCTAGAAATGATTCGGCTAAGATGTGGTATTCGGCCACCCACTAAGATCACTACGATAGAGTATTGATCACAACATAAGAGTGATGGAGAGAGAGATGTTTCGATAAGAAGCAAAGTAGACTAACCGAATAACGATGAACATTCATATTCGGTTAGAAAAAGAAAATGAAATGGAAAGAGGGATATAAGGTCACTTACCGATTCAATTAAGAAGAGGTTTTTCCCACACGATAGGGAACGAAATGATGAAGAAATAGGATGATAATGGGTTCGGCTATAGAGAAAATCGAACAAGAAAATGTGATCACAAAGTGATGTCGATACAAGAAGAAGAAAAGGTTGATGAACTAGTCAAAAGAAAAGAATGGATGGAGAAAAGTGCTTTGGTAGTTTCGGCTATCAAAGGGAAGATGAGCAAAGGTGAGTGTTTCGGCCAAAGCAAAGGGAGAGATGGATTTGAAAAGAAGACACAAATGTTCAAAGAGAAAAGTGTACCTCTCATGCACCAAAAACTAACAAAATGGTCTAAAGAGAAAAGAGAAATTCAGCTCTCCCTATTTCCCTAACCAACACCTTGTATTCATCTTTTCCAAAAAGATGAACATTGACCAAGATAAAGTCTTTCCAAAACACCTTCCACACTCTATGCCAACATGTTCCCCTCTCTTACCATTTTCTTTCATTTTTTTCCCTCTCTTTCCCTAGTCTTTCTCCTTACCATAATCCTCAGCCATCTTTCCAAAAATTAAAAAGTCTTACTTACCTTATTTAAGCCTTGGCCGACACTTACCATATAGCACAAAAAAATTAATCCAAAATATTTGCACTAGGTGGGTTTCGAACCTCAGACCATTAGTACACACCACACGCCACTTGCCACTTTACCAATAGACTCCTTGTGCTAACAAGATGCACACTTATTTCCTTAAGTCTTGATGCCACTTACCTTCTCCCCCTTAAATGCATAAACACAAAAATCTACCTATGGCCTAACTTGAACCCGGAACTTCCTAGAAGCCTCGTAACTTTCCAAAATCACCTTCTTAATAAGTCCAACTTGAAATAATGCCGTTCTCTTGTTCTCAAAAATTTTAAAACGCTTATACGCTCAAGGTCCAATAGGCCCAATAGGTCCAATTCTACTAGGCCCAATTTTGGGATGTTACATTTGATGTACCATTAGCATCTTTAACACATTTCATGTAACACCTCATACCCAACCCAATCATCAGGTCCCAGTAATGGAATGTCACATTCGTTTTCAAAGCAACTACGACCGCATTTTCATTCAATTATACATTTTATACCAACTATTAAGATCAATACATCATTATAACATATTATATAATCTTATTGGGGTTTATATGAGGTTACGAAAGCTCTTTTAGTAAGTTGAGGCCATTTGAGGACTAAAATGTAAAACCTTTAAGATTTAATGTGCTAGTGTTGTGAAAATGAAGGGATCATGTTGTGACATCTAGGACAGTAGCTCAAGGTTGCGACTCCAATAGTGCAATGTCATGACTCCAAAAATAGTAAGTTGGCATCACGACGTTGGGGTTGATGTCACAACATTAATAGAAGTGTGTCGTGACTTTGAGGGCAGACTCCCTCAACATTTACTCATTTTATTCAACTTGCTAATTTTCAATTTTCAATGGGTCTAGAGACCTCAAAAGTATAATCCAATTCAACATATAAGATCATTTACATATTTTAACAATTAAAACCTTACACTAATTGTATACATGATTTAAACCATTCAAATATCATTCTTTAATTAACACATATCGATAAGTACCAAATTGCCAAAACCACAACTTAAAATTGACTCAACTTTAGGTACATGCCATTTACTAAAACATAGGGAGACTATACAAACATTACTAAGTCGAGAGATGTGGTTTGGATGTCAGATCAATCCTCGAGCCTTTGAGTTCCACTATTACCTGCGCACAGAAATAAACAAACTGTACATTGAGCGATAAAGCTCAATGGTACTTTCACGATCCAAGTCATAAAATGAATATAATCACAATAAGAATTCAATCAATGTATGTTAAGAAATAACCATTTCGATTTACATGTTCATTACTCAACACCAATCACAAACACTAACTCATTTAATAACCAATTAAAAACATTATATGCTATACTTTCTATTAACAAAGATTCAATCCATTCCATTTCAATTTCATGTATTTATGAATATAATAGTATGACACTCAATTCTCATATTCATACAACTCCATCTAATCTTTTATTTATGATTTTATTCTCTCTCTTGAGTTTATAGACTCATTCGTATCCAGTTCGACCTCTAGGGCTCATTTTACTGGTTCACATGATCTTTCATAGGCTGACTTAGTCACATTCTATATATGTGTACATTCAGTACTGTTTTATTTTATCATACTAATTCAATATCATTTTTTGAGCTCATACTATATAATACCTTTTAACCTAACTTGGACTCGGGATAAATACATGAATCATTCGAACAACACACCAATCTGGTACCTAGTACCTCATCGGAACGTCCGATGTATAACTTCTGCACAGCAATCATCAGTATAACCGAAGTAAAATGTAACATCCTGGAAAGGGCCTATGCATTTTCGGTTTAATTGTACGAAATGACAAGTCTTAAGTAATATGAATAAATTTTTAATATTTTTGGAAATTTGAAATGTATGAAAATGAAAATGGAAATGAACATTTTGGAAACACTGGGAATGCATAGACATGAACATTTTTGGAAACCCTGGAAATGTAAGGAAATGGTTCAAAAATGGAAAGTACACATTTCTGGAAACTTGGAAATGTAAGAAAAGGGCAGAGTTCTGAGCCGATCGAAAATTTTAGGAAACTTAGAAATGACCGAGAAATGTCAAGTTTTAAATTCTAAAATAGGAAATCAAGGCAAGGTGGCCTTAAAAGAAAAAGTTTGTGAAATTTGACACACAAACAGGCTTGGAAAAGTGGCCTGAAGATGTCACTTAGGGCCTCTGGAAATGGCGCCACCTGCAAGGGGTTGGGCCTGGGTTTGAGTCACTTGGGAAGCAAATAAAGGAGGTTTTATTTTTGCTTCTATAAGCCAAGGAGTGGACGGAAAGGCTTCTAGAAAAAGGGAGGTTTATCCTCTTTAAAATTCGGCTATTAAGGATAAATAAAGGTTTTTTTATTGGAGAGATAAATGATGATTTATCTTAAGTATTTTCAAAAAGGAATTTATTTATCATAATTTCCATGAGATAAAGGCTGGATTAAACTCTTTTATTTTATGATAATTAAAGGATAAAGCTATCAAATTGAAGAGTGGTGGCCAAGTCAGGGACTTCTTAGCTGATAATTTCGTCTATAAAAGGGAGGAAGGAAGGAGGGATACTCATCAGTTTTCTTTTTCTCTTGCCCGCTGCCGAAATTCTTAGGGTTCTCTCCTCTTCTTTTCTCTTTTCCTTTGTCTAGCAGATTCCCTAGCCTCCTCTCTCTTTTATTCAAAACTAAAAACACAATCCAACCAAGTAGAAATTTCGCTTAAAGCCGAATCTTTGTTATATGAGAAGGGTGTTGCCGATTTCATTCAAAAAGGTAAGATCAACCATTATTTGATTTTCAATCTCTCTTTTTAGCCGAAATATAGGAATCTAACACCTTTAGAATTCCATTGCCGAAATTTGGAAGGTTTTCTTCGGGATTTCTAAGACTCAAGGATTTTCGACAGACTTATAAGGCAAGGTTTTGGATTTGGACAAAAGGAAATTGACACCAAGGTAAGTGTATAAATCCTACTAGGATTTGGATTGTGGTTGAAAAGGTTTATTAATATGTTAAATGATTGACCGAATATAGGAGTTAAGGATCTAAATCAGTAGATCAGTTCTTCGGGATTTCAAGGACTTCATTAAGCGAATTAGGTGTGTAATCCCCACTATCATTTAATATGATACATGGCAATATTTAATCTATGTTTATATATATATTTTAATGTGAATATGGCTAAGTACCCTAATGTGGTACAAAAGTACTCAGGTACGTTTCCTACTCCCATTAGGATTATGAAATATGTTATTTTATAACATGTGAAAATATATATGAAAGTGAATTTAAGTATGAGATGCATGTTATAAAAAAAATATGGGTCATTCGGGATTTATGAGAAAGGGAAGTGAATGTGATGACTTGGTCTCACTATCCGAATGTGGTGACTTCGGTCACATTATCCGAATGTGGTAACCGGTTACATTATCTCGAATGGTGTCTTTTGACACAACTATATCCGTGGCTATGCCACAAATTTTATATGGGCGATGAGCACGTCGATCGCAGCGATCGCCGAAGGTGTGTAGCGGATGGAGGGTCGACTTAGTAGTCCCCACGGTGTGCGAGGTTGGTACGGGGATGTGTAGCGGATGGCATCTAGGTTTTGGGTTTGGGTTGCATCATCATTGATATCTGTTGTATGAATAAATGTTTGATATGAATAGATATGCCCGATCTATTGAATGTTAGTGTTGGTTACACATTGAGTCTGTTGACTCACCCGTTGTGGGAATATTTTTTGGTGATGAGCATTAATGGACCGGGTCGGTAGGAGTGAAGGTGACCATGCATTGCAAGGAGAAATTTAAAGATTTGGACTTTTATTTTTACTAAGTACTTTAATTTTATTTTTGGGTTTTGATTGATGTAATAAGGCCATAAGGCCCAAGTTGGATTTCTTTATACATTTATTTTTTTATTATGTTAAGAATTATTTTTGATTAAAGTTTAATTAAAATTATTCCTTTCAAAATAAACCCTAAAATTGTTTTGTCACCATAATTAAATGATTTCTAAGTAAAATAAATGGGTTTCCAACTTAAGCCAACCCAAAACGATAATTTTCTGAAATTACACAAATTTTCTCTAAGTAACAAAGAACTTTGAAACCGGTTTACTTAAGGAGCATACCAGATCCGGTCCAGGCTCGTGGGCCGGGTGTGGGGTGTTTCATAAAATGTGTGCCCAACACTCAATGGAACGTCCGAAGTAATATGCGCCTAATGCTCATTGTCATATAGCTGAAGTATAACCCATACACAATCTAATCTTATGGCATTGATCTACTGTAATTCGGTGTAGTAGATTAAACTGGTTTTCGTACTTGAGGAGCTTGAATATGAGCAATTTTAGTATGTTTTAATTATGTTTTATTAGTTTAGTTAAATTCAATAAAAAGTGTATTTTGAGTCTTTTATTGACCTTAGGGGACGAATGAGGCCTAAAGGCAAGCTAAAGTACTTAGTAAGCACGCAATAGAACATTCAAAGGAATAAGAACTCAAAGTTGGTTGTTGTGTTGCAACACGGGGCGTTTGATCTCGTAACATAGAGAGTAGTGATGTCCACGAAACCAACTAAAAATCTGAATAAGTCAAGTGCACCTATCAATTAATAGTATAGCTACAGTGACCAAAGATATCGTTCCCACGAAGACTAAAAGTAATAGTAATTACCGTCTTTCTATTATTTAATCGATAAATTTGAGTGATTGATTAAAAACTAAAATTAACTAAGAACAGGAAAAAGAAAAAAACAAAAAAATAACCGATTAACAACCAAGAAGCAAACAATACCCAGAACAGAATTCACCTAGACTTCATCTGTCACTATTAATCTAAATTACACAATTTCTTCATTTAGTATCTTGATCTGTAGAAATCTCTAAATTATGTTAATATCTCTCTTCAAGAATAAGAGCAACTGACTCTAGGTTGATTAATTGAAATTTCTTTCTAATTAAAACCCCTATTATCGCATTAACTTGATCTATGGATTCCCCTATTATATTTTACTCTAATCTGATAGATTTATGTCGTCCTATTTCTAGGATTGCATGCAACTCCGCTCAATTACGCTAGATCTACTCTTAAACAGGGTTTATTCCTCGTTTGATTTAAGCCTATCAAACATGGATCAATAGTCTAAAAATATTAAACCAGAAATTAAGCACACGTAATTGAGAACAAGATCCAAGTATTTATTGCGTAAAATAAAAATCAAACAATAGAATCCATCATAGGGTTCATCTCCCTAGGTATTTAGAAAATTAGTTAATGCTAGCAAATAAAAACATCCAAAATACAATATAACCATAAGAAACAAAGAAACTCATAATAATCTCCAAAGAAATCAAAAGGGAGTCTTCAATCTTGACGGAAATCTGCCTCAGAATCCACTTTAATGGTATTTTTTGAGTTGTTTTCTTGAGTATTCTATGACGGCTCACTCTCATCTTCTTATTTTTGTCATATATAGGTCTAAAAATGCTTGAAAACCCTTAAAAATTGTGTTTTTCCGCTGTTCGGAGTGCAATTCGCGAAATCGACACACTTGCCACCTGGTCGTGTGGAAGCCTGTGTGGCTTACACGACCGTGTAGAATGGTCCAGCTCGTGCGGCTCTTGTATCTATCTCTTTTTTTTTTATTTTCGCTCGTTTTTCACTCCTTTTACCCCCAAATGCTCTCCTAAGTATAAAAACATGAATTTAAAGAATTAGTAGCATAAAATTCATAAATTACATGTAACACCCCAAACCCGGTCTATACGTTAAGACCGGATTTGACATGTCACACGAAATGAACATACGTAAAGTCTTTTTAAAGATTTAAAGAAAACGGGTTTTTTAAAAAAAAAACTTTTTGACGTGGAGTTTATTGAAAATCGAGGTTGATTGGTAAATCTAATAATTTAAGACGTAAGGATTTATAAATTGAAAACTTAGAAAAATTTATTTAATATTCGAGAAATATAAAAAAGAGTTCAAAGAAATTTTGAAAACAAAGATTTTAAAAGAATTGTTACTGAAAATTTTCGAGTTAAAAATATTTAAGAATGAAACCTTTTCGCACGTATATTTGAGGAAAACGTTTATTTCTATTTTGAAGGAAATTAATTCCGCTTAAGTATTTAAATCATAGTTATAAAATCCATCCACAAGTAAAACATCCATAAAAATTTAACCAGAGGCCTTATTACAACATAACTTAAATAGCAAATAATAAAAGTACTTAAAGAAATCCAAAATTTAAATAACCCATTATTCGTAGTATCGCCCCACCGAAGTTGTCCATGGCTCAAGTCTCAAAATCATGATCATTACCGAGAAGAGTAAGGAAAAACCGGGTGAGTTACTTAGAACTCAGTGTGTAAACCACTTTCCATCGTCCACTGGGCCAAAATCCAATTTAGCACTTATTGGGCCAAAGCCCAATACAAATATAACATAATAACATGTATTAAATGAATGTAATATGCAATTCCCAAACCAAACCTAATTTCCATCCGCTACACACCACCCGTACCAACCAGCACACCTGTGGGGAGCTTTAGTCACCCACCCCGCCAACACACCAAAATAGGCATTAAGCCGTTTATCAATTTGTGGACAAGCCACCAGATTTACAGATTTTACATGGCATTTACCATTTTTCAGATTTGTGGCAGAGCCACCAGAATTTTGTAGCAAAGCTACCAAAACTTCTCTTCGTCAATATCCCAACCCATGCAAATCATGTATATAATATGCATATTCATTTACAACAATCCATTCATATAATTATTACGAACAATATGGCCCATTATAAAAATTTCCACAATCTGGCCCATATCACCTTTTTGGCCCATATACCAAATATCACATTTGGCCCATATATCAAATATCACATTTGGCCCATATATCAAATATCACATTTGGCCCATATTTCAAATATCACATTTGGCCCATATATCAAATATCACATTTGGCCCATATTTCTAATATCACATTTGGCCCATATATCAAATATCACATTTGGCCCATATATCAAATATCACATTTGGCCCATTAAGGGTAATCTCGTAATTTTTACAGTCTTAATACCGATTTCATAGTCTTTACCATTTTAGTAATAATTATGCCATTTTACCCGATGTCACTAACATGCGATTTAATCAAACGATTAACACGATATAATTATCTAACCCATGGAATACGGTGTGAGATTACACACCTGATTACGGTAAGCACTACACTTTCCTGATCGTTGACACCTAAAAATATTTTTAACGCCCGATTAGAACATTAACACTTATAGTAAATCTATTCTACGATAAACGGTCTAGGATTTTTACCCTCGGAATTGCGAATAACTATGATTTACCAATTTTCCCCGGTTGACGGTCCACAACCCGTTGGAAATCCCGAATAGCTAATGGCTCAGAACTGCGAACAACCTCGAATAGTTGATTTTCACCGGATGAGGGTCCACAACCCGGTGGAAAATCCTGGATTACCGAAACAGCCCTTCGTTTGAATCTAGAGGGGATCACGAATCCGCTCCTTTTCTGATCACTATTCACCACTCCTATTGATTCGATCTTGTTTGCCTCCATTGATAATTAAATATTAGTCCAAACTAATATTTCATAATTAAAAACGATTGGTCTTATGAGCGAAGTCGGCTTACCACAAAATCCTTACGTTCACAGGATGAAAATCGAACGATAGAGTCCCTAAGATAAAAATTGGTTAATCACCCTATCTTTAATAACTAATATGGAATCCTTGAAAGAAATCCTTACCTTAGATTTTTGGACCGAATCCTAATGATAACACGATGACTTTGGACACTCCAAGTTTGACCTTCCACTAAATTTCTATGATAGAGAAAAAGAGATTCAAATAAGATATGGTATGATGATGGTCTCGATCCAAAAAGGCCATCCCACAACAAAGTATAGATTCGGCACAATGGATAAGGTGAAATAAAAATACCAAAATGTTGAAACTAGCCACTTACCGATTGATCAAAGTGATAGTAGAAAAAAATAATTGAGAAGGAGATATGTGTGTGGTAGAAGATTCGGCTATGGTGGAAAAATTGAAGAGGATGATGCTTAATGACATTCGGCCATGGTGAATATTAAGGAGGGAATGATGTTTGAGAGATTTTTGCAAGAAGAAAAAGAAGAAGAAAGGTATAAGAAAATAAGGTGTTTAGGTTTGGTTCTTTTCAAGAATGGAAGATGAACAAAGAAGAAACTTTGAGACTAGTGTGCATTCAAGAAAGAAGAAAAGAAGAAGAGAAAGAAAAATGGCCCTTCAAGGTTATGTGGTTTGGCACCAAGAGGAAAAAGGTTTGGAGAATAAGAAATTAAGACCGAAATGGTCAAAAATGAAATGGCCAAAACGAAAGCAAATGTTTACCTATTGCTCAAGGTACATTCGGCTAGGGAAAGGAAATTAGAGAGGAAATTGTAGAAAAGAAAAGCTATTGACAACACCAAAAGCCAAAATGAAAAGGTGACCAACTAGCACCTAAACCTTACCAAAAGCCAACAAAAATTCGGCCACCCCCCTAGCCCCTAAAATCGTCCAAGTACATGGCCAAATGGTCAAAGTTTGGCCACCCCAAACTTTCCAAAACATTTTCCTTCCTATAAGCCTTGTGTTCCCCCTACATACCTTTTACATTTGATTCCCTTCCTTAAGTTAAAACTTGCCTTTTCTCTTAGCCACCTTACCATAAACTTACCATATGTACTAGGCTTGACCGACACTATGAGGAAGGAAAGCATAAAAATAAAATTCATGCACACCAAGGGATTCGAACTCCTTCCCTCAAGGAACACACATGGTGCCATATCCCCTTTACTAATTGTTTAATTATGCTAACTTTCTACCACCTAAATACCTTAAGCTTTAAGGTCACTTATTCCATTTCCTTAAAGTACTAAATACCAAAAATTATTCCAAATCCAAAATAAATCCCGAGCCTTCTCAGGACTAAATAAACACACACATTGGATAATTAAACTAGCTGAGTACCAAAATAATGTAACATATAAAAACTCAAATTTTAGGATGTTACATTACATCAAATGATCACCCAAAACACATTAAGAACAAGATTAAAACATGTTATTTTTAGCAATTATCAAATACCCTCACGCTTAATGATCGTGTGTCAGAGTCTTAAAAATTTATATAATGAATGATCTAGCCTAGAAACTAACTGTGACAATGATTGAGGCAAGCGCACCTATCGAACAGTTGTAACATCCTGAAATCGGGGCTATTTGTGATTGAATTATTTTTCATGTGTTTGAACTTTTGTGTTATTAATTGTGGTGTGGTAAGGCTTAATTATGGACTTTGAGTAGGTTCGGTTTAGTAGAATAAATTTTTGTATGGTTTATTTAATGAAGTGGATTAAGTGAGCTTAGCACTTAAGTTAATTTAAGTGTTAAGTAAAGCACATGAGGAATTAGTGGCAAAGTGGTTATGGTGTTTGAACTTATAGCTTGGGGTTAGAGGTTCGAGTAGCATGTTTAACATTTTGAAGGTTTATTTTTTTGAATCCTTGCATTGATGGGCGGTCAAACTTATTTATGATAGGTTGGACTATTCCTTTTAGTAAGTTGAAAATTTGTTATGGAAAGCTTGAAGATAGGGATAAGAATCTTGAGTTTATGGTATAATGAGGGACAAAGGCATGGAAGGTGGGGATGTTTTGGAAAGAAATCCTATGCCTTAATGCATGAATGTGGACTGCATGTAAGGCTAGGGAGTGGCGAATTTTTGGTAGGTAGCTTGAGAGGATGTTGACCAACCTTTTGTTTTGTGCATCATTTTGTGTTTGTTTTTCCTCTCCAAAAGCTCTCATCTTTGGCCGAATGTATAGGGTACTTTTGGTGCAAAAATATTTCTTTTGATGACAACTTCATTTTGTTGGAAACAAAATACCACTTTCTTTCTCTCATTTGTCTTTTGAACCAAACTACATTTTTGCATCTTGTGCATTTTCTTCTTTGGTAAAGTTTGTGGTGACCGAATATCATTTCTTCCATTTCTCTTTTTCTTCCTTTGATCAATTCTTTTTCATTCTCTTTTCAAATTTTATCAAAACCAAAAACCATTCTTTCTTTCTCTAAACTTTGGCCGAATCTCCTAAACCATTATCTTTCATCTACTACTTTTCTTTTCTTCTCAAAACCGAATCCCCTATTTCTCCTTTCTTCTCAATAATTTCTTTATTAGCCAAATATACTCCTTTGGGTGTGCCGAAACTCTCTTCTTCCATTTAGAAGTATCTTGGTCGAATATTGAAGGTGGTAAGGATTTATTTTAAGGGATTATTCTTTTGATTATTCAAAAGCGAGAAGGCTATTATATTAATGGTTGCCGATTGTAGGAAGTGAAGCGGTTCAGCGTGCCGGTTGCCGTAGTTAGTACTCGAAGGCGATTAGGTGAGGTTTTGGATTCAAATGATAACCCCTCGAGATTATTTTGGTTTGGCCGAATGGCCTTGGTACTAACTTTGGGTAATGGGCGAATATAGGGCAAGGGAAACTTGTGTGGCCGATTGTCTCCTTAGGGATTTAGATTATCGTTGGTGACGGTGTGTACATACACACTTTATAATTAATTAACGTGCAAAGTATTATGTGTATGCTAATCGGATTTGTGTAGATTTGAGTTTAATACCATAAAGGTATAGCAAGGCTTGAGGTAAGTCCTTGACAATATGATTTGCTATTTGATGCTTTTGGGAAGCATGACATATTTGGTATATGTGACTTATAAATGATTATTGGTAAATCCTATATATGTTGCTAAATGAGTATGTTGGCATGATTTACGTTAACTATCATTGATTGATGTAGGTTTTATGAGTGGAGGGGCGGTGATATTCGTGTCGGCGGACACCGGTGTTTTGGTAACACATTGTGACTACGGTCACGAGAGGTTTGGCACCTCCGGAGGTTTGGCACCTCATAGCGTCTCATCCACGTGGCTTAGTACCACCGTGGGTTGGCCCCACATTTGAGATATGGGATTGGCGCCAATGATTTGGTATCACACGATGGGTTGGCCCCATCATTTGATTGTGACTTCGGGTCACGGTGGTTTGGTACCACAATATTGACGGATTTCGTGACTATACGTCACCGGTGGTTTGGCACCACCGGTGGTTTGGTACCACACGGGGTAGAGAAAGGCGTCACGGATGGCTAGGTTGGGTGCATATTAAACTTTTGCATATTAAATTAATTATGATTTGTGTATGATGTTACATTAAACCGGAAAAAGGTTACACATTGGGTCTTGATGACTCACCTTTTTCCTTTAACATTTTCAGTGACTCGTAGTTGCGGATAAGGAACCGGATGAACTCGAGGTGGCCATGCAATGAAAATATGGACTAGGTGGATTTGGAACTATTTTTATTTTAATATGGGTTTGATTTATTTTGTTTAAGATGTAATAAGGCCTCCTAAAATTTGCACTTGGATTTTTTATGTTTTGATAAATTGCTTAACTATTTTATGATATTAAAATGGGTACACATGTTTTTCTCAAATTAATTCGTAAAAATGTTTTATTGTGCCATCGGGTACACTTGAAAGCAGTAACAACCTAACTTAGTATATTTTAAGCGAAATTAAGTAATGCTTTCTTCATAACACCTCAAGCATTTTAAATCAAAACAATATCTTTTATCAAAATTTAAAACGACTTAAAAGGGATTTTCAAAAGTTTTCCTCCGTAGGATACCAAATTCATCGTAATGTTTGAAATTTGGGTTTGGGGTGTTACAAATTAGTATCGAGCCCGGTTCAAAGCTTCATTTGTTTTTGGTAGGTCTATTTGAAATATTTTGGTTTTGAATAAGCATGGCACCGAGTCTCCAAAGACCGATCCGCCGGTAAGTACCTCTAACTTTTTGTATGGATTATTATTATAGAAGGGTAAGTAGGGAACGTAGTTAGTGTGATAGGTGTTGAACCTTAGGACTAGTCCACCCCAACAAAACTCATAAGACTTTAATGGCCTAATTAAAACCAACCCGTGACCAAGTCGCCGAGGAGTTAGGGTGTGGTAACCTTAGTGCGCATGTTCAGGATTGGATCAGGAAGATCTTGGTATTTAAGCGGTCCTCGTGACTCACCTCCTCTTCGCGGGATTCCTACCAGTGCGTAGCTTCGGTTCACCCTAACCAAGAGGACTCGGTCATAGGCTAAACACGTTAAATAAAACCCAAAAGGGATTAACCCTATTTTGTGAAAGCTCTAAGTTTTAAAAATCGTTATGATACTCATTTCAATAGCAACAAAAATTTACTTTCGGAAAAATTTTCAAAATATTCTTCAACTTACCAAAATTACTGAAATTTCCTAGTGGCAAAATTACAAAAATACCCACAGGATAGAAGCAGATGATAATGCCCGAAGAGTGCATAGGTATGAAAGGTATAGGGAATGGATGTACTTTTCTATGTAAATTAGGACAGAAGACTTAAAACTTTGATTGATCGAAAGAATCTCTATTAAATTCTTTTCATAAAATTTCTTCGCGGATAACCAAGTGAAACATGTACTAATTCATAAAAATTTCCTAATCAGTTAAAGCGCGATAGTTAGAATGAGCTTTAGAGGACGTGGCCGTCGTGGACGCGGAAGGGGGTAGGATGACCGTGTCGTCGGAACACGCGGATCGGGTCGGGGATGCGAGAATGAGGTACCACCGCCACCACCACCCCAACCTTTAGAGGCGAGGAGCGAGGATCGGGACGGGTGATGACGCAGATGTCACAAGCGATCTGCGGGTTCTAGAGAGTAGCTGGAATGGGTGGAGGTGGAGGAGCTCGGAAGTCGGTACCGAGAGACTTCGAGCTAGCTGAGCTGAATTTTTCCGAGGTGTGTCGGTGTAGCGCCCAATATGGTGAGTATTGGCTAGAATCGATTGAAAGAATCATGGATGAGATAGATCGGCGAATGAGGAGGCGAAAGAGCGGTGTCACTAATCAAGGATGAGTCATATCGATGGTGGCTCACGGTTCGAGATGGTGCTACGGCGATGATGATCGACTTGGGAATACTTCAAAAGCGCTTACGGAAGAAGTATGTGGGCACAAGCTACATTGATGCCGAGGAAAGCTTTTCGGGGTTGGTACAAGGAAATAAGTCCGTGTCGGAGTATGAAGCGAATTCTTGAGGTTGAGCCGCTATGCTCGTGGTATAGTGTCAACGGAGCATGATCGTTGTGTCCGCTTTTGAAGGCGGACTTAGGGATGAGTTAAGGTTCTTTGATTGCTCCGCGGCGAGAGCGTGAGTTTCTTTGTCTTGGTGGAAAAGGCGAAGGTAGCCGAAGGGGTCAAGGAGTCCGTGAGACAGAACTATAATAGGAACAAGCGAGAAAAGAGGATTTAGGTCGTGCGGATTGGGTGGTAATGTTCGAAAAAAGGCGGCGAGTGAGCGAATCAGTAGGAAGGCCCATGATGCTAAACGAGAGACCGGCTCACTATAATCGCTGTGGCAAATCGCATTGGGAGGTTGTTGGACCGGTGAGAAGGGTTGCTTTGAATGTGGGTCTTTGGACCACCGTGTAAAGGGATTGTCCTCGGAAGTTAGCCAAGAATCGGTCGGAGGGTCGAAGCCGTGCTCGGGCTAGGAATGTAGGACCACCACGGAGCGGTCGTGGTAATGGTAGAGGAGGAAATGGATCTAATCGAGGTCGCAGAAATTTGGGCGGAGGTACAGGCGCCATGAAGCAAGCGGCCTGGTCTAGTCTATGCGGCGGCGAGGCGTCGAGAGGAAGGTGACGCGGACCGGATGTTATAACCGATGACGCTCTTAATCTTTGGTGTTCCATATACTACTTTGATTGATGTGGGTTCGACGCATTCATACGTTGCTAGTAGTGTGGTAGAGACTATGAACTTAGACTTGAGATCGCTTCTAGGGAGATGATCGTAATTAGTCCTTTAGGTCACTCTGTAGTTGTTAATAAGCTATATAGAGATGTACCTTTAGAACTTCAAGGGGTCGTGTTTGTGGTCGATCCGATGGAATTGCCGTTTGGGGAGTTCGATTTGATCCTTGGTATGGAATTTGGTTGGTTAAGTATCGGCAAGGTTGGATTTGCTTGTGACTAAGCGCATAGTTTTTAAGATGGTGAGGGTGATGAAGTGGTCATGATAGGTAATAGAAGAGATTACCTATCTAATGTAGTGTCTGCGTTGAAGGTGAAAAGATGGTCGAGGAAAGGTTGCGAGGCGTTTTTGGTTCGAATTTGTGCTTTGGAAGCTAAGGAGTCGCGGTTGAGAAGGTCCGAATAGTAAGGAATTCACCGATGTGTTCCCGGAAGAACTTCGGGTCCGCCTCCGATCGGAAGTTGAATTTGGTATAGACTTGCTACTGGAGCGGCACTGTGTCAATAGCACTTACCGAATGGCACCAAAGGAATTGGTGGAGTGAAGGCTCAAATTCGGAGCTTTTGGACCGAGGATTTATCCGACCAAGTATATCTCCGTGGGGAGCACTGTGTTGTTTGTTAGGAAGAAGGATGGTTCAATGCGGATGTGTATCGACTACCGCCAATTGAACAAGTTAACGATCAAGAACAGTATCCGTTGCCTCGGATTGATGACTTGTTTGACCAACCTGAAGGGTGCATCGGTATTTTGAAGATAGATCTTAGGTCGGGATATCATCAACTTAAGGTGAAAGAGGTTGATGTGCATAAGGCGGCATTCAACAAGGTATGGGCATTACGAGTTTTGGTGATGCCTTTTGGATTGACTAATGCACCAAAGCGGCATTCATGGACTTAATGAATAGAGTGTTTCAATGAATACTTGGATCAATTTGTCGTGGTGTTTATAGGCGACATATTGGTTTACTCAAAGACGGAGAAGGAGCAGGACATGCATTTGCGTATAGTTCTACAAGTCTTTGAGAAAGAAGCGGTTATATGCCAAATTCGGTAAGTGTGAATTTTGGCTTAGAGAGGTGGCTTTCTTAGGTCATGTGGTGTCGTGGAAGGGATTAGAGTAGATCCTCGCAAGGTGGAAGCGGTGTTGGATTGGAAACCCCTAGGTCGAGTGGCGAGAAATTCGAAGCTTTTGGGTGCAGCGGGGATATTATCGGAGGTTTGTGGAAGGATTCTCTTTAATCGCAGGTGCCATTGACTAAGTTGTTAAGAAAGGAGTTCCATTTGTATGGTCGGAGAAGCAACAAGAAAGTTTTGACAAGCTAAGGAAGATTTTGACTGGAAGCTCGGTTTTAGTGTAAACTGAGGCGGGGAAAGTTGTTTACGGTTTCATTGTGACGCGTCCCATCTTGGTTTGGGATACGTATTGATGCAAGAAGGGAAGGTAGTGGCCTATACGTCCCGTCGGCCTAAGACCGCATGAGGTTAACTATCCAACGCACGACTTGGAGTTAGCGGCGGTAGTTTTCGCTTTGAAAATATGGCGGCATTACTTGTATGAGGAAAAGTCAATAGTCTACACGGATCATAAAAGTTTGAGGTATCTTTTGTCTCGAAGGATTTGAATTTGAGGCAGCGTCGGTGGATTGAAGCGTTAAAAGACTACGATCGTTTCGATTGAGTACCATCGGGTAAAGCGAACGTGGTGGGTGATGCCTTGAGCGAAAAGTCATGACAGACTTAAGAGCGATGTTTGCTCATCTCGATCTATCGACGACGGAAGTCTTTTTGGCGAAGCGCAAGTTAAACCGACTTGGATCGAGGAGATTAAGGAAAAGCGGTTGGTGGATGACAGTTTGAATGCAAGGAGGTTGCAAGTTCAAGACGGTGGTTTTGAAAAGTGCAGTTTGTCAGCGAGGAGTGTTATGTTTTCAAGGGCGAGCTTGTATGCCAAAAGATGTGGAGTTGAGGCAAAGAATTCTCCAAGATGCACATAGCAGCCCATACGCTATGCATCCGGGGAGGTAGCAAGATGTATGGAGATTTGCGGGAGCAGTTTTGGTGTCTGGGTTGAAGCGTGAGGTATGGCGAATTCGTGGGTAAGTGTCGGCGTGTCGCCAAGTTAAAGCCGAACATCGGTTGCCATCGTGGTTACTCCAACCGGTGAAGATTCCTCGGTGGAAATGGGAGAGGATCACTATGGATTTTGTCGGTGGATTACCCTCACGCCTAGTAAGAAGAACTCGGTTTGGGTAATTGTGGATCGACTAACTAAGTCGGCGCATTTCATACCAAGAAGGGTAGATTATTCGCTTGAAGCTAGCAAAGCTATATGTAGCCGAGATAGTAAGATTGCATGGTGTGCCAATGCTCGATTATCTCGGATAGGGATCCGAGGTTTACATCAAGGTTTTGGAGAGCTTTGCATCGGGCCTTGGGAGCGAGATTGGACTTCAAAGACATAGCTTTTCACCCATAAAACCGACGGACAATCGGAAGAGTGATCTGATTTTAGAAGATATCTTCGAGAGGTTGCGTTTTGGATTTGGTGGTAGTTGGGAAGAGTATCTACCATTGGCGGAATTCGCTTATAACAACGATTATCAGCGAGCATTCAAATGGCACCATTCGAGGCAATTGTATGGGACTAAGTGCCGTACTCCTACGTGTTGGACGGAATTAAAGGAGCGACATGTCTTGGGTCCATTTGGTAGTGAAACCGAAGATAAAGTTAAGTTAATCCGGACTCGTCTCAAGGAGGCATCGGATAGGCAAAAGTCTTATGCCGACCTCAAGCGCAAAGAAATGGAATACGAGGTAGGAGATAAAGTCTTTACGAAGGTGTCGCCTTGGAAGAAAGTGTTGCGATTTGGGAAAAAGGGAAGCTAAGCCCTAGGTTTATTGGGCCATATACAAGTGTTGAAGCGAGTGGGACCGGTAGCTTATCACTCGAGTTGTCGGTAGAGTTAAGGCAAATTCACGACGCCTTCCATGTGTCAATGCTTAGGCGATATCGGTCCGATCCATCGCACGCGTTGTGTGCTGTGATGAGATTGAGGTTAATTCGGACTTATCTTTCGAGGAGGAGCCGATTCGGATCTTAGATCGTGATGTCAAGGTTCTGCGTAGGAAGTCGTACCTTTGGTGAAAGTATTATGGCGAAACCATGGTGCGAGGAGGAAGCGACGTGGGAACCCGAGAATGTGATCTGGCAGCAATACCCCATCTTTTACGATCGGGTAATTTCGAGGTCGAAATTATTTTAAGGGGTAGAAGCGTAACATCCACGAAATCGGGGCTATTTGTGATTGAATTATTTTTCATGTGTTTGAACTTTTGTGTTATTAATTGTGGTGTGGTAAGGCTTAATTATGGACTTTGAGTAGGTTCGGTTTAGTAGAATAAATTTTTGTATGGTTTATTTAATGAAGTGGATTAAGTGAGCTTAGCACTTAAGTTAATTTAAGTGTTAAGTAAAGCACATGAGGAATTAGTGGCAAAGTGGTTATGGTGTTTGAACTTATAGCTTGGGGTTAGAGGTTGAGTAGCATGTTTAACATTTTGAAGGTTTATTTTTTGAATCCTTGCATTGATGGGCGGTCAAACTTATTTATGATAGGTTGGACTATTCCTTTTGGTAAGTTGAAAATTTGTTATGGAAAGCTTGAAGATAGGGATAAGAATCTTGAGTTTATGGTATAATGAGGGACAAAGGCATGGAAGGTGGGGATGTTTTGGAAAGAAATCCTATGCCTTAATGCATGAATGTGGACGGCATGTAAGGCTAGGGGAGTGGCCGAATTTTTGGTAGGTAGCTTGAGAGGATGTTGACCAACCTTTTGTTTTGTGCATCATTTTGTGTTTGTTTTTCCTCTCCAAAAGCTCTCATCTTTGGCCGAATGTATAGGGTACTTTTGGTGCAAAAATATTTCTTTTGATGACAACTTCATTTTGTTGGAAACAAAATACCACTTTCTTTCTCTCATTTGTCTTTTGAACCAAACTACATTTTTGCATCTTGTGCATTTTCTTCTTTAGTAAAGTTTGTGGTGACCGAATATCATTTCTTCCATTTCTCTTTTTCTTCCTTTGATCAATCTTTTTCATTCTCTTTTCAAATTTTATCAAAACCAAAAACCATTCTTTCTTTCTCTAAACTTTGGCCGAATCTCCTAAACCATTATCTTTCATCTACTACTTTTCTTTTCTTCTCAAAACCAGATCCCCTATTTCTCCTTTCTTCTCAATAATTTCTTTATTAGCCAAATATACTCCTTTGGGTGTGCCGAAACTCTCTTCTTCCATTTAGAAGTATCTTGGTCGAATATTGAAGGTGGTAAGGATTTATTTTAAGGGATTATTCTTTTGATTATTCAAAAGCCGAAGGCTATTATATTAATGGTTGCCGATTGTAGGGAAGTGAAGCAGTTTCGCATACCGGTTGCCGTAGTTAGTACTCGAAGGCGATTAGGTGAGGTTTTGGATTCAAATGATAACCCCTCGAGATTATTTTGGTTTGGCCGAATGGCCTTGGTACTAACTTTGGGTAATGGCCGAATATAGGGCAAGGGAAACTTGTGTGGCCGATTGTCTCCTTAGGGATTTAGATTATCGTTGGTGACAGGTGTGTACATACACACTTTATAATTAATTAACGTGCAAAGTATTATGTGTATGCTAATCGGATTTGTGTAGATTTGAGTTTAATACCATAAAGGTATAGCAAGGCTTCAGGTAAGTCCTTGACAATATGATTTGCTATTTGATGCTTTTGGGAAGCATGACATATTTGGTATATGTGACTTATAAATGCTTATTGGTAAATCCTATATTTGTTGCTAAATGAGTATGTTGGCATGATTTCTGTTAACTATCATTGATTGATGTGGGTTTTATGAGTGGAGGGGGCAGTGATATTCGTGTCGACGGACACCAGTGTTTTGGTAACACATTGTGACTACGGTCACCAGAGGTTTGGCACCTCATAGCGTCTCGTCCCTGTGGCTTAGTACCACCGTGGGTTGGCCCCACATTTGAGATATGGGATTGACGCCAGTGATTTGGTATCACACGATGGGTTGGCCCCATCATTTGATTGTGACTTTGGTCACCAGTGGTTTGGTACCACAATATTGACGGATTTCGTGACTATCGTCACTAGTGGTTTGGCACCACCGGTGGTTTGGTACACACACGGGGTAGAGAAAGGCGCACGGATGGCTAGGTTGGGTGCATATTAAACTTTTGCATATTAAATTAATTATGATTTGTGTATGATGTTACATTAAACCGGGAAAAAGGGTTACACATTGGGTCTTGATGACTCACCTTTTTCCTTTAACATTTTCAGGTGACTCGTAGTTGCGGATAAGGAACCGGATGAACTCGAGGTGGCCATGCAATGAAAATATGGACTAGGTGGATTTGGAACTACTTTTATTTTAATATGGGTTTGATTTATTTTGTTTAAGATGTAATAAGGCCTCCTAAAATTTGCACTTGGATTATTTTATGTTTTGATAAATTGCTTAACTATTTTATGATATTAAAATGGGTACACATGCTTTTCTCAAATTAATTCGTAAAAATGTTTTATTGTGCCATCGGGTACACTTGAAACTGTAACAACCTAACTTAGTATATTTTAAACGACATTAAGTAATTCCTTCTTCATAACACCTCAACTGTTTTAAATCAAAACAATATCTTTTATCAAAATTTAAAACGACCTAAAAAGGGATTTTCAAAAGTTTTTCCTCCGTAGCATACCAAATTCGGTCGTAATGTTTGGGCCAGGTTTGGGGTGTTACAACAGTAGTATAGTTTAGTGGCAAGACCGGAATGTCGAACCCAAAGGAACCAAAAGTACTAATACTAACTTGCTTTCTATTATTTAGCCTAACAATTGAAGTGAATTATTGTTTACTTTAAAATTAACTAACTACTAAGCTAAAGACGCTAAGACAAAGAGAATGAATTGGGGAAACACTTGTGGGAAAAACCAATTGATTAATACAATAAACAAGGAGGAATCCACCTAGACTTCACTTGTTATCTAACTCTGAACCAGACAATTTATTCACTTGACCTGATCCGTAGGATTCCCTAATTTATATTAATACCTCTCTCGAGGCTACTAACGTCTAACCCTAGGTTGATTAATTGAAATCTCTTTCTAATTAAAACCCCTAGGATTGCATTAACTCGATCTATGGACTCCATATTAGTTTTGACCCTAATCCAACAGATTTTCGTCATCCTATCTCTAGGGTTACGATCAACTCCGCTTAACTATGCTAGATCTACTCTTAGGCAGGGTCTATTCCTCCTCCTCCGCCTAAGCATATCAATACTTGAATCAATATCACGAAATATCAAAACAAGGATTAAGAACACATAATTAAGAACAAATCAAGTATTTATCATATAGTTTAGAAAACAATAACAAGATCCGTCTTAGGTTTCATCCCCTCGGTGTATCCGAGGGTTTAGTTCATAATCATAAAAGAATACATCTCAGAAGGAAAGATAAAACAAAACATAAGAAAACCCTAAAACCCCTGAAGGAATTGAAGGAGAGATCCGCCGTCTTGAGTATGATTTCGGCTTCTTGAGATGAATAGGCGGCTTTCTTGAGTAAATCCCACAATTCCGACCTCTGCAGCTCGCCTCCTTGGCCTATTGGGACTTACGACAAAAGCCTTGGCGGAAGGCTTCATCGACTCCAAAAGCCCCATTTTAGGTTATACTTAGGGTGTTTATATAGGCTTCGAAATGTGTTTCTTTGCCTTTAAGTATCCTAATCGAGTGAAATTCCTCTTTGCCACAGCGCAGAGACACGCCCGTGCAACATGCCTGTGTGAATCGAATTGTAGATCGTGGTCGGGTATACTAGGGAGGCACTGCTAGTGTGGTGAAACCCTAGGGCATGTTGATTTCCTACTTTGGCATATTTGGTCCGTTTTTGGCCCGTTTCTCGTTCTTTTCATCCTCCAGTGCTTTCCTAAGTATAAAACATAAAATTAAAGAATTAGAAGCACCAAATTCCACAATTCAGGGGAATAAATCATCCAAAAGTATGCTAAATGTGGGATTAAAATATGAACATATTACGGTTTATCAAATACCCCCCACACTTAAGCTTTTGCTTGTCCTCAAGCAAAATTCTCA